>BRKX01000019.1:6262500-7682500 GCA_026008535.1 Perilla frutescens
CAACTAAAGTTAAAGCAAAAATATTTCTGAAACACACGATAATTTTTTGTTGAGCATATAGTGTGGACAAAGTTACATGTTCATTGGTACCTCATTTCACATTAGGTGATACTTTTTATATGCTTAACATAATATGAGCAAAAAAAATACAATAAATTGTAGTATAAAGAAAGCTCATTTTCTAATGATCAAAAAATATACACAAACTACATAAGAACATAATTCTCAAAACATTCCAGACATCCAATCTATTCATCATATCTAAAACCCTGACCAATATATCCAAACAATTGTATTCTCAAGCAGTTACATAAACCAGAGTATTTTGATATCAAACACAGATCAACCTTAACTATAACATCAAAGTATCTGTCATCCCACAACATCCCACCAAAAAAACATCATTCAAACACAAATAAAATCATTTCTTCTTCTTGTTCATGAAGTCCAACACAGATTGGTAAACTTGAAACCGCATGTCGTTCGTCCCTGAAAGTAAAATCCGAGCACAATACAATGCCCGTAACTTTATTCTACCACACGACTGTAAAAAGAAAGTTCAAACATTTCAATAAGCAAAAAAAAACATGAAGCAGAAAAGAAAAAAAGATTAATTGAACGAATCTACCTTCATCAAATCATTGCACTCATACAGTTTGCCTTCGAAATTTTGCATCTGATTCATCACAAAAACCCCACAATCGAAATTACTTGAAGCCTTTTGCCACTCCAGATCAACGTTTACTAGAGCAAAAGACTTCAATTACAATCCTCGAGGATGACCAATCTCTTCCAAAAAATCAGCAAGCTCTGCATGCTACACCAAGAAAATCAAAATTAATATCATGTCAATACCAATAAAATTAATAGGACAACAAAATAAACAAAAAGAGCAACATATAATGCTTACCAACAAACTTGCCAGCTTCCAAAATAAAGAATCTGAACCCGAAGAACGCTTCAAATTGTCCAGAAAATGAACTAATCTTTGCCGAAAATCAATCACCACCACGAAAAAATTATCAGAAGAATGCACGGGGAAGTACATTAGTTCAGCAGTCTATGCTCCATTGAAAGACCCCATCAGCTGCAAACTAAAACTCCAACTCCCCCTCAAACCTTTTCTCTTGGCTTTAACAAGATTCACCATCTCCTCCTTATCTGACTTCCCGCATTCCAACTCATGCAAAAGCCAAAACAAATCACCTAAAAACAACTGATATGCAAAAAGAGAAAAAAAACAAATGCATACATGTGCACGCAAAGAACAAGCAAATAATGAAAAAAAAAATTGCTTCATAAACTTACTGAACATTGGCCAGTGAAGTACACCTTCAACTGATCCCTGTCAGAAATAACGGTATTGTGTTTCTCCAATTGATCCAGTAGCAATGCCCATACATCAATGACATTTATATGGATATACGAGCTGTCTTGCAGGGATTGTATGACTGAGAAGGACAAGAAGAAACTGCCCCTACATGAGAAGACAATTAAACTGCAAAAACAAATTATAAATATTAAAAGATCACTCTGTAATGAACAAAATACACAAAATGAACAATAAACATAACTTACTCGATTCCTCCACGGTGATTATGAAAAACATAATCAACAACATGCTTCTCTTTTGCGCTGAGTTCCTTCAAATACATTTCATTCTTTTTCAAAAACGCAGACCTCAACCCAACTTTCTCATCGACTTCCCATTCATCATTTGCAACAAACCACGGGTCAATATCAAGATTTTGCGTCCCATTTGGACCAACAGACTTGAAAACTTCATCAACAAAAGAAACATCTACATCATAAAAATAGATCAATAAATACATACATAGAAATAAATACCACAATAAAAATAAAAACTCTAAAAATTACCATCATCATCATCATCTCGCAAAGACTCTTTCTTCCCATCATCTGAAACTACAACACTTCAAACCCATTAGTTCACAAAACATGCATGATTAACAAATATATATATATATATATTTCTTTAAAACATTGCAATAAAACAGATATATAAAATAATTATGGCGAATGTATTACCATATCTGGCAGCATCATCAGTACGAGCTCCTTCAAATCCAACAGCGACAGCTTCAACTTGATTTACAACTTCTTCATTTTCAACTGCAGTTCCATTCCCACTTGTAGAAGGCTTACACACATCATCCATCAAAGCTTCAATTGCAACCTCATTCATATCACCAACAGGTTAATGAGGTGCACGTACGCCAAATGTTGGATAAGAAGACTTGCAGTGCTCCTGCATAGCCTTGAAGGACGCTACCACTTCATCTACAAGACAGCAAAACTTGTCCGATGAAAAATAATCATCGCTACCAGACAGGGGCCCACCTACACAAGAAGATGAAGACTGATATGGATCACGTTGCTTATAACACTTCACAAAATCTTGTAAGCGTTCCATATGAGCATGCATAATCGAATTCAGGTCCCTCTTCAACAAGAAAAAAGACTCCTCAAACCCCTAAAAATAAGTGAAACAAGCAAATATTAGTTCACACTTCATGAAAAATAATATAAACTAAAAAAAATCAATGAACAAAAAAAGAAGATAATACTAACATCTTGAGAAACACGATGAATCTCTTCATCGGTTTTTTCATTTACAGGAAGTAAATAACGAATATACCTCCCCGCTGCATCAGTTCCGTACCTCACAGACGGACCACTACCCTTACCATCCACATGTACACCCTCAGAAGATCTAGCAGCTCTACCTTCATTACAACTCACAGGATAGACACCCTTTACAAACTCCCCCTGACCATAACCTCCTGCTTTTGTCTCCTCAAGCAATCTCTTATTAAATTTTGAGGCATTCCAATGCCTTATCAAGGGCAGTGTACTAGTAACTACGAAACCTCTTTACTTTAAACGATGCAAGTACAAAATAAGAAGCACAAGAACACAACCAATCACATGCTTTTGTATCCAGATTTTTCCTGAAGTAAACAATTGCTCTACACATAAGAGCACCAATCAAAGCTTGAAATCCTATGAATCTCAACTACTTATTTTATCAGATTAAGATGAGTCATCCGATTCATAGTAGGAGCAAAGAAAACAGACATCACATATATCACAAACAAACGTTTAAAATTGTCACCGCCATCAGCCAAACACGGATCCCCCAATAAACTACGGACACCAGACACTGTCATAAGCCTCTTTTCAGAATATTTCTTATTCCAGTCAGTAAGAAAAGACTTGATGAATGGATCATTCCTACCCTTCTCCACATCACTACCCTCATTTCTAGGTAGTAATAACATATCACATATATCATCTGGGGTGACTACAAACTTATCCCTATTATCAAAACACATCAAATGAGTGTCTGGATTAAAATGCTCAACAAACCAATACACATTTGACCAACAAACAAATGCAAAATCTTGAAAGAAAAGCAAACCCCCAAAACCAATATCTTTTACAGCCTTTCCTGCTCCTCATTCAGTGAACTCATAAGAGAATAGATTGAAGAGGGCCGGGATTTAAATACATAATCATTTCCACTGCAATAAAAAATTCAAATAAAAAAGAAACATAATTCACAATCTGCAACATAAAGGTATTAACTACATGCATAAAAAGTACCACTGAAATCACATAAAGGTACTACTTATGCATGAAACAAACAAAAAAATATACAGGCAAGACCCGAGACTTTCGGTGAACCCTCCACTGCCCTTGCTATCCAGGCTACTCACATGAGGAGATCCACAGAGAAATCCAGACGAACTGGACTGTAAGCAGGGGGCAGTTCGAGTACTTGGCTCACAGGCGTTGAATGCCAAGGTTCACAAGAAGGTGGGGATGTTTTTTCACAAAACAGGGATACTTATGCATGTATAAAATAATACTCATACAACTCAAAGGAAAAATAAACAAAAAGGTACTAACTACATGTATAAAAAGTACCACTAAAATCACATAAAGGTACTACTTATGCATGAATAAATTACCTCATTGATTTTTCTTTCTTATCGACACAAGTTGTGTCAGAAACTTTCCTTACCGACTTCTTTTTTGAACGACTACTTCCTCCACAATCTGATGGGGCATCGTCATACTTTTTTCACTTCTTAGTCTTCATCACCTCCACAGACCTGAAACAGTAAAAAAAATTAGAATCACATCATAAAATAAAAATCAATACCAAACAAAACAAAATAAATTCAAATTTAAAATAACTTTCATAACATATACCTGACTGGTGATTTCCCTTTCACAGCTTTCTTGAACTCATTCTCAGCGTCAGTATCGGTGCGATTATCTGCCTCCTTCTTAGATTTCATTTCCTTCTTAGATTACCTCGTCATTTTGGAAACCTACAATACAAAGAAATAATAAAAGTGAAAACACAAGCATAAAGAGCAGACAACAAAATAATCCACACATCATTTTTCAAATTATAAAACTCAGTCTACTGATTTGTATATCTATCTATAAGACAGATACACACTAAATTGATACATATATGTGAATAAAATGATACTTAACAGTTTAAAAACTGATACAAAATATATGATATGGTTAGACTATAATGCACTCACTCAGAATTGTGGAATAAGACATACAAAGAAAACCGATACAGCAAATAACCGCTACAGCAAATAACAAACATGCATATCAATTATCTAGCAATGACTCCACAAATCAAGTTTCAAACAAATCTGAATAACCTAAGTATGATATCTGAATAACAAATCTGAGAACATTCACAAACAAAAATGTATATCAAACAAATAGCAACCAAAAATACACAAGAGGGGAAAAAACACTGCATCAACAATGAAACAAACAAAAGCAACACATCTTACACATGATATTCATCAGATGCTTAAAAAAATGCACAAAAAAATTGTAAACTGAAATCGTCTTCAATAAACTCAACAGAGAATGATGGAGAACTCGATGAAGTCAATTTTAAACTGAAAAATTGTAAACTAACCTAGCACGAAAAATTGTAAACTGAAATGCACAAAAAAATTGTAAACTGAAACTAACCTGGCACAAAATCTTCATCAATAAACTCAACAGAGAACTCGATCAAGTGAAAACGTCGTGACTTCGACTCAAAGCAGGCCTCGCGATTGTCAGAAAAATCGATCAAAAGAATGACGGAGCTCTTTGCTTGCAATTACAGATGCCGGAAAACTCGAGGCAAGTTGGGAATGGGAATGGTAGGGTTTTGCGATCGAGAATGGAAAGAGAAGAAAATTGAGAAAGGCTGCATTAAGATCAGAATAACGAAAGCTAGGGTTAGAATAAAGAAGGAGCGGGTTTTTTTTATATATGACAGGTCGGATAAAATCCGGATCCGACCCGTCTCACATGATGTTATTTACATCTAGCTGCACACAAGTTTTTGCGTTTATCTTTATATTTAATGATATTTTGGCCCTACATATCCGTCGCCATGGCTGATGGTACGTGGTATTGGTAATATGTGTGTTTGTGTGTGGGGGGGTATATAAATTATAAAATCAAATAAATATTTAAATATATACAAAACATAAATAGTAAATGATAATTTTTTTGTGGGGAGGACTTGTGTGAGACCGTCTAACGGATCTTCTCACGTTAGATGTATATTATTTGACCCACAAAGTGGTCCCCCCTCCTTTTCCCTTTTCTTTTTTATTTTTTTTAATGGTCCCATCTTCCTCTCTTTTATTTGATATTTTTCTTCTTTTTTCTCTTTTTTGTTAGTTCTTTTCATCATTTTTTAAAAAAAAAATTTCCGCCTCCAATTTACGCTTCACTATGAAGAGTTAGAAGTTATGTGTTTTTTTGTAATGACTTTATTAATGATACTTCATCTATAATTAATGATACTTTACATTAATGTTAATGATACTTCACCAAATAAAAGTTATATTTTCATTAAAATAAAAATTACCGATGATTAAGCATTAATTATCAAATTAACAACAAAGAAGTATCATTAAGTATGAAGTAAGTATCACTAGTAATAAAAAATGAAGCATCACTAATATTGATACTTTCTTTTGTAATTAGTGATACTTTTCTTTCTAATTAGTGATACTTTGTTCTGCAATTAGTAATACTTTTGTAATACTTTCTTCTGCAATTAGTGATATTTTTCTTCTATTTAGTGATACGTTCTTCTTCAATTAGTGATAATTTTCTTTCTAATTAGTGATTCTTTCTTTTGTAATTAGTGATACTTTTCTTCAATTAGTAATACTTTCTTTGCAGTTAGTGATACTTTATTTGCAGTTAGGGATATCTTTCTTTCTAATTAGTGATACTTTCTTCTACAATTAGTGATACTTTCTTTCTAATTAGTGATACTTTCTTCTACAATTAGTGATACTTTTCTTCAATTAGTGATACTTTCTTCTGCAATTAGTGATACTTCATCCCTAATTAATGATACTATAATTATTTTAAGGATACTTCAATATTTTTTTTCGAAATAAATCTATACCCTAAATTGAAATTAGTGAACCATAAAATTGAATTAAATTTGATTTATTTTTTTAAAATAAAATTTCACCCCATAAATATTTTTTTAAAAAAATAAATGTATACCCTAAAATGGAATTAGTGAGTACTAAAATTGAATTGAATTAATTTTTTAAAAAATAATTATTTTTAAAAAAAGAAAGAAAGAAAGTGAAAATATAAAAAAAAAAGAAAGAGAAATAACAAAAAACTGGGCGTGGACGTGAGAAAAGAAGTGAGAAAAATGGGGAAAAAAGTAAAAATGGGCTGGCTCGCCTAGAACAGAAAAAAAAAATTCCGAACAGCAGCGGGTCTTGGGGTGGGTTTTGACCCGTCTAACGCAAGGAGATCGTTAGACGGTCTCATATAAGTTTTTGTCAATTTTTTTTTTACTAAACAGCTAAACCGATAAAGCCAAATTAACCGGCTAAAACATTGCCCTTGCCAGTTGCCACTCCTATTATACGATATATATATATCTATATGTGTGTGTGTGTGTGTGTGTGTGTGTGTATATATATATATAGAGAGAGAGAGAGAGAAGTGATATGCTGTCCACCACTTGTGCCCACCTATGGTGAGCGACTGTCCAGTCAGCAAGTTAGATAATTTTTTATTATTTTTTTCCTCTTTCACTACCTTTCGCGAAACGTTTGCTCTTCTCTGTATCATCTCTATTCATCACGTTCTTTTCTCGCACAGGAAAATAAAAAATGGCTCTCTCACCGTCACGCCCTTCTTTCTCATGCTTCTCGATTGACAGCTCTCTCTCCATTACATAAATACAGCACATAGTGTGCAATAGTAGATTTAAATTCTTCAATTTGAGTTTAAATCATAATAAATATCATAATAGATTTTCCGCTCTTTTACAAATGTTTTTTCCCTTTCTTTGTGTCGTTGCACTCGCCTACATCACTGTCGTTGCTTCTCTTTCCCTACTCTTGCCAATAGTGAAATTGCTTCGTCTTTGCCAAAGTATTTCATCACAAGTTTATGAGGAGAAAAGATTACAATCGCAAAGGGTTCGCGTATGTAATTACACCAATTTGATTATATGCAATTACGTAATTTTCAAAACTAAGAAAATAATTTAAGATTGATTAATTTTTCTCTCCCTTAATAAGTAATGAGAATTTGGATTTGATTGCAAGATTTTCTGGAGTGGTAGATTTAGTAGAATTTGTGCAGAAACTTGGATGAATTCTTGCAGGAATTGATTGATTAGCACTTGAATCCCTGTGGGCCAAAATCGACGAATCCAAATATTCTAGTTGGGAGGGAAAACCGAAGACATTAGAATTTTAAGATCTAGAAAAAAAGGAGGAAAATTATTATGATATTTATATCCGTTTGATTTCATTATCTAGAGAAGAACTTAAATCTACTGATGAACATCATGTCTCCTTAGGTGATGAAAAGAGATTTGTTAACCAAGAAGATTGTGAGAGAAGGGCCGTTTCTGGTCTTTCATTTGTGAGATATCAGAACTCAGAACGTGATGGAAAGAGATAAAGAGACGGGAAAGAAATGAGAGAGTCTATCGCGAAGGGAAGGATATAGACAAATTAAACATAAAAAATAATTACCCATATTGCTGACTGGACAGTTGCTCACGAGGGTGGGCACAAGTGGTGGGTAGCATATCAATTCTCTCTCTATATATATATATAGTAGTGATCGGTTCCCCTTGTTTTGAAATTAATTTGTGTGAGAAAATTAAGAAATGGCGGAGAGGGTGGTTCTGCTTGATTTATATGCAAGCATGTTTGGAATGAGGGCGAGAGTGGCATTAGCTGAAAAGGGCGTGAAATATGAATACAGAGAAGAAGACTTGCGCAACAAAAGCCAGCTGCTGTTGGAGATGAACCCCGTTCACAAGAAAATCCCCGTTTTGATTCACAACGGCAAACCCGTTTGCGAATCCTCGATCATTGTTCAGTACATCGACGAGGTGTGGAATGAAAAGTCTCCTCTGTTGCCTTCCCATCCTTACGAGAGAGCTCAGGAGAGATTCTGGGCTGATTATATAGACAAAAAGGTATCAATTAATCTCGGAATAGAGGATCTCGTCTCCTGCTTCTGCTTATTAATATTATTCCTTGATTTTTGGAGGACATATGTTGAATTGTGATGTATAGGTATATGATGCTGGAAGAAGGATATGGTTTACGAAAGAGGAAGAGCGAGAAGAAGGGAAGAAGGAATTCCTGGAGACCCTTAAACAGTTGGAGTCGCAGCTCGGCGACAAACCCTTCTTCGGCGGCGACACCTTCGGGTTTGTCGATGTGGCGTTGATCCCGTTTTCGTGTTGGTTTCACACTTACGAAACGTGCGGCGAATTCAGCATCGAAGAGAATTGCCCCAAACTGATTAGGTGGGTGAAGAGGTGTATGGAGAGAGAGAGCGTGTCCAAATCCTTGGAAGATCCGAATAAGATTTACGACTTCGTTTTGGCTATCCAGAAGAA
Organism: Perilla frutescens; assembly: GCA_026008535.1. NCBI lineage: Eukaryota > Viridiplantae > Streptophyta > Magnoliopsida > Lamiales > Lamiaceae > Perilla > Perilla frutescens. Next base: position 6,271,475 of record BRKX01000019.1, read on the forward strand.
GCTCGGCCACAAGTAGGTGAACAGATGATTTCGTTGGTCCTTCTTCAATCGTTTTTAATTATCACAAGCTTGCTTTGTCATTTTCTCTCTGCCTGTCGGTAATCGACGTGTGTGGTGAACCTACATGTGGACATGCGGTTATCTTTGAAATTTCATGGTTTTGTTTTGTACTCATCACTCATCAGTGTTTTGATTAAAATATGTACCTCTTTTTTAATTAACTTCAATTATAAGGACCAATCCAAATTATTTGTTGCTTAACTTGAAACTGAAATTTCATGGAGGAATAGATGTATGTTGTGCATACAGAGAGCGAGGGCCAGGAAGTTTGTGGGCTAATTTTGACCCAACTATATATATCTATCCCGTATATTGATACTAAATTGATTTTAATTAAGGGTGATTCTATTTACACCATCAATTTTTCTTTTCACACCATAATTATTTTACACACCATAAAATTTTTTATTTTTTTAATTTTTCTTTACACACCACATTAAAAGACTTATTTACCCTTCACATTAAAATTTATTTACCACTTTACTTAACAATAAAATTAATTAATTATTTTACACACCATAAAATTTTTTATTTTTTTAATTTTTCTTTACACACCACATTAAAAGACTTATTTACCCTTCACATTAAAATTTATTTACCACTTTACTTAACAATAAAATTAATTAAAAAAATAATACTAATTAAAAAGAGAGAGATCTGAGAGAGACGTGAACTGTGAACAGACGCCATGAACGCCGGAGACTTAGATCGGAGAGAGACGTGAACAGACGATGACGACGACTCCTCCTCCTCCTCCTTCTTCTTCCAACAGTGCCGCCACCCCTTTCTCCAGGAAAATAAGCGCCGCCGCCCCAGCACCACCAAGAAAATAATCGGCGCGACCCTTCGTCTTATTATTTTTTCCCTCAACTTTGATGTTTGAAACTACGGAGTTTGAAAACTATTTCTCGGATGATACATTAATGAATAGAAATATGATTTTCGAAGCTAAAGACGAACGTTTGGAAATAAATTTTCGAACCACTGTTCGAAAATAGATTTTCGAATCATGTACTGTCCATTCGAAAATAGAATTTTTGAATCTGTGTGAAGGGATTCGAACTGAAATTTTCAAACCCACTTTCCGACATGAAGGTTTCGAGAAAGATGAGAAATTTTCGGTAATGATTTATTCATCTTTAACTGCAGAAGAAAGGCTTGGGAACTGACTACTGTTAAAGATGAATAGTCCTGAATAGTCTTTGAGAGATGGAGAAGAAAGGCTTGGGGCGGCGGCTGGAGTTGGGAGAAGGTGGCGAACAAATCTGGAGAAGCGGCGGCGGGCTGGACTGGAGAAGACAGTTCTCTTTTCTTTTTCATTTTTTTTAGTTTTTTTAAATTTATTTTCAAATAAAGCTTTTTTAATTAAAAAGGATATTTAAGTAAATTAATAATTATTTATTTTTTGAATTAAATTTATTGGTGGTGTGTAAAGAAAATTCAGTGGTACATTTAGAATCACCCTTAATTAATGTGTCCATTAAGAATAATATTTCTCTGCAAGTTCGTGTTGATGATGTCATAGACTGCTTTCAAAAAATGAAAATTCACCGCATCCAAATAAAGTTGAAGTTTTTATCTGAACATTGTGTATTTTCTTTATTAATTTATATTTTCGATGGTAGAATTTTAAACGTTGAAGAATATTAATTTATTATGCATTTTTGTAATTATATATCGTAAATTCAAATTTTAAAATGTATGATACGCCACATTGAACTGAAGGGTTGAGTGGAAGTATGGTGCGGAACTGTGTAGGGTCGATTTATACTCACGACTTAATCAATTAATGCTCAATTGGTTCCCAATTTGTGATCGTTACAGAAAGCATCCACATTAGGTGCGGTAAAGTAAAGCAAACAGAAATCAAAGAAGTAAATGACATACGAAGTTCAATGCTTTTACGTCTTCTTTTGTCTTCTGATCAAGAGAGGTGTGCAACACCCTAGTTTTATAAATTTAGAGTACTATTAAATTTTATAAAAACTAACATGTAAAATAAATGACGAAATAGAATTTAAAACATTTTCTCAAACATACAAATAAACTTATACTTGAAAAATCTAATAATACAATAATAAACTTTTTATAAGAAAATAGCATAATAATTCAAATAACATAGTGCGTAAGCGATTTTAATCAGTTCAAACATCTAAATATTTTTTAAAGTCAGAAAACACACAAACCAACAAAAATAATGTCTAAAGGTTTAGAAGTGAATTAAGTTTTAATAACTTATACTTAAACAAAACTTAAACCACATCTATTTCCTCATCACCATCACCGAACTCCTCAACTTGAAATGTTGAAATATAGGGATGCATATAACGAATACACTCACTCAATGGAGAATACGCATTATCCAAAATATATTAAACAAGTAACTCTATTCAGACATTCATGTCATGTCAACTGTTACTGTAATAATAATAATAATTGTTTGAATAGTGGAGAGTCAGCCCAAATGTAACTTATCAGGACCCCAGACCTATTAACGGTCTGACAACTTTTACGATCTCGGACCTATGAATGATCCCTAACATACTTAAACTTTCACTTTCACATCAACACCCGATCGAACAATAAATCACAAGATCAATATATATTGGATAATAAATAACCACGTGGGTATAAAATTCTCCACCTTAACTTTGAAGACTTTTAACTCAACTTTTCAATGCACTATGTCAAAGACTTGTATAAACTAATTCGCCTTCACCTAGCAAAGAACATAATATATAATTTAATAAATTAAACTTTTAGCATATAATTTGGCCAATTATACATTAATATAATTAATAACTTTTAATTAATTTAAAAGTTTGGCCAGATTTGAAGAATGCGTATATTAAACTATTATTAATACTAAATAATATATATTTTTTTATTATATAATAACGCAAAAATTCTTGTGCATAAGATGTATATGAGACGGTCAACGCGTTGACGGGTCAACGCGCGTTCACTCAATCAAAGCGTTGACTAAAAAAATTGTGAAAATTGGTGATACTTTTTAGGGAGACAATTGATACTTTTTTTAATTTCGAATGATACTTTTTAGTGTGTCAATTGATACTGATCTTAACAGTTTTTTTCTTTATTTTTTTATTCTGCCCAATACTTTTTATTCATACAAATGATACTTTTTAGCCTTTGAAATGATACTTTTCAGTATTATGAATGGTACTAATTTTAACGGATTTTTTAGTCAAAGCATTGACCGGGTCAACACGCGTTGACCGTCTCATATACATTTTATGTACAAGAGACTTGCCCTTATAATAATAAGGATACTAATTGAGAGGACAAAAATCTGATCAAGTCCCGGTTTTGCATGTCACAAACTTGGAAAAAGAAGAATTTATAAATAAATATAATAGGTAGAGAAAAATGTATAAATCTGCTGAGAACTAGTTTGCAGTTAAAAAATCAGATTCAAATCGAATTAGGTGTAAAATGAAGGTTACTGGTTTTGGTTCAGGATTAAGCCACCAACTTAATTAGGATCAAGTTCGAATTATGTCTGGTGTACACCTTGTTTCAGATATTTGGATTAGAAACTTTAGGATTTGTTCGTTGATTTTGCCACCGATAATTTTACTGTAAATAAGATGAGAATTGAGAATTAATATTAGAATTATAGAAATAAAATTAACTTTTGGATGAAATTGATCTATAAATTCTTTACCTTCACCGAATTAACCCATATTTTTCTTGCTTGAAGGATGAAATGATGGATCTTTAATTGGCTTATTTGTCAAAAGGAAAAATACTGTTCGGTGGAAAGTTTCTTCTATCCTTGAAAATGAGTGAAAAGTAGTTTTGAATAGGAAAATTGGTAAGAATAGAAATGCATCATTGTTTGGTTGAAACGACAATTTCTTGAACGAAAAATAATATGATTAGAATGAATTCAATTTGGATGAGTTTTGACATGAAGAAAGAAAGGAACTGCTTTTGCAGTTTAATTGAACGTAATATTTAGGAAAAACTCACGTAAATCTAACCATTTTCTGGATAAAAGATTTCTTATCATTCCTAATTTTTGTATTGTTATTTTTTTTTTTTTTTGGATTAGTTATGGAATTTGAGAACATATATTATTATACTTTTATTAATACTATCAATTCTTGATATTATCCTTTAATTTTCTCTGCAGGCGGATGACTAAAATATAAATTATTTAATTGAAATTATCATAACAACAAGACTAAAAATACTATATTTATAAATAATAATTTTGAATAATAGGTCATTACAAGGTGTCCAATATCATTGCTTCCTGCTCGAAGGGAGAATTCACTAAGATATGTTCAAATATATACGTACGAAGTGTTCCTCGATGTGGTTGGTTCAGAACTTATACACTACAAAAAAATAGTGTTTTAGCGATGGATTTTTCCGTCGTTAAACATCAAAAATCCGTCGTTAAACCTCTCGTCGTAAAATCATTTTAACGACAAATTTAACGACGGAATTAATGACAGAATTTATCCGTCGCTAACTTATTGCCGAATTCGGTCATGAAAAATAAAAAATATTAAATTTAACGATGGAATTAACGACGGAATTTTTCCGTCGTTAAAAAAAAAAAAAAAAAAAAAAAAAAAAAAAAAAAAACCAGCCGAGCCGCAACTCAAACCGAATCGTGGAGCCTAAATTAATTCAGGCAAAATCTGCACTCAAGGGGATTCAAACACGGGCCAATGGCCCTATGCCCTAAGGCTCTAACCAAGTAGGCTAGAAGGTATTTACATTAAAATATACAACTAGTATATATATATATACACACAAAACCTATTTTCATTGATTTTTTATTTCCAAATTAAATAATTATATAATATAAAGTCCTAAAAATTATTAAAATAAAAAATTATTAAAAAGTAATAAATTAGTAATTTAAATATAACAAAAGATATAATATATTAAAATTAATAACAAATAAAGATAATAAAATAAAATAAATAAAAATATTAAAAAAAATTCATATTCATAATTGAAAAATAAAAAAATATTAAAAAATAATATAAATATTAAAAAATTAAAAAATAATATAAAATATTAATAAAATTAAAAAATAATATAAAATATTAAAAAAATAAAAAATAAAATAAATCTGAAAAATAAAATAAATAAAAAATCAAAATTTTAAAAAAATTAATTTCAAATTCGTAAATTAAGTATTAATTGGGAAATTAAAAATTAAAAAAAATAAAAAAAAAATGGAAAAAATAAAAAAAATTAAAAAAAAATTAATGACGGAATTATTCTTTCGCTAGTCCGTCGTTAAATTTTAAAAAATATTAAAAAAAATTAAAAATTAAAAAATTTAATTTCTAACGACGGATTTTTCCGTCTTTAACGTAGCGACGGAGCGACGGAAAAATCCGTCGTTAGTCCGTCGTTATATTAAAAAAATAAAATTAAAAATATTAAATTCAATTTTTAACGACAGATTTTTTCTGTCGTTACGTTAAAGACGGAAAAATCCATCGTTAATCCGTCGTTAAATGTCTCATTCACAATCCGTCGTTAATTTATCGTTAATATAGCGACGGATTTTATTCCGTCGTTAAATCCGTCGCTAAAACGCGATTTTTTTGTAGTGATAGTTTCAAAGCCCGCTTCTTTCAACAAGCCATTGCAAACTTGAGAATCTCTAATCTAATTAAAATCTTAATTAGGCATGACAAAACATAAATATGTAAACATTAACACAAAATATAAACAATAAATCTAAGTAATAATATACGAAAAATCAAGAATATTTAAAAAATAACATCGACTGAGAGTGGCGCGTGTTCTTTATGATCTTCTCAATTTAAATCTTGTTTTCTTTTTTTTCTTTGAAATTATTATGAGTTGTAATGTGAATAGTTGTACATGTATTGTTTCTATATTTATACTAGTATTTCTCCTATGCAATGCATAATTAATAATAATAATAATAATAATAATAATAATAATTATTATTATTATTATTATTATTATTATTATTTCAGAGGTAAGGCTGAGATAGTTGAGGAGGCTGCCGATTCGCCTTAGCCTGGCTGCGTAGAGAGTAAGGACTTGCTCCGAGCCACCACAACGATCCATGGAGAGCGGACCGATCATCCACTCCTACTCGTAGCCACCAAGGCTCGGCTCGGAGCCACTACAGCCCGACTCGAAGCCACCATAACTCGGGTCGGAGCTACCATACCCCGTCTCGGAGCCACCACAGTGTCGCTCACAACACACGACGATCGCCCACTCCTGCATACGTAGCCCAATCATTTATTGTTTGATCGATCACGACGTACTCAACTTGATTCTGCATGTGATAGATTCTCACGACCAGAGCCAAGTCATCCTTTGTATGGAAAATGGCTCCCTCATGTAATGTATCTATCTGTAACGATTGTCACACCTCAAATTTTCATAAAATAATAAAATAATAATAATAATAATAATAAAGAAGGAACGTCACTTTTATTAAAATATCAAAATATTTTACATCAATGCAGCAGAAGCTAAACAATATAAGCTCTTTAAAATCCATCATCACACGTCATCACACACATCGCCCGAATAAATCATCAACCTGAAAAATGTAATAGCTTTGGGGTGAGTGCTATTAACTCAGTAGTGAACACATTTATCCAAGTTATACAATTATAATAGATTATAATATGGGTAGCCCGCGGCTAATAATACATCGGGACATGTGCAGCTCGTCAGCCAATAATAATTTTTGTAACCCGTAGGTTAATAATAGTGAACCTGCATAAAAGCATAACATGGATAAATAATAATGTGCGTCACATCGTATTTTCCACCTTGACTTGAAACTTTTGACTTTGGAAAATAATATGGTTACTTAAGTCCACGCGCCGCCTATTAAATATAAATAAATAATTAATAATAACCTATTAAATAAATTGAAATGAAAAAAAATAATAAAAAATATAAAATAAAATGCATGATAATAAAGTCCACTCCTCCATTCCACCCTCGGCCCATTTGAAATATCAACCAACCCAACCCCTTTTAATTAACAATCTAACTTTAATTATTAATCTAGCTTAGTCCAATAAATAAATAATCATTAAACACAAACAACTAACACTCATTTCCCAAACACTCAAAATTCTCGGCCACACACTAGAGCTAATAAATCAAATGATTTCTCTCTCTCCTATCACATTCTCTCTCCGCCATCTCACTCACCCACCAAAATAGAAGAAACTCTCTCTCTCTCTCTCTCTCTCTTCTGAAACCAACCCAGCAACCTCTCTCTCTCTCTCTCTCTCTCTCTCTCTCTCTCTTCTTTAACATATCTCACATTCCAAATCCTAATTAAATTGAATTGAATCATAAATTCAACTCTCTCACGCCTTTTCTACACTGCCAATGACGACACCAACGTAGCTCCTCCGCCGCAGCAGGATTGCCAACTCCCTCAACTCTACCTAATGAAATGCAAGAGAAAATATACACACTCTTTCCTATACCTTAGAAAAGAAACACTATTGCTCTAGAGTTGTTTAGAAGATTGATTGTTGGTGTGTTTAGAATGAAGCATTGAGCTCCCTTTTATAGCAAGAAAACTGGATATGAAAGGTTTGGGGTTGAATGCTATAGTTAAATTTGAGATAGTGGAGCTGATGAAGAGGCTGGACAATTTAATACGCGGCTGTTTCAAGCTCAACGATCTGTTCATTTTTTTGCGTGTGAAGAAGGAAGAAGAAGGTGAAAAGATTGAGTCAAGAACAATTCTATTGGACCCGAAATAATCAATTGGGTTGAAATTAAATACATAGTTATTTGGGCTCAAATTAAAATAAATATTGGGCTTGAATCAATAAATATTAGGGAATACAAAATAAATATAGTTTTTCTTTTTAACTTTTAGAGGATAAATTATATAATTAAAATAATGCTTACCAAATAATAATAATAATAATAAATAAATAATGTAGGCGCGATTTATAGAACATAACCAAAATAATATAACATGCATTATAAAAAATAAAATTTTATAAAATAAAATGTAGCAAATTTTCTAAAAAGTTTCGGGTCGCTACAACGATGGTCCATTATCCCAGGACAATGGGTCCACAATGTCTAAATCAGCAAGGGGAACCGCCCAATCGCTTGACACCCTCTAGGCTATATCCCCAAGACCAATAGTAGATGATTATATGGCTCCCATCAATCCCAACAGTCTATCCGTGCGTCTAGTAGAACGAATTCATCTACAGAATTCTGTCAACAATGATTTGATCAAGGTTGTTTTGTCATTCTCTTGTTCTTGTTCTTGTTCTTCTTATTCGTCAGTAGCGTGCTTCTCTTCCTGCTCTTCTTCATCAACAAACGTCTCTTCTGCTTCTTCCTGTAGGAAGTCATCACCATCATCAGGATTACCTTGAGCCTCATAGTACTGTGGGAAATATGGAACATAATAGACGGCCCGATCTTGAGTTGAGAGTTTTCATTTTTCAGGTATTGAATCATTACCCATCTTTCAGGTCCTGAATTGATAATTACCCATCATTTTTTGTGAAACTGAGGACGTAAAATTTCACACGTCTATTGTTCTGATTTAATGAGTCATAAGATGACTTTAGGCCATATATAAAATATCTTGCCAATTATATCGGTGATCCCCAGAATATGTTCCATTTTGTAGAATTTGTAGTTTATATGTGGGAAAAAAACAAATACGTGACTCCTGAAAATATTCAATGTGCTAATCCGAATGTTATCCAGCTTTATATTTCTCTACAAATTAAAGAAGAAGAGGAAACTTGAATTGACGACAAAAAAAAAACACAGAAAATTGAAGCCAACAAATTAATAAAGTGAATAAATTATAGTGATTTCTCTTCGTATAAATGATATTTTGTCACTACGTACGTAATTACATATCTATCGTCATCGCTGATGGTAATGAGACGCTCATACTCCACACTTAAATCAATTATATTATATATATGACTGATAAGCTTGAGTCCACGTTATTTGTCGAATCACCTCGAACAATCCCCACTTATCATAAATTTTTCTACCAACGTACTATATCAAATGAAATAAAATAGTATATTCATATACAATAAAATCTCTATACAGTAATATATATTATTGAGACTAGAGAAAAATATTACTATAAGGAAGTTATTCTTAAATAAATATGTACATATAAAAATTATATATTTTAAAAAAATTCATATACATTATATGTCATTTGAAAATATGTTCATTCATATTTTAAAACACGTGAATTTAAAAGATAAATAAAATTCATGAATTTTTCTCTACAAGCTAAAAAAGATTCATGAATTTTTTAAATGTATATATGTATTTAGAAAATGTTAAAAAATTTATGTATCACATACAGCTTTAGATAAGTATTTCATATCATTTTAAGTTTAATATAACATAATTAAATAACTTTCGATATTTTATACATATATTTAAATATATTTAAAATTTAATATTATTTTATTACTATATAGAGGTAAATTTTTTAAGGATGATCATAACAAATACTAGAATATTACAATATATAATTTATTCTTATTTATAACTGATTCATCCCAAGTTGAGTTCATAACTTCTTAATAGCGGCGTTTACTTTGGATGATAGATAAGATAGATTATATTGATAATGTATGAGATTGAGTATTTGAAGGATTCGAGTTTTAAAATGGTTTAATCCATCAAAGTATGTGGTAGATTAGGCTATATTATTTTTATCAATCCAATCTATTTAGTACGTGTTATACTTTTTTTTTAATTCACACACCCGACTTGTGGTATTGAGTAGATTCGAACTCGTAAACTTTGATTTTCAAATACCCTCACTCCACTACTAGACAATCCCGACGGGGACAGGTGTTATACTATTTAAATTAAAAAAATATTATAATTTCATAAAATCTATTAAATATGTTCAAACCAATCAATTCATTAATAACTCCATTTTAAATAAAAAAAATCAATTATTAATTGACTTCCTTAATTTAATAATTTGATCCGGACCTATACCAGTGCAAAAAGGAAATTAAAAGATTGTATCTAGAGCCGCCCAAAATTAACCGGACCAGCGGTTTGTAACCACCGGTTAGGCGGTTTGCCACCTGTTTGTGACCGTACGGATGGTTACGGTTTAGAAACCGTAATCGTCAACCGTAAATGGCCGGCCCGGTTCCGATTTGAGAGGCATGGCGTTCACAAACCGCCGGTTAGAAACCGGCGGTTTGTGCTATATTTTTATTTACGGTCAAGATCACGATCCGCGTGATCTCGATCAATGGCTAGGAACAATCTCATATGGATCGATGACGTGGAACCGCCGGTTTGAAAGCACAAACCGGCGGTTTGGCTTGAAAATCGGCGGTTTGTGCTCCAAACCGGCAGTTCGGGCGGTATTTTTTTTCAAAAAATTCAAATTCAAATTTTTAAATTTTCCCCACCACTCCCCAATTCTCACCTATAAATACCCCCATCTCCTCCACCATTTTCACTCACACCAAACTCTCAATCTCTCTCTCTCTCTATTCTTTAATTCTCTATATTCTAGCAATATCATTTTTATTCAAGTTTTCTTACAATCTTACGAAGTTACTCTCTCAAATTCAATTCTCAATCTCATGCTCTCTCTCAGTCTCTCTCTCAATTTTCAAGCTCTCTCTCTCTCTCTCTCTCTCTCTCAATTCTCAACACTCAAGTTTCTCATTTCCTATCATCCACTAATAATCATGTCTAGCCGAGGTAGCCGAGCCGATAAGGGTTAAGGCAAAGCTGTTGCTGAGGGTTCCGATCATCCACGTCGTCGTCGTCATACTCATTCTGAAGTACATATTTCTGATACTGCTAACACGACGTCTCCTCTTCAACAATAACAACCTGAAGAATATGTGAATGTCTATGACTATGGTGGAGCCGCTGGCGGTTTTACAACGATCCAACAACCTAAATCGAAGTTGATACAGAAGTGGCAAGATGGATTCAATATGAACAACTACAACAACAACAATCTCAAGAATCTCGTGCTTTCAGCAACACTGGTGGAGATCCATCTATCAATCTCGATACCGAGGAGGCGGAGGCGGCTCCAAGAAATCCGACGCTGAAATCCGCTCTCTTCACTATTCATTTCAGAAAGGTGGCAAGGAAGAATGAACCGGGAATTTTTTATTTGTATTGCAACTATTGTCCGAAGCAATTTCGCACCGGGGGAGACTATAGGATGTACTGGTCGCACATCACCAACCATCATCTAGTCGAGCTTGGGCGTGCTCAAGCGCAATCGCAACTCAACTTCCAACTGGTAAGTAGTGCTAACGTTGAAACCCAAGGTGGAGGTACGCCGTACTCATCTCAACTCTTTAGGTTTGATCTTCTTGTTGCTAGGGAATAAATGTGCTATTTTATTTGTGAAGAATCTTTAGAACTTCAATTTGCTGATAACATGAATTTTGAATGTCGTATGAAAGCTGCTTATAATCCTAGTGCTCAAAGAATACCTAGAATGACCATGACTAGGACTCTTGAAAGATTGCATATAAGATATAAGCCGAAATAGAAAATTATTGTTAGCAAAATTCCTTATAGGGTTGTGTTCGGTATTTATTTTCACCTAAACTGCAAGTGTACAGCGAGGCTTATAGGATAGCTGTGAACAAGGTCGTATCCACATGGATTTAATGATTAATCTGCTAGTTATTCAAATTAACCCCTCGCAGTTATCTAGACTATCAAACATGGTTGGATTTAACTAATTAAAAACTAAAGATAATAAATAAAATAAATCACCACAGCAGAAATCAACACAAATAAATCAAACACTGAAGAAAAAGACGCATTCTAGGATTGGATAATCATTATTTAATCCATTCTCTTAATCAATCCATTTAATGTCTATGTTGGGATTTAAATCATGCTAGAACAATCACTCATGTATTCTAAACCTTCTCTCGAAGCGCCTAGATTGTAGATCACACAACAAATATTAACGTCTCCGTTCAATACCTATTATGCAACTCCTAATGGTTCCAAAGATTTATTGTTCTCTAAATTAATCGCAACTCTCTCGAGTGATATTGACTAACCAGTTAATTATTCCAGATCTTGTGTTAAAACTCATCTCTCGAATTATGGATTAACACATAAAATTGTATCATTTAGTGATCAAGTAAACAATACAGAGAAAACAGGAATAATCAAAACATAATTAAATCATAGACACCAAATAATATGAATCAAAAGAACTTCATAAATAAATCATAATCCAACCCTAGAATACTAGGGTTTTAGCTGTCCATGGCAAAATAAACAACTAAAACAATCCACAAAATAAACATTGTATTCTAAGAATAAAGTAAATAAAACCCGGAGATTCTATATTGGCTTTGGTCTTGAACACTCTTGAATACTTTGGTCTTGTTCTTCGCGTCTTCTTTTCTCTGCAGCAACTCTCTGTTGGTAACTTTTAGGTAAGAGGAATTGTGTATATTTTCGTCCAAGGAAACCCTTATATACCAAGTAAAGAAAAGCCCAAAAATAGGTCAAAAATCAGACGGCCCGCTGCATTCGCGACCTCGCTCGCGACCCAGTCACCCGCGACTCGGGTCGCGAATCCACGTGGCGCTGACGTGGCCAAAATTCGCGACCGGGTGCCTAAATTCGTGACCGGGTCGCTAATATTTCAAAGGAGAACCCCCTCTCTGTCGCGCGTGTACAGTAAAATGGAGAAATGGTGATTCGCGACCAGATTCGCGACCCCCCCGGTCGCAAGTATATTTCAGCTCCGGCAACCTCTCACTGTTTTGCTTCGTTCTCACTCGTTTCTCGTCTGATTGACTCGATTCTTTTTGTAACGCGTTCCTAACTTGATTTCCCATCTTTTTAGGGTGTTCCCACACTCATTTGAGGTCCACACAAAAAATGGCATTAATTCTCTTCATAATGAACAAACACGTGACATTGCACAAAACATACGAAACTATGCAAAACTCAATACTTATGCATGCAATGCCCATCAAATACCACTTAAATGTACTTAAAAAATTACAACACAATCCACCACTTTTACTTTCTATTCCCAACTACTTTTCACATTCAAACACTAGTTGGAATATTTCCAACTTCCTCCTACACCACCTTAAGTCATCCATATTTTTCAACTCATGGACCTTTGGTCTCTTTTCTTTATTTCTTTTCATTGGCACTTTTCACATTTTTTCTTTTCAACACTCACATAGCACTTTTTTTTCGCACCAACAAAAACCACCAATTATCACTATTTTTTTTCCAACTCCAAAATTCCTACCCTTCTTCCTATTTCTCCACAAGAATCAACAAAATAATCCCAAATAGGCTCTCAAAGAAAAGGTATTTAGGCACAAAAGGGCTCGCAAAAGAATATAATGAATTTAGGACAGTGTATGGGATAAATGGCTAAAGAAAAGATGACCTACTATCATCTCCTATTTCAAAGCACAACAACTCAATCTCAAGTAAGACGACATGCAAGTTCTAGAGAAATAAGTGTACAGACAACCAACACACAAGAACAAAAATTAAGACAACAGTCTTATAGGCTCTAATCTCACAGCTCATATTGGCCAAAATAAAGCTCGAAAATCTCTAAAACACATGCTCATTCAAATCATGCTATACATGCTCAAATTATTCCCAATCAAATAATCTCGATTATAAACATTAAACCATAGACCATAAAGTATATATCATCAAAATCCCAAGTAAAATTCAAGACCAAAATTCAAAAAATTTCAACTTTTCCAGAAAAACAAAAAAAAACTAAACAAGTAAAGCAGGTAAAATAAAATAAAGGTCTAGGCACCACACGCATACATCCCCCCAAACTTATTCAAATCCACGGGATAGAATAAGTTTGCAGAAATGCATGTAGGTGTCGTCGACCACTTACAACGATCACATGGATGTCCGTTTGGGTTCAACGTCCTCTCCCAAACTTGTCGAAAGATAAGTTGGTTAATGTGCTATCCCCCATATTCCAGAATCCATCCGTTCTTTACATGCACAACTCAGAAAAAGAAGTGAAAAACATAAATAAAAAAAACTAAATGAAAAATAAAATAAAACATACTGGGTTGCCTCCCAACAAGCGTTGCATTTAACGTCGATAGCCAGACGAATTTGGGAACTCAAGTTCCCATAAGTGGAGGAATTGGAATCCCCCATTCTCTTCCCCGATCATCCATCATCGTTCCTCCACCATTAAACAGGAACTGGATGTGTTCATATTCAAACCGGAGAGTCAGAATCCCAGTGTCCAAATCGATATTGGCCCGTTCGGTGCGCAAAAATGGGCGTCCCAAAATGAGAGGGACGCTTTTATCTTTCTCCATGTCCAGTACCACAAAATCCACTGGGAATATAAAATCATGCACCTTGATCAATACATCCTCCAAAATTCCCTTAGGATACACCACGGATCGGTCGGCCATCTGCAAACACATGGTTGTAGGCTTGAGTTGCCCACAGTTCAACCTCTTGAAAAAGGAGAGCGGCATCAAATTGATGCTTGCCCCCAAGTCACATAATGCTCGACCACCTATCTTGTCTCCAACAGTAATGGGGAGTGTAAAACTCCCCGGATCCTTCATCTTGGCAGGGAGCTTCCTTTGGATGATGGAGCTGCAGTTTTCGGGGAGGTACATAGTCTCAAACTCCTCTATCCTTTTCTTCTTGGACACAACATCCTTGAGAAACTTTGCATACTTGGGCATATGTTGCAACGCCTCCACCAAAGGAATGTTGATGTGCACCTTCTTAAATATCTCAATGAATCTAGAGAAATGAGCATCATCTTTCTGTTTTGAGGAATGCTGTGGGTACGGGATGGTCACTGTGGGAAGCACTGTAGGACCCGTCGGAGGACTCTTTATGGTGGAATTTGGCTTGTCAGAAGCCATCTTGGGGGGAACAACTGCAACGGCAGCAATAGGCGCAGGGACTTCAGTGTGTATATGGATTGCATTGCACTGCTCTTTGGGATTCACTGTGGTGTTGCTGGGGAACTGTCCTGGGTTGGTGCTGATTTCCTACAACTGCAGCCAGCTGACCGAGTTGCTTTTCGAACATCTTCATTTGCACACTCATGGCACCCACAGTATTTTCCAGCTTCTCCATTCTAGCTTGCGACTCTCCCATGAATTTATCAGTCTTCCCCATGAACGCCATTAACAGATCATCCATGTTTGGCTTCTTTTCCTCATTGATCACTCCATTCGTTACAGAGAAGCCAGGAGGGGGCTGCAGTGCACTGTTAGGATTCCCATATGAGAGGTTGGATCGATTACCTTGATAGAATTGATTTCCACCTCGGTAATTATTGCCATCATAGCCACCTCTCTGATTGATGTAGTTCACATCTTCAACTGTATTTCCCATGGGATTATCTACACCCGGTCGCGCTAAAGCATCAAATCTGCTATTGATCGTGGCATTTAGAGTAGACAGCTGGGCGGCAAGCTTGGCAATCGGATCACTATCATCAACTGCTGCAACTCTTTTCAAAATCTTCATTTTTCGATCCCCAGACCACTGATAGCTGTTGGTTGCCATGTCATCTATGATCGTCACAGCTTGATCGTAGCCCTTGTTCAACAAAGAGCCGCCAGCAGAGGCATCCAGAAGCCTCTTCAATTCCATGTCACACCCGTTGTAGAAGATGCAGGCTTGATGATCTACCCCAAATCCATGGTTGGGGCACTTCCTCAGCATACCTCGAAATCGTTCCCAAGCCTCATATAATGTCTCATCCTCGTATTGATGAAATTGTGTAATTTCCCCCTTCAGCTTGAGAGTCAAACCGGGTGGAAAGAATTTGTGCAGGAACTTGTGCACAAGACTTTCCCAGCTGTCCACAGACCCAGCGGCTAGAGATTGGTATCATTGCTTAGCCGTATCTCGTAAAGAGAACGAAAATAGGCGTAAGCGAATGGCGTCATCGTGGACTCCATTCATCTTCACTATACTACAGATCTCCAAGAACTGCGTCAAGTGTGCATTCGGGTCTTTAGTGGCCCGTCCTCCATATTGCTTTTGCTGAACCATGGAGAACAATCCCGATTTCAACTCGAAGTTATTCGCATTGATCTGGGGACCAGGAATGTCTCCATGGTTAAGTACTGGAACAAAGAGCTCATTAATTGGATGTGGCTCTACAGCTCGAGCATCATCTTGCTCTTGCATTCTCCACTGCATTGCCTCTAACTATCTCTGCATCTGACGCATCTGTTCAACCGTAACAGGAGCTTGTTGTTCTGCCATCTCTCTTCTTCTTCTTGCGTTGTTATGCCGAACGGTAGCTTCAATCTCAGAATTGAATTCTTCTAGAGATCCTCCCTGAGATCGTGTATGCATACACAACCTAATCACAAGAAAATAAGATTATAAAATTTTAAAAGAAAATAGACTACAGACTGAAAAATAAATGTCTAAATTAACACAAGAAATTAAATCTAAATAATAGCAAATAAAAAAAATTAAATCCCCGGCAACGGTGCCAAAAACTTGTTCGGTATTTATTTTCACCTAAATTGCAAGTGTACAGCGAGGCTTATAGAATAGCGGTGAACAAGGTCATATCCACAGGGATTTAATGATTAATCTGCTAGTTATTCAATTTAACCCCTCGCAGTTATCTAGACTATCAAACATGGTTGGATTTAACTAATTAAAAACTAAAGATAATAAATAAAATAAATCACCACAGCAGAAATCAACACAAATAAATCAAACACTGAAGAAAAAGACGCATTCTAGGATTGGATAATCATTATTTAATCCATTCTCTTAATCAATCCATTTAATGTCTATGTTGGGATTTAAATCATGCTAGAACAATCACTCATGTATTCTAAACCTTCTCTCGAAGCGCCTAGATTGTAGATCACACAACAAATATTAACGTCTCTGTTCAATACCTATTATGCAACTCCTAATGGTTCCAAAGATTTATTGTTCTCTAAATTAATCATAACTCTCTCGAGTGATATTGACTAACCAGTTAATTATTCCAGATCTTGTGTTAAAACTCATCTCTCGAATTATGGATTAACACATGAAATTGTATCATTTAGTGATCAAGTAAACAATACAGAGAAAACAGGAATAATCAAAACATAATTAAATCATAGACACCAAATAATATGAATCAAAAGAACTTCATAAATAAATCATAATCCAACCCTAGAATACTAGGATTTTAGCTATCCATGGCAAAATAAACAACTAAAACAATCCACAAAATAAACATTGTATTCTAAGAATAAAGTAAATAAAACCCGGAGATTCTACATTGTATTCCCACACTCATTCGAGGTCCACACAAAAAATAGCATTAATTTCCTTCACAATGAACAAACACGTGACATTGCACAAAACATAGGAAACTATGCAAAACTCAACACTTCATGCATGCAATGCCCATCAAATACCACTTAAATGTACTTCAAAATACATGTAAAATATGAGGTTATCAGGTTGCTATTTGTTCTGATATTTGGTCTGATAAATTTATCCGTCGTCATTATATTATTGTTACATTGCATTGGATTGATTATTCATGGACTTTGAATAAACGTTTAATTACATTTTGGAGATTTAACTATCAACATAGTGCTGCTAATATTGCTAAGGTTATCATTAAAATTTACAATCAATTTAAAATGCTTGATAAAAAATTTTCTATTGGTTTTGATAATGCGAGTGCTAATACGGCTAGTATTAGAGAATTAATTCAAGCATGTAATCCAACCTTGCATGGTAAATATTTTCATACTCGCTGTATTGTTCATATTTTAAAATTATGTCTTCAAGATGGACTAAAAATATTAAATAACTCAATTCAACCTATTCGTGATGCTGTTGATTATATTCATGGTAGGGTCAGAGTTAGACGTAGGTGGGAAAAATTCTGTAGGGAAAATGTTGTACATGCTAAAATTTTTAACTTAGATGTGCCCAATAGGTGGAAATTTACTTATGAAATGCTTGCTGCAACACTGGAATATCGTGAATTATTATGTTCTTTTTTTGTTACACATATTGAATCATTTATTTTATTATCTTCGTATTGGGATGATTGTATTGAATTAATGGAGTTTTTATAAGTTTTTCAATATGCAACAAAATATTTATCCGGTGTGTATTACCTCACTGTTTGAAAATTTATTTATCATTGTTGTTTAATTACTGCAAAATTTAATGCTTGTAGTCATAAACCCGATTTGCAAGAGAGGATTCTAGCCATGATAAAAAAATGACTTAAATATTTTGATCATGTGCCTAATATTTTTTTGGTTGCAAAAATAATGGATCCTACTTTTAAACTCAGTGGTACTAACGATATGATTGATATGTATTACAAGTTTTTATCTACTATGAGTTTTACAGGTTCCGATCCCGACAGCGGAGGTATGAATATATATGTGTCATTTGCTGAAGAAATTAAAACAGATATTTATGAGTCTATACATTCACTTTATAGAGAATATGAGATAAAATATGGTGATAGTATAATTCGTCAAACGAGTCATTCTTCAAGTTCTAGTAGTACTTTTTCGTTAGGATTAAATACTTCATCTTCACGTGGTAGTGCTTTACAAGAATTCCAAAAAATTTTCCAAAGTAGAGGAAGTACTAGGCGTAGTCAAAATGAATTAGATATGTATTTGCAAGACCCTATTATGCCCCCGATGATGAAAATGCAGGTCCCAACAATTTTCATGTTCTCAAGTGGTGGTCCCAAAATCAAGAGCGGTATCCTTTGCTTGTAATTATGGCAAGGGAGATTTCTAGAGTCCCGACATCAACGGTTGCGGTCGAGCAAGCTTTCAGTGAATCCACTTACATATTGGACGCCGGAGATCAAATTTGACACCGGATCACCTCGAAGCTCAAATGATGTTGAAAGACGAGTCCAAAGCCGACTTAAGAGAGCAAGAGAACCGTTGGGATGACTTGATGGATGGCCCGCTCATTGAAGTTAGCTCGGAGAGTGAAGCCGAAGGAGGGAGCCAAACCGGGGATGATTGGGACACGACTTCGAATTCTAGACTCGCCAAGGAAAAAAGATAAAATGAACTACGAGGGCTTTGATTCCAAGATAAGGGATAGATAGGCACCTTCATATAAAGTGCAAGCCCAAATTTCAATTATTTCTTTCCCCCCCTAAATTAGTCAAATTGTTAAATATTAATTCTAATTTGTAAATTGTAATTTAGTGTTAAATTGTAACTTGTAAGTTTATAAATTGTAATTTCATATTTTCATAGTTTGATTAATTTACAATTTGTAATTTTATAATGTCATATTATTTATCAAATTAAATTGTATTTTCATTTTTCAATATTCTTGTAAGTTGTAACTTGTAAATTGTAAGATATAAATTATAAAGTTATATAATAATATCAAAATTCAAATAAACTTGTGTTTTGTCATACTTCTTAGTTTTTAACTTGTAAATTTGTATTTTGTTGATTTAGTTCGTCCAATCGACTAAAATAAAAAAAATGAAAATCGGCGGTTAACCGAGTAACTGCCGGTAACCGCCGTCAGGACAAACCGACAGTTCCGATTACAAAACTGTAACGGACAACCGCCTTAGCACGGTGTGGTTTCGACCTTCCGAAACCGCCTAACCAACGGTTTCTAACCGGAACCGGAACCGTGGCACCACTAATTGTATCCAATTTGAAAATGATAAAAAAAAAAAAGAAATTCCTTAAATATACCTAATAATTAAACTCCAAACATTTTATATATTTATCATTAAATAATTTCAAATGTACACAACATCCCAATAGTAATAATGCACATGAAATCATCTACTCCAAAGTATGTATGCATTTCATGTCCCGACAAATATTAAAATTATTAGTTTTTCTTTCATTTTTTTTTATTTTTTTTTATTGTTCAGTTTAATTTTACATTAATATTTAGGATTTATTCCACTCAATTAAGATTTATAATTATTTTTTATCATTTAATATTAAATTTTTAGTTAATATAATTCAATATTAGGGTTGATTATTCCAAAATTATGGTATATTATTTTTAAAAAAAATTCTTAACAATACAAATTTGTTATAATTTATTATAATATAATAAATTTTATTTTTATTATAAACATTTACGTAATTATTAATGTCGTGAGAGGGTTGATACATACAACGTGAACTACAGCATCTCACCCAGTAATAATGGAATATCATCCTACTATATATACCGGCCTCTTCCCCTTTCTTTTGCAGGTAAAAAAAACACAGTTAATTTATCTGAAAAAAAGAATGGCGGAGAAGGTGATTCTACTTGATTTTTATGCAAGCATGTTCGGAATGAGGGCGAGAGTGGCATTAGCAGAAAAAGGCATTGAATATGAGTTCAGAGAAGAGGACTTGCACAACAAAAGCCAGTTTCTGTTGGAGATGAACCCCGTTCACAAGAAAATCCCCGTTTTGATTCACAACGGTAAACCCGTTTGCGAATCCTTGATCATTGTTGAGTACATCGACGAGGTATGGAATCAAAAGTCTCCTCTGTTGCCTTCCGATCCTTACGAGAGAGCACAGGCGAGGTTCTGGGCTGATTATATAGACAAAAAGGTAATATATATGTTGTTGGATTCTTCTATTACAAATTGTGTTCCGTTTGGAATAGAGGATCTCGTCTGTTAAATATATACATTATTTTGTTTTTTGGATTTTTTATTTGTGGTAGGTGTATGATGCTGGGAAGAGGATATTTTTGACTAAAGGAGAAGAGCAAGAAGCAGCGAAGAAGGAATTGATAGAGATCCTTAAACAGTTGGAGTCGCAGCTCGGCGACAAGCCCTTCTTCGGCGGCGACGCCTTCGGGTTTGTTGACGTGGCGTTGATCACGTTTTCGTGCTGGTTTCACACCTATGAAACTAGCGGTGAATTCAGCATCGAAGAGCATTGCCCCAAACTGATTTCGTGGGTGAAGAGGTGCATGCAGAGACAGAGTGTCTCCAAATCCTTGGCTGATCCGAACAAGGTTTACGACTTCGCTTTGGTCCTCAAGAAGAAGCTCGGCGTCGAGTAGGCCTCCCTGAGTACGTGCTAATGGTATACACTATACACCACACGAGATCCTCGATCTGTTTCAAATGGCGTTACATCTCCTGTTCTAAGTTATAATTATTTCACCTTTTAGTAACAATTTTCTTTCTATTTTCTGGGCCTGTCAGGCTGGTGTGTGGTGTCTGTGGTTCACTCTGCGGTGAACTAAATAAGGTTATCTTTGTAATTTCATGCTTTTCTTGTATTAAGTGTTGTGGTGGTTTATTAAATATATATGGTGATATATAATGTCGTGCCTTCGTCACACTTAATTTGCGTGAGTGCTGTTTTTATCATCGAATTGAATGGACCACAAACTTACGTTAGTTGTAATTAAATTGCTATTTACAGTATTCCGTCAAAAAATTATAATTGCTATTTGAAGTATATGGGGATGGGGTTCACATGGACAGATTACCTAAATAAATAAATGATTTATTTCGAGTGTTGAGACAAAACTTGCACGGCTTCGAGTGTTGATTCATTTAAGGCATTGCTGGTAGATCGTCTTTTCTCTAAAATATTCAATTGGGTGACGTTTTCACTCAAAGAAGTAATATTCGAATTTGATCCTTAATTGGGGAAGAACACACGGAGAAAGAATGCTACTTTTTTTAAGATGATGATGATGATAATATATGATTAATCACAAGAATGTTACATTTATTTATTTATTTTGATAAAAAAATGTATATCATATTATAAAGCTCAGAATCCAAAGTTACAATATTCCTCATCCACTCTGGGAAATCACTGTGCTCCTCATGAAAAAGGCAAAATGCCGTGTTTGATAGATTTATTTATTTATTTTACTTTCATTCTGGATGAAAATTTTGAAGGCAAAGATAACATAAAGAAGAAAAGGAATAGAGTAGAGATTTTATAAAGGAGACATGTGACAAATCATAAAGGATGTGGTTGATTGATTGAGTGGTAGCAATTAGAAGAGAACATAGAACAAATCCAATGATCCGATAATTCTTTTATATCATACTAGTATTTCTCCGTGCAATTCACAAATAATTATATATATTAGTTTTAGATTTGTAATTAATATTATTATTATTTTTTATTTATATATATTGTGTTCAATTTTTTAAAATTAATAAAGCGATATGAACATGCATTAATTAATTAGATAAGAAGATCAATTTGTGTAGTTACGAAAAAAACAAAAAAATAATAAATTAAATTTTAGGAACTAAATGAAAATCCATGTTAGAAAGATTGAATTGGAATCTTTCAAATGATACGATTTTATAAATAGCAATGTATAATTATATGTGATTAAAGAACATTTTATTTCTTTGAATATATGACGGTTATATAAATATGATTATTTATTTTAAATGATAAAATTGAAATATAAAAAAATATTATAAATTATGTTGTACTTATATATTAATATTGTTGTTATTGTTGTGCAACACAAAATGATTTTTTTTTACGTGACACATGTAGAGTATTATAAATCATCCACCTGTGCACAAGAAAATAAAATAAAAAATGTTACAAATCTCAAAATTTCAAGTAATAAAATAACAAATAAGATTGCAAATTAAAGGACATTGATTGTAATAATCTAAACTGTCGTGAAAAATGAAAAAAAAAAAAGAAGAATAAGAAAATTTACAATAATAAATGTCACTATTGTTGTATGTTTTCTGTTATACAAAAACTGTTGTCCAAAATATCATTGTCAAATTATAAGATAAACAACGGTTTATATCAGAATCGTTGTCCATCACACAATTTTACCTTAATATATGTATAGGTTATATCTCACTAGCAAATAAAGCTAGGTAGTTAATACTAATTTATATAATTGAGATTTTGAAAAAAAAAAATGTATCCATTAATTAACGTGATATCTAATAGTGTTACATTATTGCCACAATGTTAAGTTTTTAAGTATAAAAAATAATAAATTCTAAATACAAAAGCTAGTCATCCTTAATCACATTATAAGTTAATTGTAATAATGTGAAATAGTTGGGATTGACACATGATATGTCAACCGAAAGCTATATATGTGATCATTTTTTAAATTAGAATAAAAAGTAACATTACTACTAATGCACAAAATAGAATATAATAGAAGATAAGGATAATTGTTGATATATAATAGGGTTGGTAACGACATCTAGTCTGAGAGAAGGATAGATGGAGCGATTGGATGAGATTTAATGTATATGGAACTTCCGGTCCAGTCTTGGGATCCAGACGGTCCGGGAGGAGCGGACCACCACTGGCTCGATCCGCTCTTCTAGATAATACATGTATGTATACTCCCTCATTAATGTATGGACAACTACATATATGTTGACAATTTTGGAAAAGAAAAGGTCATTAATCATATATATATATATATATATATATATATGATTGAATAGGTTATATACGATTGGAAAAAGTGACAATTGAAATTAAAAATGAGTAAAACACACCTGTTTTCGATGTTTTGAATAATAAAAGGTGAGAAATTTTCATTTAAAAATGTAAATAAACAAGGCCTTAGAGACATGAGGCTGGCACATATTTAGAAGCCCAGCAGCACCCTTAATATATATAAGAGCCAAGATTTAGGTTGGGCTGGCCATTCGTGTAATTATGTCATGTTTTGTGTTGGTATGATAATGGTGCATCGTTTTTCACCAAAAATAATCCGACACACAGTCGGTATGCCCACACTACCCAGAATAGTAGCAAGCAAGATCATCTTCCAAAGAACCGGTGAGAATTATCCAACACTTTAGTCTGCAAGTAACCAAATCTTCCAACGAGTATTTTGATTATAATGTAAAAACAAAATTTAAAGTAATTAAAAAGAGTAGTTTTTCTTCACAGATTAAAAGATATTTCGGTTTTCAATTAACTCCACCCTAACTTAATTATTCCGATCCTTGATGCAATGATATTTCCAGTTAATGCATACAAACAAGTTATAGTCACCGAAGACACTTCTGACGTGGCCTAATTTCTCCTTAGTTTCTTGATAATCAGGAAGACACTTAACTAATTATTTTCCTAATCGACTGACAACCGTAAGAGATACTCTATATATATAATGAGCCGACAACATTAGACACTAGAGAAACCTGATTCAAAACCAACAGACTCTGACACAGGACTATCGAATTAAGACTATTCTTCCCTCGATTCTGAAGAATCATTGTACCACTAATTAAACCTAAACCACAATTACAGATGACCGACTTAATTGGCTACTAATTAATTCCGATCTACTAAATATTTGTAACTACCTAGTAGAGTCGAAACAATTAACAACTTTAAACACAGAGAATCACAGATGCATGCAATTAATTAAAGCAAAAGGAATATTTAGATCTAACAGAATAATTATGCAAGGGCTTTGTTAATCTTTACCGGAATAAAACGTGCTTAGTTCGAATTCATAATTGGATTCGCACTTCAGAAATTAATTGAAAAGAAGAATGAAATTGAATAGTGAAAAATCTGCAGAGAAAAATCATTTCTAGTGTTTCTGGCGTCTGGAATAATCTCTACTGCAATAGATAGAGTCCTACTCTATCTAGAAGTCTTTTTATAGAAATCCTTAATGAATTAATTAAAAAGAAATCTAACCCTAATCCAACTAGGAAAATAATAAAAACAGAGTCCAACAGTAATAAAAGAAGCCAGAATTTTCGTCCATGACCCACAACTGGTGCAGATCCACTATCTCTAGCCCAATACTAGTATAATCCATCAGTCAGTATGCCCATACTGACTGCTTTGCAAACTCTTCAGCTTTTCTTCAATCCAATTGCGTCCAAACCCTCCAAAATAATGTCATTATCTCCACTCCCATGTCAACCACCTGAAATTAACCACAAGACACAATTATTCCACAAAACTTGACCAAGGGGTGAGTAACACTGCAAAAACATACAAAAAATGACTCAAAATATATATAAAATAACAACCTAATCAAACCCCCCTCCCACACTTAGACAATGCTCGTCCTCGAGCAATACTAAACAAAAGAAAAACTCAAAAAAGAACTCAAAGAGGACAAGACAATCATTGGCAACTTTCAATGGAAAACAATCAAAGTTGGAAGCAAGATACAATCATCTACAGACCACAAACCAATCTCTTGTTTCATAAAACTGTACACACGCTTTTCATTCAAGTCAAAAACATGCAAAACCAATCCTGCCTCACCAAGATTCGCTCAAGTTATCTCAAAAGACAATAAGGACAAAATTTAATTCACACAAATCGTAACTTGATGCTTTCAAACATAAATTTGCCCATATGTCAAAATCATTACCATGCAAAAGAGATCTATACACAAATTAAAAGGTCTTTTTGCACTGGTTGTAGCGGGGCTAGGGTGCATAGGTAGGATAAAAAGGATGAAATGGCTAAAATAATTGAAAACATGTAAGCATATCAAATACATTCACCAAGTTTGTCTACAATTTCTCAACTACTCAACAAAACCAAATTGCATGCTGGCTTCCAATAATACAGGGGAACAAAATAAATGATCTCGATTTAGCACAATCCATTTTATTCCATGCTCGTTCTATTCCTTATTTCTTTCTCATTTTTTTACTCTTTCTTTTTTTTTCTTTTTCATAATTTTCTTTTTGGAATAGAACAGAGGCATATACACATTCGTCAACTCTCCAACATCAATATCTTCAAGCAGACTTTAAACTCTTCTCAACATAAACTAATATAACTTACATGTTTTCATGGGACAAGAGCAGGCCAAAAGGCTAAGGCTTAATTATTTAGTGGCTATAATAAAAAAATGGATTAGGCACAACGGGCTCACTAATGGACAATTAAGGGCATGGATAATTCTTTAAGCCAAAGCAATGGGTAATCCTAAATGCCTTAATCATTTTTATGCAAAGAAACTCAAAAGCGGTGTGACTATGGCAACTGGGCAAATCAGAAATCCAACATCCAAGTACGATACACTCGGCAATAAAATGAATTGATCTTTCTCATAAATAATGCTCATCAGGCTCAAATCTCACAATTTAGAAAGCTTCAAAAATTTTGATTAATTTTGCATATTTTCTCATTCAAAAATACATACAAACATGTGCACATTTTAATCACAAGAGATAAACCATCCACTCAAGACCAATCCCATATCATACTCTTTCTTATCATGCAATTCATCTCAAGTAAGCCAATGATTTGGCACACCAAAACCACAAAAAAAAAAAACTTTTTTTTACTAAACAGAAAAAGCAAAAACTAACACTCCTCCTCCCACACTTAAACACCACAGTGTCCTCACTGTGCAAAAGAGGAGAGCGACCCAAAACAAAAACAGAAAAGCATAAAAAACTATACAAAGAGAAGAAAATGCAAACTGTGCGGTCACTTAGAAGAGGACCGAGAGAAGTTGGCGACGGCTTGTTCCGTACCTGCGAGTAGGGGCAGTGCCGGAAGATGGACCTGCACTATCTCTTTAAAAAAAGAAAGTAAACGAACATAAAAAAAGAGAAAATAAAAAGAATGAAATAAAATAAAATGAAAAAAAGTAGGTAAAGCACGAGTTGCCTCCCGAGAAGCGCCTTTGTTTAACGTCCGAGGCTCGACACAATCAGAAGTCGATCATGTGATAAATTCGAGGGTAGCCAGATCTACCCCGTTGAGAGTAGTCGTCTCCATCCCCGCACTTTTATGCTTCTTCAAAAGCTCGACCAACCTTTCTTCCTGCTCTTTGCAAAGAGCATTGCTCATGATGACAAGCAGCATGTCTTGCTCTCCCAGAAAAACATATTTCAGATGCTCTAGAAGCACCTTCAATTCCAACATTGGAGCTTTTACAATAGATAGCAAAATCGGCTCTGAGTTGGTCGGTATGGGCATACTGCTTGACAGATGCCGAGTGGGAAACTCACTGGTAGAATACAGCTGCATTATGATGTCTCGAATTTCTTCATCTTCTTTCATTACTACAGCGGTGTCAGTCATCCCATCAAAAAGTACCTGTTCCAACTTATCTTTCCTGAAATGATTCTCAACAAAATCGTCAACTAACGGGTCAACAACATCAATCATATACAAAGCTTCAGGATCCTCAACATGCTTCATAGCTTCAAAAATATTAAATGTGATAGTATCACCATCAAATTCAAAGCTAAGCATACCCTTATCAACATCAATTTTTGTTCTAGCAGTTTTCATGAATGGCCTTCCTAAAAGAATTATAGATCTATGTGCAGGAAAGAAATCACCCATGTCAACTATATAAAAATCCACAGGAAAATCTATTCATTAACTTTGACTAGAACATCTTGAACCACACCTTGAGGATATGCATTAGACCTATAAGCTAACTGAATGATGACACGAGTTTCTTTCATAGGACCTAATTACAATTCCTTATACATAGACAGAGACATAACATTAATAGATGCGCCTAAATCTAGCATGACTCTCTCAACCTTCTTATTACCAATAATGCAAGGAATAGTAAACATACCAGGATCCCAACATTTTTGTGGTAATTTTCTTTGAATAACAGCAGAAACATTCTCACCAACTTTAATCCTCGCATCTTTCCCATATCTCATCTTTTTAGCACACAATTCTTTCAGAAAATTTGCGTACCTTGGAACTTGCTTAATGGCATCGATCAAAGGCAAGTTAATTTCTACCTTCTTGAACAGCTCAACGATCTCATTTTCATCATCTTCCTTTTTGTTTCGAACTAACCTGCAAGGAAAAGGTGCAGCAACCAAAGATTGAGAATTAGAAACTTTTGGTTCCATACATACCTTGGGAGGAAGTGGTTCAGCAGGTTGTTTCTCCTCTTTTGTGGACTCTTTCTTTTGCACTTCAGCATGCTCTTCTAATTCTTTGTTCTTCTTCTAAGCCTCTAACTCAGCTAATTCCTTCCCACTTTCCAAAGTGACAGCGCAAACATGACCTTTTGGATTTATTTCCATTTGAGATGGGAGTTTGCCCTTATTCACTTGCATCTTGTTCATTTGAGTAGCGAGTTGGGTGATTTGAGTGCCCATACTTCCCAAGGCAGCTTGTATCTCTTGCTGGAAAGCTTTCTGACTTTACGCTAGACTGTTCACGAGTGCATTGCTCTGCTCCAAACACTTCATGATGTCATTCATGCTCGGCGCAGTACGGTCGGTATGGGCATACTGACCACCCTGCGGCTACCTCTGAGGTAAAACTCCAGGTACCTTCTGATCCGGCTGCCTCCAGCCAAAATTAGGATGGTCCCTCCAACCTGGGTTGTATGTGTGTGAGTACGGATCATAATTCCTTTGTCTTTGTGCATCATATTGTGCATCACTGGACCCATAGCATGCTTGTTCAGTTGACGGATCTTGCAATGTAGGACAAGCATCAGTAAAGTGACCATTTTCTGAGCACACCCCACAGTGGACGTGTTCCGTCTGTGCTACAGCTAAACCTCGAACCAGAGAAGTCAGAGCATCGATCTTCTTGTTGACACCGGAGCTTTCTGCTCGCTCAACTTCCTTCACAATTCGATATCGGTCATCGTCTTCATCCTCATACTGCTGTCCTCTAGAAACCATGTCGATGATGAGCTGCTTCGTCTCTGCTAGAGTCTTGCAAGTCAGTGATCCTCCGCTAGCAGGATCGACTATTTTCCTGTCAAAAGTTGACATACCACGATAAAAATAGTTAGTGAGCAACTGATATTCAGAGAAACCGTGGTCTGGACATTTGCGGCATAACTGTTAGAATCTCTCCCAGTAGTCGGATAGACTTTCATTATGCTTCTGCTTGATGCTGCTGATCGCCATTCTCAAATTTGCAGTTCTCGACTCCGGGAAGAACTTGCGCAGAAATTATCCTTCCAACTCATTCCAAGTGGTAATTGAACCAGATGAAAGATCAAATAGCCAATCTCTAGCTTTACCCTGCAAAGTATGAGAAAAAGTCAGTAATCTCAAATTATCAGAAGAAAAACCTTGAGGGCGTAAAGTAGAACAAACTAAATCAAATTCGGCTAAGTGTTTATGTGCACTTTCTCCAAGTAAATCACCAAACTTGGGTAGAACTTGAATAAAGCCAAGCCTTATTTCAGAATTCTGAGCTATAGTAAGCAGCACAATGCAGATAGGTTGGTTGTTTCTGTGGCGACCCAACTCCTTTATCTGAAGTTCTTGCTCTTGATTGAGAGCCATATCTTCTTCGAACAATTGATCAATATCAAAACGTTCTGGTTCAGATGTGGACGCTTCTTTAGACTCTCTTGCAGATTTTCTCAACCTTTGTAAAGCCTTCTCCGGTTCTGGATTGAAAACTAGACTTCTTTTTTGTGAGGATCAAGTCATGCACTGGAAAAATAAAACAAAATAAAAGAAAATGGCAAACTGAAAATATTAGAATAATCACTGCTTAAAAACCGATCCCCGGCAACGACGCCAAAATTTGGTGTGTCATTTTTCACCAAAAATAATCTGACACGCAGTCGGTATGCCCACACTGCCCAAAATAGTAGCAAGAAAAATCGTCTTCCAAAGGACCGGTGTGAATTATCCAACACTTTAGTCTGCAAGTAACCAAATCTTCCAATGAGTATCTTGATTATAATGTAAAAATGAAATTAAAAGTAATTAAAAAGAGTAGTTTTTCTTCACAGATTAAAAGATATTCCGGTTTCTAATTAACTCCACCCTAACTTAATTATTCTGATCCTTGATGCAATGATATTTCCAATTAATGCATGCAAACCAATTATAGTCACCGAAGACACTTATGACGTGGCCTAATTTCTCCTTAGTTTCTCGATAATAAGGAAGACACTTCACTAATTATTTTCCTAATCGACTAATAATTGTAAGAGACACTCTATAGATTTAATGAGGCGGCAATATTAGACACTAGAGAACCCCGATTCAAAACCAACAGACTCTGACACAGGACTGTCGAATTAAGACTGTTCTTTTCTCGATTCTGAAGAATTGTTGTACCACTAATTAAACCTAAACCACAATTACGGATGGCTGATTTAATTGGCTACTAATTAATTCCGGTCTACTAAATATTTGCAACTACCTAGCAGAGTCGAAATAATTAACAACTTTAAACACAGAGAATCACAGATGCATGCAATTAATTAAAGCAAAAGGAATATTTAGATCTCACAGAATAATTATGCAAGGGCTTGATTAATCTTTACCAAAATAAAACGCGCTTAGCTCGAATTCATAATTGGATCCGCACTTTAGAAATTAATTGAAAAGAAGAACGATGAAAAAAAGAATGAAATTGAATAGTGAAAAATCTGTAGAGAAAAATCATTTCTAGCGTTTCTGGCATCTGGAATAATCTCTACTGCAATAAATAGAGTCCTACTCTATCTAGAAGTCTTTTTATACAAATCCTTAATTAATTAATTAAAAAGAAATCTAATCCTAATCCAACTAGGAAAATAATAAAAACAGAGTCCAACAGTAATATTTATGTGGTCTCATTGTTATCTTCTCGGAGTTTGCAGGTGCCTTGGGTGGTTAAGGCTCGTTGGCGTGCGGTTCTGGATTTCATCAGTCATATTCATTTCTGTGTTTCGCATATTTATAGAGAGGGGAATTCTGTTGCTGATATTTTAGCCTCTCATAGTGTTCCTTCTGGATTTTGGTATTCTGTTATTCCTTGTATTTCTGACGCTGTTCTATAGGATTTTTGTTCTCCTGGTTATTTTCGATTTGTTTAAAGGAGTACTCTTTTTCCCATATGGTTTTTCCTACTCCGGGTTTTCCATATGGGTTTTGATGAGGCTCCGGTCCCCTGAGTTATCAATCATGTGATTTCCGGGACTTTTAGGTTTTTTTTTTTTACTCTTCTTTATATACAACTTATTCAGAGTCCAACAGTAATAAAAGAAGCCATAATTTTCGTCCATGGCCCACAACTGGTGCAGATCCACTATCTCCAGCTCAATACTCGCATAATCCATCAGTCAGTATGCCCATACTGACTGCTTTGCAAACTCTTCAGCTTTTCTTCAATCCAATTGCGTCCAAACCCTCCAAAATAATGTCATTATCTCCACTCCCATGTCAACCACCTGAAATTAACCATAAGACACAATTCTTCCACAAAACTTGACCAAGGGGTGAGTAACACTACAAAAACATACCGAAAATGACTCAAAATATATATAAAATAACAACCTAATCAGATAACAACATACATAACCTGCTATTGGAGTGTGCAAAGAGATCAGCTTGATGCAGATTGAAGTGTGTATAATCTCTTGACTATGAGAATACCCGGAAGAATACAAGAACAATATCGTTGATTCTCACAAAAATACTGAAATGCAAGTGAATTTCACACTTTTTTATTAAATTTTAACTCTCTTAATATTAATGTAGATCTATCTATTTATAATATATGATAAACTTGGAAGACAAGAAATATAAAACCTAATTTAGATAAAATTCCTAATTGATTATGTAATCTAAATAGATGATAATAATAAAATATAATCAAATCTAAAATATAATTTAGATAATATATCTATATATATATATATATCAAAATTAAATCTTGATATCTAATCATGAATCCTCCTCTTTCCGGACAACACATACAAAGACACTTGCCAATAGTCTTAGTAGGGAGCGGTTGGTCAAGTTGGCCTCGAGTCGCCGACTCATTCTTCAATAGGAATTTTTGGCTATATATATATATTTTCACAAATAAACTACCCTATCGGGATTTGATATGATTCGCCCTCGAATCGGAATTTAAAAGAGCATGCTGAAAACTATCTGCAACAACATCCTCATAACATGCATAATTGAAATGGCATATTGTTGTATGACTTCTCAAATAATTCATATATTTCTTATTTGAAAACATAAACATGAAACATCTATAGATATTGGCACTCATGAAAAATTATGAAAGATGAACATGCTCCAGAGAAAATTGTAGTGACGGTGGAATATCCAATCTTGGTGCAAGCACGACAGTGGACTCTTTTTTACAGCCATAGATTATTAGCACAACATCGTCACAAGGCATGAATAATTTCTCATCATAAAAGATCGGAGGACCATCGTAGTCACCACCCATTAACCTCAAATAATCAAGAAGACGAGTTTCGTCAAACAAGATATCCACTTCTTCATAAAAAATCGATGGACCATCATAACCATCATCTACAACATTGTTTGGAAATGAAAAGTTGTCAGAAAACAAACCATGGGAGATATTGGCAGCCATAGAACTTTCAACTACATGAATCGGTATATCAGGATCAACGAACGGAGCGTAGAATGACTCTGGATATATACCAATTGATGCAAATAGAAGCGTCTATAATTCGTTGATTCTGAGAATACCCTGAAGAACACAAGAATAATATCATTGATTCTCACAAGAATACCGAATTGCACGTAAATATCACACTTTTTTATTAAACTAGCATAGATAATGTGCATTGCACGTAATTTATATGATTTTAATTATTGAATAATGATATAATATGTATAATTAACAATTATAAGGTATATTATAATTATAAAATAGCTGATTTAGAGTAAAATTATACTAAGTATATTACAATAAATTCTTTTATATAAAAATAAATGATAAATAATCCAATTTTTTGTTAAATTTCATGTTGAATTATGTATTTTACTAAGTACAAATTCTTCATATGTGAAATATAATTTAAATTTGCTTAAAACAGAAAAGGAAAACTTAAAATTGATTGTCAATAATTTAGTCTTGATTAAAATAAATTGATTAGACTGTTATCTTAATTTAATGATTTCCAATTGTGTAATTAAGTTTTAAATTATAAAAGTTGAAAAATACTATAATCATGAGTGTAAAGGTTGAGCTTATAATATATAATTTTTCATAAGTGCATTTGATATTTTCTATCATTTGTATCATGATGTTTATTCTTTTCTATATTTATAAATAATCAAACACATTTTTTTCTAAAATTCCTCTACATTTGATTTAAGAAATTAATAAAATATAAATAATAAATAAAGTATATAAATGTACAAAATACTCTTCGTTTGTTTTGTACTTATTTCTCAAAAAGTACAATAAATGTATGTATTTTAATTGAATTATTATTTATGTCACTATAAGAATAGCATTTGACTATCATAAAATTAATAAATTCAACATAATTCCCTAAAAATTTTCATGTGGATTTAGTATTTTTCTTCTATAAAAAACTGCACAGATGTTTATCATACGTATGGTCGAAAAATATTTTTCAAGTTGAAAATACACTTGATGAAATTTTTAATATTAATTTTTGAAAATAACAAAATTTATTAACATGTTTAATTTCAAGAAAAATCTAGAAACGTGAATTATGCCCGCTGAAAATTCGAGCATAGTTTTAATTTACTCGCTAGATATTATAGATGCATTTCAATCCTCCTATCATTTCACATACTAACACACACTTTTACACACATATGAATTAAACACTTTATGTTCTTTTTCTTATTTTTTCTTTCCATTTCCCTTTTTCTTTTGCTTTTTTATATTTTATCCTTTCTTGATTTTGGCCATTTTGAGTTATAAATCTTGATCTCGTTCATTTTGAACTGTTTCAATTCCCCATCGCCGTAGAGCTCCATCAATGACTATTGGGCTTCTATGAGTATTTTGAATTCTAAATTTTTGAAACAATTGTATTTAATTTATATATGTATAAAAAAAGTGTGTTAGTGTGTGAAATGATCCAAAAAAGTGTGTGTTTTAATGGATGTTATTTTCTTCTCCCATTATTCGTTAGAGAAGCTAAAAAAGGATCAACTTGATGCCTTTGAAATAGTTAAGGTATCAATTTGGACAAAAAATGTAAACGTGCTACTCGACAAATAAGAAATGAAGCAAAATGAAACCTTTTTTTTTCGAAATTCGAACGTGGATATACTATATTAATTTTTTAATATTTTAATTTTATTTCAAATTCCAGTGATATTTTGATTCCTACTGAATTTTTGTATCTTTTTTAACTTTTTATTTAAATTTATGTATATCACATGCAATATATACATATAATTAATTCTTACACTTGATATAATATCGCTTCCATTTGTGGTGTCACACACACACACACACACACACACACTCTTACACACGCTTCAAAGGTACTGCATTTTTTTTCAAAACACCTTTAGTTTTCATGCTATTAAATTGAAGGTATACAAAAATATCAATTTAATAATAGCTTATACAATAATATATAGTTATCTATTTTTATATATTAAATATATCACTACATATGTAAATGCAAAAATTAAATACATAATTATTTAAATAACTTCAGTGTTATTTAAAATAATAAAAATTACAACTATGGTTGTTCCGTTAAATAATATATCAAATATGGAAGTAGGACTTACGAAAAAAATGTACAAAGTCCTATATCCAAACAAAACATAAAAATACATGAATATGAGAGAGTTTATCATCTAATTAAGTAAAATGAACAATGTGTGTGAATATGATATAATGTAAACTGATAGCAACAAGTACATTAATATTTAGAATAATAATGTGTCTGCTATTAATTAGTAGGTATTGATCGTTATAATAGTGTAAAAGATAACATAAACATATATATTCTTGATTTACGCACACACACACACATATGATTACTTGTATGTGTAAAATTCAAATTGACATATTCTCTTATAAATAATATTTAAATAATTGTCCTTTTTCACCGATCTGTATATTTAAATATTAACATCTATGATCTTAAAATTATATCACACAAAAAACTATCTTAAGTTAAGGGTTAATAAGTTTAATCATCACGAACTATATACGAATACCCCTCCAAAAAAAAAAAAAAAACTTCCAGCAATCATGTCAGACTCAATTGCACCCAATTTTGAGCTGATGTTATAATTGCAAAAAAATGTAAATTTGTGTTATAGGTCATGCATATCATGTTAAAGTTTGAGTTGAGAATCAAAATACGTGTATAATTAATGATATTTAAACTAATTGACCCTAAGTTTAATGAGTTGTGAATCATATTTTGACAAGATAAGTAAATTTTTCATAAAAATGGTTTTATAATTTGAACCGCTGACATGAAATTGCAACATAATTTTACAAATTAATAACTTAAAAAAAAACTCACTTTAGTAGTTTAGTATAAACAAATAATATGCCAAAATAATATTTCATTAAATGAATTGTTATTAATACAAACACATAAGGGGTAACTTTTTGTGCATTTAAGAGTTTCACTCCACTCTTTGAAATGAAATCATTACTATCTGTAAATGCATATTGCATTTTGCTATTTTTTATATCACTTTTAGTTCACCGATATTCACTTTTTTTTTGAACTGGGGATCAAGATTCATACCTAACTAAGCTACATGCTAATGATACCAATATTCATATTATTGATGTCGAATAATGTGAATTAGTAATTTATCGATAGAAATTAAGATTGAAGTGTATTGAATAAAATATAGGGATATATAATTTCCAAATAAATTACTATATTTGACCTATTTTGCAATTCGACATGGTTTTTAAAATGTTTCAATAATGTAACCATTTTTATTTATATATTCAACATTCACGGTATGCAAATTCAATATTCACAAAATGATGTTAAAAATACATATAATTTCTCAAATAAAAATAATTTTTTTACATGAATACATGTGCAATGTATTTATGGTTAATTCCTAATTCATATTAATCAATTTATAATGAATTAAGGATATTAATTGATTGCCGATGATTCTATATTAAATTAGAATATGTCACCAAAAGAAATATAAATATACATATATATGACATCATTCGAAATTAACATCATTCCATTTAACTTGTTTTTTAGAGTGGACACTCATTTTCACATCAGAGGTTCTCCCACTGGGATTTTACTCTGTTAGGTTTTAATGAGACATGCCCTCTAATGTCTTGTTTTGAGCATTTGGTTTTGTTAGTTTTTTGGTTTCATGGTTAGTTCATTTTTTTTATCAATAGAACACAACTAATTGATCAGGCATCATTCGAAATTAAATATATATTTTAATATAATGGAATCAATAATAATGTCTTAATGACTTCCATATATCATATTCAATGAAAGCACCAATATGGTCAAAATCTCACAAATGATTACTTTTTTGCCAATATATAAAAAGTGCATGGATTTTTTTTTAATAAAACGTACATGTAAATATATTATATTATTCTATTATCTTCAAATAAAATGTATTGTAGGGATATAAAAGGTAAACTAAAGTTTAAAAAACTCTTTTTATATTGTAGATTATAGATATTTATCAATTGTGGATTATATTTTGATATTACTAAAAAATTAATAAATAATTTAAATAAAGTACAAGTTTCTGATCTTTTTTTGTCTATCATTATGAACCTTTAATGTCTTGGTTGTTACATTTTTAAGAATATTATACCATTTTATGAATTTTATTTAATGGATCACTTATTTTATTAATCAAGAATATGAAATATTTTATATAAAATTATAGCAAATTATAAATATATTTCTTTTTCCTTTTTAATTTGCTAGACAATTCATCATGCCTTTAAAGTAAAATGAGATTTTAATTAGGATTTTATTTTGATTGTGGTTGACAATGTTTAGTATTCGCATGAGTTTGATATTAATTTGTAAAAATAAAATGAACTTTATATATTATGGGGTTGTTTCGAAATTATTAAGTGATATAATCCTTAAAGTTTGTTTAAATTTTTTTTTAATCTTTAAAGTGTACAAAATTTTGAATTTTAATAATGTATTGAAATTTAAATTAACTATATTGATTTTTTTTTCCTTTTTAATTTGGTAAACAATTAATTCTGCCTTTAAAGTAAAAAAAAGATTTAAATTAGGATTTTCTTTTGATTGATTTGTGGTTTACAATATTTAGTATTAACACGAGTTTGCTATTAATTTATAAAAATAAAATTAACTTCACAGATTATGGATTGTTTCAAAATTATTAAGTGATATGATCCTGGAAGTTTGTTTAGCCCTTTTTTTTATCTTAAACTCGTACAAAATTCTTAATTTTAATAATTTAAGTGAATTTAAATTAATTATTTTAATAATTATGCTATTTTGATATTTTTTTGACGAAGTAGAATTTTAGGGTTAGATTATTAGAATTTTAATCATAGATTAGTTATTAGAATATAAATAATAATAAATATTAAATAATATAAGATGATTACATTATTATCCTTAGATAAAATTTAAAATAAAGTTATAATAGTTAAACTCAAAATTATTAAATAATTAGAATACAAATAATACTAATAAAATATTAAATATTATTAGATGATTACATTATTGCCCCTAATTAAAATATAAAGTAAAGTTATAATAAGTAAACTCAAAATTATAAGATAACACACGTTTTATATTAGTGTAGATATAGATATAGATATAGATATCGATTTTAACTCTCCTAATAACAATATAGATCTATCTATTTATAATATACGATAAAGTTGGAAGATAAGAAATATAAAATCTAATTTGATAAAATTCCTAATTGATTATGTAATATAAATAGATAATAAAATATAATTAAATCTTAAAAAAATTAAATAATATATCAAGATCTAATCTTGATATCTCTATCAGAGCTCTTGTGCAATTTAGAGGGCCCAATTTTTATTTTTATTTTTAATTTTAAGTCCATGTATACTTTTAATAATTAATAAAAATATACAACCCCCCTCTCCTACAACCTCGACAATATAAATAAAGTAATTTAAATTTTTGGGGTTTTTTTATGTTTTTTAATAGGATAAATTACACTTAGATACCTACATTTTAAGCTTTTTTTAAAAAATGATCCATTTTTTCAAAATTAACAAAACAGTACCTACTTTAAAAAAGTTCTAAAAATTTAACATTTGACCACCAATTTTTCAGTCCGAAAACATAATGTAATTGATTGTACCTAAATATTTGTATTTTCCAACCATGTAAAAAGAAAATACTACAATCAAATAATCTTAAAATAATATTAATTACATACGATATTCGAGCCGTAAAATTGATCAAATGTTAGATATGCAAAATTTTTGAAAAAGTTGGTATTATTTCATTAGTTTTGAAAAGTGGGTTAGTTGCTAAAATAGACCAAAATGTAAGTATCAAAGT
This sequence comes from Perilla frutescens, assembly GCA_026008535.1. Classification (NCBI taxonomy): domain Eukaryota; kingdom Viridiplantae; phylum Streptophyta; class Magnoliopsida; order Lamiales; family Lamiaceae; genus Perilla; species Perilla frutescens. Next base: position 6,309,812 of record BRKX01000019.1, read on the forward strand.
GTAATTTACTCTTTTTAATATTAGGGCCCCAAATTTTATAATTAGCATAGGGGCCAACAAATATTTAAGACGGCCTTAAGGACCTGACAACTATTCGTGTACTCATGTCATGTTTTGTGTCGACCACATAATAACGACATGGCACGATCAGCCTAAATTAACATGAACACGACACGATAAGTATCTGTCAAACATGAACACGAAGATTTTAATGCTAACACAAACACGCATGATAACAACATAAACACAATAATTTTCATGTTGTCGATCACGATATAAAATTATTATAAAAATATATTAAATTGCAAAGTTAATAATAATAATAATAATAATATTTTTTTACATATTATCGTGTGATTGACAGGTTATCGTACACTAACAGGTTATCAGATTAACAGGTGATCGACCCCAGTTGTTAGCAGGTATTGGGCTATCTGTTAATTATATTTTTATCGTGTTTAACATATTAACACGAAACATGATTTTCAATTATTGTGTCTTAATCGTGTCGACATGAAAATAATAGGCCTAAACACTAATCCATTATTTTGGTGTTGTGTTATCATGTCAATAACTGACACTGCTACCAAGATCAATTCATAAATATATAAATATTTGGAGAATTATCAATCTAAGGCTCGAAAGATGGTTTATTTATCAATATAGAGTTTGACAGATAGATTCTACGGATTCAAGGCTTGAAAAATCTAAAACTATTGATTTAGGGATTGAAAATTTAACGATGTTAAAACTCCATCAAATAGAAAGTAATGTGGCTGTTAAATAATCACATCATTTTTATCATACATTAAATTTAACAAAAACAAACACAAATTTACATTAATTAAATTAAACATAGGGTTTTATTAAATTTCATCAAATAAAAACCACCATCCACGTTCCGCCGTTCGAGTCTCATTACTTTATAGTCTAAATTTCAACTTTGTTTGTTTGATTAATTAAATTTTATTATATTTATAATTGATTATTATGATTTTAATTCAATGGTCAACTTTTAAATCTTATTGAAATATTTAATAAATTAAAATAATTTTTGGTTTATTCTCTCTGTAGATCTCTTTTTAAAATAACAATTTCTCCATCAAAATTAAAAAAAAAAAAAAAGAACTATATCAACTTATTATTATTATTACCGGAAACTAAAAAATTATTTATTATACTTAATTACACACTAAATTTAATTAAAATGTTGAATTTAATTTAAATTTTTAAGGATCTCTTATTGAATTAAGTAGTGATTGAATTAACATAATATAATAATTCCCTCTAGCTATTTAATTTAATTAAGGTAATTAATATAAAATTGTGTTTATTGTTATTCAATTTAAGTTAGTATAAAAATGATGTGTGAAAATGACGTGGATATTTAATGACCATGTTACCTTTTGTTAGACAGGGTTTTAACACCGTTGAATCTTTAAGCCTTAAAATCGATAGTTTTAGATCTTTCAAGCCATATGTGAAAAAGAGTACCACTCTAAACAAACCGGAAAAAACCAGTACCACATATATCCTGTTTTACAGCATCCAAAATACAAGGAATAGTATCAAACCAAAAATCAGAAAGAACATTAGGAAAGGCTAACAAATCAGCTACTCTGTTGCATTCTCTATAAATGTAGGAAACACAAAAATGAATGCCACCAATAAAGTCCAACACACGGCGCCATAGAGCTTTCAAGATCCAAGGCACCTACAAAGAACGAGAAGATAGAAGAGAAACCACATAAGCAGAATCTGTCTCTAGCCAAATAAAGTTCAAAGACAAATTTTGTACCCATTCCAACGCCACAATAACTGCCACCAACTTAGCCAAAAAAGAAAATCCAACCCCTTCATCAGTGTGGAAGCAACAAACCATCAGTATTAATTTTGTCCACCCCGTAGGAGGAGGTCTCCAAACCACCGTGAGAGTCTCAAGAGGAGGAGTCGGTCTAGGAGTCACGTTCAAGGCCTTCAGAATGATAAGATCAGCAACCGTGTTCTAACCGTGTTGCACTAGAGACCTTCTCATTAGGGAATGAGAAATTCTAAACACATTCCTCCATTTCTATATTCAAAGCCCTCAAAATTAATAAAAATATAAATATTATTATAATAGACATTTATGTCCTTGCAGCCCCTAACTTAAAAATTCTAACAAAATCAAATAAAATATCCCATTGTATATCCCCCAATATTCATAATTAAATTCGTAAAAAGAGAGAAAAATTAAATACATGAGTTTGGGTTCTCCAACAAAATCAAATAAAACATCCTAATGTGTAGCCCCACTATTCATAATTAAATTGTAAAAATAGAAAGAAAAAAAGGAACAATTTTTATGTTCTTCAAAGTTTGTCAACACAGTTTCATGCATGGGTAAAGCATGACTGCAAAGATAGATTCAAGTAAATTGTTTCAAAATACTTGTAACTTCAATCATTTATATTTCAGTTAATAATTAGTAATTCAATTTATATGTGATAACTGAATTTATTTCTTCATCATTATTACTCTGATTTTCTAACACCAGTCAAAGAAGATTTGCAAATACTGAATTTATAAAAAGAGTGAATGATGAGATCCAATCCATGTTTGTGAGAGAGAGAGAGAGAGTAGAATTTAAAATATTGGTGGTGGCCAATATATGGCATGATCATCCGGGCTCCCGGCCGTATCAAGATATATTTTCAGAAAGGCCGATTCATTATGGTGATATTCATACCTTGAAGTAATTGTGTTTGATATTCATTCATAGAAGATTTAAATCGTTTCTTTTGTTCTTTTTTTTTTTAATTTTAATTATGGATGATGGGGATTATACTTATACATGTGAGGGGTCGCTTGGTTCAAATTAAGTAATGACAATCACAATGGATATCATTGAAGGGTCAACACAATGGGAATGGTGATTGCATTGTTGCAGCTTGGTTCAATTATTGAATGATTGTTATTGTGATAGATAAGGATTGGTTTATTCCAAATTCATTAATGGTTATTATTATTATTATTATTATTATTATTATTATTATTATTTGATTTTGTTAGGATTTTAAAATTACGGACTATAACTATGAAAAGTTTTTTTTTTTGTTAGAATTTTAAAGTTAGAGGCTATAATGACAAAATTGTGAAATATAATAATATTTATATATATTTTTAATTTTGGAGGCTATGAATAGAAAATGGGACTCTCTTTAGAATTTTTCTTTTGAAAATAATTAACATCGAGAACATTTTAGCTCATTGGTAATGGACTAATGGCAGACCTAAACGTAATTGGATCCAAGTCCATCGAGTGTGTGTGGGTACGTAGTTGATTACTCCAAAATCATCCATATCGCCCAACTGCTAATTAATTAGCAAATGGACATATGGTTGATCCGATTAGATCATCGCACCCTCATTAAATTCCATCTGCAGTATTTAGTTTTTTTTTTTCAATTTAATTTTTAATATACTCTAATTGCGGTCAGATTCTCTGTTTCAGATTATATTGGTGTTCCAATTCGTATTTCAAGATCAAATTTAGGAAATTTTCTTTCATTTTTTTCGTCAATTTTAATTTATTATGTTTTAGTTTAATTTTATGATTATTTGTTAAGATTCACCTCACCCAATTAGGGTTAATAATTATTTTTTAGTATTTAACCTATATGTATTTATTTATTTCATTTTATATAAAGTAGTCAAACTGAAATGTTCAAGTGTGCTAATCAGATATTAATACAATTGTTAATTTCTTTGTATATGATGATGCTGATATGCAATTGTGTTTTTTGATAGTTGAAGGTGTTTTTTATTTTTATTTTTATTTTTTGGTAATGTTTTTTGTTTTTAATATGTAAGTTTTTTTTATGGTTGAAGGTGCTTTTTTTAATTTTTGGCAATGTTTTATTAGTGATAATTTAATAGATTTTTTTAGTTCAATGGTGCAGATCAAATATTAATATAATTGTTAATTTCATTATATGATGGCGCTAGTGTCCAAGTGTGTTTTTTGATAGTTGAAAGTGCTTTTTTTATAATGCTTTTTATTTTTAATATGTAAGTGTTTTTTTATGGCTGTAGGTGCCTTTTTTATTTTTGATAATGCTTTTTATTTTTAATATGTAAGTGTTTTTTTATGGTTGTAGGTGCCTTTTTTATTTTTGATAATGCTTTTTATTTTTTATTTTTAATATGTAAGTGTGTTTTTTAATGGTTGGTGCTTTTATTTAAAAATATGGACATTTTTACCCAATAATGCATCAAACCATAGTAAAATAGCATTATTGAAACTTTAACCCAAAATTAATACCATCCATTGATCTATAAAGATCAATGAATAAAATTTGTTCACAAATTACACTCAAGCCTAGTGTTCACATCCTAATGCATCCCTATATAAATATATATATATATATATATATATATATATATATATATATATATAGGGGAAGGATCAAATAGAAACCAATTCCCCCTGAAGAAACCTAGGAACCAAACCTAGCCTTAGATTTGATTAGATCTAATGACTATAATTTAGTCAAAGTTTTAGTCAAAGTAAGGTGGCAAACTTATAATATTTGAGAACTTAATAAAAGGGGGGTTATTTTCATAATTTAGAAATTCTGTTATGTTTTTTCGGATTTTGGGCCTAATTTCCGGAATTAAATAGGCAACACTTTAAAACCGTTGTCTTTTCTGACGTTTTATTAATATGCTAACATGAAATATGTATATTGCTAACATCAACAAATTTTATTGCTATCATGAGATAGACTCAATTTCTAACTTGACGAGATCATAATATTAAATTGACACGTATTAAACACCACACATATAACATTGGACCACATTTAAAATAATACTGTGTAACATGTGTAACATCATTCATACATACAACATATTGCTAATATGTTAGAGAATATACACACTGCTAATATGTGACTATTAATTTGCTAATATGTTAGTAACACATTGCTAATATGTGAATAATGATATGCTAGCATGACTTAAATTCTCAAATATTACAAGTTTTCAAAATAATATTAAGCATTGATAAAGTTATAATTGTTTATGAACTTAACTATATATAGCTCATACTTTAACTATTTTCTCATGAAAGCAACTTAAAATTCAAAGTCGTGGATAAAAAATTTCATGTTAGCAACATAAACACAAGATATGAGCAATATTGTGATATCATATTAGCAAATATTTGACAGTTACGAGTTCAATATACGTGAAAAATAGGTTTTTGTATTTTTCATCAATTTTGCTCAAATAAACATATGCATTATGGATCTTAAATGAAAGAGCATGAAAAAATCTTTAATTTGATATATTTTTTACGTAAATTGGATAAAAAATGAATACGTTATGATTATTTAAAGTTTTTTGGAAATTTTTTAAAAGATGATGTCATCACTTTATTAAAAAATCTGGAATTACCCCTTATAATTCGAATTTTATATATTTACAACTATGCCACCGCTTTTTTATCCGTCATGTCATCAAAATCTTTGAATTTGATTGGTACCTAGGTTCCTCAGGGGGTTGGTTCCTATTTGAACCCACCCCTATATATATATATATATATATATATTTATATATATATATTAGTACGTAGTAATTATTTTATCAATAAGTTTGTATTTATGTATGTACTGATCAAATTAAAACATGAATTCCTATGAAATCTAAAACAAAATATGTATTTATTTATTTTTTGTTAAAAAAGAAGACAATTTAGAAATGTAAATGATTTGCTAGCTAGATATTCCATTCCCATTGACCAAACCCATGTACAATGAATTTCAAACCAAGAGTTAAATTTAGCCAATCCCATCTTTGACTGTTAATCGCTAGTATGAACGTGGCATGGTAGATCAGGAAGACTAAGAAGATATATTAGTTGCAAAAATTGAATGCCTAAAAAGTCTATTAGCATGGAAGAAATTCCAAAAAACATCATACCCTTTCTGTTGATCTGCTCTCTGATAATCCACACAATTAGCAGTGCAAACGACGCAATCAACATTTCTTGGAGCATCAGAGATGGAGAAACACTGGTTTCATCAGGTGGGATGTTCGAACTCGGATTCTTCAGCCCCCGAAACTCGACGAATCGATACGTGGGCATCTGGTACAAGAGCATACCACCAATTGAATTTGAGACGGTGGTTTGGGTTGCCAATAGAGAAGCTCCACTCACAACCAAATCAGGCATCTTAAAAGTAATGGAGCCAGGAATTCTTGCTCTCCTGAATGAAACCGATGGTTTAATATGGTCAACCAACGCATCAAGAACTGCGCGGGGGAATCCCACCGCGCAGTTGCTAAACTCCGGGAATCTGGTGGTGAAGGATGCAGACGACGATAGGCCGGAGAATTTGAATTTCCTGTGGCAGAGCTTCGATTATCCATCAGACACATTTTTAGCAGGCATGAGCTTGGGATGGAATCTTGAAACGGGGAGAGAGATTTACCTGTCAGCATGGAGGAGCAGTGCTGATCCAGAGCCAAGTGAATTTACTGCCCATTTAGATCACTCTGGTTATCCACAAATAGTAATAAAACGAGGAGAATCAATCCAGTATAGATTCGGACCGTGGAATGGGGTCCGATTCAGCGGGGTTGCAGGCACGAGAAATAACCCGACATTAACGATGAATAAGAATGAGGTGAAGTATAAAGAAGAGAATGTGGATCCAACAGCTCTTACGAAGATTACACTCAGCCCCAGCGGCATCGGACAGCGGTGGACATGGAATAATCAAACGAGCTCGTGGATCATCTACAACATGACGATGGATAACTGCGATGGCTACAACTTGTGCGGTGCAAATGGCATTTGCAACGTCGGAAAATCACCAAACTGTGCGTGTATCGACAGATTCGTGCCCAATCGGTTGGATGGATGTGTTCGGAGGAGGGCATTGAACTGCGGAGGAGATGTGTTTGTGAAGTACTCCGGCATAAAACTACCGGACTCGCGAAACTCGTCGTTTATTGATGAGAGAATGCCTCTTGCAGACTGCGAGGCAGAATGCTCGAGGAAATGCTCTTGTACAGCGTACACGCAGTTGGATATAAGAGAGGCAGTGAGTGGATGCTTGTTTTACCATGGTGACCTTCTTGACATCAGATCTTTAGCTCAAGGTGGCCAGGATCTTTACATCAGAATTAATTCTGCTGATTTAGGTAATGCTAAATTTCAATACAACACAAGAATTATAATGTTTTTTATTATAACTTTAATTTGTTTGGAGTCCAGAGTCCAAAGGGAATAGAAGAGTAATAGTTATAGCTGGTTTTACATCTGCGGCGGCTGGAATAGTTGTCGTCTGTCTGAGCCTGATTCTAATTTGCACTCGCAGAAGAAAGAAGGAACCGATAATGAGAAAAGAAGGTTTGTACCGAATGAGTACTGTTTAATTAATTACTGTTAAAGAAAGTAATATTCATCAACATGTAATACAGTTGCAGGGCCATTTAGTACAAGTGATGTGAAAGAATCAGATTTGCCATTCTTGAATCTATCTACAATTTTGGAAGCTACAGACCATTTTTCTGTCAGCAACAAGCTTGGTCAGGGTGGATTCGGACCTGTTTACAAGGTATGCGATAGACAGCATCTAAAACTGAACTGAACAACTGATGATTTTATTGACATTCACTGGGATTTTAATTTGGCCATAGGGCAAGATGGAAGACGGACAAGAAGTCGCGGTGAAACGCTTGTCAAAAACCTCCTCACAAGGAGTGGATGAATTGAAGAATGAAGTGATCTTGATTGCCAAACTTCAGCATCGCAATTTGGTGAGGACGTTAGGATGTTGCATTGAAGGAGAGGAGAAAATGTTGATCTACGAATACATGCCTAACAATAGCCTTGACTTGATGTTATTTGGTGAGTGATCTATCTCTATCTATTTTGCTGGATTAAACTAATATCATATAACCAAAAGAAGGTTGATTATTAAGTGTTACCCTTGTTTTTATTCATGTTTCAATTAATCATATAATATATATGGTTTCATAGATCAAACAAAGAGTAGGCTACTTGATTGGGGAAAACGTTTCAATATCATCAATGGAATAGCTAAGGGACTGCTGTATCTACATCAAGATTCGAGGTTGAGAATCATCCATCGAGACCTCAAAGCCAGCAACATACTGCTAGATGCTGACATGAACCCGAAGATTTCAGACTTCGGCCTAGCTAGAAGTTTCGGAGGAAATGAAACAGAAGCTCAAACTCACAGAGTTGTTGGAACATAGTAAGAAGAAGCTAGCTCAACAATTAATTCACATTGTTAATTATTGTAATTAACATTAATTTTGTTTTTCTAATCGTTGATATGTTGCATGCAGTGGATACATGTCTCCAGAATATGCAATAGACGGCATATTCTCAATCAAATCAGATGTGTTCAGCTTCGGTGTTCTAGTGCTAGAAATTGTGAGTGGAAAAAGAAACAGAGGATTCTCCCTCAATGATCACAATCTCAACCTTCTTGGTCATGTAAGCATTAATTCCTAGTTAATTAACTAACCTGGGAAACATTTTTAGCCAAAAAAAAAAAGCTAACAATCATTTAATTTTGTGCACAGGCATGGACACTATACAAAGAAGGCAAGTCAAGGCAACTAGTAGATGCTTGTGTAGGCGATTCGATGGACCTATGTCAAGCCCTACGCTCGATCCACGTAGGATTATTGTGTGTGCAAAAGAGTCCAGAGGACAGGCCAAGCATGTCTTCAGTGGTTTTCATGCTGGGGAATGAAGTAGCACTAGCTCAGCCTAAAGAGCCTGGATTTTTCACACAGAGAGATGTTGGAATTACACACAACTACAAAACCTCAAATGCTACAAATTCAGAGAATCAGGTAACCATTACGTTGCTCCAAGGCAGATAGGAAACCACAGCACCTAATTTTTGCCCTTCAATTCTTTATTTTATATAGCCCAAAGCATGCATTCAACCTTAGTTAAAGGCTTAACCATGCATGTCCATGTATATTAATTGGTATCGTTTTTTCATGCACAATTTGGTTATATAATTAATGTAACATGTATTTTATCATGCAACATTAATAAAAGGAAAATTGTATACCCTTAACTAATGTGTTGTCGAAAGAGCACGCACACCCTCAAGGCGAACAATGTGTGAATTGCTGAATTCCATTGAAATTAGATACCTCAACAACTTGTGGGCGAGATATTTTTTTTCTTGAGGTGCACTTGCATGCAGCAACGGTTATTTCCGGCTATTTTAGGCGGGCGCGTGGCCCCACGCGGGCGTGCCACGTGGCGCCCACGCGCGGTGATTTTTTAATTTTTTTTTATACCTGTTTTTATCATACTTGATACCTTTTTTCTTACCACATGGTACTTTTTATTGTAGTTGGAATGGTGATAGTATTAATCTCAGGTTGATACATGTCTTTATCGTACTTGATACTTTTCTTCTTACCACATGACCGAACTCGTATTTTGCTTTCCTTTGCAAATTCTTGAAATGATGATTGTTTTAGATTAATCTCAACCCATACAATATAAAAACTGAAAAAAAAAAATCAGAATTTGAACTAAATAAACTAGTATAAAATAACTAGCAGACCCCTTACTTTTTAATGATACAGATGGTACTTTTCGAATGTTTTGTGATACTTTTTAATAGGAAGGTTGGTACTCACTTTGGACAGTTTTTTTTATGGGTTGACCCGCATTGACCGGGTCAAAAACGGATTTGACTGACCCGTCTTATATAATGTTATTTGCATCATGATGCATGCAAGTTTTTATCTTTTTTTTTTTTACTAACGAATCTGATTTTTTTGGCTCTCTGACAGAAAAATTAAATAAGAAGAAAGAAAATACAAGGGAAAAGGAAATAATAGATAATAAAAAGGGACACGTACGTCGCAAATGAAACACGTTTGACTGATTAAACGAGTGAAAACAGGTCCACATAAAAATGGCAAATTCTCTGAACATATATATGATGTATATAAGTTTTGTATGAGGCTATTTATGATATTTTTTAGGAAAAACACTCCTCCACTTTAGTTTTTATTTCGATAGCTCTTTATACAATTTTTTAATAACTTCTTTTATTTATATATTTTATTTTAGTAAGTTCTTCTATTTTTATAATTAATAACATTCAATCCTTATTTAATGGAACTAATGAAATTGTTAATTTTTCCGTTATTTATTCTATAACGCATTTATTAAAAATAGAAAATTAGACCTCAATAAAAAAATTAAAGAAAAAAAAACTAAAAGAGAAATCCAATGGAATTTTTTTGTAATATGTCGCCTTTTTTTCAGAAAAAAAAAAGGCATGAAACTTGCAAATTTGTGGGAACGCGGATGAGGGTGTCTATCAGGACTTCAAGCGCGCATTTTAATTTTCTAGTTCAATTTTTCTAATTGAAAAAGTAAAAAATTAAAAGAACAAATAACCTCACTCTACCTAATTTAATCGTTGATAAAATAATTACTAATATATATCATACATTATAAAAAATGATAACCATGAATTTGAAGAACATGATAGCTGGCTGCAATTTTTCCCATTTGGTTTCGTTTTTTATTTTCTTTAATTTTATTATTGAAGGTTAATTTGTTATTTTTAATAAGTAGAATATATACAAGTTAAGTAACAAAAACGTAACTCCATTATTTCTGTTAAATAAGGATATAATGATATCAGTTATAAAAAGTAGGACATATTAGGATTTATTAAAATAAAAAATCATATATACGAACCTATCGAAATAAAAACTAAAAGTATGAAGATCTATGAATGTGTTTTGCCTATTTTTTTTCATTATTATAAGTGATATTTTTTCAATTCAAAAATATATTATAAATAATTACAAAAATGTCAGATTTTTTTATATAAAATAGCAATATTTTTTAGTAAAATAAGCATGACACTTTTCAATATTTGAAATGATACTTCTAATTTCTGAGTATAATAAATGATATGTTTTTTACGTCTATTATAAGACTAAATACATTAGATGTACATGAGAGATGAGACTATCTCTTAAAAAACATTACCGACGACGGTATTTCATGAGTTATACACTATTTGAAACAACTTGAAAGAGTTATACACTAAAGTATTTGATAATCGTTCTTAATAAAAATCGTATTTGTTCTCAAAATTATGAATTATGTCCGCACCCACGAGATCTTGGAATTCTGGAATAATAAAAATTCCAGAACCATGATGAGTACTTGTGAATTCCTGAACCTTTGAACCATATACCACAAATACATATGCATGTAAGCTAATATATTTATGTGAACTCTGAAATATATGTCATATATTATCCGTTAATTCTGTAATTTATGCTCGCCAAGAAAGAGTCGTGTTCCAGTAGCTAGTATATCGGATGAAATCCTCTACAACACTTTGTGCAACACTTGGTGCTACACAATTAGATTTATTAATTTTTTTTAATTTTTTATTTCAATTTCAATTTCAATTTATTATGCTTTATTTTAATTTTACACTTATTATTTAGGGTTCATCCAACACAATTAGGGTATATAATTTAATAATAAATTTTATTTTCTAATCAATAATTGATTATTTCGTAAAAAAATAATTATATACCCTAATTGGGTAGGATGACCCTAAATAATAAGTGTAAAATTAAAACAAAGCATAATAAATTGAAATTGAATTAAAAAATTGAAGAAAAATCAATAAATTTAATCGTGTAGCACCAAGTGTTGCACAGAGTGTTACAGAGGATTTCATCCGCTAGTATATTATGTTAATATTAAACATAAACTAATATTTGAAATAGAAAACATTTACCCAAAACTTAATTAGAAAGTTATATAAAGGCATATGCATGATAAGGAATTTCTTAGAAACAATATATACGACTTTTTGGGATGGACAATCATGAGAAATTAGAGACATGATCCATCAGATATCATACCGCCACATGGTAAGCAATAATTGAAACTACATAATATATATATATATATATATAGGATTTGGTTCAAACGAGAATTAGGTATTCGCGTGAGAACTATAAACAATGTTTATTTAGTGCAATTTTATAGTTTATTTTATTGTATTTTAGTGCTAATTTTTTTTAAAAAATTTATAGCTTATCATGTTGTATTTTAGTGCTAATGACAATAGCACTAAAATACAACAAGATAAGCTACAAAATCATATTAAATAAGCGTGGTTTATAGTTCTCACGGGAATACCTAGTCCCCATTATAACCAACCCCTATATATATATATTTGGTAGCAAAACACAAGTCCCTTATTTTTTGTATTTTTTTGGGTGAATAAAATAGTAGCAGGAAATGTAAACAGGAAGAGGAAGAACTGGAAGAATATGGAGAGAGAGAAGATTGGAGCTTAATTTTCTGACTTCTCATCATCCAAGTAAATACCCAACTATGAGGATCAGATTCTCTGCTCCACATCTACTGTTTCAATTGGTGTTTCAAGATAGAAATTTGTGTTTCAAGATAGAATTTATGAATTTTTCTTTTAATTTTTCATTTATTTTAATTTATTGTATTTTAATTTAATTCTACATTTATTAATTGGGATTGATTTTGTCCAAAATAGGATTTATATTTATTTTTTACTATTTATATTTTAAAGAAATAATTATTATGGTTAATTATTTTATAAATAGGATTAATTGTCAAATAAATCACCACGTTTCCACCATTTTGCAAATTAGACACCACGTTTAAATCTAACCAATTACAATACTACATTTTAATTTGTATGGGATTAAACATTCTCAATTTTTTCGATGAGTTAAATATGATGTATTTGGCCTAAAAATCACGTTGGCAGCCATGTCAACACACACGTGTAACAAACGACGCCGTTTTTTGTTATTTTCTCTCTTTTTTAATTGAAGAAAAAATCATTTTTTATATAATTATTTATTTATAAAATAGAAAATATATTGAGAAAACTAATAAAATCGACGTCGTTTGTTATTCGTGTGTGTTGATGTGGCTGCCAACGTGATTTTTAGGCCAAATACATCATATTTAACTCATCGGAAAAATTAGGAATGTTTAATCTCATACAAATTAAAATGTGGTGTTGTAATTGACTAGATTTAAACGTGGTGTCTAATTTGCAAAAAGGTATAAACGTGGTGATTTATTTAGTAATTAACTCTTATAAATATGATTTATAATTTTTTAAATTTTAATCTTTTGTTGATAAATATGATTATGTTATAATTAATTTTTATTTTTAAAATATTTATTATGAAATTTATAAATTTTCGGTTGGAACACCAAACGGTGAATATATGATTTCATCCGCAGATTATGGGCCCCACAACCACAATGCAATCGAAGATATCTGCGTTTTGCTGAATAAATGACGTAAATGAAATTAATTAAAATATTGTAGTAAGAAAGACTTTTCCACTTGTCTCCATTAAATGCTTCTCCCTTGTATTCCCCATGAATGACATCTGGCCTCTACTCCACCATTAGTCAAAACTGAATTAAGTCAACGATCCCCGTTTCTGACTGAATCCTTACTTATTAGATCGCTCCTTTTCTCTTTCTTCTTCTTCTTCTTCTTCTTCTCTTCTTTATCTTGAAACCTAGATAACTTCATCTCTCCTCCTTCAAATGCTTCTATCATGACATCTCCGTTGACAATATCTTCTTTTTTTTTTTGTAGGAAAATGAAAAAAGGATATCTTGAACGAAGGGAGACTATAAATTTCAAATCATGAGTCGTCTACTTCATACTGCTCTACATATATATATAAAATTAATTTGCTATCAGTTACGTGTACTGAACTGTTAAAAAAAAGAGAGTGCAGAAATGGATGAATCAGTGAAGAGTTCAACTTCCATCCTCTGCTTGTTAATCATATTAATCCATGCAGTTTCTGGCGCAAACGACAGCATAAACGGTTCTGAGATGATTAGAGATGGAGAAACACTGGTTTCAACAAGCGGGATATTCGAACTCGGATTTTTCACCCCCAGAAGTAGAAATTCATCAACGAATCGGTACTTGGGCATATGGCACAGGAACCTCACAGTTAAGACATACGTTTGGGTTGCCAACAGACAAAATCCAATCACAACTAAATCAGGCGGCCTTCTTAAATTGACAGAGGCCGGGATCCTGGCGCTTCTAGATGATTCTAGAGGCCTCGTATGGTCATCAACTGCGTCGACATCGGTGCGGAACCCAACCGCACGACTGTTAGACTCAGGAAATCTGGTGGTGAAGGATGCAGATGATGATAGGCCGGAGAATTTCGTGTGGCAGAGCTTCGACCATCCATCCGACACGTATTTACCCGGCATGATGAGCTTAGGATGGAATCTTGTGACTCGAATAGAGACCTACATGTCATCCTGGAGGAGCGAAGACGACCCGGCTCCGGGTGAGTTCACGGCTCACCTGGATCCTACTGGATATCCGCAGATTCTGGTTAGGAAAGGTGGCGATATCCAGTTTAGGCTAGGACCATGGAATGGAATCCGGTTCAGCGGTGCACCGGATACAAGCCATGATCCGATCAACAGGTTAATGTTGCGGATGGATAAGCACGAGGTGAGGTATATGGAGCATATAGTTGATCCATCAGCTCTAATCAAATCTACTCTGAGTCCGAATGGGTTAGTGCCACGTCAGACGTGGAATCATCATACTCAATCTTGGGCTGTCTACACCAGCAAGCCAGCAGATAACTGCGATAGATATGGTGCGTGTGGTGCTAATGGAATTTGCAGCATTGGAAACTCTCCTTCCTGTTTGTGTCTGGACAAGTTTGTGCCTAAACACTGGGAGAGTTGGAGTGGAGCAGATTGGTCTGATGGATGTGTGCGAAGGTCGCCATTGAGCTGTCGGGGAGATGTGTTCTTGAACTACTCCGGGATTAAGTTGCCGGACTCACGAAACTCGTCGTTCGATGATCAGAGAAAGGGGCTTGAAGAGTGCAGAGAGGAATGCTTGAGGAACTGTTCTTGCATGGCGTATGCAGAGTTGGATATTAGAGAAGGGGAAGGTGGTGGGTGTCTCTTTTACTATGGGGATTTGGTGGACATCAGAACCGTAGGAAATGGTGGACAAAATCTTTACATCAGAATGGCTTCTACCGAGTTAGGTAACTAATACATGCATGCATAGAAGAATATGTGCCATATTTTTGCTCCTTGTTAATTTATTGAGATTAATCTGCAGACTAAGATACATTTAAATTGTTTTAATTTGATCATTAATGAAGATGCTGTGGAGGCTAAACAAAGAAACGGAGTGATAATTATAGCGAGTTCTATATCAGCCGCGGTGACAGTTGTTGTCTGTCTCAGCCTTGTCCTCATTTTTACTAGGAAGAGGAAGGAGCATTTGATCAGAATGAGAAAAGAAGGTATATTAATTATATATATACGGCCACCATGTAATTAGACTGATCGAAGAATAACTACAATTATATATATGCCTAATTCATTTTCAATTTTGCAGGAGTATTTAGCCGTAGTAGTCATGGTGAAAGAGCAGAATTGCCATTCTTCAAGTTATCTACAATTCTCAAAGCTACACATCATTTTTCAGTCGATAATAAGATTGGTGAGGGTGGATTCGGACCTGTTTACAGGGTAAATATACACTACAAATTTGGTCACAGTTATTTCAAATACTGGGTGAATGGATACAACTTGTAAATATATAATGGTTTTGAACCAACTGAAAGCAAAAGTGCTAACTGATTAAAGACATTTTATTCACCTAATGCATGTATATTTCCAAAAAAATCCATTAAAAATATAGTGCTCCCACATTTTTGGCCACATATATATATATATAGGGCATGCTGAAGGATGGACAGGAAATAGCTGTGAAACGTTTGTCAAAAGTCTCCATGCAAGGAGTCGACGAACTCAAAAATGAAGTAATCTTGATTGCTAAACTTCAGCATCGAAATCTGGTAAGGCTTCTAGGATGCTGTATTGAAAAAGAGGAGAATATGTTGATCTACGAATACATGCCTAATAGTAGCCTCGATTTGATTTTAGTTGGTGAGTATATATTATTTCAATATTATAGGCATAGCTAGTGTGCACCTCATAATTAACTAGCATAGTACAAAAAGACCACGCATGCCATCGCTAGTTAATTGCACATCTTTTGACAGATGAAACAAAAAAGATGCAACTGGGTTGGGGAAAACTTTTCCATATTATCAATGGAATTGCTAAGGGACTCTTGTATCTTCATCAAGATTCCAGGTTGAGAATTATCCATCGAGACCTCAAAGCTAGCAACGTACTACTAGATGCCCACATGAATCCAAAGATATCGGACTTTGGCTTAGCCCGCAGTTTTGGAGGAACCGAGACAGAAGCTAAGACGCGCAGAGTTGTTGGAACATAGTAAGAATTGAAACTCCACATACTTATCTATCTAGCTACTTCCTTCCCTTTGATGATATTTTATAACAATATTGTCTTAATATGTTGTGCACATAAAGTGGATACATGTCTCCAGAATACGCCATAGATGGTCTATTCTCAATCAAATCAGATGTCTTTAGCTTCGGTGTTCTTGTTTTAGAAGCTGTGAGTGGGAAAAGGAACAGAGGATTCTTCATCAAAGATGAGAATCTCAACCTTCTTGGACATGTAAGTAGCATGTATTTTCCATTTTTTCCTAGCCAAAAATGTATCAAACTCCAGTTGCATGCAACAGCCTAGCTAAAAAGTTACTAATTTTGCACAGGCATGGACACTTTACAAACAAGGCAAGTCACACAAACTAGTAGACGCTTCTCTAGGCGACTCATTGAACTTGTCTGAAGCCCTACGCTCGATCCATGTGGGACTGTTGTGCGTGCAAAGATGCCCGGAAGATAGGCCAAGCATGTCATCGGTGGTGTTCATGCTGGGGAATGATATCGCGTTGCCTCAGCCCAAATGCCCCGGCTTCTTCGCAGAGAGAGATGTTCATGCTACCTCAACTGCACCTAATTCAGACAACCAAGTTACCATTACATGGCCACGAGGCAGATAAAGATAAATAAACTTGTGTTTAGTCAAAGAAATTGAGTGAATTTTATTAATGTGAATTATAAACACATTCTCCTAATTGCGCGATACCATATTATTGAAAAAAAGAGAGTCTTATTTCATTGCAAGTCAATGTCTTATTGTAAGTCCTACGAGAAAATTAATATAGCTAAAATATAATAGAATTTGTGGAAACAATGCCATTTTTTAAGAAGAATTCGATCGATTCAAATATTGAAGACTTGGATAATTAAATTGATCGACCCGGCCGACTACTTTTCAAGGTAGTGTTTCTTTGATAAAACCACTAATATAATTGATGGGTAGGGTTCTTTTTTTTCTTTTTTTCTTTTTCAAAGTGGCTATGTTTGGAGGAAATTAATATTCTTTGTGGAAATATGCATATGGGGTTGTAGCATGTACCGAAAGTCCGAAACGTAAGAGTAACATATAGGCATATGTTCAGCTCCTTTCAATGAAATAAATTTGAATGATCAATTCTCACCTACATTTCCAGCTACTTCAACTCTCTCTCATTAATGCCTTGCGTCAAATATCTACCTAATCTCGTGACGAAAATGTGAACCTATTTGATGGACCAAGTCAACACATTTTCATGTTACCCAAATTCACATAATTAATAACCTACCCATCACAAACTAGCTTCAATGTACAATATAATTTACAATGTCTTACAATAAAATTCTGGCTTATAAGAAGTCTTATTTTATGTCTTGCAAGAAAATTCCAGCTTAAATATATTCGTCTTATTCCGAGTCTTAAAACAGAATTCTAGCTCTTAGAAAACAAAGGCCATTCCGCTGCTGTCAAGAATAGGATCTATAATTATTTCTAATTAATTAATTTTTAGTTAACGACTTCTAATCAAGATTAATCGTTCTAAATTATAGACAGTAGGGCCGGTGTCTTATGGAATATATATGGATAAGAAAACAAAATCTATATATCTATCTATCTATCTATACATAAATTAAGGCAAAATCGTGTGATAGACAACGGTTCATCACATGATTCAACATTTGTATTTTAAACAACAGATATTTCACAATAGATAACAGTAGTGATATTTACTGTTGTAAATTTTATTATTCTTCTTCTTTTGCTTTTTTCATGACATTTTAGATTGCAATCGTTGTGCAATATTAGTTTTTTTTTTTTACTTTGAAATTTGAGATTTGCAAAATTTTTTATTTTATCTTTTTATGTACATATTAATATGTAGTATTCTACATTTGTCACCTAAAAAATAGTTTTCATTAATAATAATAATATGCAATAATGCATTTTTTTTCTATTTTAATTTCATCATTTAAAATAATTAAATAATTATAGTTTTTATGTCGATCATATATTCATAGAAATCAAATATTCTTTAATCGTGGATAAATATTGTTATTTATAAAATCATGTTATTTGATTTGTATTTAGTTCCTAAAATTTAATTTTCTTTTTTGTTTGTCGTAACTACACAAAATTGATCATCTTATCTAATTAATTAATGTATGTGCATATCATTTTATTAATTTTAAAAAATTGAACACAATATATAGAATTAAAAAATAATCATAATATTACACATCTAAAAAATGATAATGATTGATTTGTACATCGCATAGGAGAAATATTAGTACAATATTATTATAATTAAGTAGAAAAATGGAAACACGCATCCAAAAAATTGAGATTGATATGTCGATTAATAGTCTGCATGCGACAGTCTGCGTGCCTAAACACTAACCACAAACTAGAAACTACTTAGTGCTCCAGAAACTGTATAAATTAAATGAGAATACTAAAACACATTTATTTCAATGAAAGCACTGAAACAACAAGCATGAATGAGTTTCCAAGTAATATCTTGCTCTCTCTATCGATCTTCTCTCTCACATTAATCCATGCGATTTCTGCTGCAAACGATACTATAAATAACTCTCAGATCATTAGAGATGGAGAAACACTGGTTTCATCAGGTGGGATGTTCGAGCTCGGATTTTTCAGTCTCGGAAATTCCACAAATCGGTATGTAGGCATATGGTACCACAACATTAAAGCTAGAACATACGTTTGGGTTGCCAACAGAGTATCACCACTCCCAACAAAATCCGGCGTCTTAAAAGTGACGGAGCCAGGAATTTTGCTACTTCTCGACAACCAAACAAATGGCGCCGTAATATGGTCATCAAATTCATCAAAAACTGCGCGGAATCCAGCCGCTCAGTTGTTGGATTCGGGTAATCTAGTTGTCAAAGATGCGGAGGATTCAACACCAGATAATTTGAATTTCCTCTGGCAAAGCTTTGATCACCCTACCGACACATATTTACCCGGCATGATGAGCTTAGGCGTGAATCTTGCAACCGGGGTAGATACCTACCTGTCATCGTGGCGCACCCACGACGACCCGGGTCCGGGTGAGTTCACAGCTCACGTGGACCCGACCGGCTACCCACAGATAGTAGTGAGACGAGGTAAAACAATCAAATTTCGACTGGGGCCGTGGAACGGGGTCCGCTTCAGCGGGGCGCCCGGAACGAGGAACAATCCGACGTTAGAGATGAATCAGAATGAGGTGAAGTATGGAGAAGATAATATAGATAGATCAGTCGTTACGAGGCTGGCACTGAGTCTTGACGGCGTCGGAGTGCGGTGGATATGGAACAACCGGAGCAACTCGTGGACAACCTACAATCTTGAAGCAGATAGTTGTGATACGTACAACTCGTGTGGCGCGTACGCCGTCTGCAACGTAAGAGAATCTCCAGCGTGTGGATGTCTGGACAGATTTGTGCCGAGTGGAAGAGCGGCAAACTTTTCCAGTGGTTGCATTGCGCGGACTCCGCTAACTTGCGGAGGAGATCATGTGTTTGTGAAGTACTCTGGGATTAAGTTGCCCGACGCGAGGAACTCGTCGTTCGATGATCGGAAGATGCTACTGGCTGACTGCGAAGCAGAGTGTTCTAGAAACTGTTCTTGCACGGCCTATAAGCAGTTGGATATTAGGGAAGAGACGAGTGGGTGCCTGTTTTATCATGGGGAGTTGGTTGATGTTAAGGCTATGGCTGTAGGTGGAGAAGATCTTTACATCAGAATTGCTTCTGCTGATTTAGGTAACAATTTTTTTTAATTTTTCTTTTCCTGTAATCCTGCAGTTGTATATATATCTTGTGTTTTGAAATATATGTTTAATTGGTTTGGATAGAAAATGATGGTGACTCTAAAGGGAGGAAAAGAGTGATACTCATAGCGAGTGTTATATCAATGGCGGGGATAGTTCTTCTCTGCCTTGTCGTATTTTTATTTTGTGTTTGGAAGAGGAAGAGGGATTCAAATGCTAGAAAAGAAGGTATGAAGTGAAGATTGTGTATTTTGGGCTTAAGATTATGTTCAATTTAGCAGTTTTAAATTCTAATGTTTGTTTAATTTACTGTTATATATATATGCAGGGCAATTTAGTGGAAGTCTTGGCAAAGAAGGCGAGTTGCCATTCTTCAACTTATCAACAATTTTGAAAGCTACAGATAAGTTTTCAATCAATAACAAGATTGGTGAGGGTGGATTTGGACCTGTATACAAGGTAAAATATATATATATACTTCAATTCAAATCAATTCAAGAATGGTCTGCAACAGTCTGAAAGCACAAAAAGTTATCTCAAGTACTAACTGCATGTTGGCCCTATAGGGTATTCTGGAAAATGGGCAGGAAATTGCAGTGAAACGTTTGTCGAAGACCTCGAAGCAAGGAGTGGATGAATTGAAGAATGAAGTGATCTTGATTGCCAAACTCCAACATCGCAATTTGGTGAGGACGTTAGGATGTTGCATTGATGGAGAAGAGAGCATGTTGATATATGAATACATGCCTAACAATAGTCTCGATTTGATTTTATTTGGTGAGCCATTTTGACTCTGCTGTTATTGCATTTGTACTACAAAAATGACCTTCCAATTCCTTGAACTAGCATTTGAGAATGGACGACTGTGTTTTTGTCAGATCAAACAAAGAGTAAGTTACTTGATTGGAGAAAGCGATTCAATATCATTAATGGAATTGCCAAGGGACTGCTGTATCTTCATCAAGACTCGAGGCTGAGAATCATCCACCGCGACCTCAAAGCAAGCAACGTACTGCTGGATGGTGAGATGAACCCGAAGATATCAGACTTTGGGTTAGCACGGAGTTTTGGAGGAAACGAGACAGAAGCTCAAACGCGTAGAGTTGTTGGAACATAGTAAGAATTGAAGAAGGTCGTTCAAGTATATATATATTATATCTGATTGATATTGCATTGTAACATTATTGTGTTATTCTTGGTATATATATATGAAGTGGATACATGTCTCCGGAATATGCAATAGACGGGTTGTTCTCGATTAAATCAGATGTGTTCAGCTTTGGAGTTCTTGTGCTAGAAATAGTGAGTGGGAAAAGAAACAGAGGATTCTCCCTCAAAGATCACAGCCTCAACCTTCTGGGACATGTAAGTGCCATTTTGTAGTCCGTTTATATGTATATAAATGTAACCAATAAGCATGCATGCAGAATTAACGCATGTTTGGTACACAAACACAACACAGGCATGGACGCTACACAAAGAAGGCAGGGCATGCGAACTAGTGGATGAATCTCTAGATATGGAGTCGTTGGAGATGTCGGAGGCGTTGCGGTCGATCAAAGTGGGGCTGTTGTGCGTGCAGAAATGTCAAGAAGATAGGCCGACCATGTCATCGGTGGTGTTTATGCTGGGAAACCAAGTTCAAGTGGCTGAGGCTAAACAGCCAGGTTTTTTTGTAGGGAGAGATGTAAATGATTTTGGTGGTGAGCATGAGAGTAGTTACAATAGCTCAAATGCTACCAATTCAGAGAATCAAGTTACCATTACATGGACTGGGGGTAGATAGATACCAATTAGGAAACCAATATTGAACCATCTCACATAAAGTGACTGCTTAAATTATAGCTTCGTTTGTATTATGTATTGAGCTATAAATTAATAATGCAAATACTAACTAGATCGATCTGTATAATTGGTGTGCGCACCTTTTGTACACAAGCACGATTTTAATCTCTAATGTAAATAAATATGTTGTTAATATGAGAGGTGACTTCAAGAAATGAATTAATTACAACTCTTTGTGTGTCAAAATTATATATTTTTAATAATGTTTTTTATAAAAATAAAATTTATTATATTATAACTAATTACAATTAATATTTATGGCTAAAAATTAAATGTTTAAAAAATTATATATCCTACATTTGAAATAATCAACCCCAAAAATCAATTATATTAACTAAGAAATAAAAATTAAATATTAAAAAATAATTATAAACCATAATTGGGCGGAATAAAACACTTAAATAATAATATAAAATTATACTAAATTAAAAGAAATTAAAATTAAAGAAAACATGCAAAAAAAATAGTAATTTTAAAATTTAATACACGATTGACATAGATAAATTGGGACTAAATTAAAGGATCTCGAGTATTAATTCTTTATTATAGAGAAGCTAGTAATTAATTCGTTATCATCCAACAATGAGAGTTTTCAAAGGAATAAATTTAATGATTGGAGTAAAAGTGAAAATGTCAAAGTAATGGGAATAAAATAATTATATTTCCCTTTCAATTGCCTTTTAGTATAAGAAATCTATATAAAAATAAATAGTGATCAAAAGTTAATACCAGTAACAATAATGCCTTAGCAATAGCACTTTAGAGGGAGTCAAAAGACGTACGGATTGCCACTTGCCTTTTTGGGCTCATTTGGTTTACAGGAAAATAAAATTTTTTGAAAATATGATTTTTGGGAATGTGATTCTGAGAAAAAATGATTACCAACAGAATCTTTATTCTGTGTTTGGAACACAACAAGAAAATTGTAATGATTCTCTTTTTATTATTGAATTAAATTTAAACAAGAGTAGATAATTAAATATTTAAAATATATACTATATCTTATTTAATACTCCCGATATTTATAATTTTAAATTACGAACCATATAATGTGTAATTCTTTAATTTGCATTAGTACTTTAGATATTGAATGTAACATATTATTTCAATTTAAATAAAATAATATGACTGAAAAATAATCAATTAAGTAAATATTTTATTGGTGATCCAAAAAAATTTTATTGAATTGAAAATCAAAATTGTCTATCTAAATATTTTTTTATTGAATTGGAAGTCAAAATTATCTATATTGACAATGGTATGGTCGTCGTTTAGTCCGCAATGTTGTCTCAAATATCATATTATTGGAATTTTGATAGAATTGCCAAAAAATGATTGATAAAATAGTCGAATTTTGGTCGTAATTTCTTCAATAAAAAAGTATCACATTTTTTAATTTCTTTTTTTTTCATTTATAAATTTTTCTATTTTATTTATTTTACTCATTTTTATTGAAATTCTTTTAATCCAAACTTAGTATTAATAATAAAAAAGATAATAATAAATCTTATTTTTTTCAATTTAAAAAAAATCCTTTTTTAGTTAAAAAATATGAATCCAAACATAATAATAATTTATAAAAAAATAAATAATAATAAATGAAGAAATCGAACAATGAAATCATTTAACACCAAATTCCCAAAAACAAGGAAAAAGAATAACTACTTGGAGTAGGTATTCAGAATCCAGGAAAGTTACAATTTTCCTTATTTTGAGGAATGTGATTACTTTCCATATTACATAAAAAAGAACCAAACACAGTAATGTTAAAATAGGGAATCGGATTACTTTCCCAAGTCAGATTCCGTGCCAACCAAACGGGGCCTTGAGTTTTTGTTGACAACCATTCACGAGATACTAGTTATTCGAATTATAGTATTTTCCTTTTTTTAAAAAAATAATAGTCATTAATTCACGAGAATTATTTAAATGTTCAATGTAATTATGTAACAATACATTGATATGAGATGCTATAGTGTACTTATGGCTTGTTAACCTAACTTAGTATTCAATAGCATCATAACTATATGTCAAGTCTTGCAAACGAACATGCATCTAATTACATGGACAGTAGTTGGGGTGTGTGAAGAATGTGGCAAGGCATGATGAACTACTTTTCTGCGAAAAAGTTTAGCATTTTTTGGAAGCTAACTAAATTTTGGAAAATTATAAAACGGAGGTGATATTCTTCCATGAGGGATATTGGTGGAGAGGTGTTTAGGAAATTTGGAAAGATGGATTTTGAGATTTGGACAGTGACACTCTCATCGATTTTGGCTTTTTCTTTGTAAGGAGAAACATGAACCACATGGACCAAAGGTGGAGGTTGGTTTTGATTTTACTCAATCTTTGATGGAAGCATTTCATGCGGTTAGAGGATCTCTTCTTTTATCAATGTCAATTGGAGTTAAGATTGGAAGCAAAGAGTGAATTCCGCCAACTAAGGGGATATTCCGCCTTGATGTTGATGCGGCGTTTCAAGAAGAGCGTGGTCGTTTTGGTGTGGGAGATGTGGTTCGGGATTGGGGGAGGATATATAAGGGTGGCTTTGGTGGTAAACCCTATACAAGGCCCTATGTCGAGACTTGATGCAGAACTCAATGCGGTGCTCTATGGGGTTGGCTTATGTCTGCAGAAAAATCTTGTGTCATTTGTGGTATATTCGGATTCTTTATTGGCTATCTATTTACTCGAGAATGGAGAAGAAGGAAAGGAGTACATTGAGAGGAAATTACCCCCTCTAGCTGAAGTCCTTTAGAATGATTTTATTACTAGTTTTTGACATATACTTAAGGAAGCTAATTTTGTTGCTCATACTTTAGCATGTTTTGGTACGGGGTGTGAACAATTATGCACGTGGAACACAAACTATCCTCACTGATTGAGGGAGTTTGTTGCTTAATAAAATTACTACACTTTCAAAAAAAAAGAATTACATGGACAGTAGTAAAATACACCCGACTTATTTAGCAATCCAATTTACTACAAGCTAGCCTTGTGAGAAACTGAGGATCCAAACTAGCACATAGCCATTAATTAGTTAATCCATATGTTTTCCTCTGTTCTAAAATGAAGGCGTAGACATCTTGATTATGTGGAAGGACCTTGCTCCCACTTTCCCTCTCACTGCACCTCCTCACCCATTCCTTCAGCTTGGGGCACTTTGTAGTGGATACTGGCTAATTTTGTAATTTTTGTTGGAATAATATAATGTTTGTATGATTTGATGAGATAAAAATGTAATTTTGCGTTATAAGAAATGGAGGAAGAGATAGAAGAATAATGGAGAAGATAGGGAGAAATATGGGGAGAAAAAGTCTACTTTTTTCTTATCTTTTTTCCCAAAAAGCTATTACAATTTATACCCTTAGCTTTGATAACCCTAAAGCAAAGTTGATAAAATGACATAAAGGTAAATTAAATACTTTGGGCCAAAACCTAATGGGCCACTTCTTGGAATTAACTTAAAATACTTGAGTCCGCAGCTCCTAGCTTGACCCGATGACCCGCGATGCTTCTTCCTTTTCCCCTTCTCCTGATTTAAGGTTTTTCAAATCAAGATTGCATTTTTCATCAGCTCCTACCCCCATTCTTGCTCCAGCACCTTCAATCCCTCGATTCTCTTCCATGTCTGTGACATTACCGTCCCCTTTTTGAGATCTTTGTCCGTAAGGATTTGTCTTGCCCACATACTTAGCCAAAACCTTCTCATCTTCCCAAGATTTTAGCAACCCCTATCCCAAACCGTGCTAAAGAACTAGTTTTTGGTTCATCCTACAACTGCCACGCCAAATTACTCTTTTTTCCAGCAAGGAGGAGTGGTCGAGAGTGAAAGTGTCGTCTTCGTCGTGAGTAGGCAAGTCCTCGGCGGGTTCGATGATGCGGCCGAGTACCTTCTTCGGGAGCGAGACATGGAAAACGGGTGAATCTTGGCCCCCTCAGGTAACTTCAGGCGATAGGCCACCTTTCCAATACATGCTAGGATTTGATAGGGGCCAAAATATCTAGAGGTTAATTTGATTTTCCTTCGAAGTGCCACCGAGCTCTGCCGATAGGGCTGGAGCTTTAGATAAACATAATCCCCCACTTCATACTCGCGCTCTGTTCTCTTTAGATCTGCATACACCTTCATTCGGTTCCGGGTTGATTGAAGGTTGCTTTTGAGTTCAGTCAATAATTGTTGTCGTTTTGCCAATAGGTCCTTCACCTCCACGTTCTTAGTAGGGAAATAAGATAGGGGGAGTGTTGGGATGGAGGGTAACCATACAAGGCCTGGAAAGGGGTAGTCTTCAAACTAGTATGATAGTTTGTGTTGTACTAAAATTCAGCAAGTGAGATCCACTTGGACCACTGTTTGGGGTGCATGTGAGCCATGCACCTTAGATAAGTTTCAAGGCACTGATTCACCCTCTTTGTCTATCCATCAGATTGAGGGTGATATGCAGATGTCATATCCAGTGAGGTCTCCATGAGTTTAAACAGGTCTTTCCAAAATAGACTTGTGAAAACCTAATCTCTATCAGTAAGAATACTGATTAGTTGCCCAAGAAGGTTGTAGATGGTGTCTAGGAAGACCCTTACAATAGATTGTGATGTAAAGGGGTGAGACAGGGCTATGAAGTGAGCATACTTTGTGAGTCTGTCCACCACTACCAAAATTACACTCTTCTGATAGGAACTAGGAAGCCCCTCAATGAAGTCCATGGTGATGTGTGTCCAGGCTTGAGCAGGGATAGGTAAAGGCTGTAACAACCCAGGATAGGGCCCATTAGTAGGTTTGTTGACAGAGCAGATGTGGTAGTTAGTAACCCACTCCACTGCTTCCTTCTTCATATGTGGCCAGTAGAAGAGTCTCTTCAGTCTAATGTATATACCATAGATCTCTGAGTGACCCCCATAGGGTAAGTTATGCATTTCTTGTAAGAGTAACTGTCTGATGTTTGAACCATTGCCAACCACCACTCTGCCTTTGTAATTCAGCAAATCCCCTACCAATTCAAAGTCTGGGTAGGTGTCCTTTGCTACAACCTTGGAACTGATAATATTAGAGATCTTAGGATCCTCCATGTAACTGCCCTCCACTTTTTGTATCCAAGCTTGGGCAACAGTTGTGAGGGTGTAGCACTCCTCAACTGAAGGTGGCCTTCTGGATAGGGCATCTGCAACCCTATTATGAATTTCCTTCTTATATTGAATTTCATAGTTGAACCCTAGGAACTTGGGAATCCATTTTTGTTGCATGGGTGTCATGATTTTTTGGTCCAACAAGTGTTTTAAAGACTGTTGGTCTGTTTTAAAGACAAACTTGTGCCCTGCAAATAATGCCTCCACTTTTGTATAGCCATGATCACTGCCAAAAACTCTCTCATAAATAGAGAGTGCCTGATTTTTGAGGCTGAGGGCCTTGCTCAGGAAGGATAGTGGTCTGCACCTTTGCATCAATACTACCCCTATGCCTTTCCCACTGGCATCCGTTTCTAGTGTGAAGAGCAGAGTGAAGTCAGGTAGAGCTAACACTGGTGTGGTGACCATAGCTTCTTTAAGTGCCTCAAATGCCTTAGTAACCTCTGCAGTCCATTTTAAATCCCCATTTTTTAACAAAGCAGTGAGTGGCTTACTGATTACTCCATAATCCTTCACAAACTTCCTATAATAGCCAATGAGGCCCAGGAATCCCCTTAGTTGCTTGATAGTGCTAGGGATTGGCCAACTGGTCATACAGGTAATCTTTGAAGGATTTATAGACACTCCTTCAGAGGTGATTATGTGACCAAGGTACTCTATCCTCTCTTGCCTAAAATGACATTTGCTCTCTTTGGCATAGAGTTGGTTCTGTCTTAGGATGCTCATAACTTCTCTTAAGTGCTGCAAGTGGTCATCCCAAGTAGGGCTATACATTAGGATATCATCAAAGAAAAGCAATACTGTCCTCCTCAAGTAGGGCCTGAAAATCTGATTCATCAAGGATTGGAATGTTGCTGGAGCATTACATAATCCAAAGGGCATTACTAGGAACTCATAGTGCCCATTGTGTGTGCTGAAGGCAATTAGGTACCTATGCTCTGGTTTCATTAAGATCTGGAAGTAGCCAGATCTCAAGTCAATCTTAGAAAAGAATTTGGCCCCATTTAGCTCATCTAGGAGCTCATCTATAATGGGTATAGGGTAGTCATGTTTCACAGTCAACCCATTAAGGTACCTATAGTCCACACACATCCTCTAGGTCCCATATTTCTTTTTGATAAGTAACACAGAAGAGGTAAAAGGACTTCTGCTGTCTTGCACCATTCCAGTGTCTAGGAGTTCTTTGACAATCCTTTCAATCTCCTCTTTGTGCTGATGGGAGACCCTGTAAGGATACTTGTGTTTAGAAATAATGCTCCTAGGCTTTAGAAGGATATGTTGCTCTACTCCTCTACTTGGGGGTAATCCTATATGTTCTGCAAAAACATCCTTGTATTCATCAAGTAGGCTCCTCAGGTTGTGGTTGTGGTCCTGTTGCACTGGCTTAAGCTTAACCATATAGACCTCTTCCACTGGACAATGATGGGTATGGTGTAGCATCTGATAGATAGAGTGCTCAGTAATCATATGGCAATCACCAGCTGCATTCAAGGCTTGTATCTTGACCCTCTTCCCTAGCCAATTCACTATGAAGGTCACGTGATCATAGTCCAGCTTAATTGGGGTACAAGACTTTAGCCAATCACCATCCAAAATTAGATCACACCCCTCAGTTGCCAAAGTTCTTGGTGAGTATGTGAACTGATGGCCTTGGATTTTCCATTTAAAACTACCCACTCTGGTGGAGCTCACCATCTTGTTCCCATTAGCAACCCTCACCATTAGTGGCCTTGTAGGTTCCAAGTTGTATCCCAGGGCCTGTGTAATTGCTTCCCTTATGAAGCTTAGGATACTCCCTGAGTTAATAAGAATGTGCAGCCTTTGGTCACCCACATGTCCATAAACCCTCATGATGGTGATCCTTCCTTCCCCAGAAATGATATTCACTGCCATCTGAACTTCATCTATGTCTGGAAAGGGGTCTGGTGGTTCCTGTTTCTTCTCTTCCACTAATAGTGACTGAATATAGACCTGCTCCTCTTCTTTACTCATAATCATGTAAGAGACTCTACTTTTCCATCTGTGCCCAGCTGTGAAGGTCTCATCACAGTTGTAGCAGAGGCCCTTCTCTCTTCTGGCAGCCATCTCAGCAGCTGTGAGGAGTTTGAATGGTGGCCTAGTTGCTGCGGGGGTTGGTTTCGGATTATAGGAGCTGCTAGAAAATTCCCTCCTAGTCCTTGTGCCCAGGCCAGGCTTGGAGCTGTCCCTAAACTTCTGCCCCTAAACTTCTTTGTCATAGCCTCTAGGTTGAGAATTTATTGTTGTCCCAATTCAATAGCATGGCTTAGGGTAGCAGGTTTAAACATGTGGATTAGAGGTTGAATCTCCTATCCCAATCCACTAATGAAGCTTGTTATGAAATAGTTCTTAGTAAACTGCCCCTTGTTCATCATTAGGAGACAGGCCTTTAGCTCTTCAAACCTGTCCACATACTCTGTGTATGAGCCATTATGCTTCAATTTGTTGAACTCAGCTATGACTTTAGTATCTCTGATTTCTTCAAACCTTGCAGATACAATGTCTAAGAATTGTTCCCAGGAGAGTTCAGTGTCTTTAGAAGATAAATTATTGTACTATTGTGAAGCCCTTCCATCAAAATGCATAGTTGCCAGGGTGACCTTTTGATCATCTGGGACATTAGGGATCATTCTGAAATAGCTTTGGCATTTTAATATCCAAGCTCTCGGTTGGTCCCCATCAAACCTAGGAAAATCCAATTTAGGGTAGTCTAGGGAGGAATGCTTACCTGTTTCAGCCCATTCACGGTTGGGAACAACCTGGTGTGGCCTTGATTAGTTGCTAGCACTCTGGACTCCAAAACTTGGACTACCCAGAATGGAGCTCTCGGCAGTTGAATTCTTTCCTTTTTCTAGATTTGATAGTTGCAACTGAATTGAGCCCAGTGTGTTGGCCAAGTTGTCAAACTTACCATGAACCCCTTGTATGAAACCTTTCATTTCTTCATTAGATTTAGTGATCTGCTCTTGCATCTTGATTTCAGCAGATTCCCTCTTTAGGGATTCAGCCTTCAATACTTGATCTAAATGTTTCTGTTGTTCTTGCAGCTCACGAAAACGAGTCCCGTCCACCATCACAAGATTGTGGCTCTAAGATACCAAATGTAGTGGATACTAGCTAATTTTGGAATTTTTGTTGGAATAATATAATGTTTGTATGATTTGATGAGATAAAAATGTAATCTTACGTTATAAGAAAGGGAGGAAGAGATAGAAGAATACGAGAGAAGATAGGGATAAATATGGGGAGAAAATGGCTACTTTTTTCTTATCTTTTTTCCCAAACAACTATTACAATTTATACCCTTAGCTTGATAACCCTAAAGCAAAGTTGAGAAAATGACATAAAGGTAAATGAAATACTTTGGGCCAAAACCTAATGGGCCACTTCTTGGAATTAACTTAAAATACTTGAGCCCGCAGCTCCTAGCTCAACCCGATAACCCGCGATGTTTCCTCTGACCCGATGACCCGCGACGCTTCTTCTTTTTCCCCTTCTTACGATTTAGGATTTTTCAAATCAAGATTGCATTTTTCATCAGCTCCTACCCCCATTCTTGCTCCAGCACCTTCAATCCCTCAATTCCCTTCCATGTCTGTGACACACTTCTCCTCCACACTGAATTTACACAACCTTTCATACTTATAAAATCTGCATGAAAATGGGATCAAAGCAATGTCCAATACCCCAAATTCATCACCTCCAAAATATGGACAATCTCCTAGTTGTGCTTCCAAATATTTCAAGCTCTCGAGGAATTCTTACCTTGCACCCTCTTAATCCTCCCATTTGCTAGCCCACATCCTCCTCCCGACGCCGTATATCTTCGTACATATACAATAATTAAATCAAACGATAATGATTTATATATGAATCAATATAAAAAAAGGAAGAGTCTTGTGTCAACAAGATTCATTCGACAAACCAGCCCGACCCTTTTTTTGGGATGCATCTAGGAAGTGCGGGCTTGTCTAGCTGGATAGAGAAAGGCTCACCATTTTGTCGAAGAAATCAATCAAGAACCTGGCTCGAGCTCGATCAAAAAGATGTTGAGGAAGAACACTAAAAGAGTTGTGGTTCCAAACTTGATCGATGTATTGGAGTATGACCAGAGATTCACATATGGGGCGGCCTTTGTGAATGAGAACAGGAACTTTCTTGTGAAGTGGATTTGCTTCTAGAAGCAAAGGACTCTTCTCATGGAAAAGGTTTTCCTCCTTGTACACAAACTTAATTCCCTTCTCCTCTAAGGCTATCTTCACTCTCATAACAGAGGGACTGGTCCAAAATCCCAACACCACAACTTCTTCTTCTTCGTGTTCCATTTGGATCTACGATTTCATGCAAACATCCCTAAATTTTGAGGATTAATCCTAGCTAGCTAGAAGATGACTACACTAGGTAGCAGTAGCACTATATATATATATATATAAATTAAATTTCTAGTTCTTAATTTGACCTAACAGCTGCATAAATAAATGTCGTAAACGTGTACTGATTAATAGGGATTGGCGCAAGAAACATTAAATTTAAGTGAATATAATACTGATCTGATTCAATGCAATGTAGTCATGATCGATGTCAATTTGTCAAGGCATTTAAGCTATTCAAATATTTCTTTACTGACCTGTGAAAAACAACAAAAATTTGAGTTAATTTTTAATCTAAAGTTGATGCCCGAGAACGTTGCCCCAAAACTATCTCAGTGAATTCAAAATTTATTCTCTTATCAAACCAAATTGTATACCAACTCTTTTCCTTTAGTATAAACAATAAATATATGTTACGTACAGAAACTGATTTGGTCCTATTGTGCCACCAGATACATAATAACAAAAGGACAGATATATAAAAAGGAGTTTACTTATTTTTCTTATTAAAATTATAAAAAATAAATCAACAAGAGAATAGACACCAAATTATATTGTGTCATTTTTTATTTTTTTTGTGACTTTAAGGAAGATAGTAGTAGTATGTAGAATTTGACCCATACCCTTTCACTCATGAAATATTTATAACTTCACCCTCTCATGAATTTTGATGCTAAAAATTTTGGTGCATCTTAAGCTTCTCTTCAAATTGCGGAGTTATTTGTAATTAAATTATTAAGATTAATTGTCAAATACTCAAAATCTAAAACAAAATTGACGAAATTTGTTGCTTTGTATCGTTGTACATGCATGAAAAATTATACATTTTCCGGATTGCTTGTAGGGTCATTTATGCCTCGCCTGATTTATTTTGGTCAAACTAAAATTCCTATGTCACATTTAGGCAAGATTCGTGACAATTAATTTATGAATAATACTAGCCAGTCAGAATCTAATTTTTTGATAATTAATAAAATTATATTATTAATAAATTAATTATGTTAATTATTAAATGTTATGTTTTTACTATATTATCCTTCTGTCATGAAATTAATGATTTGTAATTAATTATTAAAATCACTCCAGAAGCAGATCGGAAGAAAGGGGCGCAGCTTCATCTTTTTTCTTTTCTTCACTTCTTTATTTTTTTTCCGTCTTCGATTTCTTCTGAATTGAAGCGCATATAGAGTTGCCCTAATTATTATGGAGGGCATCAATGTAAATTTATTGAATAATTAATGTTTTATTAATTAAATTAATTAATTATTAAAAATAATAAAAAATTCTGACTAGCCAGAATCTGGCTGAAAATCACTACTCTTAATTTATTTAGTTTCAAAGTGTAATTGTAATTTGATTTGCTTGAAGTCCTAGAACCAATATTGCAATTAATCAGCATATAGTTACCGGAAAACTACAAATTTCCATTTACAAAATGAATTTGTTCAGAGAATTCGGACAGTTAGTTGATCGTCCACATATAATTGTTCTTCATATAGAAATTAAATTACGTCAACCTTAATTTGTTAAAATTTTGATGATAATTAAGTTTCTCAGTACATCTAGCATTAACTCAGTTGTCGGCAAAGTAGATGAAATCCTCTGCAACACTCTATGGTCTATACAACACTTGGTACTACAAAATTAAATTTATTAATTTTTCTTTAATTTTTTAATTCAATTTTCATTTATTATGCTTGACTTTAATTTTACACTTATTATTTAGGGTTCATCCTTCCCAATTAGGGTATATAATTATTTTTTTATGAAATAATTAATTATTAATTAGAAAATAAAATTTATTATTGAAAAAATAATTATATACCCTAACTGGGTAGGATGAACCCTAAATAATAAGTGTAAAATTATAATAAAGCATAATAAATTGAAATTGAATTAAAAATTTGAAGAAAAATTAATAAATCTAATTGTATAGCACTAAGTGTTGCACAAAGTGTTGCAGAGGATTTCATCCGTCTGCAAAGTTTCCTCTCCTCAAACTCCATCTTTCTTATAACATGCATATATACTTTATTGAACATGTATAAATTAGCAAAAACTTGCATACACTAGATATATAAATTTTTTTAGTGTTACGGTTGATACTGATATTAACGGAGATTTTTTTTACGATACTTTTTAAGAATACATGTGATACTTTTAGGCTTTTGAATGATATTTTTTAGTGTTACGATTAATACTGATTTTCAAAAAAAAAAATGAAAGTTAACCGAATCAACAAGTATTTTATGATGTTGACCGATCAACGCATCTCATGGTGTACATACTTCTCATATCTAATTACATAATGTTTCATGGTGAGTGTACCTGCAGCTTGGTATGCGAGATGTCAAATATATATCAATCACTAACGAGTGGCTATTTATAAATTTTATTGAATTATGAACCGTAGAAAACTCTCCTATTTGATGAAACCAGTGTAAGACATATATGATAACTATAGTTGTTTGCGTAGGATGTACGAAATTATTTTATACATTTTTAAGTTTAAAGTTTAAAAATAGTTAATGTGTTTATATTTTATATATAGTAGTGGTAGTACGTGGTATTAATAATATTAATTACAATTATAATAATAATGTAGAATCATAATAATTCCCTCATATAATACTTTACATTTAAAGTATTATATTTGTAATTTGAAACTATATATATTTAAAAAATATGTATATAATTTCAATATATTTTTTGTTTTTGTGTTTTAAGAAGACGTACATTTTTTTGATAATGAAAAGTTACAAAATAATATATTATGAAATAAAACAATAATACATGAAGATTTAGCTCAAATAAAACAATGTATATATATATATATATTTATGAATAGTTGGGATAATATAATATGATGTACTAATAATAATTGAAAAGAAATTAAAATATATACGTGTGTGTGTGTATGGTTTAACTAAATAAAATTTAGTTTTATATATTTTTATTTAGTGTTATTTTTATAAAAAAAAAATCCAACTTAGTAGGAATGAATCAACATGCATTTTAAAAAACCAAAAAGTGGGACGTGTTTGTTTTTATTAAAAATCCCTAAATATATAAGTAAATAACTTATCAAAACTAGTAAATTAAATGTGAAATTAGAGTTAATTATAAGCGATATAAATATATAGCAGTTACAGAAACTTCCTGAATTCTGAGCCCTTTCCTCTTCCCATACAACTCAACCATTGCTATGCCCTCCTCATAAATACCCCACCATGTTTCTCCCCTATAAATCTCCCACTTCTCTCCATCACCAAACATCACACATTCACCTCTCTCTTGCATCATTCCAACAAGTAAAAAACAAAACAAAACAAAACACAATGGCATTCCCCACAAAGCTCCTCGCAGTTCTCATCGCTGCTCTTCTAGCATCAACACTCATGGTCTCATCATCAGCGAGAAAGCTAGAGTCGAAGTCGAAGTCAACGTCGTCGTCGTCGTCGTCGTCGAGCCTTTTAGCACGGCTGAGGCTAGCGGAGGAGGGGCCTAGCTCTTGCTGGGATGCGTTGTTTGAGATTCAATCATGCAGCGGAGAAGTGGTGATGTTTTTCTTGAACGGAGAGGCTCATCTCGGCGACAACTGCTGCGCCGCCATTAGAGTCATCGAGCATCACTGCTGGCCCTCCATGCTCGGAACCCTCGGCATCACTACTGAAGAAACCAACGTTCTTCGCGGCTACTGCGACGCCACCGCCACCTCCACCTCCACCGCCGCCCCTCCGCCTTCTTCCACCACCTTGCACCAATGCTACGAATTCCCACGTTTGCTCCACTAATTATAATCTATGTTGGTTATATAAAGTTATGATCACTGTACTACGTTTCATATATAAGTGATTAGTAATGGAATAATTAAGGTTGCATGGCTCATTTTTGTGACATTGTCTTGTCTCGATTTTGCTCACGTAATTCATGCATATTCATATATGATGCCAATGACTGCCTCAAGAAACAGTTATATATACCAATGATATACACCATAAGCTAATAAATCTCTTTAATATATTAATTAAGCTTTTTCTTAATTTATTTTCTTCCACCTTTTTTGCCATAAGGAATTTAAATGTAGTCGATAACAACATATACCTTTCCATCTCAAATAATTAAGAATATATATTGTAAGGAATATATATGTTTCTTCCAATTTAAAATGGATTTATACTTCACGGTTGTTTATTCTTTGGTAAGCTTTTCCCATTCTTTAGTATTTAATTTTTTTAATATTACTTTTTGAAAGTATATAATTAATAATAGTTACTAATTTTGAATAATTATCATTTTAAAAAATTTATAAATCATTAATCATATTCATACTTTAATTATAAGACAAAATGTAATCTTTTCAAAAATATTCTTATTTGGTTTAATATTTTGTGAAAGAGGTAGGAATTGTTAAAAGATTTAGTGTTGAAATTGCACCTATTTGGTGCATAATCTGCACCAAATTAGGTGTTTAGCAATGTAGTGTTGTGATGCACAAGCTTCATTACCATTCCCACTTCATGACTATCTTGCACATCCTTCCCTTCCATGGCCCCCATCATCATGTTCACAACATGTAGTTGCTCTAAGGCTCAATCATATATATCACAATGATACAATATTAATTTTCGCTACAATATGATTATACATCTTATATTTTATTATTATTCAACTTATAGAAGAAGGGTCTAGAAACTGACTGGCACGACAGGAATTTAGTATAGCAACTTGTGGAATCTTCTAATTTTCAATTAATTGAAATGGTCGGTAGTAATGTAGCTGAGCTGTGTGATTGAGATATGAGAAAATGAAAAAAAGAAAAAGAAAAAAGAAATAGTATTAACCTACTAAAAATTGGTAGGCAATCCACCAAATATTAATGATAAATTAATTTGTTAATTAAAAAGTCAAACCCTTTCACCCGTAAAACGAGGATCATATATTTGATGCTCCCACATGCCCCTACCATATGTTCACATTACTCCCATATGGCAATCTATTAGTTTGCACTGAAAAAATGAGAAAAGTTGCATATATTTTTTCCAGGCCCAGTTATTGTTTTCATTTAATACTTATTTCATTTTTTTTATTAATTATCTGCATAAATCTTGATCTAAATTTTGTTGGCCATTATGAATGCACTTCGCGCCCTTTTCTTTTGTTCTAACATGTTGAATTCAATAAATAATTCGTAAAGTCAAACATAAATGTGAAATTATACGTGAGTAGTGCTAACAATAGCGAATTTTGTATAGTAACCGATCATTTTTATGTCTGGAGACGAAGTTAATTTTTAACAGAAAAGAAACTGATCAATTAGGAATTAGTCTTAACTTATAATTAAAAATATTGAAGAAGTGTAATTCATCAATTGGTACGCAGAAAAAAAATTAAAGAATATATTTAATCAATTTCGAAAAAGGAATTAACGAAAACAAAAAAGTAGCAATTATAATCAATTTACAAAGTGTGTATTAATTTCCATTGCCCCCTTCCTTTTCTTGTGTGATTTACAGCCTCTCCAAAATTGATGTATTTTCTGGCCACCTACTTTACACAAATTTTACAAGAGATAACAGTACTCTAATCCAAAAAATATATGTATAGTAACAACCCCTTCAAAACCTTAATCACATTTCCTAACGTCGTAATCAACGTACGAGTAATAATTGGAATTTGAATTTAATCTGTACTTAGACCTCTTAATCCTCATTAAATTGCTCAGCTTCTTCCAGAAGCATCGCCGCCTCCTTGGCGAAGAAGCTCCGGTCACGTGACTCACGTGCATCTTGCTCTTACTCCGTTTCACGGCCAGCCCACGAATCTCCGGCGGCCGGTACGTCCGGATCAACGGCCACTTTATTCCGTTAAAGAATGGGTGCCGTTTAATATCCGTCGCCCCCCTGGCGCATCCTAGCCTCCTCCTAGGATCCTTCACCAACAATTTCTCGATCAAATCTCTTGCTTCAGCCATCCCGGGCTCCTCTCTCTCTCCTTCCGTCACGTGGAACCTCACCCCCTTCGTCGACGCTATATTGCGCAGGGTAGACTCCTTGCTCGCTCCTTTGAACGGCGTCGTTCCGTGCAATAGCTCGTAGATCAAGACGCCGAACGCCCACCAGTCCACACCGTTGCCGTGGCCGTTGCCGCTGACCAACTCCGGCGCCAAATACTCGTGCGTTCCCACGCACGACTTCGAAAACGCCGTCGTTGGCTCGGCGACGAATTCCGTCACCTGTTCCTCCCGTTTCCGGTCGCCGAAGGAAGCGTATCTGCCGGAATCCACCTTCATCTGTCTCCGACTTTCCAATTTCGGCGAGATGTCGGAGTTGAAACACAAATCAAAATCCGACAACATGATGTGACCGTCTTCCCGGATTAGAATGTTTTCCGGCTTCAGATCACGGTAGACTATGCCCTGCGCGTGTAGGTACTCGAGAGCTAAAAGAACCTCGGCGACGAAGAATCTGACGGCCTGAACCGGTAGCCGGTTGTATGGTTGCTTGCGAAGCAAGGAATGGAGGTCTCCGTTAGGGCAGTAATCCATGAGAAGACAAATGTAATGCGACACCTCTATGTGAGCGTACAACGTCGGAAGGAAAGGGTGGTCGAGCGATGACAGAATCTGCGCCTCCGTTTGGACATGAGAGAGCTTCTTGGAGCTCAAGGAATCGCGGTCGACGACTTTGAGGGCGAAGTTTGCGTGGTCGTAGTCGCGGAGGCGGCAGAGGAAGACGCGGCCGAGGTTACCCGAGCCGACGAGGCGTTGGAGTTTGAGGTGGCGGAGGTGGAGGGCTCCGTCGGCGGACAATGTGGTGGCGGCGTTGACAGCGGCCCAGTTAGGGTTGTCGTGGCGGCGGTGGGGGCGGTGGTGGACGTTGGGGATGGCAGTGGAGGGAGTGGTGGTGGAGGCGGTGGAGAGGCGAGACTCGTTGAAGCTGAGAGTGAGGCTGCTGCGAGCTAAGCTGCTGCGGGCGGAGAGAGTGCGGTCGGTGGTGGCGGTGGTGATGGAGGTGAAGCTTAGGTCTAAATCGGAGTCTGCTAAGTAGTAGATGGACTCTTCTTGATCCATATTTTTCTTCGCTAAGGTTTTAGGTTTGTTTCTTTGGCGTTGTGGTGTTTGAGATTGTTGCTTATATAGGCAGTGTAGGGAGGGGACATGTAATTAATAATTATAACGTGATTGGTTGACGCAACCACCGTAGGAGAGAGAGAGAGAGAGATGTGGAAAAAATTGGTAATAAGTTAGGTTTAGTGAGGTTGACTATAAGTGATCAGAAAAGCATTATCTAATATAGTTAGCTGCAGTGACCGGGTGCGGGGAAAGTCATCCAACCGCGTCATTACATTGAAAGCTGCAAAACTTAGTTAATGAGGTTTCCTATGCTAACTCATCACATCGATCTTCTCATACATTGCAATATATATTTATATGAGTGGATTTGGAGTTCCATATAATTACAAAGATAAAATTAGAGAGAGAAAGGAAAATAAAAGGAACAGATTAAAAAGAACAAACTTTGCCTCTTTTATTTAGCACTTCGAAAAATTCAAAAAACAAAACTAATTTGCCTTTTTCGGAGACACTTTCCCCTAGC
The DNA here is from genome assembly GCA_026008535.1 of Perilla frutescens. Lineage (NCBI taxonomy): Eukaryota > Viridiplantae > Streptophyta > Magnoliopsida > Lamiales > Lamiaceae > Perilla > Perilla frutescens. Next base: position 6,348,953 of record BRKX01000019.1, read on the forward strand.
TAGTAGCATGGGCTAGATAGAATAATTAACACATAATGTGCTTAACTACAAAATTAGGCAGAAACTTATTACTTCATTAAATTTTTTGGATTAAATCATTGAAGATGGTCTCTAGTACATATTGCCCCCATCCCAAGGGCCTAGCAAAGGAGGCGTTAGTAGATCAGTATCAAAAACTTGCATGTATACTATGTTAACAACAAAAAAATCAATTTAAATTGTCGTTAGGGCAAAATACCACACTATATATGGTCCCCTAACAAAGTAAAGAACTACGTCACGTCACTTTTTTCCTCACATGTATACAAGGAGGACAAAAATTATTACTTAAACACATGAATAGCCAAATAGGTGTGTATATGTATGTGTGTGTAGTAACTAGTAATTAAGGAGGTGTGTAGTAAGGATTATAAGTGAAGTTTGGATGCAATGGGGTTGATTGATGGCGGTCGGCAAGAGTTGAATTTAGGGTTTGGCTTTATGCAGAGATTGTCTGTTGTGCCATTCCTCCCTGCTTAAACACAAATTAATTTTGACTGATTCCTATGCACCGGCAGCAGCAGCAACAGCACCAACTTAAATGCCTTCCATTCCATCTCTGAATTTTCCTTTCAATTATTAAATTAAATAATTAATTATCACCTGCCCACCGCACTGCTCAGCAAGGTGGTTATTATATACACTCCAAATACCCTTTACTATTTCTGTTTCGTCCCTAGCTACTATATTATACAACTATATAAACAGTTAATTTCTATATAATGCTAGTTGGGCTTTATAGTCATTTTCACGTCCATTTTATTGTACATATAAATTTATTGCATATATAGTAGCTACAGTCTATGTATTTAATGAATATCTAGCTAGCTAGCTACCTTGTTAATTGATCCCAAAAACCTAAATTATATATACCATCATATACAATACATGTAATTAATAAACTATGACTTTTATTCGTGAATTGGTATGTTTTCTTTAATAAAATTATTAACCAAGAATATTGGGCTACACACAATCTCGATGCTCGGTTTTTTATAAGAAAGAGGTGCCTAGCTAGAAAATGGCTCGATTAGCTAGATAATGACAAGTCGTAGCACTCTTTATCTCTATTATTGAACATTGAAATTCTCATTGACCTACCTAATAATGCAAAATTGCATATATCATGATTCATATCAAAAGTTACAATCATACATTGACAAGTTAGGCTATTGTTACTCAATAGTTTTTTGACTCGATAGCCAATACATTTAGTAAATCATAAATATTCTACTCGAATATTATCCACAAAGTTTCTTTTTTTTTTCGGTGACGGTGAATCTGCAATCACTATTCGAAAATGATCATTGGGTACACTCCGATCTTTTTTACAATTGCTTGCAAATCGATCGATCAGGTATGATAAACAAGACATATATAGAGAGTGTTGATTATATTTGAACTTGAAACAGTTGGTCCTAAACTACTTTACCCGTAGATCATTCCAAAATATATATATACAAAGTTATTTTTCCCCTTGTACAAGAGTTAATTTTACGAGTAAATTTTGGAATTGGTCATATTGTGTCTCGCATAGGTTTTTAGTAACAAGACTTAAATTTATCTAGAATTTCTTTTAAATACTCGTATGAGTATTCACTACTTATAGATGCATATAGACTCTATAGAGTATCGCGACTTTGATAATATTTGAACTCAGTTATATATAAACATAAAAGTATAAACTATTTTTATGTGTTATGTGTACTAATCTCTTCCTAACAATCAATTAAAACTTATGTTAGTATTTTATTGTGTAACACTCCCACGTTAGTGAGATTCCTTTCGAGAGAATATCACTCAATAATATACTAATCAATTGAAGACACTGATTTGTAATTTCTTGCTAAATTCCTTTACGAGAGAATATCACTTTTGCCGCTCAACATGTGGAAATTACTTTTTTAGCCCATTCCATTCGTTGAATATGACGCGTAGTATTGAACGAAAAAGCTAAAGCCGAAAGTTTCCGCAGCCGACGGCAACGGGCCATATCGGTAAATGGTAATCGGCCGGTCTCTCTCTAACTAAAAATTTATATCACAATTAGAACTTTCTTATTAATTATTATTATTATTATCAAGAAAAAGGGCAAAGTTATTACACACGTGGCCCACAATTTCAGTGGGGCCCACGTGATGGACCACATTTAACCGCCATCTTGACTTGGGCTGGACCCACGTGGAACACCAGACGATGCTGCTTGCCACGTGGTCAACATGTGGGACCACAGTTCTATTGTTTATTGGAAAAAAAAACACTAAATCAAGTCCATAAATATTTTTTGGAAACTGAATTTCCAAAGTATTGCATCCGTTTGATTTGCAAAAATATATTTTATAAATTAAAGCCATAATTTAGAAACAAAATCTTTTATTTTTACATAGCCTTTGTGGTCAAATAATTCTTCAAGACGAACTATTTTTCATATGAAATTAAATAATTATGAGATTTGAATTCATGAAATATATTTCTGCTTGATAGTGCTTAATTAGAGAAACTTGATAATTGCAAAATAATCATTAGAACGTAATATTAAATATGTCACGCGCTAGTGGGCCGATGAAGTTCAATTTGTGTCTTCTTTTCTTGTAATCATTCTAGCCCTTTTTGCCGATGTGGAAACTATTTTTCAATCTTGCTTAAATTTAAATTCTCCACATATCCCTTTCCACAAAATTACAGAAACGTTATTTCGAATCTTTTCCAAAACAATTCTATCACATGACATTCTTTACTTCTTAAAAAAAAAAACAAAAAAAAAATCTTATTTTTGTCAAAAATTTATTTATAAATAAATAATCTTGTTTTCGAATTTTTCATCTTCATATTACATATTGTAAAAACCAAGGTAATTTCCCTATTAAAAAAACACGCTATTATGCTTGGTGAGCATGGTCGAGCTCAATGATCATCTTGGAATATAATATAATTACATGTATAAATTATTTATATGTATGTGTGTGTGTGTGTATTATATATAACAATCAAACGAATCTCATATTTTGTACCTCATTGATAAAATAAAATAAAAAATAAACAAAGCTCAAAAATCCCACCACTAGTTCCAAATTTAGATATGATGAAGAGAAAAATTTATCATGTTCCCGGGGAGGCACTGTCCACATGCATTATCTCGGGTAGACATATGAAACCCACAAATAAGTGACATTCATGTAGACACAACTTTGCCTAGTTAATTACATATTGATGCAAATTAAGAAGAAAAAAAAAGTTATATATTGTGTTGTCACTTGAGAAGGCATATGAATAGTGTGAGTTCCTCAGGCAAGGTGGAATCTTGAGTTAAATTAGTTCAACATTGTGTTTTCACAATCGGGAGAGTTTGTTCTGTAAAGAAAGGGATGTGTGTGGGTTCTCCTACATTCTACATAATTATTTGGCCACTAATTGACAATATTTCATTCCAAGACAAGTTTTGATATTTGGAAAATTTGTAGGTCCTTGAGAGCAAAATGCATGTGCCGAAGATACGTAGGCATGCATTCATTTCTAGACATACCACAATGTCTGTCATAATTGGTATATAAATATATGTGAAAGTGACATGTGACTTTGTGTGTCCAAATGCTCTCCCTCTGAACTCTCTAAACCACTATTCCTCATTAAACTCCATCTTTTAATTATCGTTACATTATTTAATTTCCTGTAGACTTTTCTAACTCTATTTTTAAGATGTTTGACGCAAATTTTGACTAATTTGAAGACTTCAATTCGTCGAATTTCTTTTATTCAGTGTGTGAATTATATTGTTCATTATTTCACTACGTACAATCACCATGTGAGTCCATCTCAAACATTATTTGTTCGACTATTTAGTTAGTTTAATTTTCAAACTTGTATTCTAAGTAATTAATTAATATTATATATATATATATATCACGGCATACAAATGAAAATTAGTGTGTATACTATATAAAATATATCATGATAATATAAATTAATTACACTAAAATATATTTCATGGATCGAATATCCTATATATACGTGTTTTAATTTGTGATCAATTATGAAAAAAATTTATAGAAAATTAAAGTTGCATGGGATTGGTGTGATTTAATTTAACTACATAAATATAAAAGATAAATTTATTTGCAGTCAACAAAATTTGTATATATGCAATTAAATAGATTTTATAATCAAGCCTTATCAATAAAAACACTTGATTGTCTACAAATCAACTCCAAGCTAGAGACCTAAAAAGCTGTGATTTGAAACATTGGAATTCATTATACTCCAACCTATTAACTATTAACAAAACTAATAAAAACAAACCAAATTCATGCACAATTATGAGATAGGTAACTGTTGAAGTGGAAAAAAAACATCCACCCTTTCATCTCTTTCTCCAGGTGCAATGTATCATGTTAAAATTCTTGTTTGGACTAAAACCATATATAATAATACGAATTAAAATAAAACAAACTCGAATGAATAATCTCAACTCTAATTTACTTAAATCTTGCAAATTGTCCCTCTACTTCTCCACATTGTCACATGCATCAAACCCCTAAACTTGTATTATTTTGTCAGTCTCATGAGCTTCCAATCATTACTTAGCGCCCACAAAAAAATATTTAATTACAACAAAGGGAGAAATCAAATGGGTAGTTATTATATATATAGAATCAGAGATGATTTAAAATTTATTAGACCAACAAGAAAAGATGCTGAATTTTATTTTTAATATGTAGAAGAAAGTGATAGTGTTCCATAATACAGTTGGCGATGGCTCCAACTTGTCTGGTGACCTACAGAATTGGTTACATCAAATATCAACAGACAAGCCATGATTAGATAGAAGGGTATATATATATATATCGATCAAGTAAACAGTGTAGGTTGGAAAAATACCATAAGTTTTAATAACTATATATGGACCCCCTATATTCTACCTTAATTTTGGGGTTTTTTGTTATGTATATGTTGTTTTTTAGTGGGACAAATATCGATAATCACTTAAATACGATATATAATGAAACAATGACGACATGACATTTTTTGTTCTAAAATATGTTCGTTCTCTTATCTTTTTATGATCCACATGCTATATAAGTTGATAACTTCAACCATTACACTTGCATGAATTTAATAATTTATAACTATATATGACAATTGTATATAAAATCTTTGTTTACTTGTTATTGCTGTTGTTTTTTGTGTGTGAGAGCAATTAATGATGAGATGACAGGTTCAAACTTAAACTTAGTCCAAAATCGCCTCACATTATGAATTTTAATTTAGAATTATATCTATACGATTATAGGAGAGATGTAATGTATGTGGTCTTTATTTCATACTCAACTTAGCTAATATTCATCTTAATTAATAGCATTTTCATTTTTATTGATATTTACGTTTTCATTATTTTATGTTTTGAGATCAAGACTTGTAGCATTTAATTTAAAAGATTAGCTTCATGTATATATACGAGAGGTTCTAAAAATCATGATGGACGGAATGGGTTTTGATAAATGGCGCAGTTTTATCATAATGTCTCTGATGAGTCATTTTTTTGGTGTAAATATTGATATTTTTATCGTTATTAAATAATAAAATTTTTATATGATAAACTAATTAATACTATATTATTCTTAAAATAATTTCTAAAATAAAAAATACTCTTCTCAAATTCAATTTTGAATAAACTACAGATATATGTCACCGATTATTTGTGTTTTGAGCTTAAACTTAACCCGTTAGTCAGTGTAGCACAAATTTTTGTATTGATAAATTGATCCATATCCAACCTGTTGTCATACATAAATATTAAAAAAAAAAAACATTTGTTGAATAATCAAAATACAACTATAAAATATAATGAAGAAACTAAAGAATTAATCGATCTTATTATTTTATTTCCATTAAAGAAGAAAAGCACGATCATGAGTGGTAAGTGCAGTGATTGTGACACTCACATGGAACAATAAAATGAATAGAATTGCTTGTTATAAGCCTAAGAGACAGAAGGGTTTTCTGACAGATTATAATATGATGAGTTGCAAAATGGATGGAAAGTGACAAGCTGTCTTTTGAGAAGCTTGTTTCTCTTATTACAAAATCTCCATTTTGTTTTTAAGCAATTGGAAACAAAACAAAATTATATCAAACTATATCTCAAATTTTAAAATTACACCAGAATCTCCTACCAAACTTATGCTTAATAAACATATAGATTTTTTTTAGCAATCCCAGGTTGTTAAATTGGCTTTATGGAATTATAAAATTTTAGCCAAATTATGAACCTATGTTACTCATTCAATGAATGAAATTATTTTTTGGGTCGTTTTGTTGTCAAAAGAGGGATGGGCTTTCTAAAGGAATATTAAAGCCGCTGCAAGGACCTAAGATAATTGATTTTTTAAATAGATTGAATATATATTAGCCATTAGTATGTATGTATTAGGTAGATATAAAAATATATGAAGTAGTTGTGATTTTATTTTTTATTGCATTGGACTAGTTTATTCAAACAAAGTATGTATTTGATGTTACGTACATTTCGTATTTTATTGTAATAACAAATATACTAAGCCATAATTTATGTATAAAGTATGATTTACATATATATATATATACATATATCATGTAATACCTTATTAAAATAATACAGGGTTTGAATTGTGATAACGAGTTATCAATACTTTTCAATTTTAGAAGGTTTTAGGGTTTTCTAAAAAAGAAAAGACAGTTGTTTTCTTCTTCTATTTATTGTGTCTTTTTATTAAACAAATAAAGAATAGAAAAGGCTATACGCTCTTTGGACACAAATTTAAATGAGTTGGGTTCTTAAAAAAGCCCAATAGGACTTTCCTAGGCCTTTAAGATATGGACCCGTAGACCATGACACGAGATGTCACGACTTAAATATCATGGAAAAAGTTCGATCATTTATAATATAAGATAAGATTGGTGGTGTTGAAAATAACTTAAATATCATGAAAAAAAAAATCGATCATTTATAATATATAAGATAAGATTGGTGGCGTGGTGTTTTCAACAGGAAATTAAAAAGTATGAGGGGTCTTGATAGTAGATAGGAATTAACGTGTTAGTACTTACTAATAAATTCGTTTAATGAATCCATTAATGACATCTATATGTAAAAGGACTATATAATCAAAAAGTCGGAAGCATTTGCCGCAACATTTATGCAACCTACTACCTATACATACAATTGACCCAAGTTTCAAAATTATTAGTATTTCACACTAGATACAAGATATTTTTTTAGCTAATTAATTGTAATACAATTTGGCTTGCATATTGTGACATTTTGGTTCATTAGATAATACCCATATGTGCAGTAATTAACATTTAACGATATCCCTTCAAAAAAAAAAAAACATTTTACGATATTGATTTTGATTTTTTTAGACTACAAGAAAGGCCTTTTTTTTTTCCCGAACGACACCACAATAAATGTTTATGGATTACGCAAATACTCATATACATAAGATGTACATCAGACGGTCAACGCGTTGACTTTATCAAAGTGTTGACCAAAAAAATCGTCAAAAACGGATGATACTTTTTAGGGACACAAGTGATACTTTTTTTAACAGTTTTTTTCTTTATTTTTTTTCTAGCGGATACTTTTTAATGATACAAATGATACTTTTAGACTTTGAAATTAATACTTTTCAATATTATGAATGATACTAATTTTGACGGATTTTTTGCTCAACGCGTTGATCCGACCGTCTGATGTGCACCTAGTGCATACAAGACCTGCCATATGAATTATTATATTTTCTACGAGTGCACATCATTTATATGATCAATTTGTTGATCTTTTAATAAATTCATTCAAAGACCAACTCAAAAAAATTATTTATAGAAATATCCTCACAACTTCATATAAAGGAAGTACTCTCGCTTTATATAATTAATTAATTCTAATGATCGGCTTTTCTTTTACACAAATTTAAAAACATGTATATTTTTTATTGAAGCAATTTTATATTTCCAATACAATACATTCTTACAGTCTACATGGCAAAATGGGAAATTTCTATTGGCTGCAGCAGCGTCACGTTTTCTAAATTTGGCGCGTCAATTCGTCATGAATCTTCTTTTGTCCACGTTGAGCCTCGCGTTAATCGTGCGGTCCACGCGCCACCATAGATCGACACGTCTCACATATTTTACTGCCACGCGCCACCGCCACGGCTGGGGGTCCTCGCCCCATCCCCGACCGAAACCGTTTTTGTGTTTTCAAATCCGTGTTCTGTTGACTCAAACCCGATTTCTTTCTCTCAAAGAAAATGAAAACCCCCCATAATTTGGTGATCATATTTCGTTCGTGAATCGCAAAACCCATCATTTCTAATTTTTCTCTCTGCCCCCCAAAATTGGTTCTTTTATTCTCTAACCTGTTTTTTTGTTGGTGGGTTTTGACTTTTGTGGGGGGTTTTGTATATTAGTCGTATTACATAATTCATATACTTATATACCAGCACCTGTGCAGATTATATTTCGTATATTGTACTAATTGAAACTGTAATGGCCGAAGCTAAAGCTGTTGTTGGTCAAAAAAAGAAACAATTGAAGAAATCGAAAGAGGAAAAAGGTGGAAGGATGAAATTGGCAGCAATTGGGGCAGCTTTGGTGTTGGTGGTAGCCATTGCTATAACATATAATCAAGCTCAGAATCACAAGTCTTGTCATTGTTCTAAGGTTCTGTTCTTTTTTCTTCCTCTGTGTGTGTGTGTGTGTATTGTGATTTCTTTGTGTGTGATTGAGCACTTATTTTTATTGGTTGTTATAGATTCTACAGTGCTGTTATGGAATTCTTGAATTGGCAGTATGCTATACAGAAGTGTGAAATGAAATTCGTGCAAAATAATTAGTATCGACTCTCTTACTGTTTTTTACGCCTTTCTTTCCTGTCCAAAATGATGGGGTTGTGTGGGACGGAGTTTTTTGAGGTGGAAATTTGTGAAGTGAGTGGGACTGATGAAACATGAGAATATTTTAGGGTAATCCACTGCAAAATTTTGCAACTTCAGTGCTCAAAAATATCCACTTTTTTGTCTCTTTCAACGTTTCAAGGTGCAGTTTTTCTGGCATTACCTGGTATATTAGTTTTTTGTCATGGTTGTACATATGCAGCTTGCTCATTCCTAAATCCTAATCAGCGATCTTTCTCTTCGTTGCCTGCATTAAAACCTTTTTTGCTCGCCCTTTATAAAAGGGATATATATAATGCATGCAATTTTGAATAGTTGAGACTTATAGGTTTGTTAATTCTGATTCCGTGTGGTAGTTTTCCAAAAAAAAAAATCATGTAGACAACCATTGGGTCTATATTCTGGGCCTTAATATCTCAAACCTCTCAAGTATAGTTAGTCCCTTTCAAATGATCATACTTTTAGATTACCTGAATGTATTGCTGTATGATTCTGATTTCCAGTGTTAAGCAGTTATGCTATGTTTGCATTGTGTGTTCTATTTATTTATTCTTTTTCCTTTTCTTTTTGCCTGGCTGTTTGATCATAATAGTTCAAAAGAGGGACTTAATTACCCTTTGTTTTATTTGCTTGTTGTGCAGGATGCTCGAAAGTATACGGGCATTGTTGAGGATTGCTGTTGTGATTATGAGACAGTTGATAGTGTTAATGAGGCTGTACTACACACTCTACTTCAAGAGCTTGTTAGAACTCCATTTTTTCGTTACTTTAAGGTCAGATACTAATCTACAGATATTGATTATATGTTGATGTCAAATTTAGTTCAACAGATTCTCATGTGCCAATCATTTTATTTAGGAGAATAGTATTTATTGGTTATGGATAATTTATGCAAACTATGGTCTAGCTGTCCAAGTAAATCAGTGGCCCATTAGTTTTGACTATTTATTGGGTAAATGTATATCTATATCTATATATTATTGCTGTTTTGCAGAAGTAACACCAAACTACCAAAGTTCTTCTGAGTGTTTTAGATTTGTTCCTAGAGATTAGAGAAGATGTATAATTTCACTTGAAGGCAGAAATATACCCTTTGCAATTGCAGACTTTTAGTTGTTATCCTGAGAGGTGGAAATGTTAACACTATTATGATTATAGATGCAGGCATATTCCAACAGAACAACCCTTTTAATTGTTAAGCTGTTACTTTACTTAGCACGAGCTATCAGCAACATTTTATTTCTCAGGATACACTATGAGTATGAGAAAGTTGATTTTTTTTTTTAACTTGTAAAATTTGTCTCTCTTTAATTTGTCCATCTTCTTTTAAACTATTTTTGTTATGGTCCAGGTAAAAACTACAGATAGTGTGGGAACTGAATACGAATTTCTATGGAATATAGATTAGGAAGCCTCTAATTGCATCTTGTGTGAGCATCATACCTATAATGTTTTGGCTTGCAAATTACTAATGAGGGAAAATGGAGAACATAAAATAATCTGACTGCACCGTTGAATAATGAAAACTAGTGATGATGGTATGAGTATCATTCTAAATACACAAACTTTCAACTTGTAACACACTAACACGTTGTAACTTGTCAGATGAATGAACCTGGAAACACTATAAAGATACCTATTCCAACATTTAAACAGACCTTATATGCAATAAATCGATTTCATGTGGGGTGTGATCTGTAAATAGGGACCCATTTGATTCTGAAGTTGGTGTTCTCAAATCTTATTTCTTATTTACTTATAAAAAATGGCAGGTTAAGTTGTGGTGTGACTGCCCCTTTTGGCCTGATGATGGTATGTGCAAGTTACGTGATTGTAGTGTATGTGAATGTCCAGAAAATGAATTTCCCGAACCTTTTAAGCGGGCGATGCAGTATGGTTTGTCATCTGATGACCTAAAATGCCAAGAGGGAAAGCCACAGGCAGCCGTTGATCGTACTCTGGATTCAAAGGGCTTTAGGGGCTGGATAGAAGTAGATAATCCTTGGACCCAAGATGACGAGACTGATAACAGTAATTACTTGCATCTTTTCTTCCTAGCTGCATATTGCACTTATTTCACTATACTCATGTCTGAGCTACTCTCCCTACATTTTTTCAGTCTTTTAACATCAATAGGGATTTTTATTTTTTTTAATGAAATAATAACTGTCTTGAAGAAACTTCTTTTTTCCTCAGTGAGACCTGTGGTTGTATTGTTTTAACTTGAAATTTTCACTGTTTTTGCATTGTTATATTTATATTATTCTGGATGCATGCCAATATGATTGCATATTTGTATAAGAATGATGCATGCCCTGATGGACATCCTCTAATTTTCAGGTGAGATGACATATGTTAATCTGCAACTGAATCCTGAACGGTACACCGGCTATACAGGGCCATCCGCTAGAAGAATATGGGATGCTATTTATTCGGAAAATTGTCCAAAATGTCAGTCTCTTGTCTTTAAGGTTATTGCAATGGTTCTTTGATACTCACTTTAGGAAATATTGATGTGCTATATTTGTATCCGCGTAACAGAGGTCCTTATTGCCTTGCATTTTATTTTATTTTTGAGGTAGAGGTTAATACATGTGACAATAAGAAAAAGTAGGCATTTTGAGACAGTTAAGACTTTTTTTTACCACAAAAATGCCATTCATTAAAAAGAAAAACCACCAACTACCACTGCTACCAGCTGCCCCTCCCATTTCCTTCCTCCTTTTTTCTCTGACAGCCCCCCCCCCCCCCTTTCTTTTTTTTAAAGAAGAGAATGTCAAAAATTGTAGTTCATGTTGTCATAAATTGGGTCCATGTTCACACGAAGATGTGAAAATTCCAAAAATGACAAAAACACGATTTTTTTTTGTCACAAGAATTGGGGGGGGGGGGGGGGGAGTGGCTAAAACAAAATCCCTCTGTTAATAAATTCTATTAACCTATGTCACTGGTTCTTTGAGGCTGTTTTAGATTCTTAACAATCTCTCTATGTATGGTATTATGGTTCATTGAGAATTTGCAAAGGTCTCCTCCAGGTGGAAGTCATAATCTTTTTAAGCTGGCTGTATGTTTTAGCATGGATCAATATGTTTGTTTGTTTTTTTCCTTATTCTTACTTTTTATGTTAACAAAGACTACTAATTTCAATTATTGAATAGTATGAGAATGAAACTTTGGATAGACATGCATACATACCTACAACATAATTGGTTTATTTTTTAATCTTTTTCTTCATTTACTTTCCCTTTTCAGCAGATGGAATAACTATGCACTGCTTGATGTGAACTTCAATAATTATTTCCCATTTTCCTTTTTCAGATAATAATTTATTTATTAATTTTCAATAAATAAGTAAATAAAATAATTAATTTCCTCTACTAACCATTTATTGATTTATTTGAGAAGCACTTAAGTATTTATGGTGTTGTCTGTTTGTCAATTTGAAGGTGGCCTAATATCAACTTTTTTTTCGAATGTTTTTCAGATCCATCGGGAGAGGTTTGTCAGGAGAAAAAAGTTCTATACAAGTTAATTTCAGGTCTTCACTCCTCAATCTCAATTCACATTGCCGCCGACTACCTGCTTGATGAAGCTAGAAATATGGTTTGACTTTTGTCATTTCCTTTTTCTTGTATTCTTAAATCATATTTTTGCTTAGTTTTTTCAAAATGCAAACACTTATGATATTGTAGGGATACTTTCACTTTTAGTCCCATTAGAATAGGGTCAAAACACTTTTGGTCCCATATCTTTCGTTTTTGGTCCTATAGTTTATTAGCTCGACACTTTTGGTCCCATATCTTTCGTTTTTGGTCTCGTAGTTTATTAGCTCGACACTTTTGGTCCAAGTGTTTTTTTTTCCGGACATTTTTAGTCCTAAAACTAACAACATATTTTTTCTTATATTTTCTTTTTCAACGTTGTTTTTTTACCGTATATTTTCTCAATAATTTTATTGAACAAAAAATGTATATTGGCAAGAAGTTGAAATGATTTTGTTAGGTATTTTACTGGATATTTGTTTGGCATTTTGATTGATATATTGTTGAAAATTTTGCTGAAAATTTTCGAGCTATTATATTATTTTGATGGGTATTATGCTGATTTTTTTGCTAGATATTTTCCTATTTTTTTCTTAATGATTTATTGAAAAAATGAAGCCAAAATGTCATTTGAATATGTATATGTATTCTACACTTGAGACTAAAAATGTCGAAAAAAAACACTTGGGACCAAAAGTGTCGAGCTAATAAACTACGAGACCAAAAACGAAAGATATAGGACCAAAAATGTCGAGCTAATAAACTATAGGACCAAAAACGAAAGATATGAGACCAAAAGTGTTTTGACCCTATTCTAATGGGACTAAAAGTGAAATTATCCATTATATTGTATAACTAGCTAATCAACCTCTTTATGAAAATTTTCCCACACCTGAGAATTACTAATGCAATCCATCTAAGCTTGGACAATTCCAACTTGAAACATATTTACTAGAACCTGATTAATTCATTGCAATTCCAGTGGGGTAGAAATTCAGAGCTGATGTACGATCGTGTTCTGAGGTATCCTGATCGTGTGAGAAACTTATACTTCACTTTCATGTTTGTTCTCCGAGCTGTGACAAAAGTAAGCCTTTGCATCATTATCTTGAATTGAATGGTTGAAGATACACGAGTTTGAATTGACATCTTCTTTGTGTTGTGTGCCTTCATATGTCATGCAGGCTGGAAATTACTTGGAGCAGGCTGAATATGATACTGGTAACCTTGAGGAGGACCTGAAAGCACAGTCTTTAATGCGCCAGTTACTTTACAACCCAAAACTGCAGGCTGCATGTCCACTTCCGTTTGATGAAGCTAAATTGTGGCAAGGACAAAGTGGGCCTGAGTTGAAGCTCGAGATTCAGAAGAACTTTAGGAACATCAGGTTTGTATCCCCGTTGCTTGATGAATAGCTCAGAAGAATTAAGTCCAGCCTTTAGCCAATTTCCTCATGCCAACCAAATTATATAGCACGTTTTAGCATTTTTGTAGTTTAACTCTGATGGGTGAGCTTTTTAAACTTGAGATATATAGATTAGGATACTTGTCATGGATGTTGGAAAATACGGTGTTCTACTCCCCGTTCATGCCTTATTCTCTCTGCCTGCTAGTGTAATTATCTGTAGAAATTTGACAACATGATTTTCGTCATATCTACTTTTATTTTGATTATTAGCATGTATAATACTCGATCTTAAAAGTTTTGAAAGTCTTAACTTGCTGCATTTGTTCTGAATATTGCAGTGCTCTGATGGACTGTGTTGGATGCATTTTCATCATATATACTTTTATTTTGATTATTAGCATGCATGTATAATACTCGATCTTAAAAGTTTTGGAATTCTTAACTTGCTGCATTTGTTGTGAATATTGCAGTGCTCTGATGGACTGTGTTGGATGCGAAAAATGTCGTCTTTGGGGTAAACTCCAGGTCCTTGGCCTTGGAACTGCCCTGAAGATTCTGTTCTCTGTTGACAGTAAAACTTATCCAAATGAACCGGTAAGTTTTATGCATCTACAAACTTATGATATCACTAAAGATCAGTTCGTGTTATTCTGCTTGGTGAAACACACTTTTTAATGACTAACACTGGCTGGATCTATCTTGCAGCTGCAACTGCAAAGAAATGAAGTGATTGCTCTAGTGAACCTTCTTAATCGACTCTCAGAATCTGTGAAACTTGTCAATGAAATTGGCCCTTCAGTCGAGAAGACTATGGAGGAGTTCACATCAGAGCCATCAGCGAGGGAAATTAGTTTATTGGAACGAGCATGGCTGGCAGTAGGGAGGCTTCGGTAAGCACCTAATCTTTATACTCGAAAGAAAATATCAATAGCCGAATACCACACTATCTTTTCTTTCTGAGTATTATGATGATTGCTGAACTAGATTTCACTCCTCCCAGGCTCCTTGTATGAATTTTGAAACTACTTATAGAGCGCTATACATACCGACTGAGTCCCTGCCGGGGAAATATACGGCGTTAGGAATGACTATTCATCAGAGAAGAGACTGTAACTTTTTCTTACCCTTTGTAACTTTATTTGGAATTCAATTTTGCTAATGCTTCCCTATTTCTTGTTTTTTCATGGTGTTTTGTTGCCCTAAATTGGAGGGGTTGCGGAATGCTACTATGTTTTGTAATGAACAGAGGTAGACAGCAATTAGAATCCTTCACAGAAACAGAGATTGTCTGTACCATTTTCACTCTAAATTCCTGCTATCGGATTTGTCTGCTTAGATATTTATTGTTTGCTGATAAAAGTACCTAGTTTACATAATATGTAAATACATATTATTGTTTCTAACTTGTATTCCTTTCTAGAGCAAGTATATTCCCCCCAAATATCCGCCAAAATCCATCCAATCCAGACCTAATTGATTGGGGTTTTTATAAAATCAACTAAACCCTAACAAGTAACAACGTTTCTCCTTTTTCCTGATAGTCGTCTATGCAAATCAAGTACATGTCATATCCCTTGTCTGAAACTCCGTGCAGATGATCCATTTGGCTTCGTGGACGTACACTCAAGTGGTTGGTGTGTAAAAAAGGGAGATGTTTCGAGTTCGAAACCTACAACTCTCTTTTTTTCAATCTAAAAAAGAAAAAAAGAAGTGTAAATGTATAGAAAGAGGCAAAAGTAAATAGTAATTGGGAAAAAGAGGTGAGATATAAGGGTATAGTAGTTTCATGGGCAATTTGAAGTGTAAATGCCTTGAATACCCTTATGACACACTTATCCCCACACCTCAATCATTAGATAATTGTACCTTTTATATTTTTTTAATAGCTAAACATTAAATGTACCCACACCTAACATATAAAAAATAAAAAATGATCGATACTGAATTAATAAGAGTAACGACAAGCTCTTAAGGACTATTGTTATGCATTAACGAAACATTTATAAAGAACAAAATGCATAACGATTGGTCATTTAATGATTAAATATTTTAGTTGCCAGTAACAAAAATATTATGTTAGCCATTTAATGATTAAATATTTTAGTTATCAATAACGAAACATTATGTTGGCCATTTAATTATGCATAACGAAAATGCATCATCATAACGTTGGCCATTTAAATAACGATTTAATTATGCATAACGTTGACCATTTAATTATGCATAATGAAAATTCATAAAATATTTTCGTTATTAAATGATTAACGAAACATATATAAAAGCAAACAAAATGCATAACGATTGATTAATTATGCATAACGATTGTAGTATTTTTTAAAAGATAACTTTTTTGCATAACGATTGATTAATTTTTGCATAACTTTTTGCATAACGAAAATGTAATTATCGTTATGCAAAAAGTTATCTTTTAAATTTCATTTTCATTATGGTTAAATTATAGTTTCATTTTCATTATGATTAACGATTGATTCATTTTCAATATGATAAACGATTGATTCATTTTCATTATAATTAACGAAAGTTTAAAAATATTAATAACGATTAAAATAAAGCCATAACACAAATGTCATTATAAATTGATTAACGAAAGTGAATAACGATTACGAATTGATTAATGAAAGTAATTAAATTGATGTAACGAAATTAAATTAAATTTTAATTAAGGCATAACGATAATTTAAATAAAGTCATAACAGTAATTTAAAATAAAGTCATAACTATAATTAAGATAAATACCTAACTTTAAATAAAAAAACCCATAACGAAAGTTGAATTAATTATCATTATGCCTACTGAAAGTTAAAAAAAATGCCTAATGAAAGTTAAAAAATGCCTAACGAAAGTCATATAATTATATTAAAGATTAGTTAATAGTGAAGAATAACGATTAGTTAAAAGTTCAAAGTCATAAGGTTAGTCTTTATTTTGCTTGAACAATAATGCATAACGATTGTCTTGGGCAATTATCATTAATGCATAATGCATTAACAATATTTTATTCGTTATCGTTATTTTATTCATTATCGTTATTATATTAACTATCATTATGCATTATCGTTATTTTATTCTTTATGCATGGAAAATACAAATGTGTAAGACACTTTTCTGAAAAAGTGAGAGAATATTCAGCTTTTGTGGTCAAACGGTTTAAATATAGTACAAATTGCCCAAATAACTACTATAGTATTAGAATTTGTCCAACTATCTAAATTTTAAAATTAAATTGTTTAGATAAAAATTTATCCCAAAAAAGAAACTCCATGCACATAACCTTTGAAGTACGAAATGCTTTTTTTTTCTCTTCTTGCTGGACAACCATAGCTTTTAATAGAAAAACAAAATCTTGTATCAAACCATCGATGATACATTTTTTTAATTTTATGGTCCATATCCGATTAGATTTGTAATTTTAATGTGTTCGGCTATGTTAGATTTTGATATTATTTGATGCATTTGAACTAGTTATACTGTGTAACACAAGACACCCCAACACTTTTTTTGGAAAGCAACGTAGCAGTTTCCACAGACCAATGTTGCTACAATTCTTGGCTCCAATTGCCAAATATTATATCTGCATGCAATAAACTTTTTGTGGATTTATTGCTACTCCAAAGAATTGATTACCTCTCAATCAGGGAATCTTCAATTATAAAACTGGGACCAGAGTTTTTAATTAACCTGCAAGTGGCTATTTATTCCAGTTCATGATCGATTTTCTTTTTTGGAAAAATCTCGACTTAACGTAGTAATTCGATTTTTTTTTGCTGGAGTACAAAAGGCCACGTCTCAAATTAATGTTTGAGAATTCAAACAAAAAAATGTTTTGACAATTGCAGAAGTTCAAAATTTAAATTGGTATTTTGTTCTTATTTTTCAGATTTTGCCAATTTTCTAGAAACAAACTATAAAGTGGCAATATAAGATTCATTTTTTTCTTTACGGGTTGTTTATTTTCTTCAATTGACTAATTTACTAAGTCCTTTTATTTATTCATTTGTTTTTTGAATTGGGAAAGAAAAAGTGTTGAGATTAAACCATAAATCTTATCTTTTATACTAGGAAGGTCTTTGCGATTGAATGAACAGTATATATATACGTTCAGAAAAAGAAAAAAAAAAAAAACAAGCGGAGATTATTTTTTCTATTTCATGTCATTAATATAAATTGTGTCGTAAGTGAGTATGTGTAGTTAATAGTTATGGCGTATAATAATAAAATGAAATACGATATTTCAAATTATGATGTGTACCGAATAAATGGTTGAAGACATGCAAAACAAAAAAACGCTTTTTCGTAGTAAAAATAGACAATTATTTGGTCCCCGCGACTACTCATCAGTGGCAATGTGGCATGCATTGCGGCCACAGCTTAATGGTCCATTGGTCCTTTTCAAAATTCCACATTTTAGAATAGACTATGGGTATCATCAAAAAAAAAAAAGTAGACCAAGGGTCACAGTTCCATTTCCATTTCTCCCCTCTTTAATTTCAAAACAATTAGGAAAAAAATTTTGTCTAAAACCCCCTTTATTATGGTAAATTCATCATGATCTCATCAAATGCCATAATAATCTAACACCATTAACTTTAACATAAATTTTTCATCATACCCTTTCATATCTAAATAAATAAATATTTAAAAAACAATACAAAAACTTAAGAAATTTGCTCACACAAAAAAGTAGTTTGACCAAATACTACTATTTTCAAATATTATAAAAGATTTTTTTATTCAATAAAAAATGTTAAAATTATTTTTTGTATCAATAAAATATTTCTAACTCTCTTTTTTTACAAGTATGATTCACGCAGTTTCATTTGGCGGTAGCAGTCTTTTTTTATGAATTTTATCATAACATAAGGGCTTTTCTTTTGTTTTTCAGAAAAATACGGTGGAATTATATGAATGTTACTTATTAATCAGTTATTTCATTATGTCATGTTTTAAGTAAATTATATCGTTCACCCTTGTTCAAGATGATCATTCTAATTCATATATATTTATAATAAGTAATAACAAATACAAAAGGAAGAACTTGCATATCTATACATATATTAAAGCAAAATCGTAAGGATAAAATTGTAAATAACAAATATTAGCAACAAAACGTACATAATAAAATTGACGCGATAAAATAAACAAACTGACTACCTAGCGCAGTTGGTAGAGAAAAGCTATAACTTTCACGTGCAAGTGCAGCTTGAGGTCCAGTGTTCGATCCCGGGGGTTGTGTTGTGTTGTTATGTGTCTAGTTCTTTTCTGCATTTTATTGTTCTTTTGTGTATTTTTGCATATTAGTTGTTTTGTGATTTTTTTTCTCTCTCCAACCTACTACACATACCTTATTCATCATAATATTTATTTTCATTTAATTTTTTTCCCTCAATTTATCATCATATTTTTTTACATTTAAGGCAATTGTTTGTGTTCACATTTTAGTTGTTTTGTGGTCTTTTTTTCGTCCTAAATTTTTTCACTCATTTATATATATGTATATAGCATTTAAGACAATTGTTTGTGTTCTTTGAAGAAGATGGAAGGAGATATTTTCATTATTCTTGGATTCAGTTGGGCAAATATAATAATGTATGCATATTAATTGGCAATGTTAATTACATGGTGCTATAATTGATGCTTGCATTATGATATTTACATAAATTTCTAATTAGTTTCTATTTGTTTTTTGACATTTTATTTTTATTTATTATTTTCAATTTTTAATTTTTTAAAATTATTTTTATTCATGATAGGACATGCGGTTTAACAATTTGATTTATGAATTTATCATAATAAATTGTGGAAGTTCAATTTCTAACTTTTATATTTATATATATATATATATATACTTAGATTTATTTTAATTTTAATTATAATGCTCTGGATTCATATATTATTCGGTTGCACTAATTTGTGTAAATTGTAAAAGGTTTCTTTAGATGTGAATGTTCCAATTTATTTGAATTATCTTATGACCATACTTTGTAAAATTTGGTAATTTATATTGTGATCGATCAAGTGTAAAACTTTATGGGCAAATAAACTATGTGCAATCATAACATTTTCTTGTGTAAATTTTCATTTTCGCCCAATTAATTACGTAAATTTTACCATTTTTATTGTCCGTTAAAATTATATAAACATTCATTTCTAATTAATCAAAATATAAACTATAAAGGCCCATCCAAACCACAATTGCATAAAAAAATGTGCACTGCATGGTTAAGTCTAATGGGTTTTATGGATATTTTCATATATTTGGTAATTAGATTAAATTTTTCGAAACAATTTTTGACTCTACAACTACAAATCACATGAGATAAATTAATTTATTTTGCACCCTTTTTATAGCATCCTTATTATTGATTCCAAGGTGATATTGAATTGTTTGTTTGTTTAGATAATTATGATAATTATTGTTATATATATGAAAATAAAGTTTAATTTTTTAATCCATTAATTTTTTTTTATATGTTTGTTTCACACACGTACGTGTGTATTGCAAACATATATTTAATCATGATTGATTTTTACTTTTAATTTTTCAATCATGATAAAATAAAATAATACCGAGCATCGCGCGGGAGACATACTAGTATGGACTTATAAATTAATCGCGCGAGGGTTTAAGGGAAGCATCGATCGATATCCAAAATTGAATTATATGGATTCGATGAAAGAGAAGGAGTTAATTATATGTAATGCATTCTAAAACCCTTGATTTCTCTTCAACAAATGAATGAATGATACAAGATTTTAATGTGCGCATAAATTTCTGCAGCTCAGATGAAAGAGTAGAAGCGTGTCGGAATATATATCTTGTTAATTATAGATTCTTTGTCCCAATTCCATCAAGACTTAATTACAAATGATGAAACAACACAATTTCGATTCCTCTACGTGATTTAATTTGTATGAGTGAGTAATAAACAAATTAAAATTAAAGGGGTTAATTGCAAAAACTTAATTACTTCACAATTTCAGTAATTTAATTAATCACATATTTTTTTAAAAATTTAACAATGTCACTAGTGGACTGTATTTATTTTCAGTTAATAATGAATTCTTTTAAAATAAAATACTAAAAACCAATTATATAGAAATGTAATTGGGTATAATGGATTCATTAATTAACAAATGTAAAATTTAAAGAAAAAATATGAAAGAGAAAGTAACCAATTAATAAACTTAGTGGTATTGTAAGGACGTAATTAACATGTACAATTAATATTGGTAGAAGAGGATTTTATGGGGTATATCCATGCATGGTGGGGTGGTAGTATGAATGTCAATCGGACCAACCCGTTCTGTTTTGGGTCAACCTTACTCAGTTTCGGGCTTATTTAGTTCGGGCCTATTCAGTTAAAAAAAAATTCAAGTTGTAATTTTTTAGCCCTAACTCTAACCCTTCGGTTTTCGGGTTAGCCCGTCGGGCCGACATGTTAACGAATTTTTTTCACATGTATAAATTATATCTTGATAATTCTAAAAAATGATCACCATCTCTTATTCTTAAAATACATAAATATACAAAGAAAAACATAAAATGAAAAAAATATGATGAATATAAAATTTCATTAATATCGTAGTGCATCAAATAAAAAAATCAACGGTACATGAAATAATAAATTACAATAATCTTCATTCATAATTTGTTCTTTCAAAAACAATAATTTCAAACTAATTAAATCATAAATCTAATTATAGCTCAATCTCCGATCTAATTTGAAGTACAATCTTCTTCTACTTCAACAATAATATTTGAAGATCTTTCAACTTCATGTTTATATTTTATTTTTAAAGTCTTTATTATTTATTAACAAAATAACAACATTATAATATTATACAATTAAATAATTTAAAACATGATAAATAATAGCTAGCTAGTAAAAAAAGATATGAGAAAATAAAAAGGGTAAAACTAATATAATTAACATCACACACTAAGAACATCCAAGTAATAAAGAAAAAACCAAAATTATGTACATTTTATGATGATAATGTTCAACCTTAGTTTATTTTTTCAAAAATAATGATTTCAAATTACATCACATTAACTACGCTCAATCATCGATCTAAATATTGGAATTACATTATTTTTCTACTTTAAAGACATTTGGTGCTTCAAATTACGTATATCTTTGTATTCTTTCTCATACATTAAACAAACGATAACATTAGAATGTATATAAAATAAAACTATTGAAAACATGATAAGTAATATAATTTTAATACTTTAAAACATCAAAATTATATAATAATAAATGGATAACGAGTGAAAGATAAATTCTCAACAAAAATAAAATAAAATGATAAAAGAAATTAAAGTGAAAGCTCTTGACATTCATGACGCAACAAACAAATAAAAAACATATTTTATACATCATACTAATCACTTATAGTCCTTGTAACATTGATAAATGCAATAATGTATGTCATAAATGAAAAATTGCATCATTGAATAAGACTCATTTACTATTAGTTGTAACTTTAAAAATTCATAACTTTTAGCATACTTGGAATCTGTAAATGCATAATATATGGTTGGAAAGATAATTGAGTTAGCTTTCCAACGCTTCCGACCGTTCGTGAATTTGATTTTTCTAAAAAAAAGTTATGACCAAAATAACGGAGGTTGCCAGGCCAGCCCGACGGGCCAACCCGCGGCCCGACTGGGCCAGCCGACCATTTTGACCCGTTCGGTTTTTTTTTTTTTTTTTTCGGGCTGAAATTTTTTGGTCCTAACCCTATATTTTTTTCGGTCTATTCGGATCAACCCATCGATTTCAGGCTAAATTGACATCCTTAGGTGGTGATAGAAGAGATAAGGTTAGGCATTAATTAAATAAAAAAAGAAAAAAGAAAAAAGAAAAAAGAAAAAAGAAAAAGAAAAAGAAAAAGAGGACGGTCGAGTACAGAGTGCAACGGCGTATGAATTAGTTCGCTTTGATTAAGACTACTCCTTCCTCCATCAATATATAAACTCACCACACCTTCACACCTACCTCCATTTTTCTCCAACAACGTAACATCTCTCTCGAAATTCTTCTTCTTCTTCTTCTTCTTCTTCTTCTCCTTCTTCTTCTTCTTCTTCTTAATTAATCTTGAGTTGTGAGTTGCATACTAATGGGGAAAATATTGAAAGTGAGGTTGAGTACAGAAGTAGCTCCATCAAAGTATGTGTGGATAGCAAAGCGTCCATTGATGAAGAATTTGGACACCATTGATGAGGAGAAGGCTTATGCATCTGCCCTTTCGTCGTCGCCCAACAACGTTAATTACGTCATCATGCATGCTCCTCATGGGATTAAATTAAGCTAGTCTACTTCTACTTCTAGCTACCTAATTAATTACTTATTAAGAATAATTATCTTCACATCACAGCTTGCATTTTATGGGCAGTGAAGATGGATAAGATATGAGCTGGTTGAGCTGAGGGGAATTTCATATATGTAGTCACCCCTGTTTTTGCCGTCTTTTCTTAATTAATACTGTATTATTATGCATTTTGTTATAAAATAAGGATTCCATTCACATAAACTTTAGATAATATATATTTCACGTAACATCAACGTAATTATATTATTATAAACGTGCAGTGCAAATTAAACGGAGAAACTGCGCGCATGGGCTACCTGAAATTTATATTTATGGCAATGGTACCACGTACTGATCGATATGCAACTTAACTAATCATTAATTCATCCTAATTAATTTGTAAATTATTGCGACTCTCAAACTGTACATGCATCTTGATTCTGGAGAAGAGACAGGAACACCCTTTTTTTGCTCAAAGTTACAAAGGCATCCACTTGGGTTAATGGCCACCACAATTTGGAAGACTCTTAATTAATGCATGTCATATGCATGTAAGAGAGAACCTGATCAATTATGATCACATTTTAGTGGTCCTTCAGTTTTCCCCAAGTATGGAGAACTTACTAGACGCTAGTCGGACAGTTGGAAGGCGCTTAGTTAGAAGCCTAGCTCAATTTTTTTTATATAATATACTATCATATATATATATGTATGTATACACACACGTATGTATTTATATTAAAAAGGCCGAGTAAGTTCAAGTTTGCCAAAGTGGTATGGTGTTTTACTAAACATGTTAGAGGTCATGGCGACTAGCGCCTTGGCCGAATTCTACGACCCTGGCTTTTTTCCGATAAATTTCCTGCAAAAATTGACCTTTGCTCACTCTTATATATATGCTGATCGAAATATTCTCATTATATATATCATAATTTATTCACTCTTGAGATAAAATTAAGAACATACATATATCTAATAAAATAATTATAATATAGGCTGCTGCTAAGTCATGTAGACGAAACCAAAACGAGAGACAAGTTTCGGTGGCGATGGCCTAGTGCGCGCGGTTGTTTGGTGATCAAAAGTCACGAGTTTGAATCTCCTCAATACTACAGGTCGGGTGTCTAAGTAAAAAAAAAATAAAAAATAAAAAACAAAAAACAAAAAACAAAACGAGAGACAATATTTATATTGCATCAACTTAATTTGTACTCAAATTTTAATAAGAGAGCTGAAGCTAACTATTCGACAAGAAGATTAACCTATGGCAAATACTTGCATACACAAGGTGCATATAAGGGTTATTTCAGATGGACGGGTCAAATTCGCGGGTCAACCCGTAAAAAAAATTCCGGTAAAATCAGTATCAACAGTAACATTAAAAAGTATCATTCAAAATTCGAAAAGTATCACCTGTATCATTAAATAGTAAGCGGGTCTGCCAACTATCTTAGGAGTTTTTGGCGTATTTTTAGGGGTTTATTTTGTGTGTTTTAGGGTTTTTTTTGTGGGTGCTTTTAGGGGTTCATTTTGTGTTTTTTGGGGGGTGTTTTTAGGGTTTTTTATTGTGTTTTTAGGGGTTTTTTTGTGATGTTTTTAGGGTTTTATTTTGTATTTTTTAGAATTTATTAATTTCATTTTAAGGTATAAATTTATATTTATTTCATACAAATTATATCAATTCGCTTTAATTTTAGGGTTCACTAATTTTATTTTATGGTATAAATTTTGTTGGGAAAAATAAAGAAAAAAATATCAAAAAAATATCGAATAAAATAAAATAAAAAAACTCGCTAGAAAAAAAAACCAAAGACGGGGGCGTGACGCCCATGCGCCGCGCGTGGGCGCCATGCACCATCTGATATAAGCGCATATACGCGCCTTATGCACGCACGAGCTTCTCTTAACCTATATATATATATATATATATATATATATATATATATAAGGGATCAAATGAGAACCCTTCCCCCAGGTGGGAACTAGGAACCAATCCTAGTCCTTGTTTGACTTAATTTGGATGGTGGAGATTCAAGGCATGGGGCGGTGGCATTTTTGTGATTTTTGATAAGTTTAAGTGAAGGTAGGGTAATATAGTAATTTGATAATTCAATTTTCTTTCTTCAGATTTTTTTCATATTCATCTTTCCCCTTCTCTCTCTCTCTCTCGTTGATTTACGTTCTTCTTCTCCCCTTTTTGATTTCTCATTAGCTTCCAGCATCTACTTTCATTTTTTTATCGTGAAGATTTGACCTTGTGATTTTTAGAGTTCATCGGCGGCATTGTCTTTGTATGGTGACTCCATGTGTGTTGTTTTTTTTTCTTTTCAATTTATTTTTGCAGTTTGGTGTGTCGATTTATTTCTCGTTTCTTCTCGTGATTTTTATTTCTCATCTTATTTTAGTTGCTGACTTCATCATTTTGTTACGAAGATTCGATATTTTTGATTGATCTGATCTGTTTCGTTCAGATCTGTGTTGTATCAGTTATTTTCTAATTGTTAGGAATCCTAGGGTTTAGTATGAGAATATACAAAATATGCATTAATTTGATCTGTTTATTTGAGTACGTCATATAAGATGTTTTAGCATGTTAATGTATTCATTTTAGCATGTCGTGACATATATTTTAGCATGATAACATGCTGGTTTTATGTTATTTCTACTGCACGCACTCTCTGAAACATGTCATACAAACCATGCTTTGTTTTTTTTCTTTTTTTCTTTTTGTGTGTGTGTTTTTATAACTCGGCTATACAATGTTACACACAACATGCAAACATTAGAATATTGTGGTGCTAAAATGTATGTTGCATGATCCTAGAATGGTACTTATCTAATGCTAAAAATCAATTTGTGTTGATTTTATGTCTGAACATCTCTTGATGTGATTGTATTATTATTTTACCTTGTTCAGTTTATAATTTTTTGATTTTAATGTGTCAGCTTCTTCTGTTTCAAGTGACCGTAGTAAGATTACTCACACGGTGATATGGAGGGTTCTACTTCACATAGTAAGACGATGATGTTTGAGCAATTCTACAATTTACGTGCCCCTTTTGAAGTTGTTGTTCATCCACCTATTCCAGTTAAAAAAAAAAAAGGTAGCGACAGTCGTTTGATATCTAAGAAGGAGACAAGGAAGAGAAATGAGAACAAACCACTCAGAATGTGCAGCAATTGCCATAAGTTGTCAGATCATAATGCTAAAAACTGTCCAGCTTGATGTTATTATAACGATTGAGCATAGTTTAATATCATGTTTTACCATGCTTGTGAATTGTTTTCAACACATTCATTTTTAAGAATATATATGATTTTTAATAAAAGTATTTATGACATTTCCTTTGCGGTAATTATATTACTATTAAGTTTTATTAACCATAATTACCATTTAAAATATAATGCTAAAATAATGAAAGCATGAGGTTATATACGTTGTCAGATTCACATTGCATATTTTGTTTATCAGAACATACTAAAATGAGAAATGAATGAAGCTAAAATGAGCGAAGTAGGAGGCTAAATTTAATGTGAGATTTTTCACTAGGGTTCACCGTTCCCAATTAGGGTTTATTACATTCCAATTAGTAATTATCAGATTCCCATTAGGGTTCACTGTCCCTAAATAGGGTGTGTTGCGTTTCATTCCAATGAAATCACCATTCAATATTTATTTATCAGAACATGCTAAAATGAGAAATGAATTAGGCTAAAATGAGCGAAGTAGGAGGCTAAATTTGATGTGACATTTTTCACTAGGGTTCACCGTTCCTAATTAGGGTTTATTACGTTCTAATTAGGGCTCATCTGATCCCAATTAGTAATTATCAGATTTCCATTAGGTTCACTATCCCCAAATAGGGTGTATTACGTTTCATTCCAATGAAATCATCATTCTATATTTTGTTTATCAGAACATGCTAAAATGAGAAATGAATGAGGCTAAAATGAGTGAAGTAGGAGGCTAAATTTGATATGACATTTTTCACTAGGGTTCACCGTTCTCAATTAGGGTTTATTACGTTCCAATTATGGCTCTTCTGATCCCAATTAGTAATTATGAGATTTCCATTAGGGTTCACTGTCTCCAAATTGGGTGTATTGTGTTTCATTTCAACGAAATCACCGTTCCATATTTTGTTTATCAACACATGTTAAAATGAGAAATTAATGAGGCTAAAATGAGCGAAGTAGGAGGCTAAATTTGTATGTTACTTTCTGCACTTAGAATTGCAGCATATATTTTGCTCTCATAAACTTTATCTCGTTTCGAAAAATATTTACGCATTTTCTTTCTTAGTTGTCAGTCATCTCCTTCGTTGCCTCACTTTCTCATTCTTTTTTTTTTTTATCATCAACTCGTGTTTTTCATTTTGTAGTATCTATATAGGTGTAGGTGTTTATATAAAACTGTTAGAAATATATTCATAATATCACCCGCTAAAATGTATTACACAATATGCTGAAATGTTATATAGGTCATGCTAAAATGTTGTATACAACATGCTAATATAAATCTGGAGTTGCTCTATGCGAAAATTATGCCTAAAAATGATTTTTTGTATTTTTCATCTATTTTTTTTCAAATAGGATCTTAAATGAAAGAGTATGAAAGGAGCTTTAATTTGATATAAGATTTGCGTAAATCCGATTAAAAATGAATAAATTATGATTGATAAACATGGCTTTTACATGCATTTGAGTGTTTATGTGGATCATATTTGAAGATTAATACATGTTTAAGTTGAGGTTTTGTAGTAGTTTCGGTTTTCCTTGTGCAATGTCATATTTTGCTGTTTTTGTTGAAGTTCAAGCTAAAAAAGAGGATACTTTGAAGATTCAATTCAGTTGGAAAATAACCTAGAAAGATAGAGAATCGAGTTGGGGTCATTTTGCAACTTGAATCGGGTCAATCAGATAAGAAACGAGCGAGAACGCAGCAAAACGGTGGAGCGTGTCGGAGGCATGCACGCTGGCACGGACCGTGCCGTCGGACAGCACGGACCATGCCATGAAACATCAAAGAGAAAAGTCTCGGTAGCTACGGCACGGACCGTGCCCCATGACGTAACTCGGAACGCATGTTTTGACACCAGGCACTGACCGTGCTGCCCACGGCACGGACCGTGCCGCCAGTTTCTGAAAAATTGGACTTCTTTCCTTACTTGGACTCTATATTCCTCACCTATAAAAGGCTCTACTTTACACGATTTTTAAAGAACTTTTTCACCCTATATTGAAGCAGAAAAGTGCTTTGAAGACAGAGGAAGACGGAGATTGAAGATTTAAACATCCAGCATAAGTGTTTCATGTTTATAGTTTAATTTCGTCATGACTTTTGTAATTCATATTTTATTAGATTTCTATTTTTCCATGAGCGGCTAAACGCATATTAATTCTAGGGTTTGCAAACATGTTGAATCTATGTGTTTAATTTAATTCTGTTATTTTTCCCTTCTGATTATTGTGTTCAATTGTTCGAGTGCTGTTATTCCTATGCATAGATTAGTGGCCATAATTGATGCATGCTAGCTAGTTAATTTGAGACCTGGCGGAGATAATTAACTGGTGGGATTAATTGAGCATTTTGATACATGTTCTATGGAATCTATAGGGGACTTAATCTGTTGATCTATCGGGAGTTAATAAATTAACCTAGAGATGAAAGTGATAGGTAATTTATTAATCTACTTCTACCTTGAGACCTGACGGAGATAGGTAGGTATATTTCTGATTCCTCACCAATAATCGGATTAAAGTGGGAAGAATTAGGATTGGATTAGTACATAGTTGATACATTTGAATTGTATTCCCTAGGATTAATCTTTATTGATTGATTGAATTTGTCTATTTGATTTAATTGATTTGTTTTATATAATTAGTTTAATTCGTTCTTATTTAATTGTTCCAATTCTGTTTTTAATTGGTTTGATTTGTGTCTAGCTTTAGAAAACCCATATAAAATTTAGGTAGCCTGGATAATAGAAATGTGTTAGCTTAGTACTCAGTGTGGTCATATTTTCAGTCCCTGTGGATAGGATACTCGATTCACTACTATATTGCATTGTCCTGTGTTAGTTGCAGATTAGTGCATAAAAATTAATGCATCAACTTTTTGGCCCCGTTGCCAGGGACTGTATTTGATTTTACATTGATATTATTACTAACATCAATTTATTACTTGAGGTAGTGTATGAAAACAAGGTCTACATAGCCATACATAGATCCTGTTCCCAATTCCCCTGATCGAGCTCATAGACTGAGGAATAAGGAGCGTAGACAACAAGAAGCAGAAATGGCGGCCAACAATGAGAACATGTATGTGGAAGCATTGGCTAGAAGGCTTCGAGAGATGGAGCAGAGATTGGCGAGACAAGTTGTGCCTGAGCACGAAGCAGGACCTCTAAATCAGCTGTATCGGGCACCAACCGACAGGTACTTAGGCGCTGGTTGGGATGGCGGCATCGCCACGAATAACTTTAAACTCCGTCCTGCTCTAATCAACATGGTGGCTACACAACAGTTTGGCGGACAGGCTACTGAAAATCCAAATGCTCATCTGGATGCATTTTTGGATATTTGTAACACCATTAAGATGAATGGTGTCAGTGATGACATCATTCGAATGAGGATGTTCATTTTTTCACTGAAGGATCGAACTAAGGAATGGTTCAAGAGCTTGGACAAAATGTCTATTACTACATGGGACCAAATGTGTCAGGCGTTCATTGCCAAGTACTTTCCTCCATCAAAGGCGCAGAAGATCATTGCGGACATCACTCATTTCACTCAGATGGGGGATGAGTCCATTTATGAGGCCTGAGAGAGATACAGAGATTTGATGCGGTCTTGTCCACAACATGGGTTCAACAAAGATCAACAAGTCACACACTTCTATAGTGGCTTGACGATCAATACAAAGAGATTGGTGGACGCCTCAGCTGGAGGATGTTTGGTAAATCGCACTGCAGCTGAAGCACTATGGATTATTGAGGAGATGGCGGCTACCAGTTATCAGTGGCCGGTGGAGAGACGAGAAACAAGGCCAGCAGCTGCATTGGCCGATGTTGGCGTGAATGAGTTGAGGGCTGAAGTTGAACTTCTAAAGAAGCAAGTGCTCGACTCTAACCCAGCTGTATCGAGCACCAACCGACAGGTACTTAGGCGCTGGTTGGGATGGCGGCATCGCCGCAAATAACTTTGAACTCCATTCTGCTCTGATGAACATGGTGGCTACACAACAGTTTGGCAGACGGGCTACTGAAAATCCAAATGCTCATTTGGATGCATTTTTGGATATTTGTGACACCATCAAGATGAATGGTGTCAGTGACGACATCATTCGAATGAGGATGTTTATTTTTTCACTAAAGGATCGAACTAAGGAATGTTTCAAGAGCTTGGACAAAACGTCTATTACTATATGGGACCAAATGTGCCAGGCGTTCCTTGCCAAGTACTTTCCTCCATCAAAGGCGCAGAAGATCATTGCAGACATCACTCATTTCACTCAGATGGGGGATGAGTCCATTTATGAGGCCTAGGAGAGATACAGAGATTTGATGCGGTCTTGTCCACAATATGGGTTCAACAGAGATCAACAAGTCACACACTTCTATAGTGGCTTGATGATCAATACAAAGAGATTAGTGGACGCCTCAGCTGGAGGATGTTTGGTAAATCGCACTGCAACTGAAGCACTGCGGATTATTGAGGAGATAGCGGCTACCAGTTATCAGTGGCCGGTGGAGAGACGAGAAACAAGGCTAGCAGCTGCAGTGGCCGGTGTTGGCGTGGATGAGTTGAGGACTGAAGTTAAACTACTAAAGATGCAAGTGCTCGAGAAGTGGCGAGCACAAATGGAAGTGAATGCCATTCAGCAGCAAGGTTCAAAGCTCTCTACGGTGGAAAATGTGAACTTTGTCAATCAGAGGAACTCCAATAGCAGCACTTACAACAAAGGACCGCAAGGATTCCAGAACAACAATCCGGCATATTATCCAAACAATAGGAATCACCCGAACTTTTTCTATGCAAATCCCG
Organism: Perilla frutescens; assembly: GCA_026008535.1. Taxonomy (NCBI): domain Eukaryota; kingdom Viridiplantae; phylum Streptophyta; class Magnoliopsida; order Lamiales; family Lamiaceae; genus Perilla; species Perilla frutescens. The sequence goes on from BRKX01000019.1 coordinate 6,380,257, forward strand.
ACAATGCCTTGCAACCTCCGGGTCTTATTGCTCCTGTTGCAATCCCCGCTGAGCCAAAGAAGCCATCACTGGAAGACATGGTGGCACAATTGATTTCTAATCAAAACACATTCATCGGGGGCACCGGCACAAAGATTACGCAAATTGAAGGGACCGTGAGCGTCTTATCGAAGCAAGTGAATATGTTGGAAGTCCAAGTGAGCCAACTGGAAAACCAAGTGACAACTCAACACAAGCCAGGACAGTTTCTAAGCTACACTGAAGTTAAACTGAATGCGCACTGCAATGCCATTCAAGTGGTGTATGGCAAGATAGAGAGCACTACAGCCGTATGCGCGCCAACTGCAGCTCCAAAGGTAGTGCCACCTGTGTCCCTTTCTCCTCTTCCAAATTCTGCTGCTGATCATTTGTTTGACACCTTCAAGAAAGTACACATCAATATCCCTCTTCTTGATACTTTACGAGGTTTACCTGGTGGAGTTAAAATCTTGAAAGAGACCGTCGCGAGAAAGAAAAAGATGGAGGCTGTCGAGATGGTTCATCGGGTGGAAGAGTACAGTGATTGGCTGTAAAAGAAGCTACCGTTGAAGATGGCAGATCCGAATAGCTTCACTATTCATGTGAAGATTGTGAGATCTTATTTTGAGAGAGTGCTATGCGATTCTGGAGCTAGCATTAACTTGATGCCTCTTACTATGTACAAGAGGCTGCAATTGGGAGCTTTGAAAGAGATTGATATGAGAGTCCAGATGGCCGATAGATCATATGCCAAGCCACGAGGTGTTATCGAAGATGTGCTTGTCAAAGTTGCAAATTCGGTGTTTCCTGTTGATTTTGTGGTGTTGGATATGCCCGAAGACCCCAAGATGCCTCTAATCTTGGGGAGACCGTTTCTAGCAACCTGTGAAGTGGAGTTGGACATGAAGAGAGGCATGATGACTTTAAGGATTAATAGAGAACGAGTTATTGTTCGAAATCCTCCACCAAAGGATATCCCGCAGTGTGATGATGTGAGTTTGGCCCATAGCTTCATGGATGATCTGACTAACAAGCCGGAAGAGAAGCCAGTGATGAAGACCCCAAAGATATCTATTCTTACAGCTCCAAAAGCACAGTTATCTAGGATGTGCATGGTTGTACAAGACGATGGAGGATTTTTTGCACCTCTAGCTCCAAAGAAGATGAGAGTTAAATTTCGAGTCTTCCGAAAGAAGAATGTGAAAGGAGCTATGCTCGTTGCAGTGGCACCAGAGAAGCCAACAGTGGCAGTGGATAGCAGTCCTTGAAAGGGGTGACAATTCTGTTGGTTGGACTGCTGTTTTAGACCTCGTTGACTGCTGATGTATCGTCTAGCTAAAGACGTTAAATAAAGCACTGGATGGGAGGTAACCCATCATTTTTTTTATCTGCTTTGTTTTCTTTCTTTGCTTTTGTTTTGTTTCTTATTTTAGTGTGCTAACCTGTAGAAAGGCGTTTGGAGCCCAAAAGCTATTATGAGAGCATCTATGCCAGGTTTCAAGGTCCTTTTCTCCATGTTGGTGTACGGTGAGTTTGTTCCAAACATATCTTTTTTGGCTCCCTCCAAACTTATTCTCTTTGCAGTTGCATAAGTTTAGGGGAGGGGGATGGATTTGATATGTTTGGCACGTGTTTTGTTTCTTAGTGTCTTTTGCTTTTGTTTTTGTATTTTTGTGGTTAGAAGCCATGTTTTTGGTGAACTCGTGAAATGCTAATGATGAAAAGGAGCGTTGTTTTCATAAATATTGCATGAATTTGATGGATCTTGACTTGTTTGAATTGATGTACTCGAAATTGAAGTAAATGAAGTATGAATAGTCCTGTGAGCTTTTTGAGCCTTAACTGTATATCAATGCACAGTTTGATTTCCTTCATGACTGTTTGTCATGCATGCTTTGGTGTGTCTAGAACTTGCCATGGTTTCTATTCGAATAATCTCGATTATGTGTAGAATTTAGAAGTGATTTGAGGCCATCTTTTCATAGCCACATTAATTCCTAAACACTAACCGAAAAATCGACCTTTGCTAGCCAATTTGAGCCATAATTGCCTTTTGTTCATGAACTTGGATGATAGGGGGTTCAGAAGGTGAATAAGGGTATCTTGTTATGAAAAATAGTGTTTTGTGGGGAAATAATGGGGATGTTGAAATTGGGGTAGAAAATATTCTCATAGGCTCGTGAAAGAAAAAGAAAAAAAAAGAAAACTAATCGAAAAAAAAGAGAAAAAAACATAAGAAAAAATTGTGTGGAAGAGAAATAAAAAAAAAGCCAAATATTGAAAGGTAGCAATTGAGAATGTTTGCTATTTGTTGGCTTGTTTGTATTTTTGTTGTTGAGATGAGCATAAGAGAATAATGTTTTGAAGTGTAAGGGAGTTGGAAAAAGTTGGAAGATGGATTTTGGATCCATACTTGTGGTTGGAGTTGAAAAAAAAAGTTGTGAGTGTGTTGAATTTTCGAGTCACTTAGCCAAATTTCCTAACCTTAACCAATGTCCCGACATTACATCCTAAATTAAAGATCTCATTGATCTTTATTCTTCTATGATTGAGCATGAGTGCTTTAGACGATTGACAAACCTATGGGTAACACTTTTGTATTGCATTTGATTCGATGAGCGTTATTTGATACACTTGTGAGAGGAGCGATACACATATCGGTGAGGTTCATGCTTTGTTTATGGATATTAATTGTGCTGAGATTTGGATGAGTTGATGGATGTTGAATTTATGCAATTAAAATTATTTTGAGCATGTTCGTGAAGGATTTATGATCGAGTTTACTTGTTCTCATCCATGTTTATATTTTCTTAATGTTCTTCTCATTGTTCAAGGACGAACAATGGTTCAAGTTTGAGGGATTGATAAACATGGCTTTTCCATGCATTTGATTGTTTATGTGGATCATATTTGAAGATTAATGCATGTTTAAGTTGAGGTTTTGTGGTAGTTTCGGTTTTCATTGTGCAATGTCATGTTTTGCTGTTTTTGTTGAATTTCAAGCTAAAAAAGAGGATACTTTGAAGATTCAATTCAGTTGGCAAATAACCTAGAAAGATAGAGAATCGATTTGGGGTCATTTTGCAACTTGAATCGAGTCAATCGGATAAGAAACGAGCGAGAATGGAGCAAAACGGTGAAGCGTGTCGGAGGCATGCACGCTGGTATGGACCGTGCCATGAAACATCAAAGAGAAAAGTCTCGGTAGCGGCACGGACCGTGCCCCATGACGTAACTCGGAACGCGTGTTTTGACGCCCGGCACGGGCCGTGCTGTCCACGGCACGGACCATACCGCCTGTTTCCGAAAAATTGGACTTCTTTCCTTACTTGGACTCTATATTCCTCACCTATAAAAGGCTCTGCTTTGCATGATTTTTAAAGAGCTTTTTCACCCTATATTGAAGCAGAGAAGTGCTGTGAAGACAGAGGAAGACTGAGATTGAAGATTTAAACATCCGACATAAGTGTTTCATGTTTATAGTTTAATTTCGTCATGACTTTTGTAATTTATATTTTATTAGATTTCTATTTTGCCATGAGCGGCTAAACGCATATTAATTCTAGGGTTTTCAAGCATGTTCAATCTATGTGTTTAATTTAATTCTGTTATTTTTTCCTTCTGATTATTATGTTCAATTGTTCGCGTGCTGTTATTCCCATGCATAGATTAATGGTCATAATTGATGCATGCTAGCTAGTTAATTTGAGACCTGGCGGAGATAATTAACTGGCGGGATTAATTGAGCATTTTGATACATGTTCTATGGAATCTGTAGGAAACTTAATCTGTTGATCTATTGGGAGTTAATAAATTAACCTAGAGGTGAAAGTGATAGGTAATTTATTAATCTACTTCTACCTTGAGACCATGCGAAGATAGGTAGGTATATTTCTGATTCCTCACCAATAATCAGATTAAAGTGGGAAGAATTAGGATTGTATTAGTACATAGTTGATACATGTGAATTGCATTCCCTAAGATTAATCTTTATTAATTGATTGAATTTGTCTATTTGATTTAATTGATTTGCTTTAGATAATTAGTTTAATTCGTTCTTATTTAATTGTTCCAATTCTGTTTTTAATTAGTTTGATTTGTGTCTAACTTTAGAAAACCCATATAAAATTTAGGTAGTCTGGATAATAGAAACGTGTTAGCTTAGTACTCAGTGTGGTCATATTTTCAGTCATTGTGGATACGATACTCGATTCACTACTATATTGCATTATCTTGTGTTAGTTGCAGATTAGTGCATAAAAATTAGTGCATCAATGATCATTTAAAGTTTTTAAGAATTTTTTCAAAACATGATGATGTCACTTTTTTTCTTCCAATTTTACCCTTAATGAAATCCGTGAATTTAAAGTCTTTGTTTTAATTACGAGATTGTCATCGCCCCTCCACTTTATTGCTTTAATCTGGACCATCCAGATTTTCGAATGGATGGATAGGATTGGTTCCCAGTTCCCAAGTGACCTGGGAACTGGTTCTCACCAGATCCCATCCCTATATATATATATATATATATATATATATATATATATATAGATATGCAATTTAACTGTTATAAGTCGAGACTAGTACATATCTTTACGTAAATCAATATGCAAAATGGAAATCTAACCTTGTTTGTTTTTTATTCCTAAATCGAAATTTCCAAAACTTTACTGTACAAAATAGCGTAGACATGTTTGTTTTACTCATTTACTAATTAATTAATCATAACCGCACAATACAAATATTTATCTTTTCATATATAGCAACCACAAATTTAAATTGGAAAAATAATCAAACAATCATATTTTCATTGTTCAAGCCCATTTCATCACAACAACATCATCACAATTTTTCATAAATTGAAAATTGAAGTCGGAAATGAAACCAAACATCCCCTTAATGTATAGGGAGAAACTAGCCCGAAGAGAAGTTATCAAAACAAGAATTCGGTCCCCTTCAATAAAATTCTGCCTGAGGTACAGCTTTATTTGGCTCTCACTTTCCCTTTGGATTTCATATAGATCGAGGTAATTAGCTTAACTTTATGCAATCAACATAAAACTAGCTAGAGTGGACTGCGATTTTCGAGCAACGGCGTATACGCCAGGGTTGCAAGAATATGACATTTTGTTCTTACCTCTCCACTCAAATCCAGCTCAATTAATTACAAGCTTTTGCATATAACACTTGTACACTTTTGAAAATTTCTGTTACATGTCTTCATCAGGCAGCCAATTCCGACTGAATCTTACAGACTCCACGTGACACATTGCCCGGACGTGTGATGCACACATTCGAGTGGGTAGCATGGAATTTCCCGAGTGATAACTCACTGTTTCAAATGAAAAATGCAAGGGACACTCATGTTAGAACATCTCTGATTATTGTTTCTTTTTTCCATCAGGAGATCTGACTGTATCTGTTACATGTGTCATAGTCATTGAATTGGAAGAACTTGAATGAATGCTCAACCTGTGGCTCCTAACAAAACGGAGCTCGGTTTCTGATATACATAACTATTTACAAAGAAATAGCATACAACAGTGGCTAATCAGCAGGTTTTTTTAGGCAGGCATCATATTCATAGCTTCTGGGATGCAGGACTCAACCATTTGACTACTCTCATCTGCACAACACTCCACTCGAACGCATGGAACTCGGTTGAGCTAACGTGGTTGGTATACGATACACGAGTTGAGCAAATCCGAAGGAGCCCACTTAAGAATTATGCACTAGTGATGACGTCTTATTTACAGTTTACATCCTTACTTCCTTCACCGCAGCTGACATGGAGGCTGATGCCTCTTCGAGTGTTCTCTTCTTCTGCACTTTGTTGAAGGCCTCAATACTATCTCCTTCCGCCCAATCATCGAAATCCTCTATTCCAATTCCACATTCTAGTCCAGCATTTACCTGTAACGTTGCACATCGTTGTAAAGGACTACTGAAGAGAGGAACGGGCAACACTTGAAGCAGGCAAAAATCACGTAAAGAAAAATCTGATGGTAGAACACCAACCTCCTCCACATCGCTTACTTAGAACTTTTAGTAGGCCAGTAACAAATTAAGACCATAGATCTACATGTTATTTTCTTATTAACTGTTTCCCAATATAATTTGAGGTCATCATTTTCTTCTAGGTTTATCATGTCAGGAAAAAGACTAATGGCAAGATCATTCATTCACCATAATCTGTCAGAAATTACCTCTTTCACCATCTCCTTGACCCGTTTTAAGGAACTAAGTACACCGACATGAACTTCTTTGCCTTTTCTACGCACACGAATTCCACAGTCTTTTATGAGCTTTCCCTCTGTCACCATGCATCCTGCAACACGCCCACTGCCACTGCTGAATACAGCCCTCACTTCAGCTTCACCTATTGGCACTTCTTCCTGGAGAAAAAAAACAAAAGTTGCCAAGTGATATAAATCTTTTGTAACAACAATAGCAAGTTTTACAAGAACCGCGAGAACTAGGTAGTGGTATCTTAGTCATTACTTCCATGAGATTCAGGAAAAAAAAATTAGGGATTAAGTCACAGATCTTTGATAATGTACCCTAGAGTAGGGAAAAAGCAACAAGATTCCGAAGGTCTTTAGCCCTTTAGATTAATTAAATTAGAAGTTTCAGAAACATGGAGATTATAATGGACTTATTCAAATAAAGAAATGGAACCCAATCCGTCCACATTTTATTAAAGTGCCTTCTGCCACTAAATTAGACAAGCTAACCAAAATATCGTTGTATCCTTTGGGAGCAAGACGGATTAGTTTCAACCATGGACTTCCATTCATTCTAAAGTAATTCTCACATAATCTGAACCATAAAAATCAAAGAATCTATGAAGATGCTTTACCTCAACTGGCTCTAGGAGTCCCTCCATTGCATTCCGCACATCATCGATAAGTTCATAGATGACTTTGTACATCCGAATCTCAACACCTTTGTTATCTGCATAGCTCTTGACTGAACCAGGTGTTCTGACATTAAATCCAAAAATAATAGCTTTACTTGCCACTGCAAGGTCAACATCACTGGTGCTCACATCCCCAGTTGCTTGCAGTAGAAACTTCAGACTGATGTTAGCTTGTGGAAGCACCTGCAGAGCTTGTCTGACAGCCTCAATTGATCCCTAGCGATTAAATAAATATTTAGAATTACTTGCAGATCACATTAAAGTAATAGAAGAGATTTGAATATAGAATGTACAACCATCACAATCTTATTACAGTAAATACTTGGTTTGTTTAGAGAACTTGAAGGTGCATCTTATTTTGGTTTCAAAACTCAGTTTTACCAGCTGTGAGAGAGGAAATAAAATTATGCATTTGAAGTAATCCGACACAACTAAAACAGACAGTTCAGTAACCACAAATGACTAGAATAATCCTACGAACATAAAAAATCTTGAAGACACTAACAGCTGGGAAAACTATGTTCAGTGATGTAGCCAAAAATGATATTCTTTCTCAATATGTTTCAATATCAACTTGAATTAGATGGGAAAACTATTCACTCCATTTAAAATTATTAACAAACATCCAAGCTTAATCAATGGTCAAAATGCAAACACCTAATGCAGTAAGTAAAGAGTTTGACTTCTCATACATAGATAGGTCAATTGTTGCAGGCAAATTATAAATGTTCATGTCGATATTAAAAAATATGGATGATACCCACATAAAAAAATTACAAACAGAGGTAATTATGAAAAGTTTGATCATCACATTCGTTAGTATTGATAAAAGATTATCCAACCCCAACCAGAAAGGGATTAGGGATAAGGTCTTACTGGGAGGGTTGTGTTAAGTTTATAATTAAATGTTCTTTTAGTACAAGGCATTTTGACAAAATTTAATCAAGTTATAACTTATAGATGCAATGCGCATTCATTTATACATGGTTCCCGAAGAGCATAACAGCCAAATATGAAGCACATAACATAGTGACCTTCAAACTTCAATTTTTTATAATCATGTAACGTTATCCAAGAAAATCTAAAAGCATTAGTTTATGATGTTTTACAATGAAGTTAGTGATTCTCTTACTAAGTCTTGCATCTTTTCTATGCGCCCAGTTTAGCAAGATCTTAAAAATTCAAGTTAGGGTTCCTAATGATACTGATAGGCATACCTGAAGATCAACTTTCAGTATAATATTAAGCTGATGAAGATCTAATCCAACATTCTTTCCTGATGAAACAGCAGAAGCTAATGAAGATAGGGTAATCATTCCATCCCCAGCTTTTTCCATTATACGTTCATTCCTCATACTCTCAGCCCGTAACTCTGCCTTTTCTCGAGCTATATCAAGTGAACCAACAACCTCAAACTCATCACCAGCTAAAGGAACATTATTTAATCCAATGACCTGCCAAATCATGTACTAAATTGTCAAGCAACTGAAAAACACATCAAGCTTTAAACCAAAAGGAGAGTATCAGTTATAGGTGCAGGGAGAGAAACAGATAGAGAGGTAGCTACCAAGTCTCAAGTTCATCAAACTGGAAGCTAAATACACCAATAACCAATTCAATTCCATTAGAAGCATAAAAACATATGAAATGATATATCTTCCATTCCATGAAGGTCCTTAAATGATAAATCACTTTTTGTTAACACAAAATATATGAGTAATTCGAAGTATAGTAAGTATCCAGAAGGTTTTACACCAAAGGGAGTTCAAACAAATTTAAGTAGTGCTATAAGGGAGGGTTTAAATTCTAAAGAATTGAATATCATGGTCAATAGTATGAACCAACAAATATTGGATGGGAAAAAAAGACTAATATTACAAGCAATCAAATTTTGGAGGGGAAAAACAAACAAAATAACAAACAAAAGGAAAAATACTTCAGAAAGAGAGAGCTTTTCACATTCAAGTGATAAATGTCCAAAGAAGTAAGCCATGTAACATGGAGTTGCTAGAGTTCGTATGCTGAAATTAACAAAAGATGAAGCATGTGATGGAGTCAACATAAGTCCAAGAAACAATGTAGTCAAAGTTCACCAGCACATATTGCAATTTTTCACCATGATAAATAAATTATATCATCAAAAGTAAACTTCGAACAACCAACTTTTCAGGTATCTGCAACGGAAGTATCAGGTATATATAAGCTTCTTCTTTGATGTAGCCACAAGGCAATTCGACTTAGTGCACTATGGAAGTAGGCTGGAGATATTATAGAAGGTCAAAACATAATATTTTTCATAATTGAAACACTAATACAGAAATCAGAAAAAAAGTTGCATTTAAATGAAGGAACCCAATTTAAGTACCAGAATACTATAATCAACAAGTTAGCTGCACCCTAGTGTACTGTCATAGCATCCGGTGATATATAAGATTAACAAAGAAAGCATATTAATTTAACTCTTATATATACCTGCACTGGAATAGAAGGCCCTGCTTCATCAACCCGGTTCCCTTTATCATCAAATAAAGCCCGCACCTGACATATCAAATGAGGAGATCCTGACATTAGGGAAAGATGGTAAAGTTTGTCCAAGATGTTTGGTGTAATAGACAAACCTTTCCAAAAGCTTCACCACAAACTACTACATCTCCTCTTTTGAGTGTTCCATTTTGCACTATGAATGTAGCTACAGGTCCCCTGGATTTATCAAGCCCAGCTTCGATAACTGTTCCTTTAGCATTCCTATTTGGATTAGCCTTCAGTTCTTGCAACTTGAATGGAGAAAAGTAGAACAAATTCAGAATCAACTAGGACCCAATCATTCAGACATAAATGATTACCAATTTATTGAATAAATAAAATAAAACATCATCCCTCTGTTAGAATCTTAGAACTCTTTGACTCCCAATAAAAGGAAATGCCAAAGGTTAGTGAACAAAAGATAAGTATTCCAAAATATATGGAACATCAACCATGTGTGTGCCCACACTAACATGCCATTGCAGAAGCATATGGAAGATGCCCAAGATAAAAGCAGTAGAATATGTCAAAATTGAGAATAGTACTATTTCTTTGCCTCAAGAATAATGTACAAGTTACCTCAGCAACAAGCATGACTGTCTCCAGCAAGTCATCAACATACTCCCCTTTGAGAGCACTTATCTGTTTTGAATTGTTCAGCAATAACTTTAGCATCGCAGAAACAATTCTTTATGTGTTTGTGTGTGTCAGTGTATGTGTTCTTTCTTTCCTTCTCTCTCTCTCTCTCTCTCTCTCTCTTTTGAGTGGGTGGGGGGTGGGGGGGAGGGTGAGAATAGGTCTCAATTTTGTCACCTTAACCATTGGGATGTCACCACCCCACTCTTCGGGCATCAATCCAACAGATGAAAGATCTTGCATGACTCGATCCGGGTTCGCTCCATCCTTATCTATCTATAATAAAGGGATAAATGAAAAGCCATTAAAATTCCCTAAAGAACAAACAGGGGACCAAGAAATTGATCAATAATACTAGCCTCAAGATACCTTGTTTATAGCTACAATAATCGGTACCCCTGCTGCTTTGGCATGCGCGATAGCCTCGCTTGTTTGAGGTTGGATCCCGTCATCAGCTGCAACTACAATGACAGCAATGTCTGTCACTCTTGCTCCACGTGCTCTCATTGCTCCAAATGCCTACAGAAATATTTTGAAATAAGAAAACTTAAAAGTACGAAGTAAATTACTTCACAAACTTATGATACTACTTTTGATGCATGTGCTGAGATCTAAAAGGATAGATAAAATGAATATAACAGCATAATTTAGAGATGAAATTACCTCATGCCCAGGAGTATCTAAAAAGACGCATGTTTGTGGCTTTCCATCAAAAGGTACTTGAACTCTGTAAGCTCCTATTCCTTGAGTGATCCCGCCAGCTTCAGATGCTGCCACCTAATAAAAATGAGTTGGAATTCAGTTCACAGGCAACCAGACTTTTACACTGTAATGGGGTTATAGGCAATGCCTTGTGGTTCATCATATCATCAAAATTATTCACAGCATAGTAATCAAAAGATTTGATGTCCATTGTATACCTTGCTCTTCCGTATGTAATCCAAAAGTGTTGTCTGCATGTGGAGACAATCCAGTCAGCTGAAGCTTAGTCTATTTAAAATATGAAAGAAATAGAGTAAGGATGTTGCTGACCTTGCCATGATCAACATGACCCATTATGGTTAGCACAGGGGGCCTATCTTCTAATTTACCCACGTCATCTTCATCAAAAATTTCCTTCTTTTTGGCCATTTCTTCAACCCTGATAGGAACACCATCAATGACTTCCACATCATACTCTTGGCAGACCATCTTGACCATGTCTTTACTCAGCTTTAGGACACCATCAGGCTTGATTCCCTTAGAGTACAGATAACCAAGAATTTCACCTTCACTGATGGCCAAGTTGTAAGCCAACTCTTCAGTGGACATACCATCTTCTCCAACCTCCATGATTTCCATTTTTACAGGCGCTGCATCTTTGGCAGCCTGAAGTCTGGCAGCCTTTCGGCTTGCTTTGGACCATTTTCTTCCTTTTCTAGCGGTTGCAGCACCAGGAATAGAAACGTCAAGTTCAGATGTATCCTCATCAGCATCATCAACTTTACGCCTACGAGGTCCCCCAGATGGGCCACCCCTCTTTCTAAATTCGTCTTTGAATTTTGCAGGTCCAAAGTTCTTCACTGGTTTTGTAGGTGCTGAGACAGCTTGCGCAATCAGAGGATCAACCACTGGTTTCTTAGATGCAAACTTATCAATTAGAATTGGTTTGCGTTCTTTAGACTTTGTGGCTGAATCAGTTCCATCAGAAACAAGTGGCTTTGGACCTGCATTTACATCCTTCAAGATGACAGGTTTCTTTATAGAAGGTGGAGGAGCTACTGAGGGTTTCTCTTGCAATCTCGGTTGAATTTTCTGTGGCGGCTGGGCAGGTCTAAGAGGTGCAACAGGCTGAGAGCCAGCCACCACTCCTCCATCTATTCTAGGTTCCTGTCTAACCGGTTCCCTCACAATTTTTTGCACACTAGTCACAGGATTACCCTTGCGCCAGACACTCTTATTCGTCTTAGACTGTCGATTGGTGCTTTCAGTAGAACTAAATGGTTTACCATTCTTTTGGTTCACTATTTCACTTGTCGAGGATTTGTTAACAGATGCATCAGGTTTCTTGCTAGTCTCTAACTTCTCTGCCTTCTCCAATACTTCTCCTAACGACTCAATCACCTTACTTCTCTCTTCCTCATTGTCTGACCCCGCACTAAGTTTTGTTTCATCCGAAGTCATATTAAGAGGGGGATTGACCTTAGACCCTGATTTCAAAACAGGTTTTGGAGCTGCCTTGAGAAATGTATCGGTTTCATTTTCTTTGCTACCTCCATAAGTCGAATCAAGAGATACAGAAGTCCCTTGTTCCGCAATGTAATCCGTGGTTACAGAATATCTACAAACACCAACATACCTCCACCTCTTGCCACTAAAACTACTCCCATTTCTATTAATAGAGATGCTTCTAACTAAACAAAGAGACCCGTCAAAATTGCCTAAAGAAATCATATTCAAGCTTCCCAAATTCGTCAGGGAAGCTAATGAAGCCATGCTCAATAGTCAGTACTTATATATCCTGCACCATTCCAAAAGTATCCACCTTTTATCTGTATATTCAACTCAAATATTTCCAATCCCCTCTACATAAAAATAAAATAAAAAAACAATAAAAATTTTAATCTTTACAATCCACCAACATAGTTACTCTCAGCTGTAGAAATCCAGCAACCAAAAGAAAATATGAAAAGCCCAGTTCAGAAAAACACTAAATTGCACACATATGGGCAAGGATGATCAGTAATACCTGCAGAATGTCGGGAGTCCCTTCCTGAACTATGAGTATTTTCTCTCTCAGGAATTGAAAGTGGTGAGAGAGGGAGAGAGAGAAAGAAAGAGGCGGCAATTCAGACAAGAGAAGTGAGTGGCTGAGGAAGTTACAAACTGAAGATGTTTTGTGGGTTGGGTTATGCTTGTGTGGCTATTCCTTTGCCTGTCATCTCTTGCCATTTGCATGATAAGGCTTTCATTCAAGATTCTGTTTTTGGTTTCAGCCTCACTTTTTTTTTTTTCTTTTTCCTTTTTCCTTTTTTTTACTGGATTACAATTTACAACATTTTCCCGAAAACTAAGAAGTTTGAGGTTCAAAATTCAATAAAATGTCAAGTCTTTGTCTCTCTATTTGAGCCAACTAGGTCCTTAATTAAATTGTCGTGTGGGTAGATTTAATTACGTATTTAAATTTTGTCTAGGTGTCATTTCTATTTTATTTTTGCAGCGTTGATTGTTTAATAATTAATATTGAGTTGGTTGTCATAATATTAATACTTATTTAAAATTTCAAGCAATAAAATTGTTGAGCAATTTATAGTACTGTATATCTTAGTTGGTTGCATAAATACCACATGAAATTTCTGGTTACACCCTTAGTGTTTCACTTTGTATTGTATTTTCAAATTATGATTTTTTTTTGTATTTATTTTTTCAATTTTATTTTTTGGTGAGTTTAATTTTATAACTGTTTATTAGGGTTCATCCTATTCAATTATGATTTTTTTTAATATTTAATATTTATTTTTTAATTAATAATGAATTATTATGATTGATTATTGGCTCAGTACCGGTTAAACACTTAAAGTATGACTCGACTCATTAAGCACATTGAACTATTTTAAATGGTTCAATCCACCCCTTAAAAACTATTTTAAATGTCCAATCAGGCCATTTCCGTAATATATATATATATATATATATATATATATATATATATATATATATATATGTTAGTGATGGTTAATTAAATGTGCAAAAATTGAAGGTGTAATTTGTGGCTAAATTGTATTGTCTATATTTGTCTATTGAACAACTTGAAAGTTGAGACTATGATTGTATAGTCCGCCCTTTAGAGTTTCTAAACCCTCATTCAATTTTGATATTCTGCATTGAATTAATTTTGGAATTTCTAGTCTAAGTCACTAATACAAATCATTGCCTCCGAGTTTTTTTGATATCCAATTGACAAATTGAGAGTGCTATCATAAAGCATGTGATTAGAGTTTTCCAACCATATCCAACATTGCATGATATCATTGCCTGAATAACTTGGAATTAGATTGTAAAGTTTTGCATATTTAATTAACATTAATTACTGACGAAAATTAATATTTTTGACGGGAGTGTTTATCTGCACCATTTAAAATAATTTAAATGGTCAAATGAGTTGAGTCATACTTTAAGTGTCTAACCAAGACTAGGCTAATACCTTTATGGCTCGTTTGCTAGACAGTACGGTATAATGTTAAATATGTTTGACATGAGATGCGTTTACTGTATAAGATATCAATATCATGTTTGTTTTGATGCACTAATATATATATATATATATATATATATATATTAATAATATAGTGTTTGCTTAGATGTATTGGATTCTCTATAAAAAAATCAATTCCTAAAATGTCCTTTAATTAATTACCATATAATCATATATTGGGAAAATATTCTATAATTAGATTTTTAATTAATATCTACAATGTTATTTTAGTCTGTAATTTTTAATAATTATGTATGGTATTATATATCACACCTGCAGGGTGTGATATGTTAATATCATATAAATGCTTAACACGTGTCGGGCCTTGCATAATCATAGTGTTTAATATTGCTATCAAACATAATATTATGATGCATGTTATAAGTATCTATCACACTCTTATATTACCTAGCAAGTCATTAATACGTTTTTATACTTTATCTCTTTATTTTATAATAAATATTACTAAAATCATAAATTTAATAGTGAAGCACAAAGATATGCAACATAAAATTTAAACCATGTAAGTACGTAGCATAATTATTTGGACTTTAATTTAGAGCCTTAGAAGAATGATTTAATTTTTGTTTTTTGTAGACTTGTTCGGAACCCTAAGATTTAGCTAGGTTCATATTATCATATAGAGAAATATATAACACTATTATTACGCGCGACTCTCGTATAGCTTTAGGTTCATACAAATATCCCACAACTTGATATATTGCGATTATTACAAATATGTACTAGAAGACCTATTGTGGCCGTGGGTATACAAAATAAATTGTTTTCATTTATTTGTGAGTCATCACTAATCACCCATTCCCTTCAACTTATAAGGTTGGAAATTGTCTTTAAAAATCGGACGAGGAAAAAACAAGTACGTATATAACTAAAAGTGACAACAATCCTTACTGAAAAATATATCAATAAGATGATTTGATAGTTGATCCTAGCAGGCATCAAAAGTAAGTTCCACATAGCAGTAGACTACTCATCAGCGCGATAAAAGTGCAACAACTTTAGTGATGATACGTTTTCCTAGCAAAAAGAATCGAATTATATTTGGGACATCTATGAAGTGTACTATAATACCCCGTAAATTAATTACTTAATTGCAGTTAAGTGTGTGATTGCTGTACAAGTACAGTAATTTCCAGTCAGGTTAGGGTTGAAAGTATCCGTTAAGTTTAATTGAATTCAAGGTCAATTAATTTCCATAGGTGGGTTAATTATTATTTCAATTAGGGTTTATTTCTTTATCAGTATGGAAAGCCGAAATTGTAATTTTAGATAAATTCAATTTCTATTCTTTTAAATTTGCGGTGTGTGTTTATCGTGAATTATATATTCCGATAAATATTTTCAAGACTAGGAAAATCAGATATTCTCCAGTCATTAGTTTTTAAATTTAGATAATTTAAACAGGGTGATTTAAAAGCCGAGAGAATTAGATATTCTCTAGTTCAGATGTTTTAATTGTTGAGGATTTAAAACTAGTATTTTAAAATAGTGTTTTAAAAATCCAATAATTTTAGATAAATTATTATTTTGAAGTAAGTGAATTATTTTAGCAATATCGGTTTAGTTCGGGATTTTTCCGGAGATGAAAAATATCACGATAACCGAACAACCGATATTTAAAACGGGTATTTTTTTTAGTCAACCAAGGCATGGGAGGCCATGCCTTTCCCCTCACCTCTCCCATGCCTCTCACGTTTCTTTGTCCCCCAAATCAAAGAAAAATATAGCTATATTGTATTGAATAGATACATATGTATAGTACATAGAGAGAGAGAGAGTGCTTACCATTTCATCTTCATTGTTGCAACATTTTCGAGAGAGAGAGAAGGAGGAAACAGCAGCTCCTTCTTCTTCATTCCTTCCATTCCATCTTCTTTCATTTTCTACACAAAAGTTGAGAGAGAGAAAAGGGCAAAGCAGCCCTCATTTCATCATCTTCTCAATTTCATCTTCTCCACACCATCTTCTTTCTTCCATTTTCTTTGAGAGAGAGAGAGAGTGAGAGAAGTAAGAAGTTGCAGCCATTGTTGAGGAGAGTTCAAGCTACATTCCAGCCGTTCTTCACCGTTTCATTTCCGGCGTCGTCGTTGAAAGCTTCGTTTCAGTCGTTCCATCTCCTTCAAGCTTCTTCCAACTCTTCTCCATTGTTGTTTGAGAGGTATTTCGAAAAGAAACTAGAAGTTATATATATTTATAAGCATGCATTCCGGATTTAAGCTTAAGAAGTTATTGTATGAATTTTTGAGATTTTGAAGCATGTCAGATGGTAGAAATGAGTTGTATTATGAGTTATAACATGATTTAGCTTCATTCTTGGGGTCTGTTTTGAGTTGAAAGCTTAAGTATCGAGCTTTCATGGCGGTGCATCTATTGTCGTTCTCGTAAGTTGTCGATCCAACGCACGCTGGGAGTGAGTGACTGCTGGGATCGTGTGGTTGTCTCTCAACGAGCGGTCGTTCGTGCGAGCGTGCGCTGGGCCTGGAGTGTTGACGAAGTGAGCGGTCGTTCGTGCGAGCGAACACTGAAATTGAGGTTTTGTGAGTGAACCCAGCGCTGGCTGGTGGCCAGCGACCGCTGGGCTCAAAGGTGAGCGAACGCTGGGCCGGGAGAGTTGGCCAGCGACCAAGCGAGCGGGCGCTGGATGCCCAGCGAGTGCTGGTCGACTCCCACGCAGTTTCGCCACCCTTCGGTAAAACGAGCTTAACTCCTTCGTTAGACGTCAGATTGAGTCACCGTAAATTTTTCCGTAAACTAGACTTAAGTGGCTTTCCAATAGTATAGGTCTTAGTCTCTAATTAGTTCTGAGTAAATTATGAAAAATCGGCAAAGTCAGGTCACGTGTTTTTCTTTCGGAAATTCGTGACAGATTTGCCACCTTTAAGTAAATCGGGTATATCTATTTCATTTGTTATCATCTTAAGCCAATGTAAATTTTTAAAAATTTTAGACTTCCGTGGATTTCTAATGGTATATGGCTCAGTCCATAACTCTTCTTGAATCGATCGAGAAAAATCTTCAAAGTCCGGTCACGAGTTCATTTTCAGAAATTCTGGCAGTTCTGCCACCTTCTAGTAAATCGGTCATAAGGTTTTCGTTAGTTATCATCTTGAGTTACCATAAATTTGGCTGTAAACTAGACTTCTTTGTCTTTCCATCAGTGTATGGCTCATCCCTGCATCTTAACGAGTCAAAACAGAAATGTTTTTAAAGATAGACGTTGTGCAGAACGTTGTTTTGTCTACGAACTTGGTGATGACTTTGTTCCTAGAATCTAGTTGTGATGATGTTAAGGTATTTTTGATACCTTAAATGATGATGATGTATGCCTTAAGATGTTTAAAATCTAGGGTTGAGAATAACCCTTAAGCTAAGATAAAATTTAGAACGGATACTAGACCCTAATAGGCCTTCGTGTCGTGTTGAGTCCTGTCAGATTTAGGATCAACATGCTAAGTATATTTTTATATATTGAAGGCTAGCAGATCCGCAAGGGATAAGACCAGTGAGGAACTAGCAGCTGCAGTTCAAGTATTAAAACATTGGTGAAAGGTGGACTTTCTTTTCAACGGACTCTTAGTCCAAATAATGATTTGAGTTTTTACTCACCTGAAGTTATTTATTTCCGATGCAAACAAGTTATTGTCATGCATAAAATGTTTTGTTTTATATGATATCCTTATCTGCATTTAGTTAGCTCGCAAGGGGCTTTCTAACTCTTAAATCGATCGGGTCTCGTGCTAACTTAGCGTGTTAACCGAGGTTAGTGTACACTTAAGATCGATGATATTAGGAAGAGGAAAAGGCTAAGCGGAGCTATTCCTGACTAAGACATCGACGGTTCTAAACGTCCGTGGAAAAGGCTTAAGCAGAGCTATTCCTCGGAGTTTTGTTCATATATGTATTCTTGGAAAAGGCTTTAGCGGAGCTATTCCTCGACGTGTGCGGAAAAGGCTTAAGCGCAGCTATTCCTTGGCACTCAGTTCGGATACGGATGATCATACAATAGAAAGGTGTACGCAAGGACATAAAATGATTTAGTAAAATATAGGGCCTTTTCAGATAAAACCCCTGTGTGTTTACTCGGATGCATGACAATAAAACCAGTTTTAATAAACGTTCATAATATCAGATATATTATGATATTTTTGGCAATGTGTTCACTGAGTATACTTGTACTCAGCCCTGCATGTTTGTTTGTAAATGTGCAGGTTGAGTGTTGATGGTGCAGGGTGAAGTGCTGAGAAAGAAAGTTGTTTTCTTTTCAACGGACTCTTAGTCCAAATAATGATTTGAGTTTTTACTCACCTGAAGTTATTTATTTCCGATGCAAACAAGTTATTGTCATGCATAAAATGTTTTGTTTTATATGATATCCTTATCTGCATTTAGTTAGCTCGCAAGGGGCTTTCTAACTCTTAAATCGATCGGGTCTCGTGCTAACTTAGCGTGTTAACCGAGGTTAGTGTACACTTAAGATCGGTGATATTAGGAAGAGGGAAAGGCTGAGCGGAGCTATTCCTGACTAAGACATCGACGGTTCTAAACGTCCGTGGAAAAGGCTTAAGCAGAGCTATTCCTCGGAGTTTAGTTCATATATGTATTCTTGGAAAAGGCTTTAGCGGAGCTATTCCTCGACGTGTGCGGAAAAGGCTTAAGCGCAGCTATTCCTTGGCACTCAGTTCGGATACGGATGATCATACAATAGAAAGGTGTACGCAAGGACATAAAATGATTTAGTAAAATATAGGGCCTTTTCAGATAAAACCCATGTGTGTTTACTCGGATGCATGATAATAAAACCAGTTTTAACAAACGTTCATAATATCAGATATATTATGATATTTTTGGCAATGTGTTCACTGAGTATACTTGTACTCAGCCCTGCATGTTTGTTTGTAAATGTGCAGGTTGAGTGTTGATGGTGCAGGGTGAAGTGCTGAGAAAGAAAGTTGTTTTGTACAGGACTCAGAATATTTCCTGTATTTTGTTATGTTATATCGCTTCCGCTAATTAAGTCTAATCGAGTAAAGTCTTCAGTATGTCTTGAACTCGCTTATACCTTTTTGTTATTCTGAGGTATCTATATTTATTCAGTTATATTTTGAGAAATGAAAGTCAGTCCAGAATTTGAGTTCACAACAAATATCATTCCTGGAATACAGTAGTTCATCCCTTTATTTAATTATTTTCAGTTCGCGCCTTGATCCATCCTTCATTGGGATCGAGTCGTGCCAGTCACACTTCATATTAATCAGATATTAAGAGCGGGTCGTGACATGTACAGTAGACAGGCGAGAATCATGACTTTTCTTACCTCATATGCTTCAACAGATCCAGAAGGGAAACACAAGCCCAGCGAGCAGTTTTGCAACAACTCAGGGGTATATACCCATTCTTTCTGAGCATCACATTGGTTTAAATAATAATTCCATAACTGAAATGAAAAAAGAAGAAATATTTACTAGTGTGTGTGCACTAGAAAAGAAAAGAAAAAAAAAGAATATAAAGGAACTGGAGTAAAATGATGAATATTGAACCTGAATTATGTTGGAATGAAGACACTATTTGTTTTGGAGGATTAATACATTTGAGAGTTTAATGAGTGAATATGTGTGGACAAGAATGTGAATATGTTGGAGGAACTATAGAGGAAGACACAATTATCCATTTCTCAACTTTCAATTTTCACTTCATTCATATTAATGATACACTACACCCATATATATAGATACAATGGTAGTCTTGATTATTTCAACTTTAGACTATTCTATACCATTCCATACATGCACATATCTACATTATTCTAGATTTTTCTTTATCTAGAATATTCTTTTTCTTTAAATTAATTTCGATTCTAGATTCTTCTTTTTTTCTTTCTATATTCTAGCTAATTCTAGAGATTTCTTCCAAAATATCTAACAAATCAAGTTTAATATTCCAACACTCCCCCTTAAACTTGATTTGTCATTCTAAGCAAACTCTTGAACTTGGTCATATCTTTGTATTTCCGTGGCTTGGTGAGACAGTCCAAAACTTGATCTTGTGATCTCTTGTAGACTCCTTTTGAACCTCTTCCTTTATGATGCGCTCTGTGACAGATGTATGTTTCTCTGTGCTTTCTTTCATTATTGAACATTGAGCCATTTGCTGATTTATTCTTCTTGAAATTCTTCTTCGCTTTACACATCTACTGGACTCCAAAATCTTTATGCATTTTCGGTAATATTGTGAACTTCTCTATTTCTTTTTCTCTATAGCCTTAATTTTCTCATCCAACTCAATTCTCAAATTTTCACCTTGCGTGACTCCTTCACAAGTTACTTGGTCAGAGCTGGCGGAGAAACAAAATAGCATAAGATCTTGTAACCTTTCTGTGTCGTCATAAATCTCATTGAGACTTCTTGTACGTGGTGTCGATCTTTCATTTAAGAAAGATGGTGGAGAATCTTCAACACCTTGCACGGGTGAAGTAGGTGGAGTCACTGGCTCATGTTGGATATCTCCTGCTTGCTCGACCACTTCTTGGTCCTCGAATTGAGGAATAAAGTTGTAGTTACTCTTGGAGACAAAATCCCAGACTCCTTTCTCATCGAACTCCACGTCTCGACTTATCATAATTTTATTAGTATTAGGATTATATAACTTGTAGCCTTTTGAGTTAGAATCATAACTGATAAATATAAATGGCTCGCTTTTGTCATCAAGCTTTCTTCTTGTCTCATCTGGGACATGTACATATGCTTTGTTCCCAAACACCATTAGGTGAGCAATCCCTGGGTTTCTGCCACTCCACGCTTCTAGCGGAGTCATTAATATGTTTTTATACTTTATCTCTTTATTTTATAATAAATATTACTAAAATCATAAATTTAATAGTGAAAAACAAAGATATACAACATAAAATTTAAACCATGTAAGTACGTAGCATAATTGTTTGGACTTTAATTTAGAACCTTAGAAGAATGATTTAATTAGTGTTTTTTGTAGACTTGTTCGGAACCCTAAGATTTAGCTAGGTTCATATATCATATAGAGAAATTATATAACACTATTATTATGCGCGACTCTCGTATAGCTTTAGGTTCATACAAATATCCCACACCTTGATATATTGCGATTATTACAAATATATACTAGAAGACCTATTGTGGCCGTGGGTATACAAAATAAATTGTTTTCATTTATTTATGAGTCATCACTAATCACCCCTTCTCCTTCAACTTATAAGGTTGGAAATTGTCTTTAAAAATCGGATGAGGAAAAAACAAGTACGTATGTAACTAAAAGTGACAACAATCCTTATTAAAAAATATATCAATAAGATGATTTGATAGTTGATCCTAGCAGGCATCAAACGTAAGTTCCACGCAACAGTAGACTACTCATCAGCGCGATAAAAGTGCAGCAACTTTAGTAATGATACTTTTTCCTGGAAAAAAGAATCAAATTATATTTGGGACATCTATGAAGTGTATAGTAGACAGGCAAGAATCATGACTTTTCTTACCTCGTATGCTTCAACAGATCCAGAAGGGAAACACAAGCCCAACGAGCAGTTTTGCAACAACTCAGGGGTATATACTCATTTTTTCTGAGCATCACATTGGTTCAAATAATAATTCAATAACTGAAATGAAAAAAGAAGAAACATTTACTAGTGTGTGTGCACTAGAAAAGAAAAGAAAAAGAAAGAATACAAAGGAACTGGAGTAAAATGATGAATATTGAACCTGAATTATGTTAGAATAAAGACATTATTTGTTTTAGAGGATTAATATATTTGAGAGTTTAATGCGTGAATATGTGTGGACAAGAATATGAATTGTTGGAGGAACTATAGAGGAAGACACGAATCTCTATTTCTCAACTTTCAATTTTCACTCCATTTATATCAATGATACACTACACCCATATATATAGATACAATGGTAGTCTTGATTATTTCAACTCTAGAGTATTCTATACTATTCCATACATGCACATATCTACATTATTCTAGATTTGTCTTTATCTAGAATATTCTTTTTCTTTAAATTAATTTCGATTCTAGATTCTTCTTTTTTTTCTTTCTATATTCTAGCTAATTCTAGAGATTTCTTCCAAAATATCTAACAAATAAAGTTTAATATTCCAACACTCCCCCTTAAACTTGATTTGTCATTCTAAGCAAACTCTTGAACTTGGTCATATCTTTGTATTTTCATGGCTTGGTGAAACAGTCCAAAACTTGATCTTGTAATCTCTTGTAGACTCCTTTTGAACCTCTTCCTTTAAGATGCGCTCTGTGACAAATGTATGTTTCTCTGTGCTTTCTTTCATTATTGAACATTGAGCTATTTGCTGACTTATTCTTCTTGAAATTCTTCTTCACTTTACACACTCACTTGACTCTAAAATCTTTATGCATTTTCGGCAATGTTGTGAACTTCTCTCTTTCTTTCTTCTCTATAGCCTTGATTTTCTCATCCAACTCGAATTCTCGAATCTTCTCTGTAACCTTTCTGTGTCGTCATAAATCTCATTGAGACTTCTTGTATGTGGTGTTGATCTTTTATTTAAGAAAGATGGTGGAGAATCTTCAACACCTTGCACTGGTGAAGTGAGTGGAGTCACTGGCTCATGTTGGACATCTCCTGCTTGCTCGACCACTTCTTGGTCCTCGAATTGAGGAATAAAGTTGTAGTTACTCTTGGAGCCAAAATCCCAAACTCCTTTCTCATCGAACTCCACGTCTCGATGGCTCGCTTTTGTCATCAAGCTTTCTTCTTATCTCATCTGGGACATGTACATATGCTTTGCTCGCAAACACCTTTAGGTGAGCAATCCCTGGCTTTTTACCACTCCACACTTCTAGTGGAGTCATTCCCCAAATGCTCCTCGTTGGAGATCGATTTGACAGGTACATCGCACATGCCACTGCTTCAGCCCAATATTCTTCTGGTAAATTTTTCATCTTTTACATGCTCTTTACCATTTCAAGAATGGTTATATTCTTTCTTTCCACCACTCCATTCTGCTGGGGGGACCTTAGAACTATTAATTACCGTCGAATTCTATTTGCTTCGCAAAACTTTAGGAACTCTTTAGATGTGAACTCTCCACCTCGATCCGTTCTTAAGGCTTTGATTTTTAGCCCACTCTTATTTTTTACGGCTGCTTTGAAATTCTTGAATGCTTCAAATGCTTCGGACTTCTGTTTCAAGAAGTATACCCATATTTTTTTTGAAAAATCATCAATAAAGAGTACGAAATAACTACTCTTACTTAGGGAGCTTGGATTAATTGGGCCACAAACATCAACATGTATTAACTCCAGTGGCTTATGTGCTCTTGAACTTGACTCCTTTGGAAAGGGTTTACTAAATTACTTCCCGAGTAGACATCCTTCACACAATTGATCGAGATGCTTGATAGATGGTAATCCTCTCACCATCTCTTTCTTTGATAGCAACTCTAAGCTACCAAAGTTCAAGTACCGATATCGAAGATGCCAAAGCCAAGATGCATCTTTATAGCAGGTTTTAAGATATTTTGCCATATCATTCCGAATATTTAATAAAAACATTCTATTTTTAGACATTGGTACCTTGGCGATCAAATTATTTTTATTATCTCTTATCGAAAGGTTATAATCCTTCATATGAATATCATAACCTTTCTCTAAGAGTTGTCCCAAACTCAAGATGTTATTTTTCATGTTGGGCACATAATAAACATTAGAAATAAATTCATGACTCTCATTCTTTAGCCGAATTAAAACCTTGCCTTTTCCTTTCATCAAAATTTTAGATTCATCACCTATTTATGAAGGATTAAGATTTACATAAGTTGTATGGATCACGATTTTAAACGAGAAATATGTCCCCATTTCATAAACTAAAAGTGCTAAACAACATAAATGAATTAAGAAAACTATATCATGTCCTTAGAGATAGTCAAAGGAAGCTATATCTATAGATATATCATGCATGAATCTGGAATTTCTGAACAATAACACAACTGCATGAGACTATGAGAGATCTAATACTTGACGATATTCTCAAATACTGCAATTAATAAACATGCATAAAGAAAATAAAGCAACAAAAGATAATTATCTTCAACCAATCATAAACTAATAAACATAATCAAACACACCAGTTAGTTAATGTGTTTATTATGGTCATGTCATTCAGAAAACTTCAAAAGTATATTGCCAAATTGAAAGCGTTTCTGAATGTGAATGCCAATTGCACATACCAAGAACTTTAAATTAATAATAAAGGAATGGCAAAACATATTCTTAAGTCCATGTACTTTTATATTTTGTTTCGACACGTCTCAATTTGTACAATTTTTTTTAGTTTAGTAGGTCCTCCTACATTTGTAATACATTTTCTCGGGTTCTTGTACCTTTTAGTTTTTTTTCAAGAGATCCCTATACAATTGTTTGTTTTAACAGGTCTTTTTTACTTCTATATTTGATATCATTAGATCATTTCCAGAAGAAATACGGTTATACTAACAAAATTTACAAACTTATTTTTCTAACATTTATACAATCAAATTCTTTTGAAATGTCATTTTATTTTTTTATATATAATGCTCGATAGGGGTTATCATAGTTTCATGTGGTTGATTTTAATTAATTAGATTATTATTAATCAAATCATCATTTTTTGAATATTTTAATTCATAACCAACTAATAAATACGAAACATATCCAATTCAAAATTAATTGAATTGGTTAGTTTGATAAATGAATGAGATGGAATCGGAACAAAATAAAAAATTTCAATAAATATATAAACTTAATTTCATGGCTAGTGACTTTAGCAACACTGAATTATGAATTAGTACAAATATATTAGACTGAGTTAATTATTATGAACAAAAATAACTATATAAAATTTATGTGTAGAAAATAGCAAATTTAAAATACTGATTTAATATATACAATTTTAAAGCATAATCTATACATTATTGGTTCAGTTGGTTTATAGCCAGTTCCTCATTTTCGTAATCCAAAATCAATTTTAAAAAAAATTTAAACGACGCCATGCATCAAATAATCTGAACTTGGATTTGAATTGCAATATTCAACATCATTCTTATAATGGGAAATCCCCGAACTATATATTTTAAATATATTACTACATCAATTCATATATATATATATATATATATATAGAGGGAGTGGTTCCAGAATGAACCATACCCTGTGTGAGAACCTAGAACCAATCTCTATCATCCAATAATCTCTACATCAATAACCCAGATTTAAAATTTGAGGCGGTGGCATAATTATAATAAAGTCGAAATTCGGTGCCCTTGAATCTTAGTAAGGGTAAAATCGAAAATTTTGAAATATACGAATACTCAGAATTTACGTGTGTATTTTTCAATTTATGCTTTTAGCATTGCCATTTCGTATTTTAGCATTGTCATGACTTTTTTTTAGCATTGTCAAGACTTATTTTAGCATGACTCTTTTTTAGCATTAGCATAAAAAAATGTTATCGGTATTGTAAAAAAATCATGAACAAACACTGTTACATGTTGTTGAATTATCAATATAGTACAACCACTATTAGCATTGCAATCTCTCATTTTTAGCATTAACATAACTCTTTATTAGCATTGTGATTAAAAACTTGTCATGGTCATTACAAAGCAACAAATGTGATTTGTGGTACTAGCATCATTGTTAACTGTATTTGCATCATCATATCTCATTTTAGCATTATCATTAAATTATAAAACACAATCATGAACAAATGTTATTACAGTTTTATTGAATTAACAATGTCATAAATTCCACCTTAGCATTATTTCATGATGATTTAGTAGCTTCATTTTTTGTTTTTTGGTAAACCTACAATTGTTGTCAATCTATGATTTATCTGCACATTTTCTTGTTTTTTAGCATTATCGTTTTAGAGTTTTAGCATTGTCATCTCTCATTTTCGCATTACGATAGCACTTTATTTACCATTATCATAAATTATCTTACAATTATCTTTGACACTATTGTTCATTACTTTTATCTTTATTATTAAATTATCTTTTTTAGCATTGTTATTTTCTTTATTTAACAGTATTATATAAAAAATTATAGCTATTAAAAGAACTACAAAAGATGAAACAACAAGAAGAACAAAAGCTAAAATTGCTTCCACTCATGAAGATGATAGATGTAGCTACGTATTTTAAAAATATCTATCATTAGACGTAACAACATGGCCATCAACTCTCTCAGAAGCAGTTAGGCAACTTAATAAAGCACAACAGGATATAGTAATAAAATTGGGATTTGGCAACATTTTTTACCCGTATATAAATCATTTGCCAGAGAAGATGAATTATTGGCTGCTTGAAAACTTTGACCCAGTCTCAAGAAAAATACAATTGGACCACGAAAGAAGACTACGGATTGAAGCTTCTAATGTGTCTCTGATCTTTGCTTTTCCCAGAAGACCACAAAAGACATCAAAGAGTGTTAGAGGCCACACATGCAAGATCATATTGAAAGACGAGTTGCATGCTAGCATTATTAAATCATTTATTAGCATTACAAAAAAGAAATATAAGATGTGTGTATATTAGCATTATACGAAATCAACATTTTGTACTAATTGAAACATGCTATCATTTGTCTCTGTGAAGGGCATATTATTTTTTCAATTTGGTGCTAAACATATAACCTCATAATCATGTTAATAACTAAATTTTATGCATTATCATTAAAGTAAAGGACTTATTAGCAGTATAAAGAACTATATTAGCAGTACAAACACTCTTATTAGCATTATCAAACTCTTTATTAACAATGCAAAAAAGAATATCAACTATGTGTATAGCATTACAGAAAAGAATATTAATAGCATTAATAAAAAATTAGTATGAAAAGTACAAAAAAAAGTGTATTTACTTCTTCCCGCAGTTCCTAGAATCATGACTGCATTTTTTGTCACACTTCTTGCAGGTCTTTAAAAGTTTCTTTTTGCATTCAACGTTCATATCTTTTTTTGATTTTATACAACTTCCACTACATTTAGTCTTCACAAAGTCAGGTGGAAGCACCTCAACTTCACTAGGTGATGTAACCCGGACAAATTGTACAGGATACGAGAACGCGCGGAAGACTTCTAGGAAAGAATACGTCAACTTGGAAGGACTCGATCCTACTCTAAAGACTTTAGTAACGAGAATAACTTGAATTAAATGATAAACAACTCGAAAACCAAATAGAAGAGGAACTAGACCTAATTATGATATCTAGACTACGACACAGAAACGATACACAAAATCCAACAAAAGAGAGGTTGTTTTGGGAGAGAATTAAGGCTGTAATTTAAGTGTATTTGGGATGAGAATTAAAAGTTAAGAATGGCTAGGGAAGATAGGATATGTTAAGGAAGAGGATAACTTACGGTTTAAGGTGTAGAACGTAGTTACGACTATGAAATCGATCTCAAACTCTTGTGGAACAGCTCACGATCGATCTTGGGGTGTTGAAGAATGACACAAACATGGATGGAGATGTAGGACGTCGAAGATGAGGGCTGGACGATGATGGTGTTGTGAATTACAACCCGATTAATCCCCGACGTATCTTGTACGATGAAAATGAATCTCAAAGTTGTTCTTCATAGTGAGTTCACCCTAATTCCTCGTGTGAATTAGAACGTTCTCTTGGAATAAGACTTAAAATTTCTAGGCTTCAAAAATGATAATTTTTGAGGAAAACAATCAAAAGCTTTGAATATTTGAGACACAAATTGAATGCAAAGGCAAATTTAATCAATAATGTCTAAAATATCAAAGTAACATGGTTCCCCTATTTATAGGGCTTAATATGCACGAAAATAATGAAGAAAAAGGGCCTAAAAACTGATCCAATTAAAAAGGATCTCTAACTATACTAGAAAAATATCTAAACTAGAATTCTATTCAAGGTAGGAATATGCCTTAAATATAATTCTAGTCAAACCTAAATAAAAAGGAACGAAAATTACACCAATAATTAAATAAAAACTAATATAAACTATAGTCTAAATTAATTAAATAAATACTATAGTCTAGATAAAAATCAACCCTTAATTAATTGGACTAAGGGCCGAAAATCAACTCCTTGTGTGCATGCAATTCACGTCGGCTTTTCATGCACACGCACACGTGCACTTCTTCTCTTCTTCTTCATGTATTATTCTTCAACTCTTGATCATCATCTTCACAAGTTAACAATGTAATTAATTTGGGGCTGCAATGCACGTCTAACTCCTCCTCTAGCTTCTTTCGAACATAAGCTTGTAAGTAGCATTGTAGATGCTTAGCTCGTAACCTTGTAACTGGACCTCTAATTTGCAATTCCGAATTTGAATCATCATTGCTAACCATGGCTTCATCACTAGGTGCAGACAACCCATAAAATTCAGAAAATAATCCATACAATTCTTGAATTTCTGAATAACCCATGAATAAAATTCAGCATACTCACCTGACATTAAAGCAGCCCCAAAGGTGACAAGCCTCCCATGATTGTCCTTTCCAGTAAAGGGTGCAAAAATCATTGAATACATGCCAACATA
This sequence comes from Perilla frutescens, assembly GCA_026008535.1. NCBI lineage: Eukaryota > Viridiplantae > Streptophyta > Magnoliopsida > Lamiales > Lamiaceae > Perilla > Perilla frutescens. The sequence goes on from BRKX01000019.1 coordinate 6,409,178, forward strand.
TAAAAGATCACAAATCTCTGTTATTATAATGTCTTTCTCATCATAAACAAAAGACTATAAATGCTAACATTGCCACCTACCAAATATTCAAACATCAACTACCAATGCTAAAAAAGGAAATGAAAGTGCTAAAACTTCAACTACCAGTGCTAAAACTTCGTATGGAAATGCTAAAATCACATAAGGATAATCTAAATAATAAGTAAACTAACATGTTAGTTCTATATGTTGCATCGATCAAATGATATAACATACCCAAATAACATGTTAGTCCTTTCGCGGTTACACACAATATACTTCCAAATTATAGTACCATCTTTAGACCTCTTCGTATTAGACAAACAAATATCAAATCCACATGATGAAGCATAAACCTTGTAAAAGGTTATACTAGCATCCAAAGTAAGAAAAAATTTGCCCAATGCAGGCTTCAAAGATGGTTCACAGTTAGATATGTAAAATTCAGAAAACCCAGGAGAAAACTCCAAAATGGAGCCAACACAATTTGTACATTAAAAAATATACAACTAATCATGTTAATGCTAAAAAAAATATATTCTTCGATCATGCTAAAAACGGTTATAGTAATGCTAAAACTAATCTACAGCAGTGTTAAAACTTGTAATAGTAGTGCTAATACTATTAAAAAATAAGTCATGTTGTAATGCTAACAAATCTGTAGAGATACAAGTACATATTAATAAGAAACCATAATCGATTTGCGGAACTGAAAATACATGTTGATCGTGAAAATTCAAAATTTTAACTAAATCAGCTTCATCGACATTATCGAATAAATCTAAAACAAAATGGATAAAAAAATATATTACATTACATGAATGAACACATCTAATTATTTTAGTCGGAAAAAAATATATATATCAAATCATCAACAAAATCGAACGAATTTAAAACACATCAAAGAAAAAAATCTCAGGATAATATGTAACAATCAGATTTTTACCCGATATCTTCATTTAAGAACAACGAATAAAAAAATTCCAGAAAAATTTATAACAATCACGTGAGTAATAATTGCGGAGAATTGAAATATGATTACATGAAAAAACACATAGATATTAGAAATCAAAGAAGAGAATTTGTCTCTTGCGCGTTGAAATCAAAGAAGTCGTTGAAGAAGCGATGAAGAGGCTGATAGAGAGAGAGAGAGAGAGAGAGAGAGAGAGAGAGAGAGAGAGACCCTAGTATTTTAATCACATTTACCAAATTACAAAACTACCCTAACCTCATTAAAATAATCCTTAAATTATAAAAATGCCACCTTGTGTTGCTTTTGATCTAGACAACACATTTTTATGGATGAATAGTGGAGATTAGTTCCTTGTTATCACATGTAGCTTTGGTTCTCATTTGATCCATTCCCTATATATATATATATATATAATCCTATGTATGTAAATGCATAAATTAAGTAATATAAATAAAATATTTTAAAAATTTAAATGTTATTTAAAATAATTAAAAAGTAAATAAATTTATTAGTTTCATTGAATAAGAACTTGATAATATCAAATATAAAAGTAGGACTTATTAAAATAAAAATAATATACAAGGATCTTTGGAAACAAAGCAAAAAAGTATAGGAACTTGAGAAAAATGAATTATCAAAGTAGAGGAAATTATTAAAATAAAAAAAAATAGTATAGGGACCTATCAAAACAAAATACAAAACTACAAGGACCTTAGAGTGTGTGTTTTGCCTAAATGAAAAATACTTTTACAGACCCATTAAGAAAAAAAAACACAACTGTCCATTTACTGTTCAGATCCGGCGTGTGCCCCACACTTGCCCACGCGTGCCGTATACGAGCTAGACTATATTATTATTATTTTTTTTTTTTGATTTTTTTGTTTTGTTTTTTAGTTTTTTTTCCCAAACTTATATACCCTAAAATGAAATTAATGAACTCTAAAATTAAAGTGAATTAATTTAATTTATTTGAAATAAATATAAATATATACCATAAAAATATGTAATCAACTGTATTATGTAAAATCTACCTCTGTACGTAAAATGACATTGATTCACCACATAGTTAATATTTTACAAATCACTTATTCATCTTTCCTCTTTTCCCAAAACCTGTCTGCACCTTAGATTTTACTTCTCAAATAATAAGTAAAAGAAGAGAAAAGATGAGAGAGAGAGAGAGAGAGAGAGAGAGAGAGAGAGAGAGAAAGAGAGAGAGTGTGTGTGTGTGTGTGTTTATTTTAAATACACAAAACAATAATAAAAATGACCACCTTATAAAAAAATGACCACATGACTAGCTTATAAAAAAATGGCCATTTTTAAGAGGAATTAAAAAGGTGGGAAAAAATAAATTTTCAAATTTCATAATTACAAGTTGTAAGAGTTTCGGAATTGGTAAAAAAATAAAATACAAACAAATTACGAAATAAATATTTACTATAGAGATAAATATGGTTGAAACAATGAAAAGACCTATTCAATAAATTAATGAGTGAATTATTTTTTCAACTAAATCAAATTAATATATTTTGGCTAATTATTGTAGAGGCCCCTTTTCAATAAGGCCCATAATGAGAAACTTATTCAAAATCTCGACCTAGCACTAGGCCAAGGGTCATAACAAGGTACGATGATCTTTAGACCTCGAAGTAGTCGAGGTCAAATTAATTCGCAACTATAGGATTAAGGATGCTTGAAGACTTAGTCAACAGCCTTATAGGACTAAGTCAAAACCCCAATAAAGATAAAGGAATGAATAAACCCTACAGGGGAGGAGCCGTCCTGAAAAAGAGAGAGAGGACGGTTGTATAAGGTGTTATATATATGAGTTCCAAACGTTGAGAATGAAAGGTTTTTCGCCTGATAATCTTTGAGATCAGAATCCTTCGCCATATTCCTTGTTACTACACCTTTTACTTTTGTTATTATTCATTACGTTTATTCCCTTTCTTATACTGTTTTCTGACTTGAGCGTCGGAGACCAAATGATCGCCAACCCTCCGATGGTCCTTTGGCTTCACGTGGTGTTTTATTTGTAGATCTCCGTAGCTCGAATCTCATACTCTCTCATTAATTGTAGAATTTGACCTTGATAATTTGGCGCCCACCGTGGGGCTCCGATCGATAACTACAAAATATGACTACCGACAGTCGGAAGGACAGAGTGATAGCCACCCATTCACCAGAAGGGGATGGCGATATCATGCATCTCCTACAATCAATCCAACATCAACTCGACACTACCACGGTTGAACTCGCAGTGAACCGCATGGAAAATTCGGCCCTAAAGGCTAGAGTCAAAGCCATCTCGCAACCGAAATATTTCCCTAACAGATCCCCTCGAGCGCAACCACCTCCCTTGACATGAACTCGAATGTCTAATGAACTTCAAGAACATGTACTTTTAAACTCGACTTATGAGTTCACTAACCAATTTGTTGCAGACACGAGTAAAGAGACGACACGAAAGGGCAAAGAGAAGCACAGCCTCCTATTGGGACCCCCCATCTGGATTTGAAGATTACGACCTCAATCACGGATCTGAAGTTGAGATAAAATTTCGACAATTAGAGGACATGCTAACTCGAATCCCTAGAGTCCCTACTCCTATCAAGAAAATGGCACCAATGAGCTTCGCAGACTCACCGTTCACCTACGAGATTAGCCTTGTGGAGATGCCACCAAAATTCACATTTCCAAGCATGAAGCTGTTTGATGGAACTTCCGATCCCGACAATCACGTCGCCCAATATAAACAAAGGATGTTCACTACCGCAGTCCCTCAAAACATTAAAGAGGCCAGCATGTGTAAAGGGTTCGGATCCAACCTCACCGGTCCAGCCCTCCAGTGGTTTTCCATCCTTCCCAAATCCATGATATCATCATTTGCCCAGCTCAACATTCTCTTTATCGAATAGTTTGCCAGTAGCCGCAAGATCGAGAAGCACGCCGATGACCTCTATATGGTCATTCAAAGGCTAAAAGAAGCCCTATGAAGCTTCATGGGGAGATTTAACAAAGAAAAGGTGTCGATCCTGAATTGCAACATCGACACAACAACATCAGCCTTCAGAAAGGGTCTCAAAAGAGACTCATATCTCTACAAGAAATTGAAGAAGTACCTTTGTAAAACGATGGAGGATGTCCTAGCCAAGGCCTGGGCCCATATCAAATGGGAAAAAGTCGAAGGAAATTCATTCAGATCTCGAAATAAGAATGAGAATCCGCGAAGAGTACAGAGAAATAGTAGCAAAATTGAAAGATACAGAGTGGACCCCTATCCGCGAAATCCCAGATTCGAGCCCTGTAGTAGATGAGCACCAGAAAATTCCGACAGAAAACTTCCTGAATACAACCTCTGGATATCACCCTTTAAAGCAGTCTACGCCCTCAAAAGCCTTAGACAGAACGTGAAATGGCCAACAAAAATGAAAACACCTGACAACGAGTGCGATAGAAATAAGTTCTGTGAATTCTATAATGACCATGGCTATAGAACAAATGAATGCATCACACTCAGGCTCGAAGTGACAGAACTTCTGAAAAGAGGACATCTCACCGACCTCCTATCATCCAGAGGAAAAGAAAACTAGGCACGAAGGGACAATCGTAAAGAGAAACAGCAACCCAAACCCCCTAGAGTTGATCGTACACTGAATTGCATAACTAGGGGTTCAGAAATAAATGGGATTTCATAATCCTCGGCAAAAAGACACTGCCGCTCAATCAAATACGGCAGAAACATTCCAGAGAAGCTATACAGGATGACCTCATCATCCTCAGTTTTAACAACTGAGAAGCATCCGAACTCTCACACCTGTACCATGACGCACTGGTTATTTCTATATTAATTTCAAACTGTCTGATTAAATGAACTCTTATTGACAATGGGAGTTCTTCTAATGTAATCTTTTTGAGTACCCTAAAAGGAATTCCAGTGAAAGAAGCTGATATCATTAAGAGATCTACCACATTAATCGGCTTCAGTAGAGAACACAAAGTTACGATGGGAGAAATCACACTTCCCATCTATATCGAAGGCATGAATATCTTCACTAAATTCTAAGTTATCGATGCCCCCTAAGCATACAACATCATTATAGGAAGACCTTGGATCCACGAGCTCCAAGCAGTAACATCTACCTATCATCAGGTCTTGAAATTCCCCACCCCTTGGGGAGTTCACGAGGTTCGAGGAGAATACTTGCGGCCCGCGAATGCTATGTCTTCAGTTTCAAACATAAAAGCTTGATCGAGGTCAATCAAATCGAAGCCAGATCATCTTTGACTGACTTTGAGTACCATAACTATGAAGAACCAGAGGTGGAAGACCTCGACGAAGTACAGATACATCCCAAATTCACAGACTACAGAGTACAAATAGGGTCAAGATTGTCTACAGAATTACGAGAACAAATGATAAGATTCCTCACCGAACATCACGATTGCTTCGCATGGTCGTTCGAAGATATGACAGGTATCAACCCTTCAATCATGACGCATAAACTGCAAGTCAATCCAGATAAGACCCCCGTGAAATAAAAGAGGAGAAAATTCACCACGGAGCGAAACAAAATCATGGCTGAAGAGGTCGGCAAATTAATAAAGAATGGCCATATCAACGAAGTACAATACCCGGAATGGTTAGCCAACATTATGGTAGTGAAGAAGAAAAATGGAAAAAATCGACTATGCATAGACTTCACCGACCTCAACCAGGCATGTCCAAAAGACTCATTTCTCCTCCCTCATATCGACACACTCATCGATGCAACCGCGAGGCACGAAACGATGAGCTTCATAGACGCATTTTCTGGCTACAATCAAATCCTCATGCATCCAGAAGATCAATAAAAGATAACATTAACCACCCACTGAGGTATGTTTTGCTATAAAGTTATGTCTTTCGAACTAAAAAATGCAGGTGCAACATATCAGAGGTTAGTAAACATGATGTTCGAAGAACTCATAGGAATCACCATGGAAGTATACATCGATGACATGCTAGTAAAGTCGTTAAGGGCCTAAGACCACATCGATCACCTCCGCTGATCCTTCAAAGTCCTCCGCCACTACAACATAAAACTAAATCCTGTAAAGTGTGCCTTCAGAGTAACATTAGGTAAATTCTTGGGATACCTCGTCATAAAAATAGGCATAGAAGTTGACCCTAGCTAGATCAGAGCCGTCAGAAACATCCAACAACCTCGAAACATCAAAGAGGTCCAGAAACTAACCGGATGCCTTGCAGCTCTCAGTCGCTTTATTTCGAAATACTCAGATAAAAGCCATGTCTTCTTCACAACTCTACGCAAGAACAAGAACTTTGAATGGACTGACGAATGTGCGAGGGTCCTAGAAGAACTGAAAGAATACCTGGCAAGCCCCCCAATACTATCGAAACCCCATAAAGGAGAGGTACTATTCTTATACTTATCTATTTTCGCTAACTCTGTCAGTGCAGTCTTAATCAGGGAAGATGAATGAACACAGCACCCGGTCTACTACGCCAGCCGCTCCTTACTAGACGCTGAGACCAGATACTCGTAATTGGAAAAATTAGCTCTGGTCCTGATCATGGCATCGAGAAAAATGAAACCATATTTCCAAAGCCATCCGATCAAAGTGGTCATCACATTCCATTCAGAACAGTGCTAAGAAAGCCAGACCTTGCAGGGAGACTCTCCAAATGGGCAATCGAACTCGAGAAGTACGATATCCACTACGTCTCCCGAACTTTGATAAAATCCTAAGTACTCTCAGACTTCATCACGGATTTCTCCAGCGAAGATCATGCTAAAGCGGAGTTCAAACTAATAAACATCCAAGACAAAGGTATTTCGAACTACTAGACCCTTCAAGTCGACAACTTTAGCACTTCGTAGGAGAATGGACTAGGTATGGTCCTAACAAGCCCAACTGGTGAAAATACTGAGCGATCGGTCAGGTGCGGATTCAAAACAACCAATAATAAAGCAGAATATGAGGCTCTTATCGCATGACTAAATCTAGTAAGTGACCTCAGAGCTAGGAAGATCCGAGTCCAAAGCGACTCCCAGTTGATAATAAACCAGTTCGAATGAGAATTCTAAACCAAAGATTCAAGAATGATCGCATATCTAGCCATGCTAAAAGAAATAGCTACAAAATTCAAAAAGATTGAAGCCCAACATATCACGAGAGAAGATAACATACACACCGACGCTCTGGCAAATTTGGGCTCGGCGATAGAAACCACCAAAACTAAGAACATTTCGATCTTATATGCAAAATGGCCCGCCGTTTGGAAAGAAGAAAACCCCGAGGTCCTATCGATCGAAATGAAATTAGACAACTGGATGACCCCACTCTGTAGATACATAATGGAAATGAACTCCCTGAAAATCCCACCTAGATAAGATGGATCAAAGTGAAGGCACCAAAGTTTACTTTGATCTCCAGATCCCTATACAAAAAATCCTTCTCCGGTCCATACCTAAAATGTGTCAGCCCCATACAAGCTAAGTATATTTTGACCGAACTCTACAAAGATGAGTACGAAAACCACTCAGGATATAGGAGCCTCGCCAACTGAGCTTTAACGGCAGGGTTCTATTTGCCGACTATGAGAATAGACGCAAAAAACCACGCTAAGTCATGTGATCGATGCCAGAGGTTCGCACAAACCAACCACATGCCTCCGGAACACCTCTACACAACAACCATCTCGTGGCCCTTCATGAAATGGGGGATGGACATCATTGGCCCCCTGCCAAAAGGCTCGAATAAAAATGTTTTATCTTAGTGATAACAAATTACTTCACCAAATGGGTCGAAGCTGAAGCCTTCGCTCGAATCAGAGACATAGAGGTACAAAACTTTTTGTGGAAACATGTCTTATGCAGGTTTGGAGTTCCCAAGGAAATTGTCACGGACAATGGATCCCAGTTCATAAGCACGAGGTTCTAAGAATTCTGCAAGGAATGGAACATCAAACTCTCATTCTCCACCCAAGGTATCCTACTGCAAATGGACAAGCAGAAGCCACTAACAAGACAATCCTGAATACTCTAAAGAAAAGACTCTCCGAACACAAGAACTAATGGACCGAACAGTTCCCAGGGGTGTTATGGTCCTAGAGGACTACCTCAAGAACAAGTACAGGAGAGACCCCATTTGCACTGGCGTACGGGTCAGAAGTAGTATTGTCCGCAGAGGTCGAGATTAGTACAGCCAGAACAGAATGGCCTGACCAATCCAACAGCAGAGAGCTCGAAGCCAAGCTCGATTCGATTGATGAAGTTTGAGATCGGGCAGCAATGAGAACAACCACATACCAACAAATGGTAATCAAACATTTCAACAAGAACACGAGGTTATGCTCCTTTAAATCTAGGGATTGGGTGCTTCGGAAAGTGTTCCAGAACACGAAAGAAAGCGGGGCCGGAAAGCTAGCACCAAATTGGGAAGGCCCTTATCTGATCAAAAGGGTCATCGGCAACGGAGCCTATAAACTCTAGACAAGGGAGGGTCGATCCATAGCCAACGGTTGCAACGCGCTCCACCTCAAACAGTGTCATTTCTAAAACTCCTTTGATTATTTTATTTCCTTTATTATAATATGTGTACTGACTTGAGCGTCGGAGTAACTAACAGAACCCCAAGCACAGGGTCCCGACCCTCATAACAACAATGAGATCGAACCCGAGGATGACTTTAAACTTTGAACAGTATCTTCTAAAACTCATTTGATTATTTTATTTCTTTTATTATAATATGTTTGCTGACTTGAGCGTCAGAGTAATTAACAGAACCTCAAGTACAGGGATCTCCGACCTCCTATAAGCATCTCGTCCCAAACCAATGAAAAATCATCGAAGCAAGGTGAAATCGAACAGTAAGATAGCGGAACATGCAAACAAGAAATTCGATTAGTATGAAACGGCAAAATATTGTCTTCAATTAAATACAACCCAAGATCCATAATTACATTCACTTTTACTCCAGACGAATCAAAATATATATATATATATATATATAATAGTATCAAATAAAATGCAAAAATTAAACTTTATCAGCAACGGCTTCGTCCCCAGCCTCGACTATGACCTCGACAACCTTGCTCTATTCCCGAACCTCAGCCTCATCTTCGATCTCAAGGAAAGATAGATCGAGATCATGCTTCCTTTCTCTGATCTCTTTGACCACTGCAGCACCTCCTTCCTGATAGAAGGCCTCCTTGTATGGGCCGAATTCTGTGGAGTTGGCTAAGACATTGAAGTCGGAAAACTCTGCTCCATGACCCTGAACAGTGAGAGAGGCATCGAGCTCTTTAACCTTAGATTCCGCGACTGCTAGCTAAGCCTGTAGAGACGACTTCTCTCACTCAGTAGCCATTTGAAGCTCGAGATTCCTCTCGAGGACGGCTTGAGCTCCAACCGTTGAAGCCCAAACAACATCCCTCTTGTCTTCAAGCGCCGACTCTCTCACTGCCATATCTCGTCTCTCCTCAGCAATATTTTTCAGCTCTTTGGAAAGCTCGAAGACTCTTTTCTGAAGTTCATCTGCATAAGTCGTAAGACGTTATCGTAGAAGAAACTGGCTGTACAAAACCTGAGAGCAAAGAAGTTAGAAGAAAGTAATGAAACAAATATCTACATAGAAAGGTTTCCTTCGATAGCTGATCAAATGATAAGAAGGCTTGTTGCTCAAGGCTATCCTTCTCGAAGTTTTCTGGGCTGCCATGACCAGCCATCAACTTCTGCACTTCAGCTAAGAAAGGCTTGAGAGGGGCAAGACGAGAACTTAGGCCTGGGGCATTCTTCTTTGAAGGTCGATCAGCATCAATGTCGATCACCACCGAGGTCATCATGATAGCTGAGGTCGACAGAGTCCCCTTCAATCACTTTAAAGGAGAAGCCACTCCAGAAGGGCACTGGTCTTTTGGTCTATTGAGGCTAGAAACTAACGATTTGTCCCGCTTGGCCGCAGCCAGGGCCTTAGCCTTAGAATCTGAAGGATTGATCTTGAGCTTGCCCATCCCGTTGAATAAGAATTCATCATCGTGAACCTTCTCCAACTCTCTAAGTTCCTCGGGAAGTAGATAAGCCTCTTTGATATGATCAGCCTCTATCTCGAAAAGCTTTTAACACTTGGGATACCCTGCAAAAATAACAAATCGTAAGATATTAATAGGAGAAAAAGAAAGAAATTCAGCTCGAAGACACACGAGGTTCACAGAACGCCGCTGGAGAAATCATGTCTGCAGAAGTACGAGCCGGAATAAAGATAAACTTGGGCTTCCAGTCACCCGAGGAAGAGGGTAGCTTGGTAATCAGGGGTTTCGACCCCCTATCCACTTCGTGAAGTAGTAAAATCTCGGTTTCCCGGCATTCACAACCAATCTGTAAATAGAATTCCATTCGTTGACACTGGGTTCTATGAAGCCAAGCTCCATCCACATACAGTACATCCCCATCATATGGAACCATTTGATTAGAGTAATCTGGGCAGGGGCTATCCCGTAAAAATGTGTAATCTTCAAAAAGAAGGGGTGAATAGGAAGACCCATCCCTTTCTCCGCAACTATCGTGTAAAAAGCGGTAAATCCAAGTGGAGGCTGATGCGCATGGTCAAAGCATCGAGAGGATCGAATCTTGACCCCACCTCTTGAGATCGACGGCGAGACCAGTCACTTGAAGAGTTCGTTGCTTACCTTGGGAGCGATCTCCAAACCCCAAAATATGCTCTTGGCCTGTTAAACGATGGGAGGAAGGGTTTTCTCCTTCTATACCAGACCACCAGTCTCCAACGGGGCAGAGTGTTTGGCGACAACAACCCCGCTGGTGGAACAGGAAATGACTATGGCCGGAGCTTTTCCTCTATTTGAAAGCTTGGCCACCGGAAAGGTGACTAATTGACTGCCAGACCTTAAATCACAGAACTACTCGGAGGCAGTACAACTCTTCTCCGCACCGTCTCCCTAACTTCTCTCTTTCTCTCCGACAGAAGAATCGGTGCTCTCACTCATATTTCCAGAAGCCAACGCTCGAAAAAATCTCATGGAAAAGTGAAAAGAATGAGAGGAGAGAATAACCTAAAATTGTAGCTTAAATAAGTCGTGAAATGTCAATAGCACTTGCGTCCAAAGTGGAGCCTCTAAATGGATTTATACACAGAAAATACAGGGGCGATTGGAGAAAATCGCAATACAAAATTTGCAGCAAGAATCACGGTGCAGCTAGGGTTTTATCTATAAGAATTTTTTAACTAGGGTTTTTTTTGGACCTTTAGAGAAGATGAAAATGGGAAGAGATGGAATGGCCTTTTCGATATTTCAAATCTGGAGAAATGAATCGACGCGATCTAGGCCACACGTTTTATCGGGCGATTGATCTTCACCTAGGAAAATATGAAAGACACCCAATACCGAATAATCTGTCTTGTCTCCAAATCTGGAGCTTCACAAGGTCCGCTCTCACGACCTCAAGAGCTCCAGGACTTGAAGTCTGACGATCTCTGTCTCATAATTTGAAAAATCATTCAAAAAGATTCAGAATAATACTGGGTCAGTTATAATGGCGATTCAAAATTCATTATCTGATCTCTTAGAAAATAAGGGATCGAATAATGAGAAGCTAATTGTAGAGGCCCTTTTTAATAAGGCCCATAATGAGAAACTTATTCGAAATCTTGGTCTGGCACGAGGCCTAGGGTCATAATGAGGTACGATGATCTTTAGACCTCGAAACAGTCTAGGTCAAATTAATTCACAACTACAAGATTAAGGATACTCGAAGACTTAGTCAACAGCCTTATAGGACTAAGTCAAAACCCAAATAAGATAAGGGAATGAATAAACCATACAGAGGAGGAGCCGTCCTAAAAAAGAGGGAGGACGGTTGTACAGGGCATTATATATATGAGTTTCAAACATTGAAGAAGGAAAGGTTTTTCGCCTGATAATCTTTGAGATCAGAATCCTTCGCCATATTCCTTGTTACTACACCTTTCATTTTCATTATTATTCATTACATTTATTCCCTTTCTTATACTATTTTCTGACTTGAGCGTCGGAGACCGAATGATCGTCAACTTTCCGACGGTCCTTCAGCTTCACGTGGTATTCTATTTTGTAGATCGCCGGAGGCCGAATCTCGTACTCTCTCATTAATTGTGGAATTCAACCTCTACAATTATATGGTCAAAAGTGTTGGCCGAAATAATTTTATATTCCCTCCACTTTTGGATATACTTATAATTTCTTTGTGAATGTATTAGTTTAGGAACTTGTCGAAAGTAAAGAAACTAAATGACGAAATAAAAAATACATATGTAAATAAATATTTAAGGCTGAAAACATTGAAGATTTTATTCTAATAACAAGTTATTAACCTATGTTTTTTTTAAATGAATAATATATGTTTCCAATTTAGTAGGCCTAAGTGTTAGCTGAAAATGCCAATTTTAAATTAAACAATTATGTTTCCAATTATTCTAATAACATTTAATGAAAATTTCATGTTATAATTACCTCATTTTTAAATTAAAAATGAAAAATATCAAATTTAAAGGTTGATAATTTTAATAAAAGGTTAATAAATAATTTTACAAATTAGGGACGATATATTCAAAATAATATGTGTAAGAAAATACGTGAATAATTTGTTTTGCTGATATAATTATATGTGTATATCGAGAGTTATAATGTAGCTGAATGTTTTATTAGTTTATGCAAGAACAATTTTTCAATTGGTATGTGTATTTTGCTACAAGTTCATACTTAAAACTTTTTTTGACTAGAGGAAAATGCTCGAGATTAGTGCATACATAAATTGTATAGATAAATGAAATATTTGTAGAAAATAAGGCATTGTAGGTGGTAATAACAAACAGAGTTAGACTCACTCTCAAAAGAAAATTGTCTATCTTACTTCTACTTCACTAATGGCCATGGAACCACTTTCGACTCATGATTTCCTGTTGTATCCTTGTGTGAGAAACTTGAACTATTGTGTAAGAAAAATCCAGGTTTCTTAGGCTGGGGCAAGACTGTATCCTCTGTGCTTAACATCAAAACAACTGGCAGCATGAATGACCTCTCGTCTGCTAAGTTCTGAATGCATAATAACCCGACTTGAATGCACCTCTTTACTTGCCAATCCACATACGAACTATTATAGCATGGATCCATCAGTTCCAACTCTCTATTTTCCTTCCAGAGTAGCCATGCGTGCAGTAATTTACATGGCTTATTATGCATTCATGCTGAAAAAAAGAGAGTTAAGTTGCCTAATTCGAGTGTTTCCATGAAAAAAGTTGCACCATATAGTACTTTTTTGGTAGTATTAAAATGTTTGTCAACAAATAATAGCCAAGAAATGATTTAGACTCACCTGTTCCCAAGGATTTTGATAAGGATGCTTGAAGCTTCTATTTTTCTTCTCGGCTACAATCTCTAATATTATCACTCCTAAGCTAAATATGTCTGACTTCACTGAGAACTTCTCATCAAACACGTACTCTGGAGCCATGTATCCGTTGCAATGAGCTTTCTTCATCAGCCTATGTCATGAATGAACACTTTTGTAAGCTATAGGTCTCTTAATGAAATAGAACACTTACTATGTTCCAACAACTCATTTTGAATAATTTTGAGCCTGGAATCGTGATGGAGATACAGAAGATCTCGTGAAATCCCCATAATTATATCAAACCGCTTGGGTCAATTCAATAGCGCACTTCTATTATCATCTGCATGTATTTTTAGCAGAGTAGTAAGAAACATGTATGATCAAGATATAGGGAAAGAATATTGAGAAACTAAAGTTTACACAAACCAAAAATGAAATAATCCAAGATTTTGTTGTTCATGTACTCATATGTTAACATATTTTATTCTCATTCAATGCAGTATCCTAAAATTCTAACAAGATTCTTATGTTGCAGTCTGGCAATCAAAAACACTTCATTTCTGAACTCTTCGCGCTCTTGTCCTGAGGTTCTTGACATCCTCTTCACTGCAACCACGTGTTCTACAGATAGGTTTTCCTACAACAGCGACGGTCAAATACAAAATGCTAAAGAAACACCTAATTACAATAACATAAGGACTTGTATATTATATAATTAAGTTGAACTTTACCTTATAAACTTGACCAAAACTACATTGTCCTATCTTGTTTTCATTTGAAAAGTTATTTGTAGCGGCTGCAATGGTATCCATATGAAACAAAGGTAATTTGATTTCCTCTCGTCTCTTCTTATAAGCTGTCCAAGGAATTATACATCTGTTATGACATTAAATAGCACATATCATTCAAATGAGGAGATCAATAAAACAACCTCATCTCTTTTGTCTCATCCTGAAGATTATGCATGCAAAAGATAAGCTCAAGACAAGAATTGCAAAACTAGCAACATGCGCTATAAATACAAACTTTGCAAGCCCCTTCCTCTTATTCCGATCAGTCATACTTCCTTGAACAAACAACTAACTATCAGTGAACATGCAAAAGTTTATTGCCTTGGTTTAAATTAAGTCTCAGATTCTACATTATGAATACTCATAAGATTCATTTACCTAGTTCTAAAGCAGACACGCGGATATAGATACTTGGCCCTATGCTGACGTCTCCAATGAGTTCCCTAACATCAATCAAGTTCCCAAACCACATCAAATAGCTATTGCTCTGATTGTTCAAGTATAGAGTAACATAAGTTGTGTAGTTACAGTTTTTCAAGCATTGATCACCGCATTCACCCTTGCTCATGTTACTATCTATTTGAAAACTCAATGTATCAGGGAACTTGATTCTTTCAACCTTAAGAAATCCATCTTATTTCTGGCAATGTGAAGGCCTACTTCTTGTATATCCACTAGTCCAGTTGAGCACACTCCATTCTTGATAAGATTTAGGCTCGAATCCCCTCAAACAGTCACATACATATGGCTGTTTAGGAAGTCTATAAATAGAGTTCAGACCACACCACCCGTAATTATTACAAGTGTTGGTTGTGATAGAAGTTGCAAAAATCCATCCATCTCTCTCTTCATTCATCAAAGAGAACTGAGGCATGCCCAAATGATTCATGGTCAATCTCATACAAAACGCACTGTTATAGGGATCATAGAAAGAAATCAACATGCCATCTTTAAAATCTAGTTCAACTCCGACTTCTTTGTTTTCCGGAAGCGGCACCCCGGTAAAGTAAACTCTATTCCAGGCGTCTGATCGGTATTTCTTTCTTCACATTCCCCATAAATAGACTCACTTGAGGCAATCCATGGTTTTCAATCCTGTAAACATAATCTCCCACAGATGGATCATCAGGGCTTTTACATGATGTCAAATGTTTATCCAATCCAGCATCTAGATCATCCACCATCTTCATCCTTGGCAACTTGGTGTTGCCCGAGTAATCAAAACTCTACTAGATGTTCATTGACTTTTCCACAACAACCAAGTTTTCAGTGTCCAAAAGTTGGAGAACTGGACTCCATGCTGCTATGGAAGAATTTGAAAACCATATGATTGTACCTTGTGCTGAACTGAGAATCAGACTACCATTTTTGGATAGAGTTAGACCTCTGTTTTGGCCATCAATGATCGGATTCTGTCTGTTTGCAACCCAAACAACTACTTCTTGTGTAGCTTTGTACCATATTCCCAAGAATCTATTTTTAGATGAGCCCGGATTGAAGAATCCGAGCTCAAACATTTCTGATGGAGAAGTTAATACATCTTCATCAACAAGAGTTTCGTTTGCAGAAAGTGTATCAATCCCAACACAAAATTCGGAAAAGGTTAATAAACAGAAAGCGGCATAGAAGAACAATTGTTTAGCCATTCACACTTCACAGAGAGGAAAACTAATGTGTGAATTAAATGGGAGGAAATATAAGATTGTCAAGGAAATATTTGCTTAAATAAAAACTAAAGAAAATTGCAACCCAAATTGTTAAAATCCCATGTTAGAATTTTAAAAATTGTTAGAATACAGCACATGGGAAATTTGGATGACTACTCATGATATATACTCCTATTATTTTAAGAGTGAATGTATGATTATAACCAAGTTTAACTTATGAAATTATTTAATAACCAAAGTCTGTAGTATGTTCTTTTCTAGCCAATCCAATCTTTTATGACCATTTTGACCTTGAAGCATTTGAATCTAATAAGGCACTTGTGAAAGTGTCCTATTTAATTTTGTGATAAATTTGATTTATTCTAAGTTGCCACTTGCTCGAAAAATGGTATCAGAGCCTAGGTAATTTTATTTAGGAATAATATTTTATTTATTATTAAAAGTAATATCCTAATGGAGGGGACACCTAGAAAATATGGAGCTGAATAATTGTTCAAGATGTTTTTATTTCAGAAGGTACCTTCAAATTTTAAAGAAACTAGAGGAAAGTCACAAGGAGAGGCTATCCTACTGGAAAGCCCAATACGAAGAGAAATTCCTATCAGAGTCAAGCCTGGAGGAAATAGAGCAGTGTATTTCCCAAAGACAAGCTCAAAGGAACTTGTTAATGGTGAATAATCTGCTAGAATGCGACTTAATGAACCATCAACAAAGGGCACACCAAAACCATGGTTGATGGAACAAAGAAACTACGAGATAACTCCCAGATTCAAAGAAATCATGGCAGACACATCTAAAATCTCAGAGGATTTACGAGAGATCCAGAAGACGGTACAAAATTACGGAAATCACACGTATGGAGTACCACAAGAAGTAAGGTGAATTTCTTTAAAACAAGATGAAATTATAACCATCTTGTCAGAAATTCAAAAGAAGATCCAGACACTAGAATTAAATCAGACATGTTCTAGTAGAAGGAAACCCATCAACATTGGCAAAGTGAATTTCACACCAAAGGCCAAAGAAGAACCCAAGAAATCGAAGGACGAAAGGATTTGCCAATTGTTAAGACAAATCAAAGAATGACGTCCCCCGAAAGGATAGGATTGGAAGATCTACAAGAATTGGCAGAGTTATTTGCCAATATGAAGATGGTAGATCTGAAGATGAATACAGGAGATGGGGCTTTAATTCCCCATGGATACCATCAGGTACCCCTGGAACAACAGGTGCCGCAGGTGCCACCAGCCCAACAGCAACATGAAGAAGGTCCAGCACAAGACGTTCTCATGAGAGCCTGCGAGGACTTTCATGTTGGAGATCAACACAGGAAAGAGAGGCCCAATATGAACAATCTTACAGGAACTAGGGTAAGGAAATAGATCCCTAAGTTCCGAGATACGCCTCTCGAGAAAACAAGCCTTGATCTCATACATCCGTATAGACTCATGCTCAATACCGATGATATTGACTTCAAGGACATCGATATGATTATTGATGATTGGTCATCATCGATGAGAATAGCAGTAGGAACGTTGGATCTAGAAAAGGAGGGATTCATCAAGCTGCTAGAGATGAGTTTGTTGGGTGTAGCCAAAACTTTATGGTCAAGAGTTTCACCAACAGTCAAAGAAGAAACCTTGGAGCCAGCCTCATACACGAAGATCGTGGATAGAATGGCTTTCTGGTTTAAACTCACCTTTTTGGGAGCAGACAATTTCGGAAGTGCAGATTCCGAAAAGAGGAAGAATTATTCTCAGGCTATTTTAAACCTGAGACTAAACAACATGGAGAAGGAGTTAATTGACCAATTCTTCAAGTTATACCACATCTACCAATGGAATTCAGATGTGGATGAAAGGGTCTGTGTAGAGATTTTCTTCACGAAGTTCCCGAGTCCCTGGAAGGAAATGTTCATTAAAGAATACATTCCAGGAGATCCTGACAATGTTGGGAGGAGAATGTATTTTGTCAAACAAAAGCTAGCTGAATGGTGCAGACAAGCCATTCTGCAAAAGAATTACAAGAGGTTAAAGAGGATGAATAAATATTCCCCTTTTGACTGCACAGCTAATGATCTGCCGACCATCATTGGAGGAGAATCTCAGAGGCCACGGAAGAACAAGAAACACAGAGTTCATCCTTATGCCAAAGAAGAATTCTCAAGAAAAAGGACCTGGAAACCGAGGAGCAGATGGACCAGGCAAAAGGCCAGATTTTACAAATCTGGACAAACAAGGGGTCTTTCCAGAGACAGGACATCACAAATTTCATCAAGTCGAACTCCCACGAGAAAAACTTTCAGAAGAGCTTATATGAGGGCAAATGAAAGTTTTAAAGATTGCAACTGCTGGACTTGCAGTGCAAGAGGACATATTTCGATAGATTGTCCGGAAAAGAGAGGAGTCAAAAGCTTCAAAGGTACACCAGACATCGAGGAAGCGGTTTACTACCAAGACTTGGTACAAGTCTACCAATTTGAGGATATACCCTCAGATGAGAGTATATACGAAGAAGAAGAAGAAGAAGAAGAAGAAGTATTTAGAAACGAAAGTATTGATGGGAGATCAGACTCTGAATCAGACTGGAGCTGAGGTTTTCCATCAAGAGCAAGTAGACAAAACTGGATATTCCAGTCAAACCACTATCTCACAAAGCATGATTGACAAAATCATGAACAAGAGCCTTAATATCCAAAGATATCAAGGCTTTTCAGCCGGACAGATTGATCAATTGCTCCGCAATTTTAGTCTGAAAAGCAGGAAGCACAATGTAATCTATAAGATTACTAAAAGAGAGATGTCGCTTCTTATAGAGCTTACAGGGAATCAAGTTGAGCTACAACTGATTCCATACAGTGAAGTTCAAGAAGAGCTGGGAATGATGAGGCCAGAGATAAAGGATACCATATCCTGGATCCACATCGGGGCTGTCCAGATAGTGCTCAAATCCGCACTACCCGCAGGTGTTGATACGCCCATTGATATTGCAATATGTGATAAGCATATTAGAAATCACAGAGATTCCTTGTTAGGAACTATATCGGGAAATCTCTGTGCCAAGCAGATTATAGGGGTAATCTATCCAAAAATATCCTACAACCTGAAAGATAGACATTTCAGTCGAGCTTTGACGCTGTATCAAGACTTCAAAGAAAAGATATCAGCTACAAGGGAAATCGACCGTTTTCTCTAACATATCAGATGTCTTATGCGCTTTCCAATTCACACCACACAGATTTATTTCTGGGAAAGCAGTTCATCGAGATACCGGATGTATTCTCAAAGGTGGCACAGGCAATCCACCCAGACAGATCAGAAATACCACTACCAAGAGAGATAAATATTCGAGTAGGAGACAATCCATTGTTGAAATACAATGAGAGTCTCAAGTTGGAAGGCAAAAGACTGTCATTCCAAGGAGATATGATTGTGACAGAGCCATGGACTCAGTCCTCAAGAGGAAGCTTCCAAGGAGATCTCAGGCGACCAAGGCAAGTTAAAATAAAAATTAAATGCCCAGAAGGTTGGAGAGAGATCGACACAAGATTTGATAGTACAAGATGGGA
The DNA here is from genome assembly GCA_026008535.1 of Perilla frutescens. Classification (NCBI taxonomy): domain Eukaryota; kingdom Viridiplantae; phylum Streptophyta; class Magnoliopsida; order Lamiales; family Lamiaceae; genus Perilla; species Perilla frutescens. The sequence goes on from BRKX01000019.1 coordinate 6,428,590, forward strand.
GAATAATTTCCCTTGTGACGTCCTGTACTGCTTACAGCAACCAGAAGTCGGCCACTATAAGGGAACTCTCGATATAGAGGCTATGATAATGGAGGTACGAGGAAGAGCCGGAAGAGAATCAGAAGTCCTAATCTTAGGACTTAACTTCTTAGAAAGGTAGCCGTGGGAACTGAATGAAGATGGGATGATGATCACCTTTAATTGAAAACAACTGGTGATTGTATGACTAGCCCATTCTCCATATACATCTCAGTAGGGATGTTATACGGGAAATATAAGGCTGAATACTTTGCAGCCTATATCGACTCAGGAGCAGGAATTTGTACTGCAAAAAGAGGAATCTTCCCAGAAGAATTGGAAGAAGATTTAAATCCAATTGCTGGAAGGGATTTCTCGAAAAGAGTCTTGCTCCTATCTAAGGGAGTGAAGCAGTCGGAAATCTTGATTGAAGGAGCAGGAGATACACCATGGTATAAGGTGAAAACTCCACCAATCTATTTTCATGATACAAGGGCAGACATCTTGTAGGAAATAATTTCCTACAAATGTTCAAAAAGTATACTCAGGACAATACCAACCGAAGACTGATCTTTACGATGATCTGTGATCATAAGATCATTGTCCAGCGGCTAAGAGGGGCATTTAATCAAAAAATGTCACTACAATTTCGCAGCAAGCGTGGTGATGAAGGACATCTTCGACACCCAAAAATGCAGGATAAAAGAAAATTTGGAAAATTAGTTCTAAGTTTTCGTAGAGAAAAGGATCTTGAAGAACAAGAGATCCAAATCCGCAAGACTTCTTTAATATCACATCAAGATATTAAGGAAGAAGCAAAGATATCCCTCGAAGACGTCAAGCGGAAGATAGCCAGAAACTATAATGAAAATTCGCTGGCTTGGTGGGGAAAGAACCAACTCAAAGCAACCTTGAAGGTTAAGGCTGGAAAAGAGTTTGAGTTCATTAGATACAAGCCTATCCTGATGAACATCAAAGATCAAAAGGATATGCGAGCAATCATCAGAGAACACCTTGATCTCAAGCTGATTGAACCAGAGAATTCGCCATACAGCAGCCCCGGATTCTTAGTAAGGAATCATGGTGAGATTAAAACAGGTAAACCAAGGCTAGTCATTAATTACAAAGGGATTAATGACATTCTTGAGTTTGACGGATATTTTATCCCAAGTAGAGAACATCTTATTAACTGCATACGGAATGCTAGGATATTCTCTAAGTTTGATTGCAAGCCAGGTTTCTACAAGATTCGCATGGATGAGGAAAGCAAAAGGTTTATGGCCTTTTCAATACCACAAGGGCATTATGTTTGGAAAGCAATGCCGATGGGGTTAGCCAACGCACCCCAAATATTTCAGAGGAAGATGGATAATCTTTTTAAAGATTATTTCTCTTTTATGTTTGTCTATATTGATGACATTCTAATTGCAGCAAAAAGTATATATGAACATCTCAAACATCTGGAGATCTTTGCAGATGTTTGTCATAAAGAGGGCCTTGTGCTGTCAGAAAAGAAGACATTAATAGCTACCCGGAAGATAGAATTTCTGGGAATCGAGGTGGATGAATCAAGAATCATTTTGCAAAATCATATTGTAGAAAATGTGCAGAAGTTCCCTGATGTTCTTAAAGAAAAGAAGCAACTGCAGAGTTTTCTAGGAGTTGTCAATTTTGCAGGAATCTTTATAAAAAATCTTGCAAAACACAGGAAGGTGTTCAGTAACCTTTTAAAGAAGGATACCCCGTTTGTATGGACAAATGAACATCAACAAGGAATCAGGCAGCTAAAAGAGATATGCAAAAATCTCCCAAAACTGGCTATACCACAAGATGAGGATGAATTGATCCTCTATACAGATGCAAGTGATCATTGGTGGGCAGCCGTGCTTACAAAGATCACACCCAACGGAGAGGAGCCCTGTAGATTTTGCAGTGGTCTCTTTTCAGATAGCGAGGCCATTTGATGGCATATCAATGAAAATGAGTTCTTTGCAGTTTGGAAGGCATTTAAAAAATGGCCTATGTTTCTCTTAGCAAAGAAGTTCACTCTAAAAGTTGATAACACACAAGTTAAAGCTTTCTTGAAAAATAAAATTGAATCTAAACCTGAGAAAGCTAGACTAATAAGATGGCAAGCTGAATGTCAATATTATTTATTTGACATTATTATGATAAAATCTCATGAAAATATTCTTGCAGATTTCCTAACGAGAGATGGAAGCGATTGAGGTCGATGCCATCATGATTGCGCAGAGGCACTTCACTGAAAACATGGAGTTGCTTCAGTGTGAATGGAACCAGCTGGTTCTTCATGCTGAACAAGCAGGAAGAATGCAACAAGCAGACCAAAACAAGGTCAAAGAGAGAATACGAGCATGTGTAAAGACTCAGGGGCAACTCTGGTCAGCTATGCATGAACCCCTCCTCCGGGCCATCAACTTACCATTGATGAAAGGAGAGTTAGCAGTACCAACTTGTAAAACAGAAGCAGGGGATTCAAATACCCCTAGCACGAGCTCTAAGCCGGTGATTTCTAAAGAAACACAGGCCCAAGAGAAAATTGAGGGTCAGGGATCACACTCTGAACCATCAAGTCAACCCAGCACCTCTGGGGTTAAAGATGGAGAGATTAATCTTAGACCCATGACGGGTACCTTTAAGATTAATACTAACAAGTCTGAAGCTTCATCTTAGTAGGTTTATCAAGCTAACTGGAAGAAACTCTATACTAGATAGGGAATCAATCCGTCTAAAACAAAGGTTGATATCTCTGGAAAGTACCCAAGGGTGTGGATGTTACCAGGAACTAATCCACACGAAGTCAAGCAATGATATGATTTTGGGGCATTAGCTTCAATTCAGACCATGTCACCAGGCTTCCCAGAAATCAAGTGTCTACCAACGTGGATATAGGAAGCCGTGCAAGAGTCATGGGCTAACAATGATATGCTTAACCAAGGAGATGTTCTTGAGCTATACTTCATCAGTGCTGCTCCGGAACCAGTGGGGAAAGAGAATCATGAGGCCTTTCACTACATAAGGCTTCAAAGGCCAGATTCCAGAAAATCGGGTGATATCAGAACCTCATCTGAATAAATCCCACTAATCGCCTCCATTATAGAAGATCAAATATCGACTAGGCGAGCATGGGGATTATGGGTATGTCTCACTGAGATGGACAAAGTCAAGTTCCCATTCAAGTTTTTCCACAATTCTGCGAATAGGTCATTCCTGTTAAATACCATGACAGGGAGAACAACGAGATTTGCTGAGGATCTGTTCGAGAAGAAAAGGTCCTTGATATGGGAGAGCAAGCTTGCTATGGGCAAAGAAACCCATCGCAAGTACTGTAACATGGCTCATTTTGGGCAATGGGACAATCAAGTATGCTCGGATTGCGAAAACCAGAAGGAGCCAGTGTTCGGAAAAGGGTTCCGTCCAAGGATGGAACGAAAGCGAGCTGGGGAGGATAAGCATCCAATTCCAAAAGCAAGGATGCCAAGAGCCCCACCAAAAAAGTAGTTTCCCGACAAGGGAAGGTGGACACATGTGGTCACAGATCATGTGACCCAAAAGAAGAGGCCACTAGCACCAAACGACAAAAGCTGAGTGGTGCAACATAAGAGGCACATGGTGCCATTATTTGTGGGTACCTCCACCCACAGCCACTTTCACTTAAGGATAAAGGAACCGGGCCCGACCACTAATTCAAAAGAGAGTGTCGGCAGAAGGGGCCACTCACGTGAATTGCGGAGCTAAATAATGGAGTTGGAGAAATAGAAGGATTTCCCTTCTATAAAACAAGAAATTGGAGGAAGCAAAGGGCATCGATCATTTTCTGAGTTTTCTTCAAACATTATAATAGCTCTGAGTGCAAATAGTGTATGAGAGTTCCGAGAAACAAAGCTACTATGAGTAGCTAAACAAGTTTGTCTTCTCCCTAAAGGAGATTTACTTATTTATAATAAATGTATTATTATTCCTAAATAAAATTCAGGCTTTTGCTCATCCCTTGTGTTCATCATATATATTTACTATATACCAGAAGATTACTTTACACCCCATGTAGGAAACGAACGTGGGTTGCGCTGTATGCTGCTGAAGGAGTTCGTCGTTGGAAACCATAGGTTGCGATCGTGTGGTTGACAAGGCCGTAAAAGTCCCGACGAAAATACCCAGCAGCATTCTGGTAAAAAAGGTATGATTGAATTAATAATGTTTGATTATGTTTGAACATTTTGACCAATTTTAAAATTGTGGACGCATAATTAAAATCATACACCCCTCAAGAATAATTGAAGATAATGTTGCATACAAAAGTCAAAATCGAACATAAAAAGTGACTTCTAATGAGAGGGAAAATTCTTAATTGGGAGTATTAATTAGTGGGCAGTTTCCACATGTTTCATCATACATATTTTTCTGTCTAACGATGGAGGAATTGAGATTCTTACATAAATCTCCCACTTTCATGAAAAGAAAAAATATTGATTGAGCTATAAGCTACAACATACACTTATTCCTTATAATTTTTTGTCAATGTAGCCAATCGTGTAGGCAAAATAAAATACAATTATATTTACATGTAATTACAACCTACTTATATTTAATAATTAGTATTTCACCTGCACGTTGCGCAGTAGCTGCCGACCGGTATAATGTTATTTACTCCACAATTGATGTACATCACACACAATTTCTCGTCTTATGTCAGAAATTTTTTATTATAATTATTTATTTTATAAATAATATTTATTTCATTGGATTACAAAATCTATACTATATATTAAAGTGAAATAGTAGTAGTTAAAAAGGAAAGTTTTCCATCCGAAAAAAAAGGGCAAATCAACAATAATAGTATTATAGTTAAAAAAAGTAAAAAATTTGGCTGCCACAGCAGCAAAAAAAAAAAAAAAAAAGAAGAAGAAGAAAAAAAAAAATAAGAAAAGTCAATTATTATGGGTTGTCTTACAATTCCTAAATAATAAATGCAATTATGTATTTCAATTTCAATATAACCACTTCACGATTAAATTCACTTATACATTTTAAAACTCCTAAACACAAATTCCTTATATAACCTATGTTTTTTAATATAAGTTTAGAAAGGTATATGTAAAATATATTTGTATACAATCACTATATCATATAAAATAAATATTAACAAAACATAGACGAATAACATGAATTCAAATAATATGCTATTTTCTGAATTTAATCAAAGCATAATATTGTATTACTAATTCCGAGCGCGAAGGTACTTATGATATGTTATTAATTACTCTCGTAAATCACAAGAGAAATATTAACTAAATGACATCATCTTATATTCAGCTCAAAAATATTATCTCATATTTAGTCGCGTAACGTGCGTGGTTAAATCTAGTTTTTAACAAAACAAACGAAAAGTTATTACAGGCTTTTGTTCCTCATTATTGAAAATAATATTAAAAGTCCAAACACAAATATATATTGTTTTTGTTGTCTATGGACAAACCAAATAGTAGAATGATTCTTGCAGTTTCGAGACTACGACTGCTGCTATCTTTGGGTTAGTATTCATCTATTTTCAATGAGTAAGAACTCCATTACATTGAAAATAAATTATTAAAAAAACAAAAACAAAGTATATTCACTTTCCTCATTAATTGGGGTATTTTTGGCTATTAAATGCATATAATACTAATATGTGTCATAAATTTATCATACATATATACTCAAAATCTTGTGATAGTACAAAAAGAAGTTTTTTAATTTACATATAAAATCATATTACTAATACCAAAGCACACTTTTTATTTTATTTTTGCAATGGTATGATAATAAAATAAATTATGAATCAACAAAAAATATAATAATATATAGCCAAAAATATAATAAAAGTTACCAATAAAGTACTATCTCATATTGTCATGAATAGTAGTATTACGTTACTGTTAAATAATACTAAAAATATATTATCAAATCATTTATACAGTATAACTAATATAAGCCTTATTTTATTGGGTCTGGTTATTTGAAGGCCCAACACAAATATTAAAGAAAAAGAAAATGAATATCAGTAAGTGTTAGGGTTCACTTATTTCTCTGCACAAATATCCACCGCTCCCAAAAATGATGGGGTTAACTATTTATCTTCTCTGATTCTTGACCCCTCTCTTGTTAAAATTTATGAAGCAATTCATTTTGCCCTCTTTCTTCTATTTCTATCAACAAGTCAGCATAAGAGTAAAAAAAATATAGTCAGAGCTGGTAAGAAATTATTCTGCTTCGATCTCTCCATTCTGGATTTGAAGATGAAAGAGATGTTGGTGGAACATCGAAGGTAGATAACTTGTTCTATGATTTAAGAGCTTTTCATTTTTCTGAAAGACCATCCATTTTCCAAGATCCTCCAACGCGTAGATGTATAATTTATGAAATCTAAAGTTTTGATTTAGTTTGTCCAATTAATTTTCTCTTTGCCATAAAATCAAATCTAAAACTTTTCTTCTTCTGCAAGGCTAAAAATCACAGTAGGCCATACTGTGTTATTTCTACCCAAAATTTTGTTGTTTTTCCAGCCAAAACTGTGTCGTTTTCACTTTTTTTTTCTTTTTTCACTTTTCTTCAATTATTAAAAACATTAATTAAACTTAAAAGTGAAATATAATAAACGATTTATGAAAAAATTAATCCTATTAAAAATTAATTATTTTTCATCTTTCATTTTTCGTAAAATACTAAAAAACATAAATTAAAAATAAAAATAAACCCTAATTAATTACATTAGGTGGGTTGAATTTTTTTAAAACCATAGTCCTAACTATATATCCAAAATGAAAGATAGTAATAAATCATTATCATGAAAAAAATTCAACCACTCTAATTGAGTTAATAATTATTATTATTATTTTTCTTAATTAGGATTTTTTTTATATTTCATTTTTAATTCTTATTAGTTTTTTTAGTATTTTCAAGAAAAATAAAAAATGAAAATAAATTTGTGTTTAATCTATAGATTTGTGTTTGCTTCATTTGCACAATTGCGTAAACAAAAAGAAGACGATGAAATTAGAATGTAATTATAATTGGAGGGGGAATGATTTATAGTGTTATGATTACTGTAATTATAATTGGAAGGGGAAGTGATTTACATTATGAAATATACTATCATACAAACTGATTGATATAAACATATAAAACTGGTTGATATAAATATTTACAGGCAATATCCAGGTAATAGAACCTTGCAACCTGTTGCGGAGGTGTTTGAAGGAGGCAAAGCACAGCGACACAATTTCTACAAACACAAAAATAATTCACAACTTTCTAATAGGCAAGAAAATTGGCCAGCAAAACAAAATCAAAATAAATATAATAAATGTCCTCTCTGATATGCATGAAAATTGAGTAGCAAAAGAAAGAGCAAAATAAATAATATATTGATGAGGATGAAGTGTGCAGCTGGGATATATGGAAGTTGTGAAGAAATCAATGTCTTGAATTTCTAAAATTTGAATTTGAAATTGGAAGTCCATGTCCAACATCCTGAACTTTGCACACAATGAAAAGATATAAAATAATGAATTTGATCTGCACTCTGCATGTGATTTGACAGAATTAGGCGGTTTGCATGGGTTTTGGGAGGGAAAAGTTACTGTGCTCACTACTTCACTTTTATATATAGTATAGATATTTTTTCTTAAAAAGATCGTGTGCATAGTACAAGTGTCTAGACAAGGGGGATATGCGCTCTACTCACTAAGACCCCCTCATGAAATACACCATCAAAGAATTGTTCGATTTGATGGGAGTATGGGATGATGACTCTCCAACTAAAGTCATCCGATAGTAGAAATTGCATTATATTTGGAACAAGCTAGAAGAGGTAGTTAAGGTTGTAATTGAGTAGAGTCGATTATGTTAATTTTTAAGTTTAACTCATATATTATTGAGTCAAACTCAAAACTTTTTTTTATCGAACGTGTTAAAAACTCATGACTCCTATAAATGAACTTTTAAATGTGGATTTAAAATTAAATATTTATCATTTTCACTGAAAACAATAATAATTTATTTTTAAAATAGAATATGAATCTCTTAAAGATCAATTTTGATTATTTTTTCATACAATACTGGAGTAGCAATGAGCAAAGTAGAAAATATTGCTTCTATAACAGCCTGGTCCCGAGGGGGGGATTGATTAATGGGGACGGGGTGTTAATTAAAGGGATTAATGAATTAAGCGGAAGAATAATGAAGAAGGTTAATAGGGAGTTCTTTTGAAAGATAGGCAATGACTCTTGAAATAACTCGATCAAAGAAGGGTTCAAACATTGTTAAGTGTAACAAATGAGATAAAGCTAATAAAGCATATACCAACAAGTAATAGACTCATTCATAGGTCGGGACAATTAAATAGAACCAAACTTGCTTAAGTCTCTTCATAAGCGGAAAGTAAAACAGGAGACAAGAATTATTAAAATAATTTTATAGGCATCAATAGATCATCATGTCCAAGCATGTCTTAGAATGTATTCATAGATCACTAAATAACATAAGTAGTAATAGTTAGGGTTTATCAGAGTAGCAGAATTCATAGTGGGATTGTGACACTTATAATATCAAAACAAGATCTTGGCAACCAACCCACATCCACAGCCACCAACGACCTCAGCATCTTATCCTGAAAAACATTTGAAAAAGAGGGCGTGAGCACTAATGTACTCAGTGGGTTTTAATAAAGCTCTTTGATAAAATCCTTAGAAATGTCCAATCACAACTGGCGGTATATGGAGAGCAAAATGCAAAAGCCCTCTCCATATCCGCAAAATATTTTCCTTTTCCTTTGGGCCCTTCCTGGCTCAAACCTGATGTCTACTGCACCCTTACGCATGCCTTAGGATAAGAGATGGGTTACCTTAAATATCCCACTGAGTATGCGAGGGGGTTACCCAGCAGTGACTCCCTTAGTGATCAAAGATCACATCCTGGTGATATAAAATCACAGACCTTTAGAGCTCATAAATCATGCTTAATCAAATGATACAATCATTCCTTCCTTAACTTGCTAGCATAATCAAAGCCTAGAGTAAAACATCTAGGACTAATCCTTCAATCAGTAGCATGACCTTACGGCCTACAAGGGATTCTATCATTACCCTAGAAGGCATTACTCATCTAAGTAAACTTCCGTACAACATCAAGATCAATATCAACTTAAGATCATGATCACATGTACTAACTTCTCATAATAATAAACTATAGCACAAAATCTCATGCTAAACATTCATATCATAATCATACTTTAAGAGCTCAATTAACAATCCTCATTATTAATCCTTAAAAACATAACTTCATTCCATCGTATAGAGACCAATCAGGCATAGCATAAAAACATTTAATTGGATATTTCATCTTTCCCTATCATGTTTCTAGAGCTCATTAGCTCAAAAAATAGATGAGTATAGTATTACCCACCTCGATCACAGTGAGGAGGATGAAGCAACGAGCTGCAATTCCTTTTTCGGGTTCCCTCGGGATTCACATCTTCCTACAAAAACCGATTATCGACTTAGCGATCTATTCGAAGATCCTAAACTTCTAACAAAACTCAAATCAATATTAAACCATTCTTCTCTTAACTAAGACCTTATTACAGATTGCACGATTTTAGAACTTCAATTAAACACGAGAATTGATATACTCAAGATTATGATGCATTTAGAAGTAAAAAAGGGTTCCATTCCATCATACCAAATTGACAATTGAATAATCTAGAAATTTAAAATAAAATTCAACTTTGTTTGAAAACATAAAAAATTAATATTACAATTCAGACATTATTAAAAAATCAATCAATTCATAAAATATTAAGTAATTAATCTGAACAAATTTCCAATTCATAATCATGAACAAACCACTAGAATTAACCATGAGAATAACAATTCCAGTTTACAAATAAACCTAAATCATGAACTGACCAACATATTGATATCCATGAGAATCTCAATCCCAATTTACAAATAAACCTAAAAGAATCGGTAACACCATCTAAGTATGGTGTAATTAGTGGTATAAAATTCATAAATAAATACCTAAAATCCAACTGGATAGAGCTTGGGGAAATAGCGTCGATACCGCAACCAGGCCAAAAGAATGGTGATCGAATTCGCTAAAAACACGATGTTGTGGCACAATGTAAATGAAGAAAGCATGAACCTAGCCAGATAAAGACTCCCACTAAATTATCAAGCTACTGCATGCAAACTAAATATGAAATTAAATTTGAAGATACAACTCAACATCAATAATATATAAAAAAAGATACCAAAATACTAAAAAACACTAAAGACCACGAAATTTTGAATATATAGAACCCCCCAGAAAAAAAAAATTGATAAGAAGGATTGAAATTCCTTTTAATTTTCTTCTTTTCTAATTGGTTTGCTTGACAAAGATATCTAAATTATGAACATTTAGATGAAGGCTAAATGTCTAGAGCAAAATCTTCAAAATTTAATTTTCATGACATAGTTGATATTAGCATATAAGTTTTTTTTTCCCAAATTTCAGTCTCATCTATTGAAATTCTTTTGTTTGCAACAAAAAAAAAAAACATCAGGAAAAATCACCTAGCTAGTACCAACATAGAAAATGCGTTCATATAAAATATTCTTAAAGAAGGGTAGCATTGTGTGTTCCTGGATAACAATCTTATTACATGGAGTTCAAAGAAATAGGAAGTTGTCTCTACATGCAATGGAGTCAGAATACAGAGCTCTTGCAAATGTTACAGCTGATGTAGTATGGTTGAAAATGTTAGTGTCACCGTCATGTACTAAGTATTTGTGTTGTTGTATTGGCGAGATATGTTCGACAATGTGTGCCTGGGTATGTCCCACAAAGCTTTGTTTTTCGCTGTGCAAGAAAAGAAGAACAGTTGGTGAACTATTTCAGATTATGTCCCAGACAGAACCAGGGACACTCTTATTTTGGCAGTTTCCTTGTTGGAAAGTTCTTGTGCCGAATCAGTTTGGAAGGTCAAGATATATTCGTCTTACTGCCTTATGGTGTAGATCCAGTGCTGAATTAACCCCACTACACTTGGAGAGTATCTACATACGTTTGAAAGGCCACAAACCACAATCTACTTACCTTATTGGCGACGGATGGTGTTCGACACCAAAGTCTATATGAAGGCCGAATTGAGGAGCAATCGGCACCACTTATATTTTATTTAGATTCTCGTGTTAGATTGTTTAAGAGTCAGTTTGTGGTCGTTGTAACTAGTAGTTGTTCTTTAATCAGTGCAACGTGATAGACTAGTATGAGTGTTTTCGAGTGAAACATGTGAGGGGATTTTTATTCCAGTTTTGTACGCAATCTCGGGAGAGATTGTAAGTTGAAGTTGTGGGTAGCTAGAGGGATTCTAGTGTCATGGTTGTGAGGGGATCTTACAACTTTCAGCTAGGGAAAGAGTTTGAGGAGAAGAACGGGCGACATAAGGCGGGAGGCTTGTATGTGTAAGATCCTTAATACACTCTTCGAAGGAGTAATAGTCAGAACTTCAAGTTTGGGAGCAATTCCCCCAGAGTAGGTTGTTTGAACCAAACTGGGTTATCATTTCGTGCGTTTTTACTGCTTTATTCTTTTATGTTCTTGTATCTGTCTCACACATATCATAGAACAAACTTTAAGCAGATAACTAAAACAAGTGTTGCATGGATTACTGTTTTTCAATTAGTATCAGAGCAGGTTGCATGTATTCAGGGTTGATCTTGGGGTATTAATCCGTGTTCTTTATGTTGTTTTGCCGAGTAGAATTTGATGAAAGAAGGAGCCTCGACGGTGCAACCTCCACTCCTTGATGGAAACAACTATGCCTATTGGAAAGCTAGAATGACAGCTTTCATTTGCTTAATTGATGAACGTGCCTGGAAGATGGTGACTGAAGGGTAGAAGCCTCCCACCAAGAAGAATGAGAAAGGCAAAGTGGTGCTGAAGCCAGAAGAAGAATTTGACGATGCTGATTATCAGATCATGGGGTTGAACACTAAAGCCATGAATGTCATCTTCTCTGCAGTGGACATGAATGTCTTCAAACTCATCTCCACGTGTGACAAGGCAAAGGATGCATGGGATATCCTTCAGACTACTTTCGAAGGAACAAGCAGTGTTCGTGCATCCCGTATGCAACTTCTTACTACCAGATTTGAGAACCTTCGAATGGATGAAGGTGAAAAGCTTACTGATTTCAATGCCAAGATTTGTGACATTGCCAATGAAAGCTTTGCGCTTGGTGATGCAATATCTGAGGAGAAACTTGTGTGGAAAGTTCTGCGATCTCTACCTAAGAAATACGCATACAAAGTCACGGCAATCGAAGAAGCCAAGGACGTGAGCAAGATGAAGTTGCAGGAGCTGATGGGGTCCTTGGGGACTTTTGAAATGGGACTAATAGATGAAGAGACAGTCTAGAAAAAAAGCATAGCTTTTCAAGCCGGTTCCAGTACTGATGTGCCGAGCAATGTCCCTGACAAGCATGATCTCGCTGAGTCAATTGCCTTGCTGACAAAAAATTTCTCGAAAGTTGTCAAACGTTATGAGAAGTCTTCACAAAACAATTCTGTCAAGAACAGATTTCCCAAACCTCGGAGAACTAAAAATGAAGATCCCGGTGAAGAAAAACATAAGGAGGTCAAGTATAGAGAATGTGGTGGTCTTGGGCACTATCAAGCCGAGTGCGCTAACACTCTAAAAAGGAAGAATACATCATATTGTTCCACACTTATTGAAAGTGATGATCCAGATGATAGTGGGAGTGATGAAGAATGTGTGAGCAATCATATTGCTTTCATGACACAATCTCATAAAGATCTTGTGTCTAATTATGTCCCTGACAATCAGGAAGACAAAGTGTCTGAATGCAGTAACGATGAAGAATTAACTGAAGAGTCTGCCATAGAAGCATACAAAAAGCTTCATGAGAGCTGTATCATGGTGGTTAAAGTCAATGAAGGGCTGATGAAAGAGAATGGTGATCTCATTAAAGAAAGAGATAGTCTATCCATGCACCTTAGTGAGCTGCAGAATGATCCAACAATCCAGAAACAATACTCACTATCAGAATAGTGAACTACTTCATCTAAAGAAGCTCGTTAAGATGATGAACTCTGGATCATCTCAGCTCTATGACATCCTCTCTAAAGGAAAAAGTCCACAGAACCATACTGGACTTGGATACACAGGTGGGAAGGTTTATGACAGTTTCTGTCAAGGACAAACCTCTGGAACGTATGATGAATCTGTTCCTAAATCTAAAACTGGACCAGAGATCAAGTAGCCACAAACTCGGTAGTCTCCAAAGTCACAGCCTCGAAATATTGGAGTTGTTTGCCACTACTGTGAAAAGCCTGGTCACATTCGACCATACTGTAGGAACTACATCAATGATCTCAGAAGAATGAGGAGGAAAGGTCTATCTCATAGTGACCTAAATTCCAGAAGAAGAAATGTCCGGAACAGATCCTGGAACAACCATGGGAACTACGTTGTTCACACTGCCCTCAATATTCATGCAAAGAGTAGCTGGTACTTTGACAGCGGATGCTCATGACACATGACTGGAGATGCCAGTATGCTAAAGAATATTCAAAAGGATTGTTCTTATCAATCCGTTACTTTTGGAGATGGTGTCAAGGGAAGAGTGCTAGGCCGTGGTCATCTAAATGTTGAAGGAATGCCTAACTTGGAGGATGTTTTGCTTGTTGAAGGACTAAAAGCTAACCTAATTAGTATTAGTCAACTCTGCGATCAAGGTCTCTTGGTCCACTTTACTAGAGACAAATGTCTTGTGAAGAACAAAGAATGTGTGCTGTTGATGGATGGAGATAGATCAAGAGACAATTGTTACCTTCTCAACATAAAAGGTAATTGCTTCAAAACCCAGCTTGATGAAGGAAACATATGGCATGAAAAACTTGGCCATGTTAGTTACAGAAACATGCATCGTCTCATGAAAACGGAAGCAGTGATTGGAGTTCCGAAGCTTGATATTGATCGTGGCAAAGTTTGTGGACCGTGTCAAGTGGGAAAATAGATTCATACTTCACATAAATCAGTTAAGAAGATTACCACCTCAAAGGCTTTGGAGTTGTTGCATATGGACTTAATGGGACCTGTTCAAACTGAAAGTATTGGACAGAAAAAGTTTATTTTTGTATGCATGGATGACTTTACTCATTTCACATGGGTTGAGTTCTTTAGAGATAAGGAAGAAACCTTTGATACATTCAAAAATCTGTGTCTCAGACTTGAAGTGGAGAAAGGAACTACAATGGTGAGAATTCGAAGTGATCATGGTCGTGAATTTGAAAATGTCTTCTTCAAATGTTTCTGTGAAGAAAAAGGTATTACTCAGGAGTTCTCTGCACCAAAAACACCTCAACAAAATGGTGTTGTTGAGAGGAAAAATCGGGCGCTTCAAGAAATGAGCCGAGTCATGTTGAAGGCAAAATCTGTCCCTAACAACCTATAGGCTAAAGCTGTGAACACAGCATGTCATGTTATCAATCGGGTGTATTTCAGACTTAAGACAAGAGTCACTGTCTACGAGCTGTGGAAAGGGAAGAAACCAAATTTAAAGTACTTTCACATCTTCGGAAGTACTTGATATATGTTAAGAGACCGATAGCAGCTTGGCAAGTTTGATGCCAAATGAGATGAATGCATTTTTCTCGGATACTCGAGGAATAGTCAGGCCTATCGAGTGTTCAACAAGAGGACCAAGACGGTGATGGAGTCCATCAACATTGTTGTAGATGATCTGGAAGAACCTGTTGTCCAGACTGATGAGGAAATTGTTGATGTCACTATTCATGTGCCAGCTTTTGTTCCAGACAGTTCGGAGCACAATGACTAGACTGAGGAGAGGAATGAGAAATTGGATGATTTCAGACCTTCAAAAGGTGTGCAGAAAAATCATTCTACTGCAGACATCATTGGTGATGTAGGAGAAGGGGTTAAAACGAGAGGGGTTCGAAAGAACTATCATGAGATGATAGCAAATGTCTACTACACTTCTACAACTGAGCCTAAGAATGTTAAAAAAGCCTTACAAGATGATCGATAGATACACGCCATGCAAGAAGAGCTCTTACAGTTTGAAAGAAATGAAGTATGGGACTTGGTTCCATGTCCCAAATATATGAATGTGATCAAGACAAAATGGATCTTCAAGAATAAAACTGATGAGGAAGGGAACATAACTAGAAATAAGGCAAGACTTGTTGCTTAGGGTTATTCCCAAATTGAAGGTATAGATTTCGACAAGACTTTCGCTCCTGTTACATGGCTTGAATCTATCAGATTGCTTCTCGCCATGGTTGTATGGATGAAGTTTAAATTGTACCAAATAGATGTGAAGAGTGCCTTCTTAAATGGGTACTTGTCTAGAGATATGTTTGTGAGCCAACCCAAAGGCTTTGAAGACCCGTACCATCCTGAGTATGTGTACAAACTGAAGAAGGCCCTCTACGGTCTCAAACAAACTCCACGAGCTTGGTACGAACGACTTACCAAATTCCTTCTGGAGAAGTATACATTCGTGGTGGAGCTGATAGAACTCTCTTCATCAAGAGAGAAAAATCTGACGTGATCATCATTCAGATTTATGTTGATGATATTATCTTTGGACCTGTCTCGGACAGAATGGTAAAGAATTTGTGAAGGACATGACTTCTGAATTTGAGATGAGTCTTGTAGGTGAACTAACCTACTTTCTGGGGCTTCAAGTGAAGCAAAAGGATGATGGAATCTTTGTGTCTCAAATGAAGTATGCAAAGAACTTGATCAGAAAATTTGGCTTGGAGACTTGTAACCCGAAAAGAACACCGATGGGGACATCTTCAAAGATGTCAAAAGATGAAGTTGGTGTTTCTATTGAGCAAACATTGTACCAGAGTATGATTGGGAGTCTGCTCTACCTTACAGCAAGTAGGCCAGACATATGTTACAGCGTGGGAGTTTGTGCTCGGTACCAATCTGATCCCAAAGAAAGTCACTTGAAATCTGTCAAGCACATAATCAAGTACATAAAGGGTACTGCTGAGTTGGGACTTTGGTTTTCCTATGATACAAACCCTAGTTTGGTGGGGTTTTGCAATGCAGATTGGGCAGGATTTACTGAAGATCGGAAGAGTACCTCTGGAGGATGTTTCTTCCTTGGAAATAACATGGTCTTATGGTTCAACAAGAAACAGAATATATTGCTACTGGGAGTTGTTGTACTCAACTCTTGTGGATGAAACAAATGTTGCATGACTATGGTGTCTCACAGTCTATCCTTACCATATACTATGACAATATGAGTACGATAAACATTTCAAAGAATCCTGTTCAGCACTCACGTACAAAGCACATAGACATCCGTCACCACTTCATCCGGGAGCTTGTTGAAGACGATCGCTTGTAATTGAATATGTTGGAACAGATGCCCAACTTGCGGACATCTATACTAAGGCACTTGATAGTAGAAGGATTGAAACACTAAGATCCTCCTTGGGTCTTTGTGTTCTCTAAACTTCTCCGTTGTGAGAAGACTCTCTATACAGTCTTGGTCAGTGATGTATGTATAGAGAGTATAAAATGACCATGGTTAATATGGTCTGTAAGTGTTGTGCCAATATCTGTCTCGGACAGTTTGTGCTATGGATGAACGGTTACTTTTTAACGGCTAGTAATGCCTTATTTTTCGCACCACAATCGATTCCACTTCCCCATACCGAGCAATGGGGTGGTATGTGTGGGGTGTGTAAGTTAAGAAAATTTACATAACTTAATTTCCTAATTAAGGTATTAACCTTTTTTTTATCAAAAGAGAGAATTTTTCTCCACTCGCGCTCTTGCTCTCTCTTTCTCTGTGGTATTTGCTTGAAGTTTGTTGCTCACATTCAATGGCGGACAAAGCTGATTCTGCTAAGCCATCTCAAGCCAAGAAACCCAAAATCTCCACAGAGGAATTACGGCGTCAATTAGCGAAGCTTTCTCAACCAATTGTGTTCTCCTCTTCAAGCTCCTCTGTCCCTGCTCCTGTGAAGACATCTGTCTCTTCCTCCAAAACCATTGCTTCTGTGCCTACATCTACGGCACATTCTGCTGCTTCGCCACCTAGGTCTATGTCTAAGACAGATTCCTCTATACAACCCTCCCCTAGGGTTTCTAATGTTCCTCTCTCACCGTCTCTGGAGAACACTGAACCAATGGACGCCCTGATCGCATCTGCTGTTGGCGACGAGTCTGCTTCAATTGAGGAATTTGCTGCATCTCTTGATGCTTTGAAGTTTGTGCAAGAACCGTCTGCTCTTGCTGCCGCTCCAGTGTTTAGTGACACGCCCGTTGTCACTGTTCAAGTTCCCCTAGGTGAAGTGTCACTTGTTGCTGCTGATGAAACCCTTAATCAAGGTCAAGGTGAAGAAGATGTTGATATCTCCTTCCTTGAGAAGATTTTCCTATTCTTAAGGATGACTCTGCTCTACCTCAAAAGGCTACCTCCTTCAAGACTCACGGGTCCAAATGCAAGTTGGAGTTAAGAGATGTTCCAGTCACTCCTCCAGTGTCTGATGATGAAGATGACGCCCCTATCGCCAATTTGAAATCAAAGGTGTTGGCGAAAGTTGCTGCGAAGAAGGGGCCTCTTTCTAAAACCCATAAATCGAAGAAAGTTGCTGCCAAAAAGGGGTCGTCATCCAAACCCCCCATTTCGGTGAAGTCTTCTGGGAAAAAGGCTTCGGCTAAGACGTCTGTTGTGGTTCCTGCTCGCCGTGTTACACGGAGTGTGTCTGAGCAGAGGATGGGGTTGATGCCGGGACGTTGTCGCCCGCTGATGAAGCAAGCAAGAGCTTCTTTCCCCTCTGATGATGAAGCAGAGGATGTCCCTGAGTCTGTCCCGGACAGATCAAATTCCAATTCAGAAGACTTTGATTCAAGTAAGTTTATCTCTGTCTTTCATCAAAACCAATTCAAGCTCGTTGTTAGTCACTCGTTGGTTTCCGAGCGTTGTTTGATTAAGGCAGATGTAGAAGGGACGGGTGTTGATTCGTTGTTGCATGATCTTCGGTTGGAAAAGTCTGCTCATACTGCACCTCCATTCATTACTGCTGTAGTACATGAATTTTATGCCAATTTGTCCAAACGCATGCGTGATGTTTCATATGAACATGCTTTTTCTGTCTTTGTGCGGGGTCATTGGATTGTTTTTTCTCCTGCTGTGATAAATGAGTTTTTGGGTCATGAGAATGTTGTTGTCCCTACGCCGGTGTTTGATTTGAATAAAGTTGTGTCTGAACTCACTGAGGGGAGTCGGTGTGTTTGGCCATCTGGGCGTGCTCTGTTAGCCTCATATTTGAGTGTGAAGTACTCGATTCTTCACAAAATTGTTGTTCAAAATTGGTTGCCCAGTACTCATGATTCTACTGTGGGCAAACCTATGGCCTTGTTGCTGTTCAAAGTGGGCACTCGTAGTGAGCTCAACCTTGGTCTGATCATATTTGAGCATGTGTTTGCTCATGCTGAATCTGCTCGTGCCCAGCAACCTGTTGGTTATCCAGGTCTAATCTTCAGCATCATTATGGCCCAGCATGATGTGGTCTCTCCAATGAGATGTATGCCCCAGTTGCGCAGCCTCTGATAATCAGTCACAAGCTCTTTTCATCCCAGCATGCTCCAGATGTCCCTGCCCGAGATGCTGATGAACGCACTGGACCTGTGCCATCATCTGTCCCAGACAGATCTGTTGCTTCTTTTTCTGCACATATGTTTTCTTTGACAGACACATAAAGTCCTTGGAATGAGAAGTAGTGTGCCTGACCAAGTCCATCCGGACATTCAAATCCAAGAAGCAGGAGTTGGAGGCTTTGCTGATTGATCTTCAAGCCAGAGCCCTTGGCCTTGCCTCGCCGCTTGATGTGCCGAGTGCTTCCTCTGCTCCAGCTACTCGTGAACCAGATGCTGATGATGAGCCTGATGCCTCCCCGACCTGAAGTTTGGTGTTTGCCGTTTCTGACAATAATTAAGGGGGAGAAGGTTGTTGGTGAAGGATGGTCTTTCTACTGCTGCTGCTGTGTTGAGTGTATGCTCAATTTCTTAAATGTTTAATTTTTTTTGAACAAACATTTTATTGGGAATGCTGTTTACCCCATTTTATTTTTGATTGGTCTGTACTATATTTTTGATCAACTGACAATGCAGTTCTATACTGCGAAATAATGCTCTGATCGTGTTGAAGGCACTCCAAGTTCAAATTCAGGGGAAGTGTGCTTGTAACTATCTCTGACAGTTTTTAAATATATCACACGTTTTGATATATTTTGATCTGCGAAGGTTATTCAAGTGTTGTGCAGATCATAATGATAATTGTCGACCATAAATGCCAAAGGGGGAGATTGTTAGTGCCACTATCATGCACTAAGTATTTGTGTTGTTGTATTGGCGAGATATGTTCGACAATGTGTGCCTGAGTATGTCCTACGAAGCTTTATTTTCCGATGTGCAAGAAAAGAAGAACAGTTGGTGAACTATTCTAGATTATGTCCCAGACAGAACCAGGGACACTCTATTTTTGGCAGTTTTCTTGTTGGAAAGTTCTTGTGCCGAATCAGTTTGGAAGGTCAAGATATATTCGTCTTACTGCCTTGTGGTGTAGATCCAGTGCTGAATTAACCCCACTACACTTGGAGAGTATCTACACACGTTTGGAAGACCACAAACCACAATCTACTTACCTTATTAGCGGCGGATGGCGTTCGACGCCAAAGTCTATATGAAGGCCGAATTAAGGAGCAATCGACACCATTTATATTTTATTTAGATTCTCGTGTTAGATTGTTTGAGAGTCAGTTTGTGGTCGTTGTAACTAGTAGTTGTTCTTTAATCAGTGCAACGTGATAGACTAGTATGAGTGTTTTCGAGTGAAACATGTGAGGGGATTTTTATTCCAGTTTTGTACGCAATCTCGGGAGAGATTGTAAGTTGAAGTCGCGGGTAGTTAGAGGGAGTCTAGTGTCACGGTTGTGAGGGGATCTTACAACTTTCGGCTAGCGAAAGAGTTCGAGGAGAAGAACGGGCGACATAAGGCGAGAGACTTGTATGTGTAAGATCCTTAATACACTATTCGAATGAGTATCAGTCGGAACTTCAAGTTTGGGAACAATTCCTCCAGAGTAGGTTGTTTGAACCGAACTGGGTTACCATCTCGTGCGTTTTTACTACTTTATTCTTTTATGTTCTTGCATCTGTCTCACACATATCATAGAACAGACTTTAAGCAGATAACTAAAACAAGTGTTGCACGGATTACTGTTTTTCAGAAAACATTATGTAAGGAGTTAGGATTTCTGGTTGATAGTCTAGCAAAAATTTGGTGTGATAACTACAGTGCCATATCTCTTGCTTCAAATCCTGTGTTCTACGCACATACAAAACATATTGAGGTTGATGTACATTTTGTAAGAGATAAAGTGCATGATAAAATAGTAGAAGTTGGGCATATGCTTTCTGCAGACCAAGTAGCAGATCTGTTCACAAAACCACTGTCTGAAATCTTGTGTCTGATAGATCAGTTGAAGCTCAAGCAATAGGATCTGGGATTCTACAGGGGATTGTTGAGATATTTATTATGCATGGTAGATAACAGACGTGTGCATGAAACAAGGCAATTATCCATGTTAGTTAGATTCTCCTCCACGTGGCAAAGATCCATGATTTGTGGAGTTAGATAGTTAGCTAAATTGATTGATAGTCTATAAATATGTTGTATTTCTCTTAGCTTGTAATCAGATTTTAATATGAAATACAATACTCTTCTTCCCTCAAATATCTCTCAGCAAACTAGCTTTTCATTTCTGCAATTGTATTAACAATCATGATTGTAACCGACGAAGCCATCACTATATGACGATTGATGATCTTCAATTGAGAATGCGGATTCTCGAGACTAATCCTCCTGGAGCACGTTTTGTATTTTGTAGTGGGTCGTGGAACAGAGCGCTTCTTAAATTCCTTTCCACACCTCCGTCATCGTCGTCGAATTTTTTAATCTAGAAAGAGAGGAGATGACAACAAGTTAAAACTTAAAAGTGATTGAGAATAAATCTTGAAAAGAACCGTTGCTTTAGAAAATATTATTGGTTTTTATTTATTTAGAAAAGGCCCAATTCATAATTGTGAAACCTCCAGAAGATGTGTTGCTTGGTAAGAGTGATTTCAGATTTTCAGAAATATAATTAATTTAAAAAAAATGCAAGTAATGGTGAATTGATGAAATTTATTTCTACTATTCTATTTTTATACCGTGCGTATATATATATTCGGTGACGGAATCAGAAAAAAATTTCTTGGAAGACTGGTTACTGCGTTGTCGCGTCGCACGATTAACAGCCTGAGTTAGTCTAATTGGTGTACTATTGCATAGGAGCTACACGGCTAAGAGTCGATTAGCGTACAAATTGCAAATAAGTTTTCTCATTTTCTTAATGCCACACATCTAATTTCATTATGAAAATAAGCTTAAAATGAAAAAAAAAATCATTATACATGTGCATAAGCAAAAATAATCCCAATATAATTCTTAATTGCCTTGAAATAACTAGAAACCTTATGATTAATTTGTTTCTTAATCAATCAATAAATATAATGTATCTTATAATCTAATATTTATTTAAAAATAAATAAATTTGGAATTTTATAACCTTTAAAACTAATTTATTAATTCTTAGGGACTTAAATAGGCAATCAAAATTTAATACAAACCCTTAGAAATTCATGACCTTTAAAACTGATTCATTAATTCTTAGGGACTTAAATAGCCAATCAAAATTTAATACAAACCCTTAGGAGGTGATTGACTGATTGGTACGACAGAATGGAATTAATTATGAATGGAATAAATTTAGGAATAGAATGAAAGTCTGAATGGAATGATGATTCTTATGATTGGTATGTCTACGGAATGTAGAACGTAATGAAATATCAAATTTCTTATCTTATATAATGAATATTTATGAACTTTCAAATTTTCTTATAATTGAATAAAGTGTACGTAGTAGTTAATAAATATCAACACATGCCTTAATTTATTTTTTGTATTTCTAAACGTTATTTTTCTTTGTTAGCATGTGATTTTTTTTTCTAATTTTTTAGCGAATTATAATTTATTTATTTTATTAAAAAAATTATTCTGAAATATTTAATTAATCAATTATAATAATTTGTATAAGTTAATAAAAATATTTTTACTTCATAGAAAAATAGTTTAACATTTCATTTCTTTCATTTGAATATATTAAATTGTATTATAACATATTTTTATGTTATATTAAAAGTTTCGGAACAGGGGAAAAGGTGGTTGATCATAAGGAATAGCATCCTTCTGCGGGTAGGGAAGTTATTAATCCTATTGTAGATAATTCATCTAAGTATGTGGAACTAGAGACAATTCCGATTTCAAATGCTTATTCAGTGCTTTCCGAGTCTACAAATGATGTTGACTCGGATGATATCCTTTTGAAGGAGAAGGCGACTGCAGCTTCAGAGGATGATAATATTTTGAATGAGATTTGAGTCTGTAGTTTCTGAAGACTAACTTGCTATTGCAAGAGAAAGAGCTAGACAATAAAACTGTAACTGCTCAGCAGACAAGTTTAGAAGAGATGGTTGATACTATGCCCCAGAAGAAGACTTATTCTAAGCGTAAACCATTCCTCTTCCTGAGGAGTGGCGCAGATCAGATCAATTCTTCTCATTTCTTCTTCTATATCTCTCATTATTTCCTTTCTCATTTCTTCTCATCATTTCTCCTGAAAAATAAAAAAAATTAACCTAAGTTTCCTCTCACTTATTCTTCTATATCTCCCCTTATTTCTTCTTATCTCCTCCCATTTCTACCTCAAATATCAACGAGACACAAACTTTATTGTTCATATGCTATTATCAATTTCAGAAAATACAGAAAATTACAAAAAATAAAAACAGCTAAAATTTTTGGGATCACAACACTTTTTTATTATGTGGTTTTTTTTTTCTAAATTTTTTTAGCAAATTATACTTTATTTATTTTATTGAAAAAATTTATTCTAAAGTATTTAATAATCAATATATAATAATTTGTATAAGTTGATAAAAGTATTTGTACTTCAGAGAAAAATAGTATATCATTTCATTTTTTTTATTTGAATATATTAAATTATAATAAATACATAATTATTTTATATTTTATTATAATATATTTTAATGTTATATAGATTTTGGCATCACTTTCATTTTTCTTTAACAAAATTATAAAATCTATCAAAAATTAATTTTCAACGTATATTTTTGTATTATTTTTTGAAAATAAATAAATAATATAAATAATAATTGTAACTTATTTAATCTGATTTTTAATTATTTTTCTAAATATGATAAAATAATATTATAAGACATGATTATGTATAAATATATCATATATTAATTTTTTTTATCAATGAAAATAGTTAAACCGGAGGGTGGAATGACTATTTTCCTTGAAATGAGAATGAATATAGAAATGAACATTCTATTTCATTCCATCATACCTATCACCTCATTTATTGTTCACTTTATTTAGTTGTTAATTAGTCATTTGGCCAGTAATTTGATTGTTCACTTTATATATTTAGTTGTTAATTAGTCGTTGGGCTAGTCATTAGTAGCAGATGTTGGCCCATTTAATTTAAAGGTAATTATGTATAAACCCTAACCTCATTTATTGTTCACTTTATTTAGTTGTTAATTAGTCGTTGGGCCAGTAATTAGTAGCATATGTTGGCCCATTTATTTAAAGGCAGTTATAAACCCTAAAAAGACTGCGTTTTTGGTTTGTGATCGATCATATTTTAATCTTATTCATAATCAATTGTTGTTCAACTTCAAACTGAGTGGAGGATGAATTCGAAGAGAGTTGAAAGAGGTACGTTCTTTCTGGATAATTATATAGGAAATTTGTCGTCGATTGATCGTCTGAGATCACTGCCAGATTCCCTACTTATTGGAATCCTGTGTTATCTGGATTTGAAGGAAGCCGTGAAGACCGCATTGCTCTCGAAGCAATGGAGATTTATGTGGACCGATTTGCCCGGCCTCGAACTCAAGGAGAAGAGTTGCGAGAGAGAGAAAATAGAAAAGTTCGTGGGTTTTGTTAATAGGATTATTGGAGTTGGCAGACGAACTGCTCTCAACTATTTCCATGTGGAGTTCTCTTACTTCGAACGCTTCGCTTCGGATGTTGATGCGTGGGTTGGGTTTGCTGCCAGAAACAAAGTTGAGAATCTCTCTTTGCTTCTCGACATGACCATTAATTTGGGCGAGCACTACAGAATGTCGTCTGCTTGGGACGTTGAGTGGCCATGTTTGACGAGGTTATCACTTCGCGAAGTGAGAATGTCTCAACAACAGCTTGAAAACGTAGTATCAGGTTGCCCTGTTTTGGAAAGCCTTGAATTGAACAGGTGCCGGGGTTTCCACAGTTTGGTTATCGTGAACTCGAGTTTCCGTCGTCTATGCGTATGCCGTGGCAGTGGTTTGAAGGAAATTTCGGCGGCCAACATGCGCGAGTTGGATGTTTCGATGCTTGCTGTGCATATGGATTTTCGTGTCACCGACGCCCCAGCTCTTGAGCAAGCTATTATTCGCATCCTTGAACAGAGCTCTTACCATGTTGCCATAGATGCCCAAATACTTTTCCAAGACATTTGCCACGTCAGCAAACTCCACGTCGGAGCTCGAGTACGTACCTACTAATTACTTGATTTTAACACACAAACATGAGCTTGTATGTATATTCGTTAATTTTTTGTTTCTAATATTAGGCTATATCGAAGCTGGTGAAGATTGGTTGCTGTGAACTTCCACAATTTACAAGGTTAAAGAATTTGATTACATATGGTGCAGATAAGCATATTTCTGGGATTATAGCCCTACTCAAATCTTCTCCCAACCTTAACAACTTGGTCATATCTTGCTACAACTGCTCCAATAACGAAAGGCGTGAGGTAGGTACTTTGTTTTCATTCGTCACTGTAGGCATGCATCAATGTCTAGTCTTGATTGAATAAAGTAATTTCCTAGCTATCTTCGAACATAACATTATATTATGTGTATATATATATATACTCTAATTAATTGTTTCTTTTAATTAACTATATATACAAGATAAACTTAGGCCATATTTTGCATTAAGAATGAGTTTAGTTAAGAGATCAATCGATCGTACTGGATCATCTATGAGTTCAAAAACTTTTGTGTTAGAACCCATCCATTGATCCACTTCATATGTATCCTTGGAATGATCACGGGTTCGAAACCATGCAACCACTTCTCCCTCCCTCGACTTCCAATATCTGACCTTACAATAATTTAGCATTTGCCCTAATTATTTTTTATTGTTTCTATTTCTTTTGGATCAGGCATCCATCCAAAAGGTTCAAATTGCGGAAGAGTTAGCTGATTGTGACTTATTACATCTTGAGTTTGTTGATATTGCATACTTTGGCACAACGATGGTACCATTGGCACAAATTATATTGGAGAGAGCTCCAGCTTTGGTAGAGATGGTGATTCGCAATACCTCGTCTCTAACAAGAATTTCTGATGATTTTATCAACAAATTTCAGGCGCTTCTTGTGTATCCAAAATCTTCACAAAAAGCAAAAGTCGTGATCCATCAATAATCCTGCAATTCTGGCACCACCACCACCATTAATTATGCGTACTTGAATACAATCCTTCATATATATTTTCTTAGAGATTGTATTAATCTTGTTAACTACGTTATTTTGTTAATTTATTTGTTTATCAATATTGAAAGCATGCATGTGTGTGAGTAACCATTAATATAGGAACCAAATCCCCCGTGAGAACCTATGAACCAATCTTAACCTTAGATTTGATTAGATCTAATAATCATAATTTAGTTAAAGTTTTAGTCAAAGCAAGGTGGCAAATTTGTAATATTTGAGAACTTAATGAAGGCGGGGTTATTTCCGTAATTTATAAATTCGGTTATGTTTTTTTCGGATTTTGGGCCCAATTCTCAGAATTAAATAGACAACGCTTTAAAACCGTTGTCTTTTCTAGCGTTGTATTAATATGCTAACATGAAAGATTTATATTGCTAACATCAACAGATTTTGTGCTAACATGAGGTAGACTCATATTGCTAACTTGACGAGATCATAATATTAAATTAACACGTATTAAACACCACACATATAACATTGGATCACATTTAAAATAATATTGTGTAACATGTGTAACATCATTCAGACATACAACATATTGCTAATATGTTAGAGAATATACACACTGCTAATATGTGACTAATAATTTGCTAATATGTTAGTAACATGTTGTTAATATGTGAATAATGATATACTAGTATGACTTAAATTTTCAAATATTACAAGTTTTCAAAATAATATTAAGCATTGATAAAATTATAATTGTTTATGAACTTAACTATATATATCTCATACTTTAACTATTTTCTCATGAAAGCAACTTAAAATTCAAAGTCGTGCATAAAAAATTTCATGTTAGCAACATAAACACAAGATATGAGCAATATTGTGATATCATATTAGCAAATGTTTGACAGTTACGAGTTGAATATACGTGAAAAAAAGTTTTTTGTATTTTTCATCAATTTTTGCTCAAATAAACATATGCACTATGGATCTTAAATGAAAGAGCATGAAAAAATCTTTAATTTGATATATTTTTTTGCGTAAATTGGATAAAAAATGAGCAAGTTATGATTATTTAAAGTTTTTAAGAATTTTTTAAAAGATGATGACATCACTTTATAAAAAAAAAATCTGGAATTACCCCTTATATTCCGAATTTTACATATTTACAACTATGTCACCGCCTTTTTATCCGTCATATCATCAAAATCCTTGAATTTGATTGGTTCCTAGGTTCTCATAGGGGGATTGGTTTCTATTTGAACTCACCCATATATATATATATATATATATATATATATATATATATTAAGGTCTAGTAAGATATACGAGCATTCCTTTATGACCAGACAATCTCATTTATATTATAACTAAATATTATATGGAATTTGAACGTGAAGAGTAGAATAATTATGCGAGGATGTGATCTTCTATGAAGTCATTGAAGAATTTATGAGACATCTAAGCATTTATTTTTTGCAGATGAAGAAATTTGGACTTGAAATAGGCTAAATATGATGGTCGTTACTTGGCGTATCTACATCCTTCTCACCTCAATGAAATATTGTTTAGAGCTATCAATTTTTGACACGACATGATAACGCGATATGAACACTTACAAAATTAACGTGTTATTATTTAGTGTTATTGTGTAACGCATTAATATTATATATATATATATATATTAGTTATGCATAATAATTTAATATATTTATTTCATGTAAAAATTTTTATCGTGTCTCTATCGTGTTGTGTAAGCATGATAAAAATGGTATTTTTTATGTTCGTGTTTGTACAAAAGGAATTGTTTTAATATCGAGTATAACCTTTACTGATCGTGTTCGTGTTGGATCTAATCGTAATGATAGTTACGCACGGTCATTGTTGTTGCAATAATTTTAATTTTCGTTGTTAATTTGTTATTACGAAAATTTATAACTCATACATAATCTAAAAAAACATTAAAGTTTGATAATTTTTGCGCAATTAACTCATTATTATGCAAAGACCTCACCATGGCAAAAAAGGCAAAAATCCGGTCCACATGACGTGTGTCACCGACGAGACTAAATCGTTTGTCAAAAAGTGCGACTCTAACTGATACAGTTCATATAGTGATTACTGATTAGTGATTAGTAATTTAGTAGTGAATAAGTGATACAGATCCCAATTTATTTAGTCTCAACAACCCAAAAAAGGAACAAATATCACGCGCATTGGACGTGCTAGGCTAAAGCCCCCCTTGCCATTTTCCTTCGATTTTTCTTGTTTTCAATTTCAATTACCGAAGGGAATCTCGCTTCTCTAGAAGTAGATAATCTCATTATTAGTGAGAGAGAGAGAGAGAGAGAGAGAGAGAGAGAGAGCGATGAAGGACGAAGCTGTGAGCTCCTCACGCGACCCGTTATTGCCCCCGAGATCTTCGTCTCCTCCTCCGAGCCTCACTCCCGCTGCCAGGTGAAATTACTTCTGCGCTCGCCCTCGATAAACCCTTTTATCCTAATTGCAATTATATGCTTTACAAGGATGTAATTTGAGCATTTGTTGCTCGGGATTTTTATCGTTCTGGTTTCAATTTTGTGCCCGAACTCTTTGTCTGTTTGATTTCATCCCTTTTATTGTGCTCACAACTTGCGTATGTGTGATGCGCTGGGAAATTAGGGCATGTACTCCCTGCTGATTTTCCGTGGTCTTCGAATAAATACTCTGTGTGAGTGCGACTAAAATTACAGCTTTTCTGCTCATATTACTTTGAAGAGTTGGTAGTGATTCTGATTGTGGGTTTCGTTAATTTCTACTAATTAAATTGTGTCGGCTGAAACCTGATGTGAAATGACCTGCCTTTGCTTTATATCTTTCCTAGAATTTATATCCAGGTCATATATTTGGTAGTATATTATAAATGAAGTATTGGAGTATGGTACATGGCGTGCGACAAATTATCTTTCCATGAATTTGGGCACTGGATACCAGTGCCCGTACTTCCTTGCATGAAGTTTGAAAAGTACGCTGGGAAATTATATCTCTATATAGAATGGAGATCATTTGTTGAGAGCTTTTATCCTTGATTTTACCTGTATACAAGAAACTGTGAATACTGAATGAATAAAGATGGTAAATTTTGGACAAAAAGTCTTTTCTGCAATCTTCTTAAGGATTGATTTCATTATGTGAAAAGTTCATGATATTGGACTTCTCACAATGATTGTAGTAAATCTTTTATGTTGCTACATGTCACGTATGTAATCTCTGCTGTGTTGAACAGTTCTGCAGGGGCATCATCTCCTGCTGTTCCCACAAATGCTGGCAGCTCAGACGGGATTGGTCAAGGGCAGAACTCGAAAGGAGGATCGCTTTCCCGGATTGGTTCACAGCCCATGCACACATCATTGAGCACCAGTGCTGGTGGTTCAGCACTTGGATCATCACAGCCTTCTTGCAGGCCCTGGGAAAGGGGTGATCTGTTGAGGCGTCTCTCAACATTCAAACCAGCAAATTGGTTTGGAAAGCCTAAGGTTTTTGAACTTGCCTTTCCTTTTCTGACGCCTTTTTTATAGTGCTCCTCTGTTGGTGTTCTCTTTAATTCAACCTATTTGAGTGTCTGCTGCGTGCCAAATATTCAAGATCCATACCTTCAAATTGACATATCAAGGTCATCTCACTCTGTAAAATACTTACTACAGTTATTGGTTGATCAAGCCTTGGTATCAATTATGTTGAGTAAATAAAAAATAGAGATCTTAGTCTGCATTGAATCTAAACAAAATAAAGTTTCACTTCAGGATTTAACTCTCCCTTACCTTTTTCTAGATAATTATGAACAGGTGGAAAGCCTTTGCAAACTTGATTTATCAGTATGGCTGCTGGCTGGTACTGGAAAAGATAGATATAAGTTTAGATAATTTGTTTGCTTATCAAATTGAGAACCTTTGGATGTGATGGCCTGGGTGTGACATGAATGTAAGACTGCTCTTGTACTGTGCAAAAAAGTTCAGATCGAAGTTGAATTGGGAGTATTAGACTATTAGGTTGCCAACTGTACATTTTTTTTCTTACTTTCAAGTTTCTGCTACCTGTATAGCTTTGTGTTGGACCAGGATTGGTCATGGACAAAATGTGGTTTATATGCTTATCTCTATATTTGGATGCAATTCTTGATTCAGGCTGCAAGTTCCCTGGCCTGTGCCAGAAAAGGCTGGGTGAATGTGGATGTTGATAAAGTTGAATGTGAATCCTGTGGTGCAATTTTGAAGTTTGTTTCATCGGCTACCTGGACTCCTTCTGAAGGTGAATTGTGATGGTAGTTGATGATTAGGTTAAGTGAAGAATTCTTCCAAGTTATCACCAGTTTATTTGCATTGGACATTTTCTTGATTCATATTCAAGATAAAGGATAAAAGTTTGAACAATAGTTGATTATTAGGTTAAATGAAGGTTTTTCCCTTTTTTTTCCAGCTTATATGTATAGAAAATTGTGTACTTCTATGAAGATAAAAGAAGTATTTTTTTAACATTATTATATTTTTTATGATTTATGAGCTGTTGGCTGTTGCCTGTTACAATAATCCTGAAACCTTTCAATAAAAAATCTGCAAGTACCAAATAATTTCTGTACTTCTAAATTTCAGTATATCAGTTCTGTAGGATGTTTCTCAATTGTCATATATTGTTTTGTTACATTGATGATATTATTGTTATTATATTTGCATTTTTGTGAAAGTCAGTCTTGTATGTTGCTAGAGAGTTGGTCAGTTACAGACTAAGGCATCTGAGTCCCAGTTAATCAGTAACTAGGGGTGTGACTTTTCCGACATCTCAAATGAATACTTACAAATCACCTTGAATTTTAAATGATTATTGCATTTCTATAATAGGCGGCTAATTAGGTTTCTTCTTATCCTGTAAAGTTGTATATTTGGTGCTTCTGTGGGTTAAACTCATTGTGACATTTTTCACGTAGAAGAAAACTCAAAAGTAGCTTTGACCTCACGGAAGGTGTTATAATTAGCTCAAGAGAGCACAGCTTGATGTTCTATTATATAGATGCCCCTTGATTCCTGTTTCTGTTAAAAACTAAGGTGGTCCTCCTTTTCCTTTTAATTGCTTCTCTCCCCCTATCTCTCTCCATTATAATCTAGGATTATTCCTCAAATTCTCTTCAACTTTTAAGAATAGGCATGCAGATACTTGTAGCTCTGAGAAACATAAAGTTTATCGAACAATCGACCAGCCTGAATTTTTGCATCTTTTGTGGTTGAGGAGTTGATATTTTTATATTTAACTTAAAAAGGTTGGTGACGTGGGAATATATTTAATGGGTATGCCCTTGATCTGGTTGGAATCATACCTTTTGACAAAAGGGACTTAATACAAATTACAAAGTTACTTCCTCTGATTTCAAATTTCTTTTGTACCTAATAAGTAATTCATGAAATCTCAGACAATAACTATTTAACTATCTTATAGATTGCAATGCTCAGTTCTTTTATATTATTAGCAGGATTTTAGGTTTTATCAAAACTTTGCTGTTTGATTCTCTGAATAAAGATTATATTCAGCTCCTAATGATCTCGAATGGAGTGTTGGGCAGATGAAGCCTTTTCTATTTAAAAAACTCCTCACTATTTTAATATTAACTGTGTTTTTTTCTCCAGAGCAGTAAACCTACTGCTTGCTATTCGCCTTTTCATTAGTTCCTAATTATGCAGCTTTGGTACTTTATACTAAATTACTAATCAAAGACAGAATTTTGTCTTGTTGCTGTTGATTAGTCATCTCACATCTGTCTAATTTTTTGTTGTAGCTGATGCTGCTGGAGAAGAATTTTCCAAAAGACTTGATGAAGGGCATAAGGTTACCTGCCCATGGATAGGAAACTGCTGTGCAGAAAGTCTGGTGCAGTTCCCGCCTACTCCACCATCAGCACTTATTGGTGGCTATAAGGATAGGTGTGACGGACTGCTCCAGTTTTCATCCCTTCCTGTTGTGGCTGCATCTGCAATTGAGCAAATGCGAATATCCAGGGGCTCTGAAATTGATCGGTTGCTGGCCCAGTCTCAGCTTGCTCGCAATGAATCTGGCATCAAGCTGGAAATTTTGTTAGGAACTGAGAGCTCCAGAGAGGATGTCTTCTTCATATACTCTCGTGTAATATATATGTGACCTCTACTTTTTTTTATATTGAATTAGTAGATTTGTTTATCTTTCCTTTCAGTGAAAGTTCCATCAAATTGCAGGCTCAGAAGCTCATAAGCCTTTGTGGATGGGAACCAAGGTGGCTTCCAAATGTTCAGGATTGCGAGGAGCATTCTGCTCAATCAGCTAGAAATGGCTGCTCAATTGGTCCCTCAAAATATCGTGCTCCTCCCCGTGATCCTAGCCGTGGAAAGAAAGCATTGTCCTCTTCAGCAAAAAGGGATTATGGTGGAACTGAAGTCATAGGAACCAATTCAAAAGGTGTATCTAGATCACCACTGTTGGATTGCAGCTTATGTGGTGCGACAGTGAGAATATGGGACTTCCTAACTGTCCCACGCCCCTCTAGCTTTGTTCCAAGTAGCACTGAGGGTCCTGAAACTAACAAGAAGATGGCATTAACACGTGGAATAAGTGCAGCAAGTGGAATTAGTGGGTGGGTTGCTGCTGATGGTACTGAGAAGGAGCAGGCAGAGGACCCGGATGAAGCTGCAACTGGTGAAGGAAAGTCTCTTTCAAATGTTGGGGTGGATTTGAATCTTACAATGTCTGCTGGATTGTCCTCATCACGGCTTAACATGAATGTTACGTCTGAACAGTACCAATATGGGCATAGAGGTAGAGATTTATTGATTGGGCAGCCTTCCAGCAGTGAGGTTGGTGATCGTGCAGCTTCATATGAATCACGCGGGCCTAGTTCCCGCAAGAGGAACTTAGATGAAGGTGGAAGTACAGTTGACAGGCCACACTTACTGCTTCAACAAGCAGACAGTGGTGAAGGTACTGTCATTGATCGCGACGGTGATGAGGTCGATGACGGTGGGCAGTACTCTGCTGGCCCTTCTAAACGTGCTCGTGATTCTGGGGTTGTAGAACCCCGCCGTTCACCATATAGAAAAGATTCTTCTGGTGCTGGTCCCAGCCGGTCATTTGGCTTTGACATAGGCATTGATGCTTATAGAGATGAATTTGACCAGGGAAATGAGCAAGTAATTGGTAATCCATCAGCTAGAGATTCAACCCATGTATCCTCCGTCATTGCAATGGACACTATATGCCACAGTGCAGATAATGATTCAATGGAAAGTGTTGAGAACTATCCTGGGAATTTTGATGACATACATTTGCCTTCTACATCAGGAATCAAGAACACAGATCCTGTTGAGACATCAGAGTTAAATTACAGTAATCAAGCTCAGCAGAGTACTTGTCCTGCTGCTGTGAGAAGTACTGGTGAAATTGGAGTTAGCAGTACAAATGAAGAAGAAGTAGTTAACACTGATACTTTTACTGCACATGGGAGGGATGGTCCCAGCTTGGGGATTAGTGGAGGAAGTGTTGGCATGGGTGCTAGCCATGAAGCTGAAATTCATGGGATTGATGCTTCTATCTACAGAACCGACAGTGTTGTTGGTGATGTAGAACCTATAACTGAAATAACTGATAATCAAGGCCAAACAGGTGAATTTGCACCAGATCCTGGGATGGGTGATTTTGTCCCTGAAGAAGTGGATAGGGAGGATCCTCATGGTGATAGTCAAGATTTGATGTCTCGATCTGTAGTTAGGGCAGATAGCGGGTCAAAAGTTATGGGCTCAACAAAGGCAGAATCTGTTGAAAGTGGAGAAAAGACAAGTAACATGTGGGCTACCTCCTGTGAGAACAGTCCCCATCCTTCACTTTCTTGCAATGCCATTTTATATTCTGGGATTGAGCTATCTAAGGAAGAAGTCACCCAGGCCGCGAAAGATCTGACAACTGATGACTGTGGTTTTGTAGAATCAGGCTATCAAGTTGCAAATGGTTCAGGTAAAGAGTTGCATTTCTGTAAATGAAAATTGGTGGTGTTCTGCTGCACATTGAAGTTAAAAAAATGTTTTATCTGCTAGTTTACTTTATGATAAATTGTGCTGTAATTTCCTGTGTGATCAAGAGCCTGTATTTTTTAAGCGCTGTCTGATAATCAATTCCATTATGCGTGTCCCGTGTGCACGCATGTATGTTAATCAGGCTGTTGTTTTTTATATAAAACTCTGTTAGGGCCTCCAAATGGTGGAAGCAACTATGATGAGCCGGTGGAATTTGATCCAATCAAGCACCACAATCTCTTCTGTCCCTGGGTTAACGGAAATGTTGCTGCAGCGGGCTGTAGTAGTAGCGGTGGGTCTGGTTCCAGTGCCAGTGCCACTGCTCTTGCGCTTTGTGGTTGGCAGCTGACGATAGATGCTTTGGATGCTTTCCAATTGCAAGGCCAGGTTCCAGTCCAAACCGTAGAATCTGAATCTGCTGCTTCCATGTATAAGGTTAGCATGGATAAGTCTAATGTCTTCCAACTGCCGTGATCTTGATTTTGCTTTAAATTCCCTTCTTATATTCCTTTCCTGCTGATATAGTGATGCAGGCAGAAGCTTTAACAAAACGAAGAATACCCAAACACAATTCGAAGAACTATGAAGAAAGATGAATTGTATTCAAAAGGGGAGAAAAGCCCATTTTATTCCTAAAAACCACCAAATAAAAATAACATGAAAGCAACTACTTGTACTAAAAAAACCTTACTAAACATAATCAGACTAGGAAATTGTAAGACGTAAACTAACTATTCACTAATCAGACTAGGAAATTGAAAAATATTAACATAATAAATAAATAAATAAGTTAAATATAAGACTCCATAATAGAAATAAGATCTGCAATAACTTAAATGCCAGCCTTGTCTGAAGCAAGAGGTTTGAACTTGCCCAAGGATGCCAAGACAGTTTCGTCACCATCATATAGTATATGTGAAATTTGGTGAATATGTAAAACAATCTTTTCTTTCATGAGATCTGGATATCCTGTCATCCTTTATACACTTCAATGTTTTCTTGAGAATTTTTTTATACTTAATTTGATGCAAGTTATATTGCTTTTCCCCTTCTGTCTAAAGGAAGTGGACTTTTAAAAATATTTTATCATCTAAGACCTGTATTTGTTCCGTTTCATTATTATTTTCGAACGAGTCCATCTTGTTTGTTCATTGTGGTTGTCATAACAATTGTTGCCATAATACTAACATGAATAAACGTTACAAGTAAGAGGATGGCAATCTTCAAATAATAGAACGAATGCTGATAATGACCTTATCTGACATATAGGGGGAATCATTCAGCACTGAATTTTTTTTGAGAGATTATAAGTCCAACACATTTCCTTTTGTTTGGTGCGACTTTGATCTGATAACATGTTGGGTAAACCAAAACTTAAAGCTCAGAGAACTATATGTCTAATAACTCTTAACAATAAAAAGGGAAATAAAACTACTACTACTACTACTACTATTGTACCACTTCTACTAATGCAATAATAGTAGTGATATTAGCAGTAGCAGTACTTGCATTCTTTTATTTTATCTTTAGTTTACTGTGTTTGACAGGAGCAGCTAAGTTTCTTTCTCTTGGAAAATGTGGTGTTGATTGAAACTCAGATTTTGTATTCTCTTTCAGTTGACTCTTAAGACTTATTATGAAAACCTTCACAACTTTGAACTACAAAAAATGGCTCGACTTTTTTGCAGGATGATCACAACACACCTGGTCGGAAACTCTTGGCACGGCACTCATTCAACAAAAGCCGTGGGAAGAACTAAAAATGGACTTTTGGCGTCTGGTAGTTTTCTGCTAACCATCCAATGTTTCTATCTGAAAAATAGTAGTAGTAGTAGTAGTAGTAGTAGTAGTAGTAGTAGTAGTAGTAGTAGTAGTATTATTATTATTATTATTATTATTATTATTATTATTATTATTATTATTATTTATCAATACTCCCCGCTACTATATTTCAAGCTCTGCTGGTTTAGCTAAGACTGCTATGGACCTCATTTGTGTATTACCTTTGCATTTTGCTAATTGCTTATGTAACATGGAAGCTTCAAGGGAAATAAATAGAGTTTGAACTTTGAAGTTTTGTTGTGTGTATTTTGCAACTAAGTCTGATTTCACTGCTTGCAGTTATTATTGGTTCATGGCGCAGTCATCAAACCTTGAGCATGGCAGCGCCTAATCCTATTCCAACCAACCGTCTTGATGTTTTTGTTGCTTTTCGCCTCAAATGGAGTAAGCTGAAATTCCATTAGCAATGTCATTGTTTTGAGATACAAGAGAACCTCTATTTCAATGTTCCCGGAGTGCCTCCTCCCCTCCTATTTCCCGACCTCATTTTCAATAACGCCTCGAATCATCATCAGGCAGGCTTGTTTAGTCATAAAATTAATAGTGTCTATGGAATTGTGTTACTGTTTCAGAATTTTGTTTGTATTTCTGGATATTGCTCGTCTTGCTGTTTTTATTTATCGTTCGACACTCCATGAATCTTCTACTTCTAGCTTCAGATTTTTTTATTTTTTACATATATTAGTCGACCTCAGACGTTACAGAACATCCACTTCTAGATGTGTTTGAATTTCTTGTTGATTTAGA
Source organism: Perilla frutescens (assembly GCA_026008535.1). Classification (NCBI taxonomy): domain Eukaryota; kingdom Viridiplantae; phylum Streptophyta; class Magnoliopsida; order Lamiales; family Lamiaceae; genus Perilla; species Perilla frutescens. The sequence goes on from BRKX01000019.1 coordinate 6,464,999, forward strand.
AATAGGAATAGGCGTTATTGGGCGTTTGAATTTCTTGTCCATTTAGCATTAGGCACATAGGCGAATTTGGATGTCTTTAACATTTCGCTTGTTATTTTTACAACTTTATTCGCCTCATTGAGCTTCTATTGGATTTTCTTTGAATTAACCCCTGTAGCAATGCATTAGGTTAGGGGTGCTAATAATTGGCCTTTGTGAGATAACAAGTTTCTTTTTCGTTTCCATTAAAATAATTAGCAACATTTTTGTTCTTTGATTTGATTGCTAATGTCATTTATACATAACATACGATTAGGAGTATAGTTCTTTGGTTCCTAACGTCATTTATATGATTAGGTGTATAGTTCTTTGAGTAGAGTTCGTACGAGCTTTCAAAATAGGAAATTAGAAGTTAAACAAAACTTCGGCAATCTCAATTGCAAACTTATTACTTGGTTAATTAGTATTAATACAAACATTAAAAAAAACATATGATCTTTTTTTTCCCCCTTGAGTTCAACATTACCATACTTGAAAATTTCAATTCAAATAAAAACACGGGCTTCCAAATACACAACTAATTTTTCATTATAAACTACTATTAAAATTAATTAATTATTAAATTATTTAAATACCCTTTCCATTTTCTTTCCCTTTTTCATGTCTTCCTTCATATGTTCTTCGTTTGATTCTGCTCCACCAAGAATCCAGCCAATTTCAAATTGAGTTGTCCTCGTCTTCCACCGCCGCCACTGATGAAGATGCATCGACGAGTCTAGTTCGAAAAACTTTTTTCGAAGATGGGAGGCAGATTTCAAATATTACGTTTGGAACATGAAACCTTAGTAAGAAAAATACTCTGTAGTAAGAAAAAATCGGTTTAATTGGCGATTTTTGATATTGATAGGATATATATATAATAAATATGGTATATATTGAAAAATTAGCGGTGTACCTGAAAATATTTTCATTTTTAGTAACTAGAAAAACCAGCCGGGTCAACAAGAAGAAAACAATCGAACATTCTGGAATTCCTTCTCCTAATCCCCGGTCTTACTCTTATACCTCAGTTTTTCTCTCTCAAAGGTCAAACCTAAATCGTGAACATCGATCGGTTCAGCCCCACAATGGATCCGCAGCCCGAACCTGTCAGCTACATCTGTGGAGGTGATCATATAATTGCTTCACCAATAACGTGACTTACGCCACTGTTTTTTTGCTACTCGTTCTAAGCTCATGCGATTGATTTTCGATTATTCGCCTTTTCTTTTCCGTTTTCGATATGTTTGTATAGCAAAATTGAATTGTGGATTCTGCAGATTGCGGCCAAGAAAACACGCTGAAGCCAGGCGATGTGATTCAGTGCCGCGAATGCGGTTATCGTATTCTCTACAAAAAACGCACCCGCAGAAGTAATTTCCCTTTTTTCCTATCTTAACTTTTTATCTCAATAATTTTCTTTCTTGCATGTTCTGTGCTTCTCTTGCCTTTTCCGCTCCAAATCTTCATCATTGTAGACCGATTAATACTCCAATTTGTAGTTAATTTACCTTGGACGACACAGTGTGTGTGTGTGTGTTTGTTTTACTAAAAGAGGTATTGATTTATCATTTTGTGGCAAGGTGCTACGAAATAAATTTGCTTTATTATAGAGAGTGAGCGTTAATATATACTGGTTCTACTGTAAATGGAATTATAACCAAGAATCCTTATCTTGATAATGGTATAGCATTTTATAGTTATACTCCAATATATGGTATAATTTTTATGAATCAATAACCTTGGGATGACGCAGATTTTTTTAACTAAAAGAGGTAATTTATCCTTAGGCCCCGGAGTTGGGGCTTTGTTGTATTATAGGGATTATTAATTTATTGAGTATCAATATACAAGAGTTCTACTGTGATTTTAACTGTAACAAAAAATCCCTTATCTCTTGATCATGCAGAATCTTTTAACTAGAAGAGGTATTCGGTAGTATTTTGGGTTATATATATATATATATATATATGTATATATATTGTGGAGATTATTAATGTGTCGAGTACTGTTATATGGTGATTCTACTGTTATTGTAAATATAACGAAGAATCCTGCCTTTCCTGGGCTGAACGTTAGTCATATGGTTGGCATTTCTGTTGATGAACATATAGCAAATAATGACTCTAGCAAACTTGCTTATGTGTTGATGGACATTGCAGAATGTTTTATCTATAAGTGTATTGAGGAAGAGCATTGTTCCTTACTAGGTTTAACAATAATGTTCCTCAATTCTGCTGTTCAATCATTTGATAAACCATGGTCCACGGTGGACCATGCATTTCTTTTTTCTTATGATACTGTATTTTTGGAGTATGATTGGTTTCGTTAATATTTCGGTGTAGTTTGTTGTATGTATATGCTGAAAGGGATGGGACAAAAGGACCACCCTAAGAATGCAGTTCTGAGTCCAATTGTTGTGATGGGCTTGAATAGAAAAAATCGAAGACCTATATATATATACACACACACACACATAATAAATTTAAATGCACATCAGCTTGCAAGTTGTTCTGGTTGGACAACTTTCCTTCCCATTAGTCCCCATCATCCATGATGGGGTGATTATGAAATTTTGTTTCTACGCAATCAAGATCGCCCTTGCTATGGTATAATGTCTTAATTTAATAGCAACATTATCTTGATGATGCTTTATGGATTGTGAAATTTTGTTGTGGAATGTGTAGGTGCATTTTTTTTTCCTGCTGGATAACACGTGCTTATTTTACTTTACTGGTGCAGTTGTCCAGTATGAAGCACGTTAGAGCAATTTCAGAGGTCTATATAGTGATATCAAGGAGTTATTATGTTGTATGATGATTTAGTGCTGTTGAGAATTGTAGATATGCGGACATTGTGATATACACATATGGTGCTCTACATCGTATGGTTTGTGGTTGCTCTATGAATTGAAGAAATGAACATGTGTTGTGTGATCTATTAATAAGAATGATATGCTAGTTACTTTTGTGTCTATCAACTTGTTGCAGAGATTAGAATCAGCATTAGATGAACAATGATTGCCTAAATCTAAATAAGGAATGCTACCTTTAAATAGCCATGGAGTTAATTGTTTATGCTCTAGGGAGTTTGAGTTTATAATATCCAGGTCCAATGCTACAACTTCCACAAAATATTATGTCAGGTTTAGAGAATCAAAATCCATTAACCGGGTCTCGAATCCGGATCCAAATTAAAATCCAAGAAAATACCAAGTAGTGCTTGGATTTAGATTTTGATCCGTGAGACAGTCTAACAGTAGAAAACTTCCCATACGACTTCATGTTTTAACTTTGAGTTGCCTATAATGAGAGAACAATATTTACATGTTCTGAAACATGATTAGTTTGCTTTGTTGTGAGATTTAAGTCTTTTTTTCTTTCCCGGAGCGTATTCAGAAGTGTCACTTAGGAGATCTAGCCATCTATTATTATATGAAGATATATTGTGTCTTCGTTCGATTACATTATAATGATTATGATGCTATAATTGGCGACAATAATACTATTCGAAAATGTCATATAATGTGTGAAATTAATTAGTACATTAATTAGAAGTTTGGTAAATATTTAATCGCACTCTACTGTGTACCTGAGTGCATGTTATATGTTGGCGAATCAATAGATGATACATAAACTTAAAACCAAATTTTATAATTACTTCTCTATTAGACGTTAAATCTTAGCTGAAGTTTGCTATTAGAAAATGTATTACAAAAGGAACCGTGATTGTTGAGACTTAGCTTCGACATAATGGTGCGTACTCTTACATAATTCTAATTTATTGCCGTAATAAGTGTTTGTGTTTATGGGAATTAATTGCTGCATGTGCTATTCATATAATGATATGAGGTGTTGATAATTTATGCTATCAAGTCACAGAGAAATCGCAACGCTTTCACACATACCAGCGTCATCCCGTTATCAAAATTAAATTATAGTAGCAAAAACAGAAACAAAATCAATCAAACTAATTTACTTGAGATCTTGAGAATGCACATAAATTTATTAGTTGTACATAGGCATAGCTGTTGGAGGATCAAACATGATAGTTTTAAAGTGTAAAACGAGAGCAGATCTAGAAATCAGATGTGGAAGGTGGTAGCCTCAATCCCTTTGGAAGTAGCGTAGGCGAGTGGTGCATCATATTTGCTGAAGAGCCTGTAAGAAGAAAAGAGTGAAAGCCCTGCGTAGCAAAGTGTTACAATGAATGTGAGGGCGACCGACGCTGTCGCCTTCCGGCAGAAACTGCCGTAAGAGCTGCAGCTCTCGCTCCAAGTCACGGAGGCGTCGCCTTTGTACGCCAGGTACACCACCTCCGTCGATATGGCCCCCGCCGCTAGTATAATGTACGTCAGCAACTGCGTATGTATTCACACGGTACATAAAATTTTCAATTTTGGTATATGGAGCCCTAAGTCTCGGACTTTTGCAATACTACACAAACAAACTAATTTTCGTATTATTTATACATGCTTTGAGTGTAATGGTACGAATACGACGCATGATTACACTCGTGTGTATTCATTGCTTAAAGTGTAAAATCAAGTTTCCCATCGGGAGTTGCAAGCTTTTAACATTCACCCATCGAGTCACATGCTTGAGTGAGCAGACATGCATACATGTTGATTAGCTAGCTAGTAGTGTAATTAGCATTGAATGAAAATAAATTCGACAGATTTTGAGAAGCTAACTAATGAAATTGATTTGATTGAAAGTAGTGCAAGGGAAATATAAAAAAATTAAAAGACCCTAGAGGCCACAATCTAGAGAGATAGAGAACAAACCTGGTCAAGGAGAAAGAACGCCCAAGCCCGGGACATGGTGGACGGCCGCGGCACCGCCGCGACAACCGCCGACAGAAGCGAATAACCTGCACAAACGCCGCTTGCATGCACTAAGTATCTGTAGATCGGCAAAGTAAACGTAAGGCAAATCGAATTATAATCTCTATATATATCTATCTATCTATAAATATATATCGAAACATAATTCTTTTAATTGAAAAGAAAAAAAAAAGTGAAAAATGGGTTTATAATGAAAGGTAAAAAGTATAATTAGGTGTAGAGTACCTGAAAGCCCCAAGGTCGGAATAGGACAAAGCTCCATATTCGTTGGTCTGAGAGTCCTTGAGCATGATGACGAGCGCCGCTAGACAGAGGGCCATGGGCAGGATGCGCAGCAGCGTCTCCGCCGTGCGCATGGTGGGGATTCCATTTCCACTCTCATCCTCCGCCGCATTAGTAGTTTTCCCCATCACGATCGAAATTAAATTATGTGATAATAAAACTAGTATTCTTAGAAAGTGAGCGAATGAATTGTTCCAGCAAGGCTACTTATTAATGGACTTGGGTATGGTTTGGTGATGACCAACTAAATGCTCATTAAAGCACCCCCACACTTTCCCATGCAAGAACCTCTGTACCGCTGTGAGATTACATTTTGCACTTGGTGTTATATTTTTAAATTATGAGGTTTTATTGTATTTTTTCTTCAATTTCATTATTTTCACGCTTAAATTTAATTTTACAATTATTATTATGATTTGTCCCATTTAATTACGGTTTATAAATATTTTTTAGTATTTTATCTTTAATTTTCAATTAATAATTTATTATTATAGTTGATTTTTTCATAATTATAATTTATTTTTTAATTCATTTTTATTGATAAATATTGACTATGGTTATCATGTTATAATTAATTTTAATTTTATCATAAAGCAAAGACACACTCAAATAGTCTTTCAGATCGGAGATCGTAAACCAGAGACCACGGCCCAAACACACAACCACCTGAGACCACAACCAAACCCTAGTCTTACACAGAGAAGAACAACGTATTCCACACAGAGAGTGGAATATGCTCTAGGACAAAAGAAGAGAAGAAGTAGAAGAAGAAGAAATAAGATCTCATGGAGAAGATGAATAAGAAGACGAAAAACACAAAGTTTACCTCTCGAGCTCTCCTTTCTCTCTCTCTCTCTCTAGAACTCTCTAAAAAAACACGTAGTAACTATGTGAAGTATGAGAACAGTTCCACAACTGAGACTTAAATAATTCGGCGCAGATCTAGGGTTAGGGAAAAAGGAGATGGGCCGAGTTGCTTGAGTATATTGGGCCGGTCCACTTGGTTTGGACTTCTCATATAATGGGCCACTTAACAACAATCTCCACCTTAGCCTATTTGAGATCAACTGCAACTGAAGTAGACACTTGTAGGGTTCATCATTGTCATATATCCCACCTATAGAGATCACACAACATAATTGTAGGTGAGATAGTTCCAAACACAAAGTCTGAATCAGATTACAAAAATCAAAGAAATAACCAAGTAATCACCAGGGACAAACCGTGTGAAACTACCAGGCTGCAGTCTTTGAGAACAAACACTACAAAAAAATCACGGTATAGCGACGGATTAGTCCGTCGTTATACTTTGATTTTTCGTCATTAGAATGTTCTAACGACAGACGTAATCCGTCAGTAAACCTTTAATTGGGAATATGGTTAACGACGTATTTCGATAGTCGTTAGTTTTTTACGATCGATTTAACGACGGACATATCCGTCGTTAAATCGGTCCCCATTTCTATCATGCGGAGTTATTAACGACCGATTTAACGACGGACTAGTCCGTCGTTATATTTATTTTAATTTTTTTTATTTTTTTTTTATATTTAAAGACGGACTCGTCGGTCGTTAAATTTATTTTAATTTTTTTTATTTTTTACGATAGATTAATATATATATATATATATATATATATATTTTCATTTTCAATTTTAATTATTTGAAAATGTTTTATATAAAATAAAATAGCTACAAATTATTATATAAATATTTACTAGAAATAAGAGATTAAACATATACAAATAGTTATCCAAAATCATACATAACAAAACATAACAATTTTAAAATCATAAATAATATCAAACATAAAAATAAAAATATCATCCACAATCAAAGACAAATAAAAAAATCCTAGGCTTAGAAGATGACCCACCGGCGCCGGCGTCCCCCCGAACCGACACTGCATCCCCTGCATCTGCTAGAGGAGAGCAAGCTGCTGATCCATCATCTCCTGGTGCTTCTACTCCCAGGTCTGCTCTCGCTGTTGAAACCGCTCCTCCTGTGCCTGTAGCTCCTGGATAGTGGCCTGAGAGTCATAGTACTGAGAGCCCACTGAATCAGTACTGCTACTCTTCTGACTATGTCCGATGTGGCCAGCAGCTCAGTTACCCAGCCCGAAGACGCGTCTCTTCTCCACGCCCACGACATTGATATAGATCGATGTTGTGTCAGGCATTACCTCAGATTAGTCGGGAGGCACCTGGCTCCTCTGCTCAATCACCTCACGTACCTTGCCCTATATTTATTAAATAATTAATGAAACATAACATGTCATCTGAATCAAAATACACTTACATCAAGTAAACATATAATTTGAATACACTTACAGCGATGCGCTTTGACTTCTGATCAGAGTAGTTGGTGTCACTGCTGCTATGCAGTCTCATAAAGGTCTCCCACCCCATCTCACCAGTCGTGAGACCCCTCTCTGACGCCTAAATAATAAAACCAAGATATTAGTACTCATACAAAAATTAAACATGATACTTAATTAACTTAAAAATAAATTATAATATTAAGAGAACGGACCAATGCTGCAGCATGCGCATGAGCACATCGGGATCCACCCTTGTGCTTCACTATGCCAATACCAGGGCCATCCAGCTCAGATATTATGTTCTTGCTTGAAATCTCAGCCTTCTTCGTGACCTCTGGCCTGTCCCAGTACGCTAGCCATGACTCCCAAATATCCTGAGGAATGCACAGAGGTCGACCCTTCCTCCTCTGCTTCTTGAATGTGCACACCATGTCCTTGTACCTCACAGCCGCCTTAGCACTCCATAATTTAATTAAGGGGTTGAATTTTCTTTAGACTATAGTATTAATTTATTTAATTTAGACTATAGTTTAGATCAGATTTTATTTAATTTGTATGTTAATTTTCGTCCATAATTACATAGGGTTGACTAGAATTGTATTTAAGATAATTTCCTACCTTGAATAGAATTCTAGTTTAGGTATTTTCCTACTATAGCTAGGGATCCCTTTTGGATCAGCTTTTAGACCTTTTTTTTTCTCTTTATTTCGTCCCTATTAACACTATAAATAGGGGATCCATATTACATTATTATTTTAGACTCTATTTGATAAATTTAGCTTTGTGCTTTCAATATTGTCTCACCCCCTTTTAAACCCTTGTTGATTGGTTCGAGTTCAGTAACTCTTAGAGCTTAGCAAACTTTAAGTTTCATTCAAGTTTCAATCTAGTGCTCGTGTGGTGCTAGGGTTGGATTGCTACGAAGAGGATTCAAGTGATGATTCGTTTGGTGGAGTAATCTTCACTAGGTGGACGCTCCGAGTCTGATTCATCTACAACAACATTAACGCCTCCATATCGACGTCCTCCACCATCCATAAACTGTCCGCAACATTACCATATCCTCCCAAGTTAGTTCGTGTGCCATTCATTGAGGTTCCAAGCCGTTCCAACATTCGCAAGTCATACGTGTTCCGTTCAGCCCGATTAACATCCATACCGTAAGTACATCAAATCTCTATCATACCCTATCTTCTCCAAGCCATTCTTCACCTATCTTACACACCCTACACATCCCCTAAGCCTTCCCTAAAATCACGTCCTTATTCAGCCCAATTTGTCGTAATTAGGTCTAGATTGGTTTGTTTATTGATTCGAGTTGTATTTTAGTTTAATTCAATTTATTTTCATTTTATTGAGTAATAGAGTAGGATTGAGTCCTTCCAAGTTGACGTGTTCTTTCCTAGAAGTCTTCCGCACATTTTCGTATCCTGTACAAATTGTATGGGTTACATCAACTTGTCAGATTCATGCCTGATTCTTGTGTGGAATTCCATGCTCTATAACTACATTCTATACTTTAATTGCAAGAATCCGATAAACCACATTATATTTGAGATTTCAAAATTTCACCCCATCATAGAATAGTGAAAACCTTCAAAAGTTAGATTATATATCTCTACTTATTGAAGGTTGAGAGAAAAATGTTACCAAATCTAATTGTTAGGTATATTAAAGTGTACGTAATTAACTCTCTCCCCTATAGTATATGAGCTGCACTTGCGTGCACCAATCCCTATATGCAGCAGTGTCAGACGGCGTGTTGCGTCAATGTTTATTTTTTTGTGAATTTTTAATTTTTTTTTATTTATTGATTATTTTTTTCGATTTCCTATTTTCTCTTTCTATTTTTTCCCCAAAAAATCATATCCTAAAATAAAATTAGTAAACCCTAAAATTAAAGCGAATTAATTTAATTTGTTTGAAGTAAACATAAATTTATACCCTAAAATGGAATTGATAAACCCTAAAAAATACAAAATAAATCTATAAGAAAACCTTAAAAAACACAAAATAAACTCCTAAAAAAATCTTAAAAAAACCACGATCCCTGAAAAACCATGAACTCTAAAAAAATCCTAAACTTTTAAACTCTAAACATTAATTGAAATGGAAAAAATCACAATTTGAACTAAATATAGTATAAGATAACTAGCAGACGTCTTACTTTTTAAGAATACATATGATACTTTTGAAATTTTGAGTTTTATTATTACTATTGTTACTGATTTTGCTGGGATTTTTTTTTTACAAGTTGATCGGACTCACGTTGACTCTCGAATTTGGGTGATTCGTCTGAAATAAGACTTATATACACTTTATGCACTATGATAGGAATATACATATATAAAATTCTATTATGTGCATGCAAATGAATGATTTAGAGATGACGTGTTCAACTAATATATGACAAAATAGTAAAGGAAAACATGAAAATAAATTGATAATCTGATGAGTACGTGCAACAAATATTTTTGAGGGGCCATAGATGAAAAATAATTATATATTATATTTCTTATTATATACATACGGTACACTTCTAGTCTTTTATATATATATATATATATATATATATATATATATATATATATATATGTTTGCCACCCTCTCACTGAAAAGAGAGTTTTTTAGAGATAATTATATTGTTAGAGACGATAAATGTCATCACTTATAATAAATTTAAGTAATGATAGGGCATCTTTAATTACTATATGTCATCTCTAATGATATTTTTATAAGAACATAGTTGTCACTTAAAATGATATTTAATTTATTTGGGATGAACTTTTAAATTAAACATCATTTTAAATGACAACAATGGCGTCTTAAAAATGTCTTTAGAAATAACATCTGATAATTAGAGACGACATATCGTAACTTAAGCCTATTATAAGTGACGACATTTATCGTCATCAATAATATTATTACTAAAGACCCTTTTTTGTTGTGTCTACTCATACGGTCATTTTTTGATAGTATTCTTAATTAGTTATCAAGTGAGATTCCATCACATTTAAGTTATCATTTCCACTTATGATCTCTAACCAATTAAATGAATAATAATTCCTTCAACATCTCTATTAAAAATGCTAATTAATAACACTAATACAAATACTAAACGTATATAGTACAAAAAACTTATAATTTGCAAAACGGATATCACAAGTTTTATCATGGACGGATACACAAACATGCACGTTACACATACATGACTATATAACATGCATATAGAAAAATAAATGAATTATTTTTTACATACATATAAAAGCATAAAATTACCCATGTAAAAATAGAAAAGAAATAACTTTAAACGATTTTTATTACTTGAGATTTTCTATTACACTCCATATTACACTTTCAAATTATGTATTTTTTTAACCCTTTCCCAACTCAATAAAAGAGAACAGAGAAAAAAAGACAACAAATAGAAAACGGAAGATAAAAATATTGTGAAAAAAAATCTTCGAGAACTAATCATATATATGTCATATATGTATAGGAGTAACTACTTGAAAATTGAAACATATCAAGATGAGATGATATTAATTATATTTATAGTACATTTTAAGATTATGAATAATGAACTACTTATTGATCCCATTATTCCGATTTGCATGAAATCCACGTTTTGCACCTCGACAAAATAATTATGACATGCCATTATTGTTGGCATTACGGGCGATGGACTAATATTTTTTGTTATATTGTACTTGTTTTGTGGCTGGGATATAATGATCATATATAAGACGATCTTAACTTTTAAAAAATTTATATTAGCTACTAAATTTTAAAATTACTTAATTGTCGCGCCCATCTTCGATCAACGTGCCTTAGTTATATATATAAAAAAAATTCACAAAAAAATAGCGAGACTTTTTTCTTCCATTTCTAACAAGCATTTAATCGAACGGTTAGTGTTTATAACTCACATTAGAAGCGCAGAATTCCTCAATCAAACAACAACAATAAAAATATTCCTTCACAAACTAACCTTTAAAATTCCACCAGACTAATCTTTCACTATTAATACGAACTGGAACCTTAAGCTTGTATAAATGAATTTTTAAAATTTTTTTTTGAAGAACCAAAATAAACTCTAGAAAATTGGGCCCAAAAATGAAACACTCAAATTGACTTTCAACACATTTTAATAAGAGTATTTAATACATTTACACTACCTTTTTACTTAAATAAATGAGTTATAAATCTATAATAAAATAAATTTAATAAAAATATACTACTAACTCAAAAGAACATATTTGCGTGTGTATTAGAAAAAGATGATCGTTAAACGTTTCATAAGATGAGACTTAAGATCACCACTTACTAACCCATTATTTCCGCCAGTATCATTGGAATAAAATTTCAATTATTGAATTAAATATTGAGCGCATATTTATTTCCCACGTTTTACTAACTTTAAAATTTTGGGTTGACTTCATTGTTTATTAATTTTGTTTGATTACACTTGCTTAGAAAACCTTAAACATCTAATTTATAGCACAATCATTGATAATTAACATGTGAAATTATCTTTCATATTTACCAAATTAAGATTCAAGAATTCTCATGGGCAAAAGCAAACAATAAGAAATGATCGAGCAAGGCAAGCAAAATCTTCTAGAAAGTTATTTGTGAAACCGCTGCATTAGAGAAGTTCTCTCTAAGAAGTGGTATGCCATTTACTGAAAAAAAATTGGTTCTTAAAGACAATATTACATTAGTGACGACTAATATTGTCGCTTATAATAGACTTTAAGTAATAATATATCATTTCTAATTACTATATGACATCATCTTTAATGATATTTTTGAGACAATATTATTGTCACTTAAACTCAAATAAAATGTTCCTAAAAGTTCGTCCCAAATAAATTAAAAAATATTTTAAATGACACAATGTCATTACAAAATGTCATTAGATATGATATGTAATTATTAGAGACGACATGTTATTACATAAGTCTATTATAAGTGACGACTCACTAATAATATTATTACTAAAAACCATTTTTTTTGTAGTATTTGAGTTTACGCATGGATATATGTCATCAACATGACATGTTGACGTGCCAAATTTAACTGGATACATCATGTTACTCTTACTAGATAAATTATGAATGTTTATTACAATCTATACTATATATTAAAATAAAGTAGTGCATATTTTTTGAGAAAAAAATTTACGTTGAAAAATGTCAAATCATAAAATAATAAAATAAAAAAATATTTGCATTTTTCATTAAAATATTAATTTGAGTAACACATAAAATATAATTTTTATACAGTTTAATTCAAAATCTTAAATATATAGCTCGTACATTATCATTTCACAATTCATCTGATCAGATTTTAGAGATTAAACCATATTACTCAAAAAAATAAGATCGTCTTATATATCGTCACGTAATGCGTGGGTGTAAAGGTCTCAAGTTCGACTATGTGTGAGCCTCCACCTATTTTTATCTGATCAGATTTTATAACATATATGAGGGATGAGTATATTTATCCACAAAATTAATTTTTAATTCTAAATAAAAAAAAACAAAACAACAAATATTTCGAAACGGAAGGGGTATTATTTTTCACTCTTGAATTATTGAACTGACCAATTATGCATAGAGGCGGCCTCCACCTATTTTTCATTTCGTCATGCACATTGAAATTTCTATCCTATCCCCACGAGATAATATACACGTGGGATAGAATTTTGAATCTCTTTCCTTTTCTCCAAGCAATCAAACATCAAAATATATACAACTAAAATAAAAAATGGATGATTTGGATATCTTGACATTTAACACCAAACTCAATAGGAAAATGATATAATTAATTAAATTTATCAGTAAATTAAACCGAGAAATACATTATAAAAGTTCTATCGATATAAGATACGAAAGATAATTAAGTAATTATTTATCAAGACCTCAAAAATAGAAATTATATCAATCTTGAATTCCAAAAAGAATGTAGTTCGACTATTTTTAATAAAATCTTTATGTAATTTAACGGAAATACTCAATAGATGAATTTTCAATTAAAAAAAAAAATCAAAAGCATCAATATATATGATTTTTAGAGTTCTTCTACAATATTAATTTTCAGATCATAAATTGATAGATAACCTATATTTCCCCCCAAAATTGATAGAAATACTTATTAATAATAGTTATTAGCAAAGAAAAAATAGACCACTTAAATATTTGTTAATATATATCTATACATATATTAAGGCAAAATCACATAAGTACGCATTGATATTGGATTTGATTCTAAGTACGTTGTGTGCCTTTTGAAGCGCACCATGCGTTCGAGTCACAGTTATGTATGTTTTATGTTTTCTTTTATGTCCATTTTGTATTTTTTCTTTCTTTTATAATACATTTTTTCTTTTTTCTTTTTTCTTTTTTCAATTTTTTCTTTTAAAATACAGATTCTTCTATCTTTTCTTTTTAAATATAGTTTTGCATTTTTTCTATTTTTTACTATTCTTGCTTACAACATTTTTATCTTTTTTCTATATTTTATTATTAAATATGTTGTGGTATCGCCTAGCCAGGGTTTACACTTCTTGGTTCCCTTTCCTCTTGTGGTCTCACACACACGCTACTCAAGTAGCAAGACCCAAAGAAAGGAGAAAAGAAAAATTACACGAGCTATCACAGACTTTTACAGTGAATATTGAGAAGCAAGGCTTCAATCTTCAGTAGCAACTTGATCTTTAACTTGAAGAGGCCTCAGAGGTGTAGATCTTGTGAATCTACAAGTTTTCTTCACAGGCAAGGGGGCTAAGATGGCCAAATCTGCACACACGTGAACAAAGCAAGTTAGAACAGAGAGATAGAGCAGGTAACAAGTAACAGAAGAGAGATAAGCCAGAGATAGATGAGATCAAAGTTCAATTGGTGGGAAAAGTGTCCAAGGGACACGGTTGGCTCAGATTTTCCCATGAACGACGGCGTAGGCGACTCCGGCGACACAGAGACCCAGACCAAAGGGAGGGGATGGCGAAACGATCCCTCACTCGAAGCACTCACAACCCTTTCAACTCAGAGAGCAACACAGCCGGCTACACTCATAGGCCAAACAGGAATCACGGTCAGATTCCGGCCAAAGACACCGAGATCGGCAGCAAGATGCACACAGAGAGAGAGAGAGCTTTTAGATTAGGGTTTGAACAGTGTGAGGCTTGAAAGAGAGAGAGGAACTCTCTCGAATGTTATAGAGAATGAATCAGCTTTGGAAAAGATGAGCCAATTAGGTTAGATTAATGAGGGGGAGGTGAAGAGTCAATTAGTGTAACGCCCCAATTTTATTACTCTTAATAAAAATGAAACATTAAACATGCTTTTATTAATAGATAAAAGAAAATCCCAAATAATCAAATATTAAGGTCTCAAAGATTACAGTGGAAAATCATAATAAGAAAATAATCTTAATTTATTTAAAATCTTTATTTAATCGAGACCATGACCACCACCATCACATCTTGACCCGCTAAGCATCACCTGAGCCTCCATCTGAAAAAGATAAAGTTTTTGGGGTGGGTACTTTAACTCAGCGAGGAGTGTCCAATTATCCAAGCTATATAAAATTAAACGAGTAAGTGAGAATAATAAAAGTTGTTCAGTCCATAGACCAAACCATATAGCTCGTCGGCCCAGTCTCATTTAGCCCGGAGGTCCATTTTCATGTTTTTAGCCCGAAGGCCCTATACTGTGCTGTGTCATCACATAACTGAATAATTAAATATAGGGAGAATAATTAAGACATGATCACGTAAAACCCCACCTTCACCTTCACTTTGACTCGGATATTAATTAATTAAGTCCGGCGCGCCTCCTATAAATTATTTATTGTAAATTAATACAGTGCATAAAGAAATAAAATCATGCGTAATATTTATACTATAGTGACAAAAATTCTTTAATCCCTTTTTATTTATATACATGCGTATAATAATATATATATATATATATATAACGTTACATATATATATTTATACATATATATATATATACATGCAATCATATATATAATTCACGTACAACTCATGCATATATAATATATATATATCTATCAATCACCTACGCATTACATATATATATATATATTATGTAAATATATACATATACACGGCACTTACATATATATATATATATACATCTGCATAACTATTTACATATATATATGTATGGACTTATTTATTATAACATATATAATATATTACATACATCAATCACATATATATATCTAGTACCACACCTAGATTATATATATATATATATATATATACATAGTACACGCAGCACATACCTATACCCTTATATATATATATATATATAATATACAAAACCCACACACACCACCAAACCAACATATAAAGTCTACATGCACCTATACATACAATAAAACATGCATGAAAAAGTACCAATCCCCTTAACTTTTTATGCCCACCATAATGATAAGATAGAAAGAAAAGTCAAAGCCTACACTTTTCTCTCTCCACTCATCTTCTTTCTTCGACCCAAAAAAAAAAAAGAATGGCAACACTGTGAAAACTCCACACAATCTCAATATATATATCATTCCCCAAAAAGAAATCAAATATGGTGCATGCGAAAAAAAAGAGAAAAAATGCCAACCGGAAGAAAGTATCCCCATACCTGGAGACGTGAAACTCAAATCCCTTTCCCCTTTCTTTTATTTGTTTCGTGGAAAAATGATGGGGAAAAATAACTCTATTTATAATGATGGGTTAGGGTTAGAGTTTGAAGAGGACAGAAGATTACGTGGTTATCTTGTTTCAATAATAAAAGATAGAGTTGATAAATTTCAAAATTTGGAATGATAAAATTTTGTAGGCAAATATATCCGAACAAGAAGAGGAAGAAGAATTGAAACATCTAGAATGTGGGCCTCAATACTTGGGCTTGGAAAAATAAAAGATCTGGGCTTCAAATAATTCTAAATGGACTAGAAATAAATTTTGGACAAAATAAATAAATGTAACACATTAGGCACTAAATAAATTAAATGCATGCAATGAAATAACCATGCTATAAAATAATAATTACTTAGGCGCGACTTATTAGACTTAATCAATTAATATCACACATAAATAAATAAAATATTTAAAAAAACAATTGTAGCAATTTAAATATTAAAAATCGGGTTGCTACATCCTTCCCTACTAAAAAAGAATTTCGTCCTCAAAATTACTTACTTGGGTCTAGAAACTGCGGGTATCTAGACATAATTTCTTCTTCTTTTTCCCAAGTAGCTTCATCTACATTGTCTCTACTCCACTGAACCTTAATTAACGGCCTTTCCCTATTTCTTAGTACGTGAATCTTCCTATCCAGCACAACTATTGGATATTCCTCATAAGTCAAATCCTTACTTAACCCTAACTCGGCGTAATTCACGATATTGCCCGAATCGTGAATATATCTTCTTAAGGATGAAACATGAAAAACATCATGTATCGAGGTCAAACTTGGTGGTAAAGCAAATCGATATGCTAATCCCCCCAACTCTCTCCAAGATTTCAAATGGCTCTATAAACCTTGGTCTTAGCTCCCCTCTTTTGCCAATACGCACGACTCCAATCATAGGCGATAACTTTAAGAAAACTTTGTCCTCGACCTCGAAATGAAAATCCCTTCTTTTAAGGTCAGCGTATGACTTCTGTCGATCTTGCGCAATTTTGATACGGTCTCGAATCTTGTCGATTACACCTACCGTCTTTTCGACTAACTTCGGCCCTAGAATTCTCTTTTCACCAACTTCGTCCTAGTGCAGAGGCGATCTGCACTTCCTCCCGTATAATACTTCATAAGGAGCCATCCCGATGGTCGCTTGGTAGCTGTTGTTGTAGGCAAATTCTACCAGCGGTAAATGCCTTTCCCAATTTTCACCAAAATCCATCACGCAGGCTCGCAACATGTCTTCTAGCGTCTGGATGGTTCTTTCTGACTGCCCATCGGTTTAAGGATGGTAAGCGGTGCTGAACTTTAACTTCGTTCCCATTGCTTCCTGCAAGCTCCTCCAGAAATTTGAGGTGAACCTCGTATCTCGATAAGATACAATAGATACTGGTACTCCATGCAGTCTTACAATTTCATCCACGTAAAGTTGGGCCAATCGATCCATGCTGTATGTCATCTTCATTGGTAGAAAATGTGCAGATTTCGTGAGTCTGTCCACTATCACCCAGATTGCGTGGTTTCCTTTGATCGTTTTTGGCAGTCCTACCACGAAATCCATGGCGATATTTTCCCATTTCCACTCCGGAATTTCGATCGGTTGCAAAAGACCTGTTGGTCGCTGATGTTCTGCCTTCACCTGTTAGCAAGTCATGCATCTTTCCACATATTCGCCGATAGATCTCTTCATGTTCCTCCACCAAAAATATTTTTTCAAGTCTTGATACATTTTGGTTCCTCCGGGATAAATGGAATATGGTGTATTATGAGCTTCTTCTAATATCTCCTTTCTTATCTCACTATTCTTGGGAACGCAAATTCTTCCTTCAAAGACTAATGCTCCGTCGTCTGCTAATGCAAAATTTTGAATATTGCCCTTCAATACTCGTTCCTTTATTTTGCACAGAAATTTATCATTTTCTTGTGTTGCCTTGATCTGATCTCTCAGCAATAGGCGCATTGTTAAGGTTGCCAAAACTGAGGTAGTGTTTTCGGTTGGTGGAACCACGTCTATTTTCATCTTAGCGAATTCTTGTACAAGCTGAGATGAATTGATCCCTTTTCTACTTAACGCGTCGGCTACCACATTCGCCTTTCCTGGGTGATAATGTATTGTGCAGTCGTAGTCTTTAACCAACTCGAGCCACCTCCTCTGCCTTATGTTTAGTTCCTTCTGGGTGAAGAAATACTTCAGGCTTTTGTGATCCGAGAAAATTTCAAATTTTCCCCTATAAAGAAAGTGTCGCCATATCTTCAGTGCGTGGACGACTGCTGCTAGTTCCAAGTCGTGAGTAGGGTAATTGAGTTCATGCATCTTTAACTGTCTTGACGCATAGGCCACCACTTTTCCGTGCTGCATTAGCACACATCCGAGTCCCTATTTGGAAGCATCACAGTATATCACAAATCCTTCACTGCCTTCTGGAATTATCAAAACAGGTGCAGTGGTGAGTTTCTGTTTTAGCAGCTGGAAACTTTCTTCATACTTCTCACTCCATTCGAATTTGACACCTTTCCTTATCAGCTGAGTTAACGGACCGGCTATCTTCGAAAAACCTTCAATGAAGCGTCTGTAGTATCCGGCAAGTCCCAAGAAACTCCTTATCTCACCAGCATTCTTCGTCAGCTCTCAATTGTTCACTGCTTCCACCTTTGATAGATCTACTTCTACTCCTTGAGCTGTTACCACGTGCCCAAGAAACACAACTCGATCCAGTCAAAATTCGCATTTGTTGAACTTGGCATAAAGCTTCTCTTTCCGCAACGTGTCTAGGACCAATCACAGGTGCTCTTTATGCTGCGTTTTGTCCTTGGAATATACCAGAATGTCATCAATAAATACTATGACAAACCGGTCTAAGTATTGGTGGAACACTCTGTTCATCAGATCCATGAACACTGCAGGTGCGTTGGTTAGTCCAAACAGCATTACTGTGAACTCGTAATGGCCATATCTGGTTCGAAATGCTGTTTTGGGAATGTCTCCTTCTTTCACCTTCAGCTGATGATACCCCGACCTCAAATCGATTTTCGAAAACACCCCTGCTCTTTTCAATTGATCAAATAGGTCTTCGATTCTGGGCAATGGGTACTTGTTTTTGATAGTGAGCTTGTTTAGGTCACGGTAGTCAATGCATATCCTTATACTCCCATCTTTTTTCTTTACGAACAGAACTGGTGCGCCCCAAGGTGACACACTGGGCCGTATGTATCCCTTGTCTAAAAGCTCCTGTATTTGAACTTTCAATTCCTCCAATTCTTTCGGCGGCATCCGGTTTGGTGCTTTAGAAACCGGTACCGTTCCTGGCACTATATCGATGAAGAACTCCACTTGTCTGTTTGGTGGTACGCCAGTGATGTCTTCGGAAAAGACATCGGAGTACTCTCGTACTATCGAAATATCTTCCATGGCTTTCTCCTGCTCTTCCGTGCTCATCACATTTACCAAAAATGCTTGGCAATCATTTCTTCTTATCATCTTTATTGCTTTCATCACTGAGATGATGTGAGGTGTTCTGCTCGTCTTGGTTCCCTTGAATGAGAATCGTTTCCCCTCCGATTGTTGGAAAATGACTTCTCGATCACGACATTTGATAACTGCATCATTTTGACTCAGCCAATCCATCCCTAGAATCACATCAAAATCTTTCATCTCCAAGATGAATAGGTCAGCCTCCAAAGTCCTTCCTTCTAGTGCTAATTTGACTCCTTTAGCCAAACGATCTGCCTTCATTGATTTGCCCGACGGGATACTTATTCTTAAAGGTTCAGTCTCCTCATCACATTTTACATTAGCTTTTTCATAAAATCTCTTTGCGATAAAAGAATGAGAAGCACCCGAATCGAAAAGTACTAAGGCAGACTTGTTGAGTACTGATAAGATACCTGTCATTGTCTTGGCCTCTTCTTCCTGGTTCATGGCAAATTCTCGCGCATTTTCTTTCCTGGTGGCATTGGAGTTGTTGAAATTTCGGTTCAAGGGACAATTCATTGCTTGGTGCCCCAGTTGGTAACAGCGATAACAACTATTTTCTCCGAGCATGCATTTCCCATAGTGTCGTTTCTGACATTTCTGGCACAAGGGTTTTTCTGTTGCTGCCTCTGGTCTGCCTCCTCCTTCAGTTCTCGGTTTCTTGTCAGGTTGGAAATTCCTTCCTCTGTTCTGATTGTTGCGCTCATCCCATCGCCGTTTCCCACCATTATTGGGAAATTTTGGAGCAGGCTTGTCCAGATTCAGACGGGTGGAAACCGCCCAGGCTCGCTGCACAATTTCTGGAAGAATTTAAATACTAAAGACTAATAATACTTAAAACTAAAGACAAATAATACTATGCCGATAAATCAAACTACTAGATTCTTCTAAATGCTACTAGCTCGCCTCATCCTCTTTCCCAAATTTAAGCTTTCATAGGGCTTCTGACGCGATATCCTAACCCCTCTGGGAATTCGGCCATAGAATTCCTCTCTCCAATTTCGCAGGATGTGGTTGATAAAATCATCAAAATCTATTATCTCAACACTCGACCGCCCTTTTGGTATCTCCAGAGTCAAATCCTTCAATGCGTCATCAGCAAAATCTCTCATAAGGGGAGATCCAATGATATTCTGGACCCTCTCAGCAGCTTCGATTGGGTCAAGCCCACACTTTGCCTGTTCCATCTTCTTCCAAAGATGCTGGATCTTCAGCAATTGCATCTCTGGTGCTGTATCATCCCACGATAGCTCATAAAACTTCCCTATTAAGTGGTTCTTTAAATCTTCCTCTCTACTAGCTAATGGCCGCCCAGGAATTTGACCTCCTGTACTCATTCTCGCCGTCTTATTTAACCGAACCATCTAAACCAAAACTTCGAGGACTATAAAACATTTTCATGAACAATACATATAATCATACTTGCATAACTTGAAATAAAACCTTTCTTTTACCTTTACTCGGGGTGATGCTGCGGATGCGATGATGGTCTTAACTTACTTGCTTACTTTTTTTTTTTTAGTATTCAGGAACGTAAGCGCTCTCTGATACCAAACTGTAACACCCCAATTTTATTACTCTTAATAAAAATGAAACGTTAAACATGCTTTTATTAATAGATAAAAGAAAATCCCAAATAATCAAATATTAAGGTCTCAAAGATTACAACGGAAAATCATAATAAGAAAATAATCTTAATTTATTTAAAATCTTTATTTAATCGAGACCATGACCACCACCATCGCATCTTGACCCGCTAAGCATCACCCGAGCCTCCATCTGAAAAAGATAAAGTTTTTGGGGTGAGTACTTTAACTCAGTGGGGAGTGTCCAATTATCAAAACTATATAAAATTAAACGAGTAAGTGAAAATAATAAAAGTTGTTCAGTCCGTAGACCAAACCATATAGCCCGTCGGCCCAGTCTCATTTAGCCCGGAGGCCCATTTTCATGTTTTTAGCCTGAAGGCCCTGTACTGTGCTGTGTCATCACATAACTGAATAATTAAATATAGAGAGAATAATTAGGACATGATCACGTAAAACCCCACCTTCACCTTCACTTTGACTCGGATATTAATTAATTAAGTCCGACGCGCCTCCTATAAATTATTTATTGTAAATTAATACAGTGCATAAAGAAATAAAATCATGCGTAATATTTATACTATAGTGACAAAAATTCTTTAATCCCTTTATATTTATACATGCGTATAATAATATATATATATAACGTTACATATATATATTTATACATATATATATATATAGAGAATTGATATGCTGCCCAACTTGTGTGCCCACCTTTGTGGGCGCCGCTGACGTCATCACTCTATTTATTCTTTTTTTTTTTGGTAATTTTGGCTTCTCTCCCGGACGGTATTCTCTCTCTGCCCTTTTCATTTCACTCATCTTCCCCAATATTTTTTTTCCTACAATTGGATTTTATATTATCTTTCTGCAAATGGGTTCATGCTTTAAAGAATCATTACTCTTCCATTAACTATTCTGATATCAGAATTCATGAGAATTGGTTTGTCTTCCTCTTGTCCCTTCACAGTTTTTTTCCCTTTCTTGCTGCAATTGGTATCTCTCTCTCTAACCAAACATCTTTAGAAGCCTCTGTCTACTCACTCTTACTCAATTACTTCAAAGGTAATTTAGAGTTTTTGAAAATTTTATTGACGCAATAGATTGGAGATGACACAAAATTCTGCCGAATGAAGTAGATCTCTACTTTCTCTCTCTTATTTCACCTTTTTTAGTGCTATCAAGTCAATTAATCTTGAAATTTTTTCATGGAAGATGAAGTTGGGTACTTCAATCTTAAGGAAACCTTATGATATTTTTAAAAATTAAATTTCTGCGTATGTTTTTTCACAAGATCTCTGCGTATGGTTTTTCACAGCAAGTTTATTATCACCATTTTTCTTTCTGCAGGCAAAAAGTTTTTTTTTTTATACAAAAGATTAGATCTTTCACAAAAAAATAAAAAATAATTTTTTTTTTGTAGAGACGGTTTTTACACTAAATCAAATTCTTCGCATAACTACAATACACAATCATTGTTATATCAAGGATGCTTTGGTCTATGAACCCAATTGTAAAAAGAAAATAAAATTGCAGAAGATGAGAGAGAATACCATTTCTTGCGGAAGAAAAGCCAAAAGTAAAGCAGAAGGAAAAAAAAAGAAAAAAGAAAAAAAAGAGGAATGCTGACGTGGCTGCCATGTCAGCGGCGCCTACAAAAGTGGGCACATAAGGTGGGCAGCATATCAATTCTATATATATATATATACATGCAATTATATATATAATTCACGTACAACTCATGCATATATAATATATATATATATATATATATTATAATATATATATATATATATATATCAATCACATACGCATTACATATAGATATATATATATATATATATTATGTAAATATATACATATACACGACACTTACATATATATATATATATACATCTGCATAACTATTTACATATATATATGTATGGACTTATTTATTATAACATATATATATATATATATATATTACATACATCAATCACACACACACACATATATATATATATATATAGTACGACACCTAGATTATATATATATACATAGTACACGCAACACATACCTATACCCCCTATATATATATATATATATAATATACAATACCCACACACACCACCAAACCAACATATGAAGTCTACATGCACCTGTATATACAATAAAACATGCATGAAAAAGTACCAATCCCCTTAACTTTTTATGCCCATCATAATGACAAGACAAAGAAAGAAAAGTCAAAGCCTACACTTTTCTCTCTCCACTCATCTTCTTTCTTCGACCAAAAAAAAAAAGAATGGCAACACTGTGAAAACTCCACACAATCTCAATATATATATCATTCCCCAAAAAGAAATCAAATATGGTGCATGCGAAAAAAAAGAGAAAAAATGCCAACCAGAAGAAAGTATCCCCATACCTGGAGACGTGAAACTCAAATCCCTTTCCCCTTTCTTTTATTTGTTTCGTGGAAAAATGATGGGGAAAAATAACTCTATTTATAATGATGGGTTAAGGTTAGAGTTTGAAGAGGACATGAGATTACGTGGTTATCTTGTTTCAATAATAAAAGATAGAGTTGATAAACTTCAAAATTTGGAATGATAAAATTTTGTAGGCAAATATATCCGAACAAGAAGAGGAAGAAGAATTGAAACATCTAGAATGTGGGTCTCAATAGTTGGGCTTGGAAAAATAAAAGATCTGGGCTTCAAATAATTCTAAATGGGCTAGAAATAAATTTTGGACAAAATAAATAAATGTAACACATTAGGCACTAAATAAATTATATGCATGCAATGAAATAATCATGCTATAAAATAATAATTACTTAGACGCGAATTATTAGACTTAATCAATTAATATCACACATAAATAAATAAAATATTTTAAAAAAAAATTGTAGCAATTTAAATATTAAAAATCGGGTTGCTACAATTAGGATTAAGGGTTTTGGGCTTCTGGGTTTGGGCCACAGCAATAGATAGGCACATAGGCCAAATTAATTAAAGAACAGTTGGGCCAATCCATAACAAAATACTTTTCATCTTCATTTTTTTTTCTATCTTTTCTTTTAATATACAATTTTTTTCTACCTCTTAGAATAAGAGTATAAGCAAACGCCCTTGCTTAAAAATTAAAATCTTGCTCCAAAATGAACGTTTCATATTTCTTTTTTGTTGAAAATTGAACTTTTTTAGATTTTTTTTTTTTTGAAAGTAAAAGAAATTTTATCATTCAATAAGCCCATTCATCCAATGAGGAAAATTCATATTCCACGTGCACATCAATCTCCATGCTATTGGTGCCAAAACATGCAATTGAGTGGGCAACAAAATTAGCTTTTCTAAGCATATGTTGAAACTCATTAATCACTAACATCAATCAAAGGGCCAAGCTCGCTTGCTTACTCTTCCCTCTCATCGTCATGCATAATTAAACGAATAGCTAATAAAGAGTCAGAATACACGACAAACGTAATTTTTTTAGATTTAACGTAACTTGTGTTTTTTTATCATATATTAATGTGGCTCATGTTGGCATTTGTAGCATAAAATTAAAATAGAAATTTGTTGACATTTCATTTATTTGGGCATTAAAGCATGATAATGACTATTGAAAATCTACAATCAATTATGGATTTATGTCTATGCAAATACAATATTAAATCGTTATATATATACACCCACATTATAATACTAGAAAACATAGTTTACTCATTGCAATGCAAGAATCTATACACAAAGTCTCTCGAGTCGAAAATTCGATGTTCATTTCTTCACTTTTATAATATTAATTGGGTGGACTTATTTCTGAAAAAGAAATTCTGTTGTTAAAGATTGCTAATGGTCTACAATTTTTTTCTTCTGATATCGGGTCATATATAGTCGTATTTCTCTTCATATTATAGTCGCAATATTTTTATTTCCTTTCATATCATTGTTGCAATTTTTTTTAAATTGTTTATTGTCAAATTTAAATTATTTGTTTTATTTACAAATTATTTAATTTTGAAGTAAGTACAAATATATGGTCTCTTATATTTACTTTAGTTCATAACATTTGCTTTTGAACTATATATATAATAATATAACGTATAAAGATTTTGAACTCAATTAATTTCATGATTTGCGCTATTTTTATAGTATGCTGATTTTTATTTACTTTTGATATTGAGTTATTTGTTTGTTTAAGTAATTAAGATAATTATTGTTTATATATATGGAACTAAAATTTAGTTTTTGAATTTATTAAATCTTTTTATACATTAGTTTCACACACTTCTATATATGTATTTGATATATATATCTGATCATGATTGAATTTTGCTACCGAGTATCGTGCGAACACTTCTATATATGTATATTTGATATATATATATATACATACATATCTAATCATGATTGAATTTACTTTTAATTTTTCAATCATTATAAAAATAAAATTATATCCAGCATCACGCCAGAGATATCCTAGTTTTAAGTATACAGTGAAACGGAAGTAAAGGAAGAATATGAGTGTCACTTATGTATGAATTACGAAAGATAGTCATTGACCTAAATCTGACGAATATATGAGATTTAGATCGCCAAATATTTTGCACTCATTAACTCTGGCGCCAACACATGCATTTATTTCAATTAAATAAAAGGTATGTGCTCACCATTTCCTTCACTTTATTTATAATTTTCCTCAATTATTATTGCTGGAGTAAGTTGCTTAAAAACATTAAAAATTGAATTTAGCTAACCTATGGCGTGCATGGATCGCATTAATTAACACTAATTTTGTATTAATTAATTAAAGAAGAAGAAGAAGATTCAACAATTCACTTGATCGATCTGCGGAGCCCACTGTTTTATTTTATTTCTTTTAAAACATTTTGAGCTTCTTAAATAAGGATATGCTCATGGTGTAGTTTTCAGTTGATAGAGGCATAGGGAAAAAAATACATGGATACGGTGGCATTGGGTATACTAATTGTCACTTCAATCGTGGTAGCTGCATTGGTAAAATGGGGGTGAAATTACTAAATTGGGTCTGGTTTAGGCCAAGAAAGCTGGAGAAGTTTCTGAGGGAGCAATGGCTGAATGGAACTCATTAATCCCCATTTCTCCACGACGTGAGGGATTGCATTAGCTCCATCATAGCTGAGCAGCCTAAAACTCTTCAACTCTCCCATGATATTTTACCCCATATATACCCATTTTACCTGCAAAACCTTTCCAAATATGGTAAGAATATTAATGTTAATTTTGTATCATACATATATATATTTCTCACTTCACCAATTAATTAATACTTACCATCATATATACAATATAAATGAAATCTATCATCATCCTCAGATATAATCAAAATAATCAAATGATAGTACGTACTGAAAAATATGTATGTATCTAACATTTAGAATTGATGGAATTTATATATAGGCGAAAATAGTTTTGTTTGGTTTGGTCCGTGGGCGCTACTGAATATATCGGATCCAGAAATAATAAAGGAGATTATGAAGAAAAGTGATGTGATTGGAAGGCCGTACAAAGGAGCAGTCAAGATCCTTACAACGGGACTTTTAACTCTCCAGGGCCAAAAATGGGCTTACCATAGAAAGATAGCCAATCCTGCTTTCCATCTGGAGAAACTCAAGGCATGTAAAAAATTCAATAAATTAAATAAACAAAACATGATGATGAATGCTGATTCTCTTTCACTTTTTCATTTAAATTTAAATTTCAACATATAATTCATGCATGCAGAATATGGTGCCAGCGATTTGTTTGAGCTGTTCCAGCATCATAAACAAGTTGGAAACAGTGCTAATGGTTTCGAGGAGTAACTAAATCGATATGTGGCCATACCTTGAAGATTTATCCGGCGACATCATTTCACGGACATCATTTGGAAGCAGCCATGAAGAAGGGAGAAAAATATTTGAGCTCCAGAAAGAGAAACTTAAGTTCATCCCCCAAGTAATACAGTTCGCATTCATCCCTAAATGGAGGTATGTACTATATATCTATATATGCATGAATGTTTTCATTAATTCTGATCTATAAATAATAATATTAAATAGAAACGAAATGTTGATCATAATGTATATCATACGTACGTACGTACAGATATGTGCCGACGAAAGTGAACAGGAAAACATCATCAATCATCGAGGAGATAATCATAAAATGGAGAATAAAAAGTATAATCGAGAAAAGGCAGAAGGCGATGGACGAAGCTCCCAACAACGACTTATTAGGCATACTGTTAGATTCTAATGCACGATTCATCAAAGAGAAAGGAAACAAGAACGGTGGAATGAGTGTTGAAGATGTAATGAATGAATGCGAGCAGTTCTACACTTCTACTTGGTTGGATCCGAGACCACTTCGTGTTTGCTGGTTTGGACGATGGTGTTGCTCTGCCAACATCCCCATTGGCAAACTCGAGCAAGAGAAGAGGTCAATTGTGTTTTCGGGGACAATCCCCACCCTACTTTTGAATCCTTAAATCACCTCAAAACTGTAAGATTATATTTATATATATATATATATATATATATATTTCATATACACCATTCTTAATAATCCATCCATCCCATCTGCTTATAAATTAATTAGTATATATAATTATTACAGGTGACGATGATCCTGCAAGAAGTGCTAAGATTGTACCCGCCGATTCCTATTATAGTTCGACGCACTAAAGAGGAGGTTCAACTCGGAAAATGGACTATTCCAACTGGGGTATATTTGCAGGTCCTGATAGGGCTACTCCATCATGATCCCAAGATCTGGGGAGATGATTCAAAGGAATTCAACCCACTCAGATTCTCAGGCGGAGTTTCCGCGGCCACCACCAGCCCGTATTCCTTCATACCGTTCGCTGCAGGGCCTCACCTCTGCATTGGAAAGAACTTCGCCATGATTGAAGCAAAAATGGCAATAGCAATGATCCTACGCCGCTTTTCATTTGACTTGTCACCCTCTTATTCACACGCTCCTTTCTCATTTTTCACTATGGCACCTCAATATGGTGCTCCAATGATTTTGCGCAAGCTTTAATTTACTCACCATCTACATCCTAAAATTAATCTTAATCTGCTCATAATGAATTAAGATACATGTATATGATAAATGGATGATAATGCTAAAATCCCAATTAATTTCAAGAAAATGTATATTGATCTCTGTTCACCAACAAATTTTTTACTTTGGTATTTACACATTTCAAGAAAAATAAGTGAAGTTAATGAAATTAATCAAACACTAAAAGTTTCTTGAAATCACACAGAGAAAGTTTAGGACGGTGTCAAGGTTGCAAAATTCGCTAGGCACTAGTCGGACGGTCCAGGAACCTAGCATAGAGATTGCCTATGCAGGGCCTAAGCTATGCATTTTTAGTTTTTATAATTTATTATTAAATAATGTTATTTATACTACAAAAACCGATTGAAAACATAAATTGAATCATATAGTACAATGCTAATTGCTAAGTACTTTGGTCTCATCCCACCTTTTCAATTTATTTTTTTCAAAACTTGAGTCATAGTACAGTGGCTAAGTACTTTGCTAATCACACTCATAGATTGCCCTAAGCTATGTGTTTTTATTTTTTATAATTTAATTTATTATTAAATAATGTTATTTATTTTACAAAAACCGATTGAAAACATAATTTGAATCTTGGTACAGTGCTAAGTATAATTTTAGTTCAGCTACATCCCAATACAAAAAAAAAAATTAAAACTAGGCTAATTAATAGAAGTCTGTTAGACATTATGTATAATTTTGTTGCCATTTCAAGGGCTAGAAGCCTAGAACTGAGTATCTTTTTCTGCACTTAGAATTTAAAGAGCAGGTCACAAAGGACAAGTCTAGCAAAAATAAACTTGAGAAAGATGAGGAATGAAATAATTAAGCAAATTCTCGAACATCTTCATTCATTTTTATGATATGTTTTATATACAAAGTAATACATTAAGATTTAATTAAGATCATAAAGGACATGAATTCCAATTCTTGAAGCAAGGATAATAACCACAAGAATGAAAAGACAACATCTTCATTAAGAGAATATTTTAAAGTATCCAGAAAAATCTCAATTTCTAACAGTTTTCTCTGTTAGCAAATCCTCCCTTGTAAGAATTTTAGTTATTAGATAAATTCATTCCATCCATAGATTTAATCGAATATTTTATTTCTTCTTTCTTTTAATTAAAAGTTGAAACAAAATAATTAGAGGCATTTTAAATTAAACAACAACAATAATAGTACAAAAAAAAATCCAGAAAGAGATTGAATTTTCGTAAATATAACTCCTCTGGAATAATCGTGGAATGCTGATCAAGGAATTAGACTTGTCAAAAAGTTGAAATAGAGGCAGGTCAAAGTTGCAGGGTGACTCCTGCTCCTTATAAGTTTGCAAAAATTATTAGAGAAATTAAGTTATTATTTTCCATATCCCTCACCATTATAATAATACATATTGCGGTGGCTAGCGGTTTTAATTAGTTCATGTACTTAGCCAGTAAAAAATGGAACCAACTTTAGGCGTCGTTCTCACCGCTATCGTAGTAGGTGCAAGCATAACATGCTTTGTGAAGTTAGTAAATTTGGTCTGGCTGAGGCCAAGAAAGCTCGAGAAACTTCTGAGGAATCAAGGTCTCCATGGGAATCCTTACCGGCCTATTCTCGGAGACACAAAAGATTTCGCTGCCGCCAATCAAGCAGAAAAGCTCCGATCAATCCAACTGTCTGATCATATTTTACCTCATATTTTTGGATACTTTCACACCATCCTTAACAACTACGGTAACTATACGGAACCCCCTCATGCTATATATATATAGTTATTTTGTGTTGTTGGAAACAGCGTAGGGAAAAAGAAGAAGATGATGATGATGAAAGGGAGAAGGGGGCTTTTGTGGTCCATTTCCTGCTGTACGCTCATTTTTTTTCTTAGATTTCAAATTTTAACAATTTTTAATTTAATTTTGCACTTATTATTTAGATTCATCTTACCCAATTAATATTTATTATTAAAATTTAGTATTTAATTTTTTCGATAGTTAATTAATAACTAAAAATTAAAAATTAAATATTAATTAGATAAGATGAACCCAAATAATATGAATAAAATTAAAGTAAAGTACAAACAATTGAAATATTTTTATTTTTCAAAATACAAGTTGACTGTGTAATAGAAAATGTAATACAGAATGTGTATAGGATTATAGGAATATCTCCTAGCTGTTGACTATTGACCGAGTGAGAAAAAAGAGATCAAAGGGATAAACTTTATTATGTTTTAACTTTTTTTTATTGCAAATATATCCCTCAAATCTTTAAAATACCACTTCAGCTCAAAGGGTTTTTTTTTCTATAATTGGGAGGGCTCTCTCAAAATTTTGAATTATTATTCTAGACCCCTGGGAGTCAAAATTCAGCTTATGAGGTCATAAAGCCTTTAATTAGTTGATTTAAAGACAAGTACAGATTATAAAGACTTCGTTTAATTATTTATTGATTAAGTGAGGTATAATTATAATACGAAAAACATTATTTACTTTGATAGATAGATAGATAAGTTTTTCAAGTATATATGTTATGTTATGTTTGATTTGATTAATATTAATTTCAGGTCCGAATTCTTTCTTATGGTTTGGTCCGTGGCCAAGACTAAATGTTGTTGACCCAGAGTTGATAAGGGAGATTCTAAACAAAGCTGATGTATACCAGAAGCCCCTCCCTGAAATGGGAAAGATTCTTACAGGTGGGCTCGTGGTTTTGGAGGGCCAAAAATGGGCTAAACATAGAAAGATTGTCAATCCTGCTTTTCATCTCCATAAGTTGAAGGTAACTAACTAATTCAACACCAATCTATTATTACATTTTTCATTTTTGTACAATATATACCTGGTACTGGTACATGCAGAATATGGTGCCCGCGATTGTTTTGAGCTGTTCGAACATGATACGCAAGTGGGAGGCCATGGTTTCTGGTAGTGATAAAGGATGGTGTGAAATCGATGTCTGGCCCTTCCTGGAAGATCTAGCGGGCGATGTAATTTCACGGACAGCATTTGGAAGCAACCATGAAGAAGGAACTAGGATATTTCAGCTCCAGAAAGAGAAACTCGAGATGTCTTTCCCATTACTGCAGTTAATAATCATCCCAGGATGGAGGTAATTTAACACCACCAAACTAAACTCACTCTACCTACTCTTAAATACTATTTATTTATTTATTAAACGTACAGATATCTTCCAACAAAAGTAAACAGGAGATTGAGAGCAATAACAACACAAGTCCAATCCTTACTTAGAGGTATAATCGAGAAGAGGCAGAATGGCATGAGCAAGGGAGATGACTTATTAGGCCTGCTGATGGAGTCCAATTCAGGAATCATTCAAGAACATGGAAACAAGAAAGCAGCTGGGATGAGCATCGAAGATGTCATAGAAGAGTGCAAGCTCTTTTACTTCGCCGGCTCAGAAACAACCTCGAGTTTGCTGGTCTGGACTATGCTCTTACTGTGCTTACATCCAGACTGGCAAACTCGAGCAAGAGAAGAGGTTAACCGCGTTTTGGGGAACTGCTTAGAGCCAACTTTTGAAGACTTAAATCACCTCAAAACAGTAATATTATAATATATATCACTACACAAATACACAATCACAATGTATATATGTGTACTAATACTAACAACAATCTGCTGCTGCTGCAGGTTACTATGATCCTGCAAGAGGTGCTGAGGTTGTACCCGCCCCTACCTCTCACTGCACGGGGCCCAACGGAGACGGTGAAGTTGGGAAATCTGACGATTCCGAAAGGGGTGCATATGACTCTGCTGATAGGCCAAGTCCATTATGATCCCGAGATTTGGGGAGAAGATGCTAGAGAGTTCAAACCTCAGAGATTCGCTGAAGGAATTCCTCAATCGGCAAAGATCAAGTCCGCCTTCATACCGTTCGGGTCAGGCCCTCGTGCCTGCATTGGGCAGCATTTGGCTATGATTGAAGCAAAAGTGGCCATAGCAATGATTCTACGCAGCTTCTCATTTGAATTGTCTCCCGCTTATGTGCATGCTCCTTTTGCAGTTTTAACTCTACAACCGCAATATGGTGCTCCCATGATTTTGCGCACTCTTCAATCGTAAACAATCACCGTCTTTCAGTCTCACCCACCATGTGTGACTGTTATATTTCCCCCACGTACGTGTTTCGTTTCGAATATACGGTAGAGAGTACTTGTGTGTGTATGCATGCATTCCAATAATAACTAGAGATTACTTTATGTAGAGAATACCATGTCTTTATGTATTTCAATGATAAATATTAAATACTGTTTTTGTATCTTAAATTTCAATATATAATAAATAAAAACCACTTTATGTATAGGTGATAAAATAATGAATAGAGATTATATAGGTGCGTGTTGCAGTTTACCGTGGTGTTATTTCAATAATTCTATGCGTGGTTTCAGAATTCAGAGTATTGTAATTACCCCTATAATCCATATGTGGCTTTAGAGTATTGTAACTTGTGATTTTCCAGTAATTAAGTGATTTGTTTTGGCTTAACAAAATGAGTTGAATAGGAGCATTTTGGAACAAATGTAAAATAACACTCTTAATATTCAAAAAAATTGACGAAATTTATAGATAATCAATTTGTGAGTTTTCAATAATTAATTGTAGAACTAAATGATAGTTTATTATTTGAACAATAGTGTTAAATTCAAATATCTATCAACGAAAGAACCATAAACACATGGAGCTCCCCCCACTCCTGGATTGGATGACTAACTTACTCCCCTCGGCGTGAGAGTTGACGTAATTGTAAAATAAAAATAAAAAAATTGGCAATTTAAAATTTTGTCACCTACATAAATAAATGCATTGTGATGCATAGAGTTAAATTTCGAGCCAGAAAAATGGAGGCGACATGGACCGCCATTGTGAGCTCCACGGTGGTAGCAGCATCGATAACATGTTTAGTGAAGCTACTAAATTGTATTTGGTTTAAGCCCAGAAATCTTGAGAAATTTCTGAGAGAGCAAGGTTTTAATGGAAATCCTTACAGACCCTTTGCCGGAGACATGAAAGACCACCTCAAATTCCTCAAACAAGAACGAACTAGATCCATCCAACTCTCCGACAACGCTGCAAAACACATGTTACCATACTACCACCACATCATCTCTAAATATGGTAAGATCTCAATTATTATTTAAATATTTAAATAGTTTGAAAATTTGATGAAAAAATTAATTAGGCCAAAAATCTTTCATTTGGTTCGGTCCGAGCCCCCGGCTGAACGTTACTGATCCGGCACTGATAAAGGAGATTCTATGGAGGCCTGATGTGTTTGAGAAGCCATTTCCAGAAAAGGGAAGGATTCTTATGGGAGGTGGGCTTATATTTCTCGAAGGTGATAAATGGGCTAAACATAGGAAGATTGCTAATCATGCTTTCCATGTTGACAAGTTGAAAGTGAGCTCCTCATTATTACTACTTATTTTGCTCTGCTTTTTTAGTAGTAATTAATAATCTGAGGTTTCAAATTCCCTTTATTATAGAATATGGTGCCAGCAATTGGTTTAGCGTGTGCAAACATGATCAACAAGTTACAAGGCATGGTTTCTGGTACTGAGCAAGGCTGGTGTGAGATTGATATCTGGCCGTTCCTTGAGAATCTAACGGGTGATGTGATTTCTCGGGCGGCGTTCGGCAACAGCTATGAAGAGGGAAGAAGGATTTTTCAGCTGATGAGAGAGAGAGTTAAGCTCGGGATGCAGCTCTTGGAGTTTTCCTACTTGCCTGGATGGAGGTAAGAATATAATAAGTTCACAAAATGATGATTAATAATATTTTTTCTTTTTTGATGGTTTTGTGTTGTAGATATCTGCCAACGAGATTAAACAGAGAAGTGAAAGCAATCACAAACGAGATGCAGTCCATACTAAGGGGATTGATCAGCAAAAGGCAGAAGGAGATGGAAATGGGAGAAGAAAGTACTAAAAGTGATTTACTAAGCATTCTAATGGAGGCGAATTCAAGATTCATTCAAGAAAACGGAAACAAGAATGCAGGAATGAGTATTGAAGATGTGATAGAGGAGTGCCAGCTTTTCTACTTCGCGGGCTCAGAGACGACAGCTAGTTTGCTGGTGTGGACGATTGTGTTGCTGTGCAAACACCCCGAGTGGCAAGCTCAAGCAAGGGAAGAAGTTGTCCGAGTTTTTGGGAAGTCGGACCCAACTTCACAAGGCCTAAATCACCTCAAAATTGTATGATCTGATCTTCTATATATGTGATTCTTCATTACATCTAAACTAGATTAATTGACAGGTAACCATGATTCTGCAAGAAGCTCTGAGGTTGTACTCACCGGTACCTCTATCAGTTCGAGGCCCTACAAAAACAGTGAAGCTAGGAAACTTGACAGTTCCAGCAGGGGTGCATTTGACATTGCTAATAGGCCTAATGCATTATGATCCTCAAATTTGGGGGGATGATGCAGAGGAGTTCAAACCTCGGAGATTCTCTCAAGGGGTTTCAAACGCGACAAAGATTCAGCCCTCTTTCGTGCCATTCAGTTCAGGCCCTCGTGTCTGCATGGGAGAGAACTTCGCCATGATTGAAGCAAAAATGGCTCTAGCAATGATACTGCAGCACTTCTCTTTTGAATTGTCACCCTCTTATACACATGCTCCTTTTCCAATTCTGTCTCTGCAGCCTCAATTCGGAGCTTCGATAATTTTAAGTGATCTTCAATCACTCTCTGTATCCTAATAGATCCTAATATGTATGTAGCAAAGTTTAATTTTTTGTATCGTATTTCCCTATCGGGGATTCTCTCCTGGTAATGAATAAATGGAATTGTTTGGTGATATTCATTTATTCTGTACTTTTGAAGGAGCTCAAGATTTAGCTAAGTCTGTTATGATTTTAAACAAAAACGAAAACACTATTGAAAACTGTGGGAGAGAGAGAGAGAATGAACTGGAAGCTTCTGTTTTGGTGACATTTGATGTGCACCTAATAAATTACAATTCATTTTGATCAATTTGAGCTCCAACTTATGAATCTTCAACTGGTGAAATTTCTGCTTGCAACCTAATTACAAATCATTTACAATAGAAATGCATATGTAAGAAGACTGCTGACTTTATTTAAAAATATGACATAAATCAGTTGACAGCTGCAGCCAACCAACTACAGTATATATGGTCATAAAATGTGGATTTGAACCAGATGATAGTTGTTTGCTGCTACCAAATTTAACTATATTACATATATATATCGTTCTCATTTACGTAAACGAAAATAAGCATTAAAAAAACATTTCTTCACAATATATAAGTCAAGGGTCAGTACGTACGTAGCCATGACTGACAAATTAATTATTGAAAAAACAAGTTACTCTCCCATTATATAAGATTCTAACAACAGAAACATAGAAACAACAAACTACCGTTCATTTGAAAAAGGAAAACAATTAGGCTATAGCTCTGTCGCCCTCTAGTATCCCATTAAATGATTTAGTGACGATCGATGCATGGCGCTTATGTATAGGTTTCGTTTTATTTTATTACGGTTTTAAGCCATGGTGGCGGTAAAATATTTTTTAAATACATATGAGATTTCTTCGTGAATTTCTTCGGTGCCATGGTCTAAGATTCCCCCTCACACTTAGGAGTTTGAGTGGGGAATTATTGTAGTGAAAGATGAAGAACAGGGCGCCTCAATGAGAGAAAGCCGGCACCGGAACTGGGAGTAGGTGCGGTGGTCGATTTCAGCGGCGGAAATTCTGAACCCATTGCTCGTGCATTATAAGAGGTAATTACAATTAAGGCATGGTCACGCCTTATTTCCTTCTCACTCCAGCTATAAGATTTCTCCCAATTTTACACATTTTATCTCTCTCAGGCTGTCATAGAAGACATAATAATCACTTATTAATCTCTGAGTGCAATAAAGAAAATAAGGAAAAGAAAGATAAAAGCTAAAGAAAGACGAAACACAAAAATAATAAAGAAGTGGGTTGCCTCCCACAAGCGCATTTATTTTTCGTCATTATGCCCGACGTTGTTACTCGTTAATTAGAGTAACGTCAACCTACGCCCACTCATGGCTTTAGAATTTCAAACATCATTGTCACTCTCTTATTCATATCGGCACTTGCTTCTGTCTCAAACATTGTGGCAACTTCACATTTTTCTTCAATGAAAATCTGCACATTTACATTGAAAACATCAGTGAAGTCAATTGAATCATGCTCAAGATAGTACTTCACTTCATCTTGCCAGCTAGAATTCATCAAAACTTCTTTCACAGTCTCCTCATCTTTGTGAAGAATTTTAAAAACTTACTTCTCTTCCAATTCCTTCATAGATTCAACCAAAATGAATGGGAATGTGACTGGTGTTTCCAACACCTTTTGTTGTTCGCTTTCAAGTTCCTTGGTCATGGTAGTTTTAGTTGGAGAAACAAGTAATTCTTCTTCATCTTCTAAACTCAACATATCTTGCTCAGTTCCACTTTATTGAGTCAACACATCTTTATCTGTTAAGGTGCTTGGACAAGAATCTTGCTCTAGATCAACATTAGTATGTGAAGACAACTTAGATTGAGATTCCAATCTGCTAACTGAAGAAGCAATTTGGGTCATTTGTTCGCGCAACTCTGCTGTCTGGGTGGTAAGTTGTTGAATACTTACATCCATTTTAAGAACGAACTATTGAAAAATAGATCCAAGAGCCTTAATAGAGTCTTAGACAAAGGTTTGTTCTAGTGCAACTGATTGTCTTTGATAGTAGTACTACTCATGTCTTATTCCATAGTTGTAATCAGAGTAATCCTAATCTCTTAGATTATATGAATTTGGATAGGGAACACACTTCTGATGAGGTTCTCCATAAGCTCGAACTCTTTGTGAATCAGTTTCAACTCGAACTTCTTTGAAAAGTGTCACTTCATGGTGAAGCAAGGCATTGTGCTTAATTTTTTTTTTCGAATAATAAAACTTGCAAAAATCAACAACTCCCCCCTCCCCACACTTAGACAACACAGTGTCCTCACTGTGCTGAAAAGAGGGGTGACAAAAAAAAACAGAAAAACAGAAAAAACAACTAAGTATAGAGGGTAGAAAGGGCAAACTATGGCAATCAGGGAGAGAGGGAGAAGTTAATGACGGCCTGCTCTACAGCCACCAGACGGTCATCAAGGGCATCAAGACGGCGCTCAATCCTATGAGTAAATCACTCAAAAAGCTTCTCGATCGCAGCAAGGGTAGGAGTTGTGCCAGAAGAAGTACCTGCACTAGCAAAGTGACTCGGGCCAGAGACGCCCGGTCTGCACAACTG
This sequence comes from Perilla frutescens, assembly GCA_026008535.1. NCBI lineage: Eukaryota > Viridiplantae > Streptophyta > Magnoliopsida > Lamiales > Lamiaceae > Perilla > Perilla frutescens. The sequence continues at coordinate 6,502,586 of BRKX01000019.1, forward strand.
ATATTGCCCTTCGACATTAACAAATAGCAAGTGCATCATACGGAAATCATTCAAAGTAAAATAAGAAGCAGACACATAGATGGGCTCAGTAATATCAACATGCAACCTCTAAGCCAACAATGTAATAAAACTCCCTAGAGGCACCTTGCAACCAAAGTGATTGGCACTAAATTGCCATTGACGTGCAAGCCAAAAACCAAAATTTAACTTCTCATGCAGCATCATACAATCAAGGATGAAAAGCTCTTGGGCAGTAACAATATTCAGCATATCAGAATGCCCAAACATATTATAAGATAAGAATCTATGACACAATCGAAGTCCATCATCCCGAATATTAGCACTCCTAGAGGAACGGGGCATAAAAACAGATTCTATAGATAACTCATGCCACTTCTCAGTCAAATGTGCAGAAAAAGTAGCCGGGACCTCACAACTAGCATGCTCATAGAGCTCATCTCACAATGATTCATCAGTTTCAAAACCAAGCAAAAGATTCAAAGTATTGACTGACAAGTTAAACTCACAGTCCCCCAAAGTAAACAACACTGCATACGAGTCCCCACACCCTCTAGATGCATTAAACACATAGAAATTCAAGACTCAATTCACGATATATAGACAAAGAGACATCAAGCATATTCAACCACCCAATATGTATGAAGTGTGCACAAATTTGATCATTCACTCCTAGGATTGCTATGTTCTTCCAATCAAAAACACGAGACCCAATTAAAATGCGATCAACATTCCAATTGGCACATTGACGTACCTCAAAGATGGGCTGAAACGGCGGCTGCCGAACATATGTGCGCCGCGATGGTGATTCGGTTAGACGGGCAGATGATGAAGGTGGTGCGAATGGAGTTGTGGTAGCAGTCTGAGATCGAGTGCGGCGGGCAGACGTGTGGTGGGAGAGAGAAATCTCCGGCAGTTAGGGTATGGCAGAGCTGTCCGAAACAGTGTCTGCTGCTGGAGAGGAGGGTTTATTAGTGGCGGAAGGAGATGTCACTTCTGGTAGAGATGTAGTGGCCGACGGTGAAGCAGAGACTAGAGATGGAGTGACTGCTGGCGGAATAGGAGAACTGGCCTCTCAAACGGTGGATGGCGTGATAATTTTTTGGCGTTTGCCTATGGCAGAAGTGGAGGGCTCGGTCGGCACTGAGCGGCTATGAGTTTGGCGTGAAGTCAGCTCGACGGTGGTTGGTGTGGGCGTCGACTCAGAAACAACCACCGGAGACGGTGGCGCTGTGGTTTCTCGAGAGGGTGACGATGAAGTGGTCGCCGTCAGTGCGGTGGTGGTAGCGGCAGGCACAGTCGCGGGCTTCCTTATCTTTTTCTTCTTACCCTTGATCGACGTCCGGCGATTGTGAATCTGCAAGAAAAGAAGACGGCTAGAAGACGAGTCAGAGAGTGGAAAATTGATTATGGAAGCATTAGAGGTAAAATTAAGGGGGGTGTATTCGTTTGGGATTTTGATGGATTTTAATGGACTTTTAAAATCCGAGTGTATTCAATCCAGACTTTTAAAAGTTCTTTAAAATCCGGAGGTGTTCAATCCAGACTTTTAAAAGTCCTTTAAAATCAGGAAGTATTCAATTCAGACTTTTAAAAGTCTTTTAAAATCCGGAGGTATTAAAAAATCTATAGACTTTAAAAAGTCATTGACTTCGTTGGATTTCAACTCGATTTCACGTTAAAAATGCGAAGGATGAAATCCGACCCCTGGACACGAGAGTTTGATGGATTTGAAAAACCCCGCGGCCGGTGCAAGATAGCGGCCGCTGGAATCCGAACTCGGACACCCAGCGACCGCTGGAATCCAGAGGCCGCTGGAGTAGCTGATGATGGGACTTCAGCGGCTGCTGGATGACAGCGGTCGCCATGTTCTATTTTTTCCCAGCGATCAATCATTCCAGTGGTCGCTAGGGTTTGAATGTGAATATCTATTTCTCCAAATTAGCCTTTCCTTAATTCTTCATGAGAAGTTGCAATTTCTTTCAGGATGCTGGCTGTTGAATATGGTGCGCACATCACATATGGCAAGGAGATTATTGATAACAAAATCCTCAAATGCGAGCGGCGAGTTAATGGCTTGTTTGCTTCAATTTGTATGTGTGTGCGTGTGTGTTAGTGTGTTACTATTTGCTTCAATTTTGTTAATGTTTTTGAGAAATTCAGTGAGTGAATCAGTAAATCGGAACACTTTCATCCTGATGGATCATGAACTCACGTAATTGTTGCATGTAATTAGATGTGCTTGGGACAATTGATTTGGTTGAGAAAGGAACAGAGAGTGTAGTTTTCAGAACATGTCTTGAAGAAAAAAATCGGGTGGTGTTCCAGATTGGAACTTCAGATCCTGTAAGAGCTCTTTGTGCTGCCCAAACTGTGTGAGTAACTTTCTTTGTCCTTGGTTTTATTCATTTCCAAATTATATGTTCGAGCAGGAATTTGGTTGCTAATTTTTTAGTGGTCTAGGACGTAGAACTCGACAGGCGATGATTTGCAGCTTTAGAACATCTTAAGTACGCTGATAGTAATTTTCCGATGTAGGGTCATCTTAAATTAGAATTAAACTTCAATCTACAGGAAAGTGAAAATATATAGAATGATGATTTTAGGAACTATAATTCTCTTACCGTTTTACAGAGTACTTATATTCGTGTGAATTGCCATCAAAATGGAATTCTTTCTTTTCATAGTAACCTAGATTGCTCTGTTCCTTCTCGGTGACTTATCAAACTGCATAGGTTTATCTTATGGTAATGGCTAAAAGTTAGCATAAGATTAAACATGTGGCGCCACTTATTCTTGTAAGATGCAGGGCCCTTTTGGTTGTAATCTGTCAACAATATTTTATAAGTGATTCTCTCTTTTAGGTGCATGGATGTTGCTGCAGTGGATATAAATATGGGTTGTCCCAAGTCCTTCTCTATTAGTGGTGGAATGGGTGCTGCACTCTTGACTAAACCAGATCTCATTCATGATGTGAGCATTCCTATACCCATTTTGCTTTAACTTCCCTTCTTTTCAGTTTGACTACGTATGTCTATGTCTTATATTTTCATTTTCCTTTTGAAATCTAGATTTTAACAACATTGAAAAGAAATCTTGATACACCAGTAACATGCAAGATTCGTCTATTGAATTTATCACAAGATACTGTGGAACTAGCACAAAGAATTGAGAAAACTGGAGTTTCCGCCTTAGGTGTGCATGGAAGGTATCTTCAACAATTTTATGTATCTGAAAGATAGCAAAAATCTATTGAACAGAGTCTTAATTCGAGTCTCCTCTATATGTATAGCTGACATTTATATTATCTTCTGGTATCCCAATTTTCTCTTCTGCATGTTAGTAGTTGTATTGTTTCAAATGGCTGAGATCTTATGACAAAATCATCTGTATCGAGTGAAGATGGTCAATTTTGCATTGATTACGCTGAATTGAACTGTAGTAGTTATGGTAGACCGGCAAAAATCTCAGGTTTTTTCTAAGAATCCCTTCCCAGCGGTCGCTGGCACCCAGCGGCCGCCGGGTTCTATTTTTCTGGATCGAGCGATCGCTGTGTTCCATCGAGCGCTGGAAAAAAGGATTTCAAATCCATTAAAATCGTCGGAAATCAGTCCGAAATCCATACACAAAATCCATCAAACTCTGCGTAGAGTTGGGAGACTCCATGTGGAGTCTATGGATTTATAAAATCCATAGACTTTTTAAAGTCCAACAAAATCCATCAAAATTCGGATTGAATACACCCCCCTAAAACAAGGGGGGTAAATTAGGGTAGAAAATAAAAAATTCCAAAATCAATTTAGGGCTTTAAAAGGAAAATCCCCAAATTGGAAGTGGCATAATTGCAATTGAGTCCCTGCCTTTTGCAGCACAACCTTTCCCTCCCCCTACACTTAAAATGTGGTCACATGGGTCCCTCACTCCCTCGTTCCCCTTTTTTTGTTTTAGTTTTATATATATATATATATATATATATATATTCAGAATACTAAAAAAATGAAATAACCAAAATAAAAAGACAAAATAAACAAAAGTAAATAAATAAAAAAATAAAAAAAGAGAAAATGAATTTAGAGAAATTAAAAGGAATGAAATAAAATAAAAATAAAAAATAAAATAATAAAAGAAAATGAAAGAACAAAAGAAACTAAAGTAATATTAGAAAAACAAAAGAACACAAGTAAATACGCAAATAAAACGAAAGAAAACAGATAGAAAGCACGGGTTGCCTTCCGAGAAGCGCCCTTTTTTAACGTCCTAGGCTCGACGTATAGAGAGTAAAATCAAGCAACAATTTCAGGAGTCATCAAATCGACCCCGTCGAAAGTGTATGTCTCCATTCCGGCAAAATATGGCTTAAGCAACTGCCCATTGACCTTCAAAAGTTTGTGCGTGCTGAGACTTTGAATCTCAACTACTCCATGTGGACTAACATTCACAACCTCATATGGCCCGGTCCAACGGGAATTCAATTTACCTAGCATGATACGTAATTGGGCATTAAACAGGAGCACCTTCTAGCCAACCTCAAAGTGTTTCCTTCGAATGTACTTATCATGTAAGAACTTGGTGCGCTCTTTGTAAAAACTCGCACTGTCGTAGGCCTCCAATCAAATTTCTCGAGCTCTTGCAATTGGAACTTTCGTTCGTGGCCGGCTATTGTTGGATCAAGACAACATTTTTTCACAGCCCAGAAAGCTCTATGTTCCAGCTCACAGGTAGGTGGCATTGCTTCCCAAAAATTAATCTGTAAGGAGACATCCCTATAGACGATTTGTACGCTGTGTGGTATGCCCATACTGCGTCATCCAGACGCAAGCTCCAATCCTTTTAATTCGGGTTCACTATCTTCTCCAGGATGCTCTTGATCTCTCTGTTCGATACTTCAGCCTGGCCGTTGGATTGAGGATGGTAGGCGGTGGCAATTCGATGATGAACTCCATATTTCTTGAAGAGAGCTTTCAAGGTGCGATTGCAAAAGTGTGTACCTTGATCGCTAATGATAGCACGTGGAACACCAAACCATTGGAACATATTGGTCTTGAGGAACTTGGAAACCACTTTAGAATCATTCGAATGATTGGCCTTGACCTCGATCCACTTGGAGACATAATCAACAACTAAAAGAATATAGAAATTACCGAATGAACTGGGGAAAGGGCCCATGAAATCCATGCCCCATACATCAAAAATCTCGCATAGCAAGATGGGAACCTAAGGGATCTCGTTTCTTGAAGAGATATTACCAGTGCGTTGGCATCGATCACAGTTCTTGCAGAAGTAAAAAGCATCCCTAAAAATTGTCTCCCAATAAAAACCACAATCAAGGACTTTGCGGGCTGTCCTCTTCGGCCTAAAATGGCCTCCACACGCATGGGCATGATAAAAAAATCAGGATGGACTGGATCTCATCATCGGGAATGCACCTCCTAATCACTTGATCAGCACAAGTCTTCTATAAGTAGGGGTCATCCCATATGAAGTATTTAGCTTGGCTCTTCAATTTATTCTTCCTTGCAGTCTCAGTCCCTTTTGGAAACATCCCAGTAGTAAAAAAATTAACCAAATCCGCATACCAAGGGGTCACGCCTGCAACGGCCAGCAAAAGTTTGTCAGGAAAATCATCCGGTATGGACATACCGTCTGACTTTGTCAGCAGCCTGCTTAAATGATTAGCAACATTGTTCTCAGCCCCCTTTTTATCCTTGATTTCCAAGTCGAATTCATGTAGCAGAAGTACCCAATGAATGAGACGAAGCTTAGATTCCTTTTTGGAGAGTAGATACTTCAAAGCAGCATGGTTAGAGTACACCATGACCTTCGATCCAACAAGGTAAGATCTGAAATTTTCACATAAAAAGACAACAGTAAGTAGCTCATTTTCCGTCGTCGTGTAGTTGCATTGAGTGAGATTAAGAGTCTTTGAGGCATAATATATCACATGGCTATTCTTCTCACTCTTTTGCCCAAGTACAACTCCGACAGCAAAGTCACTTGCATCGCACATGATCTCAAAAGACAGCCCCCATTGTGGTGGCTGTATGATAGGAGCAGAAGTGAGTTTGTTCTTCAACAAGTCGAAAGCCTCCTTATATTTGTCGTCGAAGATAAATGGGGCATCTTTCTGCAGCAACTTTGTCAGAGGTTGTGCAATCTTCGAGAAATCTTGGATGAAACGCCTGTAGAAACCCGCATGGCCCAAGAAGGCACGAATTTCCTTATCATTAGATGGGTAAGAAAGCTTCACAATCAGATCAAATTTTACCTTATCGACTTCGATACCCTTCTCAGAAATAATGTGGCCGAGCACAATGCCTTGTTTCACCATGAAGTGACATTTTTCAAAATTAAGCACCAAATCTGTTTCAACACACCTCTGTAGTACCTTGTACAAATTAGCCAAATACTGATCGAAGGAGTCTCCATGCACTGTAAAATCATCCATAAAGATCTCGATACAACTTTCAATCAAACCAAACGGCATTTTTCGACAAGCGAATATTCCAAACGGACATGTGAAAGTTATCTTTTCTTAATCTTCTTAGGCTACAAAAATTTGAAAGTAGCCCGAATAACCATCCAAGAAGCAAAAGAAGGATTTTCCCGCCAATCGTTCGAGCATCTCATCAATGAATGGCAAGGAAAAATGGTCTTTGCGTATAGCATCATTCAATTTCCAAAAAATAATGCACACGCGCCAACCTGTCTGAAGCCTCATGGGAATCAACTCATTGTTCTCGTTCTCGACCAACTGGAAACCAGACTTCTTTGGTACCACATGCACTGGACTAACCCAAACACTGTCGGAGATCGGGTAAATGATCCCAAGCTGGAGCAGTTTGAGGATTTCTTTGAGCACCACTTCTTTCATGACAAGGTTCAATTTTCTTTGTGGATCTCTAGATGGCTTGCAATCTGGCTTAAGAAAAATCCGGTGCATGCATATATCAGGACTGATCCCTTTTATATCGGCTAAGGTCCAGCCAATTGCTCTTTTGTGCCGTTAAAACAGCTCGACCAACCGTTCTTCTTGCTCTGTGCTCAACTCTTTGCTTATGATGACAGGTAATGTGTCTTTTTCTCCTAAAAAGATGCATTTCAGATGCTTAGGTAGCACTTTCAATTCCAGCACGGGAGCCTTCACAACAGATGGCAAAATCGGCTTCGAGTTGATCGGTATGGGCATACTGCTTGACAGATGTCGGGTAGGAAACTCACTGGTGGCATACAGCTGCATGATGGCATCTCGAATTTCCTCATCTTCTTCTGTTATTGCAGCGGTTTCAGTCAACCCACCAAAAAGTACATGTTCCAACCCATCCTTCCCGGAATTGTTCTCAACAAAATCGTCAACCAAATGATCAACAATATCAACCATATACAAAGCTTCAGGATCCTCAACATGCTTCATAGCTTCAAAAATATTAAATGTAACAATATCACCATCAAATTCAAAGCTAAGCATTCCCTTATCAACATCAATTTTTGTTATTGCAGTTTTCATGAATGGCCTTCCTAAAAGAATCAAAGATCTATGTGCTAAAAATGAATCATCCATGTCAACAACGTAAAAATCCACAGGAAAAATCAAATCATTAACTTTAACAAGAACATCTTTAACCACACCTTGAGAATATGCATTAGACCTATCGGCTAATTGAATAACAACACGAGTTTCTTTCATAGGACCTAACTGCAATTCCTTATACATAGAAAGGGGCATGACATTAATGGATGTGCCTAAGTCTAACATGACTCTCTTAACTTTCTTACTGCCAATAATGTAATGAATAGTAAACATACCGGGATCCCTACATTTTTGTGGTAATTTTCTTAGAATGACAGCAGAAACATTTTCCCCAACCTTAATCCTCACATCTTTCCCATACCTCATCTTCTTAGCACACAATTCCTTCAAGAATTTTGCGTACCTGAGAACTTGCTTAATAGCATCAATCAAAGGCAAATTGATTTCTACCTTCTTGAACAGCTCGAGGATCTCTTTTTCATCATCCTCCTTCTTGTTTCGAATCAACCTGGAAAGGAAGGGTGCTGCAACCATAGAGTGAGAGTTAGAATTTTTTGGTTCAATACTTACCTTAGGTGGAAGAGGCATGGCAGATTGTTCTTTCTCTTTTTCGGATTCTTTTTTCGGCACTTCAGTGTGCTCTTTCGGCTCCCTTTCTTTCTTCTTAGCCTCCAACTCGGCTAATTCCTTCCCACTTGGCAAAGTGACAACACTACTATTCCCTTTTGGGTTTATTTCAGCTTCAGATGGGAGTTTGTCTTGATTTAACTGTAGCTTGTTCACCTGAGTGGCGAGTTGGGTAATTTGAGTGCCCATACTCCCCAAGGCAGCTTGGGTCACCTGTTGGAAAGCTTTTTGATTATGCGCTAGACTGTTCAAGAGTGCACTGCTCTGCTGCAAACACTTTATGATGTCATTCATGCTTGGTACAACACGATCGGTATGGGCATACTGACCACCCTGCGGCTGCCTCTGAGGTAAAATTCTCGGTATCTTCTTATCCGGCTTCTTCCAACTGAAGTTCGGATGGTCCCTCCAACTTGGGTTGTATGTATTTGAGTACGGATCATACTTCTCCGTCTAAGGGCATCTTGTTGTGCATCTCCGGATCCATAGCATGCTTGTTCAGTTGACGGATCTTACAATGTAGGACAAGCATCAGTAAAGTGCCCATTTTCTGAGCACACTCCACAGCGGATGTTTTGCGTTTGTGTCACAGCTAGACCTCGAACTAGAGAGAAGTCAGAGCATCGATCTTCTCGTTGACACCGGAGCTGTCTGCTCGCTCAATTCTCTTCACAGGTCGATATCGGTCATCGTCATCATCCTTATACTGCTGACCTCCAAAAACCATGTCGATGATGAGCTGCTTCGTCTCTACTAGAGTCTTGTTAGTCGGTGATCCTCCGCTAGCAGCATCAACTATTTTTCTGTCAAAAATTGACATACCACGATAAAAATAGTTAGTGAGCAATTGATATTCTGAGAACCCGTGGTCTGCACATTTTGTTAGAATCTCTCCCAGTAGTTTGCTAGACTTTCATTCTACTTCTGCTAATCACCATTCTCAAATTTACAGCTCTGGACTTCGGAAAAAACTTGCGCAGGAATTGTTCCTCCAACTCATTCCAGGTGGTAATCGATCCAGATGGAAGATCAAATAGCCAATCTCTAGCCCTGCCTAGCAAAGTATGAGAAAAAGTTAATAATCTCAAGTTATCGGAAGAAAAACTTTGAGGGCGAAGAGTAGAGCAGACTAGATCAAACTCGGCCAAGTGCTTATGTGCACTCTCTCCAGGCAAATCGCCGAACTTAGGCAGAACTTGAATGAAACCAGGTCGTAGCTCAGAGTTATTCACAATCGTAGGAAGCACGATGCAAATAGGTCGATTGTTTCTGTGGCGACCCAATTCTTTTATCTGAAGTTCTTGCTCTGGTACTTGATTGAGAGCCATGTCTTCTTCAAAAAGCTGATCAATATCAAAATGTTCTAGTTCAGATGTAGACACTTCTTTAGACTCTCGTGCAAGCTTCCTTAACCTTCGTAAAGTCCTCTCCAGTTCTGGATCAAACACTAGACTTCCTTATTGTGGGGATCGAGTCATGCACTGGAAAAATAGAACAATATAAAAAGAAATGGCAAACTGAAAATATTAGAATAATCACTGCTTAAAAATCGATCCTCGGCAACAGCACCAAAATTTGGTGCTTTATTTTCCACCAAAAATAATCCGACCAGCAGTCGGTATGCCCACACTACCTAGAACAGTGACGAGCAAGATCGTCTCTCAAAGGACCGGCGGGAATTATCCAACACTTCAGCTTGCAGTAACCAACCTTTCCAAATGAATTCCTTTGTTATAAAGTAAAAACGAAAGTAAAGCAAATAACCAGAGAGTAGTTTTCTTAATAGTTATAAAAGTATTCCGACTTCCAATTAACTCCACCCTAGCTTAATTATTCTGATCCTTGATGCAATGATATTTTCAATTAATGCATGCAAACCAGTTATAGCCACCGAAGACACTTCTGACGCGGCCTAATTCCTCCTTAACTTTTCGATAATCAAGAAGACATTTCACTAATTATTTCCCTACTCGACTGACAACCGTAAGAGACACTCTATAGATTTAATGAGCCGACAACTTTAGACACTAGAGGAACCCGATTCAAAACTAACAAACTCTGACACAGGATTGTTGAATTAAGACTGTTCTTTCCTCGATTCTGAAGAATCGATGTACCGCTAATTAAACCTAAACCACAATTACGGATGGTCGATCTAATTGGTTACTAACTAATTCTGATCTACTAAATATGTGCACCTACCTAGCAGAGTCGAAATAATTAACAGCTTTAAACACAGAGAATCACAGATGCATGCAATTAATTAAAGTATAAGAACGATTAGATCTCACAGAATAATTATGTCAGGGCTTCGTTAATCTTTACCAGAATAAAGCGAGTTTAGCTCGAATTCATAATTGGATTCAAACTACAAAATATTATTGAGAAGTAGTGATGAAAATAACGAACTAAAAGTAATGAAAAATCTGTCGAAGAACATGTCTCTTATGTGTGTAGCGTGAATCTTGGTGTGTTTCCTACTCCATCTAGAATTCCTTAAATACAATTCTTTAATTAAGGAAATAGAGTCCTAACCCTAATCTAACTAGGAAATAGATAAAGATGGAATCCAAAAATGACAAAATATCTAGCAGCTCGCATCCAGGCCTAAAACTTAAGCAATCCGAGTGCCCCAGCCCAATTCCACATGCGCACAGGCCCAGCAGTTGTTATCTTGGCACCCCTTCCAATCAGTATGCCCATATCGCACGTCTTCCAGACACTCCAAATTTTCTTCAATTACTTGACTGCAAAAATTTCCACAAACTCGGCCAATTCCTTCATATTTGTGCTAATTACCTGCAATGACTTCAAAAACACAATTTCCTCCACAAAACATGATCGTGATGCAATTAACACAATAAAACTATACCAAAAATGGCCCAAAATATACATGTAAAAAGAGCCCAATCAATAGTTGTAATCAGAGTAATCCCAATCTCTTGGATTATATGAATTTAGATAGAGAACATACTTCTGATGAGGTTCTCCATAAGCTCGAACTCCTTGTGAATCAGTTTCAGCCCACTACAATATAAGAGACCTTAAATTAGATATCTGACTTTGAAGAGAAGACATATTTACCTCATTGATCATTCCAAAAAATGTAGATTTTCACTGATATAATTAGATGTAAGCCACTCAAACTGAAAATATGTAAAAAATATTAGATAGAAAGAATAAATCTAATTTAAAAACCAATCCCCGGTAATGGCGCCAAAATTTGATGGGTGTCGAAACCAATAAAAATAACTTGCTTTTTAAAATCAAATAAATTGTGATAGTAGCGAGCAAGGTCGATTCCACAGAGACTAGTAAATTAGAATTTAAATCTCTTTATCTAATTACCTAAAACTATAATGGGGGGTTGAAGAATTGAATTTTACCAACTAAATTAAATCGAAAATATGCAGAAAAATAAATAGAATACAAAAATCAATAACAAAAAAATCTAGCTCGAGAATAATCTCAATAATGGTCTACACAAATTGATCACAGATGCAAAGATATAATTCTTATTCTTTCCCTAAATTAGCTATAGTTGTAACAACCTCATTCCTCCTTAGTGTTTCGGCAACCAAAGTACGACCGTTGATTACTTCCCTAATCAGTAAACAACCCTAGGTACGATCATAGAATTTAATATACCAACAACTTTAATAACCAAAGAAACACCAATTCTAACCAACAAAGATCATATGATGACCCGTTCAAGTTAGATTATATATCTCCAAAGTGTAGAAAGCGAGATTGTTTATCCCCAACCTACTCAATCGTGCTACTCGTGCGAACAATCTAAACAATTTCGGATTCAGACTATTCAACTAACAGTATATCATTTTGACAATTAATACAACGTGCACTTTGCATAATCATCAAAACAATAATAGAATTCACAAGTAGAAGATATGTAAATAAAGAGAGAATTAAAAGGAAATAAAACCGATTAGATCTCACAGTCATGTAGAACCAAAGTCTTGATTATCCTTTTGCTAGATAGAAAACTAAGAACTCGTAAAAGAGAAAATAAACAAAAATAGAAGAAAGAGAGGCGTATGTCTGCCTCCTTCCGTCCGTCTGCCTCGTTCTACCGTTTCTACTGCCCGAAAACTAATGAACAATCATAAATATATATCTAGGGCACAATAATCTTCTCTCTCCTTCAATATGGTAAGTCTCCAACCCTTATTAGGACTCTCCGCTCCTTTCCTTTTTCTTTTTATAATTCGCTCTTCCTGATCCAAAGGCAGCCACCGAGTAGTTTATATTGGGCCTCCACTTGGATTTTATCTTTAAATTTCCTTCCACAAGTTCCACACTGAGGCATGGGCATGCCTTATTTGCAAACAGCTCCTGTAGCGTGAGCTTTAAATATCATTCATCCAAACTTGATCCAATACTTGTATTTTAGTCTTCTTTTCTATAAACTATCAATATTCTCTTACAAAATACAAAATATAATTAATTCTAAATAATCAAACATCAAAGCTTAACAAAATAAGGGAAAATCACCCAAATAAAGGTGCAAATATGCAACTTATCAATAACTATACTCAATTATTGATATAAATATATATTGAAATTACATTATTTTTCTACTTTAAGACATTTGATGCTTCAAATTACGTATATCTTTGTATAATTTCTCATATATTAAACAAACGATAACATTAGAATGTATATACAATTAAATTATTGAAAATATGATAAATAATTTAATTTTAATACTTAAAACTTCAATAGTATATAATAATAGATAGATAACGAGTGAAACATAATTTTCTCAACAAAAACAAAACAAAATAAAATAAAATAATAAAACAAATTAAAGTGAAATGTCTCGACATTCAAGAAGCAATAAACGAATAAACAACATGTATCATCAAACTCCAATAACTAGTTTATACAACATACTAATCACTTATAGTCCTTATACCATTGATAAATGCAATAATATATGTCATAAATGAAAATATAACATTTAATGAAAAAATTGCATCATTGAACTATTAGTTGTAAATTTAAAAATTCAAAACTCTTAGCATACTTGGAATCTGTAAATGCTTAATATATGTATGGAAAGATAATTGAGTTAGCTTTCTAACGCATCTGACCGTGTGTGAATCGGATTTTTCTAGAAAACGTTATGATCAAAACAATAGAAGCTGCCAGGTCCAGCCCGACGGACCAACTCGTTTGGCCCTCCAGCCCATTCGATTAATTTTTTTCGAGCTAAAATTTTTCAACCCTAACCCTATATACATAACCTGCCCTTACCAATAATAAGTCAGCAACAATTACATTACAGATATAATCACATCCATTGATTTTTTAGATCTAACCATCTACATTAGTTCCTAGTTCTCACATCAAGAACCAGTATTCATTTGAACCAAATCTTATATATATATAGTAGCTAATATATAGTAGATGCGTGCGCCTGACATGTGTGTATAAATTACAAAAGATAGCCATTGAACTGAATCTGCGAGATTTACTCTGGCAAATATTTTGCACTCAATAACTCTGCCGCCAACCCATTTATTTCAATTAATAAAAGGTTGTGTACACACATATTGCATTTGACTCCATTTCCTTAACCTTTTGTTTATAAATTTTCCTCTATTATTACTGCTGGAGTAAGTTGCATAAAAACATTAAAAAATGAATTTAGCCAAGCTATGGCGTGCACGGATCGCATTAAATAACGACGCTATTAATTTTGTATTAATAAAAAAAGAAGAAGAGGAAGAAGATTCAACAATTCTCTTGATCGATCTGCGGAGCCCACTTTGTTATTTTATTTATTTTTAAACATTCTGAGCTGTTCAAATAAGGATATGTAGGTTAACGGTGAACTTAATTTCAGTTCATAGAAGGAAAGCGTAGAAAAAAAATACATGGATACGGCATTGGGTATACTAATTGTCACTTCATTAATCGTGGTAGCTGCATTGGTAAAATGGGGGTGAAATTACTAAATTGGGTCTGGTTTAGGCCAAGAAAGCTGGAGAAATTTCTAAGGGGGCAAGGGATGAATGGAACTCGTTACTCTCCATTTCTCCACGACGTGAGAGATTGCATTAGCTCCATGACAGATGAGCAGCCCAAGACTCTTCAACTCTCTGATGATATTTTACCCCATTTATATCGATGTTACATACAAAACCTTTCCAAATATGGTAAGAATAATAATGTTCATTTTTTCAGTTCTTTATCGTATATTATAGCTAGGATATTGCATGTCCCGTATAAATGCAAATTGAAATGGCGATAGATTGATAGGAATAAAATATGAAATATAATACCAAAATGTAAAAAACAAAAAAGCAATATTTGGAATTAATGGAATAATGTATGTCTGTAGGTGAAAATAGTTTTATGTGGTTTGGTCCGTGGCCGCTAATGAATATATGTGATCCAGAAATAGTAAAGGAGATGATGAAGAAAAGTGATGTGATTGGAAAGCCGTACGAAGTATTAGAGAAGATCCTTTCGACAGGACTTGTAACTCTCCAGGGCCCAAAATGGGCTAAGCACAGAAAGATTATCAACCCTACTTTCCATCTAGACAAACTCAGGGTACGTAGTATAAGATCATCTGACGAGTCGAGATAATCTTCTATGCGTCAAGTTTCATAAAACAAAATTAATTAACATGAATAAATATATATGCATGAAAAGTGAAAACTAACCTCATTGAATATTCCCGATCATGCAGAATATGGTGCCAGTAATTTATTTGAGTTGTTCGAGCTACATAAACAAGTTGGATACAATGGTTTCGAGGAGCAATGAAATCGATATGTGGCCATACCTTGAAGATTTATCCAGCGAGGTTATTTCACGGACAGCGTTCGGAAGCAGCCATGAAGAAGTGAGAAAAATATTTGAGCTCCAGAAAGAGAAACTTAAGTTCATTGCCCAAGTAATACTGTTGGCATTCATCCATAAATGGAGGTGGTTTATTATTTATTAATGTTTTCATCCATTTGAAACAAGCACGCACATATATATAATCTGATGTATAAATATCAAATAGAAATAATGAAATGAATTATTTGTTGAATAATTTTGATGTACAGATATGTACCGACGAAAGCGAACAGGAAAGTAGCATCAATCATCGAGGAGATAAAATGGAGAATAAAAGGTATAATCGAGAAAAGGCAGAAAGCGATGGACGAAGCTCCCAGCAACGACTTATTAGGCATACTGTTGGATTCTAATGCATGATTCATCAAAGAGGAAGGAAACAGTAATAATATTAATGGTGGAGGAATGAGTGTTGAAGATGTAATGAATGAATGCGCGCAATTCTATTTGGCTGGATCAGAGACCACTTTGAGTTTGCTGATGTGGACAATGGTGTTGCTCTGCCAATATCCCCATTAGCAAACTCGAGCAAGAGAAGAGGTCAATCGTGTTTTCAGGGACAATCCACACCCCACTTTTGAATCCTCAAATCACCTCAAAACTGTAAGATTAATTCATTCTATTTTAACGATCTTCATCGATCATATCATATCTGCAGAAAATACAAAATAATTAGTACATATAATTATTGCAGGTGACGATGATCCTGCAAGAAGTGCTAAGGTTGTACCCACCGGTTCCTATTATAGTTCGACGCACTAAAGAGGAGGTTCAACTCGGAAAATGGACTACTACAGCTAGGGTATATTTGATGGTGCTGATTGGGCTATTGCATCATGATCCCAAAATCTGGGAAGATGATGCGAAGGAATTCAACCCACTCAGATTCTCAAGTGGAGTTTCCGCTGCCACCACCAGCCCGTATTCCTTCATACTGTTCGCTGCAGGGCCTCACCTCTGCATCGGGCAGAACTTCGCCATGATTAAAGCAAAAATGGCCATAGCAATGATCCTACGCCACTTTTCATTTGAGTTGTCACCCTCTTATTCACACGCTCCTTTCTACTTTTTAACCATCGCACCTCAATATGGTGCTCCAATGATTTTGCGCAAGCTTTAGTCCATCCATATCCTAAAATCTCAATCTGCTCATAAGATGTGAGAGGCAAATGTGTATGATAATGCCAAATCTCAATAAATTTCCAGAAAATATTGCTCATTGTTCACCAACATTTTTTTTTCACTTTGTATTTACACATTTCAAGAAAATAAGTAAAGTTAATGTAATCTATCAGACATTAAAGTTTCTTGAAATCAATAAGGCACATCAAGTTTAAGGCGGCTCATCGACCCCTCAATTATGTAAGAGGTGCAAATAAATACCTTAGTTAAATACCTTAATATAAAAGATAAATTAAGGCATTTGTTGATATTTATTAACTACTATGCACACTTTATTCAATTATAAGAAAATTTTAAAGTACATAAAATATTCAATATATAAGATAAAAAAAAACTAATATTTCATTCCGTTCTTCATTTCCTAGACATACCAATCATAAGAATTGTCATTCCGTTCAGACCCTCATTCCATTCCTAAGTTCATTCTATTCATATCCAATTTCATTCTATCATATTAATCACCTCCTTAGTGTTTAATTGTGTTAGTAATTAAGGTAAATTAATTAAATTTATAAATTTTGACAGTGCAATTTGAGGCTCATTTGTATCGTCTATAGTTGTTACTCGAATAATTGATTCAATTGGGACTCTGATCACCAAAAGTGATTGTTGAGTGATTATTGGGACTTATTGATCACCACGAGTGAACTACCCCTTTTAAGTCACTAAACAAATTCTTCTATTCTCAATGCGTACAATCAAGGCTATCAAGCATTCCAGGATAGTCATACCTCTGGTTATGCATTTATATCAATCGTTGACAGTCAGCAACATTGGACTTCCTCAAATCGTAATCATCAAATATTTTTATTACACAATGACAAAACTCTATTTATGCATTTGTATCAATCGTTGGTAGTCAGCAACAACACTACTAATAATTCAATGTAATAAAAGATAAAAAAAATATTTTATTAAAATTTCGGCAGCAGGTATGTGAAAATTCTAGTCCCAAGTTCTTGACTCTACACTAATTGATCTATGTTCAACTAGTTAATTAATCAAAACCAACAACACCAACACTTCAATCAATAATTGATAAAAAAAATTAAATAATTTTTTCAAAATTTTGGCAGCACCTATGTGAAAATCTTAGTTCCAAGTTTTTTACTCTACACTAATTGATTTATGCTCCTCTAGTGAATTAATCAAAACCAACACCAACAATGCAATTAATAATTGATAAAAAAATAAATAAATATTTCAAAATTTAGGCGGCACTTATGTGAAAATTCTAATCTCAAGTTCTCGACTCTACAATAAATTAATTTATGTTCTGATAGTTAATTAATCAAAACTAACAAAACCAACAATACCAACAAAGCATAGTTATAATCAAGAGGGATCAAAAGACTCTCATACCATTCAAATTAAACAAGTAATTATAAAGAGGGTCCAGAGGCCATCATCCCATAAAATAAACATTTACAATGCATACATATAATAGTTATACATAATTTTCTAGCATACTTAGCTTTATTTTGAACTTATAACATCAAGCATACTTACCATATTGAGCATAAGTATCAACTTGTATAATATCTAGCATGCATAATAACTAACAAGATATGTAATCACAAGATTAAACAATATTAATCATAATTTCTATCCTTAACTTATATGTTTATATTAATTAAATAATTAAACAATCACAAACATTGCTTACTATATGTGTGTGTGTGGAAGTGTCAATCTAGCTACTTGGGAAACTTTGACCCTCGATCTCTTGTAATTGCATCATAGTTGAAAATAAATAAATAAATATCAAATTCACCACACACTTACTTAAGTTAACTTCTATGAAATTTCCAACAATTAATATCGAAGTCATCTACTAACACTAAAAGAAGCTAACTTCTACTAACTCCTAAACATACAAACACACATTATAAACATAAACAAAAACACATGCACTAACACCTCTCATATATCATCTAATCAATACATGATATACAAAATAAGCTCACACACACAACACAACACACACATGCACACAGGGATGGATAGCGGAAAATAATCGGAAAATTGATGAGCAGGTGGAGGTCTTCGGTGGCTACGCCAGCCCCCCCAGCAGTGGCTGTGGGAAAACAAAGAAGAGGGCGTATTCTGTGCTAACGCTTTGGCATGTACCTAGAATATCAATTCTGTGATTAAGTGCGGTGAGGTTGGAGGAAGATATATGAAAAATGAATGAGATTCATGACCTGATTTTCTTTGGGGAACATGTTTTGCTTCTGTTAGTAAGGGAAAAGGCGAAAATGGTGGAGTGAAAAAATGATAGATTTTTCAATTTTTTTAATAGTAAAGTGCTTTTTCAAAATAGTCCCCCAAGTTCTCATATTAACTTTTATAGTTCCTTAATTTTTATACTAAGGGTTTGTACTAAATTTTGATTGGCTATTTAAGTCCCTAGAATTAATAAGAGGGAGAACTTATTTTAGCCACTTAAACTTTAAAAAAAATTATTTTAAACATACTTTTTTAGCCACTTTGAACCAAAATACCCTTTAGATATAAAAAAAAATTAAAATATCCCACCTACCCCCTACCCATCACACTTCAGATCTGTTTTTCATCTTCATCGTCGATCTTCATCTTCAGATCTGCTTTTCATCTTCATCGTCAATCTTCATCTTCATCATCGATCTTTATCTTCAGATCTGGTTTTCATCTTCATCGTCAATCTTCATCTTTATCGTCGATCTTGATCTTTATTGTTGATCTTCATTTCTTGGACCATAGTTCTCGACGTAGTTCGTCCATGTTGAGCTAGTGCAATGAGCACTGAAGTTCGACTTTTACAAAAAAAAAATGATTTTATTCTTAACTGCTGGATTATTCTTAAGTGCACGCAAGACCCAACGCGCACAAGGCATGCGCGCGTGCGCAGACATCGGCAGAACACATCGGCAGACTATCAGCATGACATGAGTTGATAATTTATGGGCATCATCAGAACAACTGTTGATAATTTGGCCTTAGGTGCGCATGATTTTATTCTTAACTGCGCGCACAAGACATGCGCGCACAGACATCGGCAGAACACATCGGCAGACTATCAGCATGACATGAGTTGATAATTTATGGGCATCATCAGAACAACTGTTGATAATTTGGCCTTAGGTGCGCACGATTTTATTTTTAACTGCGCGCACAGACATCGGCAGAACACATCGACAGACTATAGGCATGACATCGGTTGATAATTTCTGGACATCGGCAGAACAACTGTTGATAATTTGGCCTCAGGTGCGTGTAATTTTCTTCTTAACTGCGCGCAAAATCATGCGCAATCGCGGAGACCTCGGCAGTACACATCGGCAGACATCTCCAGAGATTGGCATAACATCAGTTGATAATTTCTGAGCATCAGCAGAACAACTGTTGATACTTTGGACTCAGGTTCATGCGATTTTCTTCTTAATTGAGCGCATAAGGCATACGTGCAAAGCTCGCGCGTAGTTCCAGTGCGCAGTTAAGAAATTTATTTTTCCAGATTTTTCGAAAGTTGTAGAAATACTTCATTTTTTACAGATTTTCCAACATCAATTATATTAGTATCAACTATATTAGTGATGATTTTTAAGTATTTCTATTGTCAAAGCATGCCGATAGTGTAGAAAATTCTTCAAATCAAATTTTTCCCCAAATCAAACTTCAAAAACAAACAAGACCTAACAATCTAACAATATTATTAATAATTAGATCTGAAACATACACACGTTGGGGAATGATTTTCTATTTCTTCGCTTGAATTTTCGGAGGTCGGCGGCTTGTTTGTGGAGAAATCTGGAGAGAGAGATCTTCACTTGAATTTGAGGTCAGCGGCTTGAATCTGGAGAAATCTTCGCTTGAATTTTCAGTGTTGCAGATTCCATTAATGTTGAAAAAGATGAGATGTAGAAGAGAGAGAAATTTTTTCAAAATCTCATTTCAAAATGTGAAATGTGAATGGCGGCTGAATGGTGGGAGGAATTGAAATATAGTTTAAAAATGAATATAGGGGTATTTTAGTAATTCTGGCTAAATAAAATATATTTAAAAGTTACTGGTCAAATTAAAAATTTTAAAAGTTTGACCGACTAGTTTGGCCCATTTACACAACTAGTAGAGGATACGTGCGTTGTAGGTGTTTTGTCCTTTTTTTTATATATATTAATATAAGTTTTATAATGTTTAAATGTTAAATATTTTATATAGTTCTAATCATAATAAGATTAATTGATGAAAAATGAAAGTAGTAAATATAACATAGAAAAGAGATAAATTATGTTATAGAGATATAACAACTACAACTTATAATAATTTATAAATAAATATTATTGATGAAAAGAGTAAAATTTGAAAAAAATATCACAGTGTTAATATGTCCGAATGATTTTAAACGAGAGTCTATATTGACATTATTTTTTTTCTTGTTTGATTTTGATGAGTGGAGAAGGTTTGTTTTTCTTCTTTTAGGTTTCAGAGATAAATTTATTCAATGTATCGTCATCGCTTGTTATATCAATGCATTCTTGGAGCTTTTTTTGTAATTTTTCTTTTTCTCTTTCCTTGCACTTCAGTTGGCTGCAATTCTGTTATCGATTCTTTGCTTCTTCCGTTTACAGTTTGCTTGGTCTTTTTGAGTGATTTATTTTTTTCTTCACCTTGATTGGGCTTGGGCTCTTCAACTGATGCAATTTGTTTCTTTTGGATTGCACTGGCTAAAATGCTCAAATTTCCTCTTTCATCGATTTTGACATCCTTGAATTTGGTCATAAATTAAGCATATTTTGGTTGATGCGTGCAAGCTTAGACCTTTATAGTATGGAGAATCATTTTCCCCCTAAGAAAAATAAAATTGTAATTACAATTTGTAAATGTTAAATGTTATTATGATTCTTAATGTAGTAATTGGTTTAGAAATAATTTTTTATAATAATAATTACATCATTGATTGATTAAAGATACTCATGTATGGAGCATCCTACGTATATTGCTATAATATCTTCGAACATATGCGTGCATTGTAATCCCTTTAATGCTCAAGCTTTTTAATGTTTTAGAAACTCATTATTCATCTGAAAGATCAGCTTCCCTTTTGAATTCTTCAAACAATGCATCAAAGTATGTATCCCAAAGTATTCTTACATCAGTTGGTGCACAATGTACAAGATTATTGCAAACAACCTTTGCAATTCATTTGGCATTTGAAATGTCACTCCATCATTTAGACATTCAATAATGCTTTGATCAGCTTTCTAGTAATCCTCTTTTTTGCGCCGCTTCTTTGAAACTTGAGTACTCTATACCATTGACTGTTAACAAATATTGAAAAGATGTTGTTCTCCTAACATTATTTAAGAGCAATCTAAGATAACATATTTCCCTTTCAATCGGATTTGCAGTACTAATACGCCCAATAACATTTCTTTTCTTCTTTTTTGTCCAACATTTTCTTTGTTTGTCCTAGACATAGTGCTCAGAAAATTATCTGTAAAGATATTTTCTTGCTTTTTCACTTGTAGCACACATTGCAAAATATTTTGTGAGCATTGTTTTTGAAGCATGATCTCATACCAACAGATTTTTCAAATTTTGGTTTTCGTGATAAGCTACAAATTATTTATTTGGTAGATGAAGTTGTAAGTTGATGATTGTTGGGTATATTTCATTTAAATTAAATTCAAAAATTCTCCACATCACTTCTTGAGAACAAACCCAACGTGCATCTTGGAATTGTTTAATTTCATCAACTTGATTTTGGTCATAATTTTGGGTCACATTGATTGCCATTCTATCATGTCCTTTGTAGATATATTTGTACAAATATATATTTTATTGCTATGATACCTGAACATATCTCAAAATTGATATGACAATTATATCTTGATAATAAATGTAAGGCACGACCCATTGATTGTCTAAATCTGCATTGCGAATACGAATAAATGATCCATCATTGCTTCTTCTATAAATTGAATATCCATCTTTTTCTTGTATTGTGCTTTCGCAGTATGGTCGTGGATAATGACATTTCCATTTTTCTTTTATCATGCAAGAATTTTTTAGTTTTTTCTCTTCACAAGGACCATGTATCATGTGTTTCTTCACTAATTCATACAGTTCGGGATTCTTTTCGTGATCAGGGAGTTCAGCACTAACAAACTTATCAATTTTATCTGGATTATTTATCTTATGCTCTAACTTGAAAATTATCAACATGTGGACATAAGGTTAATCCCTTTTTTGAAATTCAATTACATGAACATGTGCAACTACATTTCCAAAAAATTTCTTCTTAAATAATTGATTTTTCAAGTCTTGTAACTTTGCTCAAAATACTCTTGATGTTAAATCCGGACAATCTTGAGTTGTTTATCCGACATGTAATTTTTCTTGTATTTTCTTCCACTGTGGGTTCCAAGTCATTGTAATAAATAAATATGGCTTACCAAATTTTTGTATTAATGTCAATGCATCAAGATATTTACGTCTCAAATCTCTTGAACCATCAATAAATGTTGCAGGAAGAATAATTCTTTTACCAACTTCTTTTCCTTTCAATTCTCCTTTGAAGACACTATCCACAATACCTTGATACAATTCAGCTCTCATATTTGATTGGTTTTGACGGAAAAAATCTAGTCCTATCATCTCCAATTTTATATACGTATTAACTACGAACTGTTGTAATAGTCTCCCTACTAATAAAAGTATAGATTGCCTAGGATTTCTTATTTGTAGCTTGTAGTATGCATATTATCTACATGAGATATTTTTATCTCTTTGCTTCCTCAAAATTGTAAATTATATAGAATATAATAAAATTAAAAAATTGAAGAGATCATTCCAAAAAATAATTTTAAATCACTTAAGTATGCACACAATTAAGGTTTCGAAGTTGGGGTAACTAAATAATTGCAGCCTGTTGTTATTTTTTTTTTCATTTTGCCTTATTATTTTCTAAGTTAGTTTATGTTAATTGGTAATTTAAAAGTTTTTTTAATAAAAAAAATAATGAATGATGCACCTTCACTCCATGGTTAAAAAAATTAATATACAACATACATTGTTCTCTAGATATAACATCGTCTGCACTACTAATTCTTGATAGGGAAAAGCATTATCAAGATCCATGTTGGGAACTGAAACACATTGTAAGTATAAAAATAAATAAATAAATTATATTTATAAATATGATTATATTAAAAATAAATAATTTTATTATTACAATATAATAAATATAGGACATACTATTATTGGTGATAGACTTTGTGGAAGTAATCTTTTTAATATTTTGATGTCAACCTGTTGCGCCTCTTGAAAAAAGAAGTGGATATTGCAGTGGGTCATAACACCCATAATAATGTTTTATTATGTGTCTCTCACCGGAATAAGCATGAACTACAATATCTCGCTCCAATAGAATGTTATCATTATTTCTTTTAACTCATATAGCTGCAACTTGATCTGCATTTGGAGAATTGTATACTCATTGATCTAAATTCGCGTCTTTTGAGATATGAAGTTGAACATTATCTATTGAAGGATATTCCTTTAAATTTTGAAAAAAATCTTGCATATGGATTGACCTCCATAATTTTTATTAGTTTCTTCACAACTCCTTCTGATATATTTGAATTTTTCAATGTATTCATTCTGTTCTCAACCTCACTTCTCGTCTCAAAAAAGTATAATTGAAAAAACTTGGACTTGTATTATAAGGGATCAATCTTGGAAGATCATGATTAACAATTCCTTGTGCTCGAAAAGAATACACTCTTCATCTTGCAGATACCAATTCTTTATCCAATGTTACACCGGATGAAGTAAATGAAAATATACAGTTTTTTTTTTGTTATTAAAACATTTTTTTCTTGGTTCTAGACACTGACTTTACCATTTTCGTAATTACAAAATTAATAAAATAATTTTTTGCAATTAAAATGTAAGTACACAATCCGGTATAATTAAATCCGCATAAAAAAAATATTAATTTAGGGAAGCTTTGACAATGCCTCTAGGGCAGTCGAACATTAATCTTATATTTGTATACCTTATTAAAGAAATAAGTTTGTTATTATTGTAGGATAATTTTATATAATAGAGTCCAATTATAACAAAACTATTGAAATAAATATAATTAATATACGGTTAATAAAATTTGATGAATACATTGTTTTCACATACGTAAGCTTATAGCGATTAATAATATTTCTTTTAGCAATATGACATTATTATTAAATTTCACTTTTATATAATCATAATCATTAAGATTTTATGATTGTGACTGCGAGTTTCCTTCCTAATTAATCAAACAAAAAATAATAAATTGATAAGTCAGAAATGAACAAGGGTGGTTAAATTTTGATGGTTAGTGCATGAGACGGATATATATACGTCAACTCATCTAAATATTATATACCAAAATTAATATTCGGTGTATCATATTTTTTATGTGGTCCTCATTAAGGTATATTAATTTATTGATACCCACTTTAAAATCATAATAATGATGGTGCACTTGCAATATACATGTGTGTGTATTCTGATTCATGTTATATGGTATGAAAGAAAATTTAAAAAAATTTGGTTCCATAATATACAACCAAAATGCTAAGTTTTAAGTTATTCATTGAAATTGATGTGTTCATTCTCATTTTATATGATTAAAAGTAGTCCATGTACAATCAAGTTCTTCAATAATTATTTTTTCTAGACAATTGATTTTTCTTCTAATTCTTCTTTCCATTTTGTTTTGGGATGTTACGTATTTTAATATTATAATATATATTTAGATTTAGGGTTACAAATTGCAAAAAAAAAAAGTGGGCAGTTCTGTTTTATATGATGATATATTAGAAATCTTGAATGGATTTAAAAGAGCATGTGCTCTTTTAATTTGGTTGAATTTGAGCATTCATTAATTTGGTTACTTAATTATCTAGTATACGTATAGTTGTTACTTTGTTCCATTGATATTATTTTTCAATATGCTATTGTGTTTGTGACTATCACAAATCTTCGAAAAGTACTACTTCTGAAAACAAAAAGGCCATTAGCTGCTTATTATAGCTTTCTCAAGTACTACAAAGTGCTACTTAATTCTAAAAACACGATTTCATATAGTGAAAACAAAAGACTATACTATTAAGCAAGTAAAAACATAAAATACGCTGCATGCATTTCAATTCTGATGTTATTTATAGAACAAAATATGATCTCTAAGATTATAAATAATTATCTCGGAAAAATAATATTAATGATAAAATACTAAGAGCATATGTTGATGTAATATGTTTGGCCCCTTTAAACTAAAGAAAGAATTTTGTTATTATTTTGAGATAAATTTATATAATAGAGTTCAATTACATCAAAATAAGATTTTATTAAATTTACAAATTACCTGAAGATGAACTTGATGTGGATGATGCATTATGAATATTCATAATTGTGAAAATATCAAAATAATGAATGTGTTAAGTTGAAGTGATTGAATTTTAATTTCTTAACAATTGGCAATGAAATTTGTAAAGTGAGAATGGATTTCTGAACTATTGTTCGTAACAATTAGCAAGTTGAAAGTCAGTGATTTATATAGATAATTAGAGTCCTATTATAATTAGGAGAAAAATTATATTAACATTATAGAGTTATATTATTATTAGAAAAAGAATTATATTAACAAAGTCAATTAATTATTAAAAATAGATAATATTGAATGACGCCAAAAATGGAATGAAGTGAGAAAAATGCCCATTCATGAATCATATAGTGGGCCAACCAGTTGCAGACTTGCAGTCATATTAATTTGCGATGCATAATTGTAAGAATGTCAAGTGGACAAATTAAATGATTTTCTAAATGAATTTTATAAAAATAAGAAAAACTTAAAATCTAAAAGTCCCAGTTATCACATATCAATAACCTGAAAGACCAAAGCCTCATTAAAAAGACAAATTAAATGATTGTCTTTCTTGGGGATTCGAGATATTATATTGACACATTTGATATACGTCTCGGTTATTTCATAATTTTAGATTGTTATTTCCCTTAAAAAAATTATTGTGGGTACATTCATTTAACTCATGTTATATGTTATAAATTAATTAAAATAAAATCAATCTCAATTTATAAATTCTTTCAAGACAGTTGTAGACTTGCAGTCATATTAATCGATTCTATAAAGCAACCTCTTTTTTTTGTGGCCGAATATTAATCTTATATCTATATACCTTATTAAAGAAATAAGTTTGATATTATTATGGGATAATTTTATATAATAGAGTTTAATTATAACAAACTATTGAAATAAATATAATATACTAAAGAAATAATTTTGTTATTATTTTGGGATAATTTTATATAATAGAGTTCAATTATACCAAAACTATTGAAGTAAATATAATATATTATATTTACAAATAATTATTTATAAATAGTTAGATATATTACTTTTTTATCCTTAAATTAAGTGTAGATCATGGATATATAATAGGCAAATCATATTTTGTAAGAAACATCCACACTTTTTATATAAGTATAGATTAATAAATCAGTTTTGAAGGTCATAAACTTTTAAATTTATTTATTCTTAAGATAAATATTAGATTATTAGATATATTTTATTTATTGATTGATTAAGTAACACACTATAAATTAATCCTAAAGTTTCTAGTTATTTCAAGGCAATTAAGAATTATATAGGGATTATTTATACATACATATGTGTGATTTCTTTTTTTTCAGGTTATTTTCATAATGAAAATTCGATTTGTGGCATACAGAAAATGATAAAACTGGTTTGAAATTTGTACTATAATCGACTTTTAGCCGTGTAGCTCCTATGCGATAGTCCACCAACTAGACTAACTCTTAGTCACGCGACGTGACAGTGCACTAACTAGCCCCCAAAATTTTTTTTCTGGTTCCGCCGTTGCATGCACACACACACACAACACAAGACACATACACACGCGCACTCACATATATAGCACAACACACACAGAAACAGAGAGAGGGAGAGAGAGAGAGAGAGAGAGAGAGAGAGAGAGAGAGAGAGAGAGAGAAGTGCTCACCGCTGGAGCTACGTTCGTCAGTGTTGGCGTCTCCGTTGGTGGAGGATCCCGGAAGTACTGACACTGTCACATAACACTTCTAAAATCAGAAACACACACAGATTCACACACATACACATCCGGCATAGAGAGAGAGAGAGAGAGCACGCAACTATACCTGAGGGTGGGGGCGGCCGAAGTTGGTGACGACGGCGGCGAGACGTCTGTCGTTCCTCGATGGTGACAATGACGTAGGTGGATTAATCCCTTTGCCATTAATTTTATGAAATTAAATTAAATTAAATTAAAAATTCTTAACGGTGGATTTATATCTGTCGTTAATATTAACGACTAGAAATCTGTAGTAATTCCGTCGTTAAAAATAGCGCGAAACATTCTCGCCAGTAATTAAATCGACAGACTTTTTGCCGTTAATCTTTCACTATGAACGACAGAATAAGATATGTCAGTAAATTCGTCGCTAAATCCCATTTTTTTTTTTTTTTTTTTTGAGAATTCCATTTTATAAAAGTATACAAATAGATTAACCAAAATGAATGTACATAGACCTAATTATAACCAATTTTAGTACAATGACTCACTCCACCCGAAAGACTTCTTAAGGGCATCTCCAATGCTGCACCAAAATACTAATTTGGAGCATGGTTTCACTCCAATCATGTCCCAAATCCTTCTCTAAATTGGTACAGTACCAAATTCTGTTCTAAATTTAGGATATGATTTGGTGCTGCACCAAATTGGTACTGATAGGTCCCGCATCATTTAATAAATTATTTTATTATTTAAAATTATTTTTAAATGAATTATCCAATAAATTAAATTTAATTTATAAATTATCTACTCATTTAAAGAATCCTCAAACCATTGTCCTTCACTTCGGCTTGATTGAATTGAGAATATTCTCTTCACAAGGAAATGATTCAGATTCACAAGTTTGATTTCTTTTTTGTATAATTCTAATTTGTTCACTAAACAAATGTATTCACGTGTAGTGGGATTGGAGATAAAATCCAGATTTTGAATAAAATCATATTTTCTAATTGTTGTCTCGTAATATTTTTCATTTAAAGTACTTTTATTATTCCAAGCATATTATATGTTATAATTTTTTTAATGTATGTAATTTTTTAATATTAAATATAGTATTTTGAAAGTATATAATTTTGTATAATTATCATTTAAAAAAATTACTAAACCAATTAAGCATATTAATATTTCAATTATAAACAAAATGTAATCTTTTCGAGAATATTCTTATTTTGTGTAATATTTGGTACAGAAGATGATTGGAGTTGCCAAAAAAAAATAGTCCTAAGATTGCACCTATTTGGTGCATATTCAAATAGGTGTTTAACATTGAAAATGTCCTAATTGTGATATTCCAAAAAAGGAAAGTAGCCCTAATTGTAATATTCCAATCTAATATATAAATTTATCAACAAATATACGCACAAGTCTTGTATGAATGACAATAACCAAGGCAATCCCATGAGAATGACAGGCTGCATAGATGCCTTTGCCAAAAGCTTAATGAACAAATTATCGCATTTCTCCATAGAGCTCATCGTTCGTCTTGGAATGTAGTGAAAAAATCTGGCCTTACGTGGCTTCACATCGGCCAAATACATTCTTATGCATTCAAATACATATCCAACCATAACACAAGCTAATAAGTCTTGACAGATCAACAAACAAAATAACAATGGATGTGGAACTTACCCCAATCATCACCACTATTCTTATCCTTGTAGGTGTAGTATTCACAGTAAAACTTGTAAAATTGGTGTGGTTGAGGCCGAGGAGGCTGGAGAAACTTCTCCGTAAGCAAGGTCTCAATGGGAACCCATACAGATTCTTCACCGGAGACATGAAAGACTTGATCGCGATAACCAAAGCTGAGCAGCCAAAGACAATGAAGCTTTCTGACGACATACCTTCTCACATTCTCCCCTTCTACCACAACATCATTAATCAATATGGTGAGAGATGAGATGCTACATAAAATGAAAATTATCACATTTCTGTTTGTGATCCATGCCTTGGATCTTTCATTCTTCTTCTATTGGGATGTGGAAACAGGATCGCGTTCCTTCGTGTGGTATGGACCTTCACCAAGAGTGAACATCACTGATCCAGAGCTCATGAAGGAAATCCTCACTAAAACAAGTGTATTTCAGAAGCCTCGCCCCGACCCCATTGGCGAAACAATTGTGGGAGGCCTCCTGTTTCTTGAAGATGAGAAATGGGCTACTCACAGAAAGATCATCAACTCTGCTTTCCATTTGGAGAAGTTGAAAGTAAAAAAATCAGGATATAGAACTAGCACATTTCACATAACTTGTGAAATAAACCTTTTTTCCATTCTTTTTTGTCTTGCAGAATATGATACCGGCAATCTTTATAAGCTGTTCAGACATGATAGGAAAATGGCGAGACCAAGTCTCGAGTAACAGTAATCCAATGGAAATCGATGTGTGGCCATACCTTGAAGATTTATCAGGGGATGTGATTTCACGGACAGCATTTGGCTGTAGCCATGAACAAGGAAGAAGAATATCTGAGCTCCAGAAAGAACAAATTAAGCTCGTTCTGCAGTTGCTGCAGTTCTCTTTCATCCCGGGATGGAGGTGCAAAATCATACTAGGCACATACCTGCACTGATGAAATGAAAGAAGACATCAAAATGATGTACTAATATCTTTTGTACCTACTGCAGATACTTTCCTACCAAGGCCAACAGAAGAATGAAAGCTGTTACACGAGAGATTCAGTCTGTGTTAAAGGGTATTGTCAAACAAAGAGAGAGAGCAATGGAAAGGGGAGAGATCATCCATGATGACTTACTGGGAATATTAATGGAGTCTAATGTCAAAGAAATTAAAGAGCAAGGGAACAAGAAAATGGGAATGAGCATTGATGATGTAATCGAGGAATGCAAGCTGTTCTACTTTGCTGGTTCCGAGACCACGTCCAATTTGCTAGTATGGACATTGGTGATGCTCAGCAAATATCAAGATTGGCAAGCTCGTGCAAGAGAAGAGGTTTTGCAAGTTCTGGGAAAGAATCAACCTACTTTCGATGGTCTTAACCAGCTCAAAACTGTAAGATTCCTCAGCATATATACAAGAATTAATATTATTGCATCATATAATTAACATAAACAATGTAGTGATCACATCACATTAACATTCAAATGTTTCAACAAATAAATAAGAATCAACATTCATGCATCATGTAGTTATCACATTCAAAACTACTATAAGATGCTTCAACATATAAACAAGAATCAATATTCACATTCAAGCAAAGCTTGGATTCTTGATGCAATTACCAGCCTAACAATTCTCGACATGCAGGTAACCATGGTTTTCAACGAAGTTCTGCGAATGTATGCACCAGCACCATTGATCACTCGAGCAACCACGAAGACAGTGAAACTCGGAAGCATGATATTGCCAGAAGGGGCAGAGTTAACTCTGCTAATAGGCCTAATGCATCACGATCCAACGATATGGGGTGATGATGTAAACGAGTTCAAACCGGAGAGATTTTCTCAAGGAATTTCAAGTGCAGCAAAGATCCAGTTCTCATTTTTGCCGTTCAGCGCTGGCCCTCGCGTCTGCATAGGGCAAAACTTCGCAATGATTGAGGCAAAAATGGCGTTGGCAATGATCCTGCAGAATTTCAAATTTGAATTGTCGTCCTCTTACATGCATGCCCCTTTTCCAATCTTCACTCTGCAGCCTCAATATGGAGCTCCTTTGATTTTGCACAGGCTATAATCACCGCATAAAATTTCTATTCTAATGTCTTAAATGCCGAACAAATTGTATGTATAGAAATGCAGAAAATTTTAGTTCTTGTTTCTTAAATGCAGAACAATGTCTATAAATGATTATGAATCAAAGTCCGTTTATTTCAAATCCATGTCACAAATTTTATAGAAAGTCACTTTAATTCAAATAAGTCTATGTTAGAAATTATATAAAGTCAATTCAGTTCCAATTGCATAGACTAGATAATAGGTGTCTTTATTCATTTGCATAACTCGTGCAATTTGATCAAGAGTCCTAATTTGCAGCATTGAAAGTCTAGAAGGGGCAAAAAATAATCTGATTTAGACAGAAAATGAATCAGAAAAAGAGGTCAAGGGGCCAAACGCTCGTAAATAATTAAATATTATGTTGGCTATTTAACCCCCTTCTCCAAATATTTTGATTCAAATCTAATACCTTCAAATCAATATTAGTTTTCTCGATGTTTGTAATTTGACTTAATAAATTCATTTATAGCATTTTATAAATTAAGATTCTGAGATATATTGATCAATTAACCTGCTTCGATTTCTTCAGTTTGAATGGGAGCTTAAAAGGTCATTTTGAAGAGAGAGAGAGAAAGTAACCCTAAATCAAAAAATGAAATTGCGAAATTAAAAAGGTGGAAAGGGGGTCGAATCATAACATAAAAACATTACAAAAAAGGCCAGAATTTATAGGTTTAGAAATGTAGGGCAGTTTCACTGAATCACAACGCCAGAAAAAAACGTGCGAAATCTTTTGAGGCTGCCCCCGAATTGATTCGAGTATCAATTTAGGCCGGGTGAAATTGAGCTTCCACACATTATAATTCGCAGCGAGAGCCCATTGGATCGGCCGATCACAAATTCATTAAAACACGCCCACCGTAAATAAAAAATTGGATAAATTTAAAAAAAAAATGTGAGTACTTTCCAATAGCAAAAGAAAAAATGAAATTTCATCAATTGATAACTGGAAAGGGCTCCGGCGATCGATGTATGCCGGCAACGGAACATGAGCGCCACAATTAACCGGCGCGCCCAGTTCTCTCAAAAGGCAACGTTGAAGATAAAACCCTAATTCAACACTTATTTATAGATAGAGGTTACGGTGACGTATTGTCTTTTTTACCCTTTTTTGTCGCTGTTGGACGGGCCACTTATGACTTATCCAACCAAATGCTTAAATATTTTGCCTATTATGTTATTTCCATTTTAGGCTTTAGGAAAACGCTTTGTAGATTAGTAAGATCCCACGCGTAGAGATTATGTCACAAAGCTAAATTGTCATTTTAATATTTTTTTCTCAATGTGTTAATTGATTTTTTGTATTTTCTTTTTGTTTTTGTTGATGTGTTAATTAATTTTAATAACTAATAATAGTATCACTAGAACATAGCTTAGTTGTATTCCTATCGTCTGTAAGAGTGATAGATATAGGTACCAATGTCATTCTCATTAATCAAAATTAAAAATTTTAAAAAATTCCTAAAAGAACATTTGAAGTAAAAAAAAATGAGATTTTTCATATTACTGTTCCATATCAATTAGGTAGGGTTATAAAAAAAACAATCACGCTCTAATAAAAATTTGATCAAATGTTAAATTTACAATTAAAAATGAATATTATTATGTTAACATTTTGATTATTTTTTAAAAAGAGTCCTAAAATGTGGGTACTAAAGTGCAAATTGTGAGAGAGAGAGAGAGAGAGAGAGCATGCAATCTTCATCATTGACATGTAAAATCAAAGGAAAAAAATTCTCAATAAAATATTATCACCTAGTGTTAAGAGGGAAAATAAGTAGTCTAAAAGAGATGAACGAGGAAAACATAGTTGAGTTGGGTATGTATATGTATATACAACATTGGTAAAGTAATAGATATAAGTCCTGCTTAACATTATTAGTTTTTCGATTTGATGAACAAATGTATACAACAAGAATTGAATTTCATAGTTTCCTATCGGCCATTGTTCGAAAATGACCACAATAATGATACAAGTGCAATAATAGCTGCAGCAATATTGTTCAAGATTTCCTATAAATATACAACAGAAACCTGCTTTCTGATGGCTGCTTTAACTCAGCACCAACAGAGGCTTTCAAGCAGAGAGAGAGAGAGAGAGCCCCAAATATGTCGATGGACAAGTCGAACTTAATCATGAATCAATTATACGGCATGCATCTGCGTGCGTGTGGAAGACTACTTCATTTTATTCGTTCCAAATTATAGTTTACCAATTGTTCCAGCGATAGTCTAAATGAACTCGGAGGTAAGC
The DNA here is from genome assembly GCA_026008535.1 of Perilla frutescens. Classification (NCBI taxonomy): domain Eukaryota; kingdom Viridiplantae; phylum Streptophyta; class Magnoliopsida; order Lamiales; family Lamiaceae; genus Perilla; species Perilla frutescens. The sequence goes on from BRKX01000019.1 coordinate 6,535,957, forward strand.
ATTGAAGATTCTGAACAGCTAGATCAGCCATTTCTCTTGCCAACTCTCGAGCCTTATCAATTCCCCCGCTGTTCTTGACAATATCAATGGCTTCCTCAAGAGAACCCGTCTCACAGAACTCAGATTCAATGATATCCCTCAGTTTCGTTTCTTTCTCAAGTGCAAATATGACTGGAGCAGTTAAATTCCCTTTTGCTAGGTCGCTCCCAGCAGGTTTACCCAGTTGCTCCGCTGACTGAGTAAAATCCAATATATCATCAACAACTTGGAAGGACAGGCCCAAATTCTTACCGTATTGATACATCTTTTCATTAATGTCATTGTCGACCCCACTGAAAATGGAAGATCCCTTGGTGCTAGCAGCAATCAAGGAGGCTGTTTTGTAGTAACTCTTGATTAGATACTCATCAAGTTCAACATCACAGTCGAACAAACTTGATGCCTGCTTTATTTCACCACTGGCAAAATCTTTAATGACCTGCAACACCATTCATACACTCAGATGTTGGGCTCACATATTGAAGCTTCATGAAACTGCCATAGACGTAACTCCTAAGTTTCATTGTATATGCTCTTTGAAATAATGATAAATTTGGCTTATATTCTTGATTGCCCAAAATATATCTATGATCAGCAAAAAAATCATGAGTGGAAGTTGAAACACACCTGGCTGATGAGCTTTATAACTTCAAGATTTTCAAGATTTGCCAAGTACCATGATGATTGAGCAAACATAAAATCCCCAGCCAGAACAGCCACTCTTGTGCCATATAATTGATGAACAGTTTCCTTTCCTGCAATGCAGTAGCATGTCAGAGAGGTTAATCACAGTAAATAAGAAAAGCTAGTGCAGCTAAGAGTTCCCTCTTTGCCGCATCACTTGTAAAAGAAATTCACATGCTTACATCTTCAGATGCCAAAAAATTGACATTCGGTCAAGCATATGAGTCAACTATAATCAGGGATTGCCATAATGGTAAGAAGGTACTGAAAACGAATGCATTTTCTCATGCCATTGCTTGTTAAAACATGAACGGATGATGTATTTTACTTCAAGTTGACAGTTCTATGTATGACTAAGGTGTAAGATGGTAGCTCAAGTTTTTGTAATACTTCTCTTTTAGGAAATATGCAACTTTTGCCCCTTGTACTTTAAAATGTAAATTTGTGTCCCCTTTTCATTCACTTCATCTCACTTTTTCCCCTTCATAAAAGATCAAGGGACGAAAATAAAACACAGAATGGGACACCAAAGAAAAACTAAAGGTATGGAAGTACAGGGGAGAAAGGTAAAAAAGAAAACAGTAAAAATCAATAAAAATACAAGTAGATGGAGCCATGGAGCAAAAATATAGAAAATAAAGTACAAGGTGGAGAAGTTGAAACAGGGGACAAAAATATACATGTTAAAACACAAAAAGCAGAAGTTCAAACAAGTGAAGGTAAAGGAGGCAAAATGTGTTTTCCTTTCTTTCATCTTTGTATTTTTTGTTTACATGAAACCTGAAAAGAATATGAATCTTTTATATATAAAGGACAGATGAGGAAACAAAATGATAATTGAAAGAGCAAAAAGTTAGATGATATGAGAAATTTATAAAGGCTAACCTCTTCGCATGTCACTTTCATCTATTACATCATCATGAATCAGACTTGCAGTGTGGATCATCTCTATGATCTCGGCCAACCTTCTATGTTCTTTGGTAAGATCCCTGAACCATATGGACAGTAAATAAATAAAACAACTTCGGTCTCAACAGAAGTAAGATGAAGACAATATCCTATACAGCTTACTTCAAACCAGCAATTTCGGCAGTGGCTCGTGAAACAAGAAAAACTAAAGCTGGTCGCATCCTTTTGCCACCAGCTTCAAAGATTTGCTCAGCAGCAGACATCAAAACAGGGTTTTCTGAACCTACAATCTGAATATCACATTCAGCATAAGTTAGTTTAGTAATGGCTCAAAGTTAAATACAGTTCATGCAATCTATAAATTTTCTAACAAGTACGAACAAATCAAATTGAAGGAGGTGCATCGCTCAAAGTGAAAGGATCTGTAGGATCTATTAACTGTCTCAATTGGCATATAACAAAATGATGAGGACAATTCTAAGCAACTAGAATTTGTAGATACAAGATAACTGAGATAGCTGTGCTTATTTTTCCAGTACTAAGCTATCAACTCTGAATGTCTTTTGCAGATCATCTCCTACTTTTGACCCTATGCATTCAGTCTATTAACTATGCTGGTATTGGGTACAATAAATCCAGTGGTTCACTCAAAAGTAAACTCCCCAGTAGCAAGACTTGTATATCTCAATAGATACTAGAATATTATCTTTACAAGAACAAAATTGAGCATGGGTGGTGCATAGACTAGTAATTTACTGTACACTCACATCATTCCTCATCTCAAGCTAAAGCCAGACGGCAAAAGAGCCCTTATCAAGATTCGTGGAACACATACATTTGATGATCAATTGATTCATCTAAGAAGACAAGTTCCCAACCATCATTAGCAGTTTAGTTTTCAAAAGTTAAATCAATTCACCATAATGTCATTTCCCACCTAACATATATTTAGTGTCTAGTTGTTTTCTCCAATCCTCCCCTCTCAAAGAATAATTAAACTGGCAGCCATATAAGCAGCAATACCTCAATCCCAATGCTGCAGACATTAAACTCTGCCTAAAACCATAAAACTCAAGAAACTCACCGACTGTAGATTCTTGTTCAATGTTAGTAAATCTTCAGCAACCACTTCAAACATATCCGACATTGAAGGAAGACTCTTTTTCTCTTCAGTTAAGTCCAGAACTGGAGGAGGACCAGCAGCAACCCCTATAATGTCAAGAAACTATCACAAACTCTAAGATTTAATCTGGCTATATCATCAACTAGAGCCACATCGAGTTAAATTAAATAGTGATTCAATATCTCAAGCTACAAAAGCACAACTTACCATTGAGAAAAGCTTCTGGAGTCTTCGTCGAGAACACGCGGCAGCGCCCGACGTCACGGCGGCAGCACCACAATCTCCGAGCTCTGCAGCCCCTATTCACATTCTTAACCACCCCCTTTCCGCAATTTCTCGCAGTTACACGATTGGAAGAAGCGTTGGAAGAGCACCCACAAGACGCAAAATCCAATCTTATTCTCCCAAACTCAAGGTTACTACATGTCACTGACATCATCCCCGCAAAAAAAAAAAAATTGCAATATTCTCCTCCACAAGTTCAAGAACCCACTTCAGAAACTTGGGCAAATTCTCATTTCACGCGCACACACTTAGCAGAAGAAATCTCCAATGCAGAAGATTGAATCTTTGATGAAAAAAATCCAAAGAAAATCAACAAATGTTAATGGGGTTATGCAGTTGGCAAATTTCTCAAAGAAGAGGAGAGGGTGTTTAATTTGCAAAACGTATTGATTTTGTGCTGTGCATAAGTAGGAAAATTTGAGTGGAGCAAAAAATGCAACGCAAAATATAAATAGTTTGGTTATATATTATTTTATTTTATTTTTTGCGTTTATATAACTATTGTTAATTTTCAAATTTTGAAGAAATTGGGGTCTTTTTGAAAAAGAGCTAAGAAGCAATGGACAGGACAAGACGATGAATCTTATCTAGCAGTATTCAATTCAATCACTGCGTGTGAGAGAGAGAGAGAGAGTTGAGAAACTTGGTGGCTGGTAATAAGATGGGTGTGGTTTTATTATAACCAAGAAAATCAAGGAATTATTGTGCACATAAAATTTCTCGAAACACGAATTTAAATATCGGCTTGACACGTGTACCAACGCTATTGGCTTTTATCATTTTAATATCATAGTTGGACTTATTGACATGCAACTTTTGCTCTGAAAGAATCTTTGGGAAATTAATTTAATATTATCTCTTGCCAATAATTAATTATCAGATACAAATGACTGGAAAGATATGTTAACATAAGATTTTTAATTTTCTTGCTAAGTTTGTGCAAGTGTATGTCATACATTCAATGTTGCCAGCCGGCTCAAAGTAATAAAATATGATATTCAATTGTATAATTGTTCATCGATTGTCGGCCCTTCAAACTTGTAGAGTATGTAACTATGTATTATTTAAGATAATTTACTTAAAAAAAACTTTGATAAAATCTCATTTAGACAAAATATATACTATATATATATATATATATGATCAATTGTGTTTTTTTTTCTTTCGTGGGTGATCAAATTGAGGGCTAAACTCTAGCCGCTCACACGCACCACCAGTGTGAATAATATTACCGAATTAAGGATTGGGGTGATTATTATGAATCAATATTTTAATTAATAATAAACTGATTGTGGAAACAAAATGGCTTATTTTTCTTTTTCTCTGTTTTTGATATTTGTCTTTTATTCTCATTTTCTTATTTCATTATTTTAAATGATTCTATTAAGTATATATGTATTTATATATATGTGTGTATTTGATATTGCACGTGACATTGTCTTGTGAACCGAACCGCGTGTCTGCTGTATGGTGTTCTCGAATAACAAACGATCAAAATATTATCATAAATTAAAATATGTATATTAAAGTTAAATTACAAATTGAAACTTGATTCGGCACTTGTATCACACCAGATCTCCTTACGCCATTTTCTGTGATATTTTCCGTACTATTTTTTTTTCAATTTATCATGATTTAGTTTAATTTAAATTATTTAAGGTTTCAATTGATAAATGATTTAGTTTAATTTTTAAAAAAAACATGGCATACATAATATAACACAGGAGAAAATGCGCGATCTGATCCAAACTCATAGCATATCATCATGTTCGATCATTTTACGGTTGTCTTCAATCCTATTAGGGTATGATTTTTTATTTTATTTATTTTTTGTTAGTAAGATTGATTGGTTGTATAGGATTGCATTGTTCATACAAGAATAATCATGTGTGTTTGTTTGATTGTTTGATTGGATTTTAATGGTTTATGATAAATTGCTAATGTTTTTTTTAATAAGATGGTTGTGATTAAAATATAGAAAAATACTTAAATTATCATCCACATAAGGGTATAAGGGTTTGAATTTTATTTGGACTAGCATTTCTCCTGTCAGATGCACAAATAATTATTATTTTTTTTAGATTTGTAACATTTAGATTTTTTTGAATCATATGTTGTGTTCAATTTTTAAAAATAAATAAAATGATATGTGCGCACATCAATTAATTAGATAAGAAGATTAACGTTTTATTGTTATGACAAACAAAATGAAAATTAAATTTTAGGAACTAAATGAAAATCCATGTTAGAAATATCGAATTACAATATTTCAAACTACAAAATTTTATAAATAGCAATGTATAATTGTCCACGATTAAAAAACATTTGATTTTTTTGAATATATGACAAGTATAAAAAATATATAATTATTTAATTATTTTAAATGATGAAATTGAAATAGAAAAATAATAAATTGTTGCAAATTATGTTATTTTTGTTGTTGTTGTTGTTGTTGTTGTTGTTGTTGTTGTTATTATTAGAATGCAACACAAATGAAAATTATTTTTTTAGGTGACAAATGTTGAGTACTACAAATCATCCACCTATGCATAAAAAAAAAAATATATATGTTACAAAATCAAATTTCGAAGTAAAGATTATAATAAATAAAATTGCAAAAATTTGTTAAGAGACAACAGTTAATCTAACATAAACCGTCATGAAAAAATGAAAAAAAATAGAAAATTACAACAATAAATGTCGCTAATGTTGTCCGTTATACAAAAAATGTTATCCAATATATTAAGGTATAATTATGGGATAGACAACTGTTTATACCAGAAGCAATGTCTATCATATGATTTTACCTTAATACATGTATAAATAGATTAGAATAATTTGGTAGTTTTGAATTTCATTAAATATAACTCCCTATTAAAAAAAAGAAATATAACAATTAAAAAAAAGATATATGAGTCCTCTACAAATCCTCTTGCAGCTCTAAATATAATAGAGTTAGATTTTTAATTTTATTATTTCTATTTTTTTTTCTCTTTTGTAACCACCAATTTCGGATCAACAATGTCATGCCTTGATTGCTAACTTCATATTAATTTCTTCTACTAGACATCATGAAAACTTTTTTTTTTTCACGAGTTCGAATCTCCTCAATACCACAGGTCAGGTGTGTGAGTAAAAAAAAAACCATGCTTTTTTTTTGTAACCACCAATTTGTTGCGGATCAACAATATATGCCATGCTTTAATTGCTAAACTAGTATTACTTACTTAATTACATTGTACGAATTTAAATATTTAAAAATTAATATTTAAAATGTTAAATTTGATCACAATGTGATTGAATAAGAAAATATTATGGATATTTAATCTACTCAAAATATTTATGTGTGACTATACAATTATATCATATGGTTGATTCTATCCGGACCTTATTTAGAAATCCTCATAATAATCACATTTTACATGTGAAAGCACAACTATGTATCTCATGATACATATAAAATCAAATACATAATTTTTTAACAAAAAATAAAATAAAAATGAAATAAAATATAGAACCATCAAGAGTTCATCAATTTGTAGTATCATGGGCAAGAATTAATCCAAATTTATTATAAAAAATAGAACATTCAATAAAATTCTCAATTTACAATACCATGTGTGATAAATATATGTGTGTGTGCGTGTGGCGCATAATATATCGAAATGACTTTGAAATATTAAATAAAAAAATATAGAAAATTGAATTAATTATATCAAGATATAAATATAATAATATGGTGAATTTACATGAATTGTGCAATTTTTATTTGCATTAAAGAATGGATTCGAAAGACAAGAGACGAAACAAATTTTTGAATATTTTGGATTGAAATATTATCTTAAATCAAGTTTTGATGCATTTTTTTTTACAATTTTGTCCCTACACTTTTATCATATAGATGCATAGATAGATAGACTCCTCATATTTCTTCTACATCATGAAAACCGCGCTTGCCCACATCTTTGAGAATAGCTAAAAGAATGACATCAACTAAACTAATTATAAAACACTCTTAGATATTACATGACAATTTTAAAACTTTTGTTAACTTGTTAGTTTTAAATTATTAGAATTTAAAAGTTTACATAGACATCCCGAAATTTTTTGTTTAAAGAGTTTTATCGATCTTTGAATTTTTATAGTAGTTTATGTGTGTGTATATTGTGACGTGAGTATCAATTAATCCATGTTGTTATATTCATTTATTAAAAAAATAAATAAATGTATGTGTGCGTGAAATCTATAACTTGTTATAAAATTAGGATTTTACACAGCTTTCATGTTTGATTTGTACTGTTATAGTTGATGTTTAAGTGTGTTTTTCTCCCAATTTATTCAGGTTGTGTTCTTTCTTAGAGTTTGTGTATTTGATGATTTTGCGCAGATAAAACTCGAAAATGCAATTGTTTTAATTGAAAATTGTAGATGAAGCTCTGAAGTGGGGATGTGTCGAGAACAAGCCATGAAGAGTCGAGAAAAGGATGAGAAACAAACTAAGAAGAAACTTGCGAGCTAGAACCTGGTCGCGAATCAGCTCGCGAGTCACACCGTGGCCGAGTTTTGGAAGCCGCTACTAAGGCATGGTTTTTCTTCAAGAAATTCGCGGACGAGGTCACGAATCTGAAGGGGTTGCGAATATGTTTGCCATGTCGGTCCCACGTAGACTCACGACCCAAGTCGCGAGTGACTGGGTCGCAAGCGACATCGTGATTGACTTGATGACATGTGGTTGTCTCGCGATCAAAATAAATTTATAATCTCATGTGCCCACAGAGAGCGTAGCTAGCTGCGAGTAAGGATCGTCCCACAGAGAGCGGATTTTAATCTTACTTTCAGTCACCAATTTCAATAGGGTTTGGTATCATGTTTACAACAATGGTAAAATTAAATCTGCAAAAGTAAATAAGTGAAATATCGAATAATAAAAGGTTCTGGAATTTGACCTAGAATCCAATGTAACTCACACTCACTCGATCATGAACATAATGTTTTTCCTACATGATTAATTCACCCAGTTATGGAGAATAAATTCTCTCCTTATTCATCATTTCAGTTTAGATTTAAAAATGATTCATCATCAATTAAATCCTTAAGCTACCACCCATCCCTTGATTCCTCTAAGAGATGTAAATAGTAGGAAATTTTGTGCCCTAGATGAACCCGAGTTTTATATGTTTACTGATTTCTCGTGTGCCCACAACAACCCACCAAATTTCCAGTTACTATTAGATTAATATACAGTCACGATTCATTAATCATTTTAACCTTAGCGTGTCATTACAACTAAAGAGTGATGAACCACATTGGGCATATTAAACACATTCTCTCTTGGAACAAGAACAAAACTGAATGGAAACTCATTCATGCAGTTTTATGCCCACAAGACCTCATGAGTATTCAAGTATGTGTTAAACCTTCATCTTTATTCAAACTCTGGAATAGAGATCCAGCTATTCACATTATTAAGTACTGAAATTGCATAAATTAAAGACATGATAAATAGAAATACTTACTGGAATTGAATTAAAAGATGTTCAATACCAACGTCGAGCATAATAGCATTTAAACAAAAATCCTACTTCATGCGGGCATAAGACCCGAGTTTGTTCTTGCGGCAAAAGCAGCTTAAATACAGAAACTAACTTGCAACAATTAAAAATGCAAAAATAACAGTCATTGTTTGTTTTCCAAAATAAAAACTTGTTTAAATAGAGCCACTTTTTGAATTCAAACCCCCTCACAAGCAGGGGTCTTCAATTGTCTGTCAAATCTCTTGTGTCTACATCATTCTGGGTGGATAATGCTTATCTTCAAGTGGTTGAACTAAATCCAGAAAATTCAAGGATCTCACTCTATCTCTAGTGGCTAGCTTCAACCTTTATCATATCTCCAGCAAACCTTATCCATCCCAATCTCTTTCTAATTTTTCCGCTTGTGCCCTCATCATTACCTCTTCTGAATCTGCACGAGTATTGTGGGTATGGTATCTTTCGCTCAGCTTGATCCTTATCTGATATGGTCACAACGCCTCATATAGTTCGAAGGCCAGAATGCTTCTTTCGTCAGATTCAAATCTCAGAATGCCCATTCACTCCCATAATTCTTTTTCAACTCAAAATGAAAATAAAAAATGACATTTATGCTGACTAAAAAAACTTGAAAAATATAAAATAAATGGACTTATCAATGGGCTTCTCTGAATTAGAACTAGTTTTGAGCTCTTTCTAACTAAGTATAAATGGATAATGATGGAAGAAAATTAAGGTAGGAATTCACACCAACAAATTATTTCACAAAGTTAGAGAACTGCAGAGAAGAATACGAAGAGCAAGAACAAGAGATTCAAGCCAAGCAAGAATAAAGACAAAATAAATATTTCTGGATTTCTTGTTGGATTTTAGTTTTCTATATTTTTATGGATAGCTAAACCCTAGTTTTCTAGGGTTGGATGATGAATTATCTATGAAGTTTATTTAATTAGTTTTTATCTTATTTCCTATCTTGATCTTTGATTAGTCATGTATTTATCTGTATTGTTCAACTGATCACTAAATGATATAACTTGATGTGTTAATTCATAAATCGATAGAGGAGTAATTAACTCATTAATCAATGGCACTCGATAGGGTTGATGTTAATTGAGAGAACAATAAACCTTATGATCCATTAAAAGTTGTATGCTAGGTATTGAATGGAGACGCTAATACTAATTTTGTGATCCATGGTTTAGGCGCTTCAAGAGAAAGTTTAAAGTATAAATGTGGTTGTTCTAGCTATATTTAATTCCCTACATAAGTATATGATGAAACAGTTAAATAAATGAATTAGATAAAGATTCTCCTCCAACTCTGGATCTCATCTTTCTTCGTTGTTTCTTCCCTACTATTTCTTCTCTGTGTTTTATTTTATTTATTTATTTATTTAAATATTTTAATTTGATCAAGTACTTTAACCGGTTCTCTAGATAGTATTTAGGAGTTGAGTTCTGATATTTAGTCAGTTAAATATTAAATCTTTGTGGATACGATATTATTCACCACTACACTATACATTCCACTGTGCACTTGCAGTTAGGTTAAAATAAATACCGAACACCTGGACAATTTTAATCGCGATCATAATGTTCATTATAATGTTTAATTAAATGATATCCTTAACACAATTGAACACATAAAACAAAAGTAGTAAGAACATGTACATGATATGATAACTCAGTTCCGTGAACACATATATTATGAGGGCCTTGACCAATAAAAAATTAAGGCACTCCTTCAAAGTAAAAAACTGACAAAAGGCACTTACATTTTATAGACCCTTTTAACACATCTTCTCAACATTCACATCTTTCACAATTGACTGAAAATGTAACCCACTTACGTCTCGAGTGCCACACTTGGTCTTCTTTACAACCTTCGCGATATTGTGACAATGAACAAAAACTTTTTGTACAAGACAAACTGATTACTATAACATCTAGTTGAAATTGAGAATAAACAACACTAGTAGAATAGAAAAACCTATCAACACAACTCAAAACACTTGGGCCTTGTTTGTTTTCATTTCCAAATGAAAAATTTCAACTTTTTACTATTCAAAATACCGAAAACACGTTTGCCTTAATCATTTTCAAGTTCAATTTTCACTTTCTCCAATCATATATCATCTATTTAATCATAACAATATCATTATAGTAGACACATCACTTAAATATTCATCAATTAGTCATAACCATACAAATATTTGTCTTTTTATCTCAACCACAACTTCAAATTGAAAAAAAAAACTAATCAAACAAACATATTTTCATTTTTCAAACCTATAAATATAAACATTATTCATCACAACAAATCATTATATTTTTTTTTTCCAAAAACCAATATACCTTGCAAACTAAATTGGAAATTCTGAAAACTGAAAATTGATATTGGAAATAAAACTGAACTTCCTCTTAGAGTTTGTGTAAAATATTTAGTCCATACGATCTCATTGAGAATGAAGTGGCCTTCATATAGAAACTTGTAAACCGCATTTTACGAGCTTTCCTAGTTGAAGTCAAATTGCTTGTTGATAGGATTGTTGCCTTTGTGGATAAAAAACTTTCCTTGTAGATTAGGATCGTTAATCTTCAAAGGCGGCAGTCAAATCCTTAGTTTGATCTCCAAGTGATGGAAAACAACATGTCTTCTACCTCAAGGTAAGTATCATAAATACTCGATTAGGGGCATCTTCAAAAATATCATAAGGAACACATTCTCTCCAAGTATGAAACATTTGGTTTAGCACAACAAGCAAGAGTCACAGTTTGAATCTCAACAAAGACAACAATTAGCAAAATCATATGATTTGCTAAAATAACTAATAATCATGCAAGTGCACAAGATTGCACTATAAATATATATCATTTTTCTTTTTCTATAATCATTGGCAAATACTAAATATGCATTATTTTATAATTCAGTTTGGCTAGCATTAAGGGTGTTAAAACGGGCCGCACCGGCCCCATCAGGTCAATGGCAAAAATCGAGCTTGGTCAGGCCGACATTTTGGAAGCCTGGCCCGCACCTGTGGGCCATAGAGTATTTTTTCAAGTTTTTGGGCTAAGTGGCCCCGCCCGTTCGAGTCATTCAATTTTTTCGGGCCTCCCGGCCCCGACCCCCAAAATCATTTTGGACCAACAAAATCTTAGTGCAACCCAGCTAGGAATCGTGTCGGATCGAGTTTAAATTGCCACCTCTAGTTAGCATTAACTGACCTGAGTGGTCCTTGGCCGAGCCGGAAATAGCAAAATCAGGAAAGTATTCAGTCGGGCCGCCTAGACTCTAGGCCCCCAATTAATCAGCGATCGGCGCCTAAAATTGCATCATTTTTTAAAAAACTCCTAGCCATAGTGCTGCTGCGCACAACGGCAGACAACCTTTTGTGGCTTTGTTCGATTGTTCCCGACTTTAGGAACGTTGATTTGGGAAAATCTATACATGATTGTATTCTACACTTCATGTATTATAACATCTGAACATAAAATTCATGAAGATTAATCATGATTTGTTCGGTGGAATGGACGATCAAAAGGCGCTGAATGATGATAATACAACATGATCGGAAATTGACCGGACTCCTCAAAGTATTTTTTTTATTTTAGTATTATTTTTCAACATGGAGTTCGACCCCTCAAGGCCTCAACTTTACTAATGAAGCTTACATCATTCATTTAACCATGAAGTAGTTAGATTGATACTGAAGCAACTTAAACTAACCACAAGTTTAATTACATCATTGTTGAAATTATATCAAGGAATATAATACTCCTGTGATAATTAAAACTTCATTAGTCGAATTAATTAAATTTAGAGAATCAGGAGGCAGGTGAATTGTTCTTTTTGTGGTTTACCTAATCTTAGTAATATAACATATTTAGATTAAAAAACTTCGAAGCAGTTAGACAGATGCGAAAATGGAGGCGTCAAATTTAGGGGATGGTAGCTCAGTTCAAATTTTCTACTGCACTCTTTTATGTTTTACATGTTTTTATATTATATTTATGAATTTAATAATATTTATTATAAAATAAAAATTAATTATAATATAAATAAGCATAGTTAACATTTATCAATAAAAAATTTAATTATAAGATTTAATTTTAAAATAATCAGCCTTAATAATGTATTATTAATTGAAAATAATGTTAAAAAATAATAATAAACCCGAATTGGGTGGGGTGAACCCTAAAAAACAATCGTAAAATTAAACTAAATTACAAAAAAAAATTAAAAAAAAAATACAAGAAAAATTCATAATTTAAAAATACAACACAGAATGTAATAAAAAAAAGTGCTACAAAAAATTTCATACGAGCTCACCCAAAACTTATTTCTCGAATAGTTTATCCAATAAGAAAAATTATGCGATATCCTACAAGCTAGATTTTGTGAGACTATGACAAAAAAAATTAAAATTACAAATAATGAGATAGTTTTTTTTTACTCACACACCCGACTTGTGGTATTGAGGAGATTCGAATCCGTGATTTTTGGTCTCCAAACAATCTCACTCCACCACTATGTCATGCCCACCAGGACACAAATTATGAGATAGTTCATGACCTTGATAAGCATTAGTGATTTGATAAAGTTTTCTCTGAAGGCATCTCTAATGCTAAACACCTATTTGATGCATAATTTGCACCAAATATGTGAAATTTCATCACCAAATTTTTTGGCAACTCCAATCATCTACACTAAATATTACACCAAATAAGAATATTCTTGAAAAGATTCTATTTTGTCTTATAATTGAAATATGAATATGCTTAATAATTTAGTATTTTTTAAATGATAATTATTTAAAGTTAATAATTTAAATTAAATAAATAGATAGTTTATAAATTAAATTAAATTTATTGAATAATCCATTTAAAATTGGTTTTAAATAATAAAATAATTCATTAAATGATGCGGGACCCATCAACACAAATTTGATGCATCATCAAATTTTGCTCCAAATTTGAGGCAAGATTTGATGCTGCACCAATTTAGGGCATGATTTGGGATAAAGTTGGAGTGAAATCCTACACTAAATTGTTATTTTAATCCAACATTGGAGATAGCCTGATAAACACCGGTGATTTGATAATCTCCTCTACATTCAAATTTATTATATATCTCTTATGTATATCTTTATTTTTGTATTTGATATATCTCTCTAGATCAGTCTTATCTGGAATAGTTGTTCTTGTATAAATCAAGTAAATTCTATTTGCAGTCCATTTTTTACCAATCAGGTAAATCATATGATGTATGAAAAGAAAATATATTAACCATTTAATTATCTACAACCTTAACCTTGCCTATGTTTCTTCCTTAGGTTAATGATTATTTCTTGTTTGATTTTCATGGATGAATTATCTTCAATTATGAAGTAAATTCATAATCTAGGGTGAGGGAATTCTAATCGGGCTGTTATATGGATAAATTATGATTATACTTATTCTTGATCAATTGATTTACATGTGATTTAACAACTGGCCATTGTTGAATTGTGCTTGCAATGAATGAGATCGAGAGATGAATTTGTTGCGCGTTTGTGGTTGATCAAGATTAAATCTTACCGAAAACGAGTGATTTAATAATTTAACAATCTAAACTAAACGAATTGATATAGGGATAAGCATCAAATGCGAGAGCTAGAGCTCATCCATCTGTATTAAAGTTTCAAACACAGACTAGAAATACAATGATCACAACGATCAAACCTAGTCTACCCGAATACTATATGCTCCAAAGATGAAGTCTTTTAACTCTCTACTCTTTGTGTATTCGTAAAACTCTCGTCCATCTAACCTAGTCTGATTCTCAGGCTATTTATAAACAAAAGATATAGCCTTAACAAGATAATCAGAAGTCGTATTTTGACTAGAATTCAACAAGGAAACTTTTCCTTAATTAAATCGGACTTTCCTAGTTTAGATGTCTTTCTTGAATAGAACTCCTTCTTTCCTTCTTTGATCTTCATCACGAACAAGGTAGCTTCTATTCTGAAACGTCCATCTTGAATCTACAGCTCCAGCTCTTTGATTCTAGCATGATACATCTCTTGAAAACTCTCTGGACAACTATGTACACGATCATGTTCTTAAACATGATTAAGTACATGTCTTGATCTTTAATCAGATTGACAACGGAATATTCACAGTAATGTTCAGAACACGTTATTCGAACATGAATAACCAAAACCTTTTGTGTTCTTTTGATATTACCATACAAATCATGACAATCTCGAACACTTGAGTGCAGATGGCACTAACAATCTCCCGCTTTGTCTTTATCTGGTGGCAAATCAGCTCCATATTTTTAAAAGAACACAACCCTTGAACTGTAGGATCATGTACCTCAAAACGTACTTGAATGTTCCTAAGAACATCATATGATTCAGCTGTATTTCACTTTCTTATCAGCTTATATCTGCTCTGCTATATTGTATTTTTATCATCTTTTTATCTCTTGATAGCAGGTTTAATTTTTTTAGCAGACTTGAATCATATAGGGAAGATAGAAAGTCTGTTCAATATCATAATAGTTATTACAAGCTAATCTGAGCAAAAACAAAATATATCTTGCAAAACATGGATGCAAGATAAGAATAGAAAACATTAAAAACTTATATTGCATTGCTCCCCCTATTTACCACCGAGAAAGGTAAGGGAGTAATCTCAGAAACTACTCGGATTTATCAGTGTCTTGCTCATGTCCTTCTTCTTCAGATCCTCCTTCTTTAGAGTCTCTTTCAGCATCATCATACTCTGTCTCTTCATCCTCGTCAACCTCTTCTTCTGCTTCAGCTTCTTCTTCTTCATCACCCTTCTAATCCTCCTCTGCAGACTCTTCTTTGTCAGCTTCAGCTTTCTTTCCTTGTTCTGCAGTCTGTGCTTCACTTTGCTTTTGAGCCGATGAAGATTCCTTCTGAGTAGCAGCTTCAATAGTACTTGCAAGCTTGTGTAAGTTATGAACATTGTCAGGTATATCTGTTGCTGGGGAGGTAAATCCTTCTCCTGATGAAAGATTAGCAATCAAGGCTTGAATCTTCATCTTCTCAGAAGTATGCTCAGAAATTAATCGAGCATGAAACTCCATGCTTCTCTCTAGAAATTTCAGTACAACACTTTTCGGTGAGGATTCTTCAACAATAACATCACTTTCTTTCTTGGATGCTATGAACTGCTTAAACTGGAGGCGCGTGTGATGATCTCCAATTTCAGGAGCAACCTTGATCACAAGAGACTTTTTGGGTGGAATGACCTTGTCATTCTTTGAAGAGACATTCTTCTTTTGCTGTTTTATGATGCTGTATATCAAGGAAGGATAAGACATAGGTCCTTTAACCACTGTAGACTCTGCACTACTGATGATCTTACCAAACACAAATTCACCATAATTGAACTGCTTCCCAGTTCTGAGGTGATATAAAAACCTTCCCTGAGCTTGAGTCACTGCAGCTATGTGCTATGTTGGTAACCAATTGTGAGTCAAAATTCTGAACATAGCTCCATACTTGTGAGTCAGCTTTGAAGTATGAATTATCTGCGGATGAGATGGCCATTTGGTGAAGATGCCCTGGGTCAGTTCTTCAGCAACCATCCCCCAATCATCAATCTCCTTGTACTCCCTCTCAATGTGGCAACCCAGAAACTCATTAATGAAATCTGGTGAAAAATTAAACATCTTTCCTTTGACAAAGACTTTATGAAAGTCTTCAGAATCTGGATCATCAATCTCCTTGGTCAAATTGCAGTAGAACTTAGAAACAACCATTGGAATAAATTCGTGCACCCTCTGTACTGTTCCAAGTAACCTAGCTTCTTCTAGCAGAGAATACACTCTAGTAGCCAGCAGTGTATCCTTGTCCACCTTTTTCTCAGAGATGATAGACCTCTGCTTCACTTTCTCCCATAATTCAGCATGCTTAGAAGATCGAAAGATAGCATGTTTAGAGATACCTGGCACATGAATGATCTTTTTGTGAATGTCAGACTCATGTTTACTAGAATGTGAGTGAACATCTTCAGGTGCATCTCTGGTCTTGACAGCTTTCTTGGCTTTCTTGGAAGGGACTGCCGGTTCAACGACTTTTCTTTTCTTTGTTGATGCAGTAGTGGATGGTGAAGTGGCAGATGCTCGACTTCTTGTTATAGGAGTTCTTTGAACCAATTACACCATAGCAGTAGATGCATTCTTCTTTGGTGTTTTCTTCTTAACAGGTGATCTGGCAAAATGATCATATTGTGCAGACGCAATCAACTTCTTATGTTGTGGAACATGAGTCTTCTTAGCAGATTCAGAAGATGAACTCTAAATATCTTCCTTCTCAGTAGGTTCTACAGCTAAAGGTCTCTTTATGACCTTTTTTTTCCCTTGGCAATAGCAGCAGCAATTGCTTTCATCTTTAGGCTTAAAGGAATATCATCTTCCCTGTTTTCATCATCACCTTCAGTAGTAGAAGGTTGAGTATGCGACTTCTGCATGACACTTGTAGGAGTTGAGGTCTCTGCAGTGCTATTCTCAGCAACATGTTCCTTGGCAGGATCAAGAACATATTTAGGCATAATAGGATCATCAACAGCAGATCCCTTCTCTTTTTGAAGGGCTTGAGCAGCAAGTGCTGTGAGGATTTTCTTTGCAGAAGGGGCTGCAGTCTTATTTGATTTCTTGACTGTAGTTTCCTTTGTTCTTGCCTTCTTTCTATTGACGTCGTATGATCGTGCAACTTTCTTTAATAGATCTTGGATTGTAAGACTCTGAGTCTTTGATTTCTTTGTAGAAGAGGCAATTTCTTGATCTTCTGTTTCCAAGTCTTCTTGTTCTTCTTCTTCTTCTTCTTCTTCTTCTTCTTCTTCTCCGTAGAACGTTTCAATCAATTTATCAGTATCTTTGCTGGATGATTCATCACGAAGCATCCTCTGAGTAGGTTTCTTGTAGTATAATTCACCTTGAACTTGTCTATCGAACTCATCCTCCTCGTAAAACTACTCTTGAGACTTGGAATATGTTACCTTTCCATACCTTATCCTGGGCTTCATGACTTTCTTGGGACGGACGAGTTTACGCTTAGGTGCCATTGACAATATATGGGTGATTTGCAAGACTGATCAGTGAAAAAAAATAATGGCAAAATGATGGAATAATTTCAGAGAACTTATGGGATTAGAAAGATAGAGGGGTTTTGATTTCAGAAATTTGAAACTAATAATTAATCTCTCTAAATGGCTAAACATAAATATAAGGGGGTACTCCGTTCAAAGCATAGGCTCAGGTTTCCGTTAGACTAAGAAATCGGAGGGAAATCCCGAAAAATCAGAGATGACAATTGCACGTCAGAACTAGCCGTTGATAATGATGTACTCAGGGTTTGAAAAATGTTCATGTACATCTGGAGGAACATTTATGGGAATGTTCAGTCCCTTTGTGTAGAAATGGTTCTTTTCTGCTGAGTGTGAAATAGACACACTCATACTCCTCTTCTTGGTTTTACTGAACCAAGCACACCTCAAGAGATGCTCTAAGTTTCTCAAATCGAGCAGCATCTAGACTCTTGGTGAAAAGATCAGCTAGTTGATCTTCTATCTTCATATGTTCAATCCTTAGGACTTCTTCTTCAATAAGCTCTCTGATGAAGTGATGTCTGATGTCTATGTGCTTTGTCCTTGAATGTTGGACTGGATTCTTGGAAATATTGATAGCACTTATATTGTCACAATACGGAATAGGTGTATCATGAATGACTTCATAGTCCTTCATCATCTGCATCATCCAGATGATCTGAGTAGAGCTGCTCGCTACTGCAATGTATTCAACTTCTACTGTAGATAAGGATATGCAGTTCTGCTTCTTACTGAACCAGGAAACAACATTGTTTCCTAAAAAGAAACAAGCTCCTGATGTGCTTTTTCTGTCATCTGGAGATCCTGCCCAATCAGCATCATAATATGCAGTAATACTTGCATTTGTGTCAGAATTATACCACAATCTGTAGTCTACAATTCCATTGATGTACTTGATGATGTTCTTAACAGCCTTCATGTGACTCTCCTTAGGACAAGACTGATATCTGGCACACACTCTCACACTGTATGCTATATCTGGTCTGCTTGCAGTGAGATAAAAGAGACTCCCAATCATGCTTTTGTATAAAGTTTGATCAACTTCAGCTCCTGCATCATCTTTTCCAATCTTGACTGTAGTGCTGATAAGAATTCTTTTGTGTTTAGAATTTTCCAACTCGAACTTTTTGACCAAGTTTATGGCATACTTGGATTGAGAGATGAATATACCTTCTTTTGACTGCTTTATCTGAAGTCTAAGAAAGTATTTCAGATCCCCAACTAAGCTCATCTCAAACTCAGTTTCCATATCCCCGATAAAGTCCTTGACCATCTTATCAGACACTGAACCAAACACTATATCATCCACATATACTTGAACCACAATTACTTGTGACTTCTCTTTTCTGATGAATATTGTTCTGTCTTCTCCTCCTCTGTTGTATCCTTTGCTAACTAGATATGTAGCCAATCTTTCATACCATGCCCGAGGATCCTGTTTCAAGCCATAAAGAGCTTTCTTTAGTTTGAAGACATATTCTGGATGATGTGGATCTTCAAATCCGTTAGGCTGAGCTACAAAAACATCTTTCTTCAAAAAACCATTCAGAAAAGCACTCTTGACATCCATCTGGTACAACTTGAACTTCATGATGCAGCCATGGCTAGAAGAAGTCTGACTGATTCTATCCTCATAATTGGAGTAAAAGTTTCATCAAAATCGATGCCTTCAATATGAGAATATCCTTGAGCAACCAGTCTGACTTTATTTCTTGTAATGTTCCCAGCTTCATCAATCTTATTCTTAAATATCCACTTGGCTCCTACTATGTTGACTCCTTCAAGTTTCAATACCAGATCCCAAACATCATTCTTTTTTAACTGTAGAAGTTCTTCTTGCATAGCCTCAATCCAGTAGTCATCTTTGAGAGCTTCTTGGATGTTCTTGGGTTCAATCTTGGACGTAAAACAGATATTGGATATCTCATCATGCATCCTCTTTCTTAGTCTACTTCTGGTCATTCTTCCTTCATGAATGTCTCATATTACTTCTGTAGTAGGATGATCCTTGATGATCTGTTTTGAAGGCTTTCTTTACTTCACTATCTGTTCATCAGATTCTCTGTCTGTATCATCATGTACCTTCGGATGTTCAAATATATATGTATGAACATCTTCTTCAGCGGTATTGATAGCGTTATCCTAATCATCAAATCTGACATTAACTGTCTTAATGACAGTCTTTGTCCCTTTGTTGTAAATCCTGTATGATTTACTATTTCTGGAGTATCCAACAAACATCCCTTCCACTCCTCTATTGTTCATCTTGCTGAGATACTCTCTATCATTGAGTATATAGCATGTGGTACCAAACACATGAAAGTACTTCACTGTTGGTTTCTTTTCATTTCAAATCTCATATGGTATAGTGAAAGTACCTGGTCTGAGATGAACTCTATTGCTGATATGGCATGCAGTATTAATAACTTCTGCCCAGAACATAGCAGCAACTCCTTATCAGCAATCATGGTTCTTGCTATCTCCTGAAGAGTTCTGTTCTTCCTTTCAAACAACTCTATTCTGCTAAGGAGTCTTGGGGGCTGAGTACTCATGACTAATTTCATTCTCATTGCAGAAAGTGTCAAAGTACTGATTCTCAAATTCCTTGCCATGATCACTTCTTATTCTTATAATGTGTTCATCATTTTCAACTGTGATCTTGCAGACTAATCTCTTGAATGCTGTGAAAGCTTCACTCTTGTCTCTGAGAAAGTCTACCCATAGAAACCTTGAGTAATCATCAATGCAGATAAGAACATACTTCTTTCCTCCGTAGCTTTCCATAGCCATAGGCCCCATTAGATCTATATGAATAAGATCTAAAATTCTTTTAGAAGTTCTGTCTTGCACTTCTTTATGCTGAGATCTAGACTGTTTTCCAATCTGACATGGACCATAAACTTTATCTCTGTTAATTCTGATCTGAGGTAGTCCTCTAACAATCTCTTTGCTGATGATCTTCTGGAGATTCCTGAAGTTGATGTGTCCAAGTTTTCTGATGCCAGATCTCTGACTCTTTTATAGATGTTCTTTGACATGTTAAAGAACATTGTGCAGGAACATGTAGCTGATAACAGTTGTCAGCTGATCTCTTTCCTTCCATGAATAAGTCATTGTTCTTATTCATAACCCTGCAACTTTCTTTGGTAAAGACACCAGTCATGTCATCATCACATAGTTGACTGATGCTAATTAGATTTGCTTTGAGTCCATCAACTAGCATAGTCTTTTTCAGTTTAGGCATTCCTTCAACAATCAGCTCACCTTTCCTATTACTTTGCCCCTTTTTACATCTCCAAAGGTAACAAAGTCTGATGAGCAAGATTTTAGATTCTGCACCACAGAGCAATCTCTTGTCATATGTCTTGAGCAGCCACTGTCAAAATACCAGTTTCCCTTATCTTTAACTCTTAGAGAGGTATGAGCAATCAAACTGGTCTACTTGACAACCCATTGCTTCTTCTGTAAGGCTTCTTCTTTTTCTGAACAGCTGGCCTCATCTTGGTGTTGCTGGAATGCTTAGTCACAAATCTCCTTCTTATTCTTTTCAGATCAAAGAGATACTTTTCACAATGAGGGTGAATGTGACCTTTTTCTTCATAATAATGGCAGATAATTCCTTTTTGGTTGCCATTATAAGTAGTCATCTTCTTGTTAATGTTCTTCTGGATGTTCTGAACATTATTTTGTACAAGCACTGGCTAGCTTGTACTTGCTTTGACAAACATTGTCTCGGGCTGTCCACCATTGTATCCAAGACCTGGATGACTCTTCCCAGAATGTCCTGAGGTAGTGAGAATCTTATCAAGATTCTTAGATCCACTATTCAACATGTTGACATTCTTTTTGATGGACTTTAGTTCTGCAAAAAGCTCTTTAATCTCCTTTTGCTGTTGGATAATGACCTTCTGTTCTGAATAAGATCTGATCAATTTTTCCTTTTCTTTGAGAAAATCTTTGTTGTGAGATTGCATAGTCTTGTTTATCTCAGCAACTTCAATCCATTTTTCATACATCTCTTTGTATGTTTTGACAAACTCCTCATGGCTGAAGTCTTCATTGTCTGAGTCTTCATCTTCTGTAAGTTTGAAAGGATCCTGGAACTCTGAAACTTTTGCTAAAAAGCATAGGTCTCTTCTTTTGATTCACTGGAACTTTCTTCAGACTCATTATCACTGAGAGAGGTGTTAGGAAAAACTATCAAGGTTTTTCTTACAAGGGGTTTTGATGAGATGTCAAAATATGTAAAGAGCCTTGAAAAGAACTGAAAAGAAATCAAGCAGAAAACTAAGGATGATCATACAAAATCAAGCTGTCAAAGCCAAAAGAAATGATCAATCCATGAGAAAAGAAAAAAGAGAAGAATAGAGAGAAAAAGAAGAAGACTGTAGCTTGCTAGAACAGTTAGCAAGACAAACTGGAAGTTATAGGTACCAGCAAGAGAAAGTACCGATTGCTATTAGTCTACAATGATGAACTGATTAACATACCAGTTCAAGGCCAATACCAGCTGAAGAGATATTCTAGCTGAAGTTAACTGAAGGACATACCAGTTCTAGACCGCCACCAGCTGAAGAGATGTTCTGGCTGAAGAGAACTGAAGGACATGCCAGTTCTAGTCCAATACCGGCTAAAGAAATGTTCCAGTCAAAGGAAGATTCTAGCTGAAGGGAATACCAGCTGAAAGAGAAGAACTGAAGGACATACCAGTTCTAGATCATTCCCAACTGAAGAAATACCAGTTGAAGAGCACATCAGTTTGAACTAATGAACATGTCAGTTCACGATGACATCAACTAAAGAAGATTGTCAGCCGAAGAGAGGACGATTTCGAACTGAAGGAAATACCAGCTCAAGATATTCCAGCTGAAGAAATATACCAGTTCAAGGTCCATGCTGAAGAAAATACCAGCTCAGGATATTCCAGTTGAAGAAACATACCAACTGAAGAGAAGACCAATGTACAAGCTGAAGGAAATACCAGCTCAAGATATTCCAGCTGAAGAAAATACCAGCTAAAGAAATATACCAGTCCAAGATCCATGCTGAAGGAAATACCAGCTCAAGATATTCCAGTTGAAGGAACATACCAACTGATGAAGACCAAGGTACAAGCTGAAGGAAAATGCCAGCTCAAAGGATACCAGCTGAAGAATGAAGTTCTAGCTGATGAAGTACCAGTTTGAAGGACACCAGCTGAAGATGCATCAGTTTTGAAGTCCAACTGATAAAGCGCCAGTAACCGAACTAAAGACCAGTCCATTAAAGTTCAAGCTGAAGGGACACAAGTCCAGAATACTAGCTGAAGAACACTGGTTCAAACTACTAGCTGAAGCAAAGCAAACTGGAGCTCAGAAGGCATCAAGCCCAAGCCCAGAAATGTCAGCTGAAGATGATCTCAACTGAAGCTTTCTAAACTGCCAAGGGACGCGCAGAACTGACAAACAAAGGAACTGAAGATTCCAACTGCCAGACAAAGCTCAGAACTGAAGATCAAGATAGGAGTCGTAACTGAAACTCAGATAACCAAAGAAGATCTTCAAGTTAATGCAACCGAGATCTTAGAACAAAAGATCGTCAGAAGAGCAAAGGCAACTCAACGGCCCTATTAAATGAAAGCCTCTCAACTGGCTTTATCATTTATAAACACCAGCGGTCACCACTCACCCATCTTTAAAAGGTGAGCTACCCCAGAGAAGACCGTGGGACTTTTGAGAATTTTGGAAAGCACTTTAGTTAAGACTTTCCGCGAAGACGTTCGTCAAAGCACTAAAGCCTCACGCTCAAAACAACTCAGAAGAATCAAAAGTTCCAACTGATGAGAATGAGCATTAACGCTCATCGAGCTAGCTGTTGAAGATTTCCAGCCAGAGCTATTCTCTCAGTCATTGTGCTTCAGTGATCAACTACCCCAGCTCAGACACAGACGCGCAAAGGAGCAACCTAGTTGATACCAGTTTCAAGATTGTACTCTTGAAGATCGAGCGAGATCTAAAATCATGAAAAGACAGGCAATAGCACCTTATCTCTCCAGCGAGCAGTTGGAGATCGCAAGTGTGAGTTGTCGACCTACCGGCTGAGGAAGTTGAGTGTGCAGCTTCTGGGATAGCAGTTGTCTTCACTGTGTAACTATAATAAAGGAACTTTACACATGTATAGTGAATTGCCCGTCTGCGGAAGAAAGAGAGGACATAGAAGTTGAGCTTCGAACCTCTATAAATTGCTTTTGTGCTCTGCTTTAATTTTCAGTTCAGTTGCATGTTTTTAACTGCACACTCTAAGCACACATAGCACTCCGAGCTAGCAGATCTTCTCAACTGATCTCTACAAAGCACGGATGATATTGCGAGTCAAAATGGACCCTGATCAGTTTATTCACCCCCCCTCTAAACTGATTCTGACTCACCCCAGGACCAACAAGAGGCATTGTAATTCGTTTAATTCCTCTTCAGAGTATTAGTACATTCAGCTTGAATGTGTCCAAAACCATCACATTCTCTGCACTGGATTCCTCTCTTTGAATTTGAAGGTTGAAACTCCTTCTGATCACTGCTAGAGTTTCTGTCTTGCTAAGAATTACCAGATGGTTGTCTTCTGTTGTTGGACCTTCTGAAAGACTGCTTGTTTACTCTTTTTAACATTCGACTGAAGGTCTTGGTGATAAGGACCATGTTGTTCATTGTATTTGAATCAAGTACAGGTTTTTATTTATGTACATGTTCAGGTACATCTTCAGAAAATTCGGTTTTAAGAGCAATACCTCTCTTTCTTGAGTTGTTGTCTTCATCTTCCAAGTTCATCTCAAACGTCTTTAGCGATCCCATCAGTTCATCAAGCCTCATATTTTTGATGTCCTTGGCTTCTTCAATTGCAGTAACTTTGTAAGCAAATTTTCTTGGAAGAGATCTGAGAACCTTTCTTATAAGCTCTCATTGCTGATAGGCTCTCCAAGAGCAAAACTCTCATTTGATATGCTTCTCAGTCTGGCATTAAACTCACCAATGGATTCAAAATCTTCCATTCTGAGACTTTCAAATTTTGAAGTAAGATTTTGAAGTCTTGACAGCCTTACTGAACTAGTCCCTTCAAAGGTAGTTTCCAGAATATCCCATGCAGCTTTTACAGTCTCACAAGTTGAGATCAGACTGAATGTCTCAAGATCTACTGCAGAGAATATTGCATTAAGAGTTTAGAGTTGACATTGTACCAAATCTTCTGCGGCACAGTCCACTCTCTTTCTTCAATCTCCGCATGCTTTCTTCCTTGGCAACAGTTGGCTTTTCCCATCCTTCAGTGACACTTTTCCATGCAAGTTCATCAATCGATCTCAGAAACGCCCTCATCCTTACTTTTCAGTAAGGATAATTGTTGCCTTCTAGCAGTGGTGGTCTGACCGTAGATCCTCATTCTTTGATTGTACTCATGACTAAATTGCAACCAAAATCTTCACGCATACATGTACTTTTCAGGACTCTTTTCGTACTAAAACCAAAAGCGACCCACTCTGATACTAATTGAAGTTACATAAAATGTGCGCTCATGTTCATTATCATGTACGTGTACATTGTTGTGAATATTCAAGGTCAGAATATATAAACTGAAAGCAAGTAAAAGACACGAGATTGGTAACCATGTACGATCAACTGATCTACGTCAAGGGGACTCCACAAGTTCGTGAGAAATAGTTCACTACTCCGTTGAATGGTTACAAAGGCTATTACATGAAGACTCCCATCACTCGACCCCTTTTCTACCCACTACAACCTCTTTTGTTGAACTGAATTGCGAGCTCCCCTCATAATCTAAAATCCCTTTAGTTCCCCCAGGAAATCTCTTCCGAGACTCCTCTAAATGTGTATGAATTAAAGTTTCAAACACAGATTAGAAACATAATGATCACAACGATCAAACCTGGTCTACCCGAATATTATATGCTCCAAAGATGAAGTCTTCTAACTCTCTACTCTTTGTCTATTCGTAAAACTCTCGTCCATCTAATCTAGTCTGATTCCCAAGCTATTTATAAACAAAAGATATAGCCTTAACAAGGTAATCAGAAGTCCTATTTTGACTAGAATTCAATAAGGAAACTTTTTCTTAATTAAATCGGACTTTCCTAGTTTAGATGTCTTTCTTGAATAGAACTCCTTCTTTCTTTCTTTGATCTTCATCACGAACAAGGTGGCTTCTATTATGAAACGTCCATCTTGAATCTGCAACTCTAGCTCTTTGATTCTAGCATGATACGTCTCTTGAAAACTCTCTGGACAACCATGTACACGATCATGTTCTTAAACATGATTAAGTACATGTCTTGATCTTCAATCAGGTTGGCAGCGGAATGTTCACAGTAATGTCCAGAACACGTTATTCGAACATAAATAACCAAAATCTTTTATGTTCTTTTGATATTGCCATACAAATCATGATAATCTCGAACACTTGAGTGCAGATGGCACTAACAATAACCTTATCATTATGCCTTATTTTAATATAGCATTATCGTTATGACTTAGTTTTAATTTAATTTAATTAGAAGTAATCATTAACAATAAACTTAATCGTTACACCTTATTTTATTATAGATATATTATTATGCCTTCATTTTATTTTAACTTAACTATTTTTAAGGCCTAACGGTAACCTTAATCGTTATGCCCTATATTATTATAGATATCGTTATCACAAGGTGATTAACATTATCGTTATTTCCAAAAATAATTAAATATCTTAACGAGAAGTTTAAGTTAGTTATAATTGAATAATAACTTTAATTTAATTAGAATTGATATAATCATGCTCAACCAAACCATAACGATAACTTTAGTTTAATTGTAAAAATATTTAATAATAATATTAGTCTAAATAAAAATTATCTAATTTTCTATTGTAAATTTTAGATTTGGTAGATTAGATGCCCTCTCCAGAGACTGAAGCCGAATGTGATGATGTATATGAAGACGGAGTTACTTCAGCACATTATAGAGGTGTTACATCATTTTGGGGATGAGGATACGATTCAGATATTTAGATCTGGATGCTTTGGATATTTTCTCGATTTCAGGGGAGTAGTATAGCACGCAAGGTAGTGCATGCCTCGATCTATCATGAGGTGCGTGCACAGGATCCTACACGCGAGGGTGGTGAGTGTTGGTTCTATCTCTATGGATCCAGGATGCGATTTGGCCCCTCGGAGTATGCATTGCTGTCAGGCTTACGGTTTGGCACATCGAGTTTCGATCCGAATGTGGCCCATCCCATTCCGTCCAGAGGTATCTATTACCGATTGTTTGAGGGGAAGAAGACAACTGTGGCACAGATGTATGATAAATTCAAGGATAGGATCCTCGCAGATCACCCTCTGGATTGCGTGAAGATTGCGAACATCTTGCTCGTATATCAGATCCTATTTTGCCACGACTCGGGACGTGCGATCGATAGCTGGGTGTGGGCCCTTGTGGAAGATGTCGATGCTTGGAATTCCTTTTCATGGGTGGCCTATACATTTCAAATGTTCATGCACTTTATCAGCCTCATCCCCAGAGTGCCACGGGCTATGGACGAAGAGAATAATGGAGCATATCATTGGTATGGCCCTATCTGGACACTTCAGGTAATTAGTTTAATTTATCATTATAAATTATTTAAATTTATATTTTAGCTACTTGAGATTATACTTAGAAGATATTTTATAATTTTTTTTGTCAGACATGGGCATGTGAGGTTTTACCCGGGCTTGGATGTCAGTTGGGTGTCGTTGGTGGTCAGAGAACCACACCTCGCTGCTTGAAGTGGTCATTTATAGCCCCCGAGTGTCGACTTCTCTACATTTTTTGATGGACATTTACTTTTTTTTATATAAATAATTTAAAATATTAAAATTTTGTGTGTTAGTGTTAACATGGTTATTACTTTGATGCAGTTGGATGTCCAGTTGATGTTGTCATCATCGGAGGAGCTTCTCACACCATACTTTCAGAGTTTGAATAGAGAAAGTGTACTGGGTGTGAGGTATGTCATACTTCGAAAGGCCTTCAAGAAGAAGTTACTCACTGAGGTGGCTTGTCGTGTGGTCCCGAGGGCATATGATGGGACATCTGACGTCGTGGGCTAATCATGACCGCGTAGGAGTTCTCAGATTACACAGCAGGCTCCACGGATGACGCAACGCCTGATTGATGAGCTAGATGATGGAGTCTGACCCTCAGAACAGGGGGTAGGTGAGAGGGCCTCGACTGAGGATCGTCTGTTAGATCCTAGAGTGAGCCCTCCTCGAGCATCCCGAAATAAGCGCCCGATAAGGACTCTGGAGAAGAGCAGTGGAGAGCCCGAGATGCCCAGGAGACATCCAGGGGAGTCATCTAATAGCTGGTTTGATCGTTTTGTTTATGCCATTGCTGGAGTTATAGAAGACCGCGTGATACATCGTGTGAGCCAGATGCTCGATCCATTTTTTATGCGGATAGCGAACAACATTATATATCGACTGTATAGATCGCCTACACTGCCTCCCAGACAGGCCACGCCCCCTCCTAGATCGCCCACACCACCTTCCAGACGGTTCACACCATCCCCCAGAGGAGCTACCCCCCCTCAGATCGCCCACTCTGTCCCTAGAGGAGCTACCCCCCGCCACACAGACGGGCCACGACCCCCTGTATGAGAGGGGATGGAGGTAGAGGTCGGAGAGGTCCATCGTCTGCTGGTCCATCATCTGGGCATCTAGGCTGTGCACACACGTCTGTTGTGACCCGGGCCATGACATCTAGTGTAAACCTATCTTCACAAACTAGATAATTCCTTAACATCTTCTCGAGCTCTTGACATCCGAGGACGGTGTTTCGCTCGCGATCTAAATTTACTATTATAATTCCGGTTTATGCTCAACAAGACAACTACTTAGGACCGCACCCGCAATTGGACGGGGTCAATCGTAGACATGATAAGCTTAACCCGAGTTGATCTCACAAGGAAGACTTAGTATGAGCTACTATCTTAAGGGCTATGCATGCAACGTGCTAAAACGATGAAAATAAACCTAAACATTCTAAACATGTGATTGATGGTGATTTAAACTAAGAATTGAAATTCACAAGGAAACAAGATAATATAAATGACAACAAATGAAAACAAGATTGAGAAAAATAGAATGATAAAGGTATTAGGGTGTAGATTCTCTCAATGGTTTATCACTATGCTTTGTTCAAGTTGGTAATGCTAATCTAACTCATACAATAGACCCTCTCAATTGGTTTAACTTCAATTACTGTCACCGTCTATCCATTAAACCGCTTTTAGATATATCATACAAACAAGATTAACATATTAGGCTTAGGAACCCCATCAACCTAACGTCGAATGAACTAATTTCGGGATTTAGAATCACAATCAAGTTTCATCTAAATCCTAGCAATGCTCAAGTAGTGATCAAATACTCTCACATAATAGGTACGATTCCAACAACAACAACCAACAAGAATAAGCATAGGTCAAAACCAAATCGATCCTCTACCCCCTAATAGAGAGATTAGCCACTAAACATGCTCAAAACAACACAAATATCATAGAAGAAAGTCATCTCATAATCAAATGTAAATAACACAAACTTCTACAATATTAGATATTATTCAAGAGTTTTGGGACAAACCCCCACAAAACATCTAAGAAATACAAAGAAAATATAAGGGAAACCTCCTCACGAGCGTAGCTTCTGCGGATGGCTCGAGGTTGATTTCTTCTCGTCTCCTCTTCTTCTTCCTTAGCTTGTTCCCCTTTTCTTCCTTTTCTCCTCTTCTCTTTTTGTGATGTGTTGATGGTGAAAATGGTGAGAAAGTGGTGGTGATGGTGTAGAGAGAAAAATGGAATGTGAAGAAGATGAAATGAGTGGAGTATGTGTATGGGAGTGAATGATGATAATGAATCCCCACAAATCTATATGAGACGTAAGGAAGAGAGAGAGAGAATAATGAGAATGGTGGGAGGTAAGGTGGTGGTATTGTGAAAGAAAAGGTGATGGGAAGGGAGCATTAAATGAGAGGGATTTGTGGACGATTTGTGGAAGAAAAATCCAAAGCTAGAGTTAGATTGAATTAATCCTTATTCCCCTATTGCTTAGATTAGGGTGGCCCAAGAGTCTAATATCCAAAATGCAACAAGGAGGGAGGATGAAGGATATGCTACTTGGTGCAAAATGGTGAAGAAGAGGCGTGAGTCGAGCACAAGTCTGGCCAAATCGGGCGAAACAGGGCATTCAGCGCACCCGCGGGGTGTAGAATGTGCACGCCCGCGGGGTGCCTCCGCCGAGAGCACCCTCGCGCGGTCGCGGGGCTCGCGCTGCCGCGGGGCCTTGTTGTGCAGCCGCTCGGCTTGCGCGGCCGCGTGGTCCCTGGGGCTTTCCTCTGGGTTCATCTCTTCAATTCTCTTCTTCACTCCTCGCCACCTTAATATCTAAAAATTCAGATTATACGAACAAAAGCTCAAGTTTTTCAAAACCTGACATATTCCACCATGAGAGCAACAAGTGAAGAAAATCACACGAAATCTAGAAATAAACTAGATAAAAGGGACTAGGAGATACTAATAAAACATGCAAAATCATGCAATAAAACAACACAAATAAACACCAAACAGACAGCCAACTTGTTTTTTTGTCACTGGGGCGAACACAAGTGGTGAACCATAAAGTGGCAAAATTCGCTCTCCTGAACTGGGTAAACCCATGATAACTGAGTCGTACATGCTGACTAAAGTCTCCATCTTCGAGTACCTATCTACAAAATCATATATGTGTCCACCAAAGTATATATGTGTGCACAAGAATTATAGTTAAAAACCATAAAAGATGCATACCTGATCGCTGCTGCAGCGTGGCTAGATGGGATCAAATCCAACTCGAACTCACGATAATCGCACGTCCAATACTGAAGATCGACCATATACGTCTTCTTGCCAACCTCAACTTTCCACAGGTGTGCTAATGTCGTACATCAAACGGGGAAACATCGTACATGCTCAACATTCTTGGATAACTTGTTCACATCTTTCTGAGTCAACACATGATCTCAACTCTGCATGGCAGCCCGTCGCTCAACAAAGCATTCTTCCACAATACTCCTGAACACCTCAAGCATTGAGCAAATAGACAATCTTTTATCCTACAGTAGATGAGCATTGAGTGACTTAGCCGCATTAGATGTCATGAAGCTGAAACATCATGCGGGACACTATGATCGGGACCAATGCTCTAGACCAATACTACAATTCCAATGCTGACATATGCCTCTAGAATACGTCTATCCGATAGGCATAGGTAGCCTCCTTAAACATAGCAATCACATGAGCACCGCGCTTCGCCATTTTATTCTATAAATGATAATAGCATAATCCGTGTGCCGCTCTTGGAAAAATGGTCGCGACAACATTTTTAATGCTCTGGTGCTGATTTGACACGATGAGGAGGTCTTCAATCTTTCCCAAAGTGATATCCAATCGACTCAGGTGCTAATTCCAAGATTCATCATTCTCGGCCGGATTGAGACCAATTACAATAGGTAATATTTGTTTGTTCTCGTCCTTCATCGCAACAACAAACATAATTCCCTTGTTTCTCCCTTTCAAGTGTGTCCCATCAATCACGACCACTGGTCGTGAAACCTTCTGAAAAGCACTGATGCACGGTCCAAGTGCTAAAAATATATACTTGAACTGATCTTCAGAGGTCGTCTGAAATTCATACAATGTTCCGGGATTCCGCAGCTATAACATGTGTAGAAATGCAGGTAATTGCGTATACGACTTATCATAGTCTCCATAAATTATCTCAATAGCAATATTCCTCGAGCGCAAAGCGAAACTGTAATCGATCTAAATCTCGTACTCACGTAAAGGCTCGGACATCATCTCTTTAGGCTTCAGAACAACCCCTTTATCCACCAGTTTGCGTGCAAAATACTTTGCAATGACCTGTGCAGGCACTTGGCGTGGAGCAATTCGGCTCATATCCATGTGGCAAGTGTGAATGTCATTGAACTTGTAGATTCTTCACACAACACCATCAACAATAGCACACAACCTGAATGGGCACTCCCTGTCATTCTTGCACATATAGACCAGTCATGTCTTGTTTGATTGATACACGATATACTCAACTCAATTCTGCATGTGATAGAGTCCCACAACTAGGGCCAAATCATCCTTCGTACGGAAAATAGCACCCTTATAAAGTGTATTCGTATATGCTGCTGAAGGCTCATCCCAATTCAGTGGGCGTGCAATGTCAAGATTGGCAAGCAAAACAACCCAATTGCTCAACGCCCTCATCCTCAACCCTAGTATTCGATGATGTTGCTCCTCTCGTCATGCCCATCAATTGTCCTCTACCCTCTGTCGAACGAATCCAACCACAAAACTCCGTGTGTAATGCTTCGAGCAATGTCGATATGTCATTCTCCTCTTCTTCTTCATCAGTAGAGAGCATCTCTTTTTCTTCATCTTTTCCTTCATACGAGCCTGCATCGTCATCAACATTGTGCTCTGGAGCCTCATAGTAGTGCGTATCATCACGAAAATCATCTCTAACCGGATCTCTTTCTTCTGGCATAATATGGGGGATGACCCTAGAATTGCTGCAGCCTCTCTGAATAACATATACGACTATCTCTGAGTTCTGTTCGTGGAGTAGGTCAAGCAAATCTGCATCATCTTTCAATCTTATCTTGATCTGTCTGCCACTGTTGGCGCTCAATAGATAAGATAACTGGTAGTCGACAGATGTGGGATCAGTCTCCAACAGATCATGAATCTCTCTAAGCAGTGAGCTAAAATACAACTGCTTCGATGACATGATGATAAGCTCCTCGTCACCATCTACGTATTGAGCTCTCTCCCATCAGCCACTATGTCGTACAATAATACGACATCTAACCATCTGCATGATGATATTATACCAAAAAACTTTAAATCAATTTGCCTTTTAAAATTAAAGCATAAAGGGAAATCAATTTGCCTTTTTTAAGCATAACGATCTTATTAGGCATAACGAAAATCAATTTGCATAACAAAAAAAAGAATAATGATAATTAAATTAATTTGCATAATGAAAAAAAAGGATAATGATAGTTAAATCAATATAATAACAATAGTTAAAAAATGATAGTAACGATAGTTAAATCAATATAATAATAATGATTAAAAAAATAACGATAATTTAAATATGATAACGATGATTAAAAATTGAATAACGATAATTTAAATTAAATAACGATAATTAAAAAAAGAAAAATGATAATGCCTAATGATAATTAATTAAACTTTCGTTATGACTTTTTTTAATAATCGTTATTATATTTAAATGATAATAACGATAATTAAACTTTCGTTATCATTATTCTTTTGTTATCATTATTCTTTTTTTAACCATCGTTATTTTTTTAATAATCGTTGTTATATTTAAATTATCGTTTTTTTTTTACTTATCGTTATTCTTTTTTAATTAAAGTTAAGCATTTATCTTAATTATAGTTATGACTTTATTTCTAATTATCATTATGGCTTTAATTAAATTATCATTATGGCTTTATTTTAATTATCGTTATGTCCATTTTAACTAATGTTATGCTTTATCATTAGGCTTATTTTTAATTATTGTTATGCCTTCTATTTAATCGTTATAGACATTATAAACTAACGTTATGCCTTATCGTTCAAGCTATCATTTATGCCTTATCGTTTATGCCTTATTGTTATGCCTTATCGTTTATGCCTTCTATTTCTATCGTTATCGTTATAGTCTAATGTTACAGAATTAAAATCAAGAAACAATAACACTAGTTCATAAATTCAGAAATTACGTTAGAACGTAGAAACATAGAAACATAACAATAGATAGCTTAAACTAAAAAAAATGTATACGTTTCTTGCAAAAATAAACTCGAAATGTACCTTTCAATAATTTTCTATATCAAGCTCTCAATATATGCCGAGGGTGTTTTGTTGATGAAGATGACATTGCTTTCTTCAATAATTTTATGCATCAAACTCTCAATATATTTCTTCCCTTTTATTTGAGGGAATTCAACATTTTTTGTGTTTTTCATTTTGGGTATTCTAGATCAAACCCTACCTTCAATATATGCAAATTACACCACCAATCTCTCTTACACAAAATTAAATGCATTAAATTTAATTTAATTTAGGTCAACTAATACCTACATATACAAATACATATTTATGCATTTTACCTACCTCATTTTGGCCGAAAAAGAAAGAAGGAATAATGCATTGATGTTCATTTAATGTGGGCCAACTAATACTTAATCATTATAGCATAACGATTAAGATAAAAATGTAATTGTTAATCTTTAAAAAATAACGATATTATTAAATGCATAACGATAGTTTTTAAAAAAATCCGTTTTGCATTATTCAAAATGCATAACGTTAGTTTTTAGAAAAGTTTCGTTATGCATAATTAAATGCATAACGTTAGTTTTTAAAAATATTTCGTTTGGACAATCGTTATTGATTATCAGTTTTCGTTAATGCATAACGTTAGTTTTTTTAAAAAAAAATCGTTATAGCAATCGTTATTCATTATCAGTTTTCGTTAATGTATAACGTTAGATTTTTAAAAAAATTCGTTATGGCAGGGATCGATCCTCTTTTTTATTTTTATATGTTAGGTGTGATTGTATTTATTGTTTAGTTATTAAAAAAAATATAAAAGATACACTTACACAATGATTGGGGTATGGGGACAAGTGTGTCATAAGGGTATTTAAGATATTTACACTCCAAATTGCCAAATAACTCTCTATCCTTATATTTTATTTTATTTTTCCAATTACTATTTAATTTTGTCTATATTTATATATTTACACAAAATTAATTTTTTATTGAGAATAATGAATTAGTTAAAATTTATATGCTAAGGTCTAAGAATTTGTTTGTTGGGTAGTATAAGTGATATATAGTGAGATGAAAAATTATATCTAATGTGTAGACACGCTACATACATCAATTCAAATGTGGATCAATAGAAGTGAGTATGCAGTGTAGAATAAGAAATACTCATATGTTGACACAAATACTATGTACACACATAAATCCATGTAAGTATGATGTACACACATAAATTCATATAAGTATGGATACGTGGACAGAGGCGGATCTAGGGGGGGCTGGAGCCCAATTACCCATTAATAATAGGGATTGGCCGGATTTTTTTTTCATAGTCCCCCTACAGTGTCGGATGGCCGGAGAATAGAAAGAAGAAGGAAGAAGAAGTTAATAGGGATGGGCTGGGGGCTCCTCTGCAGTCGGCTGCCATGGATGTATAGAAAGAAGAAGGAAGAAGAAGATAGATATAGATACAACAAATATAATAATATATCATATATATATATATAAGGCATTAAAGTTAAAAGTAAGAAATTGTTATTTTAAAACACGTTTTTTTAAAGAGGAAGCAACCTTCCTTTTCCAAAAACAAAACTAAAAATAGATTTAAGTCCCATTTACAATAAAAAATTATTTTTTCAAACTTTTGAAATTTCATTTTTTTGTTTGTGTTCTGCCGCCGGTGGAGCTACTCTTCCAAATTCTAAATTTCTCAAATGTATATAATATTTTTTTATGTCTATAATAATAATATTTTTGTTAATTTTTTACAACTTTTTCCTTAGATGTTAAAATTTTAAAGGTTTGATATTTTTAGATTGTGGTGTGTGGTGCTCATACAACTCATCATTCCATTCAATTTATTTGAGGCGATTAAGCCAGCTTATTGTGTTATTGTATAAAATTTGTTAGATGTATTATATTATTAAATCTATTTTGTTTGTTTGAGTTTAGTTTATATTCTTTAAATATGTGCTTAAATTTGGGTTTAAGTTCATATTTTAAATTGGGATTTTATAGAATGTAATAATAATTTAAAAGTTAAAAGTTTTGATTAGTTGCTATAATTTTGCATATTAATTTATACTGAATTTTCTATTGTGTAGATTATGAAGTGATACTATAAAAAACTTTGTAATGGTGTCTCTTCACCGGCCTTCTTCTTCGAACGAACCTACTATTGTTACTGAATCAATGGAAAGGGAAATTATACCCTACCCATGTGGGTACTACCCTCACCACTAATACACTATAATAACATTTTATTGTCCCATCTAATACACTTTTATTATTATTTTAATAGTGTATTAGTGGTGAGGGTAGTACCCACATGGGTAGGGTAGAATTTAATTAGAGTTGGAATTAATACTCACAAATATCAGTTGTCACCACTTCCTCATTAGAATTTTTAGAATTTTTTTATCTATTTTAAATGTATTAGACCAATTTTAAATGTATAGATTTTATATACATTTTTTTATCTCTATTATGATTTTGATTTTTGATGTCATTTTATGTTATTATATATAAATGTATGATTGGGTGAAAAAAAAATACTCTGTACTATAAAAATAGTAGAGCCCCCTAATATTTTTTTCTGGTTCCACCACTGTACGCGGAATAAGATATCAAAATGTATCAAACTTCTATATTTAATATTTGTGTGTATGAACTAAGAACACCACTAGTACGGAAATTTCCCAAACCCCCCCGAGAAAAATAGATCACAATCCAGTGAATCCACACTCAGAAGTCAGAATCATCGCATTTTAAGACTCCATAAAATATTTTAATGCATTTGGGATTTTGAAATTCCAATCCCCTAACACACACTCTATCTCTCTCTTTCTCTCTCACACACAAACACAAATGGCTTCAACAGTGGCAGGAATATCCGCACTTGTTCCCTATTCATCACTCACCACTCCCAAACCCTCTGATCCAAACTCCGAAATCCGATTTCTTGCCGACAATCCAAACAGGCCGCTCAATTGCATCCATCATCCTGCATTTCGTTTTCGCGTCTGCATCAAGAAAAATGGTGGATTGCGCAGCCGCTTCTCGCCTAAATATTCTTCAGGTTTTAAGAATCGTCACTCCCAATTAATTGTCGTAGAAATGCTGTTGTTAATTGCTATTGTAATGTATAAATTATAGTGCTTTTTTTTTTTTGGTAAATTGGGATCTAAAATAAATGACAACGGTGTCTAGAATGAT
Source organism: Perilla frutescens (assembly GCA_026008535.1). Lineage (NCBI taxonomy): Eukaryota > Viridiplantae > Streptophyta > Magnoliopsida > Lamiales > Lamiaceae > Perilla > Perilla frutescens. Next base: position 6,572,763 of record BRKX01000019.1, read on the forward strand.
GTGGCATCTCTACGTTGATAGAGACAATCAAATTAATTATTAAGCATGAAATAGATTAGTAATAATCAATTATTGCTTATAAGCTCTCTTATATTAAATAATAGAGCTAATTATGCTTGATTAGGCCAAGTAGACCTCACTAAAGGAGAATTCATTTTTGTCCATTCTAAATTATTGTTTATTTTCTCTTTTGTCGACTGAAATATTTCCTATTTAAAACACTTCAAATGATTCTAAAAAAAAAACTTAAAAATGAAGAATGTTTGTTTATGATAATTAATAATGTGAAATAAGTGCAATGATAAAACAGGAAGAACATATAAAAGTTAATCACTTGTCTATTTTAGCGGAATGGAAGCTCGGTCCGTTGACCGTACACCATAATAGAGATTGCGGATTCTTTTGTAGCTTCTTATAGTTCTTGCTTTGCATTTGCTTCATATTCCAGTGTATTTGATTAGTCATGGGCTCATGGCATTGGCCCTTTTAGTTTTTGCTTCTTAGCTTTCTATAGATGAGGCGCGTTTTCTATATTAGCCATTAGGATTTGGATGATAGAACATTTCATGAGTCTGATGTCGTTGACGAGATGTTCAAAACACTTTAGTAGAGAAGAAAGGGAGTGAACTGAACGAGAGGAGAACATGAGTATTATTATGAATTTAACGCATCTAAAAACGTTGAATAATGAAGAATGACAACATAAAGGACATAACATAATGAGAAAAGAACATGCAGATGTGGTTGATAATGCGTTTGTCCGAGTGCTAATGATTGGAATAGAAGACTTAGTATGTGGTGTTTGGTTGGAATAACACATTATGGATGCAAATGCCATATACTAGTTAGAGTTTGGTAAAATTAGCCATGTGGAAGGCCTGGATTCGATTAACCCCACCCAGATGTTTAAAAAGTGGGAGTCTAGTATAGCAAACTTTCGAACTCGGAAGGATGAAAAACTAGATCGAAGCATCTTCTCTTAGTTCTCTACGGTTCCTTTACTATGTGTTGTACACTGTTATACATTGCCTAATGATATTCATGTGATGGTTAATAGTTGTCAGTTCGGAGTATTTGGAAGAGCCTCAGACCAAGGTGAAATATCAAACTTCACTGAGCCTTCCAGGCTGTTCTTCCTCATTGTCATTACTCGGAACTGGTCAGTTGCGGTACTATCAGAAATTTAAATATTTATGTTATTGCTGACATGGGTTCTGGCCATTAAATCTTGATGCTTGATAGGCTGAAACCTCTGTCCTTTTGTGAAACTACTAGGATACAGAGAAAAAGTATTCGCTATTATTGGGGTGAAAGTCTATGCTGCGGGATTATATACAAACCCGTCCGTCTTCAGTAAGTTAGATGCCTGGAAAGGACGTTCGTCTGCAGAATTACAAAAGGATTCATCATTATTTGATGCAATTTATCAGGGTAATCATTATAAGATAACTGTAATTGGTTAGGAGATAGGGATTACTAAAGAGTAAAGGCAACTAATACTGATTTTATGAAGTGCAGCTCCTCTGGAGAAATCACTACATATTATTTTAGTGAGAGATCTAGATGGTAAAACATTTTGGGACGCCTTGGATGAGGCTCTTTCTCCAAGAATTACATCACCGACTCCAGTAGATGAATCTGCACTTTCAACATTCAGAGGCATCTTTCAAGGCCGTCCTCTTCAGAAAGGAACTTCCATATTTTTGACTTGGTTGGACACTGCGAAAATGCTTGTGAGTATAATATCCCTCCCGTATCTTGTTATCCATGTAATAACGAAATATATCATTTTCATATAAAAGGTTACTGGAACTGATTTATTTTTTCCCATTCTTCATTCTTACCCTAAACTTCCTTTGCTAATTAATTTAACAGTTGGAAATGTTTTTTGTAAATTTGCAGGTTTGTGTAACACCTGAAGGGATTCCTTCTTCTGTTGATGCTACAATAGAGTCATCAAACGTTACATCTGCTCTCTTTGATGTGTTTCTTGGAGGTAATCCAGTTTCCCCGTCGTTGAAAGCTTCAGTTTGTCATGGATTGGCTGCAGCACTCAAGTAATTGAAGAAATGTGGATTTTCTGTTGTTCTTTTAGCTATATGAAGGCTAATTATATTCTATGAAACAAACTTTTTTCCCGCTGGAGGTTTGATATGCATATATATTTGTTATACATCACAATGCACATGTTCCTATTTACTAAGACGTTGAAGCACATTTCCAAGTTCCTGATTTGAATTCTTCGGGTTTTATCTGCTCTAGCATCTTCAGAACTTCCACCATAGTAGGTCTCTTGGTTGGCTCTGCCTCTAGACACATCAGTGCTATATTAAATACACTGTTAATTTCTTCAACAGGACAGTCTACCAAACTGCTGTCGACTACATATTCTTCTCTCTTATCTTGGACTACTGACTTTACCTGCAACGATGATATTGAACTAACTTAGTATCTCACAGGAGATCAGAAAACCTAGAAATAAGACAAGATCATTGCTCTAATAGTTCAGTTAAAAGAGCTAGTAGAATCATGTCATGAGACACAGGTTGAAAGATTCAAGATCAAAATCACCATTGACTGCGGGGGTCCATCTAATAAGACTTGAACTAAACATCTTGTATTGTAACATTAATTAGTGTTGATAATTTTACCCAGGTGACTAGCTTAGTTCCCTCCTCAATGAATGTTTCATCTGTTGGTTTTTTCCCTGTTAGAAGCTCCAGTAATACAACACCAAAGCTGTAGACATCTCCTTTTGCAGTTGCTTTTCCTGTGTCAAAATATTCTGCAGGGTATGAAAAGATCATTAGATCACTTCTTAAACAGCATCAGAGTTAAAAGAGCCATCTTATTATGTGTTGAAAACCATATGTACCAGGAGCCAGGTATCCAAAAGTTCCCGCAACCAATGTCGACACATGAGTTTTATCCGGCTCCATCAAGGTAGCTAGTCCAAAATCAGACACGCGAGCGTCCAAGTTATGATCCAACAAAATGTTGCTAGACTTGATATCTCGGTGTATGATGTGTGGAATGCAATCGTGATGGAGGTAAGATATCCCTCTCGCTGCTCCAACTGCTATTTTGTATCGTGAAGGCCAATCAAGGACCATCTTGTTCATCAACTTTCCTGCACCATCATAATGAAATTTTACATATTCATTATCTTCTAATATGCTTCTCTGATTTATTTATTTTCATCAGGCAAGTCTAGTGAAGTATCAACCAATACATACCATGAAGCAGCGCGTCCAAACTGCCATTAGGCATGAGCTCATAGATGAGAAGATTATACTGAGGAGCAGTGTAGTAACCATGAAGGGTTACTATATTCCGATGCTTGATGTCTCCCATCGCCTCCAATTCTCTCTCAAACCCGTGGTCTTGATCTGCGCCTAATTTGTTCAGTCTCTTAACAGCAAAGGGTATGCAATCATCGATGATCAGTTTGTAAACCGTCCCAAATCCACCCGATCCAATGATATCCTTGTTGCTGAGCTTCATTGTCTTCTTCAGGAACATACTCGGTTTCAATGATTTGATCCTCGGTGATCTGAACATCACTAGTTTTCCTCCTGTGTTTTTTCAGACATAACAAAGCGTAAACAAAACATTCGTGATGTTTGAATACGAGCGTACGGGGAAAAAAAGAAGCACCTCTGCAACTGTCTTTGAAGAGCATTTGCTTTCGTTTCCAGCGTCGATAGCACAAGATTGCCATGATGATTTTCGAGATGACGAAGGCAACAACAGAAATGGAGACGTACAATGCTATGTTTCCCATGTGGTTTTGTGGATAGAACTCGAACGAGATTATATGAAGAAAGAATTGGCAAAGAACTTCAAATCGACGCGTTTCTTAATATCTTCTGGCAGGAAACATGGTAAAGAAACATGTTAGACATCAATGGAACAAGTAGCAGATTTACAGATGTGAAGTATAGAGAATCTGTGGCATAAACATGGCTATTTTAGAGGGGTTTTTCATATTCTAAATGGAAAGATGAATGAGGCTTGATTCATATATGTACATATACATTGATTGAAAAAAAGTTGAAAATAAGAGATTGAAGAAGTGGAAATAGTGGCTAGCTTTTGGTTAGACGTTCACTTCAGAAATAGGAGTTTAAAGCTTTTCCTCAAAAAAAGAAAAAGAAAAAAAGGAGTTTTAAGCACTGTGGAAGTGAAGGACAGCTGCCAATTTGTTGATGATATTATTACAAGCTCGTGATATATTATGTCCATGTTATAGTCACTATACTTATGTACCCTTTTGGGACATTGATTGGACTTTTGATTGTCCGATGTGCCTGGCTAACAAAATAAAAAAAAAATTAATGAAAAAAACGATATAGATAAGATTTTAATATGTCAACATATCGAAATTATCATTTCTTGAGGTGAATTGATCCTAAAATTTGATGCATCCATTCAAGTGGTAGATGATTGTATGTTATCTACTAGTATATTTTAATATATTATGATGACCGACGAGCAATAGTAGAAATATTGAATTTGCTTAAGGAGTTGAATTTATAATGTAAAAGTGATGAAATGAGAATATATGAGTAAACCGCAGAATGATTATGGAAAGTAAATGAAAGTCAAAGAGTGAAGAAATATGGGCAAAGTGAATCATGTGAAAATTTGGTAAGTAATAGCTGTCCAACTTTAGTTGTGGAAATTGAGAAATTTTGTTAAACCGGGGATTTCCCTTTACGGAAAGATGAGAAAATTGCATGCGGTTCGAACCAATAAAGTTGTGATTTCCCATGCTAAAAGTGAAGCATTTCTAGTTCTAGACATGAATAACGTGACAAATTCAATTCTCAGTTTCAGATTACACTATTATTGCGATGCATGCCCCCAATAATATGCCACGGGATCACGTGGGGTGGTCGTATTTTTTTTTGTTTTTTTCTTTTTTATGGTGAGTGAGGTAATTAAAACACTAATTATGAGAAAACAAGGAAATTAGAGTATATATTTACTTCTCTACTTTTAAGATATTTGAATGGGGTCATCGCTTTATTTTATTTGTTAGAATCCAGTTTATATTTGTGCTTTCGTTTATATTAAAATTAGGTCATTGTGTAAAATTGGGATCACTATTTAGTTAAAATTGGGTCTTTTTAGTATAGTAAAAGTAAGAACATGATTCTAACATAATGAAAGTACATGGACTACGTTTTTGTGAAGAAAAGTTCAAGCATGCTTATAAGAGAAAGCAGATGGGCCTAATTAAAAATAAATAAAAAATATAAAGACCTACGTATATATTTATCTTAATATAAATGATCTCGTGTAGAAATTAGAATTCTCTAGTTGAAGATTCAGAATAATTATAGATGATCGAGTTTTAAAACACTAATTATGAGTAAACAAGTAAATTAAAGTATATATTTACTTCTCTACTTTTAAGATATTTGAATTTGAATGGGGTCGTCGCTTTATTTTATTTGTTAGAATCGAGTTTATATTTGTGCTTTTGTTTATATTAAAATTAGGTCATTGTGTGAAATTGTGATCACTATTTAGTTAAAATTGGGTCTTTTTAGTATAGTAAAAGTAAGAACGCGATTCTAACATAATGAAAGTACATGGACTTATAAGTTTTTACGAAGAAGAGTTCAGGCATGTTTATAAGAGAAAGCAGGTGGGCCTAATTAAAAATAAATAAAAAATATAAAGACCTAAATATATATTTATCTTTAGAATTCTCTAGTTAATGATTCAGACTAATTAGGGATGATCGAGTTTTAAAAAAGAATTCCACGCATTAGGGTTGACCTCGACAAAAGAATTGAATGTTTTTAGTTCCTAAATAAAAAAAAATGAACACACTTGGATAGATGTTGAGACAAATGTGAATCAATAAGTTCGTAACCACCAACAATGATAAGCCATTTTTTTTCTTAAACATACATAACAACACATGCATGCATGTATTTTTTACGGTTCGTCAAATGTGAATCACTTATATAAATGATCTAAACTTCACTCGTTCCATTATTAATGTAATTTCTTGTTTCTTTTTTTTTTTTTGTCGTAGCTAACTTTCTTTTTGATATGCATTAAATTTTTATTTTTCATAATGCACCCTTATTTAACATTCTTTAAAATTAATAATCTTTTTATTTTGAATGAATACGGGTAATGTAAAAAAATTAGTAGAAATATATGTTTATACCCTAATATATAAACATCCATTCAAAAACATCCACTTATATAATAGTCATTCACTATATACCCACATTATCAATTTTATCCCTACTTTTTCAACTTTTCAAATACATCTTGCACACATTAAAAAAAGTGAATGTCAATCATTGATAAAGTTATGATTCATTCAAAAAAAAAACATAATAGGACAAGAGATAAATATTTCCAAGGACTGTTTGACACAAAACATGTGTGGATCGACATATTTCCGATCATTGTTTCACATGTGACTCTGACAAGATTTTTCGGTACTTGGTCGTTGTCGACCAATTCTTAGTACCTATCGATAACCTTTTAGTAGCTGCCGACAGTTTCTCGGTACTTGGTTGCGGTCGACCACTTCTAGGTAGCTACCGATAGTTTCTTAGTAGTTGATGACAGACTCCTGATAGCAGTCGACCAAGTCTTAGAAGCGATCAATAAACACTAGGTGGCAGTCGATTGTGTTTCGGTAGCGACCACGTCTATAAACATGCAGTAGTGATTTCGTTCAGCCGCGAACGAGAACTTCTCCAGCGAAGCAGCGGATGAGAACCTCCCCGGCAAAGTAGCGACGAAAACCTTTCAGCATTGAAGAGAACCTCCTCGAACCTCAAATGTCTTCTTCATCACAAGTATCTGATGCACTCTTTATTATGCACTAAACCGCAACACAGGACAATGCAATATAGCAAGCGAATCGAGTATCGTATCCACAGGGACTGAATATTTGACAATACTGAGTACTAAACTAACAACTCTCTATTATCCAGGTTACCAATTTATGAGTTTACTAAAACTAGGCACAAATTTAAATAAAATAAAAGAATAGAAATAGAACCAAATAAACACAAGTAAATAAACTAAGCAAATAATCAAACTCAAACAATTAATGAAATACTAATCCTAGGGAATGCAGCACACATGTATCCACTATGATTCAATTTAATCCTAATCTTTCCCAATTTTAGTCCGATTAAAGGTGAGGAATCAGAAATATATCTACCTATCTCCGTCAGGTCTCAAGGTAGAAGCAGATTAACAAACAACCTATTACTTTCGTCTCTAGGTTAATTTACTAACTCCCGATAGAACCACAGATTTAAATTCCCCTACAGATTCCTTAGAACGTGTATCAAATTATTCAATTAATCCCACTAATTAATTATCTCCGCCAGGACTCAAATTAACTAGCTAGCATGCATCAATTGTGATCAGTAATTAAGCATGAAATCAAAAGTTCTTGAACAATTGAACACAATAATCGGAAGGGAAAAATAACAAGATTAAATTAAATACATAGCTTCAATCATGCTTTGCAAACCCTAGAATTAATAAAAGACTACTCACGCATAATTAAAACCATAGAAATAATAGAAATAACAATAAACATTGACATAAAATAAATGTGCAATAGAATAGAAAAACCGGAATGACGATTCGTTGAATAAAACTTGAATTCTTCTTTCTTGAATGTTCACAGCAAACCTCGAAAGTAAAATAAGTTTGGAACTCTAAAATAATGAGAAAAGTGTCTGAAAAACATCCAAAGAAGTCATATTTCTACTAGGTATCGAAAATTCGGGTCGAAAGATGAGTTCGTGGGCCGAAAACGCGTCCCGGGGGCCAAAAACGTCGATCCCGCCGACCTGTAAGTGAAGCCCCGCCGACCGGCGGCCTCCACCCGCAGATCGGCGGCTGGATCGGCGGCCAAAACAGTGAAAACCGCCGATTTGGCCGCCGGTCGACGGGTTGGCCGGCAGCTCCGCGCGCCTCCACCGTTTCGCTCCGTTCTCCTTCGTTTCTCGTCCGATTGACCCGATTCAAGTTGCGTTGCGACCCTCTCTTGATCCTCTATCTTTCTAGAAACTTTCCTCCTTGAATTGGATCTTGAATAAATCTCAAATTCAGCTCAAACTTACACAAGAAACACCAAAACATCAAATAGCACAAGGAAACTCGAAACTAGTATAAAAACTCAACAAACGCATGCATTAATCTTCGAATATGATCTATATAACTCCTCAAATGCATGTAAAAGCCATGTTTATCAATCCTCCAAACTTGAACCATTGTTCATCCTCGAGCAATGAGAAGAACACTAAGAAAATATAAACATGGGGAAGACAAGTAAACTCGATCACCAATGCTTCACAAGCAAGCTCGAAACAATTTAATTTCAAAAATTCAACATCCATCAACTCATCCAAATCTCAGCACAATTAATATCCGTAAAGAAAGTATGAACCTCACCGGCATGTGTATCACTCGTCTCACAAATGTATAAAATAACGCTCATCGAATCAAATGCAAATGCAAATGCAAAAGTGTTAACCATAGGCTTGCCAATCGTCTAAAACACTCATACTCAATCATAGAAGAATAAAGATCAATGAGGTCTTTGATTTAGGATGTAATGTTGGGACATTGGTTAAGGTTAGGAATTTTTGGCTAAGTGACTCGACAATTCAACACACTCACAACCTTTTTCAACTCCAAATCCAAGTATGGATATACAATCCATCTTCCAACTCTTTCCAACTCCCTTACACATCAAAACATTCATTGTGCATAACTTCATATTCTCTTTTGCTCATCTCAACAAGAAATATACAAATAAGTCAACAAATAGCAAACATTCTCAATTGCTACCTTTTTAATATTTGACTTTTCATACTATCTTTTTCACACAATTTTTTTTCTTTTCTTCTTTTTTTTTCATTTTCGATTATATGAGAATATTTTTCACCCACTTTCACCAACTCCATTCTTTCCCCACAAAAACACTATTTTCCACAACAAGATACCCTTATTCACCTTCCGAACCCCCTATCATCCAAGTTCATGAACAAAAGGCAATTATGGCTCCAACTGGCTAGAAAAGGTCGATTTTTCGATTAGTGTTTAGGAATTAATGTGGCTATGAAAATATGGCCTCAAATCACTTCTAAATTCTACATATAATCAAGCTTATTTGAATAGAGACCATGGCAAGTTCTAGACACACAAAAGCATGCATGACAAACACTCATGAAGGAAATCAAACTGTGCATTGATATACAGTTAAGGCTCAAAAAGCTCACAGGGTTGTTCATGCTCTATTTACTTCAATTCGAGTACATGAATTAAAATAAGTCAATATCAATCAAATTCATGCAATCTTATGTTCCAAACAATGCTCCTATCTATCATTAGCATTTCACGGGTTCACCACAACATGACTTTCAACAACCAAAACAAAAGACTTAAAGAAAGAAAAAAATGAAAAACACGTGCCAAACATATCAAATCCATCCCCCTCCCCCAAACTTATTCAACTGCAAAGAGAATAAATTTGGAGGGAACAAAATCAAGATGTGTTTGGAACGAACTCACCGTACACCAATATGGACAAAAGAATATTGAAACCGGCATGGATGATAACGAACTAGCTTTGGGCTCCAAAATGTCTTCCTACATGTTAGCACACGAAAACAAGACACAAAACAAAAGAAAAATAAATAAAAACAAAGCAAGTAAAACTGATGGGTTACCTCCCATCCAGTGCTTTATTTAACGTCTTTAGCTAGACGGTACCTCAACAGTCAACGAGGTCGAAAACAGCACTCCAACCAACAGAATTGTCGTCCCTTTCAAGGACTGCTATCCACTGCCACTGTTGGCTTCTCCGGTGCCACTGCAACGAGCATAGCTCCTTTCACATTCTTATTTCGGAAGACCCGAAATTTAACTCTCATCTTCTTTGGAGCTAGAGCTGCAGAAAATCCCCTATTATCTTGTAAAACCATGCACATCTCAGCTAACTGTGCTTTGGGAGCTGCATAAAACACTTGTTGCCGCCTTCATCACTAGCTTCTCTTTCGGCTTGCCATTCACATCATCCATGAAGCTATGGGCCAAGCTCACCTCATCACACTGCGGGATTTCCTTTGGTGGAGGATTTCGAAAAATGGCTCTTTCTCTATCAATCCCCAAAGTCATCATGCCTCTCTTCATGTCTAACTCTGCCTCACAGGTTGCTAGAAACGGTCTCCCCAAGATTAAAGGCATCTTGGGGTCTTCGAGCATATCCAACACCACAAAATCAGCAGGGAATACCAAATTTGCAACTTTGACAAGCACATCTTCGATAACACCTCGTGGCTTGGCATATGATCTATCGGCCATCTGGACTCTCATATCAATCTCTTTCAAAGCTCCCAATTGCAGCCTCTTGTACACAGTGAGAGGCATCAAGTTAATGCTAGCTCCATAATTGCATAGCACTCTCTCAAAATAAGATCTCCCAATCTTCACAGGAATAGTGAAGCTACCCGAATCTGTCATCTTCAACGGCATCTTCTTCTGCAGCCAATCACTGCACTCTTCCACCAATTGGACCATTTCCACATCCTCCATCTTCTTCTTTCTCGAGATGGCCTCTTTCAAGATTTTAACTCCACCAGGTAAACCTCGTAAAGTATCAAGAAGAGGGATATTAATGTGTACCTTCTTGAAGATGTCAAACAAATGATCAACAACATAATTTGGAGCATGGGGAAGAGACTCAGGTGGCGCCACTTTTGGAGCGGCAGGAGGCGCCACTTTTGGTGCTGGCGAAAGAGCGGCGCCGGACACCACCTGAATGGCATTGCAGTGCGCATTTGGATTGACCTCCGTGTGACTTGGGGACTGTCCCGGCTTGTGCTGTGTGGCAACTTGATTTGCCAATTGACTCACTTGGACTTCCAACATATTCACTTGCTTGGATAAGGCACTCACGGTCCCCTCTATTTGTGCAATCTTTGTGTCGGTGGCCCCGATGAAACTGTTTTGATTAGCAATCAACTGTGCCACCATATCTTCCAGTGATGGCTTCTTCGGCTTAGCGGGAGCTGCAGTAGGAGCAACAAAACCCGGAGGCGACAAGGCATTGTTGGGATTCGAATAGGAAAAGTTCGGGTGATTCCTATTGCTTGGATGATACGCTGGATTGTTGGTCTGGAATCCCTGCGGTCCGTTATTGTAAGTGCCGCCATTGTAGTTTCTCTGATTTACAAAGTTAACACTTTCCACCGTAGAGAGTTCTGAACCTTGTCGCTTCTCGAGCACTTGTTTCTTCAGTATTTCAACTTCAGCCCTCAAATCATCCACACCAAACTCGGCAACTGTAGCTGCTGGCCTTGTCTCTCGTCTCTCCATCGGCCACTGATAACTGGTAGCTGCCATCTCTTCAATAATTCGTAGTGCTTCGGCTGCAGTGCGATTCACCAGACATCCTCCAGCTGAGGCGTCCACCAATCTCTTTGTATTGATCGTCAAACCACTGTAGAAGTGCGTGACTTGTTGATCGATGCTAAATCCATGTTGTGGACAAAACCGCAGAAGGTCTCTGTACCTCTCCCAGGCTTCATAAATGGACTCATCCCCCATCTGAGAGAAATGAGTAATATCTGCAATGATCTTCTGCGCCTTTGATGGAGGGAAATACTTGGCAAGGAACGCCTGACACATTTGATCCCATGTGGTAATGGACGTCTTGTCCAAACTCTTGAACCACTCCTTGGCTCGGTCCCTCAGTGAGAAGATGAACATCCTCATGCGAATGATGTCGTCGCTGACACCATTCATTTTGATAGTGTCACAAATATCCAAAAATGCATCCAGATGAGCATTTGGATTTTCCGTAGCCCGTCCACCGAACTGCTGTGCAGCTACAATGTTGATCAACGCAGGCCGGAGCTCAAAATTGTTGGCGTTGATGCCGCCACCCCAGCCAGCGCCTAAGTATCTGTCTGTTGGAGCCCGATACAACTTGTTTAGAGGTGCTGCTTCAGGTTCGGGCTCCGTTTGTTGAGCAAGCCGCTGTTCCATCTCTTGCAGTCTTCTAGCCAATGCTTCCATCTCAGTCTCGTTGTTGGCTGCCATCTCTGCTTCTTTCAATCTGTGCTCCATATTCCTCTGTCTAGGGGTTCGATCAGGAGAATTAGGAATAGGGTCTACGTGTGGCTGTGTAAACCTTGTTTTCATACACTACCTGAAGTAATAAATTATTGTCAGTAATAATATCAGTAAAAATCAAACTCAGTCCCCGGCAACGGCGCCAAAAAGTTGATGCACTCTTTATTATGCACTAAACTGCAACTAACACAGGACAATGCAATATAGCAAGCGAATCGAGTATCGTATCCACAGGGACTGAATATTTGACAATACTGAGTACTAAACTAACAACTCTCTATTATCCAGGTTACCAATTTATGAGTTTACTAAAACTAGGCACAAATTTAAATAAAATAAAAGAACAGAAATAGAACCAAATAAACACAAGTAAATAAACTAAGCAAATAATCAAACTCAAACAATTAATGAAATACTAATCCTAGGGAATGCAGCACACATGTATCCACTATGATTCAATTTAATCCTAATCTTTCCCAATTTTAGTCCGATTAAAGGTGAGGAATCAGAAATATATCTACCTATCTCCGCCAGGTCTCAAGGTAGAAACAGATTAACAAACAACCTATTACTTTCGTCTCTAGGTTAATTTACTAACTCCCGATAGAACCACAGATTTAAATTCCCCTACAGATTCCTTAGAACGTGTATCAAATTATTCAATTAATCCCACTAATTAATTATCTCCGCCAGGACTCAAATTAACTAGCTAGCATGCATCAATTGTGATCAGTAATTAAGCATGAAATCAAAAGTTCTTGAACAATTGAACACAAAAATCGGAAGGGAAAAATAACAAGATTAAATTAAATACATAGCTTCAATCATGCTTTGCAAACCCTAGAATTAATAAAAGACTACTCACGCATAATCAAAACCATAGAAATAATAGAAATAACAATAAACATTGACATAAAATAAATGTGCAATAGAATAGAAAAACCGGAATGACGATTCGTTGAATAAAACTTGAATTCTTCTTTCTTGAATGTTCACAGCAAACCTCGAAAGTAAAATAAGTTTGGAACTCTAAAATAATGAGAAAAGTGTCTGAAAAACATCCAAAGAAGTCCTATTTATACTAGGTATCAAAAATTCGGGCCGAAAGATGAGTTCGTTGGCCGAAAACGCGTCCCGGGGGCAAAAACGTCGATCCCGCCGACCTGTAAGTGAAGCCCCGCCGACCGGCGGCCCCCACCCGCAGATCGGCGGCCAAAATAGTGAAAACCGACAATTTGGCCGCCGGTCGGCGGGTTGGCCGGCAGCTCCGCGCGCCTCCACCATTTCGCTCCGTTCTCCTTCGTTTCTCGTCCGATTTACCCGATTCAAGTTGCGTTGCGACCCGCTCTTGATCCTCTATCTTTATAGCAACTTTTCTTCTTGAATTGGATCTTGAATAAATCTCAAATTCAGCTCAAACTTACACAAGAAACACCAAAACATCAAATAGCACAAGGAAACTCGAAACTAGTATAAAAACTCAACAAACGCATGCATTAATCTTCAAATATGATCTATATAAATCCTCAAATGCATGTAAAAGCCATGTTTATCAGTATCTCCCTAAACCCTTAAGTAAAGCATGATTATTAAGGTTGGTAATTTATCTTGTAGTTTAATCTCATAATTTAACACTCTCAATGTGGCTATAACAACATCATTGTAATGTCAAAATTACATAATTGGTAGTTTAGAATAATTTTGTTAAATATATAAATTTCTTAAAATTACATTCGCGTGAAAATTGCATTATTTTAGGTGAATTAGTTTAGTTGAATTCGATCGAAATATTTAGAACTAGTTTATTTTTTTTTATGGATAATTATGTATAAATTAGTTGAATCCTAATTAATAGATGCGATTTGAGTAGATGCTATTTAGATTTAGAATTAGAACTTTTAATTGCTTTAAAAATAGTACTAGGTTGCTTTTAAAATATGAATTTAAGTGCTTGAAAATTAGAATTTTATTGTCAGAGACAATTAGATTTTTGTTGCCTATAAAATTATAATTTAATTGCTTCTTAATTATATTTTAATTACTTTAAATATTTAAATAAGATTAGGGTTAACTATTTCCAGAAATGTGATGGAATTGTCAAAAGATGAAAATTTTATGACATAATTGCCAAAAAGTGAGAATTTATATTAAATTTGCGAATGATACTAAAACTTATGATTTTGTTTGTCAACTATTATTTTTACATATAAAAAGCTAGCTACCACATAATAGAACTAAAAAAATGTATTTGTATTTATTTGCTTGTAGTTTCATAGAAGGACTAAAAAAATGGTAATGGCTACAAAAAATCTAGAAAAAAATTATTAAAATATGTATTATCAACACCACGAGAAAATTAGTAATTATTGGTGCATTTTTTAAAATAAAATTATCTACATTTCTCCTTTTGATTTCCACTTCTATTGCTCTCTCTCTCTCTCTCTCTCTCTCTATATATATATATATATATATATATATATATATATATATATATATATGTCAGTAAAAATTTATCAAAATTAAATGATAATCATGCAACTAGGGAAAGGGAATAAAAGAAAAACTGAAATTCATAATATTCTAATATAAAAATTGCAGAGTTGGTTAAGATAATTTTTTTTTTTAAAAGATCAGAATAAATTTATTGTCGGCCAACATATATAGGAGTATAATATATTTCACATTTGAGAAAATAAAACGGTATAAGCCATTTAATTTAATTTGAGTATGTGTGAACTAGAAAATGTAATCAAAATGTTTGTCTATAATTATTTTAGCTAGAGAAAAAGCAAGCTGAAGACCGCCACCGGTAGTGGTAGTCAACATCTGTCTCCACAACACCATTACCGTGAGCAGTCACATCGTCATTTTGAGCATCATGAAATGAGGAACCTCCACATGCATAACCAGTTGATGTTGCATCATAAAATGCAGTACCCTCATTTGCATCAGTATTTGGTGCTACTTCAGCCTCATATTGTGGTTCTATACCGCTCTCGCTCCCCCATCAGTTGTCTGACAACCAGTTTGATCTCTCAAAATGCTCAATATCCTCATCTGTAGGGTTGAACGAAGGTTGTGTCAAGCAATCAAATTGAGGAATATAAGAATACAGATCGGGTTGGGTGTTTGTAGGATAATGGGTCGACGATTCCAGTTGGGTTACAACATCGTGGATAGTAAATGGTTCCGATTGGGTGCCTCTGACATTTTGATTGTGCACGAGATATACAGTTGGCTCCGGATCCATTATGAACAGACGTACCAAATCCATATCACTACTGATAATGGATCTCAACATCCTTCCAGATCGGGATGTCGATAAGGAGTAAATTTGGTATTCTCCTCTAATAGCTTCTGCTGATAATATGTAGCTAATTGTATCCCTTAATGTGCTCGCCGAAATATAGTCGAGTCACTCATTTCCACCAATATAATTAGATTGATCATCAAATTGACCGTTGTATTTAACAATAACAGATCGCCAATTTTTCATCTTTTGCTCTAATTTTTTTGGATATAAATTGAAATCTAAATATTTTTCTCTCTAATATTTTGGATATGAATTGAAATCTAAAAAATTCTCTCTAATTTTTTGTGTGGTTTTGCTTGTTGTCGATGTATATGTATATATAGAAGATTATGTTGGTTGTTGGGAGAATTGAAGCATACTTCAATTATGGAGACATCGAATCACGACAAGTAGCGGTCGATAGATACCAAGTGACGGTTGATAGATACCCAACAGTGGTCGACAGGTACTAAGTGGTGGTCGATTGTTACTTGGTGTCGATCGACTGTTACCTAGATACGATCGACTGTTACCAAGTTGTTGTAAACTGGTACCTAGTAGTTGTCCACATGGACCAAGTTGCAATCGACCAATACCCAGTAGTGGTCGACTGGTACCTAGTAACGGTTGATTGTTCTTTGGTCATGGTCGACAAATACTGCAATAATTGAAGTCAGTATTTCATATTACCAACAAATCCGTACACTCATTTAAATAATCTGGTACAGAAATTGAAAAAAAAAACTGATTTTACAATTAATTTAAAGTACTTTTGAAGGATTATGTAGTAAAAGTGGGTATATGATGAATTGAAATTATTTGAATAGGTGTTATTGATTTTACACTATTCAAAATGGGTATGGAGTGATTGATCCCCAAAAAATTATATAGTTAATTTTATATATGCATTAAATACATTTTCTTAATATGCGTGAAAATTAGAGTGGAACTGCAATTATGATACGTGGGAAATATGATTTTTTAGATTGGACACTCAAGCACAGAAGTCTCGACACCTCAGATTCAATCATTATTGCTAGGAGCATTCAAACGGTGAAACTATTATGTGTAAATGATAATGGTTAGGTCAACCCTCCTCTCAAAACCAAAAAATGATCTCAATTATTTTGGGAAAAGTTTCACATTTTGAATTAGATCAGAATATGTGTAAAAACATGTGAATCCCATAATATTTATGTGTGTTTACATTTTGCATTGCTGTTTTTTGCCTTTTTTTTTATATCGGGTTAGTCTTTTCACTTATCAATATGTTAAATTATTATAGACTACCTTGTTGGGCTGGGCCTGAACATGAGGTTTGTTAACTTTAAGCTTTCGAGTATTATGGACCACCGTACGCATGGGCTTTGCTCATAGACAACACAAAATAGAATTTGATTTGAATTTTCTTTTCAATTTAATATTTTATTTTATCAATTGCGTTTCTCACACCTCAAATTAATTATAAATACAAAATATTCAAGTATAAAGATAAAGGGATAATTGCAGCAAATAACAAAACTTTTATCCGAATTTGTAATTTTTACACGATTTTAAATCGTTGCAATTACAACAATATATTTTAATGTTTGCTTAAAAACATAATATGTGCATATTTTTAGTCATGATGTTCTGCTTTGTGTTCTTATGGATTTTTTTTTTTTGTAAAGTACAGGAATAATATTAATAGTAGTTGTAAATCAATACATAAATTGGTTACCTAGTTTGGTGATAACCGTGAGATCTCGTCACGCCCAAGTCCTCTTGTTTTCACTTATGATTTTCTCTAAATTAGGTCTACAATTTGAACTCAATTTTCTCGAAGTGTTACTAAACATTATTCTATTTTGCTAGGAATATTCGCAAGAAGACCAGCCTAACAAGTAACAACATATACATATAGGCCTATACAAAAGCTCATGAAAAATACACGAAGAATATCTATGAGTTACATCTTGAGTCACACATCTTCAGAATGAACATAGAGGTCTTCTTACAGGTCTGGGATCCGAAAAGCAAAACCCTAAAAGCTTTCCTTGTGGACCTTCAAGTACTAATGGGCGTATAGCTTTCTTGTTTGGGAGTAAATATTCAATACAATCTCTTAAAGGGTTGGCATCATATTTTTCCTTCCTGATCAAATTCGAGTCTTGAGGCATATGAGCACATAGAAGGAAACTTCCTTTTTTCGCAGGGTGGAGCATTGTCTGGAACACCTATGAGAACATCTCGTCAATTTCTTTTAGCAACTCAGCATTGTGTTCCTCTTTCTGTACAACGGATCATCACTTTGTTTTTTAGGATAATTCCACAAACAAACATATTGCCACAAATATATATACAGATATATGTGATACAAATGCACTAACATTTGCAATTATAACAACCCCAAATTTTTTAACGATTAAACGAACGTTGTCTTAGAGGTACTGCACATCTGACGAATGTCGCCAAAATAATTGTTGATGTTGTACTTGCAAAAAAGATCAAAATATGATGTTTTAATTGCAATATTCTAAAAAACGTGTGAAAATTATAAATTCGGATAAAGATTTTGTTATTTACAACAATAGATCATTATTTTTGCTTTACCCTATTCATTTTGCTTCGCACTCCTAATTTGAATAGAACGATACGTTTAAGAAAAAGGAGTAGATTTCCATCATATCAACCTAATATTCAAAAAGAAAAACAAAATTTCACCCTATGAACCTAATTAATAATTTAAAAATATATATACCTTCCCACAACAAATTTTCACCATATCAACCTAGCTGATAAATAATTTAAAACTTTTGATTTTTCAAGTCCTAGAATAGAATCCCTTGACATCCACATCTCGTAATTTTGCACTTGATCAAAATTTTGATTAAGACCATTTTATGGTCTCAAATACGTACGGAGTCCAAACTAATTCGATTCTCGATTAGATTTTTTACGAACTAATTTTGACATGTCATTCGATAAGGTTTTCAGTTGTATACTTTTATCTCCACATTAGAGAGAAAATAAAAAATGTGTAATTATTTTCCATTTTTCTTGGTGTAGTTGATCTCAAATTCGAGACGTCACTCACTTTTACACATGGATTAATGAAGATACTATTACAAAAGGTTCAAAAAAGCAATCATAATATATTTACATTGCTATTTGCTAGATATAATTTTTACTATTTATTCTTTCATTCTCATTTAAAATTTCAAATTTTTAAAGAATTGTAAATTATTATATATTATTTTCAAAAATCTAGTAAGACACACACACACACTCAATTTTCCGTCACACGTGCATCTATAAAAAAACAAAGTAACTATTGTTATATGACTTATGAGACAAACACTCATGTTTGGAGTCAATATCTAGATTCACGCTTATATTTAATAACATATTTATAATTTTATTAATATTTAATTATGTTTGGATTCGAATCTTATGAATTTGGATCCATAAGACTGTTTTATACTTGCTCTTTTTATGAAACTAATACAATTTTATAGTGTTTATATGGTTGTCTAGTGAAAGTAGTAATACAAACAAAACATACAATATAAATTGCTCTTTGCATGGTTGTGTGTATAAATATGAAGTTTTCTTTTTCTTTTTTTGGATAATTTTGATATTCAACCTTACCTATTAATAATTCCTAGAAAACGACAACATTAATCTCCTATTATTCGTCGTTCGAGTCTTTATATAATTAATGAGCCAAAATTCCTAACCCTACGTGGGATTGTCTCGTAGGCCGTAGCTATAAAAGAGTGACTAGAGGGTTAAATGCATTTTCAAAAGCTTTTGTTAGGTAATCTGTAATTGTTTGTATGACAAATCATACCTTAAAATCAATCTCTATCGTTTGTTGTAATTTGCCTTTTTTTTATGATGAGGTAAGCCACGATTGCTATCCAAAAATGCGCACGTACCAGATAAATTTTGTTCTTGTGCAATAGTTTGAATCATAAAAAAAGAACTAAATAATAGTCTGCAAATTACACACATAAATTAATTAGAGTTGAATCACGCTTAAAAATTCAAGTGTGATAAACTCCCACATAACGATGTTGGCGAAATTCAATTCGAACCTTCGGTGTCAAATGCATATCACTCCACCACTAATTATTGTTTAATAACTTACATTTAATAGAATAATAACTTTTAAATTTTTTATATTAATATGGAATACTTTTTTGGAAGTTCAATTATATAAATGTAATACTCTAGATTTTCGGACAGCGATTAGAGAATTCTTAATAGTAATTAATCAGTTAAGGAAGAAATTTAAATAAGATTTAAGAGAAGTCAGATGTCAGTCACGACTTTAAGGGTCGATTGTCGTGAAATCGTCTTTTCGGAAATTTTGATCTTAACTTTGCTATGGTCGATTTTGGTCTTGTTAGAAAGGTTTTAACTCAAGGAGTGTGCTGGTATTCCCGAAATTTTATTCTGAAGTCATTTGAGTTCCCAGTGATGAAAAACGTATTTAAAGGATGAATGAATAGTAACTTTTGCGTGCGTTCATGATTTGGAAAATTTACGAAATCCTCCTCGTTGATCCGAGTCTTGTTCTGGCAAGCCCCTTTTATGGAAAATGACTCAAGGAATCCGTCCGCGTTCACGGATTTCCATTCTGAGGTCAATCGAACGTTCAGGAGTAAAATCTATCAGTCTGAGTGAATAGTAAAAAGTAATTCTGAAAAAAGAATCTTGGCTCGTCTTTCTTCTGACGACCTCGTCTTCATTCTGAGTCAGGTTGGTTCACTAGTATTCGAGCTAACAAGTCTTTCGGTATTTTGGAATTTCGTGTCTGAGGTCATTTGTACCTCGACATCGAATAAAACAGCTTTTAACCGAACCCGGGATAATTTTTACAGTGTTCCCGCACTGGATTGGCTTCTCAAGGAAGCCAAAGCTTCTCCTATAAATAGATCACCCCTCTCTTCACTTTTCCCACACCATATTCTCTCATTCCTCATTTCTAGAGAGTGGGAAAGCTCTAAGTCGAGAAGTTGAAGTTCTATCGAAGCGAGAAACATTCTTCGTGAGTGTTCCTCCGAGACGACGTGCGGAGTGGTGTGGAAGGGATGCGGTGAGGGAAGGTGCTAGGGGTGTCGTTGGGTCGTAGCAGCTGGCTCTACCGCCGTTGTGACTCGACGAGACGTCGAGCTAGCCACCTTCCTTCGACGCACCCGACTCCGTCCATTCTTATTCGTCGGCCTCGAATCCATTTCTTTCTTGCCTTTTAATTTCCGCATTTTATTCCGTTCTTCGTGTTCTTCATATTCTTCATTATTATTCATTTATTTTTCGTCTAAAGTTTAGTATTTCGATTCTCGTTAAATTCCGAGGTTAATAGTGTTTTCGTTTAAATTGCTCGTTGTTATTCTCGTTATTCTGTTCCCGTTATTATTTTGCGTTGTTATTCTCGTTTATTCCATTTAAGATTCCGTTCAAGTTTCGTATTTAAGATTTCGTCATTTATTCTAAGTATTCAAGTAGGATTGTCGTGTTTATTCCGTTGTAATGTCGATTTCTTTTTAAGATTAAAGCATGTTCGTTTCTATATTTTTGCAAAGTTTTGAGCCTTGTTTCAAGTTTAAAACGTCGAGAAAAGGGAGAGGCGATCGAGTAACGCATCAACCAACACTTCGATCAAGTGAAGTTGAGGTTCGTGAGAGTGCACGGCCCGTACAAAGCTTACGGCGAGAACCTGGGAAGCTAGCACGGACCGCAAGGATAGCACGGACCGTGCTGGGGCTTGCACGGACCGTGCTATGCTTGCACGGCCCGTGTCGAAAATCTGGGCGTTCTGATTCTCGCCCCATTAATTAGTACGGCACGTGCTATGTTTGCACGGCCCGTGCAAGGCTTCTACCGCCATATTTTGTCTCCAAATGTGTTCTAAACTCGAGTCTTTCAAACCCTCGTGCTTACTAAAGGTTCTAAAGTCATGCAATCTGTGTTTAAGTCCTAGTTAAGGGTGGGAAGGTTAGATGTTGTTTAATTTTATGTTAGTCATTCGAATTCTTCGAAGGAGGCCGCTAAGTCGATGATTCGACTTTTGTAGGAGGAAGTGAGCCCCGTGGAAACCCGGAGAATGATGGTTAGCTCGTTGCTTCATCCTTCATTCAATAGTCAAGGTGGGTAGTTCTATACTCATCTAAAGTTTGAGTTAATAGGCTCTAGAAGCATGTTAGGGCAAATGAAATATCCAATTAAAAGCTTTGCTCTGTCTGATTGATCTCTGTATAAAGGAAGGAAGGAAAGGAAGCTATTATATGTTAAGTGAGCTCTCAAGCATGTTTAGATATGCTAGAAATGTTTAAGTATTATTTATGCTAGCATGAGATATTTAGAATTGCTTTTAGTTGCAACCTATGTTTATGCACGTTCATTTCCTTGATTTGAATGTTGGATTTTGCTAAGACATATTTAGCTAAGGATTGCCTTCTAGAGTAGTGATAGTTTCCTTATAGGCTGAGATCATGCTAAATTAAAGATTTAGCCTTAGACAATTGCTCTAGACTTGGTATTGCTAGCAAAGTTAAGAGAGGAAGGAAAGTTAAGAAGAAAGGAAGGTTATAATTTATGAGATAAGTAGGACTTGAGCTCAGGAATTATGATCTTTGATCATTAAGAGAGTCACCGCTAGGTTAATTCCCTCGCAAACTCGTGAGGATATTTGAGGTAACCCCTCTTCTATCCTATGGCATGCCTAAGGGTGCAGTTGATATTAGGTTTGAGCCAAGGTTGGGCCCAAAAGTAAAGAGAAGTTTTTACAGATGTGGAGAGGGCTTTTGCGTTTTGCTCTCCATATACCGTCAGTTAATTATTGGATGTTTCTGAAGTTATTAAAGTGTTTTCATTAAAACCCACTGAGTACATTAGTGCTCACGCCCTCTTCTTTTCAAATGTTTTCAGGTTGAGATGCTAAGGATGTTGGTGGCTATGAATGTGGGTTGGCTACCAAGATTGTTTTGTTATAACATAATTTCTTTTGAAATCCCATTATGTTTCTGCCACTCTGATATACTCTTTTAATTTCTAAGTCGTATTATGTTTACCAAGATTCTATGAATATCCTCTAGACATTATCGTGTATATATATATATATATATCGATGCCTATTAAGTTCTATTCTCGTCTCTTGAGTTATGTTTCTTTTCCGCCTATGAAGAGGCCTAAGCATGTTGACTCTGTTTAAATTACCTTGACCTATGAATGGGTCCTTACTTGTTGGTATTTGATAAACCTTTGTCGTTCGTTACATCTTGCCAAGCATGATTCCTTCTTAATCAAGCAATCTCGAGCATCATCGTCTATTTTTCGAAAGTGTATCTTTATTCGTAGACCCTCTTTGTTAATCTTCCATTCTTGTATTAATCCCTTATTTAACACCCCATCCCCATTCGTTAATTCCTCTCTCAGGACTGGGTGTTGCAATATCTTGACTTATAATTAAAAAAAAAAATGACTTTAATTTACCTTTGGACTAAAGTATTGTTGATAAACGTGAATTAATTATTTCATATAATATAAGACGGCCAATATATTATTGATTTAATTTTTAATTGATTTTCTCATCTTTTTTATATTTATCAGTCCACTTCACCTGTACAAATAAGTTTGGGGGAAATATTTATCTAGACAAAAATATAGTAAAATTAGGGTATCTTTCAACAATAAATATGCAATATTATAATCTAAAGGAAATTTATATACACAAATAATTTCATAAAAAAGGGACATTATAAAACGTACCTTTCAAAAATGAAAAATTATTTGCACTAATTTCTTCTTGATAAAAAACTTGTACACTTATTGCACACGGTATGCTCAAATTTTTCTTCTCGAACTTTTGCTCTGAGTTTTTTCTCAGATTATTGTAGTATAGTGTGTATAATGTTGGGTGTTCATGTCTATTTATTCAAAAAATTTACATGTCATTCTTACACAACAAAAAAACACATGCATTAAATTCGGTCAATCAATTTCTACCTAGTGTACCTTCTGTTTTTTTTTATTCAATGAAGCTCAATAACTACCTCACTTGCACAAGAAATAAATGCATTCAATCGTATATATGTATTCAAGTAATGTTACAAAATTACCGTAGCAGTTTACAAAAATAATCGTAACACACAATTATTTTTAAAAAATCATGATAACATTTTACAAAAATAACCGTAGCATACAATTATCTTTAAAAAATAATCATAGCTTTTAAATTATAATCGTAGCATACGATTATTGTTAAATAATAATCGTAGCATCTTACAAAAATAATTGTTGCATATGATTATTTTTAAATAATAATCGTAGAATTTTATAAAAATAATCGTAGCTTTTAAATTTAATCATAGCATGTTAAAAATTAATTGTACATGTATGGTTGGTTTTTAAAATTAATTGTAACTTTTTAAATGTAATCATAACCTTTTAAAAATTAACCATTGTTTATAAAAATTAATTGTAGGATTTTGAAAAAACACTCGTAGGCATTAACTTATAAATAATGGTAGGCATTACACTTAATCGTATACAATAGCTGTATAAATAATCGTAGTTCAAATTTATAATTAATCGTAGCTATTACCTTTAATTTGTATTTCAAATTTATAAAGAATCGCATCCATTGTAAATATAATTGCTTTTGACTCACATACAATGTAATATATATATATATATATATATCCCTATATATAGTAGTTGTGTAGAGATAATAAATGTCAAAATACACTTACCCAATAATTATGTCATAATATATATATATATATATATATATATATATCCCTATATATAGTAGTTGTGTAGAGATAATAAATATCAAAATACACTTACCCAATGATTGTGTCATAAGGTATTTGAGATATTTACACTCTAAATTACCAAAATAACTCTATATTCTTAAAAGTTACTTTTTTTTTTCTCAATCCCTATTTACTTTTACCTATACTTATTCATTTACACAATAAATTTTCCTCATAATTCAAGATCAACCTCAGAAATCAATACAATTGTTATAGCCTCTTTTTAGACATGTTTATCTATGGATGCAGGCCACATGCGAACGTGATCCTCTATTGCAATTTAGTATTTCATCTCATATTCTAATTATTGGATATGTCATGTATATTTTAAAAAATATACAATTATCTATTAAAAAAATTTAAATACACATAGTATGAACAGACATGACCGAATAACATTATATTTTCGTGTTTTTTTCTCTATAGATTAAGAAATACCGCTAAAAAAAAGACGGATATGTATATTTAATTTATAAATTCACGATCCTCCTATTTGTAATCAATATGATATATTATTTGTACAATTAATAATGAATGAATTAGACAAATCAACACCCTAGCTAACAATTAATACATACATATTATTGATTCATTGGTGATGCAATACTCATCTAATACCTACCTCAAAAAATAAAAAAGCCCCATTGAATACCAAAAAAATAAAATTATTTTGATATTATTCTTTTGATTATCTGTATTTGAATTTTCTTTATAAAGATGCGAGTGGTATATAGTTCTCACTCATCCATCGTATGAAATTGGGCATCTCAGATCCGTAACCAATAATAAATTGCCTGCATTTGGATAAACATATCATCAAGATTTAAAAGCTAATTCAAAGTTTGAAACATTTCGACACACACACACACTTGATAGTAAAAAAAATATAATAAGCTAAATAAGATGTTATAATCTTATTAATTATTTGTTAAACTATGGATATGATGTACAAACTCCTTAAATATTTAATAATCTAAATTATATAAGTATTTTACTTGCAACCTTTACAATAAAATTCAATATTATATGTAAACTCGAATCTTAGTCAAAGCAGTCTAACAATCCTGGATTTCTCCATGTATGTATGTGGGGTGTGGTAGGAAATAGGGGGGGTGCCACAATAAAAAAAAAAATTATGTGCCAATGCCATAGTCTATGAAGTTAGAAGCAAACAGTGCAACTACCTAAGCCACATAAAAATTAATTAAATAAAAAAAATATCCCAATTTCATAATTTCCAATGAAATTTTGGAGTCTTTTGTGGGAATAATCCTGTGTGGGGATATTCTGAGTCTAATCAAAGATGCCATTGATTGTAGCATAGTAATTGCAAGTGGAATTTGTGATTTTGGTGCATTGCAGCATGGACAGGTCATGTGGATTCCCACTCAATCATGACAAATTATTTAATATGGGCACGTATTTTTCTCTACGACGAGTATCAACCGTAACCACTATTCAAAGATGCACCTTGAATAAATTTATATAAATTAGATGTGATAGACTCAAATTTAAGAATATTGATGGGATTTAAATTCTAAAACCAACCGTTTCGAATTATCTCACTCCAACATTAGATTATTGTAAAAAAAAACTATATGTATTACTTTTATTATAATTATATACGGTATACACCTTTTATATATTACATTCCACGTGTATTTCTAAATGCCTTTTAATAATAATAATAATAATAATAATAATAATAATAATAATAATAATAATAATAATAATGTACAAGTGTATTGTGCACCTACACTAGTGCAGATTGGGTGACCAAATATTTGATTGGATAGATATTCATATCAAATCTCAATCAAACCAAAGTAGACCCTCTTATCGTGATCATGTATATAAATTGTGAACATAGATTGGCTCTTATCATAAATTCAAAGTGTGCCACACTTATAATGCGGCTATGCTATATATGATAATCGATCCATATATGTGCGCATAATTGTTATGAATAATTTAGGGTTCATGCTTTACAATTCATTTATAAAATTTCATAATTGTTGTTCATAATTTTTAAAATAAATAAAATAAATAAAATAAAAGTTGTGCATAATTTTTAAAAATATGATGAGATTTGGTGTAATTTTAAAAATGAAATGAGATTTGGTGCATAATTTGCATTAACACAAAATAATTTGACACATTTTACCCCCAAATTGTTTCATGGCTCTGAGCGCAATATGGTCAAGGACGGGAAATACTATGCTACCCTAGGGGTAATACCTCAAGTGACACAATACACATATTATGATATTTAGATAAGTGTCACAATAGATCTATTGTGACACTTAGAAATATCACAATAAATTTATTGTGTCACTTGAGGTATATAACTTGGGATATTATCCCTAGGGTAGCATAGTATTTCTCATCAAGGACTCAAGATCTCGACTAGACCTGATCGGGTTTAGTTGATACTAACTAATTTTGTTCTATATTTTTGTTGATCGAGTTCAATTTTCCTATTACACTTTTATGTTATATTTCATATTTCATATAGTTATTATACATTATGTGTACATTTATAATATCATCAAATATTAAATATGAATATGTCATCATTTAATTGGTCATGCACTACATTTTATGTATTTTTATTTACTCAAAATTGTTTCATTCTATGTATTTTCATTGATTCGACATTATTTAAATTATTAAATTATTTTTTCTTTTAATATACAACAACGTGTCGTGTAAAATTGAAATTCTTCATACTAATTCTATGTAGTCATATGAGCGAACAATTAAGAGAGAATTAACTGTCGATATACCCTTGGACAAGGGGCTTAATTTGGCGATAGCAATTTATTTCACTTCCAGTAATTGTACCTACCTATTTTTATTTATCTTAAAAAAAAAAGTACCTATCTATATACCATTAAATGCGATACAGAAAATGCTTCAAGTAACTCCACTATTTTCTCAAAATAATAATAATAATAATAATAATAATAATAATAATAATAATAAGTTTTTCAGAAATTATGGATGAAATCATTGAGTCCAAATTGTGTGTTCCATTTGTATACCAACATCAAAATTTAATAGTTTTAATAATGTTTTTTCATAAAAATAAAATGTATTATATTTAATTAATCTTAATTAATATTTATTGCTAAAAATTAAAATTTTAAAAAATTATATACCCTAAGTTTGGACTAATCAACCCTAAAAATCAATTATATTAACTTAAAAAAGAAACCTAAATACTGTAAAAATATTTTTAAAGTCTAATTGAGTGGAATAAATCCGAAATAATAATATAAAATATACTAAATAAAAAAAATTAATAATTTTAATATTTAATACATAATTCACACACAAAACTTTGAATTGGAGTATCTCATGTGCATAAACTAAAATATATGAAATGGCATATTTTGGAAGGTACTCAACACGCCCCAAAAGGCCAAAACGTGACATCCCATCTCATGGATGAAAATTTAATTATAGTCATTTCTCAAATTAAAAAAATAAAATAAAATAGTAACATAGAACTACTGCAATAAAATAACTAATATATTAATACTATGGATATTTGCCCCACCGACTAGCCGGCCAAGAGGATAGGTTGCTGTATATGTGTACTTTGTTTTGATAGCATGTATAAATGTTGAGATGGTATTCCGTGCAACCGTCTTAAATAATAAGGTGCCTTATTTAAGGTGGATGGGCGCGCGTGCTCTTTTTTTTTTTCTGGATTTTTTTATCCGATTTTGTCTTTATTTCTTTTGTTTTATTCCCTAAAAATATATATCTTAAAATAATATTAGTGAACTCTAAAATTTAAATAAATTGATTTATTTTGTTTGAAATGGGTATGAATTTATATCCTAAAATAGAATTAATAAACCCTAAAAAAATACAAATAAACCCCTAAAAACACTCCTAAAAAAATCCTAAAAAACACAAAATAAACCCCTAAAAACACCCCCAAAAAATCCTAAAAAACACAAAATAAACACCTAAAAACACCCCCCAAAAAACTCTAAAAAACACAAAATATACTCTAAAAAAACCCCCTAAAAAACCATGAACCCTAAAAAAACCTTAAACTACTAAGCTCTAAATATTAATTCGAATGGAAAAAATCACAATTTCAACTAAATAAACTAGTATAAAATAACTAGAAAACCCCTTACTTTTTAATGATACAGATGATATTTTTTGAATTTTTGGTGATACTTTTTAGTGAGACTGTTGATACTGATTTTACCGTTTTTTCTATTTTTTGCGGGTTGACCCGCCTGACCCGGGTCAAAGCGTGGATTTAATCCGACCCGACTTAAATAGCACTATTTAAGACTGGTGCATGTGTTTGCCATAAATGTTTAACTAATCAAAATATAATTTGTGAAATAACTATCTCATTAGTGAAAAAATATACAATAATTGTTATCTAGGTTGAGATATGTATCTTGTTTGTAGCTAGCCACTACTCACTCTGAGAGGGTGAGTATCTAGCTCAAGAAAAAAAAAATATTAATATTATTCATTATAATTTGAAATAAAATACTTTATTTTATTTTATTTGGAAAATCGACTCTTATGTTTGGGATAAGTTACGAACCTCTCTCATATAATAAAATCCCATAGAATAATCTGAACTGAATATGTACACACGTGTCTGTGACAGTGTGTCCCTAATGAAATCAAAACTCCTATCTTGTATTGATATATATATCTTTGTGTGTATGTTTAATTTTTTTGGCAAGAATACATTTTTTTATGTTCTAATCGAGCTTCTTGTAATATTAGATATGTAAAAAAAAAAAAAGATAAGATAAGGATAACAAATTCATGGATGGAATCGTGCAAATTAAGTTTGATGATTGAGTTGAGCAAATTGAACATCAACATAATCTCTTAATAATGTGTTGGAAATTAACTAGGGTTTTTTTGTGTAACAGTCGCGGATCAAGATCCAGATTTAAACACAATCAAACATCAATATACTTATAAATGTGTCACTGAAACTGAATTTAATTCAAATTTTGACTTATCTTACATATTTTAACCTATAAAATGATTTCATACATGTTTTTATCATTAGAAATGATGTAGCAATGGTCCATAAATGGTTATTTTTCTACCTCTAAAATGCATATATTGCTCAACAGTCACAGTATAATTATGGTCCACATAAATTAGAAGGTGACAGCATGAAATATGTGGTAAGTGAAATATTGTGTTCTTTTTCTTGTATGGTGGCTCAATTAATTCATGTTAAATAAAGTACTCCCTCAATTTTATAAAGATTGATATTTTATATTTTACGATAAAAATTAAAAAAATGTGACATCTCTTCATATCAAGTTATATTTTTCTAATATATCTTAATTTATCTCTCATTGTAGTCTATATGCCTCTGTACCCCTCCTTAATTTCCTCAACATATTCATGGAGAAAATTCTATAGAGGTAAAATTGGGAGGAGGGGTGTTCAAAAGTGTAAAACATCAAATAATTTGCAACAAAGTTAAGAAATTAAAACATTAATCTTTATGAAACTAATTGGAGCGTGCAAAATTAAGATATGGTAGCTAGAGAACAATATTAAAATGTCATCTACAGATTAAAATTAATTAAAACTAAATCCAATTTTATATATTTTAGGATCTGTTAGACAAAGTATTTTCATAATAGATAATCGATCGGTTTACCTTTTCTTGGTTTCTAATTCAATCTATAAATCATTTGAAAAAATAAATAAAATCAATCTATAAATGAAGTACTACTATATTTTTCTTTTTGCATGAAATAATATTATGCTTGTCGTGTTGACTTTACGTTGAAGGGTCTTTATTTATTCTTACTTCCCAAATAAATAAAGTATCAAATGCCCTTTCATTAATTTGCAGGCCAGTTCCATTGACGATAATGAAATATTTTATTTACAACCCCTTCTTTTAAGAAAATAATAATAAATGAATATAAAATGACATGATCATGCACTATAAATTTCTTGTCTATCCCTAGCCTTATAACAAATACCAATTGAGCCTTGTAATTTCCTTATCGATAGAACATTTTGGACCTGAAATTGAAAATAAAACCTGACTGAGATATGAGAAATTAGTGAGTGGTTTGTGTGAAACCAAAAAAAAAAAAGAGCACGAGGACTACATGTTATTTTCCTAAACTGATAGGGACTACACCTGAATAAAGAGGAAATAATGAACTTTCGTGAAAATTTTATTGATGTCTAATTATGAATCAAATATTAATTGAATGCAGTGGAACTAAATTCTGTTTACTATTGAATCACCTAAGTCAGTTGAAAAGTATACTAACAAACCAAACAATAAAACAATACAAAAATCACAACATTACGAATTAAATTTGAAGCCATTTCAAATTACCAAGGCCATAATTTCCCTTAATTTTCATATATTTTACATAGGGATGTGCAAATATCGGACCAACCGATTTTTTGCAATTTTGGTCGATTTTTGAACTTAGTTCGTCGGTCCAGTCCTTTTTTTTTTTGAGGAGACTCAAATTTTATTCAATCGGCCTGGTTTGGAAAATGTGTAATTTGTCGGACCGGACCGGCCGAATTCTACTATTAAAATAAAGAATTAAATTTAAATATATTAATCATCATAAACTAATTAGTAATTATATAATATATACTATGTAAGGGTTCATTTGCTAGACAACATGATGTAAGATTCGATATGTATTAATAATATATCGTTTGGTTAGATGTATTAAATTTTCTATAAAATTTCAAATACTAAAATATCATTTAATTAGTTACCATATGTTGTGTGAATATTATATAATAAGATTTTTAATTAATATCTGTAAGGTTATTTTAGTCTAATTTTTTTTATAATCATATATCATATTACATATCATTGATATTTGTAAGGTTATTTTAATCTATTTTTTTTTATAATTATATATATATATGTATGTATATCATATTACACATGTAAATGGTTAACACATGTCAGATCCTTATATAATAATGGGCTTTGATTTTGCACGCAAACACAATATTCGGGTGTCATAAGTATCTATCACCCCCTTATAATACCTGGCAAATAAGTTGTAGCTATGTATACTGTATAATATTAATATATCATAATATCATTATCCATATACTATATATAAAAAATCAGTATACTAGAATTTAAGAACAAAAATTGAAAAAAAAAAGCTAGGATGGATTGGACTGACCAGAGACCAACCTCGGTTCTAGTCCAAAAAAAAACCAATTGATCCATATTTGGTCTATCAATTTCAAGACCAGACCGATCATTTGTACAACCCTAATTTTACATGAAGGTCTCATTGATTTTTTTTTTTTAACTTTTACACAAGAGAATCTCATATTTATACAAATGTGCCTCAAGGGGGGCGTTCTAGTGGGGACAGAGGATGACAACTGGATTTTTTTTCTCTTTTTACACTACTTCTTCACCAACGAGCAGTGTTGCGGGGTAGAAGTGTAAGGGTAGAGGCGTCAGTAAGTTATTTACTCCCCCTGATACACTACTGGAGTACTGGTCTTAAGAATTGAAACATTCACATCTTTGAATATACGATAAAACACTGTAAATTCGTAACTTAGTTGGTATTCTTTACCTTCATATACACTACGAACATAATTATATAGAAAAATGAAAAATACATATTACCATTGCAATACCCAAAAATTAAATCTCCAGTAGTAAATAAATAGTTTAAAATTCTGCCGTTATTGTGAAATTCATTATAAAAATCATTTCGTCAAATGTAACTATGTGAATCAAACTCGTCAAGAAAGTGATTAAGAATTTTTTTTTAAAAACCAATTTTTACTCTAAAAAAGATAATGTTAACATTTCATTAGTTCCAGTGGGGATGATCTAATGGTGGAATGAAATTACTTGGAGACTAAATGTTATGGGTTCGAATCTCCTCAATACTATCAGGTCGGGTGTGTGAGTAAAAAAAAACATTTCATTAAATATAAATATATTGATATTATTTGCAATTGATAATATATTGTCAAACTATTATTTTTTTTCTATTGCGAAGATTCCCTCAATTTTAATAATTATATATGATATTTCGTATCACACTTTATAATTATTAAAAATTTCAAACTAAAATAAACATACATATATTAATTAAAATCTTATTATATAACATCCACACAATATATGATAACTAATTAAATGATATTTTAGGAATTGGAATTTTATAAATAATTTTAATACATCTAATCAAATAATATATTATCAATACATATACACCAATCACAAACATAATATTAATATCTTATATGGTAAAAGACATAATAGTCAAACATATACAACCTTATACCATACTATCTAGTAAATAAGAGGGGTATTGGGGGAGACTGGAAAGTCATAAATTGTACCATAATTAGAAGTTTTTTTTTTTTTTAAAAAGAAGAACTACAGTTGAAAGGTTTTTGGATTATTTATTAAACAATGATGGCTTTTCTTTTCTTTTTTTTGTGAAAACATTGGGGTTATAATTTTACATACGTTTTTCCAAAAGAAGAAGAAGAAGAAGAAGAAGAAGAATAATAAGAAGAATAATAATAATAATAATAATAATAATAATAAGAAGAAGAAGAAGAAGAAGAAGATAGTTGGGTGTAGTTTCTAAAAGTTCTGGGGCCAAAATGCAAGATCGGGAAATAATTCAAGTTAACAAATCAGAGATGTCCGTATAGTTACGGCAGATGCACAAAAATTCGAAAACTCAGTAGTGTAGTTGGATGGATAAAATTTAGAAAATTAAATAAAAATATAATAAGATTCAAAAACATAATTTCAATTGCAAAATTCCAAAACCACATAAAAGAAAGAAAAATCTCTGTATAAATAAATTCCACTAACGTTCACCAAATTCATCTCTGCCTCACCGTCGGATTTCCAAACCCCTAAGCTATTCTCTCTCTCTCTCTCTCTTCATCTTTCTCTCTCTCGACAATATAACATTTCTTTCGGATTTGTGTGACAATTCTCGGAGTTGCCGACGGCTGAGTGGCGGCGGTTGAGGTTGTTGCTGTTGGTAGCTGAAAGTGCAATTTCGTGGAAAGTTCATTGGTTGATTATTTCGGTGTAATTAGTTTGAATTTTTAATTTTTCTTTTCTGAACGAGAAAAGGTTTTTCGTTTTATCTGATCGGATCCGGAAGCAGAAATTGTTGATTGTCTGAGATAAACAAGAGGAAGATGCAGCAACAAGACCAGCGAAAGAAGGTCTGATTTGTTGTTTCTTAGCTTCTATTTCGTTCTGAGCTTTCATTGCTTAGTTTTCTTCGCTGATGATTGTATTTTCTCGTTTTTCTCTCTAAAGAAATTAGCTATGTACATTTGTACGAAGCGAATTTCATGGTTAATGACAGAACTGAGAAAACATTTACTTCACAAAAATTGGATTTTTTGGAGTTGGTCTGGTTGTTATGGATTTAAACTTTCCTTTTGATTTGTTTCCAAGAACATGAGAAAATTGCTTTAGAAAGTTCCTTTGATTTTTTTTTTTTGGATTATTCTGTAAAAAAATAGGAATTCTTGTCCTGCCTTTAGATTCTCTTTTCAAGAATCTTGGTGGTGCCCATGCTGTACAGGATTTAATTTGAAATTCCCCGGCTTAAGTTTTCTTTTTCTTTTTTTTTTATTATGATATATTGAAGTCATGGATTTGAGACCCTCATTAGATCTGAATTTTCCTTTCTACACAATCTCTATGATATAATGTTAAATATAAAGTTCTGCATGATTCAAACATGGTAAATTTGTTTTGCAGATCCCGAAAAATGCTGATTTTTTTACGGAGTATGGAGAAGCCAATAGATACAAAATTCTGGAAATTATTGGAAAGGGTAGTTATGGAGTTGTTTGTGCTGCCATTGACACGCATACTGGAGAAAAAGTAGCGATAAAGAAAATAACAGACATTTTTGAGCATACATCTGATGCTCTTAGGATTTTGCGTGAGATTAAGTTGCTTCGTCTTTTGCGCCATCCCGATATTGTTGAAATTAAGCGGATCATGATGCCGCCCTCTAGGCGTGACTTCAAAGACATCTATGTTGTTTTTGAGCTAATGGAGTCTGATCTTCATCAAGTCATAAAAGCTAATGATGATTTGACCCATGATCACCACCGGTTTTTTCTCTATCAAATGTTGCGGGCAATGAAATATATGCATACTGGTAAATAAAAAGCATAATAAAATCTTTGGATTGAGATCAGGACTCACTTGATAAATTCCTATTTTTTGCAGCTACATGGATGGGCTAATTTCGGTTTGCCTGTGCTCCTTTACTTGATCCTTTATTCTTATATTCTCTGTTGTTTGCTTTCAGCTAATGTTTATCATCGAGATCTTAAACCAAAGAATATTTTGGCAAATGCCAACTGCAAACTTAAAATATGTGATTTTGGACTAGCAAGAGTGGCATTCAATGACACCCCAACAACAACTTTTTGGACGGTACAGTCTCGACCTTGTAATTTCTCAAATTGCTGAATATCTCTTTTCACCTTTTTGATGGAGGATTCCAGTTTATATCACCACTTTGAAGGGTGATCTGTTATACAGCTACTCATTTATAGATGATTTGTCTTACCCTGCAGGATTATGTTGCTACGAGATGGTACAGGGCACCAGAGTTGTGTGGTTCTTTTTTCTCCAAGGTTTGAAATTTATCCATTTCTGCTCTTTTGAGTTCCTTATCTATTTATATTTCAAATGTGTGGTGCCAGTCATGATGTTTGTTATGTTGTTGATCAAACTTATTTAGTTTCTTTTTTGCAACTGGCTTGGGTTGTGTAATTACATATGGGTTTGTTTCATCCTTCACCATATACCCACTTAAATGAGCTGCTTGCCTCCTTTAGTTACCAATTTTCCATTTTGATCAACTGCATTTCTTTTTGGTCCGTTGGCTCCTTATAACTATAATTCAATATTAAGTTGATATGGAGGGATCCCCCCACTCTAAGCATATTGCACCTGAAAATTATTATTGACTCAGGTCTAGGAATGATAATTTTTTATAAAAAAATAAAAATTGTTTCTTCGTTTGTCATCTTATCTCTTGTCGGCGTTGTGTTGTGGGAACTGGAAAGAAACTTAGGTTTATATGGACTTCATTTTTCGTACTTATTATTTGATCGACCTTGGGGATTATTCTCATTGTGGATGTCATAATGGCATTTATTTAGTGCAGAGTGCCTTGTATTTAGAGTCATTAAATGAGTGGTAATTGTAGATTAAAACAATTCTTGTTCAGGGAGGACTATTGAACTTTCCTGGAAGTTGATATCTCTGTTCTTCAGAGGTAATTTGTGTCAGGTTACATCGTTTCCTAGAGGGTTTTACTGCTTTGTTATTTTGAGTCCCACTCAGGCATCATATATCTTTGCTTGCAGTATACACCTGCCATTGATATTTGGAGCATAGGATGCATCTTTGCAGAAGTCTTGTCAGGGAAGCCACTTTTTCCTGGTAAAAGTGTCGTGCATCAACTGGACCTGATCACTGATCTTCTTGGAACCCCATCAATTGATACAATTTCTGGAGTATGGATCATGGACCTACCTATAAAGTCTCTCTTTGTTATTAGGGTAAAACTTCTGAAGATGTGAGTGTGATTGCTGTGTGTCCTGGATGCAGGTACGGAACGAGAAGGCAAGGAAATATTTGATGGATATGAGAAAAAAACGCCCAGTGCCTTTTGCTGAGAAATTTCCAAATACAGATCCTTCCGCTCTCAAATTAATGCAAAGGTTGTTGGCATTTGACCCAAAGGATCGCCCCAATGCTGAACAGGTGCTCTGTGCTCTCACAAATATCCTCAACACATAAATTTTCTTTCTGGGGTGAAGTGTCCGTTTGCTTTTGATTCAAATGATGGTCAACTATATTTATTTCTCCTGATTTTGGTTTATTTGGTCATTAGGCATTGGCTGATCCTTACTTCAAGGGGCTATCTAAAATTGAGCGAGAACCTTCTTGTCAGCCAATCTCAAAGTTGGAATTTGAATTTGAACGGCGCAGATTGACAAAAGAAGATATTAGAGAATTAATATTTCGAGAAATATTGGAGTACCATCCTCAACTATTGAAAGACTACACGGCGAGGAATGGTGGCACGAGTTTTCTCTATCCTAGGTTTTGTGCTATTACATCAGAATTATTCATTTCACAGGTTTGTGTCAACCTTTCATATTAATATGTTCTGTGTTATGCAGTGCAATTGGTCAATTTAAGAAGCAATTTGACTATCTTGAGGAAAATACTGGAAAAAGTGGTCCTGTAATTCCCCCTGAGAGGAAGCATGTTTCTCTTCCAAGGTTAGTTCTTGTATCTGACGTTTTTAATACTATAAATGGTTTCTGGCTGAGACAAAGTTACCTTATGAATTCCACACTAATGTAAACAACCCAATGATGCCCGATGAAGTTGGCATTGATTTCCCATTTCTCTCTGAATTGATAATATGATCTTTACTGGGTGGATAGGAATTTATTAATTGAGTAATGTACAAATATCCTCAGAGTAACAAGAGGAATTGTAACATTTTACATCCCTGAAATTATCAAAGCAAGTGTGCAATGGGATAATACTTTCCTGACAAACATTGGGATATTTTGTTGGCTTTTCCCAAAACATTCTCCTTCTGGATTAATTCTCCCAAAACACAACCAAACATGGTTGCATTTTCAATGCACTTCATATTTTTAGCTTTCATGACATTCTTTTAAAATTTGCCCAAAATGTTATTGCAGAACATTTCCAACGTCCTATGATAATCTAGTTTGTATCAGCATTTTAGGAACTCGAGTGAGCTGGTTGCTGGCTAACTAAACGTCTAAAACTATACCAAAGTTTAAATATGTGTTCTATTCCTGTCAAGCAATTCTTATGGCTGATCTTTTGTTGTTGCGTGTGTGTGACACACTTTAATACATAAATTAACAGTGCATTTTCTGCCTCTGTGCAGGTCTGCTATAAACTCTACTACAATTCCTCCCAAAACATATCCGAATGTTTCTTCATTTAGTAATCAAAAAGTTAAAGCAGAAGCCTCAATGGGATTTAGAGAACCAGTTGCCGCCTCCGAGAGTATATCGAAGGTTTCACGGCCACCTCCAAAGATTCCAAATGGTACAAGGAATTTTCTCTTGAGTTATATTTCTACTCCCATAATTGGCCAGCATGTGAACTGACATTCATTGAGTGACTTGAAGGAGAAGATACACATAAAGACAACTGAGCTTGACAGACAAGTAATTGTTGTATATGATTGTTTGTGTTTCTGAAAGTTAAATGGTTGTATCTGTTTTGCTAAGACAAGTTTGTGCGACGTATCACTTTTGTCTCTTCTCATCTTACATAACCTCTGTTTTTACTGTTGCAGCCAAGCCTGGAAGAGTAGTGGGACCAGTTTTACCATATGAGAACGCCAGACACGCGAATGAGTCCTATGGGGGAGGGATGTGTGTTCAGAATGCTGTTCAACCTCCACAATTGAACTCTCCACATTGTTTCTTACGAACTAGTCTGGGAAAGAACCAAGAGAATGGTAGGGAGGAATCCTCTCAAGTAAAACAACCACCTCAGCGACAATACACGCCAGTCAAATCGATTAATAGCTCTAATGTTGACACTGACTGTAAGGGGCAGCCTCAACAGTATGCACCAGCTAAAGTAAACCCTGCTATGAATGCTGAAAGGAATGGTAACCCGTATTACCAGTCACATTCAAGAGAAGGCGTGTTGGATAGTCAACTCTCCATTGATACGAAATTGTTGCAAGCCCAATCTCGGTTTGTTGCCGCTGGAGCTGCTGCTGTTGCTGTTGCTGCTCACAGGGAGGTTGGAGCAATGCAGCTTGGACTAACTTAACTAGTTGAGTGACATTCTATTTAATGCTTACTCTGGTGAATTCAGTTCCATTGAATGATGACGACTCATGGGAAATAAAACTCTGAAGGCTGAACGACACGTGATGCTGCAAGCAGATGGTGTTATCGGAAGATTTCCACTGAGTTTGGAGGGCTCTCATTGTGAAAAGTCGGAGCTTGCTGTTTTTAGTTTTCTAGATGTTTTTAGTTAAAGATGTTCTAGTTTAGTTCAATGTACCAATGTACAGATTAAAAATTGTTCCGTTACATTTGTCATTTATTTTAACAATGAAATTCAAGATCTGTTACTCCCTTTCCGGGCCTCTCAAATTTAACATCCACTGTTGTTGGCGTGTGTGTGTGTGTGTGTGTGTGAGAGAGAGAGAGAGAGAGACATTGTGCAGTTCAAACATGGCAATACATTCTGGGATTCAGACATTGAACTGAAGACTTTACTTCAGCTCTCTCTCTCTCTCTCTGGAACAGTGATGTCGAAATTGCTGACTGTCCATTCTGCAATCTGGTTATCAGCCATGTAAATCTCAGTTCCTAAATCAATGGATGACCAATATCTCTCTGCAGGTGGTGTACCTGGATCCTGCAATATCTTCATACATTAATACATGGCCTTAACTTCATGAAGCAACATGAGTGCATGAATACAACCTGGTAGAAATAAAGGACTTGTGAAAGTCTGCCCACATCAAGCTCCCAAGTTCTTGAATCTCCGATCCAACCTTCCCCCTTCTTTGTCGGGTATCCGTATTCCCCCCACACCGGATGAGGCAGAATCTGGACTATCTCCTGAGGTTGAGGGTTGCTGTATGGATCACAGAAGTTGTACGGCTCTTCTGGATACTCAGCATTGCCAGGCGAGCAGTAGACATGATAAGCCTCGTATGGAAAGTTTTCCTCGTCGGAGCGATGAACACGACTCCCGTTGAGGAAGGTGTGATATGGAGGGCATGACCACAGACTAGTTGGGTTGCACCATGAATGTATGCTTGGATTTATGATCATCTCGCTGTATCTTGTCACGTCTGTCGTCGTCTCCCCGTTGCAAGGCTCTCCGTTGTTTTTCCAGCAGCTGCCGATGTCCATCAGGTAGAACTGGCTCCGTGCACCCCCTCCTCTCTTGATGTCTAATGTGAATCTTACTTTGAAATTTGGAGATTTGGGAATCTTGACATTTGAGGACAGAATATTAGTACAGCCTCAAATATGTTCAAAATCACTGCATTGCTAATCAAATGTACCATACCATTTTTAGCATGCCTCTTGTTTGATAATGATATCCACCAGAGTAACCAGTTGTGGCATCTGATCTTAGGTACAGCATCGACCATGGATACTTGGATGATGTCTTCAAAATGTGATGAAATTTCCAGCTCCCTTTTCCAATTTCCTTCTCCCAATCTACTTGATAATACGAGGTATCATTCTTTACAAGTGCTGTTCTAACATCAGATTTCAAATCCCATGTTCCATAGAAACTACCATTTAGTACATTTTTACCATTGAATCCTTGTAGGTTTGTATAGTTATGGTAGATGAGTGGCATGTTCATGCACCCTCGTCCGAAGCAGGGGAAGCTGGATTGAGGCGGGAAAGGTAGAGATTTCTTTCCATTTTGAGGGCAGATGGCGGCTAATGTATCCATATTCCCACTCTTCAACATTATCATCCAAAACTGCCATGGCTTTGGCTGGTCTTGTACTTCACATCTTCTGCCTAGGTACATTTCCTTCCAAGCCGCGTACTGATTGGCATCCATTGTTCCTGATCCTCTCAACGGGGTGTTTGTTATGCCCAGCTCGTTGTCTTCTTCCTTCACCCTGTGAGCCAGCCTGACTTCTTGTTGAAAAAAAGATGTAAATTTGAATGAAATGCTTGAACAGCTTGAATTCTGGCATGTTTTTAGTTGAGATAGACAGAAATGACAACTTACTAGGATTTGTAGAATTGATGATGTCGAAGCAATCTGCTTTCCTTGGACTTCCCATATTTGGAGCTTCTTCACCTACCTCATTGCATTGATTCCATGCCTCAATAGCCACTCTCAGACCATCCCTTCTCATGCCAGGATCCCCGACAGCCGACGTTCGACCTTGATCGCCATAAACCGGACCTTGAAATAGTATATTTGACAGCAGAACTATGCCAAATAGTTTCTGCACCAGCAACATTGTGACTATCAGATATTGATGTATTTCAATTTTTTTAACTAGAATATGTGTGTGTGTGTGTGTGTGTGTGTGTCCCAATTCATTTATCAAGCTATAATTTCTAACAAGTGAAGGACTACGTTATCGTATATTGTGCAGTTCCACAAGTTATAAATAGTGTTTGGTAAGAAACTTGTGGTATTTGCCTCTCTCTCTCTCTCTCTCTCTCTGGCATTCTTTCCTGCCAGAAATTTATGTCGAAACAAGATAAAATCTGTCTTCACAGAACAAGAAGTAATGTGGTTTGCTGTCAAGAGAAAAACTTGTAAACGAAATAAAACCAACTAAACCGCTGCCAAAATTGAAACCAGTTTCTGAAGTTAGAATAATCGATTTCTCATTGATTCAACCTTGACTTTCTTTTTCATCATAAATACTACAAATGGGATCATTCAATGATGCATAAGTAACTATACATGTGAAGAAATTGGCATCCACATATTCATTTTGGTACAAGAATATCAAAGTTGCTGAGCCTCCATTCTGCAATTTCATTCCCACTGA
The DNA here is from genome assembly GCA_026008535.1 of Perilla frutescens. Lineage (NCBI taxonomy): Eukaryota > Viridiplantae > Streptophyta > Magnoliopsida > Lamiales > Lamiaceae > Perilla > Perilla frutescens. The sequence continues at coordinate 6,613,628 of BRKX01000019.1, forward strand.
CATAAATCTCAGTTCCTACATCAATGGATGGCCAATGCCTCACCACAGGTTTAGTCCCAGGATCCTGAAAAACACACATTTTCAGCAAACATGCTAAAATTTAGAAGAAAGCATATATATAGAGCAAAGACCTGATAGAAGTAGAGTGTGTGAGAGAGTCTTCCAACATCAAGCTCCCAAGTTCTCGAATCTCCAATCCAACCCTCTCCTTTCTTGGTGGGATAACCATACTCTCCCCAAACAGGATGAGGCAAAATCTGCAGAATCTCCTGTAGCTGTGGATTGCTGTATGCATCACACAAGTTATAAGGCTCCTCCAAGTATTTTGCATTGCCTGGTGAGCAGTAAACATGATAGGCGTCGTAAGGGAAACGAGCCTCATCAGTCCGATGGACTCGAGTCCCATTAGAGAAGGTGTGATAAAGCGGACATAGTCTGAGACTCTTGGGGGTGCACCAGGCCTCTATGCTCGGATTTATGATCATTTCACTGTAACGAGTAACATCGCTCGTTACATCACCATTGCAAGGCTTCCCATTGTTCTTCCAACAGCCCCCAATGTCCATGAGGTAGAACTGGCTGTTTCTGCCTCCCCCTTTCTTTATATCCAATTTGAACCTCACTTTGAAATCTGGTGATCTTGGAACCTAGAGCAGAGAAAACATCATTAAAAATGAGTTTATATATGTTGATGAATTCGATCAAGAAACTCACAATCTTGGACATTCCTCTTGTTTGATAATGATAGCCGCCAGAAAAACCAGTTGTAGCATCTGATCTAAGATACAACATAAGCCATGGATACTTAGGTGATGTTTTCAAGACATGTTTGAAAATCCAACCTCCTTTTCCCACAGTTTTCTTCCAAGTCACAGAATAATAAGATGTATTTTCCTTAGAAAGAGCTGTGCTAATATCAGCATCCAAATCCCATGTCCCAAAAAAACTTCCACTCATAGTCCTATTCCCATGATAATGTCTCAGACGGGTGTAGTGATGGTAGATCAAGGGCATGTTCATGCAGCCTCTACCGAAGCACGGGAAACGAGGCTCGGGTGGGAAGGGCTCGGATTTCTTGCCGTCCTTGGGGCATATAGCAGCTGAAGTGTCCATGTTGCCACTCTTGAGCATGATCATCCAAAACTGCCATGGCCTAGGCTGGTCTTGGACTTGACATTTCTTACCTAGAAACATCTCTTTCAATGCTGCAAATTTGTTAACATCTTTGATTTGTTTTCCATCGATACTTCCATCTTGTATTCCTAGCTTGTTGTGCTCCTCCTTCACCCTGTGAGTTAATTTGGCTGGACAAAAATAAATATGATCATTTTTTTTTTGCAGAATATATAATATATATGATGAAATGGTCTCTGAGATCAGCCTCTAAAATTTTCCAAAAATAAAAAATAAAATGCAAAAGACAGAATCCCATGAAAGGTGTGCAATGTAATGCTTTCTAAATATGATCGAAAATATTTATATTTTTTAGAATAATATGATCTCGGAAATATGATCAAATGATCTCTTGGCTAAAATTTGTAATATCAATAATAGGAGATCAGCCTCTAAGAGTTTCCCAAAAAAAATAAAAAATCAAAAGACAGAATCCCATGAAAGGTGTAAATGTAATACTTCCATGAAGCAGATTTTATCTGTGTGTTCAGAAACAAAACATGAGAACTCAATTAGTCGATCCATTAATTTCATATTATATTCCAACAATATCATTCGTCAATCGTCATTACACACACCAATATTTGTGTATTTGTGTATTTAAGAATCGAAAACAGTATTTAAAATGTATAGAAGATCATGATATCTGGTAAACATGTATATACGTAATTACGTACGTTTGGGTTTATGCAGAAGATCAAAGCAATCAGCCTGCCTGGGACTGCCCATGTTTGGTGCTTCTTGATGAACTTCATTGCATTGATTCCAAGCTTCAATGGCTACTCTCAAACTGTCTCTTCTCATCCCAGGATCACCAACCGCTGATTCTATTAACTCTTTACCACATGATGATGGTCCAACCACATTCAACAATATTAAACCCACAATTAATATCCAAACCTCCATTCTTGAAAACATTATTCTACTCCAACTCATCAAAAAACACTCAATTCTTCATTTTGGTTTTGAATAAATTAAACTTGATGAGAGGGGAGGTTGTTGCACTACGTACATATGCATGTATATATATACATAGATAAACGCACCCACACACACACACATACTATATATGCATGAATGAGTGTGAGTGTGAGTGTGAGTGTGAGTGTGTACCGTACACAGTTAATTTGATGCATGATTTGGATAATGTCAAGGGTCAAATGAAATTGGATAATAAATCTCGCTACAGATTCCGTGAAATGTGGAAATTTGTAACGTTACAAATGGATCGAGGAGTGATAACTAACTCGATCGATCGAGTCTTAATTCCTATTATTCATGCATGGTATACAAATCAAAGGTAAATTGAATTCGTAACGTTATTTAATTTGTTGTGGTAATTAATAAAAAAATATTATTGCGTGGGTGAAATTAAGTTTATCGTTGGTTGCAGATTGCAATTGAGGTTGAGTTGGGTAGTCAGGGAGTCGTTGGCATCCATGCGTATTCATGCTGACGTGGAAATTACATTAAAAGGGGTCCATTTAAAGAATCCATTTAATTTAGAGGGACGATCCCTCATAGTCGGTTGTGTAGTTGTTTTCTCAACTATTTATTGTTACATTTAAGAATGAAAATATTTGGTTCATGTTAATTCTGGAAAAAAAAGACAGTTGGGCTCTATTTGATTAATTAATTGGATAATTAAGACTTAATTATCCGGATATTATCTTTAGAGCAATTACTGTATTAAATTTATATATGTACAATACTCTTTGCGTATCTGAAGCATATAAGTTACTCTATTAAGTACGCGTCAAAATATATATGCCACTTTTTTAACATGTCTTAAACAGCAACACTGGAATTGTTAGAAATTGTCAAAGAAAGAACAATTATCGTCTGTTTGTTACGAAAAACAGGGTAAGTAACTTATTCTTTGATACTTACATTTTTTATTATTTTTTAAAAATAGTTTATTTTTTAAAATTTACAAAATAGTACTCACTTTTTTAAAAAAAATTACAAACCTAATGTTTGATCAATTTTACGGTCCAAAAATCATTATTTTTACGCAGAAGGAGAAATAGAAATCTTAAAATAAAATCAATTACATATGATTTTCAAACCGAAAAATTGATCAAATGTTAAATTAAAAAGTAGGTGCTATTTTATTAATTTTGGAAAAAGTGGGCTATTTTTGAAAAAAAAACCAAAATAAGTATTAAAATGTAATTTACAAAAAATATGGAGACTTCGCTAATTTCTGAATTGAAAGAGCCCGGCCAAACTTGCTCATAGTCCTATGGGATGTTGTTTAACTATTCAATGGTATATCTATTTATTTTAATTACCTTATGCTAAAATTATTATTATTATTATTATTATTATTATTATTAATCAGTACTAATCAATAATTTATGTAGTATGTATATCTCTAACCAGTTTTTTCTTCTTTTTTTTTGGACATAATGCAGCACTTTTTTCATTCTTTTTAAAATATTCTATTTACATCTTGCGGATTTAGTGATTTTGGATTTTGATTTGGATGTTATTAATAATTTGTGCTTTTATTTTAATTGTCTAAATTTATCATGACCCAAATTGAAACACTATTAAGGTTCTCAATTCGTATGGACCCTTTTAAATAGTGAAAGCATTTTGTGTTACCATTATAATCGCAACCATCCTATCAAATATTAACATTTTTTGTAGTTAGCTAGCTATAAGCTATTACAATATTACCTAAAAGTATAATTTAGCCAAAATAATAACACGGCTATACAGAATACAGGTCATCCAAAGCAGAAAAGCAGCAATTCAATGACAATAAAATTGGTAAAATTAATCAAGGATCATAACTAAAAAGTCAAACTGAGAAATAAATGGATGATTGGGAATTGCTAGTTTGCTAATGCTATAAACTAATGACAATTCTCCAGTTTCCTTCCTACATGTGATGTACCTAAAACTACAAACTGAATACATAAATCAAACTCGAAAAAACGAAGATAAAATTATTTGTTATTTCTTGTCCTCATCTCTAGCAACAATCTTGAACTTTCCTGTTTGCTCTTGCTGCAAGACCACACCCAATCAAAACACACGAGTGATTAGTAGCTAAAAATATAACATATTCAACAGAATAGGAGAGAGAGAGAGAGAGTTAGTACCTTCTTCCAAAGATCAGTGTGAGGTTTGCAAAATGCAGCAACAACAGCTCCCCTGTTCTTCCCCTGTCTATACTCAATAGAGAGGTCCTGTTTGAATCCACAGCTCACATGAAATCCCAATTCACATTTCGGCTCCGAACAATCAATCACACATCCATTCTTGGATGCACAGACGTAACACTTCTTTCCCCACCTTTTCTTCAACACCCGATCGCAGTTGATTCCTTCTCTTCCCACCGAATCCACGAAGAACACTTCCGGCACATAAATCGCGCACAACAAATGAGCCCACCGCCCGTCCGTTGTCGGCTTCAGCGCGCCGCCGCTGACAGGGCAGAGACAGCAAGTGGGCTGAGATTTTGAGGCCGGATTTTTCTCCGATTTTGAATCCAAGCATTGGGCGCAAAACCAATCACCCTCTGGAATCCCTTTCGTGAAGGGATGGCCGTAGCACGTGGCGTGCACCATCAAATCGCAGCCGTCGCAGAGCACGATGGGGTCCGTCGGATCGCCGTCCGTGCTCTCGCAAACGGCGCAGACAATCCCGTCGTCGTCATCGTCGTCGTTTCCATCTGCGCCGCTGTCTTCTCTTGTTTCTGAGTCTTCACCCACTTGATTTTTCTCCTCTTTGTTGTTGATTCCATCCGCCTGAATGAGGGTTTGTGCTGATTCATCATTTGGGGGAGGTTTGTATTCGAGGTTCAGATCGAGATCGAGGTCGAAGGGCTGAAAAGCCCAGATTCTTTTCTTCGCCGGCAAACAGAGAGTTGTAGCGGCGGCGAAAATGGGGGGTGGCGGCGGCAAAGGCGAATCTCGGCTTTCTTTGCGCTTTTTGGCGGGTAGGCATGAGGGAGTGGGCATGCTATTTTCTGTGATTTTTTTGTAGTGTTCGTCAGTTTGCTGTTGGTGCTGCTGCTGCTGCTGCATTAATCTGAATCTTTTGAGAGGAGGCAAGCGGTTGAGTTTGCTCTCCATTTCAGAGAGAGAGAGAGAGAGAGAGAGAGAGAGTTTTGAGGAATCGGCAGAGAAAAAATCGGTTGGGCGAGATAGAGAGATGGAGTGAGGGATGATTTAGTGTGAAGAGTGGTGAAATATTTGGTGCCAAATTTTGAAGGTGGCGGGAAGATTGAAAACTGGGTGGTGGGGATTATTGAAATGTTTGAAAAAAATTTACTCAAAAATAAAAAATGTTTGAAAATTTGGGCGGCGTGCCACGGTGGAGGAGGTATTTCATTTTCAAAATTTTAGTTGGAAAATTAAATTTTGTACCGGGAGAGGGAGAATGTGATGTTTGAATTACTTTTAAATTTAACACTCATTTACACTAATATATTAAGATTTTAGAATCTGTACATATTATAATTAGTGTAAATGGATGTAACTATTCACAATCCAAATAACGATTCTTTTTGAATTCATTCTTTTTATTCAAAGTATTTCACATTCTCTAAAATACCCTTATTAAATGGGTCCCAGCATTTTTTGTTTTTTAAAGCTAAACAAATAAGACAAAAAAAAAGAGAGAAAAAATTCCAAAAAGTAAGAGTATATGAGACTTTTACACTATTTGTTGAATAGAAAAGAATTGGTTATAGAAGTTGGTTAGAAAAGAAATTGTTATTCTAAATTTGACTACTTTAATTTTTCTCCCTTATAATTAATTGTTCATATATTTACTAGTTTTCCATAAATTGCACTCTTTCTTTTATCTATGTTTTAAATAAAAATTAAAATTTTTCTCATAAAACTAGGGCTAGGTGTGAATTAAGATATTGATGCAGCTGAAAATGGCTTTGGCAGTTTTGGCGCTGCTCTGATCCAAGCTGACTGCCAAAATTTTGTGTTCTTTCTCCCAAACCATATTGGGTAAATTATAACATGAGGAACTTGTAATACATCACCCAATTCTGAAGCCGGCACGTGTTTTGGCTTGCTATTTTTTATTTTTATTTGTTTGAGGAAGAAATTGATCATATATCATTTAACTTGTAGATATTTGAACATTATACATCCTTGATCACCGCCTGTATAACATGATTTGAGATTGCACTACAGCAAAAGAAAATTGGCCCTCGAGTTATCATGTGTGCTACATTGTTGCACTCTCGTGGGATGTAGTTGAAGCTCGTCACATTCACCACTCTCTTCTCTTCCTAGCACTCGCACATCAGCAGTCAGACATCGGTGTAAAACTTTGATAATCAATAAGATTTTTCCTATCACATTCACCATAATTGGCTGCTAAGCTGAAGAGAGTGAAGAGCAAATCTAATTTTGATTATTTATACTCTATTTTTCAATTTGTCCAACAAAAAAAGTTGACCAAAATTTTCAGTTGGCAGAAAAAATCTCTTGTAAAACTTTAACTACCTATTGCAATACTTGACTATCTATTGTGACAGTCCGAAACAGAAATTTTTTTATTTGCACCGATAAAAATTGGAAATAACAAAAATTGATTGAATATAGTACGAGGATGTATTACATCCCTTTATGTTAGAATTTACCATGATATTGTCCCTCGGAAATACTTGTTCGTGACATTCTTCAAGTGTCTAAAGCTTTTGATTGGAACACAAAAACAGCTCAGACAAATCACTCACATACAAAACAGATGAGAAAAAAAAAATCCTGTCCTATATCTACATCAGAGAATTCCTTTTTTTTTTTTTAGTTTATATATCAGAGAAATCTAATTCCACACAACAGTGAAAAACCTTGCACTGTTGCACCATATATTAATGAGAACTAATACATAGCTATTCATCTCTTGATACATATATTAAAAACTGGTTTCCTGTTTATTTCATGCATGCACTAATATTATGAACCAGAAATTTTGTAAGAACAAAATGAAATAGTGATTGTACAAGACAAATGCCCCTTTCAACTAAAACAATGGATCCCCAATTTCGTGAGAATGCTTGGAATTAATCAGCCATCTTGTACTGAACTGGATAGATGCAAAAGAATGGTGATAGCCGCCGCTTCTTCTCATAGTCTTCCATAGGAGAAAATGCGAACTACAATGTAGACACGATTACAATGGCCAACGGATCTTAATTCCACTGCTTTCTTCATATACTACGCGATCAAGCAAATTTCCACTGATGCACAATACCTGACTCTTTAATGGCAAAGTCTCATGTCATGGCCTGAAAACACAATAAATTTCACCTGTGTCAAACACTAGAAAATCATTCATCAGGTGCTGGCAAGACTAGAATTGAATGAAGTCCCAAAAATAAATATAATATATGGAATCTGACATTTTTCTATTTGGATTACTGCTTTATGTTCCATGTCTAACAACACAAAAAGCATCTTAGCAGCAATTGGTACAAACAGAGAAATATCTAACATGACAAGTTGTGAAGGATGAGAAGTTGGAGAGGGGAGGAGGGCTTAGGAAAAAAATATAAGTTCATCTTGTGTAGTGCATTGAAAAGATGCTGACGCCCGAGCACCACATGTAAATATATACCAGAGCAGATTAGCAGTGAACCAGTCTATCTGGATCCTTGAGCTCGCTGTGGATCATAATAACCCCAAGCACCAGCTCCAGGGCCATAAGGAGGATAACCTTCTCCACCAGCAGGTGCCTGAAACGGGATAATGATGTATTGCTTAAAGTCTGATTGAATATGCAAGAAAAATGCTACACAAACAGTTCTAAAGTGATTTATTTTATTTTTCTTAAGGCACATCTTTAAAGACAAATTGTGCAGAAACGCAAGCATTAAAGACTCACTGGCTGCATTGAGTTTGTAGGCATCATGCCATATCCGACAGGATAGGGATTTCCAGGATACCCTGATTCAGGATTCACATAATTGGGATTATAACTCACACCTGCAGAGATAGAAATACAAGAATAAAGGCTTAATACAAAATCATTCAATGAACTGGATGAATGAATGCTATAGCAAAAAGTGCACTCTTTTCCATTAGAACATTCTATGATCTCCATCACAATGGGTGTTTTTTTATGCTAGAAGCAAATCACACATCAATAAACAAGTGGAAAATAACTGTTCCTCAAACTTGAAACATAATTTGCAGCACTAGATATTTACTGGTCCAATAGTCCAATACCTGGATTTCCAGCTGCTGCTGCAGCTGCAGCTGCAGCAGCAGGAGCTCTTTTTTCTGCATTAGCCAATTCGGCTCGAAGTTTTTCCATCTCACGGGCCATAGTTATTAATTTACTCTCCATCACCTTACCATGTTCAAAGCTTTCAGCAAAGCTTTTCTTCTCATGCTCAATAGCAGGCCTGGGGAACAATGAAGTCACCATTATGCACAGGATAAAAAAAACACAATCATGACAATACAATTCACTCTTAAGTCATCCCATACCTAACTCGCTCCAGCTCGTGTCTCAGACCTTCAATTTCTGCCTTAACTGTTGGAACCTGTTGCAAGTCTGAGGTAACTCTACCTAAATCTTGAGTCATCATCTGCACCTGTGCAGTAAGATCTTGCCTAGCAGCAGTTAAATCCTTAATATCCATATGCACCTTCATGAGTTCAGACCTCATAGCATTAACAGCATTGAGGTCATTTTCCATTTTAACTGACTTCTCATACAATTCCCTCATTTGTAAGTCCTTCTCAGCATGCTGTGTTTGTGCATACTTGTCTGCCCGCTGAAGTTCATACTGCGTAACCTCTAGTTCCTGCTTAAGTGCCACATGAGTTGCAGCCAACCTCTGGTTATCAACTAGCAAAGCCTGAATGTCGTCGTGTTGAACTGCCAATCGCTCCTCTATGATCACAGGGTGAGGATGGAGCTGTCGAGGGCCGGACAAACTATAATGGGCTTCCCTGACTTCTTCATGTAATGCGGGATGCGGAGGTCCCCTAATAACTCTGGGAAAATGTGGTTCATGGACGGGGGGCTGGGGCAGCCCACCATGTGGAACTCCTTTAGCAGGACCTGGAGGCCCTCGATTTCTAGCAGACATTTTGTATACCGGGCTTACTGATCTGAATAAGTCAGAACACCGGGAGCTTCTACAATCTATAGAAAGCAGAAAGAGATGGCCGAAATGAATCAATAAGCCTATTTGATAAATTCCAATTTCCAAAGAGTAATGCAGGTTGCAGGAAAAAATAACTATTTATTCATAGCAAAAAGTGAAAGATTGAAATTCACTGGAATGCCAGATATTTTATAAATAGCAAACCAATAACCAGAAGAAGAATCCACAATAATTCAATTAAACTGAGACCTAAATGAGTCTCAAATTCACTAAAGTTAACTACCCATATCACAGACCGAAACGCCACGCGAATAACACCAGCACCGTAGTGCAGTAACCAGAACAAATACCCGAAGAAAACCCGGAATTCTAGTACAAGAATACCATAAACACCTATTTTTAATCTTCAAATATTGACGGAAAAAAAAAAAAAAAGCAACACCAGAAATTGATCACCCAGATTGTCAGGCAATAGATATTATTTTTTGCATAATATATTCATAGTAAGCACGCCATCCATAAGCAAGACTAATACTGAATATTGAAACCGATGAACTGGGTAGTATTTTGAAATGTGAAATAACGTTTAATCACTTACAAGTTTAAGCAGGTTTATGAATTTGAGATAATGCTGAATTTCCCCTTTGTCTTCCACAAATAATTGAAAATCCCAAAACCCTAATTCCAGAATCAAGATTGCACGGTAATCCGTTTTCAGCTGAGAGGTTTGTGCGTCTTCGTCCTCTCCTCTCTCTCTCTCGTCTCTAATTTATTTATTTTTTTGAAGAAAATTAAAAATATAATTTAATCACAATTAACTTCTTCTTTTTTATTTTATTTTATTTTATTTTAATTGGAGATGGTCAGATAGATGAGATGAGATGAGATATGGGAGTCGAACTTAAATATCTCCATTTTACACACCAGTATTCACGGGGGAATGATTATTTTTAAAAAGATAAATTGATTAATGTTAGAAATATGTATTTCATATTGTTACCAACTAAAATATATTATTTGAAATTTATAGATATTAATTATTATCGTTAAAATTACCAACTTCAAAATTATTATGTGTTTTACACTATTTTTTCAATTATGCAATGATACCATGAAAATTCAATTTGCTACAATTGAAATACAATTCTCTTCTTTTTTGGTAAGAAACGAGAAGACAGTTAAAATTAAAAGACAAAAGTATATTAATATTTTTTTCTAAAATTTAAATTAAAAGATAAATTTATGACTTTTGAAGCCGTAGCCCAATTAACTAATTGGCTTATAACAAAATTGGAGAGTAATTTAAGAATTTATTAACATTTTCTTTTGATTCTTTGAAATCAACCCGAAATTATATACATTCGGATGAATAAAGGAAAGCAACAATTTGTGGGATAAATTTTACGGATGAGAAAGTCTTTAAAAGACGTGTTTATGGGGCCAATGTTTGAATCCAAATACAATTAAGTAACAACAAAATTATAAATATATCATTAAAAATATATTTGAATTCACATCTTAACTCATCTTACATATTTTAATCTATAAGAATGTCACATATAAATTTGTATGCCTATGAATTTAGTTCTATGAGATGAATGAGTCACTCATGTACTTTGACTCAAAACAAGACACCAAAGCCGTAATTTTGTAGGACTTCAACGCTTTAAATCCCCATCTCAAAAGTATTACTTTACCTTGAAAAAACCATTGGTTTTCAGTCGATAATAAAATATGTGTTTTTACTTTTTAGTCAAAAAAAAAAAAGACTTCTCTATAGGTATGAAAAAAGTAATACTTGTACAAATAAGTATTTGTTTTCATTCAAGAGCTATCATATTTTTCCCTAAAAAAATTGAACTATCATATTTGTTTTTAATGTGTTCATTGTCTTTTCTTTTAAATGTATTAGGATTAAATTGTAATTTTAGGGAATAGTCGAAATCGATGATTTTAGCCCTAGCCCTAACCCTAACCCTAGTCACTCCACCACCATATATCCACCTTCCCTCGTCGCCGGTTAGCGTATCAAAAACTACTACGATAACAACAATGTTACACCGATCACAACGCAAATGACATGGCAAGGCTCGCCTCGACTATACCCATGATTCACACGACATACCCTGATAAAAATAAAAAAGATTTGAGAAAATAATATTGAGCGAAGACAAACGTACACCTAGTCTACCTAGCAGTTTAATGGAACCAAGAATGCCACCAACATACATACATTTAAGAATATCGATTCATGAATCTCCACTTGAAAACATAAGAGAATAGAGCACCCTTGTGAATTCCCACCATCCAGAAAAACGTATCGTCTTGAAATACATTCAGGTCACAGGAATCACATAAATATACAACTTAACACCACTCCAAACGTTTCAACTAATCCATCTGGATCATTGCAACATAGAACGACAATAATAGAAACAAATTGGAAGAAAAATGGAGTAGAGAAGACAACCAAAACCTTTTCAACTGTCAACCTCAAATATTGACTTGATGAAGCTGGAGAGGGGATACATACAGAGAACCTGAACACGAGAGAATCCACACAATACGAGCTTCTGCAAGCTCGACAAGCTTGACACTCTTGCCCTTCGACACTCAAATGTACAATCTTAAGGACAACAGCTCATCCATCCCAAAGAGTGAAATATACGAAAGAGTTCAGCAGAGCAGCATCTGAGAGGGACAGAGTTGGATGTTAATTGCTAGGAACTATACATGATACCATAGATCGCGGAAGGAATATGTCCAAACACACTATTTTAGAGTTCAAGCCGCGAGGGAATATAACTACAGATACATTACCTTTTCACACATCACTACCCGAATAAGAAACTATTAAGGGTTCTGTGGATTCTTCTCTTGATGGCTTTCTGTAGTACCAGAACAAAAATAATTGTATAATGGCTAAAATCGTTCCGATTCCATTGGGGACCTGAAATATAGGTGTCAGGTGACGAAGGGAATTGGTATTTACATGTGAGTCTACGGTAAAAGATCATATCATTAGGAAGAGGCCTTACATATACAAATGGATCGAAATTGAAGATTCCGTATAGAAGAAAAGATGTGCTCATCAAAAACGTGCAAAGGGACAGATGGAATGGCATGAATTCAACACTTCTTGTTCGGATCACCAAATTCTGCCAAAAATGCAGTAGATAGTTCGTAAGGAACCACGAAAAAACCACAAATACATCTTATTCCAAGGGGCTCAGAGGCAGCACATACGATTATAAACAACGGTGAGGCAAACATAGATATGAGGGCAGCACAACTTAAAAACCCCACGGTCAGATGGCGAACTTCAAAGTCATCTATGAGCAAGCTTCCAATTGCAATAATTGCAAATACAATGAAAACTGACAAAACCAGTCCTGACATCCTCAACTGCAGGGAAATCCAATAACAGATCAATGGAAACGTTCAAGAATCGACTCATGTCTTTCCCGAAAGGCTAAACACACGAAGACTGTTAAAGTAAGACGATGAGAGCAATAACCTTTCTGTTTTTCTCAGCATATATTATGAAGATAGTGATGTAAACTAACTGGAAAACTCCACCAACTGAATTCACCGTAGTAACAAGTAAGTTGTCAGTGGAGACCATAGGCAAACCATACCAAGCAGTGATCAAGCAGTTTAAGAGAGTATAGATATAAGGCAGCCCTGAGAACTGCTCCGTTGACTCGTTCCTAATAATTCTCCTGAACGTCGGTCTGAAAATTTTGATTAAAACAACCATAAATGAAAATCATTGCTGATTCAAATTCCTCATCTTCATAGTTTCAAGCTAAAAATTTCATTATAAATGAATTTCAGGAGTGAAAGTGAAAACTCACACAGGAGATAGAAATAGTCCGAAAGCAAAGATATTCCCTGCAATGCAATTGAAGCCAATTCATGAGAGTTGAGTTCAACCAAGTTTAGCATAACCTTTTTATTCTTTAACCCCATATTTTTCGATTCAATCCTTCATTCCCTCCTCTTAGTTACCAACCAAAGACAGATTCTAAAAAGAGTATAAACTTGGGGGTGATTTGCAAATTGCAACCAGGCCCAAAGGTGGTGATTTTTTCGGCAATTATAATATCAAACTCCAAAGTTTCTTGATTGCAAGACATAAACTTCCTAATTTAGCATTGCATCAAAATAACTAAACTCTATGATTGTTTGACAGCAAGAATCAAACAGAACACCGTACTAGCCACTCACCACAACATGATTCTTGATAATTTGGCACAGATACATCCTCATAAATTAAAGAAAGCCATTACTTTTAAAGAGGATTAAAGGGAATCAATTAAATAAACCCTACAATTCTCCAATATAAGCTTCACGTATACAAGCTACAGCCGCAATTTGTTAGAATAAATCACAAAGCAACAAAAGGATGTCTTTTTTTTTTTAATCCAAATACAGAAAGGAAAAACCCATTGTAAATTTTCAATCAACCACACAAAAGAACATAAACGGCAAAAACCCAAAACAATAAAAAGACAACATCGAGAACTAGGAAAAGAATCAAATACCTGCGACTCCAGCTGCATCTTTGCAGACTGTCAGCATTTGAAATGAACCCAGATAAACCATCACGTTTTTGCGCTAGTCTCTCCTCTTCAAAACCAAATGTTCAATTCAATCAATCACTCAAATTCCCAAGAGACTGTAGACCAATTAAAGTCTCCCCCCCTCTATCTACCCCTCTTCTCTCTCTCTCTCTCTCAATATCTTCTGTTTGTATACTAGTCGTTCTGTTTCCAGCCAAGCAGAAATTGTACGACTATTTCCAGCCAGCAGAAATAAAATTAAATAATAGTATATAATTAAACAAAAATCTTGAACCATCGGCCTCCCACGTTAAAAAGGTGGAAAACTGTAGATGTGAAATACTTGAGTTTTTTATTTTGCGTGTATTAAAGCAGTGGCTTGCATCAAATGATTAAGAGCACGTGCCGTTTCTGCCTTTCCAGCTATAGAAATTCATGGCTCTTCGTCTATTTGTTTGTGGTGGCCTCTTGTATTTATTTTTCTTTCCACCGTTTTCATGAATGAAATAGCCGCTGGGAAAAGATCAATTTTCCAACGATATTTTATATGGGAGTTTTTGTTTGCACCCCATATTTACTCTTTGCACCATAATTTCTCTATGTATCTTCTTTTTTATTATTTGCACCTTTAAAATTGACTACAATGTCCTTACTTAAAAAAGCATAAAATCTGAAAATTAAAAGCATAAAAAAAATCGCGTTCCGTTCGAAGTTGTGTATTCGAACATTCTGAATATGTTCGAAGTCTTCTATTCGAGTATAATGGATATGTTCGAAGTCTTGTGTTCGAATGATACTTAAAAAAATTCATGGAGTCCGTTCGGAATTTTTTTTCGAACATGCCATGTTTGTTCGAAAATCAATTTTCGAATAAACATGGCGTGTTGGAAAATTAATTTCCGAACGTGACTTATTTTAAAAATTATGTATGTTCGAAAATAAAATTTCGAACAAACACGATGAGTTCGAAATTCCATTTTCGAACCACACTTAATTTTTTCTTTTTGAACAAAGGGCATTTAAGTAACTTCAAAACTATTTTATTTTTTCTTTTTTTCTTTTGGGGTGCAAAGAGTAAATATGGGGTGCAAACAGAAACTCTCATTTTATATTTCAAATGCTAAATCCCAAACCTTCAACAAAATTTCAATTCTATTCCAACATTCAAAAATTATAAATTATATCCCAATTTTTTATTTTTTTTTCAATTCTATCCTAAAATTTAATTTCGACAAAAAATATATGACATGGCGCGCCGAAAAATTATATGTCATTTTCATAAAAAAATACGTGGAAATAATATTTTATATGTGTGATTTCAATTTATTTACACCAATTAAAAACAAAGACTAAACCTAATTTTACATGGGTCACACACTACCATTTTGCCAAAAAACTGTTAGTAATTGTCTTTTGTCATAGATTAATGAATTGTTGGCTTGATTCACTTTTTATACTTATTTCTATATGATTTTCTCGTTCATGTTCATTTTCTTTTTCTGCATAATTAGGTTTAGTTTTTATATTTAATTGGTGTAAAGAAATTCACATCACACACGTAAACTATTATTTCCACATAATTTTAATTTTTTTTACAAAAATATATGACGCATAAGCTTCCGTCGAGCCATGTCATATATTTCTTGTCGGAATTGAGTTGTGGGATATAATTGAAAACAAAAGTTGGGATAAAAATTATAATTTTGTAAATGTTGAATAGAATTGAAATTTTGTTGAAAGTTTGGGATACACGAATAATAATAATCTAACTGTTTAAATTTGAGATAAAGTGATAAAGCATCACGAATAGAGAATATTCTCTCATTTTTTGGCATTGCATATTTCATATTAAATCTCCCGAAAATAATTAAATTCCTAAATAATTGGTTTTATTGAAAGAGTCTCGTTTGAAGCAAAAGTATCTATATTATTATTTTTTTAATTTCTTTTCATTATTTTTATAACTTTATATATTGAGTTGAACGTTTGAGCACATAAATCATCTAGTTCAAAATTGTGTGTATCACTCGTGTATCAAACATAAAAATTATTAATTATCTTCATTTTGTTTCTTCAATTTTAATTTATTTTGGTTTTATATAATTTTACATTATTATTTAGCACCCAATTAGGATTTATAATTATTTTTAGCATTTAATTTTCATTTTTAATTAATATAATTAATTTTCAGGGCTGATTATTCCAAACTTATGTTATATAATTTTTTTAAAATTTCAATTTCTTAAAAATAAATATTAATTATGATTAGTTGTAATATATATAATAAATTTTATTTTTATGAAAATACTGTTAAAATTGTGCAATTTTTATATTGGCACACGAATGAGACATGTGATTTTGACTAGAGAATCTCATCCGGCATTTGAGGGGATATGAAAGAACACCCCAGATCCTAACATTCCCTCTGCCTTTTTTTTTTTCAAAATTTCAATTTATTATAATTTAATTTATTTTATGTTTTTTACTCATCGCTCATCCTTTATTAAAGAAAATTAAAAAAAAATGAAATGAAAAATTAATTATGATACAGGGGATGTAGCATGGGAGGGCCTAGAAGATCTAATCAGTATGAAGAACCTCTAGATAACTTGATATTCTTTCATGATTTATGTTGGAACTCAGTACTTATTATTTAATTGAAAGAGTTGGAACACATTTTTTAATTCAGAGTTTTTACAAATTGATGCAAATCAATAATATAACGGAATAAAAAATTAATTTATACTTACTTTATTTGTCTTTACTACATAACTAAAGGACACTAAATTTTTACATCGAGTTTTATGGAAAACTAGTAACACGCTTGTGTAGTGCACGGAATTACACAATAATAAAATCTATATTATATATAAAAGTAAGATAGTCTATATTAATAGAAACTATCATATTTTCCCGTCTAAACTACATTTTCAGAAACAAAAATATATATCATTTAATTAGTTAAAAATGTATTTACATTAATTAATTAATATATTGCAAATCAATAAACAAAATATGGTATACGTATCATAAAATTTATTTACATTAATTAATATATATATGCTATTTACCTTAAATAAGATATTTGTATCTATATCGTTACCTTAATTAACTAAATCCTATGAAATCATAAAAGGTAAAATTTAACTAATGAATTGGCTAAAATTATAAGAATTGCTGTAAAATTTGGTCGTAATTGAATTAATAGTATATAATTATCTTAATTTTATTTAAAAAATTGTGTTAATTAGTTAAATATATAGTTACTTATTTACTTTAATGATATCCGAAACTCTATACAGTATGGAAAATCAATTGATCTTTAATGCACCAGCATATATAGGTTTCAAAACTCAAGCTAAATCATTTGAAATTAATATATGATTCCTTAATACCACCAGGTTAGGTGTGTGAAAAAAAAATATAATTATGTTAAAAAACATATAATTATGTTTTTAGATTCAATATTATCCGAAAAGAGAATAACACTTTAAATTTAGAAACATAAAATTACATTAAATTTTAAATACTATTGGAGAAAATTTGCTTGCCATGATTAACATTAACATAAACTAATAATTAGTACATAGTCTGTGTAGGCGTGACCAGAAAATTAAAATCAATTGAATAGTAATATTTTTGGTATTTTTTTTAATTCAACTTGCAGTAAACAATAAATCATATTATCATAAATCAATTAATCTACATCATATTTACATCGCTATTATTAAAGCATTGACTATATATGGTTAGAAAAATTAATTATTTATTATTTTTTACAATTTACATGTACGAATTTATTGGTTCCTGGTTAGGGATATATCTTATAAAAAGTATCTTCTTTAATATATAGATTGGAATCAGTCTAGCAAATTACGTTAATATCATATATATACTTTTCTTTGTAGCAAATTATATAGATAATTCATTTATTTGGGTTCATATGAAACCCAACTTCTTATAGAAAAATAGTTGTACGTAAGAGCCTTCTTCTGCATTCCAATTTGTATCTCTGTAGTAATCTTGTGTAGTCATATTCACAACACTAATGTGTATGTCTTTTTTTTAAAATAATTTTTGCAGGTATTTCGACAAAAGACAAGAATATTACGGCATAGTTTATAGATGAATCAAACCATGGATGAGTTTTCAAACCGTGTCCTGTGATGAAAGAGATTTACTTCATGAGGTATGTGCATTCATATTCATGTACATTATTAGTCGGCAAGTATTTACGATTTTCAAGTTGATGTATTTGTTGTTCTTTACATATATGATCATAAATTGAAGTGAGGGTGATATGGATTTTATCAAGCATTTTATTATACAGCGAACTAATTAGATGAAGTACAAGACAACCACGCATATTCCAGATTTCTTCAATAACCGAGAATATTTGGTGATGAAAGGCTCAAGATTTAGTTTGACTATTTTTTTTTAAAAACCAATCATGAAACTATTTTTGGTATTCATATATGGAATTAAAACCGATTTCTTCGATTTCAAATTTAGTAGCATGAGTTTTATGTACAAGTTTTCATATTGTAATCAATTAAATGATTTTATTACTATACAATATTTGTGCGATATATGTGATGCATGTTAATAATAACATTTTGAATTATTTATTACAGGCCCAAAAAAAAATTAATTTGATATTTTTAACAAACTAATTAAATGTGCATTTTAATGATACTAAGCTTACTAAATTTTCTTGCATTATTTCATGAGATGTCTTATTCAATTATAGATTATTTATTTTTTGTATTTTTTAATTTATATGCATAAGTTTGAGGGGTCTATATTTTTATCTGTTTTTTTTTCCCATTCCTATTGATGATATAGTAGCATTTGGATCTATGCATCAACATCAGAATACTTAGCAATGTTCCTCAATATAAATTTTTGAAATATGTGATCAGAATCCTAATGAGCAGTTAAAACTAGGGATATTATCAGATTTTAACCTAACCTTTCAAGTAATTTATAAAAATGTCCTGACTTTTTATAAATAACAATTTAATACCCGACCTTTTGAATGTACAACAAATAAAGCCTGAAATTAATTTTCAGGATTTTAGTTGCCGAAGTGTATCTTTTTACATACAGTGTGGAGTGAAACATAATTTTGTTTTAATTTTATTTGATCAATTGACGTAGCACAAATATTTTCCACGTCATTAAAAATTCAAGCAAAAAGATACATGCCGACAACTAAAAGTCTGAAAATTAATTTCAGGTTAGATTTGTTGTATATTTAAAAGGTCGGGTATTAAATTGCTATTTATAAAAAGTCATAACATTTTTGTGAATTACTTAAAAGGTCAGGCTAAAATCTGATAATACTCCTTAAAAACTATAGATCTAATATTGCTGAAAATCCGATTATTTTATACTATTGTAATTTAATTACTTAGTTGTATATCTCACACCGTGCATTGCACGGATGTAATGCTAGTAACTATAAAAATTAAAAATGAAAAAATTATGTACGAAATTAAATTTGTATGTATAATGTGAACACATTTGAAATACGTTTTTTTAGATATTTAAACATGCTTTTGACTTCATGATACAAATATGAAATATATCGTAATTATGGTATATGACATTTATGAAAAAATAAATATAAATATGTAAATAATGGATATAATTATGGTGCATTGTTAGAAAAATTCACCATCTTTGAACAAATTTATAATTTAAATATGATTTGAAAAAGGATGCAATAATAACTTAATCTTTTGACTTGTATAAAAAAAAGACACCATTTTCAACACCCTTAAATTGAATTATTATGTCCTCGTGCAAATATTATTTACACGTCATAATTCTGATCGTCTAAAAAAAAGTTGGAAGTGTCGAATTTGTTACAAATTCAAAGATTGTGTTAGTATTGGCTTTATTGCAACGTTTTAAAAGTCGCATCTAAATTACAAATTCGAAAATTCCCGTCTTAAATGCCCTTAAATTGAATTAATCCGTTCACATGGAAATATTATTCACACGTCATAATTTCAATTGTCGAAAAATGTTAGAAGTGTCGAATTACTACAAATTCAAAAGTGTTGTAGATCATCGTTCCCACACTCGACTCAATACATCGTATTATAACCGTTGTAATCAAATCAGGTATAAACATAGGAAGACAAGATACATATAGAATGAACATCATCTTATTATCAATCTCAATTCAATTCTTACAATAATATTTATAGAATTACAATGAAATACTAAAGGTCTATAATATCAAGAGTCATACATTAATGTCCACTAGATAATATATTTATAACACTCTCCCTTGGACATTAATATTGTGACGCTCATGTCTCGTTTAAAAACCTCATTGAAAACCCAGTGGGAAAAAACAGTCGAGGAAAAGAGTACATAACATACATTTATGCATGTGTTGTAGTAATTGCCTCATTAAAAACCTTAACTAAGAAAACCTCTTGGAAAAAACTTAGCTAATAAAAAAAGAGTACAATCATTTAGCCTTCAAGGCATAATGTAGACCTGCAGGGCCTGGTCTTTATGGCATAATTTTCTAGATTATTTTGAAATATCGCTCCCCCTTAAAACTACAATCATTGGAGCAAACTTTAAATTTCACAACTCTTCTGGAGTTTATGTGAATCAGTTAATCACCTACTATTTATTTGTGCAACACAAATGCATTGTCTTTAAATAGACAATAGGGAATAATATCATTCGTCGTGCTATAAATAAAAATATATAAAAACCAGTCTCAGATATGACAATATGGGGATCATACATACAACCAATATTTGAATAGTTCACCAATGTCATGTCATTATTTGTTTCAATAAATAATAATTTTAATTTGAAAATAATGGAGGATATAGTAATTGGCATGCTAGTGTCTCATTGTAGAAAAACACTGAATCTTACTAGCAAGTTATTTATAAATACGGTACCTGGCCAGGTAATCTTGCAAGATAAAATATTATAAGAAACTTCTAGTTCCAAAATATCCTCATTATCATCTTTGAGTTCATATCAATATTCATTCACTTCAAGTGATCTAACAAACATTGGTGTGATAAATAAAATTATTCATAAATAAAATATCAAAAACATTTCTCAAGTAGGTTAACTAGTGTAAAAATCACATCGGGTGATTCTTAAACTGCAGGTCGAGACAATACTTGGTATTATCCAAGTCTTATATTTCAAATATCTTTAGCCATGAGCTAACTTTTCTTACAATAGATGTTGCGATGTTATATAAGAAATTTTAATTCCATCAGGAATTTTTCATATAAATATTATCGTTCAATGACCCATACAAATATGCGGTCACAACGTCCATTGATTGCATATCCAATGCTAAAATTACTGTCATGTATATTATGTAGCGGAATATAATGTCATTGCTAATAGGAGAATATAATTTATGAAATATGGGTCTCTGCGTAAACCCATGAGCTACAACCCTTTTGTATGTCTCACCACCTTATTAATTTTGTCATTTCTCATTCATAGAAATGCTTATTTATGTCCTACTGGGACAACAATTGTTTCGAGGGTTGACCTTTACCTCAATTGCTTTTTTTCATATTACATAATCAGAGTGCTTCTGACAATCTGCTTTCATCTTAAGTTTTGGATCCAAATTATCATTATAAAAGTAATTGTAGAGGCAAATATGTTGTCGACAATTATGATATATATGCTATAAATTTCTCCCATATTAATAAAATATACGGTACCTTCAATATTAATATTAATAAGATCATTGTCATTTCTCATAATATTTCAATCTGGTTGTTTCACAATCTCAGTATTAAGATTATTTGGTGCACGTGCAAATGTATTGAGATTTTCGTCTTCAAGACGATCCTCTTCAGAAGGTTCTAGGAGTTATCGCATGTCTTTGATTTTGTCTTCCGCGAATTTTACATTTCAAATACTTTTTCGTTTCTAGCGTCAATGAATTTTCTCGCTTCTAGCGTTGAGTAATTTAAATATATGTGGAACTTCCACTGTTTGTAATGTAAATATATTATAATAACTCCATTATGATAACTTTTGGCAGTTAATAATACATTGAACTTCCAGTTCATGTAGTGTGTGAAATTAATTTTTAACAAAAATTTGTTGGCATTATTTCAGTCATATCGATAAATAATTATAAAATCAACGTATCAATTTATAAATTGATCCCAATTATTGACTTTAGATAAGCCAAATATGACGGAGTATACTATTTGCTTTTCTTTAGAGCTCATATATGTACGTTTTGGTGGTGATAAAAAGAATTCGCAGATGGCCGGGAAATGTCTCTTTTATGATTCACGCACTAATTTATGTAAGGGATGATCCAAATACTCATACCTTTGGATTTTTAAATTTTAAATTTATCGCAACATGTAAATTGTTTGATGGAATAAAGGTATAATATTACCTTGATAACTTTTGAAACTCAACTAGAGTAATATTCAAATCAAGATCGCTATATATAATATTTAACAAATATTAATTTAGAAAGATTATATTATGTCATCAAAATAATCGAGTTATGCTCAAGTAATCATTGACATCACCATTTACTCTTATTTGCTACTGGCAAATTGACATAACTGAGTTATATTCCATAACTTTGAAACTAAGTAGTATTATAAAATTCATTTTCAACAATCTCTAGGGGAACTTTATAAGTCATTAGTCTCCCCCTCAAAAATATTATTCTGAGTAATATAAATATTATAAATAATTGAATTAAATGATCCTTCAGGGATTGCATAATTGTTCGAAGAAATAACATTTTTCTTCAAGTTTGGTTTTATATGGTGGTGACAAAGGGCTAATGATTTTCTCTCTAGATAATGCTAGAATTTAAAATATTTCACTAAAAGTGTAGAAAGCAAAGTCAAGATCAATATATATCAAGAGATTAATCTGAACAAGTGCTAACACATATAGAACATATTTTCTCCAAATAATGCCATGATAAAATATATTTGATATCATAATCAAACATCTCCAAATAAAAACAATATTATGTATCTTGATCAATTTCACCTTTCACGCTTTAAGAGAAATCCATAGTTTCATCATAAACCAAATATAATTATGCGTATTTTGCATTCATTTATTCTTTTCATAAGAAAATAAACAATCTATTAAAATTCATGAATTTATATTTGCCGTATTCTTTCTTCTTCTTCTTCTTCTTCTTAGGACTATCTCATTCACTTTTTTTTAATTCAAATTAAAGAATTGACGGAAAACAATCTTCACCAACATACTCACAATCCAACTTCAAATAATGACTTGTTCATGAATCATGATTGTAAAAACAAAATGAACCTAACAGCTTGAACGATTAAAAGAATTTCATTCAACAATATTATTAAAACCCACGCATCAAAAATTAATCAAAATGTTGATTATGCAAGCTCTTACAATGGCTTTTATTCAGTGTTCGAACAAAGTATTAATCAATAAAATAATATCGAATATTGTTTAAACATAATCAGCCTTAAAGTATTTAATTTATTATTATTTTTCAAATAAAAGAAACAAATGAAAATAAAATCGAAACCAATATCCAATAAAGTATGATCACAAGCCGACTTTTGTAGAGGTCTATTTTTATCAAAGCCCAGTATACAAGGCCCACACACATTCAAGGGTCTTGGGGCCTAACAAATGCGTGTCGAGGCCCAATGATCAGAGGTCGAGAGGATTGATGACAAATAGGAGATAAAGACCGAGCCATTGAGAGCTCACGGCTAGGAGACCAAGTCAAAAACGGGACGTTTAAAGATAGACGAGACCCGGTCAAAACCCTGGTGGAGATAAGGGAGAATCCCTTATTTTTAGGAAGGGAGGTTAACAATTCCATCTATATATGTGAAGCTAAGGAGTGAAGCAAGGGCATTCGAATTTTTAACAGTCAAGCTAACGATATACTCGATTCTCTACATATGTGTTTAATCTCATTTTCAACTTTCTTCTTCGGCCTCGAGGAATCAATTAGGTTGTCAGAGCTCGAACATAACATCAAAATTAATTGTAGAAATCGATCGACTACAATTTGACGCCCACCGTGGGGCTCTGATCAACCATATCTAAGATGAGAGTCGACGGCCGAAGCAGTACGACCCCGAATCCTCAAGACAATCGAAGGGATTCGCCATCAATAACCCCTCCCGCAGGAAGAAACGGAGATATTACCCAAGTGCTGCGAGCGATCCAACAATGACTCGACTCCACCGTTGTGGAACTCGCGGCCATTCGAACAGAAAACTCAGTTCTCAAAGCTCGGATGGAAACATTTAACTCACCAAATAAATTCCCTAACGGATTTCATCGACAACCCCCTTGAACTCGAAAAACCAGTCAACTACGCGAACAGGTACTTTTAAATTCTGCTAACGAAACTGCTAACCAAAATATTGCAGGAACCAGCGAAGGTCAATAGAACAAGGAGGATGCCGGCGATCCGTATCTTAGACCTCCCCCAGGGTTCGAATACATCGAAATCCAACCCGAAATCGAGGTTGAGAACAAACTGAAGCGGTTGGAGGAAATGCTCACACGAATCCCTGGAGTTCTCAGCCCCATTCGCAAAACGGCCCCAACGAGCTTCGCAGATTCACCCTTTACAGAAGAAACCAGCCTTGTGGAGATGCCTCCGAAGTTTACCTTCCCATCTATGAAACTATTCGATGGCACTGCCGACCCCGACGACCACATAGCACAATATAAACAAATGATGTTCACCACTTCAATCCCGCAACAAAGTAGGGAAGCCGGGATGTGTAAGGGGTTCGGAAACAGCTTATCTGGACCAGCACTCCAATGGTTTACAAGTCTACCAAACTCATCGATCTCCACATTCGCTCAACTCAACGACCTATTCATTGAATAGTTCACTAGTAGCCGGAAGATCGAGAAACACGCCGACGATCTCTATACAGTGATCCAAAAACCGGAGAAAACCCTACGAAGCTTTGTAGGATGATTCAACAGAGAAAAAGTATCGATCCCAGGATGCAATGTCGAAACCGCCGTGTCGGCCTTCAGAAAAGGCTTAAAAAGGAATTCAGATCTTTACAAAGAATTAACAAAATATCCGTGCAAGACAATGGAAGACGTCCTCGCCAAAGCATGGGCACAGATCAAATGGGAAGAAGACGAAGCAAACTCATCCAAATTCAGACCCCGGAATGATCAACCTCACAAGGAACACAGGCCTCACATCAGAAACGAGAGATATCGAGCAGATCCATATCCTCGTAACCCCAGATTCGACCCCAGAGATAGAAGATTACCCGGACGCCCAGACAGAAGACTACCCAAATACAATCTCTGCATAACACCCTCGGAAGCCGTAAACGCGTTGAAGGGGCTCGGTTAAAACGTCAAATGGCCCCCAAAGATGAGAACACCTGACAATGAGCGAGATAGGAATAAATTTTGCGACTTCCACAACGACCATGGGCATAGAACAGACGACTGCATCGCGCTTAGACTTGAGGTGATCGAGCTTCTCAAAAGAGGTCACTTAGCCGATCTCCTAACCTCAAAAGGAAGAGAAAATTAGAATAGAAGAGACAATCATACGGGAACTCAGTCTGTCGAACCCCTGAGAATTGACCGAACGCTAAATTGCATAACCGGGGGTTCGGAGATCAGTGGCATCTCCCAGTCATCAGCGAAGAGGCATTGTCGGTCCCTCAAATATACAACGAACATACCTAAAGAAGCAAAACCTGATGATCAGACAACCCTCAGCTTCTCTAGTAGTGAAGTATCTGAACTCTCATTCCCACATCACGATGCACTAGTTATTTCACTTTTAATATCGAACTGTCTAATCAAACGAACTCTCATCGATAACGGGAGTTCCTCTAACGTGATCTTCCTTAGCACTTTAAAAAAAATGCAGGTGAAAGAAACAGACATCATGAAGAGATCTACAACATTGATCGGCTTCAGCGGAGAGCACAAAACAACCTTAGGAGAAATCACGCTTCCCACTTACATTGAAGAGCTCAACCTCCTCACAAAATTTCAGGTAATAGACGCACCTTCAGCGTACAACGTGATTATGGGACGATCCTGGATCCACGAACTTCGAGCAGTACCCTCAACATACCACCAAATCATGAAGTTCCCTATCCCTTGGGGAGTCCGATCAGTACGAGGAGAACAGATCTCGTCAAGAGAATGCTACGTCACTACATTCAAACAGAAAGTATTCATCGAGGTTAACCAGATAGAGATCGGCTCAACTTCATCAAGCGTTGAAGATCGAAGCTACGAAGAACCAAAGGTTGAAGACCTCGACGAAATACAGATTCATCCCGAACACCCGGATCATAAGGTATCCATCGGGTCCAGATTAACCTCAAACATCAGGGAACAATTGATTGAATTCCTGAAAGAACATCACGACTGTTTTGCATGGTCATTCGAGGATATGACATGTATCGACCCGTCCATTATAACTCACAAATTGCAGGTAAACCCGGAAAAAACTCCAATCAAGCAAAAAAGATGCAAATTCGCCCCGGAAAGAAACAAAATCATGGATGAGAAAGTCGACAAACTATTAAAAAATGGACATATCCGCGAGGTCCATTACCCTGAATGGTTCGCCAATGTCGTAGTGGTAAAAAAGAAGAACGGAAAGAACCGTTTATGCATAGACTTCACTGACCTCAATCAGGCGTGCCCTAAAGATTCTTTGCCCCTACCACACATAGAGGCACTAGTCGATGCAACGGCAGGCCACGAGCTCATGAGCTTCATGGACGCATTCTCAGGATACAATCAAATACTAATACACCACGAAGACCAAGAAAAAACAGCATTCATTACACATCGAGGTATGTTCTGTTATAAAGTTATGCCTTTTGGACTAAAAAATGCAGGTGCAACATATCAAAGGCTGGTAAATCGAATGTTCGAAGAACTCATCGGGATAACAATGGAAGTATATATCGATGACATGTTAGTCAAAACAATACGGGCTCAAGACCATGTCATGTATCTACGACGAACCTTCAAAGTCCTACGACGATATAACATGAAGTTGAACCCCACCAAATGCGCTTTTGGAGTAACTTCTGGAAAATTCCTAGGATACCTAGTAACGAAAAGAGGAATCGAAGCCGACCCCAGCCAGATCAGGGCAGTCCGAAACATCCAACATCCCAAAAACACTAAAGACGTCCAAAAACTGACTGGTCGGTTAGCAGCTCTTAGCCGCTTCATATCCAAATATTCAGAAAAAAGCCGAGCGTTTTTTCAGACTCTACGAAAAAACAAAGACTTCGAATGGACTCCGGAATGCGCCAAAGCCCTCGAAGACCTTAAGGAATATCTCGCAAGTCCACCTCTTCTATCCAAACCAATCGACGGAGAGGTACTCCTTGTTTATTTATCTGTTTCTACTAACTCTATCAGTGCAGTGCTTGTTAGAGAAGATGAGAGGAGACAACACCCCGTATACTACGCCAGCCGATCGCTGCTAGATGCCGAAACCAGATACCCACAGCTCAAAAAGTTGGCCTTAGCACTTGTAATGACTTCCAGAAAAATGAAACCCTACTTTCAAAGCCATTCAATAAAAGTGGTCACAGAGTTCCCCTTAAGAGCAGTGTTAAGAAAACCAGACCTCGCGGGGAGATTATCAAAATGGGCCATCGAACTCGGGGAGTACGATATCGACTTCGTTCCACGAACATCAATTAAATCACAAGTCCTATCAAATTTCATTGCAGACTTCTCCTATGACCCAGAAGGAAGAATATTAACGACCCTCGAAGATAATGATTCTAAGTACTGGACCCTCCAGGTCAATGGATCCAGCACTTCGAAGGGAAGTGGAATAGGCTTAGTACTAACTGATCCATAAGGAATAATCACAGAAAGATCTATTCGATGTGGATTCAAAACCACCAATAACGAGGCTGAATACGAGGCCCTCATAGCAGGATTAAATTTGGCAGCCGACATAGGGGCTAAAAAACTACGAGTCATGAGCGATTCGCAATTGATAATAAATCAGTTTGAAGGAGAATTTCAGGCAAAAGATTCAAGGATGGTATCGTACCTCGCGGTCGCAAAACAAGTAGCAACCAAGTTCGAAAAAATCGAAGCCCAACACATCACCAGGGAGGAAAACCGCCACGCTGACGCATTAGCTAATCTGGGATCAGCCATACAAATGAACCAGGATAAAAACATCCAAATCCTATACGCCAAATGGCCCGCCGTATGGAAAGGTGACAACCCCGAAGTCCTCCCAATAGACATCGAGGTTAACTGGATGGCCCCTTTATGCAGATTCCTAACAGAAAATGAACTACCCGAAGAGCCTATCGAAGCAACACGAATACAAGCAAAGGCTCCAAAATTCACCATGATTTTCGGATCCTTATACAGAAAGTCATTTTCAGGACCATACTTGAAATGTGTAAGCCCGATCCAAGCAAAGTATATTCTAGCCGAGCTCCACGACGGCAAATGCGGAAACCATTCAGGACACAGAAGCCTGGCTAACCGAGCATTGACAGCCGGCTTTTACTGGCCAACTATGAGGAAAGACGCCAAAAACTATGCCAAAAAATATGACGGATGTCAAAGGTTTGCCCAAACGAATCATATGCCACCAGAACCCCTAAATACCGCATCCATACCTTGGCCGTTCATGAAATGGGGAATGGATATCATAGGACCACTACCGAAGGGATCAAATCAGAAATGTTTCATTTTGGTCGTGACTGATTACTTCACCAAATGGGCCGAGGCAGAAGCCTTCGCACGAATAAGGGATACCGAGGTATGTAATTTTTTATGAAAATATGTTATTTGCAGGTTCGGAGTCCCTAAAGAAATAGTCACCGACAATGGCTCCCAATTTATAAGCTCGAAATTTCAAGACTTTTGTCACCATTGGAACATCAAACTCTCTTTCTCCACACCAAGACATCCGGCCTCGAACGGTCAAGGCGAAGCTACTAACAAAACAATATTGAATACCTTGAAGAAGAGACTCCCCGAACATAAAAGACAATGGGTCGAACAGCTCCCAGGAGTCCTTTGGTCTTACCGGACCACCGCACGAACCGCTACGGGGGAGACTCCTTATGCTCTCACCTACGGTTCGGAAGCGGTCCTCCCGGCAGAAGCAGAAATAAGGTTAGTAAGAACTCATTGGTCGGGCAGAACCAACGACTCCGATCTCGAAGTCAACCTTGACACCATAGACGAACTCAGAAATAAGGCCGCGATAAAAATATCCGCCTACCAACAGAAAATAAAGAGACATTTCGATAAGAACACAAGACTAAGAACGTTCAAGGCAGGAGATTGGGTGCTAAGGAAGGTATTCCAGAACACAAAAGAAGTCGGAGCAGGAAAATTAGCCCCGAATTGGGAAGGTCCCTATGAGATCGAGAAGGTCATAGGGAATGGAGCCTACAAACTTCGATCTAAAGAAGGACGTTCGATAGCCAACGGCTGGAACGCCATCCACTTAAAACAGTACCATTTCTAAACTCTTCGACCTTCTATTCCTTTTTTTTATTCTTCTTTTAAAAGGATTTGTTTACTGACTTGAGCGTCGGAGTAACTAACATAACCCGAAGCACAGGGTTCCCGACCCGCAAAAGTCAAAAAGGAGTCGATCTCGAAGTCAATCTCACGAACGAAGAGTAATGTATCTGCTCTTTATTTTTCTTTCAAAATTCTTAATTTTTTGTTTACTGACTTGAGCGTCGGAGTAACTAACAGAACCCGAAGCACAGAGTTCCCGACCCGCAGAAGTCAAAAAGGCGTCGACCTCGAAGTCAATCTCACGAATGAAGAGTAATGTATCTGCTCTTTATTTTTCTTTCAAAATTCTTAATTTTTTGTTTACTGACTTGAGTGTCGGAGTAACTAACAGAACCCGAAGCACAGGGTTCCCGACCCGCAAAAGTCAAGAAGGCGCCGACCTCGAAGTCAATCTCACGAACGAAGAGTAATGTATCTGCTCTTTATTTTTCTTTCAAAATTCTTAATTTTTTATTTACTGACTTGAGCGTCGGAGTAACTAACAGAACCGGAAGCACAAGGTCCCCAATTCACGAAAGACGTCGGCCTCGAAATCAGTTTTGCGAATGAAGAAACCCGAAATCCAAGGGTCCTCCCCATTTCTGTTTTTAAGCGAAGTTAAGAGGATAAAGCATAGACAAGACCTGAATAAGCAGGGCTTACACCTCACACTTAATCTTTTCTGGTTTAATTTCAGGTCGAATCCTTAGAAGAAAACCAAAAATATTTGTAGTCTCATCACAACGTCACAAAAACAATTAGATATAGACGTCATACGAAGTTCCCATTCAAGAAAGAAAAATATACAAAACGTCAGTCAATGTTTGAAACTTGTTCTTAAAACTTTTACAAAAAAAATAGTAAGAGATCTACAAAGGGTCCTTTACTCCTTTCTCAGGGGCCGTCTTCGTAGCATCCTCCCCGGCCTCGGTCCTCTTCTCTCCGTCAGCCCCATCTGTAGAATCCTTGGCCGCCTCAGTCTCCGCCTCGTCATCGGCCTCAAGGAAGGAAAGATCGAGATCGGGCATCTTCTCATTGATGGCCTCGACCACAGCAGAGCCCCCCTCCTGGTAAAAGAGTTCATTATAAGGTTCGAACTCAGTGGAATCAACCAATGAGGAGAAGTCCAGGGTCGCGTGACGGGCTTCGAGCTCCCCTATTCGTGCCTCAACAGCAACTAGCTTCGACTCCAGGGAAGCCTTCGAGATCTCGAGCCAGGCTTGGTGATCCAAAGCCCGGTCAAGCTCCGTTTGAGCCCCGGCGGCCAACGCACGAGCCGAGTCCCGCTCCACGAGTAGGGCTGACTTCTCAGCAGCGAAGTCACGCCTCTCCTCAGCGATTTTCTCTTGCTTCTCAGAAAGCTCCATCAGTCTCTTCTTGAGGCCCTCAGCATGCCCTGAGACCCGACTCCGGAGCTGGTATTGGCAGAAGAGGGCCTATAACATAGTAGACCACTCTAAGTCAAATACCCATTTGAACACAGAGTATGAAACATAAAAAAAAATATAGAGGGAAATAAACCTTCGACAGCATCTGGAAGGCAAGGCGAGTCTGCTCCTCCAAACCTTCCCTTTCGAACTCTAAAGGAGAACAGCCATCTGCGATCGCAGACTGTACATCCAGAAGGAAAGGCCTCAGAGGCACCTTTAGACTGCTCGATCCCTTCGAAGCCTTCTTCGGAACCAAAGCTTCAACGTCAATAACAGATGGGGGCACTGTCGAAGGATTGGAAACCTCGAGGCCAGACTGTTCTTTCCGCTTCTTCAAAGGCGGTGAGGTTGAGGGAGTGGCCCCAGCGATCCTTTTGACGCCAGAAGACGAGGGGCTTAACACCTTAGAAGCGGCTAAGGCTTTAACTTTGTCATCAGAAGGGCGAATCTTCAGTTTTCCCATGTCGAAAAGAGTACGACTGCGGCGAACAACTCTGAACTGACGATCTTCTTCGGAGAGGGAAAATGCTGCTTCGACTATTTCCGCCTCAGTACCTGATACGTCTTTTCGTTTGTGGAAGCCTGCAAAGAGACACGAAGCGTAAAAATTAGATAACACTGATACGTATAAATGAGAAGAAGTAGAAAGAAAGGGAGACAGGCTTTGAGGACCCACAGGCTTCAGCGAACGACGATGGCAAGATCCTATCGCTCGAAGTCTCCGTCGGAACAAAAACAAATTTTGGCTTCTAGTCCTCCGACGAAGATGGAAGAGTGTTTATTAGAGGGGCTCGTTCCCCGACCCACTTGGTAAAGTAATAAAAACCTTTCTGATTTGGGGTAGCCACAATCCGGTATGAGGAGTGCCACTCCCCGACACTGGGTTCGGGAAATCCTAAGTTCTCCCAGAGGTAAAACATACCAAACATATGATACCACCCTATTTGTGATATTTGGGCAGGGGCTACTCCATAAAAGTGTGAGATCTTGGTAAAGAAAGGGTGAAGAGGAAGTCCTATACCCTTGTCGATGATTATGGTGTAGAAGGCGGTGAAACCGGGAGGGGGTCTGCTGGCTCTATCTGAAGGCCTAGGTACGTGGACCTCTACCCCCGACCCCGAATATTCAGGAGAAGTAATTTTCCTAACTAGGTCATCTCCTACTTGAGGGGCAACCTCGGCAGCTTTGAAGTCTGCGTTCGAAGAAGGAGAGCCCTTGGTTTCGGCTTTTCACTTCTTCGATTTACCCTTATGTTTCTTGGTGGCCACCTTCGAAGCCTTGAGGCGGCTCACCACGCTTCCTCCCCCGACACGAGGAATAACAGTGGGCTGGGATGAAGGGATAACAAGCCCTGTAGACTCAGAGACCGAGCCAGAGGATTGCTCTGACTCGGCTGACCTAGCTCCACCGCCCCAGCTTCAGGTCCTCTCATCAGAATCATCACTACCCGACATACTCATGATCCTAACGGGAATACAAATCTATAAGAATATGCTAAGAGTACCCAGAAACGCCAAAAAACCTTTCCCCTGTTTCCAACCCAACTTCGTCGACAGAAAACGAAAATTATCAGCAATTCTACAACTATTCCAAAGACCGCCACCAAGTCTATTCACGCAAAATCCACGTAAATCCAAGCCTAAAATGTTCTATTTCTTCAAGCTACTAACAATAAAACCCTAGTTTGGAAATTCCTCAAGAAAATAGAGAGGGGATTGAGGAGTAACCTGGAGATTTGGAATCCGGTACTAGAATGAGGAATCTTAAACGTCGGGAAGATGGAAACGCACGACAATCAGAGAGGATTCGGGCAAAATCTTCAAGGAGAATTATAATTTTCGCGTGTTTGAATGAGAGAGAGGAGGGAATAATTTGGGTGAATTTCTATTTTAAAAACCCGTATAGTTATTTTGAGCCGTGTATCCCGCATACGGGCGGTTGAGATTGAAAGGGAGTTGGAAAGTCGGCAAAAGTAATTTTAAAAGACTATTTTGCCCTCAGTCTAATGAGGTCTGCTCTCACGACCCCTTTTTTAACTCCCCAAGACCTTTATTCAGGTCTGGAGTCTAACGAGGTCTACTCTCACGACCCCTTTTTTTTAACTCCCCAGGACCTTTATTCAGGTCTGGAGTCTAACGAGGTCTGCTCTCACGACCCCTTTTTAGCTCCCCAGGACCTTCGTTCACGTCTAGAGTCTTACGAAACCTTTATTCGATCTTGAGATCGTTAATAAAAGTCAAGCTTGAGGCTTTAGTAATCATCAGGAATACATTACGATTGTCCCTTAGTGTTACGAGGATATTCATTACATGATCCTCGGTCCTCGAGTATCAAGTAATGAGGGGCTAATTGTAGAGGTCTATTTTTATGAAAGTCCAGTATACAAGGCCCACACACATTCAAGGGTCTTGGGGCCTAACAAATGCGTGTCGAGGCCCAATGATCAGAGGTCGAGAGGATTGATGACAAATAGGAGATAAAGACCGAGCCATTGAGAGCTCACGACTAGGAGACCAAGTCAAAAAGGGGACGTTTAAAGATAGACGAGACCCGGTCAAAACCCTGGTGGAGATAAGGGAGAATCCCTTATTTTTAGGAAGGGAGGTTAACAATTCCATCTATATATGTGAAGCTAAGGAGTGAAGCAAGGGCATTCGAATTTTTAACAGTCAAGCTAACGATATACTCGATTCTCTACATACGTGTTTAATCTCATTTTCAACTTTCTTCTTCGGCCTCGAGGAATCAATTAGGTTGTCAGAGCTCGAACATAACATCAAAATTAATTGTAGAAATCGATCGACTACAACTTTAAATTGAGACGTGTTCAATTCATGATTATCAAATTTAAAAAATCGAAAGCGGCAATATATATTGGCTGATTAAAAATTTTCATTTGATATAATTAAATTTTAGATTATCACGTAATTTGTCCCTTTTTCAAAAATCACCTAATTCATCATATCATCAGACGTGATCATAGTTTAATCTAGAAGTTACCTTACAGGAAAAACACGATTCTTTCCTAGGGCATACCACCAATATTCACTCAATCAGTTAGAGAGTCGTGCTAATAATGTGTTGTAGATCATCGTTCCCACACTCGACTCAATGCATCGTATTATAACTGTTGTAATCAAAGCAGGTATAAACATAGGAAGACAAGATACATATAGAATAATGAACATTATCTTATTATCAACCTCAATTCCATTATGCCGATAATATTTATAGAATTACAATAGAATACTAAAGGTCTATAATATCAAGAGTCATAAATTAATGTCCACTAAATAATATATTTATAACAAAAAGTTGTATTATTATCGACTTTATTGCAATGTTTTAAAAGTCGTGTCTAACTTGCAAATTTGGTCAAAGATGATTATTTTTTTGATAACTAACCCTTAAATATATATAAGTTACATTATTAATTTATTTATAGTATATATTATAGATAATTTGTGAATATGTGAGATAATACACTTATATATTAATAGTTAGAAAGTAAATCCATTAATTAATATAATAAGTAGTGAGTAGTCACATATGACTTTTGGGTAATATAAATTTTACAACAATCCTACTTTTAGTCTTTTATACATAGTTAGATTCTACATATTACGTACACGTCAAGTTTATGTGACATAAATTACTATTTAGAAAATATTATAGATTTTCTAAAATAATAATGATCATAAATGGGCCAAAGTTGACCCAAGTAAGGCAATATGGACCCAAAATAAATAAAAGCCCAAGTTAATGAGTAGACCCTAAATAAGTAACTTTAGTAATTTTCATATGGGAAATTCTAAACACTGTTTTCTCTTTATAACCCCATAATTTAATAAAATATAAATAAAAAAATAGATAGACTATTTTGCCCTTTATCCCTTTCACTTGAAACCCTAAGAAACACGTATAGCCCCCTTTATATATAAAAAAAAGAAGAATACGTATAGCCCCCACTTGACAAACCTGATAAACATACAAATTAAATATTTTTGAATCTTCAAATTTATGAATGTTCAAGCCATTCACTAAATTCTCAACCCAATTATTCAATTTCTCCAGTCGACTAAACTTTAAAAGTTGTGGTGGGATTGCTCCAATAATTTTTTTTAACGGAAGACACAACTTGTTAATTCATTGTAATCTTATTCATACTTCAAGACGGAATTCTCCCAAAAAATGTTGCAAAGTTTTTAGTGAAGCGACATTGGAAAATCATGTTTTTAACAATGTTTATTCATCCTCTTATCTTAAATTGAACAATCTGACAGAATATGAAGCAAACAATAAATTAATTATTTTCTATAAATTTGTTTTCGGGTTTTTGATGATTTATTAGAAGATTTCAAATGGAGTACGACTGATTTGAAGAATTAAGAATGAAGAGGGGAAGAACATAGTTGGACACAAATTTTAAGATCAATTGATCGATATGGTGTTAATTGATAAAACTCGTGATGATAGTGTTCTAGATTTGTTATTTCCAGTTACAAGGATGGGGCTGTAATGTTTTTGTGTTGAATTTTTTTCCTTGTATGAAGACTGATTGATGGTGGTTATAGGCAAAAAACGCTATGATACTTTGTTTGGAGTATAAAGATTGGCTGACGGGGGCTATAGGCAAAAAGGGGCTTTGATTTTAATTGAGAGATTGAAGGACAAAAAAGTCTATTTTATTAATATTTATATATAATAAAATCATAGGAGTTAAAGAGAAAAATGATGGCTGTATTTATAATTTCCCTTTTCATATTTAAGTATGAGTAGGGTCCAA
Source organism: Perilla frutescens (assembly GCA_026008535.1). NCBI lineage: Eukaryota > Viridiplantae > Streptophyta > Magnoliopsida > Lamiales > Lamiaceae > Perilla > Perilla frutescens. The sequence continues at coordinate 6,649,256 of BRKX01000019.1, forward strand.
GATTAAGAAGAAAGTTCAAATCAGCAAATATGAAAAAAGCACAATGCATATTTTCGCACCAATTAAGGGGATGGAGAAAATAAAAGGAGAAAAAAAAAAACAAAAAAAAAACTATATACAATTCAGTATTATCTTGTTTTCGGTTATATTCTTTTTCCCTCAAATTTTATTTAGTATATATATGGAGGATTTTTATAAAGTAACTCTCCACTTCCCTAATACTATTGTGATGCATGTAGTAATATAAGACCATCTCCAACCGTTTGCCTCATTTTACAGTAATTTCAGCTCTATTTTGCAACAGTATCTGTATTTCATCTCCAACATTCTGTTCTAAAATTCTGCATTTAAAAATAATATTTCATAATATTCATTTTCTTATATATTTATTTAATCTTAATTTTACAAAATAACATTAAAATGTATAAAACTTAATAACATTATAAGTTGTAACATAGAAAAAAAAAACACTAATTACATAATAATTTTTTAAATTTTTTAAATTTTAATATTTTAATTTGATGTATAATTTTGTATTTCAAAATTTCAAATAAAAAAAACAAGTTAATGGGAAAGAAGAAATATGAAAGAAAATGAAGGGGAAAAAAGGTTGAATGGTTTCCCATAGTGCTACATTGCTGTTTAAAAAATAAAGCAACATTGTAGCAATCCTCATTTCCCAACTGGATATAACAGTCATCTTGGATCACGTTTTTGCAAAATTTTACAACATAGTTAGCTTTTACAGCTTCTAATAATATACACAATAGAAAAATCTAATTGTACAACATCAAATATAAGAAATTTGAATATGACCTTCATGACTACAAAATTTAACTCTTATCTCTTGTACCAATTGATTGAAGTATGTTCAAAACAAACTATCTATTTTATTAATAAAAAAATTGTATCTATAGCATGCGCTGCGTAAAATTAAATGCAAATAGTATGATACGATTACAATTTTTTTTATTATAGAATTTATTCTATCTTCTGTTTGTAAATGTATCATGCGGCAGCAATAATGTAGACATGTAGGCAATGCAAGAAGACTTGCATTGCATCATAAAAATGTGACAGTCTGACAGATTTAATAGAAATATGATAATAAACATACATAGAGTCGGGGAGGTGGTCGGTTAGGCTACTGTCTACTGTCAATCTGTAGTCAATCGATTGTCCACCATTGGTCAATGGAGTTCGGCACTGACCCGACCCATTGCTCATTTATTTATATGGGAATTGGTAATGCATATGCGCGAGCGCACACACAAACTTTCACTATATGTATTTACCTATTTTCTAAAAATTGAATGCATCCTATTTCTTAACATGCAAGCCTAACATAACTATTTATTGTCCTAAACTTTACTCTACTCCAATTTTCTAAAATTTCACAGTTTTGTGACCTACTCCTAAAGGTGTCAAAATTGGGAGGTTTGTGATTATATTTTGATCTTTTATACTAGGTAATCTAGTATCCTTATACATAAAGATATACTCCCTCCATTTTGTTTTGATTGTTGTTTTAGATTTTTTTATCTAGAATTAACAATTAATTTTATGGACTAATATACCCATTTATCATATATGACATAAAATATTATTCATTTATATTTTCTTAAAACAGTATTTGGGATAAGGTTAAAATTGAGAGATAGAGTGTGAAAATATAAAAAACAGATTTTGGCACAAAATAAAAAGTTAAAGCAACAATTAAAACGAAACGGAGAGTGTATATTTTAATCATTATGGTCCGATTCTACAATGATTTTCTAATCATATTCTCTATGGACTATGGGGCTCCAAGCTTCTCACATATTATATAAAGTTGGAAAATTCAAAGTTTTGTAACCTACTCATAACAAAACATTCAATCTTATTAGTTCAATTCTTTAAGCAACCTAGCTAAATCCTCAAGTCTAGTTGAACTCGATTGATATTGCTAATATCTTTAAATTTAAAAATATTAAAAAAATATGAAATATATATACATAATTTAACCACCTGAATTGTGAGATCTACTATAAATATCTCCAACTCAATACAAAGGTAATAATATCTAAGTGGGGATGTATAGAACTAGTCAGTCAAATTTTTAAAAGATTTATTTTAGACAGTAACTTTTAAACATATTTTATTTGGCCAGAATTACTATATTATCCATATATTTATTTTTAACCTATTTCAATTCCCCCACCATTCAACCGCGCGTGATTCATATTTCACATTTTGAAATGAGATTTTGGAAAAATCTCTCTCTCTCTCTCTCTCTCTCTCTCTCTCTCTCTCTCTCTCTCTCTATATCTTCTACATCTCATCTTCTTCAACACTAATGGAATCTGCAACACTAAAAATTCAAGCAAAGATTTCTTCATATTCAAACCGTCGACCTCCGAAAATTCATGTGAAGATCTCTTTCTCTCTCTCTCCAGATTTCTCCACCAACAAGCCGTCGACTTTGAAAATTCAAGTGAAGAAATAGAAAATCCTTCCCCAACATGTGTATGTTTCAGATCTAATTATTAATAATATTGTTAGATTGTTAGGTGTTGTTTTTTTTTTTTAAGTTTGATTTGGGGAAAAATTTGATTCGAAGAATATTGTTAGATTGTTAGGTGTTGTTTGTTTTTGAAGTTTGAAGTTTGTTTTCTACACATAATAGACATGTTTTGACAATAAAAGTACCACTAATATAGTTGATGTTTGAAAATCTGGAAAAAATGAAGTATTTCTGCAACTTTCGAAAAATCTGGAAAAATGATGTTCTTCACTGCGTGCGAGCCCTGCGCGCATGCTTGTGAGCGCAGTTAAGAAGAAAATCGCGCGCACCTAAGGCCAAATTATCAACAGTTGTTCTGTCGATGCACATAAATTATCAATCAATGTCATGCCGATAGTCTGCCGATGTGTTCTGCCGATGTCTGTCGCGTGCTTACTTTGTGCGCACATGCCTTATGCATGCATGCTTGTGGGCGCCCACAAGAAGAAAATCACGCACATCTGAGGCCAATTTATCAACAGTTGTTCTGCCGATGCACAGAAATTATCAACCGATGTCATGCCGATAGTCTGTCGATGTCTACGCGCGCTTACTTTGTGCGCACATGCTTGTGGGCGCAGTTAAGAAGAAAATCACGCGCACCTGAGGGCAAATTATCAATAGTTGTTCTGCCGATGTATAGAAATTATCAACCGATGTCATGCCGATGTGTTCTGCCGATGTCTGCGTGCGCGCATGCCTTGTGCACGCCGGGTCTTGCGCGCACTTAAGAACAATCCAGCGTGCAGTTAAGAACAAAATCACTTTTTTTTGTAGAAGTCGAACTTTAGTGCTCACTGCACTAGCTCAACATGGACGAACTATGACGAGAACTATGGTCTAAGAAATGAAGATCAACGATGAAGATGAAGATCGACGATGAAGATAAAAAGCAAATCTGAAAATGAAGATGAAGATTGACGATATTTTAATTCTCTTTTTGAAGATGAAAAACAGATCTAAAGATGAAGATGAAGATAAAAGCAGATTTGATATTTTTTAATTTTTTTATGTCTAAAGGGCATTTTGGTCCAAAGTGGCTAAAAAAATATGTTTAAAACTTACTGGCTAAAATATTTTTTTTAAAAGTTTAAATGGCTAAAATAGTTTTTGCCTCTAATATCTAATCCACCATATCTTTACAATTCATTAAGCATTCAATCTTATATTTTGATTCAACTTGAACAATGTTAATTTGACTTAATTAAGGTTGTTGGACCTTCCAATATCTTATTAAACAGTCGATGTAATCACTCGAGATGGTCCAATGGTGAAACTGTGTAAACTTGAAATGTCCTTAGGATGATATACAACTTCCCCCTTCCCATAGCACATTATGAGATGTTTTTAGTTAAAGTAACGATCTCATGATTGAAATATTACAATTTGAGTTTTACAAACTTTTTAGATTAAAAAAATCCTTATATATATATATTTATAGATAGAAAGTATAGTATCTCAACAATAAAAATACCAAAGAATGTGTTGAGATTTATTAAAATGTATCCTTGTACTAATACTAAAAAGAAATCATACGTACACATGGAGCTCTTTAATTAAAAAATTTCCCGCCTAAAATTACCTTTTCAAGTTTTTTTTTTTTTTTTTTTTTTTATGCACTGCAACTATTATTATTTTTCTACATATAACTTAAATGAATAATATTCAAAAATTATTTCGTATTGTATCAACCACTTTCTTCTTATATTATATCTAGAGTTAAGGTCTAATTTGACTCCTAAACTATTTCCCAATCAACATTCTGACTCTTAAACTAATTTTGGTCCCGATTAGCCCCTTGAACTTTCAAACTCAGCTCAGTTAACCCCTTAAACTTTTGAACTTGACCAGTTAGCCACTTGAGGATAAAAATTAAATTTTGTTTTGGTTATTTCTAAATAAATTAAAATAAAAAGAAAAAATTGTAACTGTTATTCCCTAAAAAAATTAAGAATATACGAGCATTTCTCATCAAATATGTCCAAATATATATAAGCTAGCATAATTTAAATATATATATAAAAATTAATGAGTTAATTGAAATCACATTATCATTATAGCAATTCACTATAAATACAATCCGGAAAATATTTCATTTGTTTTATATGTATGTATGCATGTATGTATGAAATTATACGTACTATATGGATTCGGGAAATGAAAATCTATATATTCTAATAAATATATTATATTAGATAAATTATATATAATATACGTATAACGTTGGTTATATTATAGTAGATTATTAACGTTTATAATTGATCAATTTAATATAGACCATAATTATATATTAAAAAATTCATAATTATGATCAATTCTAAATTGTAGTGGTTAGATATTTTAATGTGTCATAAATATAATGACAATTTATGTACTAGCTAGTAAAATTATTTATAAAAAAAATATTTTTATTACTGTTATATATATATATACATATATATTATTTTTAAATATTTTTTTAGAAATAAGCAAAATAAAATTATTTACCTTCGAATGAGCTAACTGGATCAAATTTAATAGTTCAAGGTGCTAACCAAACTGAGTTTAATAGTTCAAGGGACTAACTGTGATCGAATTTAGTTTAAAGGTCGAGATGCTTCTCGGAAATAATTCAGGGGGCAAATTGAACCTTATCCCTTATATCTGGTATTATATATTATATTTAGTTTAAAGGTCGAGATGCTTCTCAGAAATAATTCAGGGGGCAAATTGAACCTTATCCGTTATATCTGGTATTATATATTATATTTCAATAATAGTCATTTGCATATTTATTTTGACAACATTGTACATAAAACGTGGTCGAATATTAAAAAATAATTTAAATAATAATTGAAGTACGCAGATAATTAAATGGAAGGACTCAATTATTTTATAAAATTAGAACTTTAAAAGTTTAGTACTACCAAAATAGGTGGGCTAATTAGAAAGTTAATTTCTAGGGGTTCGACAAAACATCTTTAGATTGTTTATATATTAATTGTTAGGTTAATACCATATCCTGTCATGAATTACTAACAAATTTTTAATTATATCTCAACCTTAACAACTTATCAATTATATTTCAACATTTTTATTAGTTTCAATTCTATTTTAGGATCTAATTTTCGGCAACATATATCCGTGATGTGCCTACGACAAAAGAAAAAGCTTTGCGAATTAGAGTGTTTTAGTTTTCCATTTTATTAATCACCTAAAGAAGAAAACTTTGAGAATTCGGGTAATTATGTTGTCTGAAATTAGGTGGTGTGATATAATCGAAAAGAAATGAAAATATTGGAATAAAACTGAAAAATTGTTAAGATTCTGATAAAATTAAAAATTATTAATAGTTAGGGATAGAATATAGTATAATTTTATATTATATTACGTGTGTTATCGAGTAACTTCATGTTCTGATTTATCATAGATAAGTTCTAATAAAGTGCAAAACACAATAAATGTAAAATAGTTCAACAAATATAATTTTGAAAGTTTAGGGATAAAAAAGATGTGATGTGACCCACATATTTTTTGACATTTTGTTGAAAAATTGGGATGATATATTATATATGCAGAGGAGATCCTTTTGTTGTGAATTGTGATGTAGTCAATATTATTTTTACACTTTCAAAAATACTATTAAGATTTTCCATAAAAAAATTAAAGTGTATACATATATTTGTTTTTAGGGAAAAGAAATTAGTGATGAAAATGAAATAAAACGGAATGTTAACTATTAAGATGTAAAAAAAAAAAAAAAAAAAGAATCCGATCCGATCCGATCCGTTCATTTCATTCGACCACCTACCCATCTCTCTCACCTCTGAGTCATAAAAGCAAACACATACAGAGCATTCCGCGTGTGTTCAAGATCACCGTCTCGTCAAAGGTCCACAGTCCTCCATTCCCTTAATTTACACATAATTTAACGCGCATTGTTGAAGATGTGTGAACCCTAGTAAATCTCAATTACTGTTTTTCCATAATTGGGACAAAAATTTGAAGTGAAAAGGTGAAAATTGCATGAAACGCTTATAAATATAGATAGAGGTTACTGGCTGTTCCTTGCTTTTCGCCACTTACTCGCCTCTCGTTGTCTGAAACATTTTCTTTTCTCATCGATTTCACTCCCTTTTCCCTTTTCTTGCAGAGGGATTCTTTCCCTATTTCTTAGCTCGTGGACTGATTCGAATTATTATCGACGAGAAACGTGAGTTTTCTTGAAGTCCCAATTGAGTTATCTCTTGATTTTCTGCGGGGAATCTGCTCCTGTGATCTGGATTTATCTTTACCTATATTAGATCTGATCGATTTCGTGTGTTTACCTGATGTTGACTCTGCTTAATGCTTCGGTTTGAGTCTACATTTTGTGTTTGAGCAATGCATTTAAGGTGTTTGTTGCTGATTAGTTATGGAAATTATTGCTTTTGTGCGCATCTAATTGGATCTAGAAGATTAATGAGTTGATCTATGATGAAACTTTAGTTCTTGATTGAGATTAATGATTTGGACTTTTGGAGGGTAGATTTCTCATTTATTGTTATGTTAATACTCATATTTGTTTCATGATGATCGTTCCGCGTTGCAATTTTCTTCTTTGCTAAACTTGAAGGGAAATAAAGTTCTGATAAACGTCATCGAATCATTTATGATCTGCGTGAATATTGTATGTATATTGTTGGCAGATGCTTTCTGAAAGAATAGAGCTTGATTTCTGTTGAATCTTTTGTTTATGTCACAAGACAATGCTTGTACATAACCTCAGATTAAGATCTCAGTAGATGATTGCCTTTTAGCAGTTTTATTTTGTTATGATCTGTTTGGAATCTATACGAGTTGTACTCTCATGTGCATTTAATCTAATATACCTAGTTTTCATTTGCAGATACTAAGCAACGATGTCGAACTTCACCCCGAAGAATATCCTCATTACTGGGGCTGCTGGATTCATTGCTTCTCATGTTGCAAACAGGCTTATTAGAAACTACCCTGAATACAAGATTGTCGTGCTCGACAAGCTTGATTACTGCTCCAATCTTAAAAACCTTCTTCCTTCTAAATCCTCTCCCAACTTCAAGTTTGTCAAGGGAGATATTGGTAGTGCTGACCTTGTCAACTACCTTCTCATTACTGAGAACATCGATACTATAATGCATTTTGCAGCCCAGACCCATGTTGACAATTCTTTTGGTAACAGTTTCGAGTTTACCAAGAACAACATTTATGGCACCCATGTTCTGTTAGAGGCCTGCAAGGTCACTGGGCAGATTAGGAGGTTTATCCATGTTAGCACAGATGAGGTCTATGGAGAGACTGAGGAGGATGCTGTTGTCGGCAATCATGAGGCCTCACAGCTCCTGCCGACTAACCCTTACTCAGCAACGAAAGCTGGTGCTGAAATGCTTGTTATGGCTTATGGTAGATCTTATGGATTACCTGTCATTACCACCAGGGGAAACAATGTTTACGGCCCCAACCAGTTTCCTGAAAAGTTGATTCCCAAGTTTATCCTTTTGGCCATGAGAGGGAAAACTCTTCCTATTCATGGTGATGGTGCTAACGTGCGAAGTTATCTTTACTGTGAGGATGTTGCAGAGGCCTTCGAGGTTGTTCTCCACAAGGGAGAAGTTGGTCATGTTTATAACATAGGAACGAAGAAGGAAAGGAGGGTCATTGATGTTGCCACAGACATATGCAAACTGTTCAACATGGATCCTGACAAGAGCATCCAGTTTGTGGAGAATAGGCCATTTAATGATCAAAGGTATTTCCTTGATGACCAAAAGCTGAAGAATATTGGTTGGTCTGAAAGGACGACGTGGGAAGAGGGTCTGAGAAAGACTATGGAGTGGTATACCAGCAATCCCGAATGGTGGGGTGATGTATCTGGTGCATTGCTTCCTCATCCTAGGATGCTGATGATGCCTGGTGGAATAGAGAGGCATTTTGATGGAGCTGAGCAGTATGAATCTGGACAGTCTGAATTCAGTGGTAATTCTAATCAGAAGATGGTAGTACCACCTTCCAAAAGCAGCCAACCAACAGAAAAACCAGCCTTCAAGTTCTTGATATATGGTAGGACTGGGTGGCTTGGTGGTTTGCTTGGAAAATTGTGTGAGAAACAGGGAATTCCATACGAATATGGAAAGGGACGACTTGAGAATCGCGCACAGATTTTGGCGGACGTCCTTGCTGTGAAGCCAACACACGTTTTCAATGCAGCTGGTTTAACTGGTAGACCCAATGTTGATTGGTGTGAAAGTCACAAGACTGAGACAATTCGTGTCAATGTTGCTGGCACATTGACCTTGGCTGATGTATGCCGAGAGCATGGGCTCCTCGTGATGAACTTTGCCACTGGTTGCATATTCGAATATGATGCTGCCCACCCTGAAGGTTCTGGCATTGGATATAAGGAGGAAGACACGCCCAATTTCATTGGATCTTTCTATTCCAAGACTAAGGCCATGGTAATATTTCATTGCAGCCTTACGGCATAGTTCTCTTACAGCAACATTGTGCGTTTTTTTATCTGTAACAAATGCTGAGCTAATCATTGCTCGTCTTTATATATGGTTGCTAACTTTCAGGTGGAAGAGCTCTTGAAAGAATATGACAATGTCTGCACTCTGAGAGTTCGGATGCCAATATCTTCAGATCTGAGCAACCCGCGCAATTTCATCACTAAGATCTCAAGGTATAATAAGGTGGTTAATATCCCCAACAGCATGACAGTCTTGGATGAGCTTCTTCCGATTTCAATTGAGATGGCTAAACGGAACCTTAGAGGCATATGGAACTTCACAAACCCTGGTGTCATCAGCCACAACGAAATTTTGGAGATGTACAAGCAGTATATTGACCCAGATTTCAAATGGGCCAACTTCACTCTCGAGGAACAAGCAAAGGTGATTATTGCTCCCAGAAGTAACAATGAGATGGATGGAACTAAATTGAAGAAAGAGTTTCCTGAGCTGCTCTCGATAAAGGATTCGTTGATCAAGTTCGTATTTGAACCGAACAGGAAGACCCCTGCCAAGTGAAGTGTGTTCCTCCATTGATGCATATTCATTTACTCTGTATTTTAGTTTAGCTTTACTTGAAGCTCAGCTTCAGATCATTTTTTTGGGTTGAGGTTTCGCTGTCATATGTTTTAGAATATGCTATTTCGAGGGAGGATGTTCATTTACTTTTATGTGGTTAGATTTGCTAATTTCTGCTCTTAGAAAAGAACTTATGCTTGTATTGTTTGTCCATGCGACTACTGGATACGATGAAATGGATTATTTTGGATTTGATATTTCGAAATATGATGTTTACCTTTTGTTTTGAGAATAGAGAATCGTAGAGACCTAAAATCGATTTTGTTAGGGATTGTTTACTATACAATTTCAGCAAATTTCTAATTGCCACATGACAATAGTGCAATGGATGGAATAGAAGTTGAAATACTGACTTAGAATAGAGGATCCCTCCCGGCTAATGTCTATTTTTCATTCCAAAATCCAAGTGGGCTCAATTCTTCCTTGCCCACAGTGTGGATATTCCTCCTTACGATAAAAAAAGATCTCAAATTTGAATTTCATATGATCTCATAACTCAACACAATATTTATCTCTTTTATAACTGTGGATAGATATCTTTAGATGGAGTGGGGGCTTTGAGATACAAAAAAATTTCAAGTTTGAATTTCAGATTTTATAACTCACAAGATTTTGATTAGTGTGCGGGTTATGATAGAAAAACAAAGTTTATTTGGTGCACGGCGAATACAAAATTTTCTTATCAAAAATAATAATTTGAAAATATATTTAGGGGTTAGGGTGGCTTAGTTTAGAAGGATGTTAAGTGGTAATGGTAGTTTCGTGTTGGAACGTGAAGCTCCATGATTCGCAAAATGAGATTGAAAACGTGTTGTGCGCTGCCCACCTTCTATTCCAATCATCAATATAAATATCAAATAAACAACTACACCGACTACCACGCAATCCAACTTACATCTATGAATTATAAAATTCATTATTATTGCAATCCAATCATCATAATATTTTTTTTATAATTTTCTGTCATTCAAATCTGTATTTCTTTTTACGTACTGATCAATTTAATGCGTCTTAAATTTCTCGAGAGATCTAAACATCTAAGTAGAAAATATATTTAAATATGTAATTAAAAAAAAAAGAGAGTATATCAAGGGTAAACATTATGGTTGATTTTTCACCTTTGCCCTTGGAGCAAAAATAGTCTAAAAAATTGTCCTGTTTTACTTTCAAATTAAATAATTCTTCAACATATATACTGCACGGCTTTTTTATATTACCCACTTCAATATTATTCATTACCATATGAACCTAATTTAAAAAATAAAATACAAATCAAGATATACCAATTACTAATATATAAAGAAAACTAAGTTTTTCTGATATTAAAATAGTCTTGTTAGACTACATACTCTGTGAGCACCACCTATGTGGCAGTCACCTCATTCTTTTTTTATTATACTAGCTTAGTAAATGTGCATTGCATGCGTTTTCAATATTTATTTTTATATTTTGATCTTCTAATGTACATATTACGGATATAGTAGTATTATTAAATTATATAAAAGAAATTTAATTAATTAATTAATTAAATTAGAAAAGAATTTCATTTTATTTAAATAAATTTTTTCTCAATTCGGTATTAGATTACAATCATGATTGCTTAAGGGTCCTCTGTGGGAAGGACGGTAGGACCCGTCTGAGGACTCTTGATGGTGGAATTCGTCTTTTCAGAAGTCTTCTTGAGAGGAACAAATGCAGCGACGGTGATCGACGTGGGCACGTCAGTGTGTAGATGGATTGCATTGCACTGCTCTTTGGGGATTAACTGTGGTGTTGCTAGGAAATTGTCCCGGTTGGTGCTGATTTCCTACAACTGTAGCCAGCTATCCCAATTTCTTCTCAAACATCTTCATTTGCACACTTATAGCATTCACAGTATTCTTCAACTTCTCCACTCTAGCTTGCGACCCCCCCCCATGAACTTGTCAGTGTTTCCCATGAACGCCATCAACAAGTCATCCATCTTAGGCTTCTTCTCTTCATTGATCATTCCATTCATTACTGAGAAGCCAGACGGGGGTTGCAGTGTATTACTGAGGTACCCATAAGAAAGGTTCGCCCGATTACCTTGGTAGAACTGATTCCACCTCGGTAGTTGTTGTTCTCATAACCACCTCTCTGATTGATGTAGTTGACTGACATACTCGTATTTTAGTCCTAATCCGATCATTAATTTGTATGTTTTTTATCATATTTTAGTATGTTTATTAATAGTATAGGGTAATATTAGATGATGTTTAGAATAAGTGTTGCTAACACCGTTAATTTGGAAAACAGGGTAAAATAAGCAAACCAAGGCCCGAGAATCGAGAAAAGATCAAATGGAGTGTCGACGTACGTATCGGGAGAAGACGGAAACAACCGGGAAGTCAAATCGGATGGAGGAGAAAACACGAAGGCCGGGTCAAAGCCGTAGCACCGAGCGGCACTGCAGCCCGACGCGACCTAGAGCCAGGACCCGCGATCGGCGCTTTGAGTCCGCGACCGGAAAATCCTCACCTGCAACCCAGCCCGGGCCAGCCTTGAGCCCCATGGGTCACGCCTTCCAGCCGCGACGCGAGCTGCAGGGGCGCGACCGAGCCTGTGTCGCGCCCTTGTGTCACAAAATCGGGATTTTTGATTTTTGCTTTATTTTTCACCCTATTTTCCCACACCTTATATATATAGATACCTTAGTTCAAAAATGAAAGGGGATTATGATATTTTTCCACTTTTAGAGAGAGAAAGAGTGTTTTGCTTTGGAATTTTTGGGATCTTGAAGAGCAAGTGTCACTTTGAAGAATTTTAATGCAAGTTTTTGGGTTTTTTCTCCTCTTTGCCTATGTTTATCTTTTATGTGATTTATTCTTCTATTATGTTTATGGATATTTAAATTCTTAGGCATCTAGGGTGTTGAAATTTGGTTTTGGATATATGAATTGAATACGGGTATATGCTCGATTTTCCAATTTTTCATCATAAATCAATGTTATGATTGAATCTATACTTGAATTGGCCATCCTAGGATAGAAATTTATGTGTGATTAGGTTTGAGAAAACTAATTATGCATGGGTAATTGATTTATGATCCCAATTTGGCATGAGATTGAGAAATTAGTGTTAAATTAGTGTTTAATTCGTTGATTGAGTTTAATTTAGATTAAATTACAATTGAACCCTAGAGATAGGGGGTTGTGTTTAATTTAAAATGCCTTGGTTTCTTGAGAGAGGGCTTAGGCTATATTTGTTATCAATTGTCGTTTGATTGGAAAATTGTGCATGAATTCCTTATTTGATGATTATATCCTTGCCAATAACCGATACCCTAGAGCAAATTTCTCTTAAGTGATTTTTATTTGGTTTTTATTCTCTTTTATTCATCTTGTGTTGCTATCTTTGTTTATTATTGCAAATCTTATTTTTCTAGTTAATTCCCCAACCGAATTCCGAATGGTTTGACTAGTAAAAAATGTTCGATGTGATGGTACTTGTAGACTCATTTATGCAATTAATTCCCCATGTTTGACCTGGTCTCTTATGCTCCATATGTTCACTTGCATAATTGAGATTTGGTAAATTAAATCTTGTGTTGATTAAATTGTGATAAAAGAAAAATCTCATCATTGACGTCTTCCACTGCCTGATTCATGGGAAGATTTGCAGTCTTCTGAGACATGGTGTCAAATCTACTATTGATAGTAGTATTCAACGTGGACAGTTGAGCAACGAGCTTGGAGATGGGATCATTTTCATCAACAGCTGCAGCTCTTTTCAACACCTTCACTTATCGATCGCCAGACCACTGATAATTGTTGGTGAGTGTGTATTGATTATCGTGCTTTGAATGCCACCACTAGAAAAGACCATTTTTCATTACCTTTTATTGACCAAGTGCTTGATAGGTTGGCCGGGTATGAGTTCTATTATTTTCTTGATGGTTATTCTGGGTATAACCAAATTTTGATTGCACCCGAGGACCAACATAAATCCGCTTTTACATGTCCTTATGGAATTTTTGCTTTTAGAAGAATGTCTTTTGGTTTGTGTAATGCTCCAGCTACATTTCAAAGATGTATGATGACAATTTTCCATGATTTGATTGAAAAGATAATGAAGGTTTTTTATGGATGTTTTTTCAGTTTTTGGAAATTTCTTTGATCATTGCTTGGAAAACCTAACCCGAGTTTTACAGCGTTGTGAAGAGACTAAACCTAGTCCTAAATTGGGAAAATGCCATCTTATGGTGAAAGACGGAATAGTCCTTGGTCACAAGGTGTCCGCTGCGGGCTTGGAGGTGGATCAGACCAAAATAGTCGCCATTGAGAAGCTTCCACCCCCACAAATGAAAAGAGTGTCCGAAGTTTCCTTGGACATGCCGGGTTCTATCGGCATTTCATTAAAGTTTTTTCAAAAATTTCTAAGCCTTTGTGTAAATTGCTTGAAAAATTTAATGACTTTATTTTTTATGATGATTGTGTGCAGGCATTCGAGACGCTTAAGAAGGCCCTAATGACGGCCTCGATGCTCATTGCTCCGGATTGGAATGAGCCCTTTGAGCTCATGTGTGATGCAAGCGAGGTGGCCGTGGGGGCCGCATTGAGACCAAAGAGAGAAAAATTATTCTGGGTGATCTACTATGGAAGCAAAACATTGGACCTGGCACAAATCAACTACACAACTACGGAGAGGGAATTGTTGGCGGTCATGTATGCTTTCGACAAGTTCCGATCCTACCTCATTGGGGCCTGCATGATTGTCCACACGGATCATGCCACGTTGAGACATCTCTTTGCTAAGAAGGATGCCAAACCCCGACTCATAAGGTGGATCCTTCTCCTACAAGAGTTTGATGTAGAAATTAGAGATCGAAGAGGGTGTGAGAATGTGGTGGCCGACCACCTCTCTCATTTGGAGCATACTAAGGAGGATCAAGAGGACAAAAGGGAGATTGATGATTGCTTCCCGGATGAGAGGATCCTAGTTGTGGGAACAATGAAGGTGCCATGGTTTGCGGATGTAGTCAATTACTTGGTGGTAGGAGTTGTGCCTAAGGAGTTAGAAGGATATCAAAAGAAAAAATTCTTCCATGATGTGAAATTCTTTGTGTGGGATGAGCCATTTTTGTTTAGAAGGTGTGCAGATCTCGTATTGAGAAGGTGTGTGCCCGAAGAGGAGTGGGGACAAATTTTGGAAGCATGCCATGCAGGGTTAAGTAGAGGACATTTTGAAGCCAATCGAACCGCTAGGAAGATCTACCAAAGTCGATTTTATTGGCCAAGTATCTTCAAGGATGCAAGAGAGTTCATCAAAAGTTGTGATAAATGTCAACGTATGGGGTCTATCTCCAAGAAAGATGAAATGTCTATGAAGAATATCATTGAAGTTGAGCTTTTTGATGTTTGGGGTATAGATTTCATAGGACCATTTGTTGCTTCGGAAGGAAATTTGTACATTTTGTTGGCCGTGGATTTTGTGTCTAGGTGGATTGAAGTTATTCTGACGAAAACAAGTGATGCAAAGGTCGTCCTCAAATTTCTGAAAAAGAACATCTTGACTAGGTTTGGAGCCCCGAGAGCCCTTGTTAGTGATGGTGGCTCACATTTTTGTAACAAGTGGATGAGAGCATTACTTGCTAAACATGGAGTCAAGCACAAGGTGACAACACCTTATCACCCTCAAGCAAACGGTCAAGCCGAGTTAGCGAATCGTGAAGTAAAGAAAATTCTTCAAAAGGTGGTTCGAACAAATGGGAAGGATTGGGCGTCATTGTTGGATGAAGCACTATGGGCCTACCGTACGGCTTATAAGACTCCGCTAGGAATGTCTCCCTAACAACTCGTGTTTGAAAAGTCTTGTCATTTGCCCGTTGAGCTTTCTCATAAAGCTTTTTGGGCCACAAAGAAGTTGAACCTCGACCCCGTGTCATTCGTAGGAGAGCGCATCTTCAAGTTGAATGAGCTAGAATAATTTCGGATGAAGGCTTTTGAGAATTCGGCTATTTACAAGATGAGAGCCAAAGTCTACCATGACAAGCTTTTGAGACAAAAAGACCTTGCTCCGGGAGATGAAGTCCTTTTGTTCAATTCTAGGCTCAAGCTCTTTCCGGGAAAGCTTAAGACCAAATAGAGTGGCCCGTTCACAATTATAGGGATTTTCGATGGAGGGACGATTGAGCTAAAAGGCAAGGATGGAAGCTTGTTTGTGGTGAATGGGCACCGAGTCAAAAAGTTTTACAAGCCGAAGGAGAAAATGGGGGTGTTCATTTGCTACCTTGATGATGCCTAATATGATGGTATTCCGTCGAGCTAGCGACGTTAAACTTGGCGCTTGTTGGGAGGCAACCCAATATTTTGTGTCCTTTTCGTTTCTTTTTGTTATTTTTAGTGTGCTTCATTTTATTCGCTTTTGATATTGTCATGTTTTCTTGTATTTCTTTTAGGTTTTAGTGTTAAGTAACAGGGAAGTTTTGCCCGAATTTGGCAAATTATGGAGCATAGGAGCTATACATGTGCGTGTGAAGTATCGATGAATCGGTCAACCATTGCTCGGAGCTGGTGCGACCCGACCCTGCTAAGGATGCCGCGACCAGCGTCATGAGTTCGCAGCTGGAAAACCATCACCTGCAACCAGACCCGGACGGCGACTCGGCTCGCGCCATGGTGAAGTGGCGCGACACGACCGACTGACGTGGCTCGGGTCGCGCCGACGGGCTGGTGAGATTTTTATAAATTTTTCATCTCCTTCATTTTTCTTACACAATCTTTTCACTCTCCACTCTCTTTCTTTCGGCTCTCACACACTCTCCATAGCTTCTCTACTCCATTTCCAAGGCACATTCCCCATAAGGTATGAATCTCTCACCCCTTTGTCTTTTTCTTCTCCATGGTTTGAAGATTGTACCTCTCTAAGCTTCCAAATGGGGGTGTTCATGGTGAAATGATTTTGTATGGATGATTTTCATTTTTCTTGTTTCCATTGTGAAATTCTTACCTTGTGAACCTTGGGTATGCTTTCAATTTATGGATTTGTGGAATTTATGGTTATAATTTTTCATTTTTGCTCAAATCTAGGGTTCTAAGGCCAAAAATTGGGGAAATGTAGATAGATGAAAAATTCTTGTCATACTTGCTTAGATCTATGCAATTCCATGCTTCTTGAGTGTTTTTATGTGGTTCATTTGAAAGGTTGAGCATGTTGTGGAATTTGTGTGGGTATTTTGGAGATGTGCTCTTTACTTAGGTAAAAATTTCTTGTTCCATTATACTTGATGTGGAACATTTGGCTTGTATGGAGTTTGTTTGACAAACACAAGTAAGGTTGAGCTTTATTTTGGGGATTTTACTATGTTTCATTTGTGTTTTTGTATCATTTTTGAGTGTGCTTGGTTTTTCATGCCCATTTGTGGATATTTTGCTCTATTTTAGCCAACCCTTGCTTTCTTGTTTTGCTCCTATGGATATGGGATGAGAAATTCTTTATTTTCATGAGATCTTTTTACATGATGTTATTTTCGGAATAGTATGCTTGGTTTGTTGAGTACATGGTTCGAAAGATCTTTACATGATGATATTCATGTGTGTGTAAGGCTTGAGGCTCAATGTAACAGCCCGGTCCCGAGATAGGGGTTAATTAATGGGGACAGGGTGTTATTAAGGGTTAATGAGGTATAATGGAAGATTAATGGGGTGGTTTTACAGTCAGGATATGCTTTTAGACGAGGCTACTTGGGTTTAATCTTATTTAAACGGGAGCATGCTCAAGCAGAATGAAATGATAATAGATACTAATGCGTATAAGCCCTTTTGTGGGCGAAAGGAAATCATGCTTCGAGAGGTAGAAAATACGGCTTAATATGCATCTTATACTCGAATAACCATGTTTAGGAAATATTCATCTAGTCATGATAATCATAATAGAACTTTAAACGGAATTAGAAAAAGTGTATCAGAGTAGCAGATCACATAGTGGGACTTCAAAAGAATGTTAGGTAATAGCAAACAATCTTGGCAGCCAACCCACATCCACAGCCACCAACATCCTCAGCATCTCAACCTGTAAAACATTTGAAAAAGAGGGGCATGAGCACTAATGTACTCAGTGAGTTTTAGTAAAACACTTTAATAAACTTCAAGATATCCAATAATCAACTGACGGTTTATGGAGAGCAAAACGCTAAAGCCCTCTCCATATCCGCAAAATCTTTCCTTTTTTCCTTTGGGCCCATCTTGGCTTAAACCTGACGTCAACTACACCCTTAGGCATGCCATAGGATAGAAGAGGGGTTACCTCAAATATCCGAACGAGTTTGCGAGGGAAAAACCCAGCAGTGACTCCCTTAAGAGTTCCGAGCTCAAATCCTGATTAAGTGGAAAGCCAAGTTCCTTTCTTTCTTACCCTTGCTAGCAATACCAAGCTTAGAACAATGTCTAAGGCTAATTCTTTAATACTACATGATCTCGGCCTACAAGGGTTTAATGCTACCCTACAAGGCAAACCTTAATTCTTAGTTCTTCGAGCTTAACAAGCATAAACATTAACTTACAGGAGAAGAACGTAGACAAGTACGAATCGAAAACCAAGGTAATTACAAGGGTTTAATGCTACCCTACAAGGCAAACCTTAATTCTTAGTTCTTCGAGCTTAACAAGCATAAACATTAACTTACAGGAGAAGAACGTAGACAAGTACGAATCGAAAACCAAGGTAATTCTAAACATCTCATGCTAAGCATAAACAATAGTTTAATAGTTCTATCACTTCTAAACATGCTTGAGAGCTCAAGTAAAACATAATATCTCCCTTTCTTCTTTCCTTGTACAGAGATCAATCAGGCTGAGCAAAAATACTTTATTGGATATCTCATTTGCCCTAACATGCTTCTAGAGCTTATTAGCTCAAACTTTAGATGAGTATAGATTTACCCACCTTGATTACGGAACGGAAGATGAGGTAACGAGCTGGTAGTCTTCCTTAGTAATCCTCCGAGGCTCGATCCCTCCTACAAAAGTCGAATCATCGACTTAGCGGTCTCCTTTGAAGATTTCTAATAACATGAGGTTAAATATTACCAAACTAATATTCCCTTAGCTATGACTTAACATGGATAGCACGATTTTTGACTTTATAAGATTTCAAGAAGAATTTATTCGAAGAGGATCACACCTTGGTTACACGGGTTTTAAACGTAAAACAACTTAAGAGGTTTACTCGAAATAACTTGAAGATAATCTGAAAATCTTCTTAAATTAAACTTGGAATTAACTCAGAAAAACACGACTCGAAAGCTCGAAAAGAGGGTACGGAAATAGCCAGGAAAAATCAGCGTCGGATGACATGGGGGGGCACCGCGCGCCGGCGGCACCCCGCGCGCTCGCGCAGCCCCGCACCCGCGCACCCTCCGCGCCCGCGGGCTTCTGGGCCGAGGGGGGTGTTGCGCGGCCACGCACCCCCTGAGGTCGCGGCACCTGGTTTCTCTCTCTTCCGTCCAATTTCTGGGCGGACTTCAATTCTTCTGGGTTTCTTCAGTGTTCGTCGATTCCTTCGACGAACACGAAGAACATGAAGAACACTTATAAAATTTTGAAAAAACACGCTTCGATAATTTAATTTAACATGAAATAGCTTGCCTTAATTTACAAGAAAATCGGCATTATAACTGCATAAACACGATAATCTTCCTTTAATATTTAGAATAATGACAAAATCTTTAAATGTGGCTTGAACGGAATTTAACGGAATAAATGAGGCTAATATTTTTAGAATGATAATAACGGAAGTAGAATGAGAAATATAACACAAACGTTATTAACTTGGAACTTCAACAAAAATCAAAATACAACTTTTAGACGAGCAATAATGAAGAACGCGAAGAACGGAAAGTAAATGCGGAATTTAAAAGATGGAAAAGAATGGTGTTGAGACCGACGAACAAGAATGGACGGGATTAGGTGCGTCGAAGGAATGTGGTTAGCAACAGCGGCAGAGCCGCCTGCTACGATTTCAACGGCGCCCCTAGCACATTCCCTCACCGCATCCCTTCCACGCCACTCCGCTCGTCGTCTTGAAGAACACTCACGAAGAACGCTTTTTACTTCGACAGAACCTTCTCGGCTTTCAAAGCTTTTAAACCTCTCGATTTAGAAGTGAAGTGAATGAGAAAATGAGCAAGGAATGCTAAAGGGGTGGTCCCCTATTTATAGGAAAAGCTTTGGCTTCCCTTGGAAGCCATTGCTGTGCGAGAATACTGCAAAAGCTACCCTGGGTTCGGTTAAAAGCTGCTTTATTCGATGTCGAGGTCCAAATGACCTCAGATACGAAATCCAAAAATACCGGGAGACTTGTTGGCTCGAACACTAGTGGACCAACTTGATTCATGAAGAAGACGGGGTTGTCAGAAGAAAGACGAGCAAAGATTCCCTTTTTGGAATTACTTTTTACTATTCACTCGGATTGACAGATTTTGCTCCCGAGCGTTCGATTGACCTCAGAATGAGGATCCGTGAACGCCAACGGAATCATTGAGTCATTTCTCATAAGAGGGGCCTGATAGAATGGGACTCGGATAAATGATGATGATTTCGTAAATTTCTCAAAACACGAACGCACGCAAAAGTTACTATTCATTCCCTTTGTAAATACGTTTTCCTTCACCAGGAACTCAAATGACTTCAGATTTAAAATCCGAAAACACCGGTGTACTCCTTGGGTTAAAACCTTTCTAAAGAAATCATAAATGGCAATAATAAAATTTAGATTATATTTTCCGAAAAGACGATTCTCACGAAAACTGACTCCTAAAGTCGTGACTGACATCCAACCATAGCTAACCTTAATTAAATTCCTTCTTGAATTAATTAATTAATATTAGCAATTCTCTAAACCTTATTCAAAAATCTGGGGTATTACACTCAAACATTGTGCTATCATATGTTGGAATGCCTTTGAAAATAAATCCGTTTGTCTCTTGTTTTTGTTATGAAAAGTTTGACGCCCTTCTGATGTTTGCAAGGTACTTGAGCCGTTGCTCCTTGTTTTTCTGCAAACATGGTGCAAATTAGGAGAGTAAGACAAGTGGGAGGAGCCCGAAGAAGACTTAAAGATGAAGAAGAATCCGAGGAAGAGACAGTGGTTGAAGTCTCGGAGGTTGAAGAACAACTGGATGAAGAGCAGGAAGAAGAAGAGGAAGACGAGGAAGAGGAGGAGCCGAGCAACACTCGTACTCTCCTACCCCCACTCAATATGGGGCCTAATGATTCCGCCCTGGTGCAAATCTTCTTGGAGGACTATGACCACAAGAAGAAATGGTTGAAGCTACCTCAAGGCTTCATAGTTGCTACTACTAAGTTGATGGATGTCAATGCCACCAAGAAGTTGGGCATCTAGGAGAGTGTTATGGGACTTTTGAGACGCATTGGGTGGTCGTATATCCTTGGAGAAAACGACTGGAAGACATACCATTTGCTTGTTCGTGAGTTTTTGTCAACTCTCAAAGTGAAGTCCACTCCGTATAGGGGACCTATCTCTTGCACCTTTCGACTGGAAAATCGCAACTGGAGACTCACTATGGAGTGTCTCAATGCCATGTTTCAGGCCCCGCCTAATGGAACATTCAATCCTCCTCACCCGTTTTTTCATTTCAATGATTTCCATGATCGTGTTGTGGAGCCAAACCCAAATATCCAGCAGTACGATTCAAGCAAGACCAAGGCCTCTC
Organism: Perilla frutescens; assembly: GCA_026008535.1. Classification (NCBI taxonomy): domain Eukaryota; kingdom Viridiplantae; phylum Streptophyta; class Magnoliopsida; order Lamiales; family Lamiaceae; genus Perilla; species Perilla frutescens. The sequence goes on from BRKX01000019.1 coordinate 6,670,575, forward strand.
ACCTGCCCAATCCAGTGTTCCGATACATGCAAAAGCTCCTCTCGTCCACTGTGCTTGCAAGACATGAAAACAGTGGCCTCCGGACTCAAGATCTTTATATGATGTGGTGTATGCTCAATGCCATTCCGGTGAACTTTGCCGCTCATTTCCTCCTCCAGTGTCACCGTCAAGCGGCCTCCCGCACAGGCACCATTTGCGTTGAGGGTTTGATCACCCCAATTGCTGTGATGTTAGGCATCGATTTGTCAAACTACCAAAGTGTGCCTGGCCCACGGTCTATCAACATGGAGCACCTCCGCAATGTGAAGTTTGTGAACTCTGCCGCCGCGCCATTTGACTTCCTGTTGATGAACAAGCGCCAATTCCCTCTTCCCAATCCGGCCTTAACTAATGTGACTACCTATGATGAGCAAGAGAATTGGTTGATGGATACTCCGGCCTACCTTGTCTTGATCACCACAGTTGAAGGCACGCCGAGAAGAACACCTGTGGTGGATGACCCTAGAGGCTCCACCTCACAGGCTAGGCCGAGGAGATATCGACGCAACATGGAGAATGTCTAGGAGGATCGCTTCAGCACATTGGAGGGCTTGATGACCGATATGGCGACCAGCATGGGGAACATGAGTGTGGATATGAATTCACGGTTTGGTGATATGCGCACTGCGGTGGATATGCGCCTTACAAGCATGCAAGAGAGCTTTGATACCAGATTTACCGGCTTGCAGGAAGTGATTGGGACCCGCTTCACGGGTATCAGTGCTGAGATCCAGGGACTGCAGGGGAGTTTCAACACTTTCCAGTCTAGCATGGAGAGCATGATGGGCCAGTGGCTTAGACAGGGATCGTCTCATCAGCGACCGCCACAGATGCCCCAGTACCAGTACTACCCTCCCTACCCCTATTCTCCGTATCCGTACCCACCGTATCAGTCGCCATCTGACTCCACCCCGCGCCGTCCTCCCTCTGAAGATTAAAGAGTCTGCCCCTTGATTCTTGGTCCTACTGTCTCTCCTCTCAAACTTGCCCTTCTTATGGATTGGTATAAGCTTAGTGGAGGGGGTGTGAAAGTGGAGACCAATAATCGCTCTTTTATCATCTTTTTAGTTGAACAATTTATATTCGGTATTTGGATTATTATGATGATTTTTTAGTTTATTTGCTTTGGATGACTGTTATTTATTTAGGATTTGACTATTTGAATATTTGGGAGTATGTGTATGATTTGTATGGATTTATTCGATCTTGAGGATCGTTTTATTTGGGTTTGTAATAGTAATGCTTGGATTATGCTATGATCAGGTGTGATGATTTTTCCTTGCTTGAGCTTGCATTTGTTTTGCGTGATTTGGTGACGGAAATAGGGAATGATAGACATAGGAAATCATGTCGAGCCTATGATGATTTATTTTGTGTTTATGCGAAAATTTTGAAAAATGCATGCATGAGATAGAGTGATAAGTCAAAGTATCACTCGAGTCAAAATTATGGAAATTTGGCTTGATTCCTAGACACTTATGAGATTTGGGCTTAATTATGTTCTTTCAGGTGTGTTTCGTCAAGAATATTTGCATCTCTAGAACTTTCTTGATGACTTTCATGTATTCTATTTATGCTTAAAACTCGAAGATGACCTAAGGCGGTTTTTGTCGGAAATTTTGAGCTTTATTTGTTCCTTCTTTTGAAAGTCTCCCTTGTTCGCCCCGTTGAGCCTTTGGTGTTGATTTTTCTTGAAAAGCCGGGGTAGAGGGAGTTTTGGAAGTAAAGGAATTGCTGTGTTGAAAATTGTGGGTAGCAAAATTCGGAGAGAGAAAAATTGTGAAACATGTTTAAAAGCCTAGAAATGTGAAGTTCAAAGCCTTCCTCTTGAAATAAAAAGGAATGAGAATCATTAGAGTTGTGAGTCTTGTTTGAAGTAAAGAAAAAAAATGAATTTGATGCTGACTCTAGTTCCTTGTAAAAGAATGTGTGAACAAATGTCTTAGGGGAAATGAATTAGAAGAAAAGGAAGAGGCTAAGGATCATCGGTCTTTTGCTTAAGCTTGCTCATTTTGTGTGACGTGGGTAGAAGAAAACTTTTAGCTTTACTAAGTTTGGAATGCTAGTAGGATGTGGGAAAGGACTTGGAGTCACTCTTGCCTAAAATTTCCCTACCCGTCCAAAGAGTCGAATGCTACAACCCTACCCTAAAGACCTATGTGATTCTTGTTTAGAGCATATTGGTGAATCATGTTGAGTTATTCTGCAAGCTTATGGTGGTATGCTTCTATTACTTGATGTTGAGTGAAAATGTGCCCCTTATCTTCATGTGTGAAGATCATTGTGATATGAATTGCCTTTCAAAGAGAGTGGTCATTTTTCTCATGATTTTGCTCTTATGATATGAAACTTTGATCTCGTTCTTTGCATGTGGATTTTTGTTTGAAGCTTGCTCATTTTTGCCCGTTGAGGCATTAGTGGCTATGATTTTCCGTTTTGTCTTGATATCCTCTTGATGTATCCAAATTCTTATTTGAGGACAAACAAGGGTTCAAGTTTGGGGGAGTTGACATACTCGTATTTTAGTCCTAATCCGAGCATTAATCCGTATGTTTTTATCATGTTTTAGTATGTTTAGTAATAGTATATGATAATATTAGATGATATTTAGAATAAGTGTTGCTAACACCGTTAATTTGAAAAACAGGGTAAAATAAGCAAACCAAGGCCCGATAATCGAGAAAAGATCAAATGGAGTGTTGAAGTGCATATCAGGAGAAGACGAAAGCGACCGGAAAGCCGAATCGGATAGAGAAGAAAACACGAAAGCCGGGTCAAAGCCATAGCACCGAGCGGCACTGCAGCCCCGCGCGACCCAGAGCCAGGACCCGCGACCGGCGCTCTGAGTCCGCGGCCGGAAAACCCTCACCTACAACCCGGCCCGGGCCAGCCTTGAGTCCGCATGGGTCGCGCCTTCTAGCCGTGACCGAGCCCGTGTCGCGCCCCTGTGTCACAAAATCGGGATTTTTGATTTTTGCTTTATTTTTCACCATATTTTCCCACACCTTGTATATATAGATACCTTAGTTCGAAAATGAAAGGGGATATGATATTTTTTCACTTTTAGAGAGAGAAAGAGTGTTTTGCTTTGGAATTTTTGGGATCTTGAAGAGCAAGTGTCACTTTGAAGAATTTTAATACAAGTTTTTGGGTTTTTTCTCCTCTTTACCTATGTTTCTCTTTTATGTGATTTATTCTTCTATTATGTTTATGGATAGCTAAATTCTTAGGCATCTAGGGTGTTGAGATTTGGTTTTGGATATATGAATTGAATATGGTTATATGCTTGATTTTCTAATTTTTCATCATAAATCAATGTTATGATTGAATCTATACTTGGATTGGCCATCCTAGGATAGAAATTTATGTGTGATTAGGTTTGAGAAAACTAATTATGCATGGGTAATTGATTTATGATCCCAATTTGGCATGAGATTGAGAAATTAGTGTTAAATTTGTGTTTAATTGGTTGATTGAGTTTAATTTAGATTAAATTACAATTGAGCCCTAGAGATAGGGGTTGTGTTTAATTTAAAATGCCTTAGTTGCTTGAGAGAGGGCTTAGGCTATATTTGTTATCAATTGTCGTTTGATTGGAAAATTGTGCATGAATTCCTTATTTGATGATTATATCCTTGCCAATGACCGATACCCTAGAGCCAATTTCTCTTAAGTGATTTTTATTTGGTTTTTATTCTCTTTTATTCCTCTTGTGTTGCAATCTTTGTTTGTTATTGCAAATCTTGTTTTTGTAGTTAATTCCCCAACCGAATTCCGAATGGTTTGACTAGTAAAAAATGTTCGATGTGATGGTACTTGTAGACTCATTTATGTAATTAATTCCCCGTGTTTGACCTAGTCTCATATGCTCCGTATGTTCACTTGCATAATTGAGATTTGGTAAATTAAAACATGTGTTGATTAAATTGTGATAAAAGAAAAATCTCATCATTGACGTCTTCCACTGCCTGATTCATGGGAAGATTTGTAGTCTGCTGAGACATGGTGTCAAATCTACTATTGATAGTAGTATTCAACGTGGACAGTTGAGCAACGAGCTTGGAGATGGGATCATTTTCATCAACGACTGCAACTCTTTTCAACACCCTCACTTGTTGATCGCCAGACCACTGATAAATGTTGGTTGCCATGTTTTCTATGATCATCACAGTTTGATCGTGACCTTTGTTCAACAAAGACCCACTAGTAGAGACATCTAGAAGCCTCTTCAATTCCATGTTGTACTCGTTGTCGAAGATGCAAACTTAATGATCCATCCTAAATCTATGATTGGGGCACTTCCTCTGCATATCCCGGAACCGATTCCAAGCCTCATATAATGTCTAGTCGTCGAACTGGCGAAACTGGGTGATTTTGCCTTTGAGCTTGAGAGTAACTTCAGGTGGGAAGAACTTGTGCAGGAACTTGTGGGCTAGTCCTTCCTAACTCTCGATAGACCCGGTACCTAAAGATTGGTACCAAAGCTTAGCCATATCCCGTAGAGAAAATAGGAATAGGCGTGAGTGAATGGCGTCATCGGGGACTCTATTCATCTTCACAGTGCTGCAGATCTCCAAAAATTGCATCAAATGCGCATTCGGGTTTTCAGTGGCCCGTCATCTATATTGATTCTGATGAACCATGGAAATCAACCCCGATTTCAACTCAAAGTTATTTGTGTTAATCCTTGGGCCTGGAATGTCTCCATGGTTGAGCACTAGAACGAAGAACTCATTGATTGGAGGAGGCTCTGCAACTCTGGCATCCTCTTTCTCTTACACATTCCGCTGCATCTCCTCCAATTGTGCTTGGAGGCGCCGAATTTGATCGGCAGGAGTTGGAACTGGATCAGTAGTAGCCATATCTCTTCTTCATCTTGCATTGTTGTGTCGGACAGTGGCTTCAATCTTAGGATCGAATTCTTCTAAAGATTCTCCCTGAGATCGTGTACACATACACAACCTAACCAAAAGAACAAGAAGGTGAGGAAAAAATTACAAAAAAATAAATTGAACAAAAGAAAAATAAATGTCTAGATTAACATAAGAAATTAAATTTAAATAATAGCAAATAAAAATTAAATCCCCGGCAACAGCGCCAAAAACTTGTTTGGTATTTATTTTCACCTAAACTGCGAGTGTACAGTAAGGCTCCGAGTATAGCAGTACAATGTCGTATCCACAGAGACTTAATGATTATATTACTAATTATTTAAAATAATTCCCTACAGTTATCTAGACTACCCAACATGGTTGAATTTAATTACTAAATAAATCAATAAATATTACCACCGAAAATAACCACAAATAAATCAATTAGTGAATAAAAGACATATTCTAGGATTGAGTAATCAAACTAATTCATCCATTTAATCATTTCATTCTCATGCCTATGTTGGAACTCAATTTGTACTAGAGCAACCACTAATGCGTCCTAAACCTCCTCTCGAAGTGCTCAGGTTGTGGATTGCAAATTAAATAATAATATATCTATTAATTATCTAACATGCAACTCCAAATTAAATTGCTCATATGGTGATCTCTCAATTAACCTCAACCCTCTCGAGCGATATTCACTAACGGGTTAATTATTCTAAATCTTGTGTTAAAACTCCTCTCTCGATTTATGAATTAACACATCAAATTGTATCATTTAGTGATCAAGTAAATAATACAGATAATTTCAAGAATAATCAAAAGACAACCAAGTCATAGGCATAAAACCTCAATAGATTAAATGAACTTCATAGATGAATCATAAACAACCCTATAATACTAGGGTTTTAGTTTTTCATAGTAAAATAAACAACTAAAATAATCCACAAAGAAGACATGAAAATTCTAAGAACAGAGTAAATAAAACCCGAAAGATTTAATTTGTCTCTAATCTTGAAAGCTCTTGAATCATTTGGTCTTGATGTTCGTGTCTGCTTTTCTCTGTTGTTTTTTTCTGGTGACAACTTTAAGGTATGATGATTTTTTTTTCTAATTTTCACACAAAACCCTATTTTTACTTAGTAAAATAAAGCTCAAAACCAACACAGAATCGGACTGGCCCAGATGACCCACGACCTCGCCCATGACTCAGTCACTAATGGCTCGCGTCGCGGGTCCACATGGCATAACGTAGTAAAGTACACGCGGGCTTTTCTGATACTCGCGACTGTGCTCACGGGTTTTCCTCTTCGGACCCCCTTCTCTGTCGTGAGAGGACATTCGTCTGGCCCTTTGCCGACCCACGACCGTGCTCGCAGGTTGGGCTCGTGACTCCTCTTCTATGATGTTTCTGTCCCGTTTTTGACTCGATTTCTTCAACGCACGATCCCGGGACATCATCCACTATCTCTTGTCCAAAAACACAGCAAAATATGGGACAAAACCTACAAATATCAATAAACACACCAAACTCGAAGAACAAATGAAATCTGAATAAACCGAGATAAAAGCACGAGTAACTCATATAAAATACATGATTAAATAGCATGAAAACTAGTGCAAAATCACAGTTTATCAGTGCCCCAATCTGTTAAGCCACAAAACAGTTTTATCAGTATTGGCCATGTGCACAGAACTATTAGGTGATGCAGGTTAAGCATGACAAATGTACAAATTATTCTTTTTCAATGCTTTTAAATGAACAAGGGGACATTTCATGATTTTCATCACAACATTCCCTCATTTTCCCTCAACCCCATCAGATTCTAAAACAGTACAGAAAATCAGATTATAGCATAACTCATGCACATATCTAACATTTTTCAAGGTATGCACAAATCCAGAATCAAATTTTAGACAAACATCACCAATTCCTTCAACCTTACACTATTTCTCATTTGCCATGGACACATAGCCATTTTTAACAACTTTAAAACATGAGAACAATTTCTTAAAAGGAAAAATATGAAAGGTGCAACCAAAATCAATAAGCTAATTATGCTCACATTTTGCACCAGACAGATCATAATCAACAACAGTGGATGCATTAATAACTATGTAACAATCACCCATATTTTATCCAGTAGCCAAATTAGCATGCTCCGGTTTATATTTCTAATTATTCTTCTTTGGCTTAGGACAATTTTTAATATGATGATCAGTATCACCACATTTATAACACTTCCTAACATATTTATTCCTTGATTTTGACCTGAATTTTCCTTTCTTCTTTTTACCAACAGATTCAGAGGAAGGCCTTTGTTTCTCCCTACCTCTAGCATGCATACCCTTAGAATCATTAGAACCACTACTCTCTCCAGTTTTACGTAACTCCAAGTCTTTTGATTTTAGAGAACTAATTATAACATCAGTTGAAACACTATCTCTGCCATATTTAATGGCAGATTTCAGATCAACATATGAGTTAGAAATATCATTCAAAAGAGCAATATTTGTGCAATGATCAATTGTTTTATCACCAAAAAGCTTAATGTCCTGAACAAGTTTAGTGAACATATCAACATTTTCATCAATATCTTTGGACATATCTAACTTAAATTTAACAAATTTCTCAAGAAAATACATGCGGCTAGTAAAGAAAGTTTCAATATAAGTTTTTTCAAGTTTGTCCCACAATTCTTTTGCAGAAGATAACTCACCCATTTTTCGTATAACAAGATCACTTAGATTCAACATAATAGTGGAACAGGCTAACTCATTCATTTCTGTGCATTTTTCTTGAGTACCAGAATTGTCATAACATTAGTAATGACTTTTACAACACACTATTGTATTAGCACACATTTAATTTTATGCTTCCAAATATTTAAGTCATTTTTCCATTAAAGGGCACCATGCCATATGCATTGGCCACCATTGACACTGAGAGAGGGAAAAAAACCAACAACAATACAACAGAGGCACACGAAGAGCCGAGAACCAGGAAAAACAAGAAACAAAATAAAAAATAAAAATAAAAGCAGTCACACCGGGATTTACCCTAGGAACCCCAAGATAATGAGTAAGTGGCTAGCCCAATTCACAATCACCCATTTGAACATGAACATAGGGGGTCAAACAAAGTCCGTCGGGGTAGTATGGTGAACAATGATGTAACAACAAAGAATCTCGCAGAAACTCAAGATGAAGTTCGACCAGAACTTATCAGGATCACATAGATCCACAACAAACAACAAGAAAGACAGTAGAAATTACGCAAGATAAAGCACAACACAACAGAAGCCCCAAGAATAGCAAAACCCTAGATCTAACATGCGAAACCCTAGCTGCCACTAAATTTTAGATCTATGCGCAAACAACAGAAGAAAAACACAGAGTAGATACATAGCCTATAGGCCCACACACCATTAGCAGGGGTTTAAGCCAATTTACCAGGGCAGTAGTACCCTAGGCGAGGGTCACCGTTTTACCTGTTGCCGCATGTAAAGGAGAAGACAGAGTCCACTGGAGTGAGTGTTGGGAAGATAAGTAAAAAAGAACCTCACCATGTACTGATACCACTATAAGGTCTAAATACTACCGATCTAACCACAGAACAATATACAATGATTTACATAATGAAATAATACAAAAGATATTCTTATCTACAAATCCGATTCCGACTATTGGCTCAAAAATATAGATCTCCAACACTGTCGATGAGACTTTAAAGATCTCCTGAAGATAAAGCCCCGACTGCGCACAGCTGCAACCTCAGTTGCTCCACAAAGAACTTGCCCTCACACACAAAAAGCGAGGTGCTCTAACTCACAAAGAAGCAAAGAAGAAAGTAAGAAGAAAAAAAGGTCACGTTGTAACAGAGCTTGAGGCTCTCAGATCATCTCTCAACAAACCTAGCCGCACACACAAGAATGAGAAATGTATGTGTAAAATATCCCAACAAGGATATTAATAGGTCGGTGGTTAGGGCAGTAAGTCTCATAGGCCGTCCAGAGAGTTGGGTCGGGCATCATAGGCTTTGAAGAAAAATACTTGAGTCCAAACAAATGGGCCACTTATTCTAACAAGGAATACATCATCAGCAACAACAGATTGACCAACTGTAGCGACAGTGAAACCGTCGAATCTGTGTGCATAAGAGCTAGATTCGTATGAATCGGAGCATAAACCGGCGTGTGGAGGAGAGAGATCAGGGAGCGGAGGACAGCGAGAATTGGCAAGCGGAGTAGAGACAGGACCGCTGTATCCAGATGCCATTTTTTTAAAGAGATTGGACATTTGAGAGCATCTCTATGGTGCATCAAATTTTTGGTACATGGTACATCCATTATTTTTGAGGTTCGAACATCATATCACCCATTTCTAAAAATATCTTTAAATTTATTACATTTGATTTATATTAAATTACTTTTATATATAATTAACTTAATTTATATTTTAATATTTTTTATTTATTAAATATTTCAATATTAATTTATTTTAAAATAAATTTATAACAAAATCATCAAAATAACAATGTTATTTATTAAAATTTTTGTGAAATATTTTTCTGAAAATAAAAATTATGTTGCTTCATTTATTAATATTTGTATCATACACAATCATCAGTAATTATTTGAACAGTCGATTAGTGAACAATGATATTATCCTAAAGTATAAAAAAATAATTTATCATGCTATACAAACATTTACAAGTAGGCTTTTCTTAATTTTTTTTAAAAATATTATAGTGTTTTTTTTTTCATTTTCTAGCATTATTGTAACTTTTCATAATTTTATTAAATTAACAAAATTATGAAATGAAAAATTAAAATTTATAATATAACAATATGTTATTAATAGATACAATAAAAAGGAAAGAAAAAGAAAAAATATATCACAGGTAAAAAAGAATAAAAGAAAATGAAAAGAAAAAGATAAATAAAAAATGGATGGAAGAATAGTATGACTAGGGCTGTAAATAAATAGAGCCGCGAGCTATTCACAGTTCAGCTCGAAAAAAGCTCGTTCAAAATTCGTTTGTTTTCTAAACAAGTCGAGCTCGAGCCTCGAATAGAGCTCGATAAAATTATTGAATCGAGCTCGAACAGAGTGGCATTTGGCTCGATCAGCCCGCGAACATATTCGAGCTCGAGTTTAATTGAACATGTTCATGAATATTATAAATATTTCAAACGGGTAAATAAAATAAGTTATTTTTTTCAAGCTCGAGCTCGAATATGTAAATTAAACGAGCTTTTTTTTCGAACATTTAAGTTCAGGCTCGTTTAATAAATTTTCGAGCATTTCACGAGTTGAGCTCGAATCGAATTCGAATATGATAAATATTTATCGAGTCGAGCTTGAAACAAGAGAAAAAAAGCTCGATTCGAGCTCGAGACGAGTCCGAGCTTAAATATTTCTTAACAGGTCGAGCTCAAGCATCATTGGCTCGATTCGGTTCGTTTACAGCCCTAACGATCCAATCTTTTTAGCTACATGCAGTTGTACCAAAAAATTATTCAACTTCTTTTTTGAGGTGTCCCCCAATGGTGATGTACCAAATTTTGGTACATAACTTGTAGGGGTGAGCATTCAGTTTTTCGGTTCGGTTCGGTTCCGAAAATGCTAAAACCGAACAAAACTGAATTTTTTTAAAAAAGAACCGAACCGAACCGAATTATTTAACGGAACCGAACCGAAATATTTCGGTTCGTTTCGGTTTTAAACTGAATTTTTATCCTGTTTTTAAATTCTCCTCGATTCGAAATAAACAAATGCTCAATTGGATTTGTTTTAACTTTTGAGAGCATTAATGTGATAAGAAAGTAATTCATCAGTTTAAGTAATAAATATGAATTGCGATTGTGATTAATGTATTAAAACACCAACGTGTGCTAAACATACATGCCTTCAATATATAAATCATCCTTTAATCGTACAACAACTATTTCTGAACGTAATAGCTAAAATAAAAGTATAGCTAAAAATGAAGAGTTCCAAAAGAGTCATCTAGTAACAAAAGCAAACTATATCCACTGTAAACACACAAAATGATCATAAATCCACATTCATGTGCTGTCTAAGGCTCAAGAAAGTGAGTTTGACAACTTGAGATAATAAACGCAATCTACATCACAATTTCAACAAAAATCCATCTAATCACTGAAAACTCAGTAACTCACCCCCATCATCTAGAACATCATCGATCATCGAGGTATCTCAGAAACATGACCAAAAAAATGAAAAAAAATAAATAAAATATAATCACTGAAAATTTCATTAATTCATAAACTCCATGGTTAGGCGTCGGAGCTTGTACGCAGAGCGTCGGAATATTGTTAACAAGAAATCTTACATCTACTAATCTACATCAAGCTTTCTCGATTGCTCTTGAACAATGAGATAAGGTTAACAAGACAAACACACAAAACTTACATTACTGCTTGTTAAATCAATATTGGTGGCGGATGAAGAGGGTCAGGTGGCAGGCTGATCGACTGCTCGACTGTGGTGAATCAATGTTGCTCGACTAGTCGACTGCTTGTTAAATCAATGGTGCTCGACTGCTCGACTGTGGCAGGCCGGTGCGGCGATGCTCGATTGTGATAGGCCGGTGAGTGGGCGGCATCGCGGCGAGAATAAGAGAGAAGAAGAGTGGAGGGCGGCGAGACTATGAGAGAAGAAGATGAGTAATCTCAATATCAATTTAGGGCAGCCGCTGTGTAATGTGTAATGTTACTAATGTATTTAATTAAAAAAAGTTATTATTAATATATATATAATTCGGTTTTTCGGTCCAAAACGTGTATTTACCCTTTGGACCGAACCGAAACCGAAAATCGAAAAACCCCTTAAAAAAACCGAACCGACCCGAATTATGAAAATAACCGAACCGAAAAAACCGAATTCATTCGGTTTGGTTCAGTTTTCGGTTCTCGGGACATTTTGCTAACCTCTAATAACTTGAGTTATGTACCACCATTCAGATGCCCGAGAGAGAGATATATTTTTGGGGAGGGGTGAAAACTTTAATCTATTGCGTTTCAAGTCGATTGAGGTGGCAAGTTGTATTCTAGTCAAGCGGTTTGATGGGCTGAGGCATCAGACAGGTTGCAAAGCCCCAAATCCGACTTAACACACACAAAAATTATTTATTTTAATTAATAGAAAAAAATAGATCTACCTCTATTACTATATAAAAAGAGTTTTATTGATAATAATAATAATGTAATATCATATTATTATTAATTTACAAAAAGTTATGTTAATATGTAACCATTAAAACTCTCATCCACACTAATTAGTATTTGAGTGTATTTTTTTAATCATTGACAAAATACGAAAAATGCATCCAATTAATTAACCAAATGGTGTTACATTTTTTTTTTTAGCAAAACAGGACTTCATAAAGATTACAACTTATAAGAAGAAGCAAAATTTAGCAGCCACCAGAGAAAATCCGACAATCATTTAGTTTCACAACATAAGGTGCTAGCAAATTTAACGAAGCCTAAAGAGTGCAACATTGTACAAGTTATGGTTATTTAATAGAAGATTATCGATTCATTGCGAAAATTGTAAAAAAGTAGGGTTCAAAACAAACCAATATTACTTATAAGATATACTAGTAATTAAATTATTATTCACATATTAACAAATCAATGTTCACATATTAACAATATATATTACTAATATATTAGCAATGTGACGTATCAATGATGTTACAACATGTTACATTATATTATTTTAATTATGGTTTAAATTACGAAAATAACTCCGCCTTCATTATATAATTATGGAACAATTAAACCTAAAAATTATATATTATCTAAAAATATGAAAATTAAATTCTAAAAAATACTTATAAATCTCAATCGGGTGAAATGAACCCTAATTAATAATTATATAATTAAACTAAATCCAAAAAAACACTAATGACATATTTTTCATATAGGTGGTGCCCACAAAAGAGTATAGAATAACAAAACTCATTAAAATAATTTCTTGTCCATGAACATTTCCATTTCATGTATGTATGTGTGTGTGTGTGTGTGTGTATTCAATTGAATGAAATTAGCTCCAGAAAATAGGCAATGCAGATTTTGATTTATGAGAGATGGCAAGAGCTATCTATATATATGCACAGAATTAGAAAGTGAAACTAAGATGTACAGATATATATACCTTTCTTAAAAGTACACCAAGAGAATCCGCAAATTCCAGCGGAAATATTCTGGCGAACTTTCGAATTTTTTCGGAATGTAGCGAGTATTCTAACCGAAAATATTTGCTGGAATTTTTCATCAAACAATCCAGCGGAATTTATGATCGTTCGCAGAAAATTCCAGCGTACATTTGAGTTGGTTCTAGTGACGCAGGCAGAAGCTTTAATCCCAAAATACGAATACTCAAGCACAGTTAAAAAATGCAGTTAATTAAAGAAGTTAAAATTGTATTGAAAGTAAGGAGAAATCCTTAAAAACTTTAATTCAAAATGGAACGAACAGAAAGGTAAAGAATACGATCGAGTGAATGTAAGTGTATCAAAAGAAAGCTAACCCCTAAATTAAGGAAAGTAAATAAACAATATCTTAAATTAAATTTAGAGGATATTCCAAGTTTGCTAAGAAATTAAAGCTAATGCAGCTTCGTCGCCATCGATCACTTAGTTAGTTAGTTGATGATGAAGTGAATTAATACAACGATGCTTCAGCCAACTCCTTGATAAACGCAACGACGTCGTCTGAGGTGTTGAGAATATACCTCGCCGTTGTTCGTTGCCGGCCAACAGCCACCGAATAGTAATTCTCCTTGTTAAGATCAAGCACATTCCAACATGTATTTTCCGGCGATGACCGTCGACCGCTGCTCATCGATTTCTTCTCCATGCATGCATTTGCACCCTGGCTCTGGCTTTTACCCTGAGCCCTCGAGCTCGAGTTCGAGCTGCTTCTGCATGGCGGAGGCTTTGGAGCTTGCCTTTTCTCCATTGCCTCGCTTGCTTTACTTCTATGTAGACCCAACGAATCAGGGGGGAGTTCGGGCTCGAAAAACGTGTACACGTCCTCATCCTGAAACACAAGCACATAGAGTGTCGTGTTTGAGGATTTATAATTGGATGGATACATAGTTTAGTGGATATATAGAAAGCTAGCTACATATATACCTTTCCGAAGAAATGGCCTACGCACATGACGAAGTCTATTGGAGTAGAGATGGCTTTACTATGAACAATCTCTCCTAGTATACGGTCAATAGCTGCTCCCTGCAACACAGGACAGAAAATAAAATCACTACATGTTAAGGAGTAATAATTAATATTAGCAAAATATTTAAATAAAAATATTATTAATGTACCTTTGTGACACCAACTGCTCGCACCTCCACGGAGCGGCTACCTTGGACAACATCTACGGACGAGTTAGAGATTGGACCGGTCCACAGATGTTGCAGCATGTCTCTAGCTTGCAATCTTCCGAATTCAGAATCTTAATTTACATCATGCATCCAACAAATTAAAAGAGAGCGAGGTATATGTATATATCTATATGTTAAAAACTAACAAATTAATTAATTAAAGCATATCTACTTGTAGCTAGTGGCATTACCTGCATACTTGTAGTTCCACACGAGTGAAGTCTCTCGACGTTCAAAATGTGATCGTGGAGTTCGTTCAGTGAAGTACTCGAGAACGTGCTGAAAGAGTTGTTCGAAGCAATTAACTAGACATAAAATATAAGCGGATCGAGTTGGTTATATATATATAGTTGTTGATACATACCTTAACACTGTCAACCCAGTCCATATTCAAGTGCTCTGGCATAGTCGTCATCCAATCTCCTCTCGTTGATCGTAGAAACATCCCATTCTCAGCTGCTAACCACATATTGTACTCCTCAAAGTTCTGCAGCAGCAATTACACCACAAGTCATACACATATATATTAAGCCCAAAAAAGAAAAGCAGACGTGATCGAGAGAGCAAGGATATATCCGCCTACTTCATCTAGGACTTTTCTGTCACTTCCACTAAGCACCACAATTATTGTATTTGGATCATTACACAGAGATGCCAGGGGCTCTTTTAAATCGGGATGCAATTTTAGTTCCATTTCTTTGATCTGATCTCCCCTTCTTCCAAGAGCGTCAACTGACTCCGTAAGTGTAGCATTAAAACCCTGTACATTGATGTATAACAAGGCATGACAAAATTAAGAGTATTACTCATATCTACTCAGTCACTGATATAGAAGCAAGATGGAAATTTAACCAGTATCAGCAATCGATTTTTGGACTGCTTGTAACGGTGGATTGCATCACTGAATGCAAGTTGGGGCGGATTTTTCCTTATTCTCATTTGTGCTTCGATCACAGTATCATTTAGTTCACTGCAACCATGAATCACAGTTAATTATCTTAACTATACCATCCATCACTAGTAATTCAAAACGATTCAACAGGTCAACGAGGGCACTCCTCCTTTCTTGTAGACTCACCTAACAAAGAATTCAGCCCACTGTTGAGCAGTATGAGTCGTCACGTGCTCAAAATTATGCCTATGCCGTTTCTCTCTTTCTTCTGGCTGCATATTCAAAGCCTGGCCTATTGCTGCAGCAACTTCTGTGATGTTCCAGGGATTCACGAGAATCGCACCAGCACCAAGAGACTGTGCTGCTCCAGCAAACTACGGTTCATCAAAAGGAGTCATTAAAAGATACAAAGAAGCATTTCCAAACAATAGGAATGACAAAGTTAAAACATAACACATTAGTTTAATATGATGTATTTGAAGTGTTCAAATTTTCAAAGAAAGGTGAAAATAATGGTGATCAGAAGCTGAGGTCTAAGGAATCAAACATCTCTGCACTTAATTGCTTTCCCTCCTTCAGGCAATATAAAACTTTCTATGGCACTAAAAGGAATCAAATATCATGCAAATTATTAATCAACAGAGAATTAAGTGCATAACAGATTGCAGGTGAGGAAGATACTTCGCTGAGGACGAGAACCCCTCTTTTGGAATCTTGACATGCTACAAACTCATAGCTCACGAGATTCATTCCATCGCGCAAGGATGTGACAAGTGCTACATCTGATGAGTCAAGGGCACCAAATGCATGATCAAATATGTTAGCTTAGCTTATGTGTGGTGAGTTCTAAATTCTAATACAAGGAAATAAATGTAGGAACATATAGTTAACAGAGAGCTATTATTACCAGTGACAGCATACAATGCACATAATGCATGGAAGTCAAGAGAACGATCCTGCATAAAAAGACAAAAAATAAAAACAAAAAATTGCATCAAGATCTAAAACATATAATTGAAACTCAGCTACAACATCATGTGCGAGTAGAAAACTGGTATGTCAAAAGCGAAAGCAAGAGAGAGCAGAGAATGGCAGTCAGTGGAACCCCTTTACCTTCTTAAGCAAAGGATATATACAGAATGATCAAAGTAATATGAAAATAGGAAGCGATTAACAGTGCACTTCTAACTGCAGGTCTTTCTATGAGAAATAAGTTGGAAAGAGGAGCAAAGATATATCAAATTTGACCATTTTTCTAAGAACAAAAGCAAATGTTCAAGAAAGATATTCAAGAGTAAATGTGTGTATAGTTAAGAGGCTAAAAAGCTGAATACTGTCGAAGAAGATGCTAACCAGATGATGAATAGGTACAGTCGTCAAAGATCCAAATCTTCCATTGATCCGTCCAACTATTTCATGGACTTGGCTTGTAAGTTTTTGATCTGTAGATACCAGAAAGAAAGAAGGATCAGACGAAACGTTAAGAGTATGCAAAGAAAACACAGAAAATCTGATGTCAAATGCAACGGAACTGCCATAAGACCATACATTCAGGAACATCAGTTCTAGTTGGCACAGCAATCTGCAGCAAAACCACTTTATCACGCCAGTGTTCGTTTTCCTCGAGAAATTTTTCAAATGCTAGTATCTTTTGAGGGATTCCTTTTATCATATCAAGACGATCCACACCGAGCATTACCTGCAAGAACTTGTACTTTTATTATGACAAACATAATTGAGTTTAAGACCTTTGTGTGAAAGGTCAAACAAAAATTAGTAAGAGGTCGAGATTCTATCATTCTAAGTTTTACCAGATTGGTTACAATATACTGAATTATTCTCTTCTAAGAAATTACTCTAATTGTCGTCGAGAACAAATTTCATACTAAAACTCATCTTCTATACAAGTGAAAAGGTTAGGGAGAGAACAAACTCTCCTGCGCGCCTCCATACAGAGAGAATGGAGAAACAAACCTTTCTTCCAGAAAATCTTTCTTTCAATTCTTTAATGTGTTCCTGAACTTGTGGAAGTTCTAGAGCTCGCATGAACCTTTCCGAGTCAATCCCTATCGGAAACTGTAAAGAAGAAATATATGAGGCCACCATAATTTATGGTAGTATATGACGACATACCACAGGAGGAGCTACTGTAATATCAGGAACAGGAGTATTTAGGAAAAAACACGAGGACATACCGCAGCTACACGAGTCAGTCTCCCTTGATCCTCTACACCTTCGGGAGTGCCTTCAAGTCCAAGAATACGAGTACATGCACTCACGAAATGTCTTGCATAATCATAGGTGTGGAATCTGGAGATAAGCCCAACTAATCTTGAGTAAAGCTAATTTATCATGTTTCATACGTTGAACATAAGTTTTTATATAAACAATATCAATAACTCCAGTATCTTGGCACAGAGAGCAAGCATATCATAGAAAGTACCATAAATGAGATTACAAGATGCTCTTATTCAGAAAAATTGGTTATAATAGACCTAGGTAAATCCAGGGGAATATCTCATGATAGAGGCAAACAAGTATATGGCTTGACTCAATTTAGTTTAAACACAGAGTAAAATAATTTGGTTTAGCCCAAGAAGTGTAGATGCCTCAGAATCACTGAAGCCAAGATAACTAAAATATCCATCACAATTTGTGGAATACTTTGAAAACTTAACATACTTATTAGGCATTGGAGTAGAAAATATATTACCCCACAAGATCAGCAGCTAGAACTGCACGCAGCAGATCAGATCGAGATGGCAAAGTCCGGTGGATTTCAGAAGATGGAAATGGAGTATGCAGAAACCATCCAACTTTCATCTTGCTGTTATATTCCTTGAGATACTTTGGGAGAAACATTAGGTGATAATCATGACACCAAACAACATCACCCTCCTCATAATGATCGTTAACAACATCAGCAAACATTTTGTTGGCCTTTTCATAGGCTTCAAACTGCGACTGAAAACTCCTCGTGGTTGCAAGACGGTCTTCTTGTGGAAGTCCAAGATAGTGGAATAGAGGCCATAGTATATTATTGCAGTAGCCATTGTAATACTGATGAACAATCTCTTCATCAAGGAAGACAGGAATGCACTTCTGCAGTGAGTAGAGAAGAGTACATTTAACTTAACCAACCACTACACTATCATGCAAATGCATATTATGTAGTTTGTGAGAAGTTCACCTTCTCAGCCAGAGCTCTAGTAAGCGCGTTTTGCCCAACCTCGTCCGGCACATTCACTCCTGCCCAACCAATCCACCTTGCCTCGAACTCCTTAACCCCTACAAAAAGAAAAAGAAGAAAAAAAGCAATGTTGAGCATACATTATCATCATAATTGAATTCCAAAGAATAGCAGTAGTAACTCACCAAGAAGAGCGCTGACGAGACCTCCTGCACTTATCTCGAGTGACCAAGAATCGGGACCTCTCCTTATTGCAGAGACAGGCAGTCTATTAGCAACGACGAGTAATCTCTGTCTGACTGGTCTCCCATCAGACCCTTCCCAGCCTTCACTACGAGCTTGTGCAGCTCCTTCCAAATACTTCTGCACATTCAAATTCCCTGATACGATGTGTTCGGGGATTTCAATCCCTCGGTTGCCATCAATTCCATCACAAAAGGCAGGCTGTTTGTTGCTCTTTCTCAGCTCTCTCTCTCTCAAGAGCCTGGAAACTCGGTCATTGCGAACTTGTGAGTTACCGTTGACGTTGACGTTGCTGTTGCCGTTGCCGTTGCACTTATTGCCAGACATAGCAACAGCAGATCAGAGTAATAGCTCCAATATGGCCTTCAACACCGCTCAAGTAAGCCAGAGAGCAATTGCTCTGCATTTTGGTACACACAAATAGACAAGCACTCATTTCAGAACAGAATAGGGTGGTGAGGGAATATTTGTAATTGCAGATCAGTTGTTAATGTTATAGAGAAGCGGTAACTATGCATTTCTACATCCCATAATGATCTTCTTTACTTAAATCATTGTCGGCATCGATGATTTTTCATACTTCAAAACTAGACAGTGATAGGCGGTCACAGGAAATAGGCGGTCCACGCTTATTTTAAAATTTGAAGACATCACCAATCACCATTCACTAGTGTTGATCTTACATAGAATACATGGATATATATATATATATATATATATATATATATATATATATATATATAATTATTAAAATTCAATGTAATTTAATTTGCACCGAATCAAGCAAAATATTTAAACAAAAAAGCCATAAATATAATACTCAATTGTCAACCCCCACAGACAGGTCTATAACATAACATAGTTGATTTCTTGAAGGTTAATCCTAATAACCTCACGAAATCGTGTCCTTTGATCAGTTGATGTGGTAATAACTCTCCACCATGAATCTAGCATAGTTGTACTGAAATAAATAAAAATAAAAGTTGATTTAAAGACAACCAGAAATTTCCCAACCTTAGCTTAATGAACTTAGATTTAAGAGTTTTTGTCTCTCGAGTTCAAGAGACACTATGCCCCTGGTCGCTTCTTCAACTAAAAAAATAAAATAATAATAATAATAATAAATTAGATTTAAAACTTGTTGTATTCCTTTGTACTAGAACAAGAGAGTCTTGTCCGTCATATATATATATATATATATAATTGTTTAAGGCCTTAAAGGAAACTTGTACAACATAAGGAAGTACCCCCAAAATTATTGAAGTTTGCTGTTTGTGGAACACACAGAAATAATTTCCTTTTAACATAAAGATTTTAGGGCCGGGTTGACTCTTAAAAAACTATGGAGCATTATGGACAATAAATTATAATGCAAAAATCGATATACATCTAATCGGCGCCCCAACACCCTAGCTCCGCCGCCGTTTGATTCAACAAAATAGATTTATAATGAAAAATTTAATTGGTTTAGGAATTCATTTCACACAATGTGAAACCCTTTTTTTAAGAGGGTATATAAGCGATGGTGTGCATTGGGAAACTTCATTTTTATGCAATAAGTGCGAGCTCATGCATAGTAGGAGACAAACTACACTGGAAAAATGAAGTGTAAGTGTTAGTGAAATACTGAAATGTGAAAGTGAGACATTAAGTCCCAAACTACGCAAATCCACCGGTAGGCTACAAGGGGACTTTGAAACACATTTTCTCTAGTTTATATATAGCCAAAAATTAAGGTATTTGGTGACAGAATCCATAAAATTGTCCCGTGGTAAACAATTGTTGTCTACCATCAAGTCCCAAACATAAATTAAAAATTATAACCTATATTACACAAAATTAATTAAGTGTCCAAAATATATATGAGACCTGATGCAAAGAAACACAATTAAACGCATTGCATAACATGCACGCATTCACGTCCCTTCCAGAAGAAAAAAAATCCATGTGTAATTAAAATGGATATAGGTCTCGGGTCTCGGATCCGAGAACCACTGCTTCCCTCCCCAAACTCAGAGAAAAAAACATGCACACATTGTACAGCACGTCAATGAAGAGAGGAACAAAGCCAAAAAAATCTACGTACCTAGTGTGTATTCGATCAAATTTGCATCCTAACAAAAACACAAACATATTGCAGAATTGGCATCAACCACAATAACGAACAACATGGCTCCAAAGAGTAAACAAATTAGCATCCATTCCACAAGAACGCACCACCACAATAAAAATTAAACAATGAATATTCCAGAAATACAAAAATGAAATGGGAAATGTAAAGAAAAAACATGAAAATGTTGGGGTTTTACCCAGTTCGATCAATTCGATACTAAAACTTATTTTCAAGAAAGTCCGAGAGCTCTTCAACAGAAGGAGCTGAAGGAGAAGCACTGAGGAGAGTCTAAGAGAGAGAGGAAAGATACCCCGAATGAGAGAGAGAGAGAGAGAGAGAGAGAGAGAGAGAGAGAGAGAGAGAGAGAGAGAGAGGAATCGTCGTGTAAGCTTCACAAGGAAGGCAGGGACGCACAGCCATGCAGGTGAAACCAAATGGATTGAGCAATGATACTATACGATTTGACGTAATAAAAAAAAAGCCCCGTAGTGCTCTGTGCTCAGAAATAGCTGGGGGCAATTAATTCACGTATTGCGCTATTGATTATGCCAGAGAGAGAGAGGGGGGGAGAGAGATAGACACATGGGCGCCTTTGATGAGTGAGAGACACCAGGGATTGTTAGGAGCTAGGTTTTGTCCGAGTTTGATAATGATGGGTGTTGAGATAGATGCATGCAACTAGATAAAATATCACAAATTAATCAACGGAATTTCATATTTAATTCATAGATATAAAATCACTCTCAATGGCCTTGGTATTAAATCTGATGGAGTATAATTTATTTATAAGAAATATGTTCTGTTATATATAATATTTGTTGTTTAGTTAGTTAATAAATGCAAAAAAATTTCTACCTACCACTGCAAACATCAAACATAATTAAATTAATGTTCACTTTATCAACTAATTATTATATACTATTTTTTTTTATTAATACTTACATAGTAAGATAGTCGTTATCCCCTAAAAAATATAACAAAATAAATTCTTACATAGACTTAATTTCATTCGTGTAACAATGTCACCTTGTCGCGGACATGTTATTTATGTTAATCCCGCGTGCGATGGTGAAAGAGTAAGAGTGAGATTCCATTAAAATAGGCAGTAAATAATATTTCAAACTATCCTTAAACAAAGGCGGTGAATGACAACTAAGACAAAATATAAGTCATTAAATACATTTATTAATTAATATACAAGTGTACATCTCACCTTTCAGACACTAACTACCCACGTAAGAGATTCCTTCTCATAAAGACGTTACACCCAATCTAAGTCACCATTCCTTATTAAATTACTAGTTTTATATTTTTCACCATCATCAACGTTTGAAAATGATTTTTTTTTTGTTCAAACAAGAAAAGGATCAAGCAAAAAACTATAAATGATACAAAAGTTTAAAAAATATATAAAAAAAGAATAACAAATAAAAAACTTAAAGCCAAAAGTGACTAAAAACTACTATTTTTATTGAGGTTACTACGATAATAAATTTTCTAATAAAAGTACTGGTTAAAAAGATACAATTATATACATACATACATACATATACTTATTAAAAGCGTTGAACCGAAAATGAAATATATATTTTACTATCTCATTCACAAATAGCATCTCCTAAAATATTATTCTACTACTTTTCCTGAGATGGTGCTTTATAATTTCCAAAAAAGAAAAAAGGAATCAAGGAATTGGAATAAAGCGGGGATATTAATACAATCTCACCCATTTTAATGATGTTTAATATGATTGGCACGAAGTAAATTTAATATAATTATTACTAATTAATAATCCTTTTATTTTGTTGATTAATTTAAAGAGTTATATTGTGGTTGGCTTGGATCAAACTTACTATTATTTTAGCGAAGAAAAACAAAGGTACCTAGTATATGTTGACTGTTTGAAGATAATAGTCCTAATAATTCCCCTACCTATATATATGCGCTATGATTCTGACCAACAATTATTCCATCTCCTATCTCTTCACGAGTCCAGCTTTACCTTTCCCAAAACCAAGAAAAAAGGTGAATCGGAATAAGATCTTATCTGAGGTGATTTGATGAAGAAGCAGCCACTACCTACGCCAAATAGTGAAAATAATAGGAATTGATCTATTTGCTTTTTTCTTTTTAAATTTCCCCCTTGACGTGAACTTATATATTCAGAATGAATATTGAAATCCCAAATAAATTAGGTTGGAATGCCTCCAACCTGTCGCTAAGTTAGTTGGAGTGTCTCACTTTATGTTAAATTTGATTGAACCGGCCGGGATTTCTTTGGATATGTGATGATTGATTTCAATCAAGGTTTTGCAAAACAAATTAATTAATCCATCTATTTCCATGCTTAATTTAAACCGAATCTAAAACTTATGCGATGTGACAGAAATATTTGAGAAGATGTAGATTATCCATATCCTTGATTTTTTATTGTGTATCACAATCGATCTAAACATCATGCGGGCAACGATCTCTTGGATCTTGAAAAAGTTTAAATTAAGATGAAGCACTCAACCTTGTAGATGATCCAAAATTCCAACCTTTTTGAAGAGATCATTTTCGAAAACTTACTTTGTGTGACGGAGTTTTGCATCTCTATTCATGAAGGTATATATAATATAGGCTACAAAGAAGAATTAGGATTGACCTCTTAACATGCCTAGAACACAACTTAAGCTCATTAGTATTTAAATTCAATCTACAAAAAAATTATGTTCAGACTTATTTAATATAATTATCAATTTGAATTCAAACGAGCTTTACTGAATGAACACAAGTCAAATATCAAGCTATTTGGCTTAATTTTTCAGCCCTAACTATCACCCTAATCCATATTATGAATATGGCTCCTTAACTCATTTAATTCTTCATGTTCAAAGTATCGAATGTCCATTTACTAAATCAAAACACTAACAATTGAATAAATTAATATATCCAACTATGAGTATTATATATCACTAAACCTTATTAATTATCATGTCGAATATAATCCATCGGCATGGTTTAACATGATAATCCTTGTGAGTTCTTCAAAGAACATCATTAACTCGATTCATCAAGACATACATTTCTTTTATAATCGACACTACATCATATGTGATGGCATTATCTAATCTATTGAGTTTACACACTGAACGTTTGAATCTCACTTATTGATAGGTTAAAATAATGTACACCATCTATATATGCCTATTATTATAACCCAGATTAAGAATATGAATATCTAAGATTTTATTTTTATATGTAGACAGTCCATAATTAAAATTATATACCTCAATGTCAGCTTGTTCAGTACTCTACAAAAATGTACTAATGTAACCCTATAGTCAAGATGCACTAATACTAGATTCACACTATAACTATATCAATTTGTCGAAAATCATATAGGTCATGTACCTTGCTCATACTTTGTAATTAACCGACAAAATGACACACCATATTGTCTTCAACATTAAGTATATGACAATTTGCATTAAATATAACACGTATATAAATGCAAGATAAATGATAGTTTATTCTCATTTATTCTTTAGGAAAATAAATTCAATACAAAAATAATCTTAGTATAACCCCAACAAAGTTTGGGCTCAGTTATGTGTTTTTTATTTATTTAATTTCATAATTAAGTCTAGTCTGTTTTGGATTAGAAAGTATATAAAAACTTCCAAATATTAACCTCGCCTATGTTGCGTGTACAAGGCTAGCCACAAAAAGAAAAGGTCCTGAATGTTTTTAATTTTTATTATTATTATTATTATTATTATTATTATTATTATTATTATTATTATTTTTATTTTATTTTTTTGCGTCAAATGAAAAACCCCCAATTACTATGCTCATAGGGGCCGGGTGATTTGGGAAAGCGCCACAAACTGCGCATAATAAATAAATAACATTTTAAAAAATTATAAACGGTATTCGACGTATAAAATATAGATGAAATTCATATTTAAAACATTTTGGTCGACCATCAACCACTCGAAGGGGGTCATATAAAACTTACATGGGCTTTAGGAAAAGTGATGAAACAAAATATATTTTGGAATATTGAGAATTAGTTATTTAGAGTTGGAGGCATTTAATTTGTTGATAAAATAATCAAATGAGTGTGTGATGAAGAAATTGGAGAGGAAATAAATTGAGGAAAAGATGTAATCTTTTTTTTTTTTAGGAAAAGATGTAATCTTAGGAGATTGGAATGGAAAAGAAGAATCTAGGTAGGGCAAATGGGAAAATCTTAGGGGACAGAAATGTCCCACACGTACTCTTGTACTGTTTTGTCTGTCAAGTGCAAGTGGGGAGAAAATATATGGTTCATGTTTGTGCCAAAGCGACGACGTACGATCAACATGGATATATATATATATATATATATATATATATATATATATATATATTGCATTTGCAGCCCAAAACATAATGCTTCTTTTCATGCTAAATAATGGACTATATTATAGCATAGTCAATCTGCACAAAATTTAAGTGGGGCTGCCCACGTCCAGAATCGAGGATGATTTGCCCAATGAAACAACTATTAATGAAAATATCTACCTCTTTTTCCAGAATATTCTGAGCCACATCCTTCCTTTTTTTTTACCATAACAACTTTTTTGTTTTTCTACAGTTTTTAGATTAATTTGCATGACTTGTATTTTAAGTCATTAGTTAGAAGAAACACAAATGTAGACACTACTTAATTACTAGTACTGAGGCAGTATAAGGAATTGATGACATTTCAGACATTCTAGTAAAATATTTTAATTTCTTTTTGATATTAGATGTTAAATTTGGCTAAATAACCAAACTATAGATTTTGTTATAAAAATGTATCATATTATCGTTAATCTACAAAAAAAAATGTATGAACTATGAATTTGTTATGTAAAGGTGATCTATTTATTTGTGATCCAAAATATTAGTATTTTTTTAGGTTTTTTTTAATGGAAGTCAATGCTTTTTATTTTGCATTTTCTCTGAAAAATCTAACAATTTTGATAGGTATGTGACTGTGAGCCCCATCAACAATTATGGACGAAAATTTAGTTGTGGTGCGTTTACATAATAAGTTCATAGTTAAGACATTTTTTTTTCTAGAATTAGTACGAGGCATTTTTTTCTAGAATGATCATGTACCATTATGCTTTTAAACTTATTGAATATAATATATATATATATATAATCTCTAATGCAATTTTAACTCTCCACCCTAAAATAAAACAAGAATGAAAATTGTTATTTTTCGTTTTGGGCATATATATATATATATATATTTATATCGTCCAAAATGTGACATAATGGAGTATAACGAAATGGAATCCATAAATGTGGTGCCCTCTCGAAACTAGCAATATGATTCATTTTTACCTATAGCAGTAATTTTACGGTTGTGTTCTCATTAGCAAACAAAGTTTCAAGTTCCAAACATCATTCATTTGTTGATTTCAAAAATAAATATATCTGCTTTTCATTCACCTATTGATGACTGATTTCCTCCACTGTACAAAACTTCAAATTTTCCGAGTTAAATGTAGATATATATGGTATGTTCTCTTGTATTTTATTGGGGAAATATCTACATTCATTTTAATTATACATATTTTTTATTTTTATTTTTTTATTATTTTTAATTCGAATAAGAGAGAGCGATGAGCCTCAAACTAGAGATATCTTCTTTTTATAAACTGATTTTCGCCGCTTGAGTACAGGGGACAAATGTATATTATAGTTTTGTACTGTTGACTTATATATAGTAGGAAATACAATAATTCGGAATCAATTGGATTAAAAAGAGTAGTGTTTTAGACACGTTTGTAGAACGTTTATATTTTTATAGGACCCCGGCCCCTTAGTTAAATTAATCTTACATAGAAAGGATGTCTTTTTATGATATCATATTTAATTAAAATATACTTATTTTTAACCAACTTCAAATTTACTCCGTTAACAGTCTAGTTTCTCCAGTGATAGATATACAATAGTATATAAAAAATATATTAGAAGAATTAATAAAAAATGATTTTTACTTAGACCTTCGGATTGCTTGAGGAGGCGAGGCAGATCCCGATGAAATTAAATGAGAAACTTATATTAATTAAGTTAATAATAAATTGAATTAAAATATAAATTTAATTAAGGTACGTAAAAGATTCCCTCAAAACATTAAGCTAAGAGAAATTATATATGTGTGTAGTGTTCATCAATTCATTAACTACAAAGTAACACCAACTCCAAAACATCAAAATTTGATGGAATGAAAGTGGTGTGGAAGGCTCTCACAAAGAATAGCTATAGCCTATAAGTTAATTAAATTAGTTGAGCGTGTTTATTTTATATCAAATATGTGAATTTATTACACCTTAAAAAACGCCAACCTGAATTTTATTTTTATTTTTTACATCAGAACTGGAAGCCTTGATTAATAATAATAATAATAATAATAATAATAATAATAATAATAATAATAATAATAATAATAATAATAATAATAATAATAATATATTTTATGATAATTAATTTTTTAAGCAAAAGAACTAAAAACAAAATTCAAAATTCAACACGCAGTGTCGAAGATCATAAGCACGCAAAAACCATTTCGTCGATGAATAAAAAATGCTCAAACTCAAGTCGGAAAAATTATCAGTCGGTTATACGCTTCGAAAAGGGAAAAACACACACACGCACACAAATAATCACATCGATTCAAAATTTCAAATGCAACAAATCGCAAATCCGCAATTCGATCAGTTTTCCGTTCAACTGGAATTCCATACATAAACGATTACTATATATGATATCATCAACGACGACAACGAATGAGGGGGAAAATCGGAA
This sequence comes from Perilla frutescens, assembly GCA_026008535.1. NCBI lineage: Eukaryota > Viridiplantae > Streptophyta > Magnoliopsida > Lamiales > Lamiaceae > Perilla > Perilla frutescens. The sequence continues at coordinate 6,698,177 of BRKX01000019.1, forward strand.
AAACTAACCTGGAAATTGGATGAGAAATGTTGACGTCAGGCTCCATTAAAGCATTGCGATTCCTCTCACGATCGAGCGGCTTTTGGGCATGAGGAGAAGACGAAGAGTTCTCGAGAAGGAAAGTGAAAAGGCTGGAACCGAAAGCAGCTTTATGTAAATGTTGGTGCGGTGCCTATTGCGTATCTATGTGCATATATGTATGTGTGATAAAGGTATCTGTATCTATAGATTGTATGTATATGTATTTATGTCTAGAGAGAGAGAGAGAGAGAGAGAGAGAGCAACTGTGTCAAAATTTGTAGCGAGTTATAAGTCAGGGGAGGGAGGAGAGAGGAGCCAGCTTGCTCTGTGCTTGCCCAATCAATTGGAGGGAATTAATTCCCCTTCCCTTTTCAAATTTAATAATATATATAGTCTAATTTTATATTTCAAATAAATAAAAAAAATCAATTTCTAAGTTACGTGAATGAATAGCTATATATAGTTATATTCTCTCCGTATAACTGAAATTTTTTTAGCACTATTGCCGAATTATAATATAAAAATTAAAATAATCATAAAATGTATACTTTGCTTATTCTAATCGACGAACGTGATAATTTTGTATTCGCAGCATTGTCCATTGTGTGTGTAGTATAGATCATTTTTCTTTTAATTTCAACTATTGCATGTTTCCAGCTGGAGGTGCGCTGCACGTATAAAATTTTCAAAAATTTATAAACCTGTAAATATTAGTATGTTAAAACAGCTAATCGTAGAAATGACCGTATATACATATATATAGAGAGAAAATTTAGATGGTAATCAATTTTCTTTCTTAATAATATAGTAATGATTTTTCGTAGTGGAAATATATCAACAATTTGAATCAACTATCAATAACTGCATGCATATAATATTTTATACATATGTTGAGATTTAGATTGTCAATCGAAAAATAATAATAATTTTTAAATCATAAAATATTAATTAATAGATTTACAGTATGCGTATTGATTTGTTGATTAAGATAAATACACATATACAATCTACCTATGTATATAACATCTATATATATATATATATATTTAACATATACATGTATGAGTGTGTATGTGTTAATTAACATGATTGATTATATATCTGATTAATTGTATAATAAGTAGATCATTATGCACTCTCTTAATTTCAATATAGGGGATATATATAGCTGTACATATAAGAAATATAAAATATATAAATGAATATATATATATATATATTGTTAAAATAGATCGAAAAGATTGCAAGATTAATAATAATCTATAAATATGTACAATATGTATATATACATAATTTATAGAATAGATCTAATGTTTAGAATATAATATACAAAATATATATAATCTATAATAGAATATATATAATCCCATATCTAGAAATAATTATTTAATTATGTTTAAATTAAAAAAAATATCATAAATACATTTCTCACACACACATGTGTGTGCATTAACTATAATTAATTAAAAATTAATTGATTTATAACATTTTAAAACTAATATGTAAAATAACATTTAATATAATAAATATGAGTTGGAATTCAACATAGTATTAATTTTGGGATAGTATTATAAGGGGGAAAATTGTGTTCATATATATATATATATATATATGAACATTGTGTTCATATATATATATATATATATATATATATATATATATATATATATATATATATATATTATAATAGACTAGCTCGTTATATAGTTAGGGGTTCATATATCATATGCTTTCAGGAAACACCTCAGATTCCCTAATAATCACACTCACACATATATTGGTATAATATCATATCATAATTAATTAATTAATTAATATTGTGTGTGGGAGTAATATATACATATATATATATATATATATATATTTATATGGTACCTCAACGAAGCAGTCATGGAAGTGAAGCCGGAGCAAGACGGGTGCAGTATTTTGGTCGGAGGCGGCAGCGTCACGGACTATGCGGCCGACTATGGCCTCCACGTTGGTGTCAAGGTATCTATTTATCATGGTAAATTAATTGAGTTTTTTTTTTCCCTATAAAAATGAATAGATCCATGAATTATATTTATTTTTTTGCCACCGAAATGGTAAAATGTTTACTAGTGTACCGTGCGATTGGAAGATAAATATGTTTTCCAGAATTGGGTCTGTTTAAGATATACAAAAGCTATTGGGATTTGAGAGAATTAAAAATGAAATTAATCATGTTTATGGATCGATTTTATTATTTTTTGTAGATATGTAAAAGTGTAGTGACAAGTGACAACTACTGAGTATTTGAATTAGGTAGGAAAGTGTTTTGGCCTTAACCAAATTTAGTGAAATAATTATATGTGCAAATTAGACAGTGCAATATTTGTTACCCTAATTGGATTGATTTGATTTTTTGTCTTTATGGAGATTTATTTGATAAGGATGTAATACTGAATTGAGAAGTTAACAGGATAAGGAATTCAACAATTCAAAAGTTTTGTATAATATTTTTTTTTATTTTTTCTGAGTTTTTGGAACGGAAGAATGGAAGCAGTGAGTCTCAAATTCGAAACATCTATCTCCCATCGTTTGAATATCTCAAAGAGAATATATATAATATAATTATGGGAATATATATAATATAATTATTATTTATACGTACCAATTTTTGCCAGTGGAGTTGAAAATTGAACATTAAACTTAATTTGTCTCGTATTTTAGACGTGAGGTTAGTGGTTCATCGCTATTATCCATTTTTTCTTAAAGATTACCTCATATGTTAAAACTTTCTTTAATTTTTATTGTTGAGTACCGTTTATTTGCACTCTATTTTTTATATATAATTACCACAGACTTCTAAATACGTCCTCAATTAATTCATATCATCGACAAATAATAATATTCACTCTGCCCATTCATATATTTGGTTTTTTTTTTATGTTCCAATATATAGACTGGTTTTTATATTTTGTTAAATCATTTATAATATATTCTTATTCAATATATTTACAAACATTAATTCAGTATAAAAAAATATATGAGTATAATAGGAAGTTTACTTATTTAATTGTCTTTTTCAGTAATGTTTTAATCCTGGTGAAAAATCTAATCAACCTATATGAATGGGATAAATGGAGTATTGCTAAACACCCTCCCTGCCCTAATTTGATTTTTAAGGACTTTTTTCAATCTAATATATATATATATATATATATACACATGTATTAAGACAAAATTGTGCAATAGACAATTGTGATATAAATATATTACACTTTTGCCTGAATATATTAGACAACAGTTTTTGTAAAATGACAATAGGTTTGAGTTAATAAACAACAGTAATGACATTTATTGTTGTAAATTTTCTCTCCTTTTTTTTTGCATTTTTCATGACGATTTAGATTACAACTGCGGTCTTTTAACAAATTTTTACAATCTTTTTTTTTTACTTGGAAATTTGAGATTCGTAACTTTTTTTATGCATCGATGGAGGATTTGCAGTACTCTACATTTGTCACCTAAAAATAATTTTCATTTGTGTTGCACTATATAATAATAATAATAATAATAATAATAATAATAATAATAATTTGTAATAATTTATTATTTTCTATTTCAATTTCATCATTTAAAATAATTAAATAATTATATTTTTTATACATGTCATATATTCAAAAAAAAATCAATTGTTCTTTAATTGTGGACAATTATACATTACTATTTATAAAATCGTGTCATTTGAAATATTGTAATTCGATCTTTTTAACATGGATTTTCATTTAGTTCCTAGAATTTGATTTTCTCTTTGTTTGTCATAACAACATAAAATTGATCATCTTATCTAATTAATTAATGCACGTGCATATCATTTTATTAATTTTTAAAAATTGAACACAACATATAGAATTCAAAAATCATCATAATATTACAAATCTAAAAAATTAATAATTATTTATGCATCGCACATGACAAATATTAGTTAGCATTAAAATAAAAGGAGTATAAATGGTCTTTCCAAAAAATTAATTGAACAAACTTATTGGAATTATATCAAATTAGGAACTCATGTTGCACATCTAGGGTTACATTTTGTATTTCAGTGTTAAATTACGAGTTTCATAATAGTTATTATAAAAATTAAAATTAATTATAACATTATCAATCCACTACCTAGTCAATATTTATCATAAAAAATGAATTAATAAAATTATATATTCGAATTATACAAATGAATAACTAATTATTAATTAAAAGTTGAAAATTAAATATTAAAAAAAATTATATATCATAATTGGGTAGAACGAACCCTAATTAATAATTGAAGAAAAAAATAAAATAAAAACTTAATTTGATAGTGGAACAAAGAGTGTAACATGGGATAGTATTTATGGGGAATTATGTATAGAGATTAGGTTACGAATTACAATTTATAACATAATGACGTGTGTTATGTGGTGGTATCTTTTTTTTCTCTTTTAATCTTTGTTTGTTTTCACGTGAGCTTTTTTCATGTCTATGGGGAAAGGAGTCGATTTCATGCCTTTGCCAAAAGCATGCCTTTTTCTGTTTTTCTCTTTTCTCATGACCAACTTTCTGAGTTTGAGATTCCTTTTTCTCTCTAATAATTTCTCTATATTCTATAGTTATTATTTATCAATTTTCAACATTTATGAAATTAACTGAATAATAAAAAATTGAGCTGAAAATATTGAACTCCAAAATTTTCAATAATTTTTAATTTCATGTTAGGATTATATTAGCTATGTCTATATTAAATATATTTATATTATTTGGTTTCATTTCTGCAAAAACTTATAATTAGGTATTCAAATTAATTTAACCAAAAACAATATTTAACGAAATGGATTATTTTGATGATCGGTGAAAACAAAATAAATAGTGGAAAAATTCAAAAGTGGTTTATTTATTTGCACATTTAAAGAAACCATGCATTATAGGAGTACTGTATTTGTACTTAAAGTTATTTTATAAGCTTATTTGTACGTTGAAGAAACATGAAAGCTGTATTTGACATTTTGCTCATTATTGTCTACTAGACTACATAAGAAAAAAAAACTAATTTTCGCATGCACATTCTTTTAACTTTTGAATGCATGGCAAACTAAATATTGAATCTCAGAATCCAAACAAATAGTTTAATTTAGTTTACATTTTTAAAAACAAATACATACTACATGCGTAAATAATCACATAAAGGATAGATTAATCAAATATTATAAATATAAAATAATAGTAATAAAAATGAAAAAAAAATGTGGTGGCTTTTTTTCTTTGGCAAGAATGCCAAAAAATACTAGTACTTGTGTGAAATGTGAAGGCATGAAAGTTAGTGCTTTCAAAAAAAGAAATCCAGCAATGTCTATTTGTGGAACCCATTAACCTCTCTCAACAAGATAAAATGGAAGCACGTGCTTTGAAAAGTGAGCACAATTTATCTGCATGAAATTTTTGTATTATTTATAGGTGGCAAAATCATTGCATTCATTTTCTCTTATTGCATGCACAAATCTTGTCTACAAACTTGTCATGCCCTCGTTTTTTTTTTTTTTTTTTCATTTAGGAGTTTTCTTCATCCACATTTAACTGGATTTTATTCTAATAAAATTGTCAACAAATCAAACAAAAAGGCCTTCCCAGTCCAGCCCAATTAGTTGTTGAGTTTTGAAATTTGATAATTATGGGCCACAACAATATTATTAATTCTTGGCCCAGTAGCAGTGTTTTTCAGTTTGAATTAGTTGCGCATAGCATAGCTTTGAAACTCGCTTCTCTCACTTCCTGAACTAAAAATAAAAATAAAATTCTTCCAACCAGATTATTATGCCACTCTCTATGACATCTTATGTGCAGACCTTTTTTTTTAATATTTAATTTAATTTATTTTTTTTATTTAGAGTTCATTCATTCTCAATTAAAATATATTAATTAGGACACAAAAAATATAACACAAGAGAGCATGGGATCCGAATTTCCTTTTTTGTGGTTAATATTGAACTCTAAAATATTATTTTGTTATGCATCTGATAGATTTATTGCAAATTAATATTAAATTGATAATAAAATTCTTATTAGTTTTGTCACAAAATATTATAAAAGCACAAGCAACGGTGGCATAGATTTAAGTCATGATTATTGATGAACACAATTTTTGACATTATTATTTGATTAAGATTTGAAATGATAAATTTATTTATATTATTATGCACATTTTAAATTCAAGTGTTGCTACAGTCCAATGCTGCTCGTTTATCGATTGTTTCAAAAGTTGCCGACAGATCCTTCCCCGGCTTTATTCACGCCAAGAACAACACTACGACGTTGAAAAGCGTCGTTTCGAGTTCCAAAAATGCAGCGACATTGCACCGCTGAAATGAAATCTCTAGCTTTAAGAACAAGAATATGCCGCTGAAAGTTCAGCTGGACACCTGATAATTGGGAAAACCAAAACGAAGAATCTCAAAATTAGGGTTACCTATAACAGAATTAGGATTTCTACCCTACCGGCAAAACGGTGACGTTAGCGACAGTTTCGAACGTGAAGTGCAAGGTCGATCCAGGAATCAAGGTGATCAAATGGACAATTTGAGCAGAACTCTTGAAGGAGGTGTGATTTTGTTTCTGAAAAAAAAAATGGTTTTAATTTCTTTTTGGACTATTTAGGATATTGTATATATGATTGGTGTTAGGATGTAATTAGGGTTTCTAAAATTTTATTGTGACATGTACATATTTTTCATAGTTGTTACTGCCAATTAGTCAATAATTTTTATTGTTGAGGTTTGCGAAAATCTTATGAAAAAACATGTGATTCTGAGAGCCCTAGGATGTGCATCATTTTTGTATGCACTATAAGTGCCTAATTTAATATTTTTGCAACTAGGGTTCTTGAACTATTGAATTCGAGGCTTTTCAAATTCTTCTAATTCCTCGTTCAATGATTGTTTCGTATACTCTAGGGTAACTTAGATTTGTGAATTTTCTTTCGTTCTTTTGAATCAATTTGTGCAAATTGTGGATTTTCAACTCTACTTGAAAATTTTGGAAATTTTGATGATTGTGTAGAAATTCGCATATGTTTCATTGCAATTGTAACCCTCCAATCTCCTCATTTAAGTGCTAAGACTCCTAGAATGAATCATAAGGATGGCTTGGGTTGACTTGACTTGTGTTTGTATTCCCCTTATGCTTGCTCCACGTTGGATATGTAGCATGCTGATTTTAGATGAATGTTGATAGACTTTGTATCATTTTGTTGATTACTTGTTGAAGTAAGTTTAGGTTTGTTCATAGTTTTTGCTATAATGGTGTGCCCAACTTACTAACTGTGGTTTTGTGCATCCTTCTTGTTAGAAGGTATTCTGTGATTCATAATCCTTTAAAGCATACATAATGCCGAGACGAGGGCGAGAATTGAGATCCCCAAGAAAGATTAGGCGTGCAGACCCAGACCCTGAATCAGAAATGGAAGAGGAAACAGAAGAGGAAGTAGAAGAGGAAGCCGAAGAGGAAGAAGAAGAGAATGCAGAAGAAGGAGATGGTTCTGAGGATGATGATATATCCTTAGACGACCCCATTCGATCTGGTGTCCGGCTCACTGATGATTACCATCGACAGCTGTGGTTTCGATTATCCAAAAAGTTTCAAATTCTGCCTACAAAGTATGCGTGTGATATCTGTACTAAAGCTTTGGGAATACACAAGGATGTGTGGCAGCTGATTGGTCGTATTGGGTGGACCGTGGCCATGCAGGGGAGGTGGCGTACATATCCAGTTTTGGTAAAGGAGTTCCTCTCAACTCTACAAGTCAAAAGGACTAAAAAAAGGGGCCGGTGAGCTGCACGTTTAGGTTGGGCAATCGAAATCGGGAATTGACAGTCCGCGAGCTCAATGTTATTTATGGAGTGCCCACGGGAGGTTTCTACCGTCCTCACCCGTCTTTCAATTTGGAAGAATTTTGGCGGTCTATCATACTCCCTGATGACCAAATGACTACATATGACTCCAGCTTGGCAAAAGCCTCCCACATCCAGAACCCAGTATTCAGATATATCCATCAGATTCTCGCATCCACAGTTTTTGCAAGGCACGAGAACAGCGGAGTGATGCAAGCGGAGTTGGTAGTCCTCTGGAGTATGCTCAATGGCATATTTGTGGATTTTGGTGCTCTCCTCTTGGAGCAGTTTGCACAACAGGCCAGCCTGGCCACTGGGTTGATTTGCATTGGGGGACTCATCACCCCAATTGCTACATACTTTGGCATTCTTCTATCCACTTATCAGCCCATGTTGGGTCTGAGTTCTTTGAGCCTCTCGCATTTGCAGAACGTGCGTATGATAGGTCCCCACCCTGCTCCATACATGCTTATTATGAGAAACAAGAGTCAATTTCCTCTGCCGAATGAGGAGCTCACGAGGGTCACGAATTATCAGGATAGACAGAATTGGCTCACGAATTCTGAGGCACATAAGGCTGCAATTGCAGCAGGAGGATCCCGAGCAGTAGGCACCATCCACACCCGCCAGCACACTGAAGGGCAGCTCGAGTCCTCGGCCAATGGTAGTCGGAGGCAAAAGAGAACTCGGGAGGATACTTCTAATGAGAGGCTCACAGCCATGGAGGGCCTTATGATGACATTGTCCAGCTCCATGAAAGACATGAGAGCTGACATGTCTAATCAATTTAAAGCGATGCGCGCAGACATGGAGTCCCGATTTACGGGCATGCGAGCTGACATGTCTAATCAATTTAAAGCGATGCGCGCAGACATGGAGTCCCGATTTATGGGCATGCGGACTGATTTGAACAGCCTCCAAAGCAACTACAAGATTTTGCAAGGCGACGTATCTCGTATGAGATCTGATCTCTCTGAGCTGACGAATATGATGAGGCAGTGGACAGGAGCTAAATCGTCTTCTCACTATCAGCAGCCTCCATTTAATCCCTTCTATCAGCCCTACATGCAGCCCTATCCGTACCCTTCCTATCAGCCCCATCAGCGGCCAACCCAGCCTCATCAGCTGCCACACCAGACCCATCAGCCGCCGCCTCTGTGATTGCACTGTCATTGATCAGGGTCCCACCAACCTTTCCGCCCACACATGTCATTACCTTTGGTATGAAACAAGTTTGGGGGAGGGGGAGAGAAAGTGGTGATCGTTGACCCCTTCCTTTATGTTAAACTTTATTTCATTCGATACTTTGGTTGTGTATTTGATTAAATTTGATGAATTATTTACTTGCTTTTGTTTGGGGATTGTAAGGTATTGGGGAATTGATGAATTATGTGATGGAATGCGGATTTGATTAGTTTTGATTGAGGATTTTGGTTGGTTTGCGAAATTTTTGATTGTGTGGTATGCCATTGCTGATTTGCTCCTTCCCACCTTTTTGTGTGAAGTTTTATCATGAAGGGAGAAGGTTCTAATTATGAAGTTGGGATTGGTTCGATGACTTGCTCATAATGAGAAATTTTTGGAAAAATTTAGGAAAAAAAATTGCTCGTATAAATTGATTCGTTGATATGTGCTTGTTATGGACCGTGGAATTGATGCTTTAAACATTTGACGAGCTTGCGAGAATTAAGCCTTGAACTTTGTCATATTTCATGCTAGAGTGTTTGTCATTTATACTTGTGTTTCTCTAGAACTTGCAATACTGATCGTCTCGAGACTGCAAATGGATAGTAAGTGAGAATTTTCATAATGACTCTTGATTCTATGTGAAACGGTCAAATGGCCACCCTTAACTTAGAATATTGGGAAAAAAAGAGAGGAAAATTGACATCTCTTGGTGAGAAATAACGAAGGAAATAGAATTCAATTTTTTAAAAGTGTTCATGTTGTATAGTTGAAAAGAAAGAAGCATAAAGGGGTGGCAACATTGGAGATATAGAAATTTAACATCTATGTTGAGGGATCTCGAAGAGATCAATGGTAGAGGAGGGCTTGTGTAGTTCTACTCATTTAACATGGTATTTTAGGTGTTTTGAAGAGGAATTGAGTTACTTTAGCCTATAATTTCCCTACCTTGCCAGAGAGCACCCATGGCCTCATTACAACCTTTAAAGTTCTTTATGATTCTTGTCTTAAAAGCACACGTGGTGGAGCGATTAGTTGCTTGATAAGCCTACGGTAGAGCATTTGCATTAAATGAAGTTGAGGGTGCTATATACTTGTGAGGGTGAGAATTGATGCACTTTGAGAGATTCAAAGTTTAATAGTATTGCATTCCCATTTTCACACCTTGTGCATTGATGCTTTGAAGTTTATACTTGAAGTTGAAAATTGGTTTCATTCTCCGAGTCATAAATAGTCTTCTTAACCCCACTTCATTTTTTGAACTATTTCTCTTGCAATCTTGTTTGGGAAGTTTGGAGAGTTGATAAGTGAGCATTTTCGTGCCATTTATGGACTGTTTATCGATCACATTATGGATGATTGTGCATCGATTTCTTTTATCTTTTCCTAATTTTATTGTGTTATATTAATTGTCCTTGAACTCTAATTTTAAGAGGAAAATGGAGCTTAAAAGAGGTACTTTAGCGAGATTAAATTTAGTGGAATCAAATTGGGACAAGAAAAATACGAAATAGGTAGAAAATGAGTAAAGACATCCAATGCGAGAAGCAGGCCACGCCCGCCGATTTCTTCATACTGTGAAACGAGCTATGCATGATGCATCTGACGCGATCACCGGTGGAAACCGAGCCATGGTCGCGGTTCACCATGTTTTTTGGCTCCCCGCGACACGACGCGAGCGATACATGCTCGCGTCCCACTTCACCTTTTTGGATCTCACCCATTTTTCATATGTGTTTGTGATTTCTTTAATGTCCTAATTTTTCTATAGTATATATATGAACCTAATTTCAAAAATTAGGTCAAGTCTTTCATATTTTACCAATGCTACACCTAAGGGAGATAGAATGAAGCAAAGTAGGAGAAGAGGTACAAGTGTAAACATTAAAGAAGCAAGAGCTCAAGATTTTCCCCAATTTATTGGGTTTATTCTGAACTTTTTATTCCTTGAATGTTTATCTTGTTTTATATGGATTTTGTTACTTGTTTAGCAACGAGTGGCTAAAGCCTTTTGGCTCTAGGATTTGAGGAAACTTGGATGTTATGAACTTTTGATGATTTCTAAATGGTATATATTTTATCTTGTTCTTGTTGCTTTCATAATGATTGAGTGTTGTTTGATTGGCAGTCACTTAACACAAATTTAGTATTGTTAACAATTTGAGAAAATAGTTTCAACTTGGACTTAAGAGGACAACAAGCATGCTAATGAATGTTTTCGAGAGAAGCATGATTGTGTGAGAACCTATAGTCTCAGGACCCTTTGGTAAGTACACTTTAGCTAGATATTTCATAATATCAATCAATGAAATCGAATCGTAAAATTGTTTCTTCTCCACGTTAACTTCGTTCAATCTTGCCTGCTTTTACTTCATCTACTTTGTTTCATTTCTTCGTTAGTTACACAACTTTCCCTCATTCGCCATCTAGATAACGTTTAGGAATCAATTCACGTTTTTCATGTGTTAATTAAAGATATTCCATGTGGATTCGACTCGTTTGACGCTTGGATGCAAACATTCGTACACTTGCAAGTTGACACATTAATAAAACACCGATTATGACATCAAATAAACTTTTCAGAATTTGTATTTTATCAATATCAATACAAATACACACTGACACATCGAAGATATTATATCGTACACCAAAAAAAAACATTGAAAATGCAACTGCAAAAAGGAACTAATGGTAAAAGACATACAAAACAAAGAAAACTAGTTGAAATAAAACATGATTTATACATCTCACTCCACTTGAAATAAAATTGGGCAGGCAACATAAATACATAATTGTTCATCTGACAGATCTATATCAGGAAAGGGGTTTTTTTTTGTTTTTTTTTTTAAATCGGAAAAAACTGGAAGAGTCAGCATGATCAGCATTTCAGTCATCAACCTTCACACAAGGAAATCAAGAATGAGAAGTAATATTTCAGAACTTAATTTGCAAAGATATTGAATCGTGTATATATATATATACACGTGTATGTATATATATATATATATATACCGTTATAGCAGATCAATTTGTTTCTGTTGGAACTGGCAAGAGGGCATTGCTTAGAGTCGGGCTGATTGCTGGAGAAAAAAGAGAGGATTATTTCAATATGCAAAACCAGAAAATAGACAATCATTTATACTATAAACATTAAACTGTTGGTACCTTCAGGTTCCGTTCTCAACCAGTCCTGCCCACATATCAACGCTTCTCTAGTATCTGGAGTTAGCAAACTACGATATTGATCAAGCACTCTGCCCTGGTTGCTGAATGCGACCTCTGGTCCAAGAGTAGACACGGGAATAGCAAGAATATCACGCGCCATCATAGACAAGATTGGATACCTTGGTGTGTGAACTTTCCACCAATTTAATATGCAGAAATCACAATTGCGGGGAAATATAGGCTCCTCTAGATACTTGTCAAGATCGGATGACAAGCTCTGACTTTGAGATGTTTCGTAGAGGAACTTGTCAAAACCCTTAAGTTTATCTCTAGAAGAGTTGCTGGTACTGGGTAAGCTGCTACCAGGTAGAGCTGAATCTTGATCAGGAGAAGATGAAGCCAGGGAGTACTCACTAAAGAGTTCTCTGAGACCGGCAGAAACTTCTTTGATGCGATCAGGAGCAGTGCTACCATAAATCTGTCCATAATAGTACTCGACCAACTTCATTTTGAAACGAGGATCAAGAATTGCTGCTACAGCTAAACCCAAGCTACACTTGCTCCAATACATGTCAAATTTGTCTTTCATCTTTAAGGCTACAGAACTAAGAAAATCATCTGGGCTCCTACACCATTCAATCAGTTGAATGTGCATATCACATATCTCTGAAAAAAATATGTTGGCAGTTGGATATTTGTTTCCAATGATAATATTAGTGAACTCAAGAAGAAATTTCAGGAATCCGGCAATAGAACTAGCCCATTCCCATTCTGTTTCCGATAAAGCCTTTGTGTAGGAGGGATCATGCTCATGCAGAAGAGAAAAGGCACCCCTGTACTCTAATGCTGATTCAAGCATCAAGTACGTTGAATTCCACCGCATAGGACAGTCAAGAACTAGACGCCTACTACTGCTGATTCCTACTTGTTGAACAATTTCATTAAATTTTACAAGTGATGGTTGCGTACTTTTAACATGCCTTATACTCTCACGAGTTTTACGTATCACATCACGGCATGCTTCCATGACCTCTTGAACAATGGACTTCAAAAGATGCGTGACACATCGCACATCAAATAACTCACCGTTCTTTAAAAGAGGTCTATTCTGGGATAGCCAGTCCTTAATCCTGAAAACCATAGATTCATAGGCAGAACAATCATCAAATGTCATGGAAAACAACTTGTGATCAATAGCCCAGTCTGTCAAACTCTTAATAATAACTTCTGAAAGCATGTCGCCAGTATGAGTCGGATCCAATGATATGAAATTGAGCATCTTCTTCTGCAGCCTCCAGTCGTCATCAATATAATTGGCTGTCAGGCACATATATTCAGCACTTTCATGTGATTCCCACATGTCAACAGCAAGGCTAATTCTACCATGAAAATGACGAATTGCCTCATACAACTTCTGTTTCTCCTTGCCATAGATGGTCAGGCAATCTAGTTCAATGGCTCCATTGTTGTTAACCACAAACAATGGCTGGAGATTCTTGACAAATATTTTAAATCCAACATGATTCACCATGGCCAGGGGATAACCATGTAGCATAATCATTCGGGCAAGATCCAACCGACTACGGTCTTGATCAAATTTAACACTTGCCAGATTGATTGTTTGGATAGCTTCTTCTTTCTTCTGCTCCTGCTCAAACTTAAGAGGCGTAGGATTGAGGATTTCATCTTTTATTTTCCCTTCTTCATAGTTGATGGCTGTTATAGCAAGATTGTTTTGATGGAGAGGACTCTGACTAGTTTCTTTTCTCTTCCTCTTTGCAGAAAGTATTTGAGAAACGTCATAATTTGACCTCTTCAGGCACCGCAACAAATGATTCCTTAAATGAGTAGTACCACTGTTACTAGACCCACTTAGTTTCTTTTTGCAATGAATGCAAACAGCATACTGTGCGTCTGCCTTTCTGACTCTTTCAAAATGATTCCAGACAACAGAAGTCAATCTCTTCGTTTTCTTGGCAGGGATCTCATTTAATATTTCCATAACATGGACTATGTACTAAAAAATATCTATTCTGCATCAATGATGTGAAACTGAGGTCATAACAGAGCTTCTCTCAGAAAGGACAGAGATAACGACTTGACCTTCCTTCATTTCATACCTGAATTGAAAGCATTTAAGAGAACCATTATTTGACAATTCAACCATGACAGATTAACCAACACCATGTTTTCAGAACTACGAATAAAGTGATAGGTAAATGATCATCAATAGAGAGGACCTGGTTGAGTTGAGCCATAGAAAAAAGGGTTTCCACACTAAAGGTAGTCACATTCATAAGCAGGACATACTGCAATATAAAGGAACCGCAAGGTTGGCCCATTAGCCAGCAGTTGGCAACATCAATAGAAACAAGAAATACTCCAATAGCCAGAAACAAAGAGAAAAGAAAAAAAAAAAATCAAGCATTTCATTGTTACAGCAGCTAAATCATCCACCAACACATTCATTCTCAACACGAAATCAGAAAACGCAGCCATAACAAACCTCTCCAGCTTTTGGCCTAAAAACGCCGAAACCAGACTTCACCGCTTACCAAGCTTCACTTGAAGGGTTATAAATCATTCCTGTCCAAATCTTTTCTCATCAAATTGGGCACCAAATGAGCGCACCCAACCCACAATCCCCCAACCTGGACCTACACTAGGAACCTACATAAGAAGGCCTTTTATGGAATAATTTTACTTCATAGCCATTTCAATGCTAATTTTATAAATCTTTCAAAGTTGACATGAACTTAACGACCACTGTACGGAAAATGGAGGCTCAAAAACCTGTTTGGACGCTGGAGATTAACAGACATTACTCATCAACTGGTAATTACAATACACGCACAGAAATTGAAACCAGATCAAAAATTTCAAATATTAACTCTCCAAAATCTTGATTGTTGCGATCAGATCATCCACAAACAAAGCAATTGCACGACATCACACGTTATACCACAGTAATTCAACTCGAGAAAAATTAAAAGAAAAAAAAAATTACGGAATCAAATCCAAATCGAGGCGGGCGGGGGGGGCAGACCAAAAGCGGGAAGCTCATAGCGGATCACCAAATTGAAAATAACAGAAGCTCAAAAACCTCATGTAATCGTGAAAATGGGGATCGGATCTATTGCGCATATGGATAAATAAAAATCGCACCTGAAAGAGAGGAATTTACGCCGGTGGCGGAATTGGAAGAGAGATCCGACCGGAGGACCCGAAAGAGCGAAAAAGGGTTAGGGTTTGGATTTGAGATATTTTGGTGGGGTTGGATTTGGATGGTGATATGGAGCGGATTCCTGGTTTGGTAAGAAACCCGGAAATTTGGATCCGGTTGACTATGGAGTAACTGAAATGAACACTATTTCCGGATCGGGTTTAGTTATGGGTTACACTAAATATGGTAAACCTCCTGTTCTTGGATCTTTGAAAAGTCATGTTTTTGGGATTAATACTAATTAAACATTTACCCACATAATAATTCATTTCAAAAGTCAAACATTTGACTCATAAGTCATAACCAATTAAATTTGTTTTTTAGAACACCTATAAGAGTCTTGCATTGAAGCCAAGTTGTCAACATTTCATTCTAGGCATCTCATACTTTCATATTCCTAATATCAAAATTTTAATAGAATTACGCTTGTTTGTAATTTAATATTATTGAAATTACGAACCGCGTATCAAATTACAAAAATTGAAAATTCGTTGCTAACATTATTTAAATAAAAAAAATATAGTCAAACCACAAAAATAACTAACGTTTTTTAATGTCAATTTATTTTTATTTTTGCATGTAATCATTTTGATGTATATAAACATAAATCCCCTTTTAAAATTATTCTTTTTTAACATTAGCCTTCTTTGGGGGTTTAATATCATATTTAACTTTTTTCAAGTGATTTACAAAAAATATAATAATCTTTTCTAAAACAATAATAATAATCTTATTCATAAATAATAATTTAATGCAAGATCTTTGAACTTATAGAATAGACATTTATTTTTTTGTATAGATTTTCAAATGACATGAAAAATCACTCTTGGCACGCCATATCATTTTGAAAAAATAATAAAAAAATATCACTTCAGCTGCACAAAGCTAAAAAAAATTAATCCTAAATTAGATTCATCATAAATTCAAAATATCAAGTATTTAATTTTTATTTATAAAAGGTCATGAATCATGATGATATTTCTGAAAATCAATTGAAAGTTCTGGCAAAAATGAAATAATATTTTTTTTTTCGAGAAGTCGCAGGTTTGTATACACACGTGCAGAAAACAAACTGGGGCACGGGCCGAACAATCCGCCAAAACCGAATCCCATTTCCCTCCCACCGAATCGGGAATTTCGCCAACGGTTGCAATTTCCCAAATTTCCCGGCCAAAAATATGGTGAATGATCGCCGCCGCCGCCGCCATTCCCAACCAGCTCGAGCTCTGATTTTTACCAGTAAAGCGTGAAACTTTCATCGACAAAACAAAATAAAAATGATGCGGAAGCGATTGTTGCTGCTGTTGAAGCCATTTGACGTCTTCCCTTCTCATCAATTCGCCGTCGCCTCCTCCTCCAGCCGTAATAAGGTAACCTCCTTTATACTATCGAATTCTTTTATTTTGCATAACTTTCTGCGTTATCATTGAGGATTAGATTCACCGTGACATTTTTTCTTAGCGTGTCTGTTTTTATGAAACAATCGTATTGTTTCTTCTCTTGAAAAGTTAGAGGTATTCATCACCTTTATATGGTGAGTGATCAAGAAATGATTGGGATGTTTGTATAGTGTCTTTTAAGTTGTGGACATAGGAGCAATGTGCTTTATTTTTTGTAATGTAGCATTTCTAATTTTCCTTTATGTTAGCAGCCTAGAATGGGATACTAGAGATGGGGGGAAATGGGCAAACTAGCTTATTTATGTCTCAGTTGTTGGTTTGTGGTAGTGTTTGGCTCAAGTGCATCTAACATTAGGCTTTGTTTGCGGAGATTTAGATTGTCCATTCCAATTTGGTGTTTCATCTTTTCTATTTGCATGCAATATATATGTCTGCTGAAATGTTTAATTTACATTTGGCATACATGTATCCTCCTGAGGTAGATGATTCTGTGCTAATGGAAGTTGAGTGTGACAAAGATGTTATTTTTTCTAATTGATGGCGATCACTTTGGAATTCGAAACTTAATGCCACATCTAAGCTTCCTTCATTCGTCTATTACATGTTTCATGTGATATAAGTTTTCACATCGCAGGTTTTACAATTTTTACATGACAGGATGCTGGTTCATAGAAAGGCAGTTCATTTCTGCCAAAATATTCTGACAAAAAGAGTCACTGAGTCGAAAATTGTTTTTCGTTCTGATCTATCTGAGCCAATCCGTGACGTAGATGTGGTTATTACGATTGGGGGTGATGGTACACTATTACATGCTAGCCATTTCATTGATGATTCGATTCCACTTCTTGGATTGAATTCTGACCCCACTCAACTAGAAGAGGTTTGGTTTCATCTCTGCTTGCTCTATAAGTTGCTTGATTTCTAGGTATATTTCATAATCTTCTATTCAAATTTCAAATGATTGTTATCTCACCTAGGTGGAGAAGTTCCGCGAAGAATTTGATGCTACAAGGAGCACTGGATATCTCTGTGCTGCCACTACCAACAACTTTGAACAGGTGAGACAGCAGCTAAAGCCATTTTTCATTCTTGAGTTAGGTGTAGATTCAGCTTCTAAGATAAGTAAGTCCATCTGTTCTGTCAATTCATATTAGAATTCTAATTTTCGAAAAGGCTGTTTTATCAGTAATGGTTGTTTTATCAGTAATATGGACTGGTGTCTCTAAATAAATAAAAGGACAGGTTTCGTTCAAATTCATTAGAGATTAGAGAACTTTAGTTCTTGTTCCAGTGCAAAAAATAATTTGGTGTTTGCTACTTGTCCACGCAATGTGGTAATTGATGGACCATTTTGGAGATAATTTGAAGGCAGTTGATCTATATTTCCAGATTGTGATCATCTACTTGTTTGGAGATCCCAATCTATGTAAATCCTCATTGTTTGGATGAACATGCTGCATTATCCTACATTGTGAATCTAGGAATTCGGGATGACTAAATTCAATTGTATCGATTGCCAAAAGTTAAGCAACACATGATCATCATTTGCTTACGAATCTAGTTACAAGAGTGTATGGACTTGGCCATGTGGATTGGATCCCAATTCTGAAACTTGTCTACTTGATTTTAACGGTACATCTTTTATCTGGGAGATGATATCAGAATCTCTTAAGAAGCTCATCAATTTATTTTCGTTAAGTTTGTGATTTTTTATTAACTTGCTACTAAATTCAATAAAGGGTTCAGAAAATAGTGTTGTCTAGTAAAATTTTGGAGTTTTGGTTCTTTATCACTTATCAAGAATACTAAAACATGATGCCTGATGTAAAGCATGGCTCTAGCTTTTTGGTCTTATCTCTTGAATGCATAATACATTTGATCTTTCTGTAATAGAGAAAAAAAAGTTCGATTTTTTTCAACATTCTAACATGTTCTGTTGGGTTATCATGATTTGATGCTGTTTTTCTGAGAGCTGGCATGATGTTTAATTTTGGGAACAATTTTCTAGCGCATGTTGAGATTATAATAGGAACTAAGTCTTATTCCCTGAATTTCCTTTTCGTATATTGTTACCCTTATTAGAGAATTTGTGAAGTCGAGAGCACTCATTTGCATTATTTTTTCTCCTAGGTACTAGATAGCATCCTTGAGGATCTCTCCGAACCTTCTGAACTTGCAAGGATAGCTGTTAGTCTAAACTCGAAGCTGATCTCAACTTCTGCTCTAAACGATGTTCTGTTAGCACACCCATGTCCTGCAACGGTGTCTCGACTCTCATTCAGGTGACGAACTTTATCCCTAGTTAAACAATGCAGTAGTTCTGAACATCCTGATTACATCCCTTCCTATATGTTCCGTTAATAGGATCATGCAGAACGAGAAACCTATCTCTTCTTTACTGCACTCCAGATCGAGTGGCCTCAGAGTCTCGACAGCTGCTGGATCAACAGCTGCAATGCTTTCAGCTGGTGGATTGGCAATGCCCATTTTGTCCAAGGAGCTCCAGTTTATGGTAAGGGAGCCAATTTCTCTGAGCCCTGCCTCGCCCTCCATGCATGGATTCTTCAAGTCTGATGAGACGATGGACATTGCGTGGTTTTGCCAAGAAGGGTCCCTATACATCGATGGCTCTCATGTGGTTCGATCTATTCTACATGGAGATACTATTCAACTCTCTGCTAGAGCTCCAACATTAAAAGTGTATTTGCCACCACACTTGTTATCCCACAATGTATGAAAAAACAGAAGCTTAACTGGAAGAAGATGGTTTTCCTAAATTATGACTGGATTTGACTTCTAATTCTCGTAAATATTGTGCTCTTATTACTGAGGTGTACAGAGTATATGGGAGATGAGACAAAGGAGAATTATTCTATTATATTTCCACAAAATTAAATTTTCCTGATCTCATAAGAAATACATCATGCAAACTCTTCGATGATTTAGATATTCCAATTCATTCAGATTATGTTAGCAAGTAGATTGTTCACAGACACTATGTTGGATATACAACTGTAGGTGGAAATGCCAATGCCAGTAGGAAACTAAACAGTTTGGCTTTCTGCACAAGATCGTTTAATATCAGCAGAGCAGAGTAAGCAAGACACATATCAAAGATTAAAAAACAACCAAAAATTTGAGCACAAGAGATACCATTCGAGCTTAGAATATGCAAGCAAAGTTCTTGAACTTCAGAAGGGCAGAGCTCTCCTATTTACAACCTGAAAAACCAGGAATTTGTGGTAATCAGGAGATGGTATATACTAATAAGTTGTAACATTGTGATAGTTAGCACATTACGTGAACAGTTGAGGTCGACTCCGAGAGAGCTGAGGTCGCTTTATTGGTGAAAGGATGAGGTTCCTCAGAGTCATTGAAGGATTTCCGGCTACAATTCCACTCCCAGCACCTAAAGAAGAGTGAGCAGTAGGCTTTCTGTTTCCATGATCAATTGGAACTGCCATCTGTCTTGCAGGCGTGTCACCGGAGATGCTGAATGTGGAGTGAGGATTTTGTCTTTCTGACCACAAGTCCTCTCTCTGCCCTGGAGTGTTAGGAGCGAGAACCGACCAATCTGTGGATGAGTAAGTTAACTGGGATTTTCGGAAGAGCACAAATGAAACCACTCTTATTGATGTTTTTAACATACATAGATGGGTTAAAATGAAATGTGTAGATAGATACATCAAACATCATTTCCTAGACACAACTATTTGAGTTGTCCAAACAGTTAGCCTCAGAATAACTGGACTATATTTTGAAAATAACATGTTACCTTTCCTAATAGAGTCTCTGTTATCCATTCTAGTCTCTGGATTGGAGAACAAATCAGGTTCTCGTATGGAGAAGGAGTGGTTTACAGGCTGAACTGCTGATCGCTTCAGTGACTCAACTTCAGTTCTTGCTAGATCATACATTTCATCAAGTTTTCTCTTCTGCCTGCAGTGATGGAAAAGTTGTCGAGTTCCAACTGCCATTACAATTGACAAAATGACAGAAATATGAGAACATTCAGATAAATCAAACCTGCATTTCTCTGCAAATTTTTCTTGAAGCTCCTGCTTATCCTTGGACAAGTTCTCTCTCTCTTGCTCCAACATCTGGCACCTCTTAGTCATTTTCTGGTAGGCAGTATAAACCTGCTCAAGTTTCTCTCTACATTTCTCTTGCATTGCTTCACATTTCTGCCGGCATTGAGCTACTATTTTGTTCATCTTGTATTGCATCTCCAAATCCCTTTGTCCGATGTAAAATGACACACTTCTGTATGCACTCTTCATCACTGAGAAACTTTAGTAGGAAACATATGGGGCAATATGCATTTTGAACAATTATGATAGTTTGATTATTTACATGCTTTACAAACAACCAGATTTGTAGACCAGAAAACAGTTTATATCATCTGCAAATGAGACTGCAATATTGAGGATACATATCTGAGGTGACACTCCAGCCATTGCCATCTGCAGAAGATAGCAAACATCTAAACTGATAGAGCAACTTTTACATGATATATAGAATATGAAGGCTTAGGAGGGAGCCCAAAAAATATCTGGAAATGACAAAGGAGCTCTTTTTTAAAGAACTTCTTACATTTATCCATTCATCATTTGGGTTGATTTCGACAACCTTCATGAGACTGACATGGAAAAATATGTTATGTCAAAACCAAGTGAAAGTGAAACAATATATATGCCACAGACAACTAGAAATTATACAGATGAACAAGTTAACGGCATGTGGAAAATGGAATGTAAAGCGGCTTCAGGATTCAACTCCTATAGTGATGATAAATCAATTTTGCCAAAATGACATCAAGGAGCCGCCTCTCAATTAATGCTCCTCATGTCTGTAACAATTACCAATTCTTTGACATGTTATAGAGACAGATAAGACATTCTAATGGATATCAAATACCTTTTTGAGAGCACTTGGTCACAGATAGGACAAGCGCCGTCATTGCTAAGAATCTTGTTAGCATCCTCAGGGCCTTTTTGAGGCAATTAATTAAGGAAATCATGCAAATTCACACAAGATCAAGAGCATGACAAGAATTGTACATAGAAGAGGATTCAAGCTATCCACATGAAAATCAGGATACACAAGAGGTGACCACAGGTGGTGATGATAGCCCGTCCTTCCAACTCTTGCCAGCAAGAATTGCATCTCATTTCAGCCTCCAGAAATATTATCCAGATTCACGTCTGTATTCATATAAGTCTGCAAGTTTCACAATATTCGTCTCTCAGGACTTGATATCACATTCTTGTAGGACATCACTATAATGTCAAGTCTAGAATTCATCCGCGCTAATGTATCTAGATGCCAGATAGTATTTGCCAGAGTACTAACAGAACAGTAGAACAATAGATTTATCTTATAATTGCAAATTCACCTCAGTAGTGCAGTATGCTGAAACACAATTCCAGACAGTTGTGATGCTTAAAATAAAAAGATTTCAGGGCATTATCTCAGAAACAAACAATCTGATGTAATATGAGTCCATCAACTAACTCCTAAACTGTCCCTATCATTGTCAAATCAATGAAATTTGCACACTCTAGCACAAGTCATATCCCTGGATATATGGATTGTCAGTCTTACATGCATTCCTTCACCAAATTACTATATTCTCCAAGAAACAAATGATTATCTTAATGCTTCTGCGCTTCCATACCATTTGTAGATGTTAACATAGAGAACCAAGATACGTTGAATGGTGGTAAAGCACCCAAATAGATGTTCCAAAAGAAACAGTATTTTTGTAGAAACATAATATACAATTTATATGGAGTACGGAATCAATCGAAATATACAGAATAGATAATTCTTTCATATCGAAATACGAAGTCAACAGCCGCTTTCAACACAATTTACCCAATCTTCGTGGTTTTTATTAAGCCAAATTCACCGAATTCAGTACATAAACAATCGACAGAGCTAAATGAATTTCAGATCTTCTCATTGTAACAATGAAAAACAAGTAAACCTAAATCACGAACGCATTCATTTATGTTGATTACTTTTTTTTTCTTCTAGAAAATCAAACGGTTTATTGATCTTTCTTACCTGATTTTCAAGACTAAAATCTTCAGAAAACCTAAAACTTCGAAGCATTTAGTAAGCTAATGATTGTGGCAATAAATCTTCCACATATTTCTTAAAGTCAAATCGTGAAACTAGGAATCGTACCTAAAATTCAGAAGTTTTCCGCCAATAAAAACCCCAAAACTTCGAGGCATTTATCAAGCTAATGATTGCAGCAATAAATTTGCCAGATACTTCCGAAAGTCAAATCATGAAAATCGGAATCGTACCTAAAATTCAGTTGTTCTCCGCCAAAAACATAGGCGCACACAGACACGAGAGAGAGAGAGAGTATAGTCTTGGACAGATTGAAGAGAAATTAGCAAAATTTCATAAAGATGAGTATTAAATATGGTAAAAATGGCGGGAAAATGTGGTCACTTGAACTTTGCCGTTGAAGAATGACGAGCACATTTTAGTAACGATCAGCAAGGGAGACTATTTGCACCACCGCAAAAGAAAAAAAAAATTAAAGTCACTAAAATACCATCAACTTCAAAGAAAAAAATCAGAGTGGTTCGAAAATTAAATTTCGAACTCACCATTTTTGTTCGAAATTCAATTTTTGAACATGCAAGATTTTTAAAATATAATCTTGTTTGGAAATGAATTTTCGAACAAATATAGTGTGCTCGAAAATTCATTTTTGAACAAACATGGTATGTTCAAAAGTTGATTTTCAAACGAACTCCGTGAATTTTTGAACAAACATGATATGTTTGAAAACAGGATTCCGAACATATCCAGACTGCTCGAAAACACGAGTTTTTACGAGACACGATTTTTTATTAGTAAGGTTATTTAGGTAAATTTATAACTAATAAAATAAAATAAAAAATAATTTGTGGTGCAAAAAGTAAAAAGTGTAGTGCATTTAGCAACTTCTTTACAAATTTCTTTTATCATAATTCATAAAAAGTTAATTGTCTTAAAAATAATGAATGTTGTGTATAGTTATAAATTTAATACGGTCATTAAAATACTAATTTTGAATTTGGGTGTTATTTAATATGGGTAATTAAAATACTAATTTTGAACTTAGATGTTATCCAACATTCTCATTTTTTGTAAAATAAATTGACCCCGTTTTGGCCAACAACTTGATTATCTATTCAAGTATATCATGGCTCGACCATCAACTTTTGAAAAAAGCCGTCGAAGAAGCCGAATAACACAAGCGTAACAAAACAAGATTGGAGAATGTTTAATTTGGTCATATTGACACCTTTTTTTCGAAAACTGATGATTGAGCCGTGACGTATTTAAAGAGACGGATAAATTGATGGCTGAATTGAAAGTCAATTTGTATATATAAAAAGGGTAAATTGCCTTAAAATACATAAACTTTGGAGCGTTTTTGGTTTTTCACACGTTTTAAAAATGTAGTTTTAATAACACGAACTTAGCCCTTGTTTGGTTTTTCACATGATTTTTGAATTCCGGCCAATTGAATCTGACGTGGCAGCCGGAGATGCATGCCACGTGTACATCTACGTGGATACCAAATTGTCTTAAAATACACAAACTTTAGACTGATTTTTTTTCACATGAATTAAAAAATATCAATCTTAGTTGTTGTTGTTTTTTTTTTTTTTTTTTTGTAATACAGAAAAAATCATCAATTATTACTGTAGAGTTGTTATAGTATACATTGTGAAATATTTTGAATTTTCTTAGTTTATCCAATATAGAAAAATTATAAAAATATGACTTAAGCTAGTGTGCTGGTATAAATAATTGAATTCTGAATACAACAATCATCAAGTCATGAATAGTGGTCTATGACATATCGTATATGTTGATGAATAATATTACACAATCAATCAATTAAGTTAACAAATAAATTGATCACGTAGAAACTACATGTTAATTTTTCATATATGTTTAATAACATCTTTTGATATAATTTTATATGTTAGATAATCTCAAATAATTTTATAACTAAACATTTCCATTTACATTAATTGTTGAACAAATTCTTAATTCGTCTATTTTATTATTCTTTAAACCTATTAATAATATAAATAAGTAACGACTCTAATTTTTTCAAACATCATAATGATAAATGTACACATCATACATGGTCTAAAGTCATAGTATGATTTTTGTGCATATTAAATGAATTACATAAGATCAAAAGGATCACAACTGTCAAATAATGTTGATTAAAATTTATACCTAGTTCGATAATTAATTTTGGAAAATATAAAGTGAAGTATTCATATAACGTTTGCCACATTACAAGAAAAAAGTAAAAAAAAAAAAAAAATCTAAAATTGGTCTTTTTTTAATTCGTGTGAAAAAACAAAATCAACCCAAAATTTATGTATTTTAAGGCAAGTTGGTGTCCACGTAGATGTACACATGGCAGTCTTCGGCTGCCACGTCAGATTCAACTTGCCAGAATTTGAAAATCATGTGAAAAATCAAACAAGGGCTAAGTTCATGTTATTAAAACTACGTTTTTTTAAAACGTGTGAAAAACCAAAAACACCCAAAAATTTGTGTATTTTAAGACAATTTACCCTATATAAAAAATAAGAATTGTTCAATAACGCCCAACTTAAAATTGATATTTTAAATACATACTTTTAAAGTTCGTGTTAAATTTACAATTATTTTCAACAAAATTTAAAATTTTAAAGGTAATTAATCCTATTATAAAAACAGAAGTAACCAGCAGTTGGTAAATATGCATAATAGTTTTTTTTTTTCCGGAGCAGAAAACATGCACATTAGTTCAAATTATTTTTAGTCTATTGTAATGGCAAACACACAGTCTCTCACAGCCTTTGATTCATGGAGGTTAAAATTCTAATTATTTTATTAGTCGAAATATAAGAATAACCTCTTTATAGTAATAAAAAGTTGTGATCTCAACTCAGGATCAATTATAAATAAAAATAACCTCTATATTGTAATATTCCGGTATTTTTTTAGGACCATCCTTAAGAAATTTACTTCCATATAGTAATAAAGTGACATTAAATTTCATATATATTTAAATATCTATATAAAATGTCTAGAACTATTTTAACTACATATGTTACATTAAACTTAAGATTGTATGAAATACTTATCTAAAGTTATTTGTGGCAGTGCTTTAATTTTTTGGGTTAATATCACACCCTTTAACTTGCATGTTCGAAGTAATTAGTCAACACGATCACTTTCTTATTGAATCTAAAATATTTTCCAACTTGTCCAACATGTTTGAAGCTTGTTGACACAATATTTTTTCTATTTCTACACTATCATTCTCTAGATTATCACTATACGCATCTTGCGTAATTCCTATATAATGTATTCTTCCGTTAGAGCACATGAATGAATATTACATACCTTTTAAATTCATGTTTTTAAATATGAAGGGACATTTCCAAGTGTTGTATAATATATATTAATTTTTTTTAAATAATAATTTTTATATGTAAACTCTATATAAGAATAATCTCCCTATAGTAATATTTTTCTCTGGTCCCAACGATATTACTGTATAGAGATTTTACTGTATTACGTACACACTCACAAAAATATCATTTTTTTGCCAAAATATAGTTAATTTAATTTTACGAAGAATCGTGTGGATATTAGTAAAAATTGAGAATAAAAAAGGATGGAGATTTTATCCAAACTTGAAAAAAAAAGTCCAGGTTATGATCTTACAAGCTTTGATACATAAAAATTTACTTCAAATCTAAACAGAATTATATGTGTGACTGGTGATAGATTATTATAAAATAATCCATAAAATCTTTGTGCAGCAACACAATAAGATTCAAAATTAGTTAATAGAACTAGTACCTACAGACAATACCATAACAAGTCATCAAATCAGAGCATAATTGTGCACATCATATTCATACGTTCCTACATCTCAGCAAATCAGCACAATTCAGTATCAAACTTCAGTGAAATTCCCATACTAAAGAGCTCTTGGCATAGCAACTTAGCCCCATAAGGCACATTAACCCTCACCACATCTTCCACCGACTCGCAAAATCGACAGTACGGACCCCGAACCTTCCGACCACCAAACACCGGTCGCTGGATCACATTCGCCATGTTCTTGCACTTCCTGCATATGTGCAGCTGCGACGAGTCACTGAGGGTGAAAAGCCGCTCGTGCAGGTTGGCTGCTGCACCGTGGGCTGTGAGGCAGTCACGTTCCATCTCACCAAATTTTATCCCGCCAAAGCGTTTCCTGTCAGCCACGGGCTGACGAGTGAGCGGGTGAACTGGACCGGTATTTCTGAATTTCACCTTGTCCTCAGCCATATGGGTTAGGCGCTGATAAAATGTTGGCCCCATAAAGATGAGGGATTCGACCTTTTCACCAGTACGGCCATCATAAACTCTTTCGCCACCCCATCTAGAAAACCCAAGCCTGACAGGACACACACATATAAGTTGCAGACTATAGACAGTAAAGCTACAATGTACTGCTGTAGACAGCATTGTAAATGGGTTCAACGTTTCGGTCTATTTGTGAAGTGGCCAAAACAGATATCAAAGACAAAGGCGATTGTATACAGAACCTTCTCTTCAAGTTGTTAGGTTATGATTAAAGGGAAAAATCTTCACTCCCACTAATTTAGAACCATTGGAAGATAAAGTTGGGAGTGAATTGTCTATAATCAACCCTCTACCAATGCTGTTATAAAAATGGAAAAAAGGAGAAAGATATAAATCAAAATTAATTACTT
The DNA here is from genome assembly GCA_026008535.1 of Perilla frutescens. Taxonomy (NCBI): domain Eukaryota; kingdom Viridiplantae; phylum Streptophyta; class Magnoliopsida; order Lamiales; family Lamiaceae; genus Perilla; species Perilla frutescens. The sequence continues at coordinate 6,725,847 of BRKX01000019.1, forward strand.
TATAAATTAATGAACAGCAAGACTTTTTGAACAATAGTCTAACAAGCATAACATTCTTCACCCCAAAATGACGTATTGAAATTTCAAAATATAAACACAAAAAGTGGGAAACCTATAGACGCATTAAGGTTTTATACGCCTTATAGTGCTATTTCTGCAATTAATTTCTGAGGGAAACCTAAATGAGCACGGTGGGATTTCCATACCTTCCTAGTTTACTTCATCTCTAATCATTTTTCCAAACCATAAAGGTGTTTTTTTTATATAATAAACCCAATAGTAGTTCCACTTATGTAGTCATTTACGACATTGAATCAAATAACCTATTAGGAAGGCAAAACTTAAAAATTTCCACCGTTAATAGATAAATACCTGTGTAGTTGGGCCGATATATCTTCAACTGACGGAGTGGAAAACGGGGTCGCATATTTTAGTCCACCTCCAAGTGCAATCCCTTTGCCTAGGGCAGCCTCCAAAAGTTGTCCAGGCGTTTGTCGAGAAGGAAATGCATGTGGGTTTATCACAATATCGGGAACCATTCCTTGTTTGGTAAAAGGGAAGTTCTCCTGAGACTCCAAAAACCCCAGAACACCCTTCTGCCCATGCATGCTCGAAAACTTGTCCCCAAGGCATGGAGTACGAACCTGGACAGCCACAGTCATTATTCAATAATAATAATAATAATAAAGAAAAAAAAAGTGTACCCAGCACAAGACATGGGAAAATTAAGAAACTTAACATAAAGTGTAACAGATATTCCCAATATTGGGCCCTAGTTCTAGGCTCAACCACAAAATAAAAAACAAAAGATTGAGCATAGTTTAATCACAATACAGGCAATACTTGTAACCCCTGAAAACAGTGGCATGCATTTGAGCATAGTTTAATTTCATCCTTGAGGCAAGAAGTATGTACAAAGGAAGTGCGTGAAATAGGCTGACACGAGGTACTTCTAAGCTGTAGCATCCAAGTATAATACTAGTACAAAATTTGCCTTTTGAGTCGGTTTCATGCCTCCAATAGAGTTAATAATAGAGGCAAGTGAAAATCCAAGTAATTGGACTGGGAAGAAGGGAAGTTTTATTAATTCTGAAGATGATTTACAGGCTATGCCTGCCCAAGCAATATTGCTAAAGATTACAATTATTGTCTGATGCCTCCCTCACTCCTAAGTGAAGACTTCCAAAAAAAGAAAATCCTAAGCAAGGGGGCTGGAGTGTCCACAGTCTGCATTATTCAAACTAAGGAAAGACAATATTAATATGGAAATCAGAGAAACTCAGATCCCAGGATTTCGAGGATTAATCCCCTGATTGCTGCTCTTCCTTGAGTCGGTTGGTGTTAGCTGTCTTATTCATCCTCCTGTTGATTTATTTCCCTGCGGGCTGCGGCTATAAACTATAATTTGGGGGTTGCTATCAGTTAATGGGACCAAAATATAGACTAGCAGGGCCATAGAAAAAAGAATTTATATTGCTTAAAAAGGCAGAGGACATACAACTCTCATGATCTATTCACTCTGTGATCCCACTAAATTAATTGTCTAAGGTAAACTTTCAGGTAGACTATCCAATATTGTACAAATGGATAATCCATAGTTATGATGAAATCAAAGAATCAGTGGTAGACGCGCATAAATGCAGGTATCCAGTCAGGAAGAAAGTCAAGGGAAATCACATTAACTAAGACTGGATGAAAGCACAATTAGAAGGAACAGAGCTCAAGTTGAATAAGGTGCACAAGCAGAATTGATGTGCACAGGAGCAAAATAATTTTTATGCCAATTTAAGCAAATAAATGAAAGGTAATGATGTTCCCAATAACTGAGAAACAAAAATAAAAGCCTTTTTTTTAGAGAGGAACAGGGAATAAAGTTCTAAAATATAAATGTACCTGTCTCAATGATACAACAGCAAAGTTCTTTCCCTCATCATTGGCTGACAGCACGACCTTTTGAACCATGCCCCTTTCAGTGTGCTTGAGCTTGATGCTATGATCAACCCCTGAAGCAGCATGCTTACCGATGACTATGTCACCAGTTTGGAGATTTGCACCAATATAGGGAAATCCATCATCATCAAGGCTGTCAACACGTCCAATCTTGCTTTGCGTCTTCCCAAAGCTAACCAACTCATCAGTCTTAAACCTTTTAGTCACTGCTTCTGAATTTTCAACCTCAGCCTTATAACTCCGTACATGTTCAGTTCTGAACATGCCACGCTCTAGTGAAGCACGGTTCATCACCAGTGAGTCCTCTTGGTTGTAACCAAGATGGACATTGACAGCCACAATAGCACACTGGCCATTGAAAAAGTCAGGCCGTGGCATCATCCCCTTGTGGTGAGCAGAATATGCTGACTTCCCAAGGCAATCTGAAAGCATGGTTCGAAAAAGAGGCCTTTGGGGATAGTATAACTGATGAGAGTTTGTATCGACTCTAATGCTAGGATTTGTAGTCGAGTACCCAATGGCTTGCTGTGAATGCTTAGCAGATTGGTAAAGAACTCTCCTAGCATGATCATGATTGGCAAAAGGGATAATCCCACAGCTTAAACCTAGCAAGAAAGAACTATCAAACTCACAGTGGGTATATTTCACAGGCGGGTTGTCTAGTTCAGCTGTGAATAGGTAGTCAATTCCCCATGCAGTTTGAGAATCTTCTTCTTCTTCTGGTCCTATGAACTCGACTATGCCATTGTCCAGAAGAGATTGAAATGAAAATTCTCCCTTTAAATCTTTGATCTTCTTCAAATTCTGAACAACGAAGAGTGGGCGCAGTATCCTTCCAGCATCAGCAAATATTCGCACTTCACCATGATGCTTGTCTCTTTTGATCTCAATCTACAACAGAAAATAGATTTTAGTACACAAAAGAAATAATGTAATACAAATGCACACGTGCCTATTTAGAAGTCAGTTGCAGGAGATCTCAAGCTAACCGAATAGGAAAAGATGTGACATGTTGAAACCTATAATGTCCTTAGACTTCTACCACACACAGAAGCCTTGAAATAAAGCAACAAAATGCACTAACACGACCAGAAAAAATATATGTATCTTTATGTTTTCTGGGGGTGGGGGTGGGGGTGGATGCGAATGCAGAATGCTTCAGATTACAAAAGAACAGAGCCATCTCAAGATAGAAGAAGAATGCCTTCAAGTATATCTAGAATCATCAGAAATGCATATTAGGCAACACTATCAATCAAATAGCATGGATGATAACCTGATGAGGCACTTCCTTTCTGCGACGCCTCCGTCTCAGCTTAGCAACAAATGCTGAGGAATCTTTACACACACCAACCCAATCTCCATCCAGAAAAATCTTGTGCTTTCCATCATGCAAACAAGAAATATCATCAACCAGTGTTTCCATTCCACACTCATGAAATTTTTTAAGAAGATTTTCTTGTTCCAGGATATTAATACTGACAAGACCCAGGCCAGCCAGATTCTTAACCAGTCCACAATTTTCTCCATCTGGCGTAGAGATAAAGCAAACCTTACCCCAATGAGATGGGTGCCTGCAACATCAATTTTAACAATCATAAGATGCTTACCCTGAAACACATCCTGAAGGCTGAAACCAGATTAATAAAACTTATAACAACTTACGGATATCTCGCATCGCCGACCCTGCCAGTGTATGAAACCTGCTGCCGTGTTTTTCTCATGTCAGATACCGCTTGCAAGGGATTTGTTCGCCTGAGAGTAGCCACTACACCAGCAATCCTCTCCATTCTCTTGAAAGGGTGCACCCAAGCTCCAGTTGAAAAGGCTCTGGAAAGGCCATTGGTGATGATTGAGGCATCCAAGTAGTGGTCAATCGATTGCACCTCCCTATCTTTGTAGAGGTCTCTTTGTATGGCTTTAATCAGTCGCTTCTCCGCATGCTTAATGTGAACCATCAATTCTCGCTCAAGCAGTTCACCAGCCAACTCCACCCTCTTGTTTCTAAGATCATCTCTGTTGTCAACTTTGCGGCGCCCTCTGAAAGCCTCCAGCAGACACTTGACCATATATGCAAGAAAATAAGCCTTCTGCCCAGGGCTTCTAAGATTGGGAAAGAGATAGTTACGGATGCATTCTTCCACTGATTCTGTAGGTGGAAATCTACAATTCTGCATCAGTTCCTTGATGTGCTTTATTGCATTCCCTTCCTTACGAAAACCTTCAAATTTCTTATCAGCGTCATATATTGATGCCACGAGTATATTTACTATGTCAGAATCCTCTTCAGTGTCCATACCAATCAGCTTGACCACCTCTCTATCATTTGGAACACCCAAAGCAAAGAACAGAAGCCAAATAGGAAGCTCTGCGACATAAAAGTAAACTGTGAGGATCTTTTGTCCAGCTATCAAATGCTCCACCTTGGGAACTAATTTTATGTACACTCGTTTCCTTTTTGGAACTGGGCGATATGCAATTGTCCATGTGGGGTCTTTAGACACCCACAGCCTTCTATAACATATTTGCTCCTGAGCAATGAACGTCTGCACCAATAGTTGAAGCATTGAATCAACTGTTTGAACTGTTAAACCAACAGAAAATAAAAGGACCCCTTGGAATGACTTAAAAAAATCAAAATCCAAGCCTACTCTCTCAATAATAAAGTAGAGTATAGTAAATTATCAATATTCAATAGATTATGCCATGTTGCATAATCTTAAACAAATTAGGCAACTAAGATCAACCAAATCATAGATATATTAAGTGACTAAAAAGGGATCCGAGTTTTAAAATATTTACTTGGAACAAGTCAAGGAAATAAAAAGATTAAGCAATACAAAAAACCAGATTAAAAATTTCAATACTCTCTAATCTCTATGCACTATCACAATTCCCACCTAACATCTGACAAAAACAGTAGGACCTAAACTCTTACCTTCTCAGCACCCTTGATAAGGAAATAACCTCCTTGGTCAAATTCACAATCTCTTTCTTCACGTTTATTCATCCAGCACAAGTCCGATTTCACCATGACTGGGAGTCTCCCAAAGTTAACATCAGTCTGATACTCATTCAGTATCGTCTTCTCAACAAATTTATCTACACCAGTTTTGAATTTGTCACTTCTGGAGAGACCTTCAGTGTAAACCTGAAACGTTTGAGCTTATCAGGGCTGATCAAAATCTAGAAGAACAGAGGAGGAAAAAAAATGTATTGCTGCAGTTGGGAAACCCGTGTATGATAATGAAAAACAAGTATAGCAAAGGAAACATTGGAAAAAAACAACGAAAGAAAAGGCAAGTTGCTAACATTCACAAACATCTGACCTATATTACAAAATTTCAGAAATTTCATCAAATCAAATCTTCACCTTTTAGTGGAAGATAAGTGTCATCTAGAATCACAAAGCTGAAACTGATGAAACAAATATAGAGTCCGATCAATTTTTTTCAAAGGATGGATTGTCTTGTAAAATAAATATAGTTTTTCTATAAGAAAATATGAAAGTACTTTGATAAAATAAAAGCATCATTAATTAGCACTTTGATGGTACTAAGAAATATAATTGCTCTGTGAATTAGTTAGTTTTAAATTAGAATGTACACGCCATATATACAATTGGATATTCTAACACCCAAACAAATTAAAATATTTAGGAAGCTGTAAATTAAAAAAAAAAAAAAAAGGACGAATATGTCATATTCTGAATCAGGTTAATTAACATGAGAAGACTACAAAATAAAGCAGATTGCAACTGATCTACACAACAATGGAATACTATACTACAATGCAGAAGAAACTGACCACCAATTACCTGAAGATGAGTCTCAACTTTGATCCTGGATGAATAGGTCATATTCTGAAGATGGGCGTGCCTGGGCAAAAGATCCAAATACTCTTTAGCACCATCAGCCGATGAAAACTTTTCACCGGTCCAGAATGTTGGGCGATCAAGGGTGACCTTTCCGAACTTGAGAGATGCATGCCTCCACTCACCATCTCCCCTTTTCGACGGATCATATCCCGGCTCGATCTTGATCTCTCCAATAGAATCAAATACTTGTTGGATCCCATGTTCAATAAAATCGTTGTATGAATTGATTTGGTGGCTAATTAAACCATATTGGTCAAAAAATGCTGTTGACGCCTTCTTACAGAAACTTTTCAAGAAACCTTTATCCAGAGCTTGCAGGGCACAGTCAACCTCATCATCGGAATCAGAAGAGTTAAATTCAATTTCATCATCAAAATCCATTGCAGTGGAACCATTAGAAAACTTCTCTTTGATGCTGCTTGGTCCAGCTTCTTCCAGAAACTCCCATCCGTCCATCTGTATGAGAATAAGATGAATTAATCAAATATGGCAGCATAATTCAACTCCAATCTTTGTTTTCAAAACAAAATAAGGCATCCCACACTAACCTAATAGAGACAAAACTTCTGATGCATTGGAATTGAAGAGTTCAATTAAAATGTACAAATGAGCAAGCTCTTAGCACAAAAGCAAACAACCAAACATACAACACAAGTTTTTCGCCCCCTTCTTGGATAAAAACAGGGTGTGAAAAGGAAAAATATATGTACATGTCCCATCATGAAAGCGAGATAGTCATGCGAAGCAATCATCGACAAGACTCCCAACAAACCTTCCCATGAGTCCATGAGTCCACCTCCCCGAACACCCCCCACTACTTCCTGAGCCGTAGAAGTTGCAAATAAAGGGGGAAATTCTATGAACTTTTGTTTTTTTGCATATAATGAGGAAAACGCAGGACCTTGTAATGGTTTATATTAACACGAGCACCAAAAGTCCGGAAACCTGCAAAAGTTATAGTTCAAACCAAGTAACGCCCAATCACAAATCACATCTTCCAAAAATCAGAATCTTCCGGGATCGACGACTCCTCTAACCCCAAAACCCTCAAAAAAAAGTTATCAAAACCAAAACCTCCCGAGAATTGTCTTAACCAAAAAAATAATAAATAAAACACACAACACAGTCCACATGCAATGCGTTTAAGGGAAGCCCAATTAGCTCAGTATCGACTACCATTTTTTTAGGCTCTGCAAACGAAAAGGGTTGCTTGAAAACATCACCATAATATTTATTCTCTTCAGAACACACACCCACACAGCGGAATAGAAAAATAAATAAATAAATAGATAGATAAAGCATGAAGCACGCATAAACGAGACATGCATTGCCATTCTGTAAACGCAAATTTCTAACACAAACCCTTCAAAGATTTTCAAACGGAAACATATAGCACTAACATCAGCAACCCTTTAACGCGCAAAAGATTAAAAAATAAAATTGAAAGACGAATGATCATCGAAAACAAGGAGCTTGAGAGGGAACCCTGCCTCGAGCTTTTTTGCACCGATTATGCAATTTCCTTCACGATTTGCTCATCTAAATTGCGTTTTTACTTCACTCCCCCCTTCTTTCCAGTAGTGTACTACCTGGGCAGTGTTAAGCAAATAGCAACAGCTTGTAGCAGCACTACGGAAGAAGGAAAAAAAGAAAAAAGTAAAAAAAAAACAACTCGTTTTAAGCCCATTTAAATACCCTTTAAATTGCTAAACTAATTTTAAACTTACTTAAATACCTTTTAAATTGTTTTCTTACACCATAAAAATTTCTCAATGCTAGTAAATGCACCACAAATTAAAAATAAAAAATATTATAAAACATTTATTAAACATTTCTCTCTCATAATTCTTCTACTTATACTTGTATTTCTATACATCTAATCATATTTTATACATCTATAAGAAGAAACGAGTATTGCAAGTCATTGTCTTCAATTTGTATTGAATAATTTTTGAAGTTGTGCATATGTGACAGAGGCAGAGTCACGTTTCATTCAAAAAATGTAGTTTGTAGACATTGAAGTGTGTTCAGAAATTAAAGTTTGAATGCCAAGTAGATTCGAATTTTTTGAACAAACTCAGAGTTGTTTGAAAATAAATTTTTAAACACACTATATTTGTTTGAAATTAAATTTTCGAACATAGAGGAATTTTAAAATAGAGTCTTGTTCATAAATAAATTTTTGAATGAACATGGTGTGTTTGAAAATTCATTTTTCGAACGGATTCCATTAATTTTTGTTTAAGTAACGTTCAAAGATAAAATTTCGAACATATTCAGGTTTTTCAAAAACACCAGTCCGAACACGAAACGAATCTACTAAAAAAACCCAACCATAATACATTCCAAATTCTGTTCTGACTGACGAGTTGGAAGTAGTGGTTGCGGGATGTGGTGAAAATGCAGACGGCGGGTGATGTATTCACTAGAGAAAATGACGGATTTGTCGAGATGAAGACCACGGAGTTCTGATTTTTTCTTTTTGTCCTTTTTTTTTTATTCAGTAAGAATTTTTAAGTAAATAATAATTTATAGCACAAAGAGTAAAAAACGCAGTCTAAATAACATCACCCACTTTTAATTGCATTTATTCATTTTACCTAGAAAATAGCATATTGGAGTAAACTTCAAATCGTGATGAAATAATTGTTTAATATTAGAAAGTGTTTTGAAAAGAAATAAATACTAGATATTGGTGCTTGGGAAAAGCCAGATTCTTTCTTTCTTTTTCTTTTTTTTTTCTTTTTTTTTTTTTTAGAATAATGCCAGATTCTATATTAATTATAGTGCCATTTAAATAGGTTGACTTAAAAAAAAAACTGAAAAAATAGGTCGATTTAAAATATTCAATTATTGGTCGCCTAAGCATACAAATGACATAAAATTCTGGGGTTTATTTATTTTTTTATTTATGAACCCCTATTTTTAATTTTATAATGTCGAACACCCAAGATACATTTATTTTATTTCAATTTATACTAACAATTTTTTTTTGGATTATACATCACATATTACAATTATATATGATCGTTGCAATAATGCATACCACTGAAATCATATTCTTACTCATCTGTAGTGCTTCATGTTACCAAAAAAAAAAAAAAAAACAAATTAAGAACAACAATATATGTGAAGTAGGGGACTGAAAGTAGCAAAAGTTATCCCATTCAACGAAAAAATAAACAGAGTATAACCAACTTAATCAAATGAAGCAACAGCAAGTGCTACCTCAAGATCATTTGAAGTTCCAGACACATACATTCTGTATGTTTGTATGTCCTGTTGATAAAGCTTCAGACTCAAGGCAGCGTAGTAGCTTCCACTCACACGATCATGTTTAGAAAATATGATCTCCCTTAGGATCGGCTCATGGCCGTTGAGGAGATTTCCCATGCTCAATACTTTCCTCCATGACTGGTTTGCTGTAGGTGGAGTGAACATGCTGAGGATTAGATCCCTGTCGCGTGCCTTTATTTCTTGCTTCTCGTTGAATTCCTAGTATAGGTAAACAGCAAAATTATTGAACAAAGGGAATTGACAATGGATGATTGAGGAAGGAAAATTTGAGGTGTGCCTACTATTCTGGTTAGAGCAAAACCATTTTATATTTGAAATGGACTAATGGTGCTTTGCCATGATTGAAAATAACGAATTCACATACTAAAATATATTTCAAACATTGGAAGCTTACCCTTTTAGTATCAAATTGGGCATTGGCAGAGCTTGTTCCCGTATTGGGGAGGTAGAAGTTACAACAATCACTAAAAATTGCCTGTGCAAGGTATGGTGATTGCAAGAATTTGCCATGAAGAGATGCTGCTAGTAGAATTAAATTCTCAATGTGTTCGAAAGTAGTGCATAGTCTCCTGAGGTCCTCGAGAAGTTCGATATCACTAGTCGTCTAGTCGTACTCTGTGCTGTAATAGAAGCAGTAAACTGTTACTTGGAATTATGCACAAGGAATTACAGAAGTAAAAGGTACCGAGATAACACTACCATGCAAATATTTGAGCATAGATGCGATAGTCATGTATAATTGTTCCATTTTGATGGTCATCTGCTTCATATCACCGAATGAAGTTTGATTAAGAGTGTCAGCTGCTGCTCTAAAGGCGGTAAAAATCATTTGTTCCAGCAGTTGACATGGTCTTAAAGTCTCCAGATAATGAAGAACCTAAATCCAGATAACACAATGTCAAAAATGACTGAAGAATTATGTTAACCGAAGAACGCACAATATGAGAGCTGAATTGGCACCATTTAGTAACTCTGATGTCAATGCAAAAATTAACTGGGTTACTCAATTATAGAGTAACAGATGAAATGCAATCGACAAATATATGGATATGTCCATATATGAGTAAAGAATAGAAACAATATGATCAGTAAATAGAACCTTTTCTCCTTCTCTATTTGGATCCCAAAGTGGTTTCTGTTCAGAAGCAGGCACAGTGGGAGCTTCATTCCAGATTTTTCTCCATGACTTCCCTGGATCAGACATTCTCTCTGAAAGTTTCCCACGAGGAGGCCATACACTGGATTTAGACACTCCGATCTCCTCATTGCCATCGTTTTCCCAGTCCGTGGTGAATGCCATCGAATAAAATCTTCAAAGACAGAATCAGGATTTGCAGCCTTAAATTCAGACATATCTGCAGTCAGGTTTAGAGAATTTTTTTCCATGGTAAGAATACATAATGTGGCAAAAATAATGTTGAATAAAATTATAGCAAAAAGTGAGGGGAAACCCCTATAGCATGCTCTCATTTGATATGATTTGTGAAGCTAAAGTGCAAAAGTTCATCAAGAAGACGTAGCCTACAGGCTGATAATGAGAATCACTGAATCAAGCATATCAATACACAAATTACAGAGTGCCTAAAAGCACCCATCTTCTTACCTCACAAACCTCACCCATGCATCCATGCATGCATGCATGTATGAGAAAATGGGAAAAAAAATAGTAGAAAAACAAAAAAGAAAAGAAGCTGCAAGCTGGCCGACTAATTATTTAATATCATATAAAGAAGTAATCGGACTAGAAACTAGAAAGCGTGACCTTGAGATTAAAAAAAGAAAGGCATCCCAGGATGCCACTCATTTCTACAACTCTTAACTGTACTCCAGTAGAATACTGCAAGGGCTGATTGATAGGCCAGTGACTAACCTCTTACTGGTGGAGACTTTTTACTGAGAGTAACAAGACCAGTAGTTTTGAACAATTTTGAGTTTTCTGACTTTAGGAGAGAGGGTGTCAATCTCGTACAGGAAAGGGAAAGGACTAGCTCTATACCTGCCTGTTTATTTCTAATAAGAAATACAGTTTAAACTTCTTTGTTATCTTCCTAAAGACTTTCAGATGGAACATGGTTTTCCCACTTTGCCCAAATGACTGCCCAACTTTCACTAGAATTTTCCAGACCCCAAAAATTAATGAGATGCCAAGACCATCGTTCATTGTTCCAGTTCATCACAAAAGCGCTACTATTGTTCCTATGGAAGAGAGAAAACATACAATATATACATAACAATCTGATGTGATAAACCTATATGAGAGGAAAGGTCTTCCTAAAGTAAATAAAAATCTCGGGCATAACAAAGAAAGTCAATTACCAGGTGCCAGAATTTCTTTTTCAAGTTGAGCAGAGAAGCTCTGCAATGAAATGCACAAAACAAATATAAGTTGGCATATATGTATCTAACAGAAACAAGTCACAAGCTATCTAATACTTTACTCAGCAGCCACTAAGGAGACAAGAAACAATTTCAAGAAATTAAAATGGGCATGTTTAGACAACAAATGATTCTTTTTTTTCTTACAAAGGAATCACCCATGGCTTCAGCAGCTTTCAGTCGTACTTCGTGCATGTCTTCTGTCATAGGAGGTGGCTCCTACAGTAAGAGTAAGTAAATGGATGCATCTTACTTTGTTGATTGAGACAAAGCAGCAGAAAGTGAACTACCTGGGTGATTGGAGCATGCATAATCTTGCGTGATTTTAACAGCATCATTGACTCTGCTACACCAGCTGCATCACTACTGAAGATATCTAGAATAACTCTCTACGGCATTCTAGAACCAAGCAAGAAATCTGTGATACACAAACCAATATGGTTGAGAATATAGACGCGGAGTCGCCGAGGAATATTTATATCATATCAATAGCATAGTTTCCATCAAAAAGCACAAATATGCACACAGCATTTGTTGCCTGTAACTATCAAGTGCGTTGGAGCATTAGATTAGGTAACCTTATCCACAGTTCCACACCCCCAATTTTTATGGATATAAATATCAAGCTTGTAGTGACAGAATCATAAATAAATACAAGAAAAGGATATAAAAATTAAATGCATCCTAATCCCCCATTCCATCTCATCAGAACCAGCACAGAAACTCTCGGATTGTGTTACAGTGAAAATTCCTCTCATCTAGTACCAATAAATAAAAAACTGACATATCCAACCGAAGAGGTCCATCTCTTTTACTCCATAATTTTATGCCTCTTGCCAAATGTGGCCCCTAGTAACCACAGTTTTTAAACATATTTGGTTCAATTCCTAGGGAAAATCATGAATGTCAAAAGCATCAAGGGTACAGGAAGGTTAATTATTGCCAGCTCAATCTCGCAGGAGCTAACCAAATCTGGGCAGCTAATCAATGGAAGTCATCTCATCTAACTCAATCAGTTCTCTACCTCTCAACCCAAAACACTGAAATAAAATCATTGGAGGAAGGGAACCATTTTCAATTTGAATTGTTTCAATCATCCAACTGAAAACTTTTGAAGAAGAATGAAGAATCTTAAACCGATGGCTTCACTTTGAAAAATTTCACAATTCAGAAGCACACATTAATGAAAGAAATTCAGCTACTTCCATGAAAGAAACGTCAAGATCTTAGGTATGGTTATTATATTTAAACGGGAAAACAAATTGCATAATCTGCAAAAAGAGTTTTAACGTAATTATATTCAATAACTTATCAGAAGTTAGGAATGAGGGGAAAACCCCCCCTAAAATAAGTTTCCAAACTCCTTAGTGTTAGCTTTTATACCTGTCATTTTTCCTGCCAGAACCTTCTTTACTTACTCCATGAGAAGCAGAAATATCCCTTGGAATCTGAAGATCTTCCTGCAGTCAGATGTTTACTGAATGTAAATGATAGATGCCAATGTTATAGAAGAAGTACAAGGAGCCAAATCAAAACAAAATAACAGAACCTGAGTACTCTCAGATTCATCTGCACCAACAGTGTGTCCTTCAACCTCTCGATACTTTTTATCAATGCACACAGCAAGCTAAAAACCCAAAGCGGATTGAAAAAACTAAAGAGAGAGGGGGAGAGAGATAATCCTGCTCCCATGTCTATTATCTAGATAGTTATTAAAGCAACCAACCATGTGCAATTTCTGGTTTATCCAACAATTGTTGGCATTCTTGGTAATTGTTTTGATTCTTCCCAACACCAACGGACCTCCCGCACAAACTCTATCCAGAAATACCCCGTATACTGCAATTTCAGAACCAAACAGCATGCTAGAAAAACTGTGCAATCGAGAACTTTTATGCTCTGCTGGAGAGGGACCCGTCTCTGCTTCCACAACTGCAGAGAAAAAACTGAAATTAACTAAACTAAAAAATTGAAACACGTGTACAACTGCAGCTAAACAAATTCGGATTAAGAAATCCTATTTACACGTTTTGATCTTCAGTAGTTACTTTTACAAACTCAACCATTAACTCATCTTATGGTTAATTGATGAAAGAGATCTTTTAGCACACGATCAAGAACGGTCGGTGGAGGTACAACTGCTGAATCAGAATATATAAGCAATGGGAAATTTTGGAACCTGATACAAAGTCCTCCATGAATTTAGCCTCTGATGACATTTCCAGTGCCTTAATAACCAAAAGATGCAGTTGGGAAGCAAAATAGCAAATCCAATGGTGCTTCCATCAGAAATGTCGCTGCTAAACATGGATGAATGCAAATCATTCAACTTCATACTAATAAACTCTATTTGGAATGTTTACATGACTTTAACTTGATATATCCTCGATCTAGCAAAATGTTTGATTACTTTTATCATGATATTTCTTTTTTACTTTAGAATGATGTAATAAACCATAAATATAATTATTAAATCTTAAATGGAATATAATAAAATCTAATCGGCACGGAGTCAATTCTAATTGGACTATTAACAAGATTTTGGCATTACAGTGTCTTTATTTTGCACAATCTACTAAACTCTAATTGGGATGTTAGCACTATTTTAATATGATATTTTCTTGAATTTATCATGATTTACTAAATCCTAATTTGGACGTTAACACGACGTTGGCATGATATTTTCTCAATTTTAGTATAATATTTATATTGATTTTAACATGATATATCATTTGACTTTAGCATGATGTAATAAACTATAATTAGAATTAATAAATCATAATTATGATAGAATAAACTATAATTGGATGTCAGCATGACTTTAGCATGATATTTTCTTGATTTGGCATGATCTACTAATTCCTAATTGAGACCAATAAACTCTAATTAAGATGTTACCACAACTTATTAGTAATGATATTTCTTTCATTTTAGCATAATGTTTATATTGATGTTAACATGTTATTTTATTTAGCAAGATGTAATCAGCATTAATTGGGACTAATAAATCCTACTTGTGATATAATAAACTCTAAGTGTAATTAATAAACCCTAATTGGGCCTAATTGGGATGGAGTAAACCATATTTGAGTTGTTAACATGATTTTAGCATAATATTTATTTGATTTTAGAATGATCTACCAAATCATAATTGAGTCTAATAAATCGTAATTGGGATGTCAACACAACTTTAGCATGTCATTTACTTAATTTTAACACAATGTTTGTATTGATTTTAGCATGATTTTTTTTTTACTTTAGCATGATGTAATGAACCTTTACAGAGCTATAATATATAAACTCTGACTAGACTATAATAAATCATAATTGAGATTAATTGTAACATCCCAGAATTTCAGAATATATTAAGGAGTTTTCTAAATTTATTTAGAAGACTAAAGAAAATAATTTGAGCTAAAATAAAGTAAAACAGATGTAAGTCGCGACCTTTTTGTGTATTTTATGTGAAAATCGATTATAAGATTTTGCATTTGCCGCCGGAAGATTGTCAATATTGGTCTTTTCTGGCATGTAATGACCTAAAAGAAAGCCGTTGGTGCTTTCAGAATTTTATTCTGACCTTTACAGGAGTCCCGTAATTGAAAATCGTAAAGGGAAAAATCTGTGAATAGTAATTTATGCGAGCGTTCGTGATTTGAAAAATTTATGAAATCCTCCTCTTTGATCCGAGACTTGTTCTAACAAGCCTATCTTATAGAAAATGACCCAAGTAATCTGTTAGCCTTCACGGATTGCCAATCTGAGGTCAATCGAACGCTGGGGAG
Organism: Perilla frutescens; assembly: GCA_026008535.1. NCBI lineage: Eukaryota > Viridiplantae > Streptophyta > Magnoliopsida > Lamiales > Lamiaceae > Perilla > Perilla frutescens. The sequence goes on from BRKX01000019.1 coordinate 6,741,132, forward strand.
CAAAATCTGTCAGTCAAAATGAATAGTAAAAGTAATTTTTGAAAGGGAATCTTTTCTCGTTTCTCTTCAGACGACTTCTTCGTCATCCCGAGTCGGGTTGGTTCAATAGTACTCGAGCCAACGAGTCTCTCGGTATTTTCAGATTTTGTGTCGGAGGTCATTTGGACCTCGCCATTGAATAAAACAACTTTTATTGAATTCGGAAATCACTTTATCAGTATTTTATATCCGAAAAAGTTATACCCGCCCCACCTCAGCTTTTCCTATAAATAGGGGAGGGGGGATTCATTCTTCCTTGCTCATTCTCTCTCTTCTCTCTCGTTCTCTCTCGTTCGTGTTGACGAACGAGAGAAACCTGGGCCTGTGCCGAGTAAATCACGCATGCGGGCCCAGGTTAAGTTTTATTTGGGGGGGAGGGGTGCTGCTGCTGCGGGAGCAGCTATCGAGCGCCGGAAGGCTACCGGAGAGCCGCCGCCGCTGCCGTGGATGGCCGAAATCGCCGTCGTCGTGTCGTCGTCGCGCCGCCGCTTCAGATGTCTCGTTTCGGTCCATTTCTCATTCTTTATAGTTGAAATTTTAATATGTTGTGTGTTTTAAATAGTGCTTCATTTCGTATGTTGAGTGTGTTGTCGTCCGGTGGCCGGAAACCGGCAAAAACGCCGGAAAACATGAAAAATAAAGGGGCGCCGATCAGTTTCGGTTTTGACCCATTTTTGCCCGTTTCGGATCGTCAAATCGAAAAAGTTTGAACTAGAAAGTTGCTTGAAATATTATTTCCTATAGGACTGCCAAGTTTCATAATTTTCCGATAAATTTTGATTAAAGTCGATTATTTTAATCAGGCGGTTATTTTTATAACTAGAGCATATGATTTCAGAAAATTCCAAAAATTGTATAATTTAATAAAGATATATGTGGGGTTATGTCTGATTATTTTCATAATTTTTGGACAAGTAAAAAGTGCAATCGAGATTAGCTTTGTAAAATTTAATTAAAATGGCAAGTTATGGAAAGTGACCTCTGTCAAATCTTTTGGTCCCATTAAATAGGAAATTATATTTTGGAATTTATTTCCTCCTGTGTGAAAGTTGTATGAGGTCTCTAGAGTCGCACATTCTTAGTTGAAATATAATTAAAGTGAATAAAAGCTCTAATTAAATTAAAGTCGAGTTCTGAAAATTAGAGTAGCAGTCCTAAAATAAGGTTTGACCTTGTAGAACTTGTTGAGCCAGTCAGAGAAGCTGACGGATGAATATCGAGAAGTTTGATCACCCGAGTTGATCTAATCGAGGTGGGTTTATTTGCAAAACCTATCTATATTTGAGTTATTAACTCATAAATGTGATAGTCATAGTTAGAATATCCAAATAAAATATTTGATGAATTATCTGCTCAAGTCTCTGCTAGAGTAATAGTATTATACTGTTGTATAATGAGAGCATAGTATTATACTGATGTATAATTATCGAGAACATAGATTATGCTTTGCCATAATTACTGAGAATATAGATTATACTTCATCATAATGGTTGAGAATATAGATTATGATTTATCACAATAAATGAATATAGATTATGCTTTGACATAATTAAATAGAATAGATTATGCCTTATCATAATAAAGTCTTGTGATTAAAAGTTAAAGTGTAGAGTTTAAAGTTCATAGTATATAGATTAAGGTTAGAGGTTATATTTAAGTCTAATATTCATAGTTTAAAGTTACAGTAAATTAAATGTTTATTGTGTATTGATTATACTTGTGTATAATGAGTTGTACTTTTTGGCTTGTGCATTTATTATTGAACACAAGTTATAGAATAATTTCCGGTTAAGGAATATGAAGCATAATTGAAGTAAGTTGCTAGAGAAATTAAAGGTTAGCATAGTTGCTATATTTAGAGGATGACATAGTTTTTATACTTATGTCATATTACGCGCTTTATAGAGAACATAGATCAAAGGATAGGCAGGAACTGTGATTCTTGCAGTTGTGATGTTAATCACTAAAGGTGTCACTGTGAGGTAACTTCTGCACATACACGTGATCTAGACATCACTATAAGGAGTCAATGCTAGGTAACCCCTGGTATACTCATGGCCAATGCTAGGTAACCCCTGGTACACTCTTCTCGGATTAGCGAGGTAACCCCTCCCTTTTCCTATCAGCGACATGTCATAGAGTGCAGTACACGACAGAAGGAGCTACAGGGTACCAAAGAGAAGTAAAGGTTTGCAGAAATGGAAAGGGCTTTCGCGTTTTGCTTTCCATTATCTGTATTTATATTTGGATATTCTGTTATAGTTTTTATTAAAGATTGAGTTAAAAGTTTAACCCACTGAGTGCTTTAGTACTCACGCCCAAAATATTTTCAAAATGTTTTTCACAGGTTGAGATGCGGGAGGTGATGGCTCGATGTACTGTTGTGGGTTGATCATGCCTTGCTGTCTCGTTCAGACTAAATTATTGCTCATGAGTATGTTGTTATGTGATACAATATTACTCCATTGTTTTCCGTTTAAACTCTGATACAGTTGCCCCATAGTATGATTGCATGCTATGTTTTATTTTTGGGCTTATCTGAATTGTATTCTTTATTGAATCATGAGAAATAAAGTCCCACTTCTTTTCATAAATCCAAGCATGTTTCATTACAGTTTTCGACCTATGAGTTGGTCATATTTAGTTAAGTGTTGGATTTTGTTTATTTTCCAGTTGACCTATGAATGGGTCTTATCTTGATTAATTGCTTATGTCCTATGAATAGGATATAACATAGTTTATTTGCCTCTGACCTATTGATGGGTCTTAGTTGTTGTGACCTATGGAGAGGTCAAGTGTATAATATATGATTGTTGAATGAATAAAACAAAAAATAATCTATCTCTACAATTAATTCCTAGCATCACAATTTGTCATCTTTTTGCACTTGTCGCACATTCTGAATGGTTTCTTCTTATTTCTTGTGGTTTTCTCTTTCTTAGATTTCAAGTGATTGCCAACCGGGAGAGAGGTGGCCACACAACAAATCCAGAAGGGGCATGTAAACTGTAGAATTGCTCAAACATCATCCGCTTACTATGCGAAGTTGAAGCTTGATCATCACCAAATTGAAACAACGCTTTCAAATTACACAGACCATCTAAAAATGAATTAATTTTCTCCAGATCACTTTTAACAAAGCCCAAACAAGAATAAAATTATAAAAATATTTGATTCATCAAACTCCTAGAGACACTATTCTTCTTTATTTTAACTGCATTACTCACATTATCAATCTCAATGATTGTGTTCTTCTCACTCTCCCGATTGCTGCAGACATACTTCCATAAAATGGTTTCATCTCTACACTTTTTTTTCTTTTGCAAGACGAATGTCAAAACCATATGATTATGCATAGATCTTAAAAAATTTACACACCCTCATCGGAAATTTTTAAATTAATAGGCTTCAGTTCAGTATTCGGTAAGTAGTAATTGGTCATATCACTACGATCACTCAACAAAGAAAAAAATTATCACATAAAACAAAACAAAAAATATATAACAGAGATACATATAACAACCTAATTAAATGGAAAATTATAACATGTTAATATGGTAATATAGTCATGCTAAAAGAGGTTATCATGATATTTATAAATCCCAATTAATATAGACTACAAAATCATAAAGTTGTATGTTATCATGCTAAAATTAATAATTGCACATGCTAAAAATGGCAATATTCCTGTAATTTCTAATATGGCTATATCGACAGGCTAACAACGAAAAACAACTATATGACATGATACCTAAACAAACAAATCAAATCAATCATACAACAAAAGTACATACACAACAACAGTGGATTTTGATGATCGACATTATTAAATAAATAACACAACAAACACAAACCCTAATCGACACACCAAAGTGAAAAAAAATTATTGAACAATATAAAATAAATAATATACATGGAGTTTCTATAAAAATACAACATCAATAAATTATACCGATTGCATCATCGAATCTTCATAACAAAATGATGAAGACAGAAACTAAAATAAGATGAGACATAAAAAATTGTTAGAAAGAAAAAGAAATAAGTCGACACACCAAACTGCAAAAATAAATTGAAAAAAAAGATACATGAAATCACTATACAAAGACAACACCAATAAACTCTACATACAAATCGCAAGGTCGAATCTTCATGATAAAAAGATAAAAAGCAGAAACTGAAAGATGATGAGAAAATCAAAATGGGGCGAAGAAGAAGATGTAAATCAGCGAAAGAGAAAAAAAAGGAAAAAGATGAATATGAAAAAAAAATCTGAAGAAAGAAACTTGAATTATCAAATTGCTATATTACTTTGCCTTCATTTAAATTTGTCAAAAATAATAAAAATGTCATCGCTCCATGTTTTGAATCTCCACCGTCAGATTGAGTCATTAGGTGGATGAAATGTGTTCCTAATTTCCACATGAGGGAAGAGTTCTTATTTGAATCGTTCCATATATATATATATATATATATATATATATATAATGGTGGGGACTGGCTGTAAAAAGGAAAACAGATAATGTGTTTAGAAATTCCCAATAAATTAGGCTCCTTAGTGGCTTTGAGCCGTTGGCATGGGATGACTGTAAAAAAGGAAAACGATGTTTAGAATTTTTCAAGATTTACATATTCCTCTATAGTTTTCTACCTTCGGCATGGCTCGTCATAAAGACAATTTTATTCGGTCATTTTTCCTTTTCTTTTCATGACCTTTAAAATTAATAAAAGACAAAAACTTGTATGAGACCGTCTAACGGGTCTCTTACGTTAGACGGATCTCCCTAACCCAACCTGGCCCTGATCCGGCCCCGACTCGACCCGACATATATATTAAAAAAAAACGGATTCTCTCGCCTTTAACTCCCCGATTCACCCCTCTCCAGCGATTCTCTGCTCGCCGCATTTCCCTCTCACCCGCGATTCTCTCCTCCTCACCAACCGCCAGTGATTGTCCCCCATAACCGTACTCCTTCATATTAGTCACAACCGCGCACCGTTCACAACCGTCACCATCCTCGCTCTCCCGCACCATTCCAGGCAACTATTGGTGAAATTTTTGCGAGCACCATCACCGTGAACAAATTTCCGATCACCGGTGTTCCAGTCACAACCTAAATCGGTTCTACGAGGTCGACATCTCCGGCGCCGACTTCGAGTTGATTCTGTAAGTTTATTTAGGGTTTTTGTATTTTTAGGGATTTGATTTTTTTCCTTGAATTAGAAGTTGGTTGAAGTTTACATAATGGGTAGAGATATGTTGTGAGTTCAGATTTGTAATTTAGGGATTTGATTTTAGTAATTTGTAATACATTATTTTAGTCGTTCAGATTAGCGTTTTAGGGATTTGATGCAAATTTACTATTTCTTGAATGAATTGGGATTTGGGATACTGTCTTTTCTAGAAATTTATCAATGGCTTGTTTCTTGAAGGATTGAAGAAGATTTTGACTTTTTTCTCTGTTTCTCTTTGCTGTGTGCCATTGCTACTACTATATGTAAATCTTTAAGTGTTTCTCTTTGTGTTGATTGTGTGTTGTAGCCATTGAAACTGTGGACACGCTTGTTTATATATATTGCAGGAAGAGTCTCATTAGTTGTTGACACGTACTATGATGCTTTTATTCTATGCTTTGTAGTTAGATTTTTTAGCGATGGAACGAATTAAGAAAAGATTGCAGTGACCTAGTACGTCATTACCTAAGGAGAACAAAGATGATGCTCCTAGGTATGAATTTTGGTATTTTCAGATTATGATGTTGTATATTTTGTGTTACAAATTATTTATGTTATTAGTGTTAATCATTATTAATCATGTCATTTTTATTGCAGTGAGAATACAGAAACAAATGTTGACGTTCCAAGGACATATAAGAGGCGTAAACCATCTGTTAAGGAAGCCAAGGTCAAAGATGTTGTTGTCAGGTAGTATATATATGCAGTCAACATTTTTTACTAATTTGATACATTACGGGTTCTTAGTGATACTTTTATGTTAGTTAGACATACTTACATCAGTTTGTGATACTTATTCTTATTTAGTGATACTTTATGTTTATTTAGTGATACTTTATATTTATTTAGTGATACTTTTACATTCTTTAGTGATACTTTTACATTCTTTTAGTGATACTGTATTTTTGAAATATTGATACTTGACAGGTTTTTAGTGATACTTTTATGTTAGTTAGAGATACTTACATCAGTTTGTGATATTTATTCTTATTTAGTGATATTTTATGTTTATTTAGTGATATTTTTACATTCTTTAGTGATACTGTTTTTTTGAAATGTTGATACTTGACAGGTTCTTAGTGATACTTTTATGTTAGTTAGAGATACTTACATCAGTTTGTGATACTTATTCTTATTTAGTGATACTTTATGTTTATTTAGTGATAGTTTTACATTTTTTAGTGATACCGTATTTTTGAAATATTGATACTTGACAGGTTCTTAGTGATACTTTTATGTTAGTTAGAGATACTTACATTAGTTTGTGATACTTATTCTTTTTTATGTTTATTCATGACTTTTAGAAGTAGGGATGCTTATTTTTTAATAGTGATACTTTGATGTTAATTAGTAATACTTTGATGTTACTTAGTGATAATATTTTACTTATTATTTTTTTTCATATTGCAGTGAACATGATGATGAGGAATGTGATGAGAGTGATGATAACAATGTTGAAGAATCTTCCTCTGAACATGAAGTCAAACATGAAGCTAAGAGAACAAAGAGGACAAAAAGATCTGGTGAAGTGCAAAAAAAAAAAAAAAGTCATTACTATTCAGAAGAAACTAATAAAAAAGACTGATGATGAAAATGAAGAGTGTGATGGCAGGTAATTCATTTTTATTAGTATTTATACGCTACAGCCAGAAAATTTATAATTACTAATGTCTTATTTTTTTCATTGCAGTGGTAAGACTTTTTTGACCAAGTGTAGGTCTGCTGGGCTATCTTCACTTGCTCCAAAACTGAATGATTATCAAAGAAGGGCTGTGGAGGAGATTGGATTTTTTGGTATGCTACAACTGAGAGGTTTTGGGAGGATGTCTTGGCAGATGATATTGTGGTTTGTGGAGAAATTCAATGGAGCAACTCGTGTTTTGTCATTTGAAGGTAATAGAAACTTAGTTATTACCTCAGATGACATTCACGATTTATTTATGTTGCCTAGAAATGAGGGGATTCCTGTATTGAGGAACGATGATGGGACTAAGGATTTTCTTACTGATTTTAAGAATAGAAATAGAATTGGGGATAACTTGTATGTGTCTTCTGTGCAAAAGATGTTACTTGAGATGGAAGATGGGGGGATGATTTTAAGAGATTGTTTGTTTTGTACTGTTTGTCAACTTTTCTCGCTCCTACTGCCAATCAATTAGTTTACTTGAATGTGATGAGATCCCTAATGTCTGTTGAGAGGATCTCTTCATTTGACTGGTGTGGGTATGTGTTGGAAAAAATGTGCTATGTGATTCGTATGTTTCATAGTTCTAGGACTCTTATGCACTTGAATTGTTGCCTTCTTGTGCTGCCACTGTTTTACTTTCATTTAAATGGAAAGGTCGTGTGTCACCTACGACACTCCCTCTGATCCAGCACTGGGACAAAGAGTCCTTTAATTAGAGCTAGATTGCGTGCTGAGTTGAATGCAGGGGGTTTTGGTCATGGTGAATGGGTAGAAGGAGTCTACCCTATTACCAAGGGTGCTCCAAGGTTGGAGGGGGATGTAGGTGGGGTAGATGATAGGTTAATTGATGAAGGTGATATGCATGTTCAAGGTCCAAGCTTAGAGCCAAGAGCTGGACCAAGTCGAGAGGTGCCTGCTTCATATGTTGTAGATGGGAGATCTGTAACATTTCAACTCCCAGCTACTGAGTAGGACAATGAGGAGATTTCTAGGATTGCTAAAGATGTGAGTTCATGATTTATATTTTATCTTATTTAGTGATGTATTACTGTTTATTAGTGATACTTGACTTGTATTTTTTTTTCCGGCCTTTGGAAGAAGCTTTGTTGCTGATGAAGAGGGATTTGAACATGGTTACTCATGTTCATCTGGAGAGGCTAGCAAAGATAAAGGATTTGATTCAAGTGAACATGGGGACAGAAGAATTGCCTTCATTATCTCCCGATTCGATGTTTTTCTCATGCTTGAAGCTGCATGAATACATTGATGAAGTTGTGGACAACTTTTGGAAGATGAAGGCTGAGAAGGGGGAGAAAGTTTCAGAAGATGTCCTGGTTAAGTTGAAGCCAGAGCGTGCACAGAAGGAGGCTGAAGAAGAAGAAGAAGAGTTTGAATGCCCAAAGTTTGATTTGCTAACACCTACACCGCCCGAGGATGTAAATAAGATTATCGACGATGTAGTGTCTGGTATTATTTTCTGTTTTTTGTACTAAATATGATTTTATATGTGTGTTAATTTTTTTATATGTTTGATGTTAATACTTTTACTTTATTCATGCAGATCTGCAGAATTTGGGTGGGGAAGGTGATAAAGGCATTGAGCTCATTCGAACTCCTCCTTCAAGACGTCCGTGCACGGAAAATCTGCAGCAGAATATTGATGAGCAAGCTGGTGGAGAAGGTACTTCAGAGAGGAGGGAACCGTGGCCTGTTCCTGATGGCTTCCCGTTCAGGTGCCGTTTTCTATTGAGCTATGCTAAGCTACTGTATGGTATAACGAGGGAGGAGAAAGATATTGTCGACTACTGCCTTATTGATGCGGTTGGTCATCGGTAAGTGATATTTTAATTTTTTGTTAATATTATATTAGTGATGCTTCAGTTATTGTAAATGATACATTTTTGAATGTGTACAGTAAAAGTGGACAGGTTTTTGAGTATCGTGGAGAAGTTTTTGTAAACTTTGATGCGATCAGAACAGTGAACGATACAAAGATGATAAATATTACTATTGTTGATGCGTGGGCTTTGTTGATGATTAAGTCAGAAAGGGTTTTTAAGATGAATAAAAGCTTCTGTTTCAGTGCCCAACATTCTATAAGGATTTATAACTCTTTTGTGTAGATGCATAAGTGTTCATTTATTTCTTATAGTCACATATGCATATTACTGATTTTTTTTATTTTTGTAGGTATACCTTGCGGGTGTTCTTGAAGGCAAAGAGCATGAAGAGAAGATTCGAAAAGTTTGGGATTACTGGGTGTCAAGAACTGAATTTCAGTTGTCAGATTTGTACAATGTGGATAGGGTAATATATTTGGATATTAAAAAAATTAATATAGTTATTTTGGAATTCTAACTTCTTGTGTTTATAATTGCAGATTTTTATCCCAATCTGTCATTCTTATCATTTTGTTGTTGTTGTTGTGATAAACTTTCTTGAGAAAAAAATTCAATATCTGGATAATCAAATTACCCAGATCGATCGAGATGATGTGATGTTCAAGCTTGCTGAGATAGCTGTAAGTATCAATTATTTAGTAGTACATTTCTGAAATGGTGATACTTGACACTTATGTAGTGATACTCTATCTGTTACTGAGTGATACTTTATTTTTGCTTAGTGATACTTGGTGATTGTTGGTTTTTTTATAAACAGTGATACTTTATTTTTTAAATGGTGATACTTGATAATTTTTTAGTGATACTTTTATGTTACTTACATTATGTGGTGATAGTTATTAGTGATACTTTATATTTATTTAGTGATACTTTTACATTAACTAGGTTTATCTTAGTGATTCCTTGTTTTACACATAGTGATACTTTGGTTTTAGTTAGTGGTACTCTTAGTTTTGCTTAGTGATACTTGACTGCATAAATTGCTGAAATATTTATCTTGTGCAGTGTGAACAGATGGGGGTTTTTCTGAATCAGATCAATCATCCAAAATGTGCAGATTTCGAGTCATATGGTGTTGAATTCCCAGCTTTCAATTGGAACAGAACTGGGCGAAACATCGATTGTGCAATTTATATCATGCACCAAATGGAAAACTTCCTTGGTGCTCCTTATGAGAGTTTGGAGTTGTCTAAGGTATGGAATGATGTAATTGAAATGTTAATGCAGTTTTAATATTTTTTGTTGTAATGTGACACATTTTTGTCTATTGCAGCTTGATGGAAGAAGGAGATTGAGAACCCAATATTGTGCAAGGATTTTGCTTTCACCACTAAATGGTTTGAGAAAAAATATTCAACATGATGCTCTTGAAATTATCAAGAATAACAAGAAATATAAACAATTAGAAGCTGCTGGTGGTGTTGGCGGATGAATGTAGCTGATTGTTGGAGATAGGATGTGTGGATAGTCTAACATGCTAGGTTAAAGGTTAATCTTTTGGATGTTTCATTAGTTTCTGTAATGAATATCTGTTGATTTTTGGATGTGAAATATTGAAATGTTGGGGGGTGGGAATTTAACATGTGTTAGTTTGAACAGCTAGTATGAACAATTTAGTGTTTGGTTAGGTTTTAATATTTACCCTCGAAAGTGGCTGGATGTTTGTTGTTTCCCTTTGCATGACTAATCACTATGCCTAACATTATTATGACATTTCCATCTGAAATTGGTCCTCTTATAACGCTAATGCTTGAAAAGGTAGGTACCATTCTTGAAATTGAAATAACATCTCCTTGGCTAACTACACCACATAAACATTAGAAATTAGCACAATTTTTTTTAATGATATCTTAACCACTATAATAAATGATTTTATTAGAAATTAGCACAATTCTTTGTGATAGATATATTCCAACCAGGAAACACGTATGTCCCTTTAGAATATTCATGGATACCATATTAATGAAAATAATTTTTCCTAATCGGGATGAAGAAACTAAATAACGTATTTGCCCTCATCTATGATGTACGTGATATAGACATTGTCTTCTCATCATTCTGCAATTTTTTATGCAATTGGGCTAGAAAGTCAGTTGGGCTATTAGATGCATTTAGATTGTTTTATGTTTTAACAATAATATAATAAGAAAATCACAAGTTATATGATGAAGAAAATCATAGTATCAATAGTGATGAGTAAAGTATCACTAAGCATCCGTGAAGTAACACTATTTGATAATCACAGTTTCAATAATATAATCTAGGATACATTTCTCAAAACAATCTAAATGCATTCTCAAAACAATCTGGGATTAGGGGTTTTAGACCCAAAATCACAAGTTATATGATGAAGAAAATTACAGTATCAATACTGATGAACAAAGTATCAGTAAGCATCCGTGAAGTAACACTATTTGATAATCACAGTTTCAATAATATAATCTGAGATACATTTCTCAAAACAAACTGAATGCATTCTCAAAACAATCTAGGATTACGGGTTTTGGACCCAAAATCACAAGTTATATGATGAAGAAAATCACAGTATCAATACTGATGAATAGAGTATCACTAAGTAACACTATTTGATAATCATAGTTTCAATAATATAATGTGATACATTTCTCAAAACAATCTGGGATTAAGGGTTTTGAACCCAAACTCTTTTGCAATTGAAGTGCCACCTGTATTCTTTTTTTTTTTTTTTGAAGGTGCCCTTTGATTCTTTTTCTCCTACCCTTTGTGGTTGAACGTGCAGGATCCAATATTGGAATAGAAGAGCTTGAAACATCCGTATCTGCCACAGAAGGCACTGTAATCAGCAGCTCTTCAACATATGCTACAACCTTGTTATGCTCTTCTTCAAGTATCTTTCTTGCCTCTTCATTATCTTTGACTTTCTAATAGTAGCATAGTACTTTCTCATCATATGATTTCTCCAAGAAATAGAATCTGTATTCTGGTCAGGTTGCTCAGTTCCATTTCCAAATCTATCCCACAAATGAGCTTTCACCATTTTTGTCCATCTTTTATTAATATAAAGCTCAGGTATCTCAACTATTGAATGCATATGAAGTATTCTGAGGATATGAGAACATAACAACCCACAAGCTTCAAATCTTTTACACGAGTAGACTATGAATTTATCAAGTTCACTAAAACTGACATTATGAATTGTAATGCCCCCGTCATCCTTGACATTATAGAATCACAGTCTTTCATCAGAGTGAATGAGTTCACAATTCAAGGATATACACTTCAAAAATTCAGCTTCAAAATCAGTAAAGGGAGTCAATGTATATACTTCTGAAGCATGCTTGAGAAGTCCGGTCAAAGGCATAAACGATGTAGGTTGTGCTCTTGAGCATTGGAATTCGTCAGATACTTCATTTCTCCTCCAAGATTGGAATATTCTTCTGAAAATATCATAAAATTTTGTCAAGCTTGTTGACTTCCTTGCATTGAATCCAATGGCACTATTTGTGCTTTCACTTCTTTGGAATGATAAAATTCCAGCAGAGAAAAAGTCCTTGTTCAAGCCAGTGCACCACTTCTCCTTGATCAAATAGAGTCTGGAAAACCACAAGTTGTCCTCTAAATGATATGTTGATATCATAGAGCTCCAGCAATGTTTGAATTCCTCTCTATTTGTGCATCCGGACAATCATTTTTGAAATTCATTAATGAAGGACTTGTTCACTTTCAAATTCCAAAACCGGTTTATTGCATTTTGGTACAAATGCCACAAGCATAACCGGTGTCTTGCATCAGGAAAAATCTGCATTGAATAAAAAAAATTAACTGAAAAATTTATATACAGTAAATGATCACTAGATATGATGTAAGTGCTATTAACTATTGACAAAGTATCATTATCATATAAACCTGTACCAGCAGATGACATCTCAAATAAAAGATTAATTTAAGTGAATTATGATAAAATAGAGAAATATACCTGTTCTATTGCAGTACCAATAGCTAGGTCTTGATCGATAAATATTGATATAAGACATTTCCTCTCAATTGATTTCTTAAAAACTTCAAAGAGCCATAGAAATGATTCAATCCTCTCATCCGATATGAATGCACATCCAAACATCACATTTTTCCAATGATTATTGATCCCTACAAATGGTGCACAAATAAGGTTATACTTGTTTGTACGATATGTTGTGTCAAATACAACAACATCACCGTATATCATATAATCCTCTTTCATCACGGCATCCCTCCAAAAAACATTTGACAATCTCCCTTCACCATCTAACTTGACTCTAAAGAAAAAATCTTTATTTTCAACACCCTATGCATGCATTTCATCAATGAGTGTTTGAGCATCTCCTCCTTCAATAATACTCATCTTCAACTGGTTGACATAGTTTAAATGATCGGTTAATGTGTGACCAACACAATCCTCTCCTCCCGCATCATGAGCCATGTATCGGAAAGAATCTGTAACTCTTATCCCTGATGTGAGCATGCCCTCAATCACAACACTCTTCTCAGAGTTTATTGATCTGTGCGAACGGTGCATATGGCTCCATTCTCTTCTTGTAAGTGTGTGATTGTGCATGAGATTATGCTCAATAACTTCATATAAACCATCATTATTGATCTTTGCTCTTAAATATGCCTTACAACCTGTGCGTGTGACATATACCTTTCTTGAGGTAGAAGTGTTTGGTTTTTTGGCTCCCTCACAAGAACACAAAAAGTATTTTTCAACTACACTTCCATTTTCAGTTCTTGTTGTGGATTTCTTAACACTAAACCCATTTTCAAGAGCATGACTACAATATAAATCATATATATCATCAATGTTCTTCCTTTTCAAACTAAGAAGGCAACCTCTTACATCAAAAGAATCACCTACAACATATCAGTAACAAATAAAATAGTGTCAATGAGTACTAATGGGGTATCAATAAAATACTGTTAATGTATTATTACTATTGAGTGAATCATAATTATTTTTTAAGTGAAACATTTGCAAAATATCAATAATACCTAGTGAAAGATTACTATCATGAGACCAAGTATCATTAAATACCATAGAAGTATCACTATTGTATATAATTATTTTTAAGTGAAACAGTTGCAAAATATCAGTAATACCTGGCGAAGCATTACTATCACGAGAGCAAGTATCATTAAATACCATAGAAATATCACTATTATATATAATTATTTTTTAAGTGAAAACAGTTGCAAAATATCAATAATACCTAGCGAAGGATTACTATCATGAGAAGAAGTATCATTAAATACCATAGAAATATCACTAGTGTTCAAAAGTCAATATATGCATGTGATATAAACTTTTCTGGATTTATTCAGGCATAAATAACTACTGTTCAAGTATCATTAGTATGCAACGAATTGTAATTACGTTTTCAAGAGATAAAGTATCACTAAATACCGTAGAAGTATCACTAAATTACAAAATACATTTTGTAGTTGATGGGTTACAAAATCAAAGAATAGAAGTGAAGTAGTGCTTACTCTCAATTTGCAACATGACAGATTTGTTCTCGTTCATAGATATTTTTTCTACATCTTCAACATTGTCTTCATTATCAAGTATAACAATATCTGAAATTTAGAAAATTTAAATCACTTTTATAATTACTATAACACTAATAGATTACTAAATCAAAAGTTTAATGAATCAGTTCATAGTAGCATTTTATCGAACAGTTTGAATGCAAATTTTGATATATCTAATAATTGGTTAAAAATTGATAAAATTTTCAAATCTTCTAAATTAAGAACACATACCGGTCGTTGCTATTGTTTCTTCGTTAGAATTAATCGGAATTCCACCGCGATGAACATTACATTCTTTTCTCAAAGTATCCATTGAATTGTTCGCCGGAGGGGGGAAATCTACGCGCCGCTGCGAGCTCGACGGGAAAGCCTAGGCGGCGCAGTTATCTGGATGGGGGTAACGTGGTAGGGCGGCGAGCTGAGGGAGAAACCTAGCGGCGCAACGAGCTTTGGGAAAAAACGTACGCGATCTGGGAAGGAGAGCTGATGGAGAAAAAAATCCATTTTTTTTTAATATATATCACGGGTCGGGTCGGGTCCAGGTCGGGTCAGGGGGATCCGTCTAACGTAAGCGACCCGTTAGACGGTCTCACACAAGTTTGCCCCTATTTTTGGGCACACTTGTGTTAAACGGTCTAACAGATCTCTTGCGTTAGACGGATATTATTTGATCCAACAAAGTGGTCCCCGCCCTCCTTTTTCCTTTTCCTTTTTTTTAATGGTCTCCCTCCCCTCCCCTTCCCTTCCCCTCTTTTCTTTTATTTTCAATTTTTAATTTCTTCTTTTTAAAAAAAATATATATTTAATTTTTTTAAATTAATTTTTTTATCCAGCAACTCACGCAGTGCACTCTCCCGATGCTAACGCGTGGGCTCGTGCACTATGCTCGATATTTATTTTTTTAAAAAAAATATATACCCTAAAATGGAATTAGTGAACACTAAAATTAAATTGAATTAATTTAATTTTTTTGAATTAAATTATTATTTTTTATTCGGCGTAACGCACAGTGCACTCGCCCGACGCTAACGTGTGGGCTCGTCCACTGCACTTGATAATTAATTTTTTAAAATAAATAATATACTTTAAAATGGAATTAGTGAAACCTAAAATTAAATTGAATTAATTTAATTTTTTGAATCAATTATTTTTTTTTTATCCGGCTTCTCGCGCAGTGCGCTCGCCTGTTGCTAACGCGTGGGCTCGTGCACTGTCCTCAATAATTACTTTTTTTGAAATAAATAATATACCATAAAATGGAATTAGTGAATCCTAAAATTAGATTGAATTAATTTAATTTTTTGAATCAATTAATTTTTTTATCCGACGTCTCGCGCAGTGCACTCGCCCGACGCTATCGCGTGGGCTCGTGCACTGCGCTCGATACAAAATAATTATTTTTTTAAAAAAAAGGAAGAAAGAAAGTGAAAAGAAAGGAAAAAAGAAGAAATAAGAAAAAGAAAAACTGGGCAGCGGCCGCCGAAAAAAAAAAAAAGCACAAGCGCATGAACTACGCGCGCCGCACGTGAGGGTGTGTGCGCGTGGAAGTGGATTTTGGATGAATTTAGATATTATTTAACCAGTCTAATAAAAAATACCCGTTAAACGGTCTCATATAAATTTTTATCAATATTTTTTATTTTTCGATGAAGAGCAAGATATGGGAATAAATTAAACATACCCTTAAAAATCTTAATTGATTTCCCAAGCTACCAATAACTGTGCAGGTATTATTAACATATCATTTAATTCCAGCCCTACGACCAAACTACTTAAAAATGGCCCATATGAATTCGACACGTTATTTACTAATATTACCTAAAATTATTCGATAAGAAGTTATTTCTCAGCAAGAAGCTGTTTAATATTTAATAGGCGTTGTATTGAATAGTGCGTTCAAGCACATTATATTGCAATACGAATATACGATCTACATTTACAACCTTCTCAATTTTTCGCTCTTCCACACGTACGTGTTAAATTAACGTTCCAAAAATTTATTTATGTTTTATATTTGAGAAGGACTTGCATGCAGCGCCGCTTATATGCGCCTATTTCAGAGTCACGCGCACCCACGAGCGGCGCGTGAGCGTCATGCGTCCGTCTATTATTTTTTTTCTTGGTGAATTTTTTATTTTTTTTCCTAATAAAAATTATATCCTAAAATAAAATTAGTGAACTCTAAAATTAAAGTGAATTGATATAATTTGTTTGAAATAAATATAAATTTATATCCTAAAATAAAATTAATAAATCATAAAAACACCCCCAAAAAATCCTAAAAATACAAAATAAACCCCTCAAAACACCCCTAAAAACACCCCTCAAAACCCATAAGATAAGTAGCACAACCCTTACTTTTTAATGATACAAGTACTTTTCTAATTTTGAGTGATACTTTTTAATGTTACCGTTGATACTGATTTTACGAGATTTTTTTTGCGGGTTGACCTGCGTTGATCCGGGTCAAAGTAGGTTGACCTGAGAACTTGACCCGCCCATCTGATATAAACCTTATATGCACCTTGTGCATGCAAGTATTTGCCTTTATATTTTATGGTGTCAATAATATGATATGGAAGAACCATTAGCATATTATCACGTGATTTGTTAATTTTTGTTATAATTAACATGTTAGCATGAATACGGCATGATACAAAATTTATCGTGTCCTTAAACATTTAGGCCTCATTTGATTTAACTGATTAGATAAATAAAATTGATTAAATAATGTAGGGTTATACATTGTTCGTTGACTAATAATCTTGTATTCACATTACTTGATTATAATTAATAATTTAAAAGAAATTGTCAATATCTTTGTTTAGAGTGAATGATTGTGATTAAAAATGTAGGAGATAATGTTTACATTACCCACCAAAGGTCAAGGGTATTACAAAGACCCAAAAAAATTATAAGAGGACATTTATGTAATTTCAAACTTTGGAACAAAATCCCACTTTTTGGAGTGAGAAATTATCACATATATGTTTGAGTAACCACATTCCGAAGTCTCATCAATACCGGACTTTGATTCATCAAATCAAATGTTGAAGAAGCTTAAGACTAAATTATCTATCAATCATGAACAAAAAATACCAAAACTGTTTCAAATAAATCACATTATCTTGTCACACAACAAGCTTAAACATTGATATATTATCTTACGTATCCTCTCAACAATGACAATCCTTTACTTTTTAAAAATGAATGCATACCCTTATCTTTTTAAGTCTATTAATTTGATTATACGGTCTTTTGAAGTAACGCAATATAATATTTATAATAGAAAATGAAAATTGTCAATAATTTCAAACCACAGTATATTATTTTTAGATAAATATTAAACAATGTTGCTCGAAATATTATAGTTCACCTAAAACTTTGTACTATATGTAGAATAAATATCCAATTTTAATATGACAAGGTCAATAAATTCCAAATGCACGACTCAAATACTTTCCTTTCATAGATTTTTGTCTTTTTTTTTTTGAAGCCTTGAATAATGGATGTCAACATATTACTGGACTTGTATATAAATTTAGTAATTTACTCCACTTTGTAAGGCTCAACTACTTGTTGTTTTCCCGCTGGGCTGGTTTGGGAGCTATTTAATTTCGCTCTCACGAAAGCAACCTTTATTTCGTACATTTATTTTGTTACGCCAACTGATTTTGTACGGACATTTTAAATATCTCCACAGTATTAACTCATTTACTTCAAAATGTTAATACTGTGTCCGTCCCATTTTTTGACAGATTGATTGAGATTTTTCAAAGAGATTAAAAAAAAGATTGAGAAAGACAATTAATCATGAAACTTCCTATTATGTCCACATTTATTTCTTTGATAGTGAATTAATACTTGATGTAACATATTAAGTAGGGATATATATTTGTAGTAAATTAGTTAATATATATAGAAACATACATGTATATCAGGACATCCTAAAAATGTAAACAAGTCCATCAAAATGGGACGGAGGAAGTATTATTTTTATTTGTTATGCTAGGATAAATGATTTTTATAATTATATTTTTTTTACTTTAACAAATTTACCATTTATTACTTATTAATGTATCTTGAAATTAATTCACATCAACTGAGCAATAAAAATTGGGCTTGTATGTAAATAAAGAAACAATAAAAATTGAACATTTCGACTATATTAATTATAGTTTTATTATGTGGGAATTATTTGGAAATCTGTAAATTCCCATGTATATATGGACCACCCAAACGATAGAGAATAGAGATTAACATTTCTTTTTTGTATAATGCGAATATTAATTTTTCTTACATACGAGAAAGTCCATTGTTCGAGTATCCAAAAAGACAAATTAATCAAATATTATTTTATTTTATATGCGTGGTTTAGTGTTTTAATGAATAGAGCAGATCCTCTGTTCGATTTTGTATTACATTTGGTGTTGCATAATTAATTTTTTTTTTAATGTACTATAATTAGGGATGAATGAGCCATAAATATAAAATTTAAACTAAAATAAATCATAATAAATTAAAAAATAAAAAAAAAATTATTTTTTTAAAAACAAAAGAGAATGTAACATGATTTGCAAGAGATGATCCCATTTCTTTAATTAAAGCACGCATAAATCGAATGTAGCACAGTTGGTAAAAGAGGATAGTTACTGCTCATATTTCAGATTTAGTGGGATAATTTATTTATTTATTTATTTTAGGATATTGTTGGGCCGAAACTGATGAAATCCCAAAAGCCCAATTATAATCCCACTACTGTCCCATACTTATCTACTGTCACATAATTATCTAAACTAGAAAAAAAAAAACAAAAAAAAAAATGAAATGAAAATCACCCCTTCAAAGATTCAAAGAATACAAGTAGTCTGTATACGTGGTCGCAACTTGCGAGTATTTCCTCACTTTATTGAATGCTCTTCCCAACTTGGCGAGAGAGAGAGGTATCTTGTTGTACACTGCTCCAGATTTTTAGAGTTATATTCACTCTTGTGAATTTGGGAGGTGGGTTTTCCTCCACACTCAACTTATTGAGCTGATAATCGTGGGAAATTCACTAGTATGAAGATTCAGTGCAACGTTTGCGAGGCGGCGGAGGCCAATGTTCTCTGCTGCGCCGACGAGGCGGCGCTATGTTGGGCTTGTGATCAGAAAGTGCACGCCGCCAATAAGCTCGCCGGAAAACACCAGAGAGTCCCGCTCTCTACCTCGTCTTCCCAGATGCCCAAGTGTGATATCTGCCAGGTTCAATCGAATACTCTCTCTAGTCTCTATCTCTCTCCTAAAATTCTTTCCGACGGTCATTCACATCTTAAAATAAAATTTCCATGGTGAAGATTTGATAATTATATTTTTTTAATGAGGATTTTATTTGAAGCTTCTCTCTCTTTCTCTCCCTCTCTCTCTAGTTTCATGTTGTGTTGGAGTGTGGGGATATTTTGTGTGTTTGACTAGTCTCAGTATTAATAAAATATCTGCGGGGAGTGTGCCCAATCATTACACTTAGTTGTGTGAAGTTGATATTTTGTTTTTTATAGATATATTGTTATTGTGGGTGTGTGTGCTTTAGATTATCTTATTGCTTATTGGTCAGCTCTGATCATATTGCATCCAATCCACATTTATATATATCCTTTCGCTGTGGTCTTGAACTCAAATTTCAGCTAAAAAACAATTGTTCTTTTTACAGATGGAAAAACAATTAATAAGAAAATAATGATCAATCTTTCTGGGCTACATTGGATGAAAGATGAAACTGTGGAATGGATTATTTAAAAATTTATCAATTGCACATAAGATTGGGATCTCTATCATCCTGGTTTGACCGTTTCGATGAAAAAGAAGTGCAGGAAATGTGATATCCTGGTATGTATGAGTAACCGCTCCTGCTGCTCGGTCCCAAACATATACCTACATCTCAAAATGTCTTAGCTCAGCCATTCAAACTTTAGGTCAAGTACGTCTTAGGATTCTGAGATGATGCCGGGCTTCTTGAGAGATGATAGGGTGTTCTTCGTCTCTAGGCGAAGTTTATCATAGTCGTCTATAAAACAGTGATGTTAATCTCCTCCCAGTTAGGTTATCAAGGGTGGTTGATGTTGGATGGCAGAAGCATATATCATGTGGCCGTTGCCAAATTTTGGTTTCTATGGGGGTATGGATGACAACTGTTAACCATTTGTAGGAAGATTAAGGATGGGGTCATTCTTATTGATGATAGGTTAATATCTCTTTTCCCGTCGTACTATCGTATCACATTCTCTATCTGCAACTAGCAGGGCTCTACTGAACTTACTTCATAAATGTGATTGGCTAGTCTATGGATGATTTCCCCTCTCCTTTATTAGGTAGTTGAGGACCCTCTTCAGATCCCTGTCAATAGTATTCTCTCTGCCTCCCGTACTCTTGACACATGAAAAATAAGGCAAGAAGAAAACTGAGAATGTACTTGGATCTGCAATGTGTTTTTTTAGTTTACCTTAGTCTGGCCGACTAGGAGAAAAGAGAAATACAGCTGAATTGGTTATGAAAGAAAATTATTTTTCTGGTAAAACAACTTATAATTACAAAATTTGCATCTGCAGTGTCATGGAATAAGCTAAACACTATATTATCTCGACATGTACTTTGTTAACTGGATGACCTTCACCTTCTGATAGAGTTGAGAAACAATAAGTGAAAAGGAATTATTTATTGGAAGAATGAAATAAGATAAGGACAATAATTTCACTCAGTTTAGAATTGATGTCCTTTTCTTCATGCTCCCCCCCCCCTCTTCTAATAAGGGTGTTGTTTACAGATGTTTACATTGTAATTAAGTGATAAATTAGCTAATCGAATACCCAAAATCATGCTATTCTGAAACCCACAATAGTAGTTATTTTATTGATGTTAATTAGCTATAGCTTTTATATGTTCAATTGTTTCTTCAGGAGATTGAAGTTGTAATCCTCATCGGAGTTGAATTTCTTTACCGAGACCAGTATCTAACCTTGATTCTGTATCATAATGTGCTAGTAACAATATCTTGAGTGAGTTTAAAGAAAGCCTGTCATCGTCTTGTAACCGCCCTTCACTTGCTGATGTTTGGACCCGAGAACTCAATGTGTCGTTATTCCCTGTAAGAGTAGTTTTCTTATGCCTATCACTTCACTTTGCAGGAGACAGTTGGCTATTTCTTTTGCTTAGAGGATCGAGCTCTACTTTGTAGAAAATGTGATGTTGCTATACACACATCAAATCCCTTAGTGTCAGTGCATCAAAGGTTTTTACTCACAGGAGTTAAAGTGGGCCTTGAAGCTGCTGAATCTCACACTGCTCCATCTCCAGGAATGACACATAATGCTGAGAAAATTTCAGAACCAGAGTCTCATTCTCTTCTGAAAAAGGCCCCCCTAGTCTCATCGACTACTCAATACAGTAAAGGTGTACCTGTTCAAGCTAGTGGATGTGGTGATTTTCCATTGTCAAACTCAAAGCCACCTTTTGCTGGAGGTTCCTCCACTGGAAGTATTTCACAGTGGCAGTTCGATGAATTTATGGGATATGGTGATTTCACCCAGAGCTACAATTTCATGGATAACAGCTCATCCAAGGTATATATCATGTAGTGCTCATATCGTCATCTTCCAGGGATGATTATTTGGGTTATAGTGATTTTGTACTTGCATGTTAATCATTTTCTGATTCATCTTTGGCCTTATTATTTCAACGCTTTTCTTGGATACTTTATCCCTCAGCTTGTCATGGGATTGACAAAGTAGGATTTAAGCAAATTCACTCTTCATCTGATATGCTCAGACAATTTGTATCTTTGCTATGTCGATTGTACATGCGCCCAATTTGCAGCTCCACCTTCTGGAGAATTATTTAGTTATTCTTGTGTATTTTCTTTTTTAAAACCTAGTTGATTGACCCATATATCTTTTCTTTTCTTTTTTATCATTTTGATTTTATGCATTGCATCCTCTCTCAATTGTATGCATCTTGAATTTTTAATAAAGGCCAAATTGCAGTTTTATACCTACATTTTAGGCTTTTTTTTAACAAATAACCCAAATCAAAGCAATTAACAAAAGAGTACCCACTTTTTAAAAGTTTTTGCAAATCTAACATCCGATCAAGTTTCCGGCCGGAAATCCTACATAATTGATTTATTTTAAGGTTTTTATTTCTCCAGCCGTGTAAAAAAATTCCTCCAATCAAGAAATTTTAAAATACAATCAATTAGGCATGATTTTCGGGCCGCAAAATTGATTGGATGTTTGATTTGCAAAAACTTTGAAAAAGTGGGTGCTGCTTTGTTAATAGTTTTCATTTGGATATTTTTGAAAAAGAGCCCAAAATATATGTATCAAAGTGCAATTTGCCTTTTACTAGATCAATTATCTCCCAAATTCTTGAGAAACTGGCTCTCTTATTGGAAGTTTCATTTGAGATGGTCCTGAATGTTTTTTCCTTGCACGTCCCGAATTCCTCTCCTTCCCTTAATGATTTTTTTTTCCGATTCCCTGCTACGTGACTGCAATTTATTTCTGTCTTTATCCTTGCTTTTTGGGTAGCGTGGCTTTTGAGAAGCATGCTAGTATGCTGCCTTGTTATCTACGAGTTACTTTACGAGTATTGCCTGGTTGGGCTTCTTGTTTTACCAGATACAATTGAGGGATAATCTTTTTGGTGAATGGCAAGATGCTCGTACAGTTACAGGTTTATCAACATTTCAACTTTAGGGGATTGAGTTTCACATGGGAAATACTGGAATGATCATATTATTCTTTCTGATTTCACGAGCTTAAAATCTGCTTAAGACATGCATGCTTA
This sequence comes from Perilla frutescens, assembly GCA_026008535.1. NCBI lineage: Eukaryota > Viridiplantae > Streptophyta > Magnoliopsida > Lamiales > Lamiaceae > Perilla > Perilla frutescens. Next base: position 6,764,361 of record BRKX01000019.1, read on the forward strand.
ACTCTGTTTTGAATGTGTTTCACCAGGCAGATAGTGGGAAGCTTGGAGATTCAGATAGCTCCTCGATTATACTAGCCGCTGATGGTGAGTTAGAGGGTGATGATTGCCTCGGTCGAGTGCCAGAAACATATTGGGCAGTGCCACAGATTCCTTCTCCGCCCACCGCGTCTGGACTCTACTGGCCTAAAAGTCTCCAAAATCCACCCGAGTCTGCTGTGTTTGTGCCCGACATAGGTTCCTTGCCATCGCCCTTACAGAATATCCATCACCACGGTCAATCACACGGTACCAACTCGAAGCGGAGGAGACATTTTTGATGTATCATCCGCCGGTGCAAAGGTGTCCGGAGGTACCCAGCTCTTTAGGATTAGGAAAAATGGTGTTACATGTCGAAAAAGGCATCCTACCTTTATCATGTTTGATTTGTTTGTGAGTTTCAGTTGTTGGAATATTAGTTACATGCTTACATATATATATATCATATATATAAGTATGTAAAATTGTCTTAACTTGTGTCTCAACGTTCTAAGTTGCTGACATTCAAGGCAGATGATAGAATCTTGTAATCTGAATATATGATCAGCTGTATCAGAATGTGTATAATAAAGTTGGCAAGTGATAATTATGGGTTCTAAGCCACTTTGACATGTTTAATTTCTTTTTCTATTCTTTTTTTGAGGGAGACGTGTTAAATTTCACTTAGCTACCAACTTCTATTTTTAGTGTAAGATTACACATGAAAATACGGAAGCATGAAAGGAGTTTGGTTTTTGATTGAGGGGTATTTTCGGAATTTCCGCTATAAAAACTATGTATGTTATTAAGTACACAATTGCACTATCATCTCATGATCTCCATTTCCAAAGCCCTATTCCACCATTTTCCAGAAAGCTGAAACCTCAAGATGTTTAAAACTAGTAAACAATGTAGTTATGCTATGATCTATTTCAAAGGACTAAATTTCCAAGGTGATGATGTCGATCAGTCGATCTCAAAATAACACAAGCACTGGTTAACCGAGCGCGTAAACAACATTTTCCGAGGATGGAGAGCTCGATTGGATGGCCGGCTCAAGGCTCATCAAGTTGTATTCATCGCTATTTCAGTTCGTCATCACTTCCTTCTTTGTGTGGAACAGATATTTGTACATTGTGCAGCATAAACAAGCTTTAATTCATCACCGGACTAGCTAATCGTGTGAGTTGCACAATCAGATGAGTTCTATGATGTCCGGTTTGGGAGTACTAGTTGCTGCATGAGGACTGCCAAAATGCTTCCCAATGATATGTTGATGATGTTGGCTACGTCGTTGTTGAGCTGTAAGGAAGAAGAAACAAGTATTAGCAGAGAGAGAGAGAGAGAGAGAGTCTTCAGTACGAGTAAGCAACAATTATAGCTCACATAACCAGCAGTATCAAGTAATAAGCTATCACACAACTCAGAACGAAAGATTAGTGAAAAAAGGTAAGATAATTATGACAACTAACCCATCTAAATCCTTCTTTCTCTTGAAGTGCAGCACCAATGATACTCTCTCCAATGTTAGCAACCTGGGAAGCAATCACGCATATGATGCCTTCAGGTAGATTTATCTGTTCAAACATTCTTCATCAGTTGCAGAGTCGAAGTTAGATAACATTACACGGATAGCAGTCTTGTTCGACTACAACATAGTTCTAGCTACTATAAACTATTTAATTCATAGTTCTGTATTGCATCAAATGATTAGCTATAATCATAGTTACTAGAAACACGGTAAATTAGTATTCATGGCAAAACAAAACCATTTAAAGATCATGTCAACTCAACTCTTACCTAACTGATAAATTAGTATTCATGCAAAAAGTTTTGAGAAAAACAGGGAGATCATAACTTTTACCTCGCCCATCAGAAAGCCAACAGAAGCAAGAAAAATTGAAGCTAAAACTCCGGCAAAGGTTCCCTCAATGCTAATGCCACCTTCTGTCCCTCTGGGGACTATCTTAAACGTCGTGACTAGATAACTACAATAAGAAAAAAAAATATGTTCGATTAATGACTAGGACGTGCTAGACATAACCAGGCAACTGCCAAGCGAACAAATTGCATAGTCAAAATAAGAAATCCCACGACAATGCCATATCAAAAAAATATGTCGAAAGAATATCACATGCAGGTAACATTCATGTTAAACAAAGATTATAAACATCGAAGGTTTTCAAGAAAAAAGAGGAATCACAATGCCAATCAGCTAATAGTGGATCATTCAGTTCTTTATGTGTTTACTCACCTTTAACATAAATTGCAATAAATCTCCATACCAATACAGGGGGCTTGAAATAAAATAGAAGATAACTACAGCACAAGAAAAGCATTACTCACGTCGTTTTACCATAAGCTTTCCCTATCTCACTCGAAACAGTATCATTCAGTTTAGTGCAGAAACTGGCCACAAAACCAAGTTCCCAAAGACGAGCAAATGCCTCCCCACCAACACCAGAGATTGAGAGAAAAGCACAGACACAGCCAGCAACACTTGATCCAATAACACTACCTGGCCCCCTCCTTCCTTTCCTCTTCTCAGCAACCCCATCGGCCTCCTTCTGCGCCATCTTCACTTTCGTCGCTGCAGTGCCCTAATTCATTTTTTCTCATACGATCAAGTTACATCTCTATACAATTACAAAGTCTAAAATACCTTCAATTCTGCCATCCAGACATTTAACCAAATATGATAGCTACACAAATATAACCACACGGTATACAAAATCCAACTAGGACTGAAATCAAACCAAATTACTCCATATTCATGACCGTTCATTAGAATCTCATTTGAGCTTTTGATGAGCCTATCAAAGTTTAAACATAATTTTGTGTTGGTGAGATTTAAAGCTTGTCTTGAACTCGAACATGATAACTGAAAATGGAGCAAACAAGTGTAAAAATATCATTATACTCAAGCTCGCTTGAGCTCGAATTTATAATTAATCAAATAAGATCAAACATAATTTTTAAGGCTCAGATATCATTTCAAACAAGTCGAGGCGCTAAAAGCCCCAAATCCAATTTACTTTTAACAAAAGCATCTTAAATCCTTGAGCCACATATCATCTCTCAGTAGCAAAACAAAATCCAAGAACAAACAATTCAAACGCAAAACGTCTTTCGCTATTTAAACAAATCTCCTCGCTTAATTAACACCATCATTCACATCCAACGAATTAAAAAAAAAAGATTCAATTTTGAGCTCACAATGACGTAGTACGTGGCGACAAGAAGGAAACCCGAAGAGCCGAAGGCACGCCACGTAAGCGTGCCGAGAAAGAAAGCAGCAACAGTGCCGGAGAGCGACAGGCCAGAAACGAGAAGCGGGGAGCCCAGGGCAAAAATCAAAATGTTGCTGAGAATGGCTGATTGCCACGTGGGCGTCGACGATTGGATCGATTGAATGGCCCATTGAAGCAGGTTTGGACCGAGATCAGATGCTGCCACTTGAATTTGGGCTGCCATTTCTCTATTCTTGAGTTTCTTGGGGTTTAAATTTGAGGAAAGAGAGAGGGTTTTTGATGGTGGGATTGAGAATTGAGAAGAAAATTTGTGGACTTCGACGAGAGAGAGAGAGAGAGAGAGAGAGAGAAAAGTCGGCGTACTTATAGTTTGCTTGGGGATGGAGGGAACCTCCGATCACAGCTTTGAAGCAGTCGGAGGTCACTTTCAAGTTTAAGAAATATATATATATATATATATATATATATATATATAGGGGTTGGTTATTCTAAGGATAAGTGTTGATGTGAAAAATAGTGACAAATCTGATCCCTATAATTATATTAAATCAACGGATGAGATTAGAGAGATTTTAAATGATAATTAATAATTTTTTAATTATTATTTAGACATGGAGGCTATTTATGTAAAATCTACATGATATCAAAATCCTATGAATCTGGAACCTGTAAAGCGATAAAGAAGAAGCCATGAAATCGCTTTGCATACAAATCAAAATCGCCGCACTGTGTAAATCCAAAAACCTAGAACCCCTACCGACTGCGACATCGTGAAGAGCGGCGACGATTCTGGTGAAGGTCGAGAACTGCAGCGGCGGCTTGAACGATAAACAAAGGCGACGGGATTTTTCCCCTTCGGCAACGTCGCGTTCGAACGAGAAGCCAAAAACAAACATGGGTCGAAAGAAATCGGGTAAATTTCGTGCTTTGAATAGAATTTAACGATGATTTTGGAAAAAAATTTATCTTAATTAAAATCTGATGAATGTTTGAGATTGATTAAAAAATAGATTTAGAAAATTGATTTTGTTATTAGGCGAATCGCATAAGAATAGATCAGATGTCGCTTCTGATTATTAATCCAGTAATTATGTAGTGTGGGTTTATAAAGTTAAACAAAATTTGACAATCAAAAATTGTAGGATTACAAATTTTGTTATTTTGTCAGTTCATGGGTTTTATTAGAAAAAGGACGAATTATACTTATTTACTAATTATTCATGTTTTTTATCTCTATCATTTAGTATAAATTATGTCTGTGTGACTTGGTGCTCTTTATTGTTAATGTTGATGCTACATATGCATATATGTTCTGCGTTAGATAAATTATAATTGTGAGGCTACGTATGCATATTTATGATGCTGCTAAAACATATATTTGAAGTTACTAATGAATATATGTGGTACTTATTGTCTAAGTTAGTAATATAACTTGTGTGGGATGGTGCTTTTAATTAGTATGCGTATCTGTGACGCTACTTATGTATATTATTGATGCTTCTCATGCATATGTTGTATGCCACTTATGATTATCTGTGTTAGTGTTTTAAGTTGGCAATATAATTTATGTGGGTTGGTGCTTTTTATTAATATTGTTGATGCTATTTATGCATATCTGTGATGCTTTGATTAAACTATATTTATGATTTTACTCATGCATATCTGTGATGCTATTTATACGTATCAGTGATGCTTCTTATCCATAGTTGTAATTCCATTGCATATGAATTACTGCATAGTCTAGTTACAAATTGCGTTGAAAAGTTGATGCTTCTGAAAGTTGTGTTTGATACTTTGCATTGTCAAGATTGTTTGCTACTCGTATCCTATCTGCCCCATTTTGATGCTACTCATGTATAAATTTGGTGCTTTATAGGGCAATGGTTGGATCCTTATTAACGTGTTAAACTTTTTTATTCCAAAAATCCATGCACAGACAATGTATGTAGATCGAGTGATATCGCACGGTAAGAGACTTGTTGACAGGTTGTTCCTAACAGTAAAAGGTTGGACCTTCCACATAATTCGAAAACGTGAGAAACAAGAAATGGCAGCAGGTGGGTTTGGAGGTGGACGGTTGTGTCCACAATTCCAAAAGACTGGTGAGGAGAATGCACCGTTCTCCCATGATGAAGGTAGAAGAGGACAGGCTTCAAGCAATGTCGTTGAAGCGGATGAAATGCAGCAGTTTGCTACACAATTCTTAGCAAAATCAAAGCTAATGGCAGACACAATGATGCAGCTTATTCTTCTCATTAAGAGGGCTCCAAAGCATGTTTGGGAGAACCCCTGCTTCAAGAAAAATGTTTAGGTCTTTTTTAGTGATGTTTTGAAGGACAATGTTTAGGTCTTATTATGCAAGTACGGATTGCAGTTTATTTATGATGAATGTTGGTAGTTTTTTTATTTTGGATCCGATCGATTTTGGATAGTATCATATTTTGAATTGCTCAGATGCAAGTTTTTTTTTTTTACTTTTATGAAAATGATTTATATGGCTTAATGTCTATGTTAAAATAAGAATGATATAAAGACAGTGCTTCAAACATTACCTTTTAATGCTTCATAAATTAAATTAAGAGTTTCATATTTGATGGTTGGTGCTTCGTAAGCATATTCATTTGCATTGTATTATGTGAATGCTTCAGTTAATGCTATATATTCATAAATTAAATGCTTCATCTTACGAATCCTACCTTGTAAAAAATTTCTACTATAACATAAATAATGTAACGAACAAAATTAAGATACCCCAATTGTACCCTACAAAACAGCACGGATATAAGTAAAATAAAAACAAAACTAAGCAAAAAATGGAACAATGGAAAAAAACGCCTTGACTGGATTGAATCAGCTCTGAAAAAAAAAACGTCAAATAATCAATGCTATGTAAATGTACTGTTAATGCTTCATACAATAGATAAACAATAACATTGAATCCTTCAACATACAATATTTTTATGCAAAAACTTGTGATGCTTCATAAAGAACATATATATGCTAAATAACAACAACAACATAAACTGTATACGTAAAAGTACATAATCATGAACATTCTAACCAACAATTTGAAACGTATAAAAGAAAATATAATATTCATCCAGATTGCATACATAACGAACAACAAAAAAGACAAACGATCAAAAACCTAAATCTTCCATTGTCACTAAACCGGAAACACAAAAAATCCATCAAATAAAAATTCACAACCGCCGTGAATGTCGCCATGAATATCAGCATGAATGTCGCCCAGAGTCGCCATGTGAGTGTCGCACAACAACCACCGTCGTCGCTAGAATCACCGTGTGAGTACCGCATCGTCATCATCATCAATCTATGACTTGGAAGAAGAAGGAGGAGAAGAAGAAACTGTCTGTACAAATCGTGTGAGTGCCGCTTTGTCGCCATCGTCAATCTATGAGTTGGAAGAAGAAGAAGAAGAAAGAAGAAGAAGAAACTGACGGGAAAAAAAAATTGATTGAATAAGATAGAATATGATTTGTTTTGATATGGAAGAAACGTGATTTGTGGGATTTAATTTACAAAATGTCCAGTATACCCTTATTAATATAATTCAGAATATAATTAAATGCCACATGGATTAAATCTAAACGGTAGGATTTGATAGATCTAATGGCTAAAAATAGTCTATATTTTTCACACCAACACTTATCCCTATTTGAACCATATCCTATATATATATATATATATATTTTCTTGAGAAAAAAGAGTAAGTTTTTTAATTTATTTTTAGAATAAAACGAGTTTAAGAAAGTTGAAACTTGAAATAGAAAATAAAATGGAAAATAGAAAGAAGGTTTAAAGCACGTGATATTTGGGATTTTAGAAAATGAAGTTTATCGGATAAAATTGTTAATGTTCCATAATGAATTAAAGTAAATAAAAAGGAGTGATAAAACGCAACCTTTAAATTGGGTAAATAAATTGTTATGGTTGAGATAACATTAAAAAAATATTAATAATATGAGATAGAATATGATATTAATCTCTTTAAATATATTAAAAAGTCAAAACACACTAGAATATGTACAACTCAAGATATCAGAGAATAATTAAAAAACGTTTGTTGGTAACAATAAAAGTTAAGAATATAGTACAACTTTTATGAAATGAACTTATATGTGCAAACGAAAAAAAAAGAAGTATATTTAACCTTAGATACGAGAAATTCAACAATTTATTTCCATTAATTATTTTTTTACAATCTTAATTCATAATTTAATTTTAATTACATTATATAACTTATGCATGCATTTAATTCTATTTTTTTGTGAAATTTATTTTTGAACACTAAACTATTACCAAACTTATAGTATATATACTTTTTTTTTTTTTTTTTTGTGAAGATCTACTTTTATTTTAGGCTAAGATAGATCATGTCATCACAAAAAACGCAGCCCGTCCATAAAAGCGGAAGAGAGAACCACGTTTTAACTCAAAGTAAGGTAAAAAAATAGAAAAGGGAGAAATAATCAGATGTTACAACACCCACGATAGAGTAGACACCTTATCCGCTTCATACCTCCCCCTCCCTCCCTCCCTCCCTCCCTCTGTTAAGTGTTATCTACTACAAAGTACAAAATTTGGCAGTAGAGAGAAAGCCAACAATGGCATTGGCGGTGAACTGCGCCACTTCTTCTTCACTGTTGATATCGAAACCCTCTCAGAAACCCTTATCCTCCTCCCTCAGAACGACGCCGTTCCTCGGATTTCCACTCGCCGCTTCGTCCAAACCGGCCATTCAATCCAACAGGTTGTTCAAGATATGCTGCCAAGAAAAATCCGTTGCTGTACCGGTTGAACAGCAGTGGATGTTTGATGACCTCACTGGCCCTGTGAGTTAATTTTCCGATGTTTTATTGTGTAATCGTGTCAATGTTGCTTGCCGAGGATTATTTCCCTTTCTGTGATAGAATTTAGGGTTCCTTTATCGGTTTTTTGAGCTTGTTCTTTTTAGAAAATGGGGTTTACTTTTGTTTAATGGAAGCGGTGATAATTGTATTTATTCGATTGGGGCTATTTTTTGCTGCTGGATTAATGATAGTGCAACGCAATGTGGAAATTACTGTTGATTTTCGTTTCTTCCATATTTCCTTTTGACTTGCAAACACACAGTAGTCAGTGTATATGTGTCTGGCATTGGGACTTTATTTGGAAAAGGAACATGATTATTGTTGAAATGTGGTTGCTTATTGTATTCTTTCACATCAAAAATTCCAAATATCTTTTTGATTTGCAAACACACACAGTAGTGACTGTATATGTTTCTGCAATTGGGACTTTTTTTGGAAAAGAAAATTGATATTTTTGAAGTGTGCTTATTGTATTCATTCACATCAAAGATGAATGAATAGGTAAAAAAACAAGTAACCTCGTCAAATATGAGGAAATGCATACGTGATTGATAGTGGAAGTTGGTTTCTTATGTGGGGGGTTACTTTCTTATCCAGTAATTCGATTAAGAGTATGGGAAATGAGAAAAAATTTGGCATGGCAAACGATGAATTGACGATTTGTGAGGATGGAGAGGGGGTTGTGCGATAATGAATTATCTGATGGGGGTTTCCTCCCTAGTTGATAGCGAAATGAGAATGATATACGTTATACCTAGTTTAGTTAATTGTGCAATCCTCTTTACTTTTTTATTGAAGCAGATAAGTGTAAAGTCATCATATTGCTCACAATTGTTTCTTATTTCAGGATGTTTGGAATAAAACATGGTATCCCAAGGCTAAGGATCATGTGCAAACCAGCAAGCCTTGGTATATAGTGGACGCAAGTGACAAGATTCTTGGACGACTAGCTTCAACAATAGCCAATCATATCAGGGGGAAGAATCTTGCTACATACACTCCAAGTGTCGACATGGGAGCTTTTGTTATAGTGGTAAGCTGATATGTGGTTAAGATATTTTTTATGCTTATCACAAGTAATAACTTATTCCAATTAGTTCTATCCTACTAATGAATTGATCCGATTTTGGTGTGGTACATATTCACAATTTAAATAGGTGAATGCTGAGAAGGTTGCTGTATCTGGAAAGAAGAGGACACAGAAACTCTACCGTAGGCACTCAGGCAGACCTGGTGGCATGACAGTGGAAACTTTCGATCAGCTTCAGAAGAGAATCCCGGAAAGAATCATTGAGCATGCTGTCCGCGGGATGCTTCCTAAAGGGCGGGTAAGTGTCTAGTTCAGTGTTTACTTTTATTAACATCAATATTTGTTGTGTTTCTTATAAGCAAAATGTTTGGTTGTTTGCAGCTTGGCAGATCGTTGTTTACCCATCTGAAGGTTTACACTGGTCCAGACCACCCTCATGAAGCTCAAAAACCAGCTGATTTGCCTATAAGGGACAAGAGGATAACAAAGCAGGCGTAGATGATGTAATTTTTGTACGTTATAGCAATCTATATTATCACTATAAGCATGTTATTTATTTATTTTAATCTGTAACTTGTGCCACTAGCTATGAAATGCTATTTTACACTCTGCATCTCCAAAGAGTATTTTTTAGTTAGTGGGTAATATTATTGAATTGGTGGGCTGTATTATTGGAAGCTAAAAGAGTTGGGCATGGATGATGATATCCGGCCCAGAGTTGTAGATGGAAAAAAAAATCACGCATTCATATTTAAAGTCCAAATTATGTTATGCATCAAATACATTTTAGTTCATTTAAACTGTTTTAAAGTTACGATAATTAATATTATTATATTTTAAATATTTTTACGCCGGCACGCACATACCTATTTAATATTATTTCATTCAAGTAAAAAAATTCAAAAGGTGAGAAATCTATACTATATTAAAGCAAAATCTTTTGCATGGAAAATTCCCGCCCAAAATGCTCTTATCCCGCCCAAATTCCATAATCTATTCTATATTTATATAGATTATATAATTATATATTATATATTATATATGTATTATAATATTAACGAATATATAGGAGCCTGATTACTTTAACTTCTCATATTCATTCTCGTGCGGTTTTTTTGAGCAGATTTTTAGGAAATAAGTTAATCGTACAAAATAGTTTTATTTAATATATTTTATATTGGAATATATATATATATATATATATATATATATATTCCAATATAAATAAGAGAACGAATTCTGTTTGTAACCTATTATATATTAAATAATATTTTTATGTAGGTGTACATCTGAGCTATTTAACTATACAAGTCGAGATGTGAACCCTTTAAAAATCCATTTAAGCATACTAAAATCAAAATTCCTAATTTTATCTGTATAAAATATACATACTATTTTTCTTAGATCTTTTTTGTATATATAAAAAATAGAGTTTTTCAAACATTTATATGTAGTCTATATTTTTCTATATATAGTGTGTATGTATTTATAGATCATTATATTTTCTTCAATATAATTAAGTTTTTTTTCGTATCTTATTTTGAAACAACTAATTGAAGTAAGTGATTTAATAGTTTTAAATTTTGGATAATTAACAACTAATTGAAGTAAGTGATTTAATAGTTTTAAATTTTGGATAATTATTAGTTCGAAATATTGTATTAGCATAAACATCTAACGACCTATTAGATCACACGGGAAATAAAATATGTCCAAATAACATCATCTCATATTCGATCGCGCAACGCGCGTGGGTATATCTAGTTCAAATGTGAAATTGAAATACATTTACCTTTATTATGCTTTTACGTGATATGCATGTTTTATGACAACACTTTCCGTGTTAAATTACGATAGTCTTTGGGATTTATGTTTATATAATGACACCCTCCGTTCCGGCGATGTGCGTGGAGGCACGTGATGATGGTTAAATAAAGAGCTTTTAATGTTTAATCTTCTGTTGTATTCAAGATAAGTATTTACTTACGGTTAATGAAATACGACGCCCGTTTATGATTATCATTACTAAGATTTATGATTTAGGAACATTGGGGGGCGTTAAAATCATGTGAGTGACTTCTGTATGGTATCTTGGTCTGATGAACAGTTGAAATGCCATGTTCATTGCCTCACTAAACAAATTGAGGAATTAATTAATGAGATATGTCTTGTAATAGATAGATAGATAGATAGATAAATTGGGCAGTGTGATTAAGTCTGTAAAAGATTTGTGTATAAGAGTTGATTCCAGGTATCAGGTACACCAGCAACGCACCAGTGGCTGCAATCGAGCGGAGCTCCGGCTCCGGCATAGGTGGAGGGATGGCCATCCTTCCTGAGTTGAGTGAGCAAAAGTATGTCAAGCAGAGATGCAGCAGCTGGTTTCTTCATATTGCCGATCACACTTCTGACCACCGCGTCTCCTCGTGGTTTGTTTCCCGGGTAACTCGACCCTTCTATCGGTTTCGTCTGTCCCCTACAGTCCCGCACGCTAGGTTCATTCCATTCCACCCCACTGCATATACGCAACACAACGTACATTTCAGAATTCGATACATATATGCACTCAACATCATTAATTCTCTACCTGCATGCCATGCCACCTGCGGAACCATAAAGTTTACATAAGTCAGATAGCTTACTGGTAGTGGACAGTGGAAATCCCCTGGAAGAAGACGCGGGTTCGGGTGGGGTCGATGTTGGAGTCGACCCAATTAGCCCAGGTGGTTAGAGCGGTCTTGTATGCTTCCATAAGGTCCATATCTTGGAATGTTCGGTTGCCAATCTGGTAACGGTCCCATCTGGATTATATAATTAATACAAATGAATTGAACACAGGCTGAGGCTGAGGCTGTTAAGAAGAAGAATGAATATAATGTAATATATATATTGGAGGGAGGGAGGTAGGTGCTAACGTCTTATAGCGGCCGGAGTGGAGCCACCAGTGGTAGGTGTTGAAGATGAGCACGTCGTTGCCCATCCACTGGCTGCTGCCGCTGAGGGTGTCCAGTTTCATGGTGCGGTTCACCATGCTCACCAAGAATCCATTTTTCAACATCTTAACTGACAATCCGTATTCCTTTCATTTCAAAGTCAACCACATACAAAACCTTATCTTCATCATACTTTTAAATCAAATACTTGTACTTTAACTAGAGAATGTATTTTAACATATTTAGTTTTGCAAAATCTTGTGAAGACCCGTCCAGATTCAAGTTCAAAAACACAAAAATATAGTGGTATTTTGGTAATTTACTCTAATTGAAAAATTATTACCATTTTTTGTGTAGATTTTTTTTTTTGGCGATTTGGATCCAAGCCCTTAATAGAAAATATGGTGATGTTTTTCTTTTTGTAATTTATTCAAAAAATGAATTTAAGGTAAATTGGGAAAGTATTAGTTTTTAATATTAAAAGTGTTTTATTTTATTTTATTTTTTATATAGAAAGTATTAGTATTTTTTATGTTTTTTTTTTCTTGCACATATTTGGATCAAGGATGAAAACATAACTATGGGTACAAAAAGTGAATTTGTCGGACAAAGCAAGGATCGTGGACAGCAGCCCCCACTACAAGTAGTAGGCATATCACTAATCATCACTAAAATGGTTAGTGAATATTCATTTTATTAAGCAATTGATAATTTTTGTAAGAATTTTTTGAATATGATGTGAAAGTAACGTAATTGAAGAAAAAAGAAATACCGGAAAGGAAAGAGTGGTGAGCAATCCTTGTGAGGCTAAGGTATAATTGGCGTTGGGGACAGCCGCGTGAAGCATGCACCCCATTGATTCCCACTGATTTTTACTCAGCGAGTCTCCCACGAACATTACCTTTTTGCCCCTGTATCTTTCCATAAATTCCTTCCCATCGAACCTGTTCCAATATTCCACCAACTACTTACAATTCTAATTAAACATGCATGCTTATATAAATACTCCGCATGCATTTACTCTCCATACATTTAAATGATTTCCAAATTAAATATAAATTTGGGTAACTAAATACCCCATGACATGTCATTTGAGTATTTTTAAAAAAATAAATTCATGTCCCAACATTTAAATAATTACAATTTAATGTCCAATCTTTCAATATTTAAACAAGTATGTCCTGTAGTGACATTTCCGCCTATGATGTGACGTAGTGTGTGTGTGAGTGATATTTCTAGTGTGCGCATGGCGTGGGATTTGAGTGCTTAAATGTCACATTAAAACATACTTCTTGGATATCAAATTGAAATTATTTAAATGTTGTACGTGATATTATTATTAAATAAAGGTTCAAACATTGGGTCATAATGCGTACTTTACCCTTTAATTTTTCATAAAAGATGAATCAATTCATAACTTGTCTTTTTCAAAATTTAATTCTTTGATTTTGGAAAACAACACTTGATTGAAGATCCTATAACTGTTTCGGAATTGTATTATATACATAAACTATGATATTAATTGCTTCTGTACATCCCCAAGGGGGAAAAAAAGCATTAACTACTATTGGGAGGCAGACTCTATATATGGTCCTAATTAAATCTACAGCAAGCCAAAAACACGAATTATTGGATCACAATTATACCTCCTACATCCAAACTCAATGCCCAAAACCATATAAAATTAAATTGAAACAAACATATAAATCAATACAAGCAGCAAAATTGAAGAGCAAGATCTTAGATTTAGAACATCCGCGCGCCACACACGTATCCTATTATTAATTCTAGTATTCCCGAACAATATGGATAAATAATAATAATAAAAATCGATACAGACATAATTAATTCGTTATCTTAATAATGTAATCGAACACAGAACATATATAACAGTAGAGAAATCGGACAGCTATTGAATTACCTAGGAATGTCGCAGTGGGTTGGTTTCCATGTGTAGTGAAGGTACATTGTGTCTGGGCGGCCTTGCTTCTGGCAGTTGAGGCCGGCGGCGATGAAGGGGCAGTCAGAAGCATCGTAGAGGGGATACGACTCGTCCAAAACCCAACTCCCTTTATAAACATCGCACGTCCTTTCAGATGATGAGAGAGAAGTCATGACAATATTGGCAATGCAGAGAGAGAGAGAGAGAAGCCCCAGACCCATTATTAATGGAGAGGTGGTGTCTCTTGTGACTTGTGAGTGATGATATATATTACTATATCAATATATATGGACAGATTATAAATCAAATTTGTGGTATATTTATATATAAAATCCCGTTTTAAATAATCTGGCATTTTATTACACCACATTGCTAATATATTTTAGCCATACAGGGGAGATAATATTTAAATTCTAATTATTTTTTAATTTGACAAAGTCAATTTTCCATCTAATTTAATTTGTTATTATTTTTTGAATTTGCATCTTTTTGCAAATAGTACTCTGTTGATATGATATATGAAATAGTGTTTTCAAGATAAAAGTAGCATCTTATTAATTCGGGTTTAAATAGTAGCTGGTTTTATTTAATTGACCGAATCTAACATTAATTTTGGCGTCATCATTCTTGGTGATCTTAAATTAATTAAGATTATTTATATTATAATTTTTAATATGCCCTTATAATATTCTACATCTATTAATACTCATGATTTTAGACATTTTGTTAACTAAAATTCAAGTTTAAATACTATATGAAACTTCAAACCAATAAATTAACAGAGGTTATATATAATATTAAAAAGATTAAATAAAAAAAAGTATGACATTAATTAGTTTTTTTAATACTATTTGTGATTTGTTAAATAAATAAATAAATTTATACATTAACAATTTTTCTATTTTTTATGATAAAGAAAAATATGCAATCGCTGCCATAAATAGATTTCGGGTAAACTTTGCTCCCATTCAACATCTCACAACCACAAACAATGTGTCAGACTTGAACTCATACATTCAAATCACAAGTTTACTCACTTTTCAATTAGGTCGCTCGTTGCCACGTTTGCTCCAAAAAAAAAAAAGGTCACCTCGATTGCAAATGGTAGTTAAAAAAGTTCAACTTTTTTTTTTATTCAATTAAGTAATATACAATTTAAATCCTAATGTTTTTATATTTTAACAAAAAAGCTCGAATGCTCGAAGAAAAAAGCTTGTTTAATTTACATATTCGAGCGTGAACTTGAAAAAATAGTTTATTTTATTTACCCGTTTGAAATATTTTTAATATTTATGGACATGTTTGATTAAGCTCGAGCTCGAACATGTTCGCGAGCTGACCGAGCCGAATACTACGTACTCTGTTCAAGATCGGCTCGATAATTTTATCGAGCTCGATTCGTTTAAAAAACAAACGAAGCCGAACTCCGAATAGCTCGCGAGCGTCTCTGTTCATTTACAGCCCTACCTATATCTATAGGCGACTAGGGTTTTTTTGTTACCCTCATTCTTTCTGATAATGGATCCTAACAATGTAATAAATTGAAAACGATTTTCATAAAATAATTAAAATACAAAAAAAAAACATTGAATAAATGGCTAAGGTACTCGGATTTGCTGAAAATTTGCAATTTCAGTTCTAAAATTATAAGATGCATACGTTTGCAAAAATGTTGATGTTTAAATTAAAAAAAATGCATTTACACATTACAGTTAATAAGTTTTTGTGAATTTCATCCTAATATTGTACGAAATTTGAATTTTGACCGATTAATATCTCGCAATGCACGTGAACCTTCCGCACATGGATAATATTAAAAAAAAAAATCATTCTGTAGTTTAGACAAGTGGCAAAACAACGTAACTCATTATTTTCTCGTTTGCCATTTTGAATTTGCAACTAATAATTTTGTGCGATGTGTGAGGATAAAATTGCACACAACTCATGAAATTCGTTGGAATTTGAACGTGATGTCTCATGTGACTCTTTTAGTTGAGACTTGGGAGGGGTAGGGTGAGAATTGAAACTTAACCACTTATTTTTACGAATTAAAGATGAATCCATCACGTCTCTTGTGACTTTAATGTGGGGATTTTTGTCCTTGATTTCTATAAGAAAAGAGATAATCTTTTGGATTTGTTCATTATGTTACTGATTCCACATAAATTAAAACCATGTCATTTGAATTATTTCATGTAAGATTAATTCGGCAGCTGAGTTAGCTTTCCATCTACAAGAAATTTGATAGAGACTGTAATTTTGAATATATATATACATATATGTATGTATATATTAAAATGTTGGGTGTTGCGTTACTATTATGTATGGATGTGATATTATTGTGAAAAGTTGAAAATGTTGATTATTCAAAAGTAATTCTTTATATCCAGATCCATAGCTCATCAATGCAAAACTGGCTCGAGGGCTTGTCCTATATTTATAAGTTTGAGTAATATGTTGTGTGATCTGATAGCTAGTTTGATTTACTCCTTTGTGGTTAGGGACGGATGCAGAAATTTTAAGTAGGGGGCGGAAAATAATTATACTGCAAATTCAATTAAAAAAATATATTTATTTAAATTAATAACATCGCATATAATGTCAAAAATTTCAATATATCACCATCATCAATTATGCAACATTTCATCCCAAATGTTCTGCAAAAAAAGTATATATGTTATATTCATAACACTATTCAAATACTTATCAAAATTAAAATAAAATCATGTTGATTATTGAACCTATTTAAAAAATCACAAAGTGCTTCTAATTTTTTTAACAAAATATGAATGATAAAATTATAAGAAAATTGATCATAACCATATTAGGGAATGTAAAATTTTATAAAAAAAAAATCAACTTAAATGGATAATTTGAGCATAACAATTAACGATAAGCACTATTCCACTATAGGCGAATTGTGAAATCATAAAAATACATAATACCCTAGTATTAAAATCTTTGAAGCATTCATTTTCAAATGATCAAATTCATAAATATGAATTCATACCTCAACTATATAATAAATTAAATTTAAGTCAAATATAAAATATTAATATGAATAAAGAAGAAAAAATAAAAAAGAAAAGAAAAAACTTACCTCAAATCGCCGCCGAGCAGGAGCAGTCGAGGAGAGAAGAAAAGGGTGGGGATGTGTTGATATTTGAATGATTTTTAAATAAAATAATATATTGACTTTTTTTTTTTATTTGGGTCCATAATTTAACAATGGCCCAATATATATGGGCCAACAAACATAATTTGAGAATGGCCGTATGGGGAATTTAGGGGGGGGGGGGGTAATTTTTTTCTTATATAATAAATTACATATATATATATATAATACATTGTTCACAAATGTTGGGGGGAGGGGGGGGGTGTGGCTGCCACCACCAGCCCCCCCTAAGTCCGTCTCTGTTTGTGGTCGGCAGTAAAATGTCACCGGGAAAGAGAGAAAGAAGTCATTTAGAGATTTGATTTGCAATTTTGGCACGTGTTTCGCTTGGGAAAGGGGGTCGTTTTGAAAATTAAGCATATTTCTTTTTAAGGACTCATTTTTTATAATTTATATTTTAACCTGATTTTATATTCAAAAGTTATTTAACAGGCCATAAATTTGTGGATTTATTTGGGTCAAAAAGACAATATCTTATGAGACTGGAAGTGCGGCCCAATTTAACAGAAAATGTGACAGAAGAATCATTTTTGTAATCTAATTTTCATTTAGGAGTCAAAAATAAGAGTATTGAGACCATTTCCAAATGAGAGGATGTCCTGTAGAACGGAAAATGCAATTTTCTCGTCTTACAGTATATCTAGATCTGTAGGGAATTGGATCGAGATTTAAAAATGACCATCTATTTATTAGTGTACAAAAATGTAGCTATAGAATAGTATGATAGTATCACCAGAACTTTCAATTTTTTAATTTAAAGCTTATTAATTTTATTTATACATTGCATACGAGCGACATATATAATATTTACACATTATTAATGATCATCTCACGTATCATTAATTCATTATATTCATATATGCACACTATAACAAGATATATATATATATATATATATATATATATATATATATATATATATATATATATATATATATATATATATAGGGAAGGGATCAAATGAGAACCCTTTCCCTAGGTGGGAACTAGGAACCAATCATATTCATTCATTGGTTCAATCTGGACGGCCCAGATTAAGTTAATGGAGCGGTGACATAATTGTAATATTTGACAAGTTTGATGAAGGGGAGGGCTATATAGTAATTCAGTTCTTCAACTTTCCTTCTTCAGATTTTTTTCCCCTTTTCTCTCCCTCTCTCGCTGATTACGTTTTTCTTCTTCTTCCCTTTTGATTTCTCAGTATTTTTCAGCATCTGCTTTCATCCTTTTATCGCGAAGATTTGACCCTGTGATTCGTAGAGTTCATCGGCGGCGCTGTCTTTGTATGGTGACTCCATGTATGTGTTTTTTTTTCAATTTATTTTAGCAGTCTGGTATGTTGATTTATTTCTCGTTTCTTCTCGTGATTTTTATTTCTCATCTTATTTTAGTTTATGGCTTCATCGTTTTGTTACGAAGATTCGATATTTTTGATTGATTTGACCTTTTTCGTTCAGATCTGGGTTGTATCAGTTTTTTTTAGAAAAATATCAGTTATTTTCTAATTGTTAGGAATTCTAAGGTTTAGTATGTACGAGAATATACAGAATATGCATTAATTTGATTTGTTTATTTATTTTAGCATGTTAATGTATTCGTTTTAGCCTATCGTCACATATGTTTCAACATGTTAATATAGTCGTTTTAGCCTGTCGTCACATATGTTTTAGCATGATAACATGCTGGTTTAATGTTATTTCTACTGCACTCTGTGAAACATATCATACAAACCATGCTTTGCTTTTTTTTCTTTTGTGTGTGTGTGTGTTTTTGTGACTCGGCTACACAATGTTATAGACGCCATGTAAATATTAGAATACTTTGGTGCTAAAATGTATGTTACATGATGCTAGAATGATACATACCTAATGCTAAAAATCAATTTGTGTGTCTAAACATCTCTTGATGTGATTGTATTATTATTTTACCTTGTTCAGTTTATAATTTTTTGATTTTAATGTGTCAGCTTCTTTTGTTTGAAGTGACCATAGTATGATTACTTACATGGTGATATGGAGGGTTCTACTTCACATAGCAAGACGATGATGTTTGAGCAATTCTACGGTTTACGTGCCCCTTCTGAAGTTGTTGTTCATCCACCTATTCCAGTTAAAACAAAAGGTAACGACAGTCGTTTGATATCTAATAAGGAGGCAACAAAGAGAAAGGAGAACAAACCACTCAGAATGTGCAGCAATTGTTACAAGTTGTTAGATCATGATGCTAGGAACTGTCCAGCTTGATGTTATTATAGCGATTGAGCAAGTTTAATATCATGTTTTACCATGCTTGTGAATTGTTTTCAACACATTCATTTTTAAGAATATATATGATTTTTAATAAAAGTGTTTATGACATTTTCTTTGCAGTAATTATATTACTATTAAGTTTTATTAACCACAGTTACTGTTTAGAATATGATGCTAAAATAACGGAAGCATGAGGTTAAATACCTTGTCAGATTCCCACTGCATATTTTGTTTATCAGAAGATGCTAAAATGAGAAATGCATGAGGCTAAAATGATTGAAATAGGAGGCTAAATTTGATGTGACATTTTCCACTAGGATTCACCGTTCCCAATTAGGGTCATTACGTTCCAATTAGGGCGCATCTGATCCCAACTAGTAATTTTGAGATTCCAAGTAGGGGTTCACTATCCCCATAAATGGTGTATTGTGTTTCATTGCAATGAAATCACCGTTTCATATTTTGTTTATCAACATATGCTAAAATGAAAATCGTATGAGGCTAAAATGATCGAAGTAGGAGGCTAAAATTGATGTGACATTTTCTACTATGGTTCACCGTTCCCATTTAGGGTTTATTACGTTCCGATTAGGGCTCATCTGATCCCAACTAGTAATATGAGATTCACATTAGGATTCACTGTCCTCAAATAGGGTGTATTGCGTTTCATTCCAATGAAATTATCGTTCCATTTTTGTTTATCAACACATGCTAAAATGAGAAATGCATGAGGCTAAAATGAGTGAAGTAGGAGACTAAAATTGAATCTGGGTAGTTTCTGAGTTCAGTTATTTGCGAAACGATGCTACAGTTCATAGAATTATTTTTTTTCGATTTTGCCCTTAATGAGACGCGCGAATTGAAAATTTTCGTTTTAATTACAAAATTGCCACCGAAAATCTGGATTAATCTGGACCATTCAGATTTTGGAATGGAGGGATGAGATTGGTTCCCAGTTCCCACCTGGTGACTGGTTCTCACCAGATCCCATCCATATATATCCTATCTACTCATTCCTCAATCTGGACGACCCAAATTAAAAGATTGAGACGGTGGCAAAATTATAAATAATTGGAAGAAATTTATATTAACGCTCCTCATTAAGGGCAAAATCGGAAGATAATAGAAAAAAACTAGCTATTAGAGAACTAAACAGATGCGAGAGAAGAATCAGTAAACCATGACAGAAATTACAACTGCAAACTCAAATCAATCCTAAAACATCAACGAAGCTTTGTGATTCAAACCATACAGAGAGAAGAAATTCGTTGAAGATTGACGAAGCTTTGCAACATGTTCAAATCAAACATTCATGGCAGAAAATAAAACTAGTTACAGTTCGAATTTGTAGAAAGGTAAAAAAAAAAAATCATTCGTCCAAAAGATCCTAATTTTTTTAATTGCATTTTAGTCTGTGAAGTAGAGTACAAAAAATTGTCAAAATAATTTTCACGTAACTCACTGGTTGATTTTCAGAAAAATACCCATTTTAGCATGAACAAATAAAACTTTTAGCACCGTTATTAAATTGGGATGAACTGATGTTGATGCATTTATGCTATTGTATTAATATAAATAAGAATAGTTTTAGCATGTAAACAATACTGGTTTTTATTGTATTGAAATATAATGATGTTGTGGTATTTCTTTGGATGTGATACCAATATATCCTAGTTTTTTTTCGTTCTATTATGTGACTACGAAATACAAAAAAAATATTAATACACATTTTAGCATGAATCATTTGTTAATTTTCAGGAAAAAGATCATTTTAGGATGAACAAATAAATTTTTTAGTATCAATCTGTATATTTATTAGATTAATGAAATAATGTTGAGGCGTCGGTTGTTATAAGCTAATAAATAAAACTCATTTTTCGGTGTTCCTATCCGTAATATTGGCGGTCAAATTTTTTTGGTGTCATCTATTTTCTAGAATTTCTTACCAAGTAATATACAAATTTTTATCATTGGAATTGAGCATGTCAATAGTTATCTTGTATCAATTTTACAACCAAAAAAATAACATTTTAATGTGAATCTCACTTCACAACAAAACAATATGTTTGTACTGTAGGAAGGTTAGAGTTCAATCACTCTTACAATTAATTCCACCCCAATATTTGTGCCCGATCTAATTCACCCAACCTAAAAAAATATTACTAAATACTATTACAAATGAACTTAATTATAGAAAAATTGAGAATTGAGATTACCGAAAATTTTATGAAAGAACTTGCACTTTCTTTGCTTTTATTCTATCATAAAAAAATATGAAAACTTAATTATCTACTATGTTTGATAAAAAAATTTCTTTTACAAAAAACATATTTGCACCCAGTAGGCTGATATTGCATAAGATATTTTTGGCATTTTTTTTTTTCTAATTGACGCTGCATAATTGCATTGGATAAGCGAACAATTTGTAGTTAACTAATTCTGATTTATGAGAATGAGATTGGTCACAATATTATGTAAAAACTCTATATCAACTATTATAAGTATCCCCTAAAAAAATTAGAAAAAAAACTATTATCAAGAATTCAGTAAGCTTATGGTAATTATTGAAACATGCATAAAAAATATTCAGAATAATGAAGGAAAATAAATTATATATGTAGCATTGTCGAATCGTGGTACTATATGTAAATAAATAAAGGCAAAACATTATTTTGGATCCCCATATTTTTAAATTTTTGCGGATTGAGTTCCTCTTTATTAGATTAAAATAAGATCGATGTACTATCAATTTAGTTAAAATGGGTTCCATATACTATCAATTTAGATAAATTAAAGTAATACTATAAATTTATTTACACTCCTTACATATTACTTTGAACACCAACAAATAATTTTTTTTTGATAAAACTTAATAATAATAACACAATTACTACAAATGCAATTGTTGTTCAAAAAATTGAAATATCTACGACATTAAACATACATCTTCTACAATCTATTTTGAATACAAAAATGAACAACTATTTGCAGCCATGTGCTCGTAAATTATAGCTAGACCGAATATATATCTTAAATATATCCATTACATATTGACATATTATGCAGAACTTCAAAATGAATTCTCTGTACTGCAATATAATAAAAGGAAAAATAAAATAAATGACAAAACACTATTAAAAAGGTTTATTATATTCACAATAGGCATGAAGCAAATAAAAATTCAAAGCTTACACACAATTTAGATATATATATATATATATATATATATATATATATATATAGGGTTGGGTTCCAGAAGGAATCATACCCCACATGAGAATCGAGAACCAATCTCAGCCATAGATTGATCCTATTTGTACGGTCAAGATCACATCAAAATTAAAAAAAAAAAACGGTGGCATTATTGTAATAAATCACAACTTCGGTGCCCCTGAAACTCGTCGAGGTTATAATCGTAAATTTAAACGTATTCAAATTCTAAAGCAATTTTTCAGATAATTTTTCAGAGAAAATTCTATAGCACGAACTCACGCAAAAACCAAAACAGTAAAGATTTGAAAGATAAACCGAAAATACTTACAAATCAACCGTAAAAAACTCCGAAACAATCAACAAAATCGTCAGAAAAACATGAACACTCAAGGTAATATGTATTTCATTCTTATTTTGAGAAATTTCGTTTTTTTAGCGATTATACTGTGTTGATTTATCAGTTTACTTTTGCTATAAATATCAATTTAGCGTTATATTATGATAATGTAACAATGTATTTTCTATTTTTCTAAGCGCAACACGTACAAAAACCTAATCTTGCACAAACTGTATTTATTTTTATTGCATGTAAATTTTTCTATTTCATTTTGTACTGTTAAATGACGGATAACTTGTATAAACATGTTAAACCTAACAATGTTTGCAATATATATGTGATTTACATGTATATTTTTTATTTTAGGGTTTTAGCATTCTCATTCTCCTATTTTAGCAGTATCATGACTTATTTTAGCACTCTCGTGATTTATTTTAGCGTTCATTTTTTAGCAGTCTAGTGATTTTATTTTAGCATGACACTTGTTTCAAACATCAGCATGAAACACTTTTATATGTTTGTTTAATTTTAGCATTCAGTTTTTGTTTCTTTAGCACTGAACTTTTATAGTTTAAATGTGATATTTTAGCAATCAGATTCTGTTCTTTAGCATTATAATTGATTTAGGGATTTCATATTTTGTTTCTTTTTTATAAAACTAACACCTTTTTTCCCATTTCTTTCATTTTAGCACTCTAGTTTACAGTTTTAGCACTGTGATGTCATATTTTAGCATTCAGTTTCTGTTTCTTTAGCATTGCAATTGATTTTTAGGAGTTTTCATATTTTGCTTCTTTTTTTGCCACACATACATAACGCCTTTATCTATCTGTGATTCAACTGCACATTTTCTTCATTTTAGCAATCTAGTTTATAGTTTAAGCACTGTGATATGATATTTTAGCATTCAGATTCTGTTCTTTAGCATTCTAATTGATTTAGGGGTTTCATATTTTGTTTTTTTTTTTATAAAACTAACACCTTTTGTCCATTTTTTGTAATTCAACTTCGCATTTCCTTCATTTTAGCACTCTAGTTTACAGTTTTAGCACTGTGATTTCATATTTTAGCATTGAGTTTCTGTTTCTTTAGCATTGCATATTTTGTTTCTTTTTTTGTAAACATCACAATTTTGTCCATCTTCAATTCAACTAATTCTATTTTCTTTAGCATTGCAATTGATTTTAGGAGTTTCATATTTTGTTTCTTTTTTTCTAAACATAACACCTTTTGTTTATCTGTGATTCAACTGCATATTTTCTTGATTTTAGCACTCTAGTCTACAGTTTTAGCACTGTGATTTCATATTTTAGCATTCATATTCTGTTCTTTAGCATTGTTATTTATGTCTATCTGTGATTCAACTGCATATTTTCTTGATTTTAGCACTCTAGTTTACAGTTTTAGCACTGTGATTTCATATTTTAGCATTCATATTCTGTTCTTTAGCATTGTTATTTATGTCTAGTTAACAGAATTATACATGAAAATTACAGGTGCTAAAAGAAGTGGAGAAGGTGAAACTAGCACACCACAAATAGTACAAACAGCCCCAAACATTGATAGATATCCACTATTACAAGCAACAACATTGCCATCAATTCTATCACAGACAGTTATGGAAATGAATAAAGCACAAGAGGAGGCAGTGAGACAACTGGGCTTTGGCAGCATTCTTCATTTGGATATAATCAAATTGCCACAAAAGATAACATACTGGCTGCTTGAAAACTTCGAACCAGTATCAAGAGAACTTCAACTGAAACATGGGAGAAGATTGAGGATTGAGGTCTCTGATGTGTCTGTGATCTTCGATTTTCCCAGAGGACCACACAAGATATAAAAGAGTGTTAGAGGCCAGATATGCCAGGTCATGCAGAAGGATGACTTACTCACTAGCATACTCTCAGATACAACAGCAGGAGAATGGTTCAAGATAAACTTCATGATTCTGGTAATTACTTCCATGATCGAGAACTATGACGACGGACATATTTACAAAAACTTGATGGACTGCCTGCAAGATATTGACAACGTTAGTCAATATGACTGGTGTGACTATGTCTTGAGATCATTGTGACCCACACTGTCAAGTGGAAGAGCAACAAAACCATGCCCTTCACAGGTCCCATTCTGTTTTTGTTGGTAAGTCATATTAATTATTTATTTTTTATTGTAGTTCTTGTATAATAAACAGGAAGTGTTTATAGTTTCTTGTATAAACACTGCAACCATTTATCTATATACATTACTAAAAAAAACTGTCAACTTCAAACAGATGATGTACTTGGATAGAGTTGAAGTGTACTTCCGGGAGGTGCCGAGGTACATCCCAGCATTCCATGAATGGAAAGATACTTTGCTTGCTGATAGGGAGTTAACAGAGCTTGCTACTGGAAATTTCGGAGGTGGCTACCCTTGGCCGGCATACACAATGGCTGAGTTCATACAAGAAAACAGAGAGAGAGCTTGTCAGGTAGAAGAAGTTCGACAGAGAGAAGTCGAACAAGAACAGAATCCAACTGTGAATGAGCAAGACATCGCGTCAGCTCATAAGGTCATATACCATCACTAATATATTTTTATGTTACTAATTTCTTTGTTTAGAATCATCACCGAATTCTATTTTTATAAATAACTATTTACTTATCTGATTTGAACAAAAAACATATCAGAATCAAAGAGAAGGTTTGGCAGAGGAGAGACAGCATCAAGAGAAAGGGAAGGGATTAGCTGTTGATATCCCTGAGACAGAGAGATGCAGTTCAAACACTCCAGTAAGCATTTCAATAATTATATAATTTAGAATTCTTCATTCATTGTTTAGCATTGTCATCAAGTTTAGTAATAATGTTCAGAAGAAAATTTACAATATTATGAAATGATTGCTAAAATAGGCAATCAAAAGGCCCAGAGAAGAGGCATACAGTGAGATGCCCATAGAGACAGCTGAAACAACAATAGTCAGCAAAAAAAAGGTGTTTACAACATAAATATTACATATATAATAACTTATATTGTTAACAGGTTTTTAATTCCAATTAACATCTAAAAATATACAGAAGGCAGTGATCCAAACAAGCACAGTCTCCACAAGGTCAAGGGCCATAATGAAGGAACCTGACCATTTTAGAAACCTTGTGGACACAAGAGAGACACTGACACCTTCTGACTGTGAGCTGCACTATTGGGCGATGGAAAACAAGAGTGATGATGAAAGGTACATTTATAATACATTACTATTAATATAAATAAAAATTATAAGTGCCATTTTGTTCTACCAGACTGCACTTTACACTAAAAAAAGAAATTTTTCCAAAATTAGGGAGGTTGTCTTGTATGCTGATGAGCGGATAGAGTTGAGGAGAGCTGAGATGCTGACTTTGAACAAAAAAACATACATAAGTTCTGCTGTCATTGATGTATGGAGTAGCATATTGAACTATGCTCAAGCAAAGATTCCTGAACAACAGACTCCCAGGAGATTTTTCCTAATGACTAACGTTTCTGTAAGTGAATAGTTTCATAGTTACTATTTATAATTAACTCACTTTATTCTGTTTTAAAAAACACTACACATTCGTGATCAAAAAATCTTCATTTTGTCTTTATAGAACTACACAGTTGTTGCACCTCCAGAGAGATGGAATAAGCAGAGGATTTCAAAGCTGTTTGTTGACAACATACTCCATGAATTAAGAAAATATCCAAATGTGGAAGTAGATAAGATGGACATGGTACGTATTCATTATAAAAATTGTAAAAAGTTATCATGAAAATAACTAATGTACACTATTTTGTTTGCAGTTTTTCTTTCCAATAATCCAATCAGAACACTTCTATATTATTGTCATTGATACAAGAAGAATGGTGGCTGAGATCATTGACAATTCAAATGCCATGGGAGGAGAGCATGACGACCCCCTATTGAAATATGAGCATATCCCTGCAAAACTGGTAAGAAAACATATCTATTTGATGATTTTTTCACTAGTGAAACAAATTAAAAAAAAAAACACATTCAATTCAATAATAAAAATGAACTAACTTTAATCATAAATTTCAGATCAAGCTCTTCGTTCACTTCTTGAAGATGACTAGGCTTGAAAAACTATCAAAAGAAGTGTCTGAAAATATCAAGAGCATGAACCGTCTTCAAATGCCATGGAGAACTTCAACAAAAAAGACTGATTGTGGGGTCTTTGTAATGCGTCATATGGAGACGTATATGGGGGATGCTGTGAGGAATTGGAGGAGTGGATTAAGAGCCAGAAATGAAATGCAGCTGAAATACTTAAGGATCAAGTATTGTGCTGCCATTCTTACTGCAGAATGCAACATCCATAGGCAGAGGAACGTCAGAGATTCAAGATTCTACTTCCGAGCATCTTCTAAAGACAACCCAATCAGTTTTGAAAAGCTTTACCTAGAAGATGATAATCAGTGAACAAATATTACATATGTAACAAATTCTCTAATGCTTTAGACAACTTTCATATTTCATATTTTTGGATTATGGAATGCTTATGAAATCTTCATTTTGTGAAATATGGATAGTTTTGTGAAAATATTTGTACTAATTTGCTTCCTTAGAATTTGCTGGGGCATATCTGAGGTCTAATTATAGGGCATTTTGAGAAGCTAATGCAATGCATGTATCATGTATGAAAAGCTACTGCTGCTCCTTACTTTAGTCAAGCATAGGATATTAGAAAATTTATGAAAAATTTCGCATGCTAAAATTGTGAGTAACAGTGCTAAAAATAAAACTAGCAGAGCTAAAATATATTGCCACATTAAACGCAAAATAAACAATCATTCTAATGCTAAGACAAATAATACTGAAGAAACAAAGTAAAAATCATATATGCTAAAGTAGAAACTAAAAGTGCTAAAATACAAAATACTAGTGCTAAAATACAAAATACTGGTGCTAAAATACAAAACACTTGTGCTAAAATATGAAACATCAGTGCTAAAGTATAAAACTATTGTTCTAACGCTAATACTAAATTTTATTCAATTAAAATATATTTTACCAAAAAAATATTGCCATGTGGCAAAGATATGTTATTTAATTCAAATTTACGAGGATAATACAACCATAAAGGCTCCTTTTTCTCTAGTAAAAAAAATTCAAACGTGCAACTCTTCAACTTCTCTCCATTATCTCCCAAAAAAAAATTCTTCCAAAAAAAAAAATGAATTGGTCACGAGACACTGAGGAATTCTTTATTGATCTTTTACATACTCGAGTTGGGATGGTGGATGTATCTGACAACTACGAGGTTGTAGATTCTCTGCATGATATTTCAGTGACAATGACGATGGTTCTTAATCAAAGAGTTAGATTGACACAACTCGTGCTGAAATTGAACGAATTAAAGGAGAAGATATGGAGTTTCCATCTTTTCATACGACACCCAGGAATCTATTACAACGAATACCAAAATATAGTCATAGCGAGAGACGAGTATTTTGAGCGACTGGGACAGAATGTAAGTATGATTTATTTTTCACATTTTAATTTTACTACCCTAACACAATTTTTTTTGTGTCGAATCTTATGACACTAGGAGAGTCCCAGGTGGAGGGACTTTAGGCTGCATGGAATGCCATACTTTGAAGAACTTCGTGATATCATGGACGGCGCCGGTGGTTTTGCCGGTGTGGATTTCGACTGGTTGGCTTCGTTTGTGGCTTGAGATCATGGAATGCCATACTTGTTCATTTTGCATTTCAGAAGGATTTTAGGGTTCTGTAATTATTGTAAAAAATTAAACTTGTTGCATAATTTTTTTGATAATTTAATCGTGTATTAATTATTATTAATTTCAGTGTTTTTTCATTTTGTTTGAAACTACAAGTGCTAAAATACAATGTGCCGGTGCTAAATAAGATACTTCCAGTGCTAAAATAACGATTTTTAGTTCAAATAGAATCTGAAATCTCATTGTAGACCCAAATAACTGACCAATGTGTTATTCCATAAATGAATAACATGAATGTTCCAATTTAAATATTAGTATATCTTTTATCTCATTTTTAATTAAATACGTCCTACTTTCGGATAAATATATTAAAATTACAATAAGCCGGTAAAAAACAAAGGATATTCACACAAAAATTACAAAATCTCACATAACCTTAAACTAGGCTAAGTTAGAGCAGAAAATGAAACTTGCATATATCAAAGTTAAAAAATCCTTAATCCAACGTAAAGAATATAGCTTCATAAAAATGTCAAAACCTTATATAGAGAATAGATACATTATGTTGTGTTATTTGTATTATATTTATATTGTGTAATTTCATGAAATACTGGTTACATATCACGTATAAACTATAATACATCAATCATTTTATAAGGAAACTCTTAAAATTTTTTTTACAGATATGCTGTCAAGGTACGAAATATCAATCCTAAAGTAGAACCCACCAGTGCTAAAATA
Source organism: Perilla frutescens (assembly GCA_026008535.1). Lineage (NCBI taxonomy): Eukaryota > Viridiplantae > Streptophyta > Magnoliopsida > Lamiales > Lamiaceae > Perilla > Perilla frutescens. The sequence goes on from BRKX01000019.1 coordinate 6,793,832, forward strand.
CAATGTATCAGTGCTAAATAAGAAACTTCCAGTGCTAAAATAATTAAGACTTAAGAATGGTAACTATTAGTCCAAAAATGATTGTTTCTCAAGTGCTAAAATATGAAATATCAATGCTAAAGTAGAACCCACCAGTGCTAAACTAAACATAACCCTGCATAGTCCCATAAGTGTTAAAATACAATCTAGCAGTGCTAAACAAGAAACTTCCAGTGCTAAAATATGAAATATCAATGCTAAAGAATACACTATCTTTTCCACAATAAAAATTAATATATAATTGAAAAAAATATAAAAAACTTTTTTTCCAAAAAAAAAAACAAAAAAACTGATAATAAAAAAAAATAAATAATAATAATAATGACCCGCCATAACTTCTACAAAAACATAAACATAGAAACACGCAAAACCTTTTTGATTCAAAGACTTCAAACACAAAAAAATAAACGATTAGGGTTTTATCAACATTTTAATTCAAAAACTTCAACCAACAAAATCGTCAATATGGAAAAAATACAAAGCACAGAGCTCGTAAATCGGAAGAACCGAAGCGATTCTTCAAAAAAGAAGAGAAAACCTGAAGACATGCCGATTGAAAAAGGTACGTAACACATTCTTCTTCTCGTTCATCATAAAAATAAATTATGTGTGTTTCATTTTGGTTCTAACAAAAAAAATATGCAGAAAGGAACAGTGCTAAAACCCTGACAAAACCTCATATATGACGAAATAAACACTTACAAAATCTAAATATGTAAAAATGTTATCGTTTACTGATAATAATCACATGTATACGAAATCAAAAATTTTAGAAATGTATATGCATTTTGCACACTGTGTTGCATGTCATGATTTCCTTTTCAATGATCTGAAACAGTAACATCGTGAATGATTTATGTCTTAATGTGTAGCATCATTATATTAGAAAAATGAATTAGCATCAAGGAGATCAAACTCTAAGCATAAGACTACTTATCTTTATAAACATATTTAATATATATGACAAAATTTTTCCATGCTCTGTTTTAGTTATAATGATAGTATAATATTATATAATCAAACCAATGCTAAAATAAGAAGTTACAGTGCTAAAAACCTACAATATTATCAAACAATGCTAAAATAAGACATTACATTGCTAAAAAGCTACAATATTAATTCTGAAAATGCCTAACCAGTCAACTATATAACATACATGATATATTTATAATGGTACTATAGTGTCATATCATGGATTAATTATGTGTTGACATGTAGCAAAACTTTATTACTATGAAATTAATACTAATTTTTTTATCAAATATGCTAATGTTTCATTTTAGCACTAGTTTTCTACAGAATTAGCATCAACAGATATACAATATATTTTGACATGTCAGACAGTCTAATAAAAACTATACATATATAGGTACAAGCAAAAAGACAAGGTCCACAGATGATATTAATATATCAATAACTAATGAGATCAGATCAAAGAGTAAACATGATGTCAATGCTCTCAAATCTCGTTCAAGAACATTAGCACTGACATTACTTGAAAGGATAAGATCTACACCAGACTCAGATGTTGAAGACACAAGTGCTTCTGAAACCAAGAGTCCAGCAGCAAAATCCAAGCAGGGACATCTTCAAATGCTTAAAAGCAGAACAACACCGCGCATATTATATGATGCAATCAAAAATTTCACAGATGAGCAGAAGAGTGCTGTTGAATCCCTTGGATTTGGGAGCATTATGCATTTGAATATAAAGGAATTACCCCCATGTACTTAGCTACTGGTTGGTAGATAACTTTGATCCCGAGAGTTGTGAGTTGATCCTGAAGAGAGATCGATGATTGCACGTAGATGAAACTGATGTATCATTGATCATGGGGTTTCCAAGTGGTCCTCTGCGTATAGAAAAGAAACCTAGAAGACAAAGCTGCAGTCAAAAGAAGAAATGGCAAGAGAAGTTTGATAAACATGAACACAGAATCTCTCCGGCACATGTTTCGGAAAAAATGCAGGAGATAAAGCTGGTGGAAAATGGTTCAAGATACATTTTATGGTTCTGCTTACAAATAGCCTCATTGAATCAACGGGGAATGGATATGTACATCCACAGCTGGTACACATCTTTGATGATGTTGACAGAATACGTGAGGACAACTGGTGTGAGTACACTATAAGGTGTCTGGTGCAGAAGACAATACTTTGGAGAAAGAAGAATGATAAATACTACAATGGACCAATCCTGTTCTTAATGGTTAGTTTAACAATTAGCATACATTATTAAAATCAACTCTGAATTTCCATGCTCATGCTAATGTGAATAACATTTACCCCCCCACAGATGTTTTATATGGACAGATTAGTGTCCTATAACAGAAGAGTTCAACGATCAATTCCAGCATTCAAAGGCTGGACACACAAGCTTATGTGCAAGAGACAGCAGTCAGAATTGAAAGGAGGTGGTTTTGGAGGAGGCCATATCTATGGCCCGTATGAAGAAGAAGAGTCTGAAAGAAGGGTTGAGAACACCATTGCTTGTTTGGAGGCTGGTCCTCAGGAACATGAAGCTCCACTTGCTCTGGAGGCTGGTGTTGAGAGAAATCATGATGAACAACCAAAAAGTCCTGTTCCAGCATCGACATTAGATCCTGTGCAAGAATATGCTCAGAAGCTGATTGATGACTGCAAGAGAATGGCTGATGCAATGACTACATTGATGAAAACAGTACAGGATGTGCCACAACACATGATGGAGAACGTCTTCTTCAAGAAGTCATATGAAACAGCCCAGCAGCTTTTGGTAAAGAAACAACCAAGTCCAATTTCGCAGGCATCACACACTCAGACCCAACCACAAGCAACGCCAGACGATGATGAGTTCTGGAGTGATCCAGCAAGAATATCAACAATTGAGGAGATTGAAAGAGCTCTGGCAAAGCGTGCAGAGCTTGAGAAGATATATGCTGATGAAGGCCCAACATTCAGTCTTGGGATAAGCGATGATGCATGGGCTGGGATAATGAAGGTTACACAGGAAATTTCTGAACAGAATATGGTGGTTGAGGAACCAAATCAAACTGACACATTTGATACTGAAATCCTGGAGAATGCAATGAGGCAGGTTTGGAAAAAATATTTTTAATACTTTAGGACTCTCATTATTTATTTTAGCACTCCCCTGATTTAGTTTAGCACCCCATGATTCATTTTAGCACACTTATGGCTTTTTTTTAGCACTATAATGAATTATTTTAGCACTATCATTACTTACTTTAGCATTATTTTAGCATTCTCGTGCATTGTTTTAACACTGTCATAAACTTATTTTAGAAATACCTAATATACATAAAAACTGATTGCAGGCAGAGGCTGAGCATCTAAACTCAAAGAAATCAAAGCTACATGAGACTGATGCACCATCAAAGTCAAAAAATGTTCTGGATAATGATGAGGTGTGATATAACTATGGAAAAAGTATTTTTAATACTTTACTACTCTCATTACTAATTTTAGCACTATCATTACTTACTTTAGCACTATCATGGATTATTTTAGAATTCTCATGCATTGTTTTAATACTGTCATAACTTATTTTAGAAATACATCATATACATAAAAATTGATCGCAGGTAGAGACTGAAAATCTAAACTCAAATACATCAAAGCCAGATGAGACTGATGCAGCATCAAAGTCAACAAATGTTATGGATAATGCTGAGGTGTGATATAGCTATTGAAGTAACATTCAGCATCTTTATTACATTTTTACAAAAAGGTCTAATAAATATTTATTTCAAAACACATGATACAGGCTCAAGCTACCCGAATGGAGACAAGAACTAAACAGCAGAAAAAGCCATCTGAGAAGCTGATGTCACCATACAGGGTCAGAACTGTTGATATCAAGGAACAACTTGACAAGCAGCAACAGGAGATATTCTACTGGGTGGTGCAGAATGATACAGAAAGCAGGTATGTGACTCATGCTATGCAAAAATACTTCATAAAAGATCATATTGTATACTGGTATATGACAACCTTTTTATTTATATTGAATTACCAGTGAACAAATCTTGTATGATGACAAGCGAGTCTCCATTACACGGGAAGATATGACTACCATGGCTCCATTTGAATACATCAGTGCCTCTGTTCTGGATGTTTGGAGCACCATCCTCAATGAAAATGAGAAAATGCGAGACCCAAACTCTAAACTAAGATTCTTCTTCAGTACACAGCCTTGCGTAAGTGTCTACTTAAGAAGAAATCCATATATAGTGCTTAAACTGCAGTCAATATAATTAAAAAAATGTTCTTCTTGCAGAGCTTCACTGTGGTTGATGCACCATCTTCATGGGATTCTTCCAAAAGATGCGCATCTTTTGTTGACAAAATAGCATATGAGCTCAAGTGCTGCCCATCAGTATCTTTGAGCGATGTTGAATTGGTATTACTGCTATGGTGTTTGTTTAGCATTGTGAAATTTTATATTAGCAATACATATCTATATCAATTAAATAATTTTTTTTTAACAATCCATATCAACTCTATGTACAGTTTTTCTTCCCTATCTGCCATTCAGATCACTTCTTCTTTATCTCCATTGATTTGATTAACTTCAATGTTGAGATTATTGATAACTCAAGTGCAGCGGATAGTGAAAAAGATGGAATCAAAATCAAGTACAACAACATTCCAGAAACCCTGGTAATATATGAGTTTGTCACCAATTATTTTTTATCTCTATCTGTAGCAATTAAAAAAACTAATTTTTAAAAACACATGCAGATGAACTTTTTTGCTAACTTCCTCACAACTGCTGGACTTGAAATCAAATCAAATGGATTGAAGGAAAAACATCAGATTACCAGGATGAAGATGCCATGGAAGGATACAAAGAACAAGTATGATTGTGGTGTCTATGTCATGAGGCACATGGAGACATACAGAGGTGGTGGTTTGAAAACCTGGTGGAGTGGTCTGAAGAAATCCAATGACAGGCAGTTGAAATTTTTAAGAGCAAAATACTGTGCTGCAATCATAAATGCAGACAGTAACACACTGAAGGATCAACATCTGAAAGCTGCAAATCTATTCTACAGAAAATCATGTACCCAGGGGGAAATTGTGGTAGACCCCACAAAAATGAGAAAATTGAAATAACTTCTTGGATAATGATTTGAAAATCTGTATTTACATATGATACATTTTTTGTCTTTTGATAGTATATAGTATTGGTGGATGAATATTTTGTACTAACTGACACAATTTCTTATTCTTGTGAATACTTTAGTGTTCACAAAGTATAAAAGTGTTAATATAAATGAATAGTTCAGAAGTTTAGCACTTGCCATTTCTTTTATAGCACTAGAATTTGTATTCTACATTTGGAATTCTACTTTAGCACTAAAAGTTTTTATTTTAGCACCGATGTTTTATACTTTAGCACTATTATTTTCTGTTTTAGCAATTACAGTTCTTTTTTTAGCATTGCTATATAAAGATAGACTACCATCTTAAATATATATATATATATATATTTAGACTCGTTTTTCTTCCATCTCTCTCTCTCTCTATATATATATATAACAGTTTTGGACATTCTAGCAGTGTTTTAGCATTTACAGTTCTTTTTTTAGCATTGTTATATAAAGACAGACTACCATCTCTAATAAATGTAATAGTTTAGTAGTTTTAGCACTTGCATATGATTTTTTAGCACTTGCCATTTATTTTTTAGCACTAGTATTTGAATCCTAGATTTCAAATTCTACTTTAGCACTGAACGTTTGAATTTTAGCACTGATGGTTTGTTCTTTAGCACTTAAGTTTCCTTGTTTAGCACTAATGTTACACACCTGCTAGAAATATTAAAACCTTTATTAGCAATTCAAAAAATGAAACAACATCTATACCTATTTTGCATTATAAGAAAGAATATTCCTATCATTAATAAAAAAATCAGTATAAAAAAAGTACAAAAAATAAAATAAAATGAATCTACTTCTTCCCACAATTCCTAGAATCATGATTGGTTTTCTTCCCACACTTCTTGCAGGTCCTTTAAGGTTTCTTTGCGCGTTCAACTCTCGCCTCTTCTTTTGATTTTATACGACTTGCACTGCCTTTTGTCTTCACAAGCTCAGGTGGATGCACCTCAACTTCACTAGGTGCACACAATCCATAAAAATCAGAAAATAATCTACTCTTCTTTGAGATAGTATCGTCTTCAATATCACCAGATGAAAACCGCGCCCTTAACTCGTGTAAACTTTGCAACAACAGAGACATCTTTGCAGTGTCACCTTCAGCAACAGAAAGACATGTATAAAACTCAGAAATTAATTGGTTCGTAACAATTTTGTTCTCCTCCAACAAAAAACACCGATCACCCAACAATGCACCTGCTTCATTAATGAGTGAAGACTTCATCCAATGAGACACAACGTATTTAGGAGGTATCGACTCCAATTTCAAATCTTTGAATAGAGTGAATATGTGGCAGCAGAGGATCCCATCCCTCACAAATTTCAAACAGCTGCATGTAGTGGAATCCTCAACCTTGTTGTGAACAACCTTATTTGTAGCACCAAAACCATCCTTCACTTCTAGCATCACAACAGAATCATTTTCTGAAATATTACAAACACGACAGACATAACATGCATCTTCAATCTCCTTCTGAACCTCGTAGAACTTATTCCTAGTATAAACAGTGGCAGCATGTTTCTCAAATGTGAATGGGGTCTTCAACTGAGGAATTGATGACTCATCAACGCTATCCAAGTAGGCATGTGCATGTCTCTGAGTATCAAGTGCACTATCAAAGTTCATAAAAAACTCAACAAGGTTTGATTTTGATCTAAGAAACCTAGAATAAAAACTGTTCACACTCTCTGAAATTGAGGTAGTCCTGCACAGCCCACTCATCGGTAAATCCCTAAAATATGCAGGCACCCAATCTTCACGAATATCATACAATGACTTGAACCAACTATCGTCTGCCAATCCAAATTCAACCATAATTTCCTTCCATATCAACTCAAAATCTGTGATGTTTATACAATTAGACCACACAATACTATTTAACCTCTTTCTGAATGTCTCGTTCTTTCTGATATGCGCAGGCAACTTATCTGGAACTTTAAACATAATATGCCACATACACAATCGATGTCTGGTATTGGAAAGTACCTGTCTTACAGCAACCTTCAATCCAAGATCCTGATCAGTGATTATTAGGCTAGGAGAAGCACCCATACAGTCCTTGAATTTCTGAAGAACCCATGAATAAGATTCAGCATCCTCACCCGACATTAAAGCAGCACCAAAGGTTACAAGCTTCCCATGATTGTCCTTCCCGATGAAGGGTGCAAAAATCATTGAATACCTGCAACAATATAAAAATTCACAAACCTCTGTTATTATCATGTCTCTATCATAGTATATACAAGATTCAAACATTAGTTAACAATGCTAAAAAAAGGAATACAAGTGCTAAAATATACACTACAAGTGCTAAAAAAGGAAGTGCAATTGCTAAACAAATATAGCACACTAAACTGTTAGTCCTATATGTTGCATCAAACGATACAACATCCCCAAATAGAGAAAAGTTCCTTCTTGATATAGGATCAGCCCAAAACACACACCTCAACTGATCATCCTTGTTAACTTCATAATCAAATGTGAAAGCAGAACATAGTTCATGCCTTTTGGACATTTTATCCAACATCATTTGCGCATCTACACCCACAGTATACGCCTTGAGATCTCGACTGAAGTTTTTGAAATCAACTGCTGTACAACCTATATTGAAATATCCACCCACAACTTCTTTTACTAATCTAAACGTCGTCACAGGTCCGATGTTCACCCTTGCACAATTTAAAATAAACATTTGATGTGAAGGATCTATATTCCTATTCAGATTTATAAACTCTCTGTGTGTATCCGTAACAAGAGAATGTGTATGTCTTTCTTCAAATAATCCAACACTGTACCCATCACAACCAATATACTTAAAACCAATCCTAGCCATACATGAATTCCTCTTCGACACACGACGTCTCTTTTTCTTTGAAGTTTCACCAAAATCAACAGATGTGTTCTTAAGTCCTTCACAGCTACACAGAACATACTTCCAAATTATAGTACCATCTTTAGATCTCTTTGTAGTAGACAGACGAGTATCAAATCCACACGATGATGCATACACCTTGTAAAATGTTATACCATCATCTAAAGTAGGGAAAGTCTTGCCCAAGGCAGGCTTCAAAGATGGTTCACATTCAGGTGTGTAAAATTCAGAAAACACGGGTGAAATCTCCAAATTGGAAGAAGCACAATCTGCACATTTATAACATATTCTAAGATAATGATGTAAAAATTCACAGTGCTGCTAAAGTATCTTACAGTAGTGCTAAAATAGTTCACAGTAGTGCTAAAGTAGATAACAACAGTGCTAAAATATTTCACAGTAGTGCTAAAGTATATATTAAGTCAAGGATATAATTTAAACTGATTATTTTGATAATAATTCATATTGTCATGCTAATAAATCTACAGATATACAGAAAATCAAAACACAAAATATACATCCTTAAAAACACAATAGTGCTAAACTAGGTTACAAAATTGCTAAAATAGTTCACATCAATGCTAAAGTACAAGATAGAAATAAAAAAATGAACACATGACAATTATATTTACATATTGTTATCATAACATCATACAAATAATAAGATGTTAATAAACAGTATGACTTAACTTCGTATAGCAAATGTCTGACCAAAGTTTACTTTTTGCATGGCTAATAATTCATATTGTGATACTAATAAATATACAGATATACATAAAACGAAAACACACAATATGCAACATTAAGAACACATGCTCATCGTCAAGATTTCATAATAACAGCTTAGTAAGCTTCATCAACCTAAAAGCAGTGCTAATATAGTTCACATTACTGCTAAAATACGTTACAACAATGCTAAAGTAGTTCACAGTAGTGCTAAACTACATGTTAAGAAAATATTTTTTATAATACTCATTTGTTATTCCAAATTCTGCATTCATCGTATAAATATTCCATTAACAAGATACTCTTATGATATTCAATCGTTTATACAATGATAAAAACTAAATACACAATGCTAATAATTAGTATTCTGATACTAATAACTCTACATATATATAGAAAATCAAAACACACAATACACAACCCTAAAAAACAGATGTCGATCGTCAAAAATTCAAAATAAGCTTCGTAAAACTTGTCAAACAAACGTATAAAAAAATCGCAGCAAAATTGCAGAATTTTTTTTTACCCGTCATCTTCGTCAAATAAAAGTGAATAACACAAACTCCAGCAAAAAATCGCGTGAACACCGATTCAGGTGAATAAAATTCGAAAACAATCGACTGAAAATTCGATTATATAAGCACAAAAGAATTTGATATATACAAGGAAAGAGATTCGAATCGAAAAGGAACTACATACCGAAATACATTCTTTCCAAAACATAACATAATTAATAAATTACAAAAATGGCCTTGGTTCATTAAAAAATCGCTGATATTACAATAATGCCACCGCGATTTTTTTAATTTTAATCTGATCTTAATCGTTCAAATCAGAGCAATCTGTGGCTGAGATCGGTTCTCAGTTCTCACATGAATGTCTAGTTCTCACATGATCCCATCTCTCTCTCTCTATATATATATATATACACACTGAGTTCTAGCCGGACAAGTTGTATTTATAAACATGAGAGATTTATTTCACGGGTGATTTTTTTTAAATTTGAATTGTTTTGGGCTGACCATTTTGATTAGGTCAATTTGCGGACGCCATTTGGGAGTATAATATATTCATAGATGTGATTTAATTATCATTAATTGAAGTAATCAAATTATGTATTTTTTTACTATAAAAATGTGAGATTAATAGATTTACATTTAAATAATTGATGACTTTTCCATGTTATTATATTTATATGTTGAAAATTGTAATTAACATGAGCCAATAGTCTTCAATTAAAAGTATATAGACTCATTGCATAAAGTTGAAATTGCATAGTTTCTTTGAAAGTAAATTTTGAAAGTGCTATTTCTAGTTGTCAACCTTATACAAAAAAGAAAGTATATAGACTCATTAACATAGAGAATATTAATTGCAATTAACATGAGCCAATAGTCTTCAATTAAAAGTATATAGACTCATCAATGCAAGAGAGTTGAAATTGCATAGTTTCTTTGAAAGTAAATTTTGAAAGTGTCATTTCTAGTTGTCAGCCTTATACAAAAAAGAAAGGGGAACAAGGGCAACATGAACTTCTAGCGTACATCGCAACTAGGGCAACGTGAACTTTTATTCTAGCATCATCACTCGGTGGCATTAGCACCAACGTCATCCACTCCAGCACCATCATCACCCCTAGTGATGACAACGGTATTGATGCCCCCAGTGACGGTAGCGGCAGTGGCATTGAGCTTGTCCCAATCGTCACTGACGAGGAATTTTCGGGAATTGTCTCGCATCGGTGGCTGGATTCACCAAAGCTGAATCCAGAGCTATCACTACTACTTGGATGCACCAGTTTAGTCACTAAATCCTTTACTTAGTCGCTGAAATTCTAAAAAAAAAATAGAAAAAAATCTTAACAATTAAAAAAATTGTCAAAAAAGGTACAAAAATAAAATAAAAAATTACCCGGTCTGAGAGATTTCCGGAGCTGCAATGCCTGCTGCATGGCGCTTTTCCTTTAGCGGTGGCTTAGTCAACTCCATTTTTAAGAATTTATTCAGTCTTTCCCCACAAGCATCTTCATTCTTGAGTCTTTTCGAGCTTGAAGGTTCAGCAACTGCAGCTTCGTGACCGCCAGATGCGGCGGAATGTAGACAAGAGCTTTGATAAAAGTTGATGCACATTCTAGAATAATATAAAATATGCTAAATTCTTCTTATAGTATAGAATATGCTAAACTCTTCTTATAGATGATATGTCTTGAATACTCCATGTATAGAATATTTTAAAATTATTAGATAAACAATCTAAACAATTCTATACATGGAGTATTCTAGATATATCATCTATAAGAAGAGTTTAGCATATTCTATACTATAATAAGAATTTAGCATATTCTATATTATTCTAGAATGTACATCAACTTTTATCAAAGCTCTTGTCTACACTCTGCCGCATCTGGCGGTCACGAAGCTGCAGTTGCTGAACCTTCAAGCTCGAAAAGACTCAAGAATGAAGATGCTGGTGGGGAAAGACTAAATAAATTCTTAAAAATGGAGTCGACTAGGCCACCGCTAAAGGAAAAGCACTATGCGGCAGACATTACAGCTCCGGAAATCTCTCAAACCAGGTAATTTTTATTTTATTTTGTACTTTTTTTTTTGACAAATTTTTTAATTGTTAAGATTTTTTTCTAATTTTTTTTTACAATTTCCGCGACGAAGTAAAAGATTTAGTGACTAAACTGGTGCATCCAAGTAGTAGTGATAGCTCTGGATTCGGCTTTGGTGAATCCAGCCACCGATGCGAGACAATTCCTAAAAATTCATCGTCAGTGATGATTGGGACAAGCTCAATGCTACTGCCGCTGCCGTCACTGGGGGCGTCCATGCCGCTGCGGCTACTGATGCTGTCACTGGGGGTCAATACCGCTGTCGTCACTGGGGGCGATGATGGTGCTGGAGTGGATGACGTTGGTGCTAATGCCACCGAGTGATGATGCTAGAATAAAAGTTCACGTTGCCCTACTCTCTCTCTCCATCCCTTTACCAAACTAATATACATATATCAAGTCCTCCTAACCCTTCATACTTTACCACAACCTTTACCAAACATCTACCAAATACCTTGCTCTACTTGCTCTAATATCATCAAGCTTGAAATGACATAGGCGGGCGTCGAAGAGATTTTGACTACGTGTGGAGTAAGATTGACAGTGCCGCTCGACGAAGATAGATTGAAGGAGCTCGATGGTGAAGAGGGATTGATGGAGCTTGGCGGCAAGAGATCGGAGCCGCGAGGTGGAGAGCGTTCGGTGGCGAGGTCGGGAGAGGGGTTGCTGGATCCTGATGACATTGATATTTGACAGAGAGAGAATTTTTTAGAAGGGAAATTCGTCTGCTGGGAAATAATATTGGAATGAACGAAAAGCTATTTATTATACTTCAAGTAGAGCTGTAAGGCTCTACTGATGTGGTGAATCAGTTACATCAGTTGCGGATGCGGCGAATCAGTTACATTTGTTAGTTAAATCAGTTGTGGGTAAGTGAGCGCGGGAAAATAGAATATATTACTGAAATTGATATGATATAAATATATAAATACAAATAAAAATATAAATGGATGGATATTTTTCATAAGGATACATTGATACATATGGACGAATTTGTGAAAATTTTACTTTGTATAAAATGCAATTTTGTTCACTGTTGTATTGATCCGCAAATTGTAGAACTCGAGTTCCACAATTAACGAAATCGGGATCCGGGCTTCGGCGATCTACAAAACAAAAACAACACGTGAAGTCGAAGGATTGTCGGAGGATTGGCGATCGATCGGTCTCCGACGCTCAAGTCAGTATTAAATACCGATTAACAAATATCCAAGGGAATATGGCAAAGAATTCTGTATGATATAGTTAACCAATGTATGAGTTCAGTTTGATTGATATCATAAACCAAATTGTCCTCTCTTTCTAGGGCTCCTCTCTTTGACTATATATTCTGGAATTCCTCAACCTCCTTCCGATTTTCCAGGGGGAATTTTATCTCTTCTAGGGTTTTGACTTGGTCCTCTCGTTATCCATATTAGGGTTCTGACCCGGTCTACTTACAGAAATCAGGTCCTAATTTTTGTTGAGTTCGAAGCCGTCGCCCTAACAACCTCGGGCGTCTCATCATCACACGGACTAATCTTCAGCCTTAATTGGGCTTTCAATCACCATTTTGGGCCTTTTACGAAAATGAGCCTCTACACAAATCAATACATTAATATATTGATTTGCTGCATTTTTACATTAATTAGAAGCATATTGTTCATAGAAAAAATATAATAATGGATTTGCTGCATTTCCAATATTTTAATATCCATAATTTTATATAAAAATAATTAATTAAATAATATATATTATTACATTTCTATTTTCGAAAGGTGCGAATGGGCGGGAAAACTAACTTTTTCTATTTTCAGATTCGATGTTGTTATTATATATTATACTAGCTTAACACCCATGCGATGCACAATTATTATATATTGTATTCTATTGTCATAATGTATATAATATAAGATATTGATCATAAACACAAAAATAATTATGCCGTATCAATTAAAAATATAGAATTATAGAAGTTATATTTTGATTCCAAATTGTATATAGATAAATAAATATATTTGCTACTAATAAAATAAATTGAAACAATTTCTTATACAAATAGTGGTATATGAATTTTTATTGTATTCATCACACATTAAAATTTTCAAACGACTACATCTTCTGACCTGGAAATAACAACATAAAGTTAACTCTGATTGAGAATAGATTTCTTCATTAAAAGTCCCACTTGAGACGTGGTACTAACAAATAGACATATTGGATAGCTGATATTCGAATAATTTGGAAAAATATATACAAAGAAAATTAAAGATGTACATTAATAAATCATTTATAAGAAAAAAATATGAAATTAATGAGTAAAAAATCTGAACATCTTTCATTCATTTCTAATTATGTGGATCATTCAGTAATGATCTTGCATCATAGTGCATGAGAAAGCTACAATCACAGAGACGTTTACTCTTGCATCTATAAAAATATGATAGACAATATTTGAAATTCTATATAAATATCAAGTAACACACAAAGAACAAATTTCAAAACATCCACAACTTATTTAAAAGTAAAAAAAAAATCCCTGTTGCAAATTTTAACCAACAAATAAGAATCTCAATCGCTTGTCTTAGTAAGAAATAATTTTTTACAAAAAATAAAATAAAATAAAATGAATGACCATATTCCCTCCAATAATCATAATAAACAAATTGAATTAATTACAAATTAAACACGAACCAAATCAATTTACATTAAATATTTATTTCCTTTCACTTAGAATTCTTCATATGAGCAATTATTCTTAATGTTTCAGTACGTTCGTTGCTGTTGCACATACCGATTAAAAAATATTTAACCTTGGAAAATTAGTGACCGACCGATGTATATTACACCATTGGAATGGATTAGCTTTCAAGGTCGTGACTTGTCCACGGTGCAACAAAGTTCTTCATTCTTATTTCATTCTATATCTTATTCATATTTTAGCCAATAATAAGATCCAATCATATATATTATTGATGAAAAATTTCACATTTCATAGCATAAATAATAATATTTCACAATTTTACCGAATATTAGTAAAAATTCAGAGAGAGCTAAAAATTATTAATCCAAATAACATGAAATCCCACCAAAATATAAATCATGAAACCGAGAAAAGTCTAGTCATTTGCAAATGAGCTTCAATTCCCGAACAATTAATCAAATAGTCTTTTTTTTTTTGCTGAAAAATTTGTTGATAATTAACTAATCAAATACCCACTTTACCTCTTCAATTAAGGACATTCAAACATTGGAAACTCTTATGTAAAATTTTCAGAATTCACTTAACATGATTATATTATTCGAATTTAACTTGTAACATAAGTAAATTTTGAACAGGGAATACGTAGGAATTGGACTGACCGATTTGTAACATTGAATTTGTAGGGGTAGTTAAAATTAAAGTGAGAGAAAATGTTATAATAAGATTAACATAATTCAATTTATATCTCATTTTAAAAAATAAAGAAATGAAATCCAAAATAAAAATATTTAGCTTGAAATAAATTAATATAGTGCAGATTTTTAATTGGTTATCATAACTTGCAACAAAAGTAATCACCTTCTTAAAATTAGTTTTTCCCCATAATTTCAATGAAATATATAATTTAAAGCAAAAAAAATTGAAATTTACGTTGGGGTTAAGATAATTAGATAGAAAATAAATATATTCTTATGATCGAATTTGTTTGGTTTTATAAATATTAAATATAGTTTTTTTTTTAAAAAATATTGGTACACGTTGCATGCATGATGAGATATATTAAATTATTTAATTTTAAACTACAAATATATATTGTCAAGAGTAAAAACTACTGTTTAATTACAATGTAAATATAAATTTTTAAGTTCATCTCACAACTTTTTTTAAGTATATCGCTTTGCTGCCTCTATCATTCTTTCCCTTAACAATGGTAGTAATGTCCATTAAAAATACACACTAATAAATATTTTGCTCATTCATCTTTTCAAACACCAACATTTAATTTATTATATGTATTCTTAAAGTTAAATATTAGAACAATGCACTTATTCTTGTTATAGATTTTATGGGCAAAGAAAAATATGAACCGAACCCATTTTAGCTCCAATTAGTGTCCTATACAAGAAAATAATATATATTTCTTCAATTGATCTTTCATAGTACAAACTATAAATAATATATCTAATTATAAAATACAACATTTAAACGCATTATTTGAATATTTTATGTCTTCCATTTATCAAATCCTTTACTTATATAGATATATATAGTGTACGAAAGTATTTTCTTATTTTATTTTATTGAGATAAATAAACATGATTAATTTAATTCTTTTGGGATGATCAAATGGAAAAGTATACTGAACCTACATAAATTTTAAAACATTCTTCTCATATAAACAATTAGATTCCCCTAAAATATAAATAACTTAGTTATATATATATATATATATATGATTTAAGATAGTGTATAAAAATTATGAAAAATGATTTTCTATTATAAAAATTAAAGATTAATTGGATAGTTTAATGAAACTGTTGTTAATTATTGCATTAATCACATTTTTAGTTATAGATGAATAATATTAAAGTTGTTAATCATTAAGCTGTTAATAATTATATATTTAAATTAACTAAATTATACTAACAAAAATGACTAAAAGATATTTTTTTTTTCAAATATACATATATATGATATAGTTAATATTTATTATAACATTTATGTACATAATTTAATTAATAATCTTTGGTCAAATAAATTAAATTAATGATTCATTAGCCATAATATTAATTTATGCGCAGCTAAAATTTAGAGCAAACATGATCCTAACACCTAGCTTTCATCTCAAGCCGCTCTTCTAGTAAAAAAAAAATCAATCTAATCTAAACTTAACAAAATCATAATAAAAGAAAAGATTGTACTCCGATACAGAATATATCAAAAATTTATGATATGAAAATGAATAAATAACATTCTCAGATAAAATCAAGTTAACATTATACAATAAAATTTGAATCATTAAATTACAAAATATAATTGCATCCATTTACAATTACTCAATTACATTACATAAGTTGCTAATTTTCTAAAAAGAAAAAAAAAACGAAAAAAAACGACCCATGCATGTAATTAGTTTTAATAAGATTTAATTAAATGTAAATACGTACTATACAATTCTAATATTTTTAGTCTTCCAAATACATCTATGTTTTTTTCCATTTTAGGAGCCATATCACAATTTCATTTCTTAAGATTGCCTTCAATCTACACTGAAATTTCTTCTACAATTCATTTTGCTTCTCGAATTTGATGTTCATCATTTGGATTGTCTTCACCTTGAACCCTTTTTAAAATCATAAGAAAAAGAAATATGTACAAAATAAAAAATATGTACTCTTATTTAAAAAATAATAATATTGTTGTAACACAAAGGATCATGCCATATATATCAAAACGAAAGAGACGAATTAGACCAATGATTAGAAATGGACAAAAAAAATATTAATCTCTACTTATCAGATAATTTATAATAATGAGTTTGCAACCAAATAATCAAACCGCTGCCACAATCAACTACAAATAAATAAAATCAAAATCCTAGCAACATAGAAGCATCAGGGATTCAATGCCACAAGCTAATTTTGAAATGTTAATGACTTCGGAACGAATGAGATATGTTGAATGCAAGAGTTGATAGGATGCAACTATTTATAGATGAGCACGGGGTAATATATTTGGAATATATATTCACGTATGGTTAATTCTAGAAACACGCAATTTGTATTAATTTATATGAAAGATTTTATTTAATTGTTTAATTAAAAATTATATATAGTTTCTATGATTACAAACGCAATCTTTGACTAAAGATATGTTGATTACAAAAACATTGGATATATTATATAGATGTTTTCGTTTTAATAAATAAATAAATTAAGGTTTATATATATGTATATATCTTAATTTCTAAATATGTATATATGTATTGATATGCTTAATTCTTGAAATACTTAGATACGATCATTTGCATTACAATAATAATAGTTCCCATTAAACATATCATTACCATAATTATAGATTGATTGATATATGCATGTATATGTGTGTGTCTATATATAGAATATGATATATATATATATATATCTATGTGTGTGTGTGTGTATAGAGAGAGAGTAAAAAAAACTGATGAATTAAAAAAAAAAAATATGTATTTAACATCACGAAATTAACGTCTATAAATATAGGTTGCTTAATCAACATCTATTTAGATATTATGGATTGATATTGGAATTTATTGATGAGAATCAATTTCATAATTATGAGTTTATATATATATATATATATATAAATGTAGTTTAAGCAGGAACATGTAATATTTTCTATTTATATAGACTATTTTACTTTTAGATATAATAATATAAATAAACATAATTTTTGAGTTTCATCATACAATTTCCATCATATATAATATATAAGTATCAACTAAAGTAAATTCGTGATTTTTCAATTAACTAATTAATTAATATAATTATTACTTAATATATAAAATATGTTTAATGGTTAGTGTAATTATATATTTTGTAGAAGGTAGATAATTCTCGATATATATTACCATTACCATAATATATAAGATTGTTTGGTAGATTTATAAAAAAATAAAGATTGTTTGATTGATTATTATAGTATGATTATTGATTGATCTTGTAGGTATAGAAAGATGTTATTCTTGATCATATTTTAGTCCACATATCAGCCATGTTATTTATGGAACAAAACTATTGATTATAAATTATATTAATATTCATATTATTTTACATGAATTAATTAGAATAAGTAATATATGTATTATATAATTTCCGGAGTAGGTATGACGTTTTGGGCGGGAAAAATTAATTTTACTATTTTTATCACTATATCTTACTTTTAGATATAATAATATAGATAGATGATGATGATGATGATGATGATGATGATGAAATGAAATATGATAATATTGTAATTTAGTTGCAGTTTGACAATTGCTCTAAATCTAATTACACATGCATACAATTATACAAATAAATATGAGTATTAATTTATTTTTTTGAATTAATTAATTTTATATTCGACGTCTCGTGCATTGCACTCACTTGACGCTAACACGTGAGCTTGTACATTGCGCTGAATAATTAATATTTCAAAATAAATATAAGTCATATTTATTTATTTTTCGAGATAAAATATAAGTATTTGAGATTAATTTGCTTTCTCAAGGGAAAAACTCTTGTTTTGCACGAACATCCCCTACAAAACAAAGCCTGCATGTAGACCATCTTTACGATTTTTAATGTTCAAACGATGAAGAAGAATGGGTTTATTCTTGTATTTGTATATATAAGTTGTGAATTGTGATTAAATTATGTCAACTATGGGTTTATTCGTCCCATAAAAATATTTTTTATGGACTTAATTTGTCCAGAAAAAAAAAATGTTAAGGTAATTTGCACTTCAATCTAAATGTTAAGATGGAATTTTCACTTTTACCCTATATTATTATAATATTAAACATTAGATCATAATCGATTTCTATGTTATTTTTAGGAATTTATTTTTGGGTCATAAGTAATGATAAGTGGGAAAAAAAGAGTTATTAATTTTTTTATTTTTTTTTACTCACACACCCGACCTGTAGTATTGAGGAGATTTGAACCGTGATCTTTGATCTCCAAACAACCTCACTCCACCATTACGCCATTCCCACCGGGACAAAAGAGTTATTCATTTATTTTATGAGTGTTTGTAATTAATTTTGTTGAGTGCTGTATGACATTGACATTCAATGTTGCACTTGATGTCAGATGGACTCCCTGTGACATTGTCTGTGACATAGTCGTAACTAATCTTATTCTTTTCTAGTTTTATTTATTATTTTAATTAATAAATTAGTTTTATATATCTTAGAATATATGTGCATATCCACAAAATAAATATTTCAAATAAATGGATATATACATATTAGATATATTATTTAAAATAGAGTTTGACGAAGTCAAAACTCTATCTCCTATTTTTTAGGTTTAGCGGTTTTCTCTATTTAATCATTTTTCTTTTTCAGAAATTATATTTGTTGGAAATTCAGAAAAATAGGATGAACGTGGGTGAAGCTTTCAACCACGCCATGGAGGCGGTTTCTCCCAAACACGTTGAAGTCATGGCAAGGAGCGGTTATCGTCAACCTATGTTCAAGAAAGAGAAGATGTGAGCCTTGTAGGATTCAAATGAAGAAGCATATAAGAGATATGATCGACACTTGAAAAATTATTCAAGCACAAACCATCTTTCCGCTGTGTGAGAAGATTGAAGAGCTTGAGTCACAAACTTAACATAGATTTCGTTCTTCGTTCATTCTTCTTTCTTAATGTTTATTATTGTACAATCAATTCACGAGAGTAGGTTGTACAAGTTAGGATAGATAGCGAGGTTGTGAAATCATTGCTAGTTTGTCTACAAATTAACGGTGGGTTAATTTGTATTTTTGAATTCGTTTTGGTTGTAAACTAGAATATGATTCGTGTATTTTATTTGATGTGTCAAGAGCCTCAACGTCTGACATCATCAAATTAACAGTTGTTTTGGCTTGTGGAAGCTTAATTTCACCCTGTGGCAATCACATACATGTTGTATGTGATTTAAAATTATTTCGTGTGTTATTGCGTTTTTATTTCCAGCATATTTGTGTTTGAATAGTTGTGTTAACTATCTTTGACATTGAGTTTAACATTACGATTCTGTGTCTAATTTCAGTGTTTTTGGCAATGAATTTCAACTAGTGGCATCAAGAGCCAGTACTTAACGCATTAAGTATTCGATCCTTGGATTGCTAACTCACTGAAAATGGATATTCAGATTAATCAGTGCCGTCCTCCGGCATTAGATAGTAATGGCAAGAATTATGCTATGTGGAAGTCGCGCATGAAGATGTATATCAAGTCCATCGATGAGAGGGCTTGGTTGGCCGTGATTGAAGAGTGGTCTCCACCAAGGATGTAGGGACCTAATGGAGTGTTCATTCTTACTCCAGAGACCCAATAGACTAACGATGATCGAATTATCTCCAACTTCAATTCGAGGGCACTCAATGCTATTTTTGTTTCGGTAGATGTTCCGTGCTTCAAAATGGTGTGCAATTACACCACGGCGTGTCAAGCATGGAACATACTATGGGAGCATTGTGAAGGGTCGACCAGTGTACAACAAACAAAGCTCAGGCTACTCACTTCCAAGTTCGAAACTCTGCGAATGATAGAAGATGAGATAATTTCAATGTACACTGAACGTCTGTGTGAAGTGTCAAATGAGTCTACAGCTCTAGGATGTCCGATCTCAAACGAGAACATGGTAAGCAAACTTCTTCGCACACTTCCGGAGAGATTCAACATGAAAATCTCAACTATTAAAGAAGCTCACAATATATCAAACATGAGTTTGAGTGAAGCAGTGAGCATTCTACTCACGTTTGAGATAAATCTTGAAAACCAGAAATCAAACATCTCTTCCAAAGGGATTGCTCTTCAGTCAGTGACATCGAGTTCGGATGTTCAACTTATGTTGAGAACATTCATGAGATAAATGAAGATGAACCCCTGAGTGTTGCACTACTCACCAAGAAGTTCAATACCCTTGTTCGATCGATGAAGAAAGGTTCTCTAACCTTCAAACCACGAAGACTGTTTGATTTGCCTTTATCAACATCATCTGGGTCGACGAAATCATCAAAATCTCCAGATGATACAGTGAAGGACATTGATTCAATTCAATGTACAGGATGTTCTGGCTTTGGACACTATGCTAATGAGTGTTCTACTGTTCAGAGAAAGCAGAGGAGAAATTACAATGCCGCCGTGTTAAGTGACAAATCCGGTGATGAAGAAGCTGAAAAATAAACTGTGTTGTTTGTAAAAGTTGATGATGACTTAGAAGGAATGATTGATGCTTTAACCGACATGGATGATGGTGATTTTGACTATGATGTTAGTCTTGATCATGTGAACTCAGATGTTCCAAGCAATGTTATGGAGAATGTTACACAAGAAATCTCTGACATTCCTCCAAACACCACTAACTGGTATGAAATGACATTGCTGGATGAATTTTGTAACACTGTTGAAGTGTCTCAGGTGGAAGAAGACCAGTCCGAGGTTAGCCACCAAGAAGCTCTACAACAATTGCACAAGGTTGTAGATGAAGTATGTGTCCAATGGACTGAACAATCGAAGGAATTTGGGATTCTTGTGGAAAAAAACCAAACTCTAAAGCAAAGGGTTTTGGACCTTGAAATTCGACTCACTAGAAGTGATCTTGAACTGAATAAGTTGAGAAAGAAAGTGGAAGCTGCCTCGAAAACCTTACGACAATTTAATCAATGAACATCTACTCTGAATGAGGTTCTGACATTGGGACAAACCACGAAAGCAGGCTTGGGATATACATCAAGTTCATTAATGTCTATCTCTAATCCTATCAAGTTTGTCAAAGGGGAAAGCTCTAAGGATATTTCAGTCAATATTGATGGAAATGTCAAACCGAATGTCAACGACAAATCCAAGGAGAAGAAATTTGTTTGTCACTATTGCCAAGAGCCTGGACACATCAAACCTTACTGCTTCAAATATCATGATGATATAGCAACAGGAAAGATTATCGTGGAAAATTCTTCTAAACCTTCCAAGAAGAAGAAAAGTTCGAAGAAGGCAAAGATTTCATGCAATGTCATCTACACCTCGCTGAAAGCCAACATTGCTGGTACATGGTACTTTGCAGTGGGTGTTCATGACATATGACAGAACAATGCAAAGTTTCTTGATGACTATTCCACAACAAGCAAAGACAAAGTGAGCTATGGTGGAGAAACACAAGGTAATATAGTGGGAAAAGGAACCTTGAATGTCAAGAACTTTCCCAAGTTACGCAGTGTGCTTCATGTCGAAGGTTTAACAACAAATCTGATTAGCATAAGTCAGCTGTGTGATGACGGTATGCATGTCAGATTTAACAAAAATATATGCGAAGTTTTTGACAGCGAGAATAAGTGCATTATGTTCGGAAGTCGAGCATTGGATAACTGCTACCATGCGGACAAGAATGAGAAATGCAATGTTTTAGTCAATGTTGACACTCAACTCGTACATCAAAAACTTGGTCATCTCAGCTTTTAAAGTTTGAAGAAATTAATTGAAGCTGATGCTATTCGAGGTATTCCTCCAGTGAAGATCAATCTCGATGTTGTTTGTAGTGAATTTCAGAAAGGCAAACAGGTGAGATCTCCACATAAAAGTTCCTCAACTTGTCAAACCACAAAGTGATTCGATTTGATTCACTTGGACATCATGGGTCCAGTTGACACCAAAAGCATGAGTGGAAAAAGGTTTATTCTGGTCATAGTGGATGATTTTTCGAGATTCACATGGGTTAAATTTCTGCAAGAAAAATCTAAAGCATTCAGAATGTTCAAGAAAGTTCTGCAGGATAGTGTCAAGATAGTATGAGTCCAACATCAAGTGCATTAGAACGGATCATGAACTCGAATTTGAAAAATGCGATGTTTGAAGAGTTCTGTGAAAAAAGAGGCATCATTCATGAGTTTTCTGCTCTAAAAACACCTCAACAAACCGGAGTGGTCGAAAAAAAAAATCGAACATTGCACGAAATGTCAAGAGCAATGTTACAGGCTCAACGGTTATCTAAGAAGCTTTGGGCCGAAGCAGTAAACACTGCGTGTCACATTGGAAATAGAGTGATACTTCGCCCCGATAGAACAGAGACACCGTATGAAATTTTGAAGGGCAAGAAGCCCAATTTGAAGTATTTTCATGTCTTTGGATGTGTATGTTACATCGTGAATGACAGGGAGCATTTGGGAAAATTTGACTCCAAGAGCGACAAAGGAATTTTCTTGGGTTATGCATCTGACAGTCGGGCATACCGTGTGTTTAATCTCAGGACAAAAACAGTCCAAGAATCAATTAACATTGTTTTTGATGATCACACAGGTATCGCTTCAAAATCTGAAGAGGATGAGGTGATTGATCTTATTGACACAAGTGAAATGTCAAGTGATCAGACTGAAAGTGTTGTTGAGAACAAGACATCCACTGAGAATGTCAAAGTGAATGTTCCACATAATGTTGATGTTCCAGTCAAAACACCAAGATCAACATGCACTTTAGATAGTGAAGACGATCAATTGATAAATGCCGAAGATGAACCAAGAAGGGATCTTCCAAGTTGAATTCGGAAGAATCATCTAGATTCACAGATCATTGGTGATCAATCCAAAGGAGTTCAAACTAGAAGCAAGAACTCAGAGGAATACAAAGAAATGCTGAAACTGGTATGCATGTCTTCTTTAAATATTTGTATGTCAAACACTTATTTTCTGTCTAACATTGAACCGAAAAACATTAAAGAAGCCCTTAATGATAATTTTTGGATCAATGCTATGCATGACGAACTAAACCAGTTCGTGAGAAACAATGTATGAGAATTAGTTCCACACCCCAAAGATAAAAATGTGATTGGGACAAAATGGATCTTCAAAAATAAAACAGATGAGTCTAGCAATGTTGTCAGAAATAAAGCTCGTCTAGTTGCTCAAGGTTACACCCAAGCCGAAGGGGTAGACTTTGATGAAACTTTTGCTCATGTTGCAAGGATTGAATCCATTCGTCTTTTATGTGCAATTGCATGTTATGTGGGGTTTACTTTACATCAAATAGATGTTAAAAGTTATTTCTTGAATGGTTATCTTAATGAAGAGGCATATGTCAAACAACCTAAGGGGTTCGAATGTCACGAGAAACCATTGCACGTGTTTAAGCTCAAAAAGGCTTTGTATGGTCTCAAACAAGCCCCGAGAGCGTGGTATGCTAGATTGACCGATTTCTTGCTACAAATTGATTTTGCAAGAGGTCATGATAAAACATTGTTTATCAAGAAAAATAAAAAATATATTAGTGTTGCTCAAATCTATGTTGATGACATTGTTTTTTGTTCAACTTGTACTAATCTGCTCAAAGATTTTGTAGACTCAATGTGCAACACGTTTGAAATGAGCATGGTTGGCGAGCTCAACTATTTCCTTGGTCTAAAAATCAAGCAAGATAAAGATGGGATCTTCATCTCTCAAAGCAAGTATGCTAAAGGATTGGTCAAGCGCTTCAGATTAGAAGATGCTAAACCTATGAAGACACCCAAAGGATCTTCCGAGAAGTTGAGCAGAGATGATATTGGTAGCAATGTTGATTCTACCTTGTATAGAGGAATGATAGGAAGCTTATTGTACTTAACAACTAGTTGTCCCGACATTATGTTTAGTGTTGGTGTTTGTGCAAGATATCAATCTCAGCCTAAATAATCTCATTTTAAAGTTGTTAAAAGAATCATTCGCTATGTCTCTGGCACAATTGGGTTTGGTGTTAAATACTGCAAGAGTTCTAACATTCATCTTGTAGGTTATAGTGATTCCGATTGGGCAGGTGATGTCGATGATTGAAAGAGCACTAGCGGAGGTTGTTTTTATTTTGGCAACAATCTGGTTTCTTGGTCGAGTAAGAAACAAAATTGTATCTCACTCTCCACAGCCGAATCAGAGTATGTTGCTGCCGCTAGTTGTTGCTCTCAACTGTTGTAGTTAAATCAAATGGTACTTGATTATGGCCTGGCGAGTCCCTCATTGACATTGTTCTGTGACAATGTTAGTGCAATTGAAATTTCGAAAAATCCAGTCCAACATTCTCGTACCAAACACATTGACATCAGACATCACTTTATCCGAGATCTTGTGAAACGAGATATCATCAAATTGGAATACATTTCTACAGAGAATCAAATTGCGGATATCTTCACTAAATCTTTGGATTTTGAGAGATTTTCTTCCCTAAGGAAATCTCTTGGAATGTGTGTCTTTTAGTCAACGTTGACATCCTGATGTTAAAGTCAATGTTATGATCTTTGACATCAGGTCCTTTGATTCTGAATTTATCAAATTATATGGTACGATGTTATGATTTTATAGTATGAATTAATTCATGTGAATTGATTCTATCATGACTTGTCTCCATTTATTTCATATTTTAGAATTTATTCTTTTTATTATTTTTATTTTTTATTTTAATAATAAATAATTAAAGTGTTTGTGATAAGCGGATCTGCTTATCTTATGATATGATAAGCGAGAGAGTGAGAGATATCGCTTTCATTATTTAAAAGAAGAAATTTTTGTCTTTCTCTCACTTCAAATCAGATTTCTATCTCTCTCCATGTCCGATTTTTCTCTCTCACTAAGCGGTTCATCTTCTCCGCTTCCCTAAAAGCTTTTCCATCTTTGCAACCCTCATCCATGGGAGATCCAAACCCCTACCAAACTATGATGATGATGCTCCAACAAATGATGGAGTTATCTAAAGGATCTCCTTCATCATCCTTCACACCGCCTACTTTTGCTCAACCATCTCTCCCGACATCTTTCACTCAAACTCCTGACATCACTCCATCGGCTGCTCAACCTGAAGCAGCAACAGTGGGTACTGCTGACCCATCAACCCCAAAGGAGGAACCAATTGAGGCCGAGGTTCATCCTGACCTCGTTATTCCGCCGGGAACAGAGATACTAAACCTTAACCCTCTTAGCGTTAATCTCCTGGGGGATTCGGCTAATCCAATCAACCCGGAACTGGAGTCTCACTCTAGGTCCCTGTCGCAGACGTCAAGAAAATCATCGAGAAAATCCAAATGGCTTCACCTAGAAGCTGCTGACAAATCTGAAACGGTGCCTTCTAAGAAGCCCAAAAGAGAGTCGAGCAAGGGGAAGTCTCGCTCTCTCAAGGACGAGTCTGAATCCTCTCAAGATCAACCTAATTCCCTGCCTGTAGCCGAGCCACTCTCTGGTGATGTCAAATCCAATTCTCCCCCGAGTAGAGCCAAATCCAGCCATGACATCATCATGTCTTCCGCACCTCAATCAGGTTTTCCTCTTGATGTTACTTCTGTGTTTAGTAAGATCTATTACTCAGAAGAAGCCAAACTTTCTTATAAGTCTATTTCTCAAAGGGCTTTTAAAATTGAGAGGATGATTGATGTGTTGAGTTTTAAAAAATATGGCTTGGATGTGTTTTTAAAACAAAGGGGGTTGTGGAAGTCAGTTACTGAGTTACACTCTTTTGATCCGAGTGTGGTGTTTGAGTTTTACTCAAACATCACATCTGACATGGGGGATCCTAATAAATTGAGCTATGGAACTGTGTATGTTAGGGACAAGGTCTATGATTTTAATCCCTCTGTTATAAATACTTTTCTTGGATTGAGAAATGAAGACACTGTGATTTCACTTGATCTGTTGGATGATGTTGTGAGTGTTATCACTGGGGGTCTTATTTCTAAGTGGATGAATAAAGTATCCTCTTCCAAGTTGACATTCTTTTACACAGTTTTGTTTAAGCTTACTATTTGCAACTGGCACCCAACATCCAATGCTTCTGTTTTAATGGTATATCAAGCCATCTTGTTATACAAACCTGGCTCTAATCTTCCATTTAATCTTGGTGCTTATATGTTTGAGTATGTACTTAAGGCTGCCTCAAAGTCAAGCTCTTCCAATCACTTGCCTTTTCCATGTCTCATTCATGCCATTCTCAAACATCAAGGCATGAAAGAGAGCAAGAAGAAGCTTGTCGATGAGCAATCTGCCATTTCTATTATCAAGCCCAAACCTGGTGATGGAAGAGTTATTGATCTTCCTTATGGCTCCGAAGCTACACTCAAACATTCCTCATCTGACATTGGTACAACTTCACATCAGTCCACACAGGCTCCTGATCCTGTTGATGCTGACTCCCCTCACATACCCATTGTGATGTTGCCAATGGAGGCCCTCCTTGCCCAGATTGATCATATAGCCGCGACCATTACTCACCTTTCGCAGGCCCGTAATGCATTCTCTCACCTCCTTTCTGCCCAAAAAGGCGGAGTAGACACTAGACGCTAGTGGAGATGCTGGTGTGCACGAGGTACGAGAGGAGACGGAGGATGTAGAGGAGGAAGCTGAAGCTGAGGCCAAACTGAAGAAGAAGGGGTCCAAGGGGAAGATGAAGGTCTTGTGAAGCTTGGTGTTTAAGCTTCTGATTTTTTTTTTAAAAAAAAACACAATGTTTAATATTTATGTTCTTGTGCTGGACACAATCAAGATGCTTGATGCATCTTTTTGTTTTTATGTTAGTTTTTTATGTGTGTGCTGGACACACGTTTATTTTGATATGCTATTAATGCATGTTTTTTTAATGCAATCTATGGTTGTATTCTTGTTTTTATATGCTTGTCTTGTTGATGTTATTCGTAATATATCATTATGATTAGACATATTAAGCATAGTTATTTTGTGAGATATTGAATAATCAATATGTCATTGTTATTGTGTGTTGAACTGTCGGTTTAACATTGATTTTATAATAGGATAAGTACCTATTATATGATGATCAAATTAAGGGGGAGTAACCCTTAAGGGGAAGATTTTAAGGTCTCCATTTTCTGCTGCGACTCTAATTGTGCAAAATACATTGAGTTTTATGTTTTGTGCAGAAAGGCTAAGATTAAGGGGGAGATTGTTGAGTGTTGTATGACATTGACATTCAATGTTGCACTTGATGTCAGACAGACTCCCCGTGACATTGTCTGTGACATAGTCGTAACTAATCTTATTCTTTCCTAATTTTATTTATTATTTTAATTAATAAATTAGTTTTATATATCTTAGAATATATGTGCATATCCACAAAATAAATATTTCAAATAAATGGATATATACATATTAGATATATTATATAAAATAGAGTTTGACGAAGTCAAAACTCTATCTCCTATTTTTTAGGTTTAGCGGTTTTCTCTATTTAATCATTTTTCTTTTTCAGAAATTATATTTGTTGGAAATTCAGAAAAATAGGATGAACGTGGGTGAAGCTTTCAACCAAGCCTTGGAGGCGGTTTCTCCCAAACACGTTGAAGTCATGGCAAGGAGCGGTTATCGTCAACCTATGTTCAAGAAAGAGAAGACGTGAGCCTTGTAGGATTCAAGTGAAGAAGCATATAAGAGATATGATCGACACTTGAAGAATTATTCAAGCACAAACCATCTTTCCGCTGTGTGAGAAGATTGAAGAGCTTGAGTCACAAACTTAACATAGATTTCGTTCTTCGTTCATTCTTCTTTCTTAATGTTTATTGTTGTACAATCAATTCACGAGAGTAGGTTGTACAAGTTAGGATATATAGCGAGGTTGTGAAATCATTGCTAGTTTGTCTACAAATTAACGGTGGGTTAATTTGTATTTTTGAATTCGTTTTGGTTGTAAACTAGAATATGATTCGTGTATTTTATTTGATGTGTCAAGAGCCTCAGCGTCTGACATCATCAAATTAACAGTTGTTTTGGCTCGTGGAAGCTTAATTTCGCCCTGTGACAATCACATACATGTTGTATGTGATTTAAAATTATTTCGTGTGTTATTGCGTTTTTATTTCTAGCATATTTGTGTTAAAATAGTTGTGTTAACTATCTTTAACATTGAGTTTGACAATACGATTCTGTTTCTAATTTTAGTGTTTTTGGCAACGAATTTCAACAAATTTAATGTAGGTGGGACATTAGTATTCAAATTAATTTATGAGTTGTTGTACTTCGGTGCATCGTGAGCTAATTAATTTCTTTCAAAATAAATATTGTATATATTTTAAAATGAAATTGGTGAATTTTGAAATTGAATTATTGACGGTTCGTGCGTTAATTTTTTTTAAATGAATATATATCATGAAATTGAATTACGAACCTCAATAAAAGTGAATTAATTTATTTTTTTTGATTCGGCGGATTGTCACTGCATTCGACAATTAATTTTTTTGAATTAAATATAAATTTTAATTGGGATGTAACAAATCCTAATTGAGATTAATAAATTTAAATTGGTTCAACAAATATAAATCTTAATTGGGATGTAATAAACCCTAATTCGGATTAATAAGTTAGAATTTGGATGACATAAACCCCGTATAAGCGAAGTAGTATGGCTGATATTTTTCAGACTATCGATGATACTTTTTTTTAACTGTTAGACATAGTATTTACCCATTTTTATTTATTGACCCGTGCTTTTTTATACTTTCTTTCTTTTTTGAATAAATTACAAAATTGTGTCGTTTTCAAAACTCGTGTCTAAATTAAAATTTTCATCAAAGTTTGTAATTTTTTGATAATTAATTCATTGTTTTTGTATCAATATAATTAAAAGTGTATAAATTTAATAGGACTAGAGGTTTGTACTGTTGTACGTAAAATTGAGTTAGTAACATCGAGTCGAATTTCCCTTCAATTTATCCAAAATAACTGGAGACAAATTTATAGATCAAATTTAATTTTGATCAGTTCAATCATTAACATTTGTGTTAAATCAGTAAAAAAAAAATGTGTGGCGTTGTATTATATTGTTTTTCTGGTTAATTTTTATCTATTGTCATTTTTGTTGTTATATTTGTGATTTATTAAATACCAATTGACATTTTATATGTAATATAATAATATTTTAACAATAAAATTAATTTACCTCACCTCGATACCAAAATTACTACGAAAAAATATCACAAGTCGGATGTGTGAGTAAAAAAAATACTACGAAGACATTCATATTCTAGTTAAATTTAATATTTACTTTAAGAATAAGTTAATATATTTTTAATTATTCCAAAGTAATTTTTCTGAAAGATAAAGACTTAAAAAATTAAAGATAGAAATCTGAAATCCACCGTCAAATATAAAAAAAGCGAAAGATCAAGATAAAGAGTCGTACAAAAATAAAAATCCTTAACTCCTAGCAGCGGCCAGTTGTAAAAAAATATTTTGAATAAAAAAAAATATTTAATGTTTGGAAATTATTGGATTAAATATGACGATTAGTCGATTTTGTTTGGTGAATATTCATTTTCCAATTTGATTAATATGGAGTATATTTTTTGAAAACAGTTGATTAATAATTGAATAACCCTTTCTTTCCTTCACGAATTGGCATTCTTTCTTCCATCTGCAAACACTTGGCTCCAAACCCTAATGTCTGAACATGGATTAATCATGGCGGAGGACCAAAGCGCCTTATCTTCCCACACCAAATTGCTATATCCCAAGTTTCAACTCGACGATTACGACCCCAAAATTTGCTCGCCTACGGTAAATTTCGGACGAAGCAATTGTTTTTTCTTTTTAGTTTGATGATTGATGTACTATCTTGTTATTCAGATGATTTTGCTCCTTATTTGTTATGGGTTTAAATTGTATCAAGTCTGATCACGATTAGCGGTTTCTGGGCTTCATAGCAATGTTCTTTGGAAATTAGAATATCGCTTTTGTGTACAATTTAGTTCTCTCTTTTCTGGCGTCTGAGAATGGAGACTTCCAGTTACAATTTGATAAGATACTTGCTCAATTGGGCTCATACCATAGATTTGCATATATATATTAACTAGGAAGAGCAGCTACAGCCAACTTAGGGATTGATTGTTCCTGAATTGATGAATTTATGCTTTAAATGCAAACGCATGAAGATATAAATTTGAGGAGAAACGATCATGAAATAATCAGCTCACGACTTGGTCAGCTGACCAAAGCATACTATTTCTAAGTTGTGTATCTTGAGTATGGGAAAGAATTGCATAAATCACTCCCATTGGTATCTAATGGTTCTTGTCAAAAGCAAGTCAATGGTCATGTGGATCAAATGCTTTTGGGAAAAAAATAAGACGATGTATTCTGATGCTTTGTTATATTATTGGTGATCAACAGGATGAAGTTTCCTTCATCGAAGTTAGAATACTCGAAGCACAAATGGAGCTGAAAATGTGATTATTACTGAAAATATATATAATAGAATGCATTGTTCATACTTCATGGGCTTATATGAATGCACCTCCTTCCTGAGCGGTTAACTTCTGTAAAATTGCTTCTATTGCTTGATGCTGCATCATAATTTGAGTCATAAATTCTCTTATCTGTCTTTTGGTTGGATGTAACATGCTTGTTATGCTAATGTAGTTGTATAGCCCATTTACGTGAAACAGTATCTTTCAAAATAAGTAAGAATGCAATTATTGTCATGTCTTTTGTTCTCCTGATTTTTGACATCATTTTATACCCATGTCAACATCCAGGTTTCTGGAAGTTATCATAAGCATGTAGGAGACTGTAAGTTGGAGTCATCAGGAAAAGATCCGTTTATGTCTGTGAAACATCCATTCAAGGATGAGGATAAAAAGGAGTTCACTGGGGTGGATGATAAGCAGAAAATTGACTTAGATGCTGGCTGTCATAAGCTTAGTAAATATTTTTATTATGACACGCCACTTTCAGAAGAAACAGGGGTTTGGATACCAGTATCAATTCCACCTTTGCCAGAATCTGAACAAGCAGAATGGAAGAAGGGTCTCTATTTAAATGGAGGCTACCTGCCTGATGGTGATACGGGTTGGAATGAGTGTATTGGAGAAGATAAGGAGATGACCATGTGGGATGTAGTTCTTGACATGCTGCTGGCAGCCAGAGGAAAAGTCACTTCTCTTGCTTCTGGCGATATTCAAGGATATGGCATATCTTGGATGACGAGCCACCTTCTAGAGCAAGCATGGCAAGAGATGGCACAATCTCTCACAGATGCTAACTTTGGAAAAATGAAGGACATCTTGGAAGCAGACCCACCAAAATGGTTGCCTGATAGTGCAGCTTCTGCTTGTATGCTGTGCAATGTCCGTTTTCACCCAATCATGTATGCAAGGCACCACTGCAGATTTTGTGGGGGGATTTTCTGCAATAGTTGCTCCAAGGGGAGGAGCTTGCTGCCTTCAAAGTTCCAGACAAGGGACCCTCAACGAGTCTGTGATGTATGTTGTGTACGTCTTGAGTGTGTCCAAACATGTCTGATGAACCAAGTCAGTCGTGCAGCACAATCACCTACCCATGATCTGACAGATCTAAGCACATTAAGATCTTGGCTTAACTTTCCATGGGGCCAGTCTATGGAGTATGAAATATACAAGGCAGCAAACACCCTTCAAGGTTATACTACGGTATGCTTTCTATAGATAGTGCCACTATGCAATTGAGTAGCCTATTTGCCATATGATTGGCAACTGCTGTGTTAAGCAAAAATATTAAATTATGCTCGTAAGTGTGGGAATCCTGTGGTGCTGTTTGTGATGTATGAACCCTGAGACAAGTGCTTGTGCGGTTGAAATTATATTGTTTCATTTTACTAGGTTTGAACGGAGTCTTCATATGTCGAGAATTTAGTATATCAATATTGCAGGTCGGATGTTTTACACCTGAAAAGTCCATACCAGGTGCAATACTGAGGCAAGCTAAGGGCCTTGCTATCTTAACTGTCGCAAGAGTTGGCTTAATGGTGACGTACAATGTAGGGACAGGATTAGTGGTTTCTCGGAGAGAAGATGGATCTTGGTCTCCACCATCTGCGATTGCATCCTTTGGCATGGGCTGGGGAGCACAGGTGAGTGAATTATCTGTGCTGACTTTACTTCAGTATCATTACAACTGTTTTGCCTTGAAGTTTATCATTTCTAGTTTAATTAAATTAGTTACCTTTTTTTCTTATGATCTGTATATATATATAGAGAGAGAGAGACCAATATCCTTATGGTGGTTTTGGTTTTACAGGCTGGTGGGGAAGTGACTGATTATATTATTGTGTTGAGAACAAATTCTGCTATCAAGACATTTAGTGGGAATGCCCATTTGTCAATTGGGGCAGGATTAAGTGCTGCCGTTGGGGTTGTTGGAAGGGCTGCTGAAGCTGATATACGAGCTGGTGATGGTGGCTATGCTGCTTGCTATACATACAGCTGCAGTAAAGGTAATTGCTTTTCTGCCCTCAGCATGGACACATTTTACAAAAATCATTGCTCTGTGATATCACTGGAGCTCATACATCTACATTTGATTCCATTTATCGTGCCTTTTTTTAAGCCCTCTAGACTACTACTCTTGAGATTCGAGGACAAATAATGTTCACCTATACCTTCTAACATGAGGGGTTTCTGCTGATATAATATTGCATTTGCAGGTGCATATGTTGGTTGCTCTCTTGGAGGAAATATAGTGACAACACGAAAACGAGAAAATTCGAGGTTTTATGGTAATCCATCCATTTTGGCATCACAGATTCTTCTTGGTTCGATGCCACGGCCTCCTGCCGCTTCTGCATTATATCAGGCATTATCAGAATTATACCACAAACAATTTAGCAGTTGATCAACCTGCTACATGTTTCTTCTTTTGCTTCCCTCCTCCCAAGAATCCAATTGTGTATATCCATGTGAATATTTCAATTCTTTATTCCAATTTGATCAACCTATACACGCTTGTACATTAATTTCCAGAATGGAAGTATTTACGTGATTTGAATTTCAAGATTTGTGCTGGCATTCATTGTTTTTATATTGTTCGTGTCTAGACTGATGAGCGGACAGATATGATATGGTTGTGCAGCGCAGGACAACGGAAAATGAATATAAAATCTCTAAATATGTGATACGAATTCATGACTTACAAAGCTAATAACATCTATATTAAATGAATACGAATTCATGACTTGCAAAGCTAATAACATCTATATTAAATAAACAGTCTTTCATGCTGCTACCGTAATCATTTTCTCCGCAGACTATGATCTATAGAAATAATACATGAAATGAAGATGTCACACTTCCTGCTTCCACTTCAGCCCATAAATAAGTCCCTAATGTATATATTCTTTCATTCTTTTAAGAACTGAGTCAAGGTAATCTAGCTGATTTGGAGCTTCCGAGTGTAAGTTCGAGCTCATCTTCACCGCACTCCTCATGTATTGTCTCTCCTTCCCAAGGCTTCACAAGGCTCGCCATGTTGCTTCCAAATGCAAACTCATTCGGGATCACCTGAGACATAGGAATATCAGCACTGCCAGCAACAGCAGGAGAGCACGTCCCACTTTGGCCCGGGGTGCACATGAGAGATCCACCCCGCATCAAATCTTCCACTCTGAACCCGAATGGATTTGAAGAAACTAGGCTGAATGTTGGAGAAGTCGTTCCACTCTGGTTAACTTGAGTCCCCGGGTACCATACATGGCGCCCAGGGCTTGGAGGTGTGGACAACGGAAGCAACGGGTATTGAGACCCTCTCAAGCCAAGGCAAGCAAAAGATCCATCCCAATCAGTGTTGACTCGTGGGGTTCCAGCAGTCGGGGAGCTCGAGGGAGGAGTTACAGGAGCACTAATGGAGCCACTGTGCATGTAGTGGTGCATGAGTTTCGATGATGAGGCCGAAGAAGTCGATGATGAGAGGTTCCTGAGCCATGGAATAAGAGAATTGCCATCTGCAGTGGTGGGATTATAGGAAATGCAGGGACTTGGCTGGAAAGATGAGCATGTAGGTGTAGTTGATGCTGATATGGAACCATTGATGAAATCCATGTTGTCCACCGGTTTGCATCCCTGTCACAAAATGATATATATCAAGAAAAGTTATCAACAAATATATAATCCATCATTCATATTTTTCTAGTATAAGTGTGTGCAATTGCAATAATAACAACTGAACTCTCTTAAAACATTTTCCACCAACCATAATAAATTTACAATAACAAGACATATACATCTAAAACACATCACATTAGTTTATCCCACATAATTGCAAACATATTTTCATTTCAAACATGGTTTCCTAACCTACCCCACAAAACATAACATCAATAAAGTATTTTCCCAGAACTGCAAAAACTGTTTTTGACTTTTAGTTTGTGTTTTACTTTCTTTTCCATATTTCAATTGATAAAACAGTCTTTAACAAAACCCAAAGCAATAATGTATATTAGTTGGGCTGGAGATCCCAAAAAAGGGATCTTTTGCCAATTTCCAGGGGCATCGTTGTCTTCTCGATCCCAATGATCTCAAAATATCTTCTTTTTACATGCTAATACAGTCAACAAAGGGAGGAAAGCAAAGTGTGAGCAAAAAAGCGAGATCCATCCAACATTCAGATTTCCTTTTCCCAACTTTAATTAACAGCTGGAAACAAGTTTTAGCTGTGAAAATGCAGCTGCTCATCAAAACATTGCGGATTTATTCCAAGTTAATGTTAATTTCCTGCGATGATAATGTGTAATTTTGTGTGTGAGATAATGACCTTGCGATAGGTAGTGCCGTCGAGCTCGACGGTCCAGCCGGCCTCGTTGCAGAGAGCCTTGAGAACCTCATTGTTGTCGCAGTGCTTCGGGAGCGTGTAGTTTCCATAGAGGCGGAGACCGGCGAATATCTTCGCGGCGACGGCCCTCCGCCTTCGCTCCCGGCACTTGTTGTTCTCCCGCTCCTTCCACGAAGGAGTCCGCGTCCCCCCGGCCATACTTCTCTGCCGTCGGTCTTTGTGTGGCCTCTGCTAGTATTAATTGTTGATTCGCGAAAGCCTCTCCATTGTTAATTCTCTTGCAGAATTCTTATAGACTGGCGAAAAATTATGAGGAACTGGTGTTGAACAATGAGTTGTAATGAGAGAGACAATTAGAAGAAGAAGAACTGAAGAAGACGTGGAGAAACAGTGAAAAAGTAAAGGAACTGATGTTGGGATTAGGGATTGGAGGAAGGAGAATGTGGGCTACGAACGTAGGAGGACTATTTGAGCTCTCGTATGATCACCTGTGTGTGTGTGTGTGTGTGTGAGAGAGAGACAGAGAGATTATTGAGCTCTTGTATGATCTCACCTACGTGAGAGAGAGAGAGAGAGAGAGAGAAAGAGAGAGAGGGAGAGATATGTCTCACGTGACACGAATACCCCTCTATATATTTTCAGGGGCCAATTAGTAATGAAGGCCTTGGCCCTTGTGGGTGGTGTTGTGTGGCATCTCTTTCCTCAATTCACACAACTTTTTTTTTTAATTTTTTTTTATTGGGGATGAGGATTGGGTTTTGTATCCAAATTTTTCATCATTCGTCTATTGTATTTTTTTTTTTATTTCATATTGCACATTTGAGTTTGTTTCATTCAAATAAAATGATGTTTTTTTCATATTTTTTCCTAAATAAACTGGACCATAAGTTTTGCTTAATTATAAGCGGATTTAAATTCGATATTTGGGATGATCACCTAAACTTGTGGCATTGTATTCTATTGTTTACCACATGAATATTATAAGATTGTATAATTTTGACTAATATTATAACAGATCAAACATAAAGCAAAAGGCAGGATGGTGTCTCGCTCATAATTCTTTTGTTATATAGTATCTTAATAATACATTAAAGATGCACTATACAATAGAGTATCCAAGGCTGCATTTAGTTTTTATTTTAGCAAAACCCAACCAAATTATAGTTGCACTATATTCATCTTATTTATAACTTGCTCACTTTAATTTATTCCTCCACTTTTGGCAAATTTAATTTTAGCCCTTTAACCTATTCGTTTATTTAATTTCCAAATATGACATTTTCCCATTATTGAAAGATTATAAACATTTTTTCATTCAAACGATTCAAAGCTAATAACTGAAATCAACAATAACAATTATCTCAGATAACATTCAATCATGTGAATTTCAATTTATAGTTCCTAATTCATTCTCAAAGTTAAATTATAGTTTCTAAAATCAATGAAAATTTTGAAATCCACAAAATGCAAGGAAGGGGCATTTCCGTCATCGAATGAATATATTAATTTATTATTTCCTATTCTCATAATCACCACCGAAAATGGACAGGAAAAGGTGGAAGGTGGGGTCCACTCGGTGCACGCGACGACATCCGGTGGTTGACGGAGCCACCACCCTCAGCGGCGGCGGGGGACAGCCACCCGCCGGCGTCGTGCAAAATTATGATAATTTGCAAGGTCATGGCACGTGACACCTAAACGTGTAGGTCTGCAGCTATAGGCTTTAGGAAATAATAATGGAATGAGTAATGAGATGCTGCGAGACCAGTGGACCATGTGATCAGAACTGATGCCTTTTCTTTCATTTTTTTGTTGGGAATATGTGGAAATATCCCCCCAAACGAATTTCTTGATAAGTAGATTTTGCTTTCTTTTTTTTTTATTTATTTTTTATGATTGCCACGTAAATTGCCACATTTGATCGATTTTGGAATTTTGATACCCTTTCTAAAGTATTTCAATAACAACATCACCTCTCAATACGTAGCAATTTCAATTTTCAACCATTCTAATTTTTTCGGTCAAAATTTATCTTATAAACGACTTTATTTTACTGTTGAAGTGACTTCATGTTAATACTGAAGAAATAGAAAATGTTGAATTTGTTATAAATTAGAAGACAGTGATATTATTAAAATATTTTATATATTGTATCAAGATTGTAAAATCGGTGGAATCATTATTTATTTGGGTTTATTCAAGAAAAGGTAATGCTAACCTGTAACGATGTTAATAGAGTTTGTGCTAGATTTTGGTGAGGAGATACAAAGGATAAGTGAAAGATACATTCGACGAAATGGAGATACTAGAGCCTGAATAGTGGAAGGAATTAGTTTGGAAAGCTAATACCCCTGTGAAGATTAAGATATTCATATAGCGGGCTCTTCACAATTTTGTAGCCATACGAGTTAACTTACGGGTGCATCATGTGTCGGTGATTGGTATTTGCGATTTTTGTAGAAAGGACTGGGGGTTGTGTTAAGATCTGCAGAAATTAAATGCATGTAGCATCTGATGAATTGTATTTGAGAGAGAAAGTTTCTTATTTCAACTAGAATCAATCAAACAGTACAATTTGAGAGTCTATTATTTATATACATCACTGCAGCTAGACATCAACTATTAAGATCCAATCTAACGGCTAGAGAGCAATAGGGGAAAACTATCTAGTGCCACGTGGGCAAGGAGAAGGATAGGATCCCATGCATGCGAGTGCAGTGGTGTGTGTATGAAAACTCAACACCCCCCGCAGACGAGACGTGGTGTATATCACCAAGGTGAAGACTGTGAAGGAGATCACGAAAGCGTGGACCATGTAAAGCCTTCGTGAAGAGGTCAGCAAGCTGAGAAGAAGTAGGAACATAGAGCGGAAGAATGAACCCACGCTTGTAGTAAAGGCGTGAGAAGTGGGAATCTAAGTTGAGATGTTTAGTCCTCTCATGGTAAACTTGATTGCGCGTGATCTGTATAGCAGCAGCATTGTCACAGTAGACCTCAATGGGAGTAGAGAACGGAATTGCAAACTCATCAAGAATATATGAAACCCACAAAATCTCACGAACAGTATAAGAAAGGCTTCGGTATTCTACCTCGGCCGTGGAGAGAGACACGGTTGGCTGCTTCTTACATTTCCAGGAGATTAGACAACTTCCCAAGAAGACACAATATCCTGTCAATGATTGTCGTGTGTCAAGGCACGAACCCCATTCTGCATCGCAAAAGACATGCAGATTAAAAGACGAATGTATAGTGTAGTGAAGACCCAGAGAAGGGGTGCCCTTCAAATAACGAACCACATGGAGAGTTGCCTTCCAGTGATCCAAGGTAGGTGAGTTCATAAACTGACTCAATTGCTGAACCGCATAAGATAGATCGGGGCGAGTAAGATTTAAGTAAAGTAATTTGCCAACCAATTGTCTGTATGAAGCAACTTGAGGAAGTAAATCACCAGTTCTTGAAAGTTTGATCCCAGGTGGGAATGGTGTGGCAGTGGGTTTGCAACCAGTAAGACCAACAGAAGTAATGAGATCCAACACATACTTGCGTTGACAAAGGAAGGTCCCAGAAGATGAACGAGCTATTTCCATGCCCAAAAAATATTTTGCTTCCCCAAGATCTTTGATTGTAAAGGCATGGTGAAGAGCAAACTTCAGAGTAGAAATAGCATTGAGATAAGGGCTGAGCAGGAGAATGTCATCGACATATACCAATAAAGCAAGAAACTCAGGTCCCTTTCCCATAGTGAATAAACAATGATCAGATTCTGATTGAGTGAACCCTAGTGAGAAGAGTAACTTGCTGAACTCAAGGTTCCATTTTTGAGAAGCCTGTTTTAAACCATAGAGGCTCTTTACTAGTTTGCATACATCACCAGGCTGTCCTCTGTTATAACCTTGAGGCAAGGTCATATATATTTCATCCTTGAGATGCCCATGAAGAAAAGCATTGTTGATGTCAATTTGGTGTAGAAACCAACTGAATTGTGTTGCCAAAGCAAGAAACATTCTGACTGTCACTAACTTAGCCACTGGTGCAAATACCTCATGGTAATCAATACCATACTCTTGGTTATAACCCTTAGCCACCAATCTAGCCTTATACCGTTCAATAGAACCATCAGATTTCAACTTGATCTTGTACACCCACTTATATCCTATAGCCTGTTTACCCGGAGGAAGTGGCATGACCTCTCAGGTGTGATTAGATTTAAGTGCTTGAAGCCCAACATTCATGGCCTCATTCTATTCAGGAATTTGGCTGGCCTGTTGATAAGAGATAGGTTCATGGATAGATTGAACATCCAAGAGAAAAGCAGTGTAAGTAGGGGTCAAACTAGGAGACACTGTATAAGGAAAAGTATGCGGTGTGAATACAGAACTGGGAGTAGAAGAAGACTGAGTTGTACAAACATAGTCAGTAAGATAAGCAGGTGGTTTATGGCACCTGGAACTCCTACGAAGAGGAAGAGTGGAAGATTGAGGAGAAAGTGGTAAAGGAGAAGACTCAACTGTTGGAAGAGAGTTGAGAACATGAATAGCTGGAATATCAAGAGAAGACTCAACTGTTGGAAGAGAGCTGGGAACAAGAATAGCTGGGGTATCATGAAATGACACTGAATTGTCAGATAATGACTGATCTGATGTGGTAGTAACAGGTAGAGTGGAATCACCTACAGGAAAGGAACCATGCTTAGGAGCAGCTCTACCTGTAGGATCAAAACAAGGATCAACAAAGGATTGAAAGGGTGAAAAATGAATAACATTGTTATCATTCTGAAGAGGAAAAATATGAGGGAAAAATTCAACATCTCTAGACACTTTGGACCTATAAGAAAGCAAATCAAAGAGAAGATGACCTTTATTGTGTGCTGCAGGTCCCATATATACACATTGTGAACCTCTAGAAGATAACTTTATTTTGGTGGGAAGTGTGTTAGCTGAATATGCCAAACAACCAAAGGGCTGGACAGACGTTAGAGAATCTGGTTGACCATACAACAAATCATAAGGGGTTCTCCATTGTAAAACTACAGAAGGCAGTCGGTTGATTAGAAATGCAGCATATAAAACAGAATAAGGCCAAAAATGAGAAGGTAGATTACTTTGGAACATAAGAGCTCTAGCCACTTGTAGTAAGTGTCTATGTTTTCTTTCTACTACTCCATTCTGTTGTGGAGAGTAGACACAGGTCTTCTGATGGAGAATACTATGATCTAGCAACACATCTTGAGTCTGTTTGCCAACAAACTCAGTCCCATTATCTGTACGGAGTATTTGAATATCTTTATGAAATTGAGTTTTTATCATCTAAATGAAATTTTTCAGAATATGCCAGACCCTTCTTTTGCTGCTGAA
Source organism: Perilla frutescens (assembly GCA_026008535.1). NCBI lineage: Eukaryota > Viridiplantae > Streptophyta > Magnoliopsida > Lamiales > Lamiaceae > Perilla > Perilla frutescens. The sequence goes on from BRKX01000019.1 coordinate 6,834,829, forward strand.
AAGGAAAATCCAAGTTGCTCTGCTGTAATCATCAACCAGAGTAAAAAAATATGGTATATTAGTGATCCCAGGGTCTGCATATGGCCCCTATACATCAGCATGAACCAACTGAAAAATGGATGCACTTCTTCTGCCCAATGCAGGGAATGGATTCCTCTGCTGCTTAGCTCTGTGACATATATCACAACTTTCTAACTCTTGATATTCCTCCTTTCTAAATCTTTTCTGGAAGCAATCCAAGTGTTTCATTGCAGAGACTGAAGGATGACCAAGAAGTTCATGATATTCCTTTAGAGATGATCCAACTTCAGCATGAAAAGTAACAGTGAACTGATACTCATGCTTGAGAATATATAATGTGCCTTTCAGTTTCCCAATACCAAGAATAGCATCTGCATTCTTTTTTTGGATCAAACAGTGTGTTTCTAGAAAAATCACTCTACTGCTTAATCCTCTAGTCATCTGTCCTACTGAGATCAAGTTGTGAGTAAATTCAGGAGCATACAATAATCCTAACAACTTTATGGAAGGAGTGATTTGTGTATCTCCTGCCAATAAGGCCCAGAGGCTGCTGCCATCTGGCAAATAAATTCTGATAGGATACCTTAACTTCCTGATATTAGTAAGTAGATTGGCCTTGCAACACATATGGTTACTAGCCCCCGAGTCCATGATTTATTCATCTTGATGTATTTCTGTGGCCAAGCCAAAAGCATAATGTCCAGTGTAAGCCATATACTCATTAGCATCTGTTTATGCCAAATTTGCCATTTGTGTTCCAGACAACCCTCCTGACATATCCTGCTGTCCTTTGTTCTGTAGATAGTTTGCAAAATGCTTTGCTATCTCAGTTTAGATGGTCTTTTCAAAATCTGATGCTAGTAGTGGACTAGCTTCCTGTGAAGTATGGACATTCCCTCTCTTCTCTGCTACTCCTTTGTCAGTAGCAAAATTAGCCTTGACCTTTCCTTTTTCCTCCTTGAAACATTTGTACCAATCTGGAACACCTGTAACTTCAAAGCAATCCTTCTTAACATGCCCTGTTCTCCCACAATAATCACATTTTAATTTTATCTTTTCTTCTTTAGTGAGCCGTCTCTTACCACCTTCTTTCTGAGAACCTTTGTTCTGATTGAAATATAGGGCACTCTGCTCAGTTTGTTCAGAAAATTGAGATGAAACAAGTAGTTGCTCTTCAACCTGGAGAACCATCGCGTAGGCTTGACTGACATTTGGAAGTGGATTAAGTATCAGGATCTGTTGACGAATAGCCTCATAAGTGTCGTTGAGTCCCATAAGAAACTGCATCATCCTTTCCTCCTCCAAATCTGCCTTACAATCTTCTGCAGCCTCACATGTACAACTACGAGTATTCTTCAATAAGCTGAGTTCATCCCAGAGTGCAGTGAGGTTATTGAAGTAATCTAGAACAAATTGTGTTTGTTGAGTGAACGAGGCGATATCTCTGTGTAATTTATATAACCTTGGTCCATTACGCTTCCCAAATCGCCTATGAAGTTCATCCCAAAGTTGTTGAGATGTCTCCAAATGTTGTAATCCTCTAGATAATTCCTTAACAACCGAATTACACAACCAATTGAACACTAGATAATAAGCTTTTACCCATTGCATGCGATCAATTGACTCTTTACTAGGTTCTATCAAACTTCCATCAACAAAACCCAATTTATTTCGAGCAAATAAACCTCTCTTAACCGCTCAACACCAACTATGAAAGTTGCGACCGTCAAATAGATCAGATGTTAAGCTCATGCCAGGATGTTCATGCACAGCAACATATAACTCATTGTTCACTAGCATCCTATTATTATTCAGTTCATTGCGAGCATAAGAAGCAACTTCATTACCTCGATTCCAAATCTGAGCTGGTGCGGAATTAATCGGAGGAGATTCATCAATCGGTGGAACATTCAAAGTTCCTTCCTCACCATGCTCAAAGAAAAAACCGAGCTCCTCTTCTCTGGCATTGCGCCACGAAAAACGTCCCTCTTTTGTTATCACAACTTCGAATCAACGAAGAAAATTCAGATCAATCGAAATCGATGATCAACAAATCGAATAGCTCGATCAAAATGCTCTGGATACCATGTTAAGATCTGCAGAAATTAAATGCATGTAGCGTCTGATGAATTGTATTTGAGAGAGAAAGTTTTTTATTTCAACTAGAATCAATCAAACAGTGCAATTTGAGAGTCTATTATTTATACACATCACTGCAGCTAGATATCAACTATTAAGATCCAATCTAACGGCTAGAGAGCAATAGGGGAAAAATATCTAGTGCCACGTGGGCAAAGAGAAAGATATGATCCCATGCATGCGAGTGCAGTGGTGTGTGTATGAAAACTCAACAGGTTGACCTGGCAATATTTATGTTTTTGTGCGTATAAGAAGAAGGTGTGGAAAGAAAGCAAGTTTTGGGAGGTGTTGAAGAGCAAACCATGGTGCTCGATGGTGGAGATAATTGGGATGATCAATAGGAGTGTTTTCCAAGCAGACTATGAGATTTAGTGTGACATGGTTGCTAATATGTGGGAATCTCTTTGTCAGCTAAAGCATAGTGTAGACGGCCAACGCATTCGGGTTAGTTATGATTTTTCAGAAAAGTATTTGAAAGCATTCCAAAATGCTAGAATGGAGTTGCATAAATCAATGTCTCTAGGAGTTGTCGTGGGGAAAAGAAGTGGTATTCACCGGAAAAAGGGTTTTATAGACTGGATGTGGATGCTGGTGTAAATAAAAACACTGATGAATATGGGACAGGTGCAGTTGTTCGTGATTGGGGAAGGAAGCTTAGGGTAGGATTGGCTAAGCGGACATCGAGATCCCATTATGTGGTCGATGCACAGATTAATGCGGTCATTTTTGGGGTTGGTTTATGCTTGCGGGAAGGTTTGGTTTCGTTTATTGTTTATTCGAATTCTCTGAGTGTTATTCGATTGATCAAAGGCCATGATGATGAAGAAAGTTCGTATTTACAAGATGAGCTTCCGCAATTAGCTATACTGAAGACGAATGACTTTATTTGTGATTTTAGACATATGTATAGGAGGGCTAATCATGTTGTTGCACATGTTAGTGTAGCGTGTCATGAAATGGTGTCTTGGGATATTGATTTTCCTCACTGGTTGATGGAGTTGGCTAATTAATGATAATGACTTATAGTCTAAAAAAAAACTATTTTCTTTGACTACAAAATCTGCAAAAGTATTATTTGGGGGCAAAAAAATCACTTCAAGGTGGGGTACCATGTTTTATGTTTTATATTAGGAAAAAAAAGATCAAATACATTATGTTTCCACCTAGGATCAAATAAATTTCTAAGTACAAATAAATCATTAATATTATAATCTACTAACATCTATGCCCTCTTCTTACTATTGTCACTCCAAAATTACTTTGTACCAAAATTTATTCTATTTATTTTAACTTTTGAAGAATTAACAAGAATAACTGAGTATAATTTATCATCAACTTACGCTTTCTCCCATTTATCTCTATTTTATTTTATAAAAACATTAAAAGCATTATTATTATTAATTAATTAAATTGATATTTTTCTACAATATACACTTAGTTCAAAAAATAAAAAATAAAAGAAAAATCTAACCCACTTCCCCCTCCCTCAGCTAACGTCACTACCCTTCCCCAACTCCTCCTCTTAAATGAATTGAAATGGCGCACACGTGACACTAAACCTTTGTTTGCTTTAATTTCTAAATAGATTTTTTTTTTACTTTTTACTATTCAAAACACCGGAAATATGTCTCGGTGGGGATGGCCTAGCGGTGGAGTGAGGTTGCTTGGTGACTAAAGGTCATGGGTTCGAATCTCCTCAATACCACAGGTCAGGTGTGTGAGTAAAAAATAAATAAAAAAAACATCGAAAATATATTTGTTTTACTCATTTTCAATTCAGTTTTCACTTTTTCCAATGCTACATAATCTATCTAATCATATATATATATATATATATATATATATATATATATCTGTGTGTGTGTGTGTCATATAGTGGGACCCCTATTTATTAATAAATAATTGACCGCAAGTACACGATGTTATTGCAATACACAAATGAGCAAGAGTATCATATCCACAAGGATTGAAGCTCGAATAAATCACTAAACTAAAACACAGATACATTATCAATATCTAGACTCCGAAACTAAAGTAGAGAAAAGGTAAATAAATGTAAAACAAAACAATAACATAAAACTCAATAAAAATGTAAGGCAAATAAATCAACAAATAATGAAAACGGAGGATTCCAAATATATTACTCATACAACAGATTTCAAAATAATTAATTGATTATTTAATCTTCTTTAATTCATAAAAGGTGGAAAATCACTGAATTATTATTAGATTGTTTATAGAATATACGTCATAACATAGAAATAATAAATATGCACTTTACTGGGTCGGTTCTTTGCACACGTTTGATGCACTAATTATTATGCACTAATCTGCAACTAACACAGGACATGCAATATAGCAAGTGAATAGAGTATCGTATCGACATAGACTGAATTATTGACCACACTGAGTACTAAGCTAACAACTTTCTATTATCCAGGCTACCTATTTTTGGGTTGACTAATCCTAGACACAAATTTAAAATTAACTAAAATAAATAATTAAGAAATAGACAAAACGAAATCACAAAACTAAAATACTTAAAAGAATTGAACAATCAATTAAAAGATTAATCATAGGGAATGCATACACGTATTTATTTCAATCTCGAGTAGCTCGCGAGTACATAACACATGTGTCCGTTATGTACTAATTCAATCCTAATAATTCCCACTTTTTATCCGATTATTGGTGGATGATCAGAAATGTTGCTACCTATCTCCGCCAGGTCTCAAGGTAGTCGTGGATTAACAAATTAACTATCACTCTTGTCTCTAGATTAATTGTTAACTCCCAATAGATTAACAGATTTAAAACCTCCTACAGATTCCAAATAACGTGTATCAAATCATTCAATTTAATCCCACTAATTAATTATCTCCATCAGGACTCAAATAAATTAGCTAGCATACAATGACTATGACCTTAATCATGCATGAGAAATCTAAACTTGAATGTTTAAACACAATAATCAGAAGGGAAAAATAACATAATTAAAATCAATTCATAACTTCAACTTGTTTGCAAACTCTAGAATTAATAGAGTTCTAGCCGCTTATGGGAAAATAGAAATCTAATAAAATATGAATTACAAAAGTTATGATGAAATTAAACTATAAACATGAAACACTTAAGCCGGATGTTTAAATCTTCAATCTCCGTCTTCACAGCACTTCTCTACTTCAATATAGGGTGAAAAAGTTATCCCAAAAATCGTGCAAAGCAGAGCCTTTTATAGGTGAGGAATATAGAGTCCAAATAAGGAAAGAGGCCTAAAATTTTCGGAACAAACGGCACGGGCCGTGCCGTGGGCATGGTTACATCATGGAGTAGCACGGACCGTGCCATTGATGCCGAGACTCCAAACATTGCTTGCTTCATGGCACGGGCTGTGTCGTTCAACAGCACAGTCCGTGCCAGCTTGCATACCTTCGACACGCTCCGCCGTTTTGCTCCATTCTCGTTCATTTCTTGTCCTCTTTTTTAGCTCAAACTTCAACAAAAACAGCAAAATATGAACGTGCATGAGAAAAACTGAAACGACCACAAAACCTCAACTTAAACATGCATTAATATTCAAATATGATCCATATAAACACTCAAATGCATGCAAAAGCCATGTTTATCAATCCCCCAAACTTGAACCATTGTTCGTCCTCGAACAATGAGGAGAACACTAAGAAAATATAAACATAGGGAGGAAAAGTAAACTCGATCATAAATGTTTCACGAACAAGCTTAAAACAATTTTCAATTGCAAAAATTCAACTTCCATTAACTCATCCAAATTTCTGCACAATCAATATCCATAAACAAAATCATGAACCTCACCGACATGTGTATCGCTCATCTCACAAGTGTATTAAATCACGCTCATCGAATCAAATGCAATGCAAAAGTGTTACCCATAAGCTTGCCAATTGTCTAAAACACTCATACCTAATCATAGAAGAATAAAGATCAATAAGGTCTTTGATTTGGGATGTAATGTCGGGACATTGGTCAAGGTTAGAAAATTTAGCTTAGTGACTCAAAAATTTTAACCCACTCATAACCTTCTTTCTACTCCAAACCCGAGTATGGATCCATAATCCATCTTCCAACTCTTTCTAACTCCCTTGCACTTCTAATCATTCTTCGTGCAAAAAATTCATATTCTTTTATGCTCATCTCAACAATAAGTACACAATTAAGTCAACAAATAGCAAAAATTCTCAATTGCTACCTTTTAACATTCGACTTTTCTGTTAATCTTTTCCACACAATTTTTTTTCTTTTCTTCTTTTTCTATTTTTTTTCCTTTCCTTTTCTCTTTTCTTTTTTCATATCGAGCCTATAAGAATCTTTTTCGCCCCAATTTCAACATCTCCATTCTCTCCCCATAAAAACACTATTTTTCACAATAAGATACCCTTATTCACCTTCCGAACCCCTATCATCCAAGTTCATGAACAAAAGAAAATTATGGCTCAAAATTGGCTAGCAAGGATCAATTTTTTCGGTTAGTGTTTAGGAATTAATGTGGCTATGAAAAAAATGGCCTCAAATCACTTCTAAATTCTTCACATAATTGAGCTATTTGAATAGAAACCATGGCAAGTTCTAGACGCACCAAAGCATGCATGACAAACACTCATGAAAGAAATCAAACTATGCAATGATATACAGTTAAGGTGCAAAAGCTCACAGGACTGTTCATGCTCCATTTACTTCAATTCCGAGTACATTAATTCAAATAAGTTAATATCAATTAAGTTCACGCAATATTTTCAAAATAATGCTCCTTTTTATCATTAGCATTTCACGAGTTCACCAAGACACGACTCAATAACAAAAAAAAACATAAAAACAAACAGACTCCAAGAAAAAAATATGAAAAAACACGTGCCAAACATATCATATCCATCCCCCTCCTCCAAACTTATTGAACTGCAAAGAGAATAAGTTTGGAGGGAACCAAATAAAGATGTGTTTGGAACGAACTCACTGCATACAAACATGGAGAAAATTATCTTAAAACCGGCATGGATGATCTCAAATTAGCTTGTGCTCCAAAACTCCTTTCTACATGTTAGCACACTAAAACAAGACACTAAACAAAAGAAATAAAAGAAAAATAAAGCAAGTAAAATGATGGGTTACCTCCCATCCAGTGCTTTATTTAACGTCTTTAGCTAGACGATACCTCAACAGTCAACGAGGTTGAAAGCAGCACTCCAACCAACAAAATGATCGTCCCTTTCGAGGACTGTTGTCCACCGCCACTGCTTGCTTTGCATCCACAACTTCAACTAGCATAGCCCCCTTCACATTCTTCTTTCGGAAGACACGAAATTTTACTCTCGTCTTCTTGGGAGCTGAAGTTGCAGAAAATCTCCCATCATCTTGCAAAACCATGCACATCTCAAACGGCTGTGCTTTTTGAGCTTTAGGAACATGTATTTGGGGTGCCTCTATCACAGGCTTTTCGTCCGGCTCAGAATCCAAATCATCCATGAAGTTGTTGGCCAGGCTCACATCATCAGACTGCGGGACTTCCTTTGGTGGAGGATTTTGAAAAATAACTCTTTTCCTATCAATCCCCAAAGTCACCACGCCTCTCTTCATGTCTAGCTCCGCCTCACATGTAGCAAGAAATGGTCTTCCTAAGATTAAATGCATCTTAGGGTCCTCGGGCATATCCAACACCACAAAATCAGCAGGAAATATCAAATTCTCAACCTTGATAAGCACATCCTCAATGATTCCTCGTGGTTTGGTGCACGATCTATCTGCAAGTTGGATTTTCATCTCCACCTCCTTCAAATCCTCGAGTTTCAGCTTCTTGTAGACATTGAAGGGCATCAAATTTATGCTAGCTCCAGAATCGCATAACACTCTCTCAAAATATGATCTCCCAATCTTCACAGGAATGGTGAAGCTGCCCGGATCCTTAATCTTCAATGGTAACTTCTTTTGCAGCCAATCATTGCATTCTTGTACCAAGTGGACCATCTCCACATCCTCCACTTTCTTCTTTCTTGAGACAGCTTCTTTCAAATTTCGAGCTCCATCCGGCAACCATCTCAAAGTATCTAGAAGAGGGATATTGATGTGTACCTTTTTGAAAGTATCCAGCAGATGATCAGTCTTCTCATCCGCTTGTATTTTTCCTGGAGGAGTAGTGGAGCCAACAAATTTTTTAGAAGTAAGAGGCACAAGTGGCACCGATTTTTGAGCTGTAGAAGGTTTGGATTTAGCTAGTTCCACTGCAGGATTGCTCTTAATCTCGCCATGCACCACTTGAATGGCATTGCAGTGCGCATTCTGGTTGACTTCAGTGTGGCTTAGGAATTGTCCCGGCTTGTGCTGCGTTGCGACTTGATTTGCTAATTGGCTCACTTGGACTTCTAACATATTCAGTTGCTTAGAAAAAGCACTCACATTTCCTTCAATCTGGGTTATCTTTGTACTAGTGGCCCCGATGAAACTATTTTGATTAGCAATTAGCTGGGTCACCATCTCCTCAAGTGAAGGCTTTTTCGGCTCAGAAGGACCTGCAGCAGGGGCAACAAAACCTGAAGGTTGCAAGGTGTTATTGGGATTGACATAGGAAAATTTTGGGTGATTCATATTGTTGGAATGGTATGCCGTGATGTTGTTCTAGAAGCCCTGGGGACCTTTATTGTAGTTCCCACCATTATAATACCTATGATCAACAAATTTTGCACCTTCGAATGTGGTGGATTCTGAACCTTGCTGCTGTACGGCATTAACTTCCATATGCGAGCGCCGCTCCTCAAGAACTTGTTTCTTCAGAGACTCGATCTCAGCCCTCAATGTATCCATTCCGCAGTCAGACACTGCCGCTGCTGGCCGTGTTATCTTTCTCTCCATCGCCCATTGGTAACTAGTTGCTGCCATCTCTTCAATAATCCACAGCGCTTCTACTGCAGTCCTATTCACCAGACATCCTCCAACTGAGGCGTCCACCAGTATCTTCATGTTGTTGGTCAAACTACTGTAGAAGTGCATGATTTGTTGGTCAGCGCTGAATCCATGTTATGGACAAGACCGCAGCAAATCTCTGTACCGCTCCCAAGCTTCATAAATTGACTCATCCCCCATCTGAGAGAAATGAGTGATCTCAGCAATGATCTTCTGCGCCTTTGATGGAGGAAAGTATTTGGCGAGGAATGCTTGGCACATTTGATCCCAAGTAGTGATGGATGCTTTGTCCAAGCTCTTGAACCACTCCTTAGCTCGATCCCTCAGTGAGAAGACGAACATCCTCATTCGAATGATGTCATCACTGACACTGTTCATCATGATGGTATTAAAGATATCCAAAAATGCATCCAGATGAGCATTTGGATTTTCCATAGCCCGTCCAACTGCTCTACAGCCACCATGTTGATTAGTGCTGGACGGAGCTCAAAGTTGTTTGCGGCGATGCCGCCACCCCAATCGGCGCCTAAGTATCTGTCGGTTGGTGCCCGATACAGCTGATTTAGAGATGCTGCTTCTGGTTCGGGCTCAGCCTGTTGAGCAAGTCTCTGCTCCATCTCTCGCAGATGTCTAGCCAATGGTTCTATATCTACGTTCTCATTAGGGACTGCCATTTCCGCGTCTTCTCATCTGCGCTCCTTATTCCTCTGTCTATGAGCTCGATCAGGAGAACTTGGAACATGATCTATGTGTGGCTGTGTAGACCTTATTTTCATACACTACCTGAAGTAATAAATCGATGTTAGTAATAATATCAATGTAAAAATCAAAATCAGTCCCCGGCAACGGTGCCAAAAAGTTGATGCACTATTTATTATGCACTAATCTGCAACTAACACAGGACATGCAATATAGCAAGTGAATCGAGTACCGTATCCACATGGACTGAATTATTGACCACACTGAGTACTAAGCTAACAACTTTCTATTATCCAGGCTACCTATTTTTTATTCATGTCTATATATCGAGACCGTTGATACCGAGACTCCAAACATTGCTTGCTTCATGGCATGAGCCGTGCCATTCAACGGCACGGTCCGTGCCAGCTTGCATACCTTCGACACGCTCCGCCGTTTTGCTCCGTTCTCGCTCGTTTCTTATTCGATTGACCCGATTCAAGTTGCAGAATGACCCAAACTCGATCCTCTATCTTTCTAGCTTATCTCCCAACTGAATTGGATCTTGTAAGTATCCTCTTTTTTAGCTCAAACTTCAACAAAAACAGCAAAACATGAACGTGCACGTGAAAAACTGAAACGACCACAAAACCTCAATTTAAACATGCATTAATCTTCAAATATAATCTACATAAACACTCAAATGCATGCAAAAGCCATGTTTATCAATGTTATTACTCACAATCACGTTCATTGAACTTAAATTCCTATGCAATACTTGTTCACTTGGTCGGTTCTTCCAAGCATCACATAAAATGATTATCCTATTTTATCTCACTAATTAATCAATCATGGTTGAGAATCTTCCAATTAATTAGCCAGAATACACATACTGTGACTATGAACATACATATAAGAAATCCAAATTAGGTAATCAAATGCCCAATAATGAACGGAAAACATAATTCAATTAATCAAAACATTCAATCCATAATACTTGCAAACCATAGAATCCCTAAAGTAATTTAGCTAGACATAAATAAAATGAAATAAAATAGAGTTTGAAACATCATAAAATTAATATAGATGACGTACACTGATAGTTCTATGTAGCATCCAATCATATTATATGATGAAATCTCTCTCCAACATAGTTAGAATCCTCATATTCAATGGTAAATAGCTCCTCCCGAGTGTAGATGGTGCTAACAGCCTCTTTCGTCTCCTCAGGGTGTATAGTAGTGTACTAATGGTGTGAACAGTGTGTTGGGACTTGGGAGTGGTTCTAAGTGTGTGTGGTGTCTATTTTCTTCTCTCATTCGTGTGTATCTATATTATAGGTTTGAAACCTTAATTATAGATTAAAAACTCGTCAATCTATAAAGCAACAACTTGGATCTAGTAAGGCTATTAGGTTGATCCACAGATCATTTTTTACACAGAGTCGACCCAAGCCTTTTTAATTTATTCATAGATGGGTCGACTCACTCCCTTTTCGAGTCAGGCTTCGGATTTCAACAGACTTTGATCATTTAATCTGGTCCATTAAGCTTTAATTAAGTAATTAATTAAGTCCAAAGCCTAATTAAACTATCTTTTAGCTCTTCACAACTTAAAATGATCATTTTACGCCTATTATTCAACAAATTTACCATTATTACTGCAAAACTCACAAACACATCAAAAACACAAAATAATAGGAAATTAAGCATAAAAGTTAGTAAATCACACAACTTAACAAGATAAAAAATATCAATTCATATCCAAAAATTATATAAAATACACAGCTGTCACCCATTAATTAAATATTCATCAATTCATCATAACCACAGAAATAATTATCTTTTCATCACAACCACACATTTCAAATCTATAAATCTAAAGATTAAATCATTCATTATAAGAAAATCATTACATTTTTTCAAAAATCAATACACTTCATAAATTGAACTTGAAATACTAAAAACTGAAAATTGACATTGAAAATAAAATCAAACAAGGCCTAACCTTTTTTTAACTTTTCAACAAAAAAAAACTCACTGACCCTTTTAAACCATGGGTAATTTTTTAGAATAAGAAAAAAAACCTTTAAATTAATTAACAAATAATAAAGATAATAATACTTTTGAAATCTTTTTATAAAACAAAATATAGCAAATTGGGAGCAATCATAAGTTTAAAAAAATAAGATGATGATATTATAGTTAGTTGTTTTTGTTGATGCTTCAAAAATCTGAATAAACTTTGCATAAATTTATTTAGGAGTTGTAATATTTGGGAGGGCTATAGATGTTAGAAATTATAACACAAAAAAAAATTGAGGAGTTGATTTGATCTTAGGTGGAAATAATGAGAGTTTATTTGACCATTTTCCCTTTATATTAACATCTTAATATGCTATACTGAATAAGTTCTGAGAAACCAGTTTATTCTCGAAAATGTTGGTAGAAATTTGAACTTTTATTCTCAAAGTTATAATTTCTCACACTTGACTAATAAAATCACCAACATATGACATACTTAGTCATTTTATTGATTGATGACCGATTATATAAATATTTCTAAACTGTGTCATATTTAGCATATTTTCAAAGGTAAACACTATCATCACTTTGTTACTTAGGGTCAGCCCAACAGACGGGTGGGCCGGGGTGAATCGCTTAGGGAAAAAAAATTGGTAAAAAAATATCACTCATAACATTAACTTATACATCGTAGCTTTCAAAGTATCATTTCTGCTACTTTGCTAATTATATAAGTTTATTACATCTCAATTAGAGCTTAATACATGTAAATTATAATTTATTAATCCTAACAAGGGTTTATATTTAATTCAAAAATTAATTTATCGAGCGCAGTGCACGAGCCCGCGCATTAGTGTCAGACGAATGCACTGCGCGAGTAGCCAGATCCAAAAAATTAAATTAATTCACTTTAATTTTAAAGTTCGCTAATTTCATTTTAAGGTATATATTTATTTCGAAAAAAATAATTATCGAGCACAGTGTACGATCTCACATGTTAGCATAGGGCTAGTGCACTGCATATGTCACTAAATCAAAAAAAAAATGTTAATTCATTTTAATTTTAGGGTTCACTAATTCATTTTAGTATATATTGTTGAAAAACTAAAACAATTGAAAAAAATAGGTCAGTCATTCATAGACTTGTCAAAATGGACTGAGCCCACCGGATCAACCCGTCACCGCTTGCTTTTTAGGCAGGTATGGCTTTTATATCGAAGCCCATTTTTGTAACAGGCCCAAACAGATAAGCCCGCGACGGGGCAGGAGCCTGCTAGGCCCATAAATATATATATATATATATATATATATATATATATATATATATAATAAAATGGATAATACCTTATACCCCAAGTCTTAAATTCACAAGTCATAACTTGTTAACTTAATTAAGAGTACGCCGCTCCCCTCCCCCCTTCTCCTCTGCACCAAATCACCAATTCTTTCTTCTCTCGCCTCTCATCTTCCTCTCATCGCGGTACGTCATCGTTACCATCTTCTTGAACTTAGCGTTGTTGTCTCCCTTTTCTACACCAATGCTATCTTCCTCTTTCAGTTAGTTTAAGATATGTTCTTAATCTAGAAGCTCAGTTCCTCTCATAGCTTGCCGTCGTTGCAATTTTCTCACCTATTCACGATAACTCTTCTCGCAGCAAGGAGGCAATATCTCTTCCTCATTTGTCATGAAATCTATTCCATATATTTTCTTAAAGATTAGTTCTTAGCTCTATCTCAGTGGGTGATTTTAGTCTAGTGATTTCCTCTCTCCTTCCAAATAGATGATTCATGTGGGTATATTTTTGTTTTTGGTGTTACATTGCAATCCCTATTCAGTTGTTTTCTTAGTTTTCGAGTTTTATATTGAATTGTAAAGGAATATTGTAGAAGTGAAATTCAATTGTTCTAGTGTGGGAGTGCCAGGAGAAATTGTTGGTGCTATTTGTTAGGAATTCTTTTTTAACTAATTATCACTCCGTTTGCCTCCAAGTTCAAGTGTTTTTTCGAATATTGAATTCAAAAAATTTTGTTGGATATTCCATTCTTAATCTTGTTGTTTATATAGCGAATAATATCACAGTAAGTTATCAATCATGTTTAAATTTTGAAATATTAAAGTATATGCAAAAAAAAAAGAAAACAAAAAAGAGGAAAACCCGCGGGCCTAGGTGGGGATAGGTAGGGCCCTATTATTCAGGCCCGCAACCCCATGCGGGCTTACCCACCATGCCCCGCCAAAAGGCGGGCTTTCCCAGCCCGCGACCTGCCCTACCCTACCGGCCCGTTCTGATAAATCTACTCATGTACGTGTCTTCTTCTTTTATATTGGGACTGGGTTTGACCTGGGCCATCAGACAGCGTGACCCAAGTCCTCCTCATCTTCACTTATGGGACAATATTGCCCTGGGTCATATATCTGCTAAATACGTGTGGGAATTTCTACATCAGGTGGTATGTATAGGATTTTTATCTTAGAGATCCAAGAACATTTATCTAGCTTATCTTTCACTTTATAAATTTCAACGAATCATCACAACTTCAATTTATAGTGTAATTGAAAATATTTGATCGTCGTTACACTTTAAAATTTAAAATATCATCTAGCCCTAATTTCCTCATAATTATGGGGCAAAATACATTCGTAAGTTCTTATATTTTCATTTTTTATTTCATTGGGTCCTTATATAATTTTTTCGTTTTAGTAGGTCTTTGTACTTTTATATTCGATCTTATTAGGTCCTTATTTAACGGATCCAATAAATCCATTAACTTTTCTGTTATTTAAATAACACATCATCTATCATTAATTTAATTAGATTCCAAATCATATCCTAGGTGGAGACTTGCCATCCAAAAATTGTATTATTACGTCTAAAGACTACTAACCCTAGATATATATGATATATCTAAATCAAATAAGAAACTATTGACTTCACTTCATTTGGTTCTTCTCTGTCGATTGGTTTGATGGTTTCAGATGTAAGAAAAAGGGAAAAAAAATTACAGGCCAATCTCAAATTTTACCCACGAACTTTTCACCTAATCCATGCAAAATTAATGGTGTCGATTTTCTTCCAACTCTCGCATTCTTCTCTGACAAGACCAATTGTAACTACAAAATCAGAGTATTACTTTCTTCAATTTATCTTTTTATTGAAGAAAAACTTTTGTGAAAATTGGTTGGATGCAATGAACAAGCTATCTTCCACAAAAAAAAACTTTTACTTGTTAAGTTTACTATAGAATTATTATTTGCCTTAAAAACAAAAGCTGGCAACTCTTGTTGTAGACAACTCCGTCATGGTGCCATCGGTAGATCGGAGAAATGAAAAAAAAATCATATTTGATTAAACAACAAGGTTCTAATTTTTTTAGTAGAATATTTAATTAATATATAAAGTTTCTGACTATTGGATGCGACGTGGAATTTAATTAAATTAATAATAGGTGATGTGTTATTTAAATAACAGAAAAATTAACGGATTCATTCGATCAATTAAATAAGGATCCAAAGTATAAGGACTTACTATAATGAAAAAATAGTATAAGGAGCTATTGAAACAAAAAATGAAAGTAAATTGACCAATCTAATTCGGATTTGAACATATGGTTTGAAAATCATAAAAACCTGCCTACTCGATCAAATATTTGTGGCACTGATCATTTATATATGTTACCTTTTTCAAATAAATATGGGTTAATAAAAGAATCCGCATGCATATCTGAACCCTTACTCACTACCAATAATTTGATAATTGAATATAAGAGAATATCACATGACATCATTTTTATTCTTTTTTGGGCGTACTATTTATTGTACACCAAAACATGAGAAAGTATAAGATATTATTTAGAGAATATTTGAAGTTTCAAGGTGGGAAATGTTGTACAGCTAGTTTAGTTGGGAGTACTGGCCAGCAAAATATAGGGTACTCATATTCATTTATTTTATTTTTTAAACACACACACATTCATAAGATATTTCCAGCAGTCTACACTATAATACAACATTATTATCACTAAAACATAGTAGATTCTCTATTTCATCTTCACCAGTTACACTATAATTCTACACCTATTCCTTTTATAATTATTATTTTATAATTGCTAATATATAATAATCTATGCAATTTCATTTAATGGATATCTATAATTAAATTCAACATTTCATAATAATTATCGAAACATTTTTTAGAAATAAATATATTTGAATTAATATAAAATAAAAAAATATGATTCATTAAAATATTCAAAACAAACATAAAATTACATAATATTCGAATAGAATATTATTGTTGGTGTAATTTTATCTATTTTAGTACATTCATTTAGTTTTTATTATTGGTGTAATTTTTTATAATTTAATTTTGTGTTTCAACATTTGCATTCAATTAAATCTATCACGTATAACAAATTTTAATATTAATTTATAATATATTATTTAAAATACAAAATAAATTACGAATAACATACACAATGAAAAACAAAACACTAAATACAAAATAATATAAAAAATTGAAAAAAATAAAAAAGAAGTTTTGTCGTTCAATGAGAAAGGGACGCTATTAATGTCGTCTCTCTCTCCTTCTCCAAAATGGCGTGTCATTTATCGTGTTGTTAGAGAATGAAATTACTCTATTAGACTATCTTTATTCACAACCCAAAATGGGTGTCGTCCACTACAGACAAGTGTAGAAAAAAAAAGGCAAAACTAAATAAAATGGTGGGAACTACACCGATTTTTACCATAATATGGGTCATCAAAGATTTTTTTAGGAGGCCGGTATGGGGGTGGGGGATCAATACATGATCCCACTCCGCCCCGTTTACATCCCAGACTCTCTCTCTCTCATATTGCAAATTTATATTTACAATATGTTTGAGATTAGGTGAAAAAATCGAAAGAACATGGTTAGTCGTGCAATATTTTATTTTTATATATTGGTGCACAAATCGACGGAGGATTCAACAAATCTTGCACGTATTCAATTTTGAACCGGTGCACAAGTGTAAACTCTCATGTACCCTAGTGTATTTGTGTATATGTACTATTTTGCTTTGGTGCACAAATGAAAGCACTCGTGTATTCGTGAATCTGTTGAAAATTGAGCATGTGCACAAATACATGAATAATTTCACTTGTTCACTCGTGCACCAGTTTAAAAATGAGAAATTACACGATTTCATGAATATGTCTAATCGTGAACTCATGTAGCCTTTAACAAATGAGTTGATATATGAGTATGCATAATGGTATTTTCTTGCAGTATTACAAAAATGCATTGCTACACGAGTACATGAATAAATTTACTCATGTAGAAACTCATTTTTAAACTACTACACAAATGAACAATAATTTTTATCTACCAATTGACCATATTCCGTGCACCCTTACATCTATTTAATTGTATGAACAACATTAGAGAAAAAGATAGGGAGATAGAGTAGAATATTATTTCTTGTGTGTTACCAAACGATCATTATACTCTCTCTTATTAAGAGACTTTATACTACTACAAGGAAAGAAATAAAGCTATTTTTGGATGAATCAATTTGGTTCTAATTTGATTCTTATTTCCTTCTAACACTCCCCCTCAAGTTTAGTAACGGGATCGCCAATACTTAACTTGCCAAGAACTTCAGTGAAGCTTGTGGTGTTGACTGCTATCGTTAAGATATCCGCTAATTGATCCTCAGATTTAATGAATGGAAACTCCACGATACCTCCTTCAATTTTTTCTTTGATGAAATGTCGATCTACTTCCACGTGCTTGGTCTGATCATGCTGAACAGGATTTTCGGATATGCTAATTGCTGCTTTATTATCACAGAATAATCGACATCTTTGTCTCGGAGGAAATTCTATTTCAGTCAACAACTTCCGTAGCCATAGTACTTCAGTCAATCCACTTTTGATCCCACGAAACTCAGCCTCAGCACTAGACAGGGCAACAACCTTCTGTTTCTTGCTCCTCCATGTGACTAGATTTCCTCCCACAAAGGTAAGGTATCCTCCAGTGGATTTTCTGTTCATTAAGCTTCCAGCCCAGTCTGCGTTGGTATAGCCATAGATTTTTAAGTGTTCATGCTTTTTTAGGAGAACTCCATATCCTACCGTGCCTTTCAAGTATCGAACAATGTGTAATGCAGCCTCCATATGTTCCTTCTGTGGTTGGTGCATGAACTGACTCACAACACCAACAACATATGCAATGTCAAGTCGAGTATGAGACAAGTAAATCAACCTCCCTACTAGACGCTGATATTTTTCCCGTTCCACTGATTCTGCACCATCTACAATCTGCAAACCATGATTCAGGATGATTGGAGTACTCGCTGGTTTGCAGTCAAGTAAGTCAGTCTCAGCCAAAAGATCCAACGTATACTTCCTTTATCGCAGAAAGATGCCATTTCTCGATCTCAACACCTCAACTCCTAGAAAGTATTTCAAATGTCCGAGATCTTTCATCTCAAATTCCTTGAAGAGATTGACCTTCAGACTGTCAATTTCTTCATTGTCATCCACTGTGATGATCATGTCATCCACATAGATGATAAGGCAGGTAACTCGGTTGTTTTTCCTTTTCAGAAATAAAGTGTGATCTAAATTACTCTGTCTGTACCCGTACCGTACCATAGCTTCTGTAAATCTTCCAAACCAAGCCCGTGATGATTGTTTAAGGCCATACAAAGTCTTCCTCAGTCGACATCCCTCACCTTCTCCAAACTCTCCTGAAAAACCAGGTGGTGCTTCCATATAGACTTCCTTTTTTAGTTCTCCGTGCAAAAGGGCATTCATCACATCAAACTGATGAAGTGACCAATCACGATTAGCAGCAATCGACAATAGGACTCTCACATCGTTCATTTTTGCAACTGGAGAAAAGGTTTCTGCATAATCCACTCCATAGATTTGAGTGTATCCTTTTGCCACCAGTCGTGCCTTGTATCTCTCAATCGTGCCATCAGGCCTCCGTTTGATGGTAAACACCCACCTACACCCGACTAGCTTCTTGTTTTCTGGAAGTCTGCATCTATCCCATGTGTTATTTCTGGCTAAGGCATCCATTTCCTTCTTCATTGCCTCTCTCCACTGACTTTGTTTTATAGCCTCCTCAACAGATCGAGGTGTCTCTTCTTCTCCTAGGAGAACCACCTCGAAAGCTCATGTTGTTTTAGTGAGATTCCCTTCAGCATAATTCCTGACAGGATACTTTGTTTTTCGCCTAGTACGCTCCGGAGAATATCTTTTTAGCGGAATTCCTCTTGTACTCCGTGGCGATAAGATATATCCGCATGTGTTTTGCTCTTGTCCCTGGATCTTCAACAAAATGAAGATCTTCCTCATCCTTATCTTGGCCAGCTATCATGTCATTGTTATTTTTAAGAACAGAACAAGTCTCAACAGTCTCAGGAATAGGAGGTACCTCAGATATCAGGAGTGGAGGGAAAGTCTCGGCATTGGTCTCAAGCTCTGTGGACTGTATAGTCTCAGGAGGTAGCTCAGCGGTGTTGTTAACTTCATCTGTTGGACCCGTTGACCGAACATAACTTAACATTGGCAGAGATAACCAGCTTAAGGAGTCACTATCACTACCCCTAGTATCCCCCTGACGACTAAGATGGTGATAAAAATATTCACTCTCGAGAAAATCACAATTCATAGTGGTAAACATGTGTCGAGTTTTTGGATCATAGCACCGATACCCTTTTTAGTTTAAGCCATAGCCGATAAAAACACATTTGACAGCACAAGGAGAAAGCTTATCCCGGTGAGGTTTAGGGATATGAACATAAACGGAACAACCAAAAACTCGTGGTTGGAGAGTGAGGGCAACAAGGATTTTGGCCTGAGTAGAGAGGAACTGCAATGGTGTTAGGAGTTGTAGAGCTTTGGTAGGAAGGCGATTAAGCAGATATACAGACGTAGCCAGGACTTCAGGCCAAAAAACTATAGGGACATGGGATTCAATTAACATAGCACGGGCCATTTTGAGGAGGATTCTATTTTTTCGTTCAGCAACACCATTCTGTTCAGGGGTATAAGGACAAGTGGTTTGGTGAATCATCCCGATAGAATCACAGAAATGTTTCATACGGGTATCAACATACTCCCCCCATTATCAGACCGTAAAGCCTGAATTGTTTTCTGATACTGAGTTTGAATTAAGGCATGGAAATGAGTAAACTTCTCAAAAACATCAGATTTATTTTTTAAAAAATAGATCCACGTCATTCTAGAACAATCATCAACAAACAGAAGAAAATATTGAAAACCCTGACCCCCAATCACAGGTGCAGGACCTCAAACATCAGAATGAACCAACGAAAAAATATCATCAACCCGGGAATTGTTCAACTTATAAGAATGTCTATGGCTTTTAGCTAAAAAACACGTCTCACAATACAAATCCTTCGAAATTACTAATGTAGGAAAAATCAATTTTAAATAGCCCGTGGAGGGATGTCCTAACCGATGGTGCCAAAGCCAAGCAGTCCGGTTTTCAGGTCCATGAGTCAGCATCACAGCACCTTTTTGAGCTATCTCATCCACGTAGTACAGTCCATTTCGCTCAATGCCACGTTCAATAATCGCCCCCGTCCTGATATCCTGTAAAATACAAAAATGTGGCTGCATTAGAAGGGTACAATTAAGCTCCCTCATGACATGACTGATAGAAAGCAGCTTATGTGACAAGGACAGAACAAAAAGACAATTAGACAGTCATAAGGTGAGAGATAAATCAATGGTGCCGGCTCCCTCAACTGGAGCTAATTCACCATTGGCTGTTTGAACATGAGTTCACCGAGAGGGACGAGCCTCTGCAATATCCGTTTTTTCAAATGTCATGGTGTCGGTCGCACCACAGTCAAAAATCCACTGACTATTTTTCCAAATATCACCACCGGAAGCTGCACAAGCAATTGACATATCTCCAAGGGCCTGAAATGTATTATGCAACTTGACAGGGGTCAATTTGCAAATATCTTTCTTCTTATTTGGCTGCGGTTTAGGAAGGGCCAAAGTGCAAAATTTGGACGCATTATTTTGATACAAATCATCAAATCCCTCATTACCTTCTTCATTCACCAAAACCCTAGCCTCCATTTCCGCCGCCTCTGACCTGGCCTCTGCCCGACCACCGACGTTGCCCGCTCCGGCGCCGGTAGCTCGGTCGTCACTGGTAGTCGCTGCTGCTGCAACTCCGCCTCCGCCCCTATTTTTACTCGGCGGTTTCGTCTTTTTTGTGTCATCCCACCATTCAGGGTAGCCAACCAACTGGAAGCATGTCTCTCATATGTGCTTCTTTATTCCACAGTGCGAGCAGACAAGCTTGCTCTTGTCCTCCTCCGTCTTTCACGGCCACTGCCCCTTCCGATTCCAGTCTCTGTCCCTCACCGCGAGCCCAACCCCTATGCCCGATGATGCGCTGCCGTCGTCGATGACTACTGACTGGAGAATAAGGTCCCCTGGCAGTCTCGCGCCTCACCATTGCATAGGTGAAGTCGACTGAGGGCAATGGATCTCGTTTCAGTAACTCCTTTATCGGTTCATGGACCTCGTTCAAGGCGGTAAGAAATTGGAACAATCTTTGATTTTGCACGATCTAATTGAATGTCTCAATATCCTTAGAGCATGTCATGGGGTTTTGTTCTCTGCGGTCTATAGTCATCCAAATTTTTTGGAATTTTGCCAGTGTTTCTTCGATTGTATGTTCCCCTTGCTTTAATGTGTTGGCCTTTCTGTGTAAATCAAAAATTTGAAGGGAATCGGTGCCGCTTCCGTAGGTAATGGCTAGCCCGTCCCACACGGCCTTGGCCGTGGGATACTTTGATACACTGTTAATTAGATTGGCTTCTACATTCTGTACTGACCATGTGAAAACACACTGATCTTCTTGCTCCCATGTTTTGTATGTTGGATCTGTGGTGGCTGGTTGATCTCCGGTGATATATGCTGACTTTCCTCGTCCACCGATTGCTTTTTTCATGAGAATTGCCCATAACGGATAATTATCTCCGTTCAACTTGAAGCCGATTGAGAGGGATTCAGTGTTGGTGTTTTGTTGTAGGCCGAGGCTGTTCTTGAGCAGATTGGCCAATTGAATGGTTAGTTCGTTTGGGGTTTCACTGGTCTCTGTCATGATTGGCAGAAAAACCAGAGGGTCGAGAAGGGAAAGACGATGATGAAATTTTTTCTGAGTCTATATTCTATCCCGCTTTGATACCATGTTTAATTGTATGAACAACATTAGAGAAAAAGATAGGGAGATAAAGTAGAATATTATTTCTTGTGTGTTGCCAAACGATCATTACACTCTCTCTTATTGAGAAACTTTGTACTACTACAAGGAAATAAATAAAGCTATTTTTGGATGAATCAATTTGGTTCTAATTTGATTCTTATTTCCTTCTAACAAAATATATTTTTAAATAGAAAAAATAAAACTAAGGGTATTATGTAGGGACGACCGACCCTGACAATTTGGAAACCGAGGGTGAAAAAAAAAGGGGCCCTAATATTTTTTTTTCACGAGCATCTTGAAGTTTTTTCCATTTTATTTCAATTATCCTAAATCTTGAAAAAAATACAATCAATATTTACAAAATCTTATTCATGAATTTTGTAATTGAAAAAAAAACACTTTCATTAATTAAATAATTGTAAAAGAAAGATATTGATAATATTAAGGAAAATAATTCAAAATAGAATCAACTCAATTTTTTTATCGTAATATTTTCTGTTAAAAGCCCTAAAGTTAGATTTTGGTGAACTCAATATTGAGGAATAAAAACCTAAATGTAACAATCGAGTATTATTTTCTCTATACAGTTTTGATAAAATTTAAAAATTGAGTCTTTAAAGGTGCATTTCTCGTACGAGATCATAGAGCACAGATAGTTGATTAATAGTCCATTTGCAAAATTGAGATTAAGCCAACATAAAATATCAATAAATATATTATCACACTAAACTTATATAGAAAAAAAATAAGTAATGAAACGAATCACTAAAGCCCGTATGAGATTTCAAAGTCGAGAAAGTAGAATTTAAAGAAGACAACCATTTCAACTTTATACATATATATTTTTTAAAATTACCTATATATATATATATATATTTATGGGATCATGTGAGAACAACACACCCATGTGAGAACTGAGAACCAATCTCAGCCACAGATCGCTCTTATATTGACGGCCAAGATCTGTTCTAAGATTGAAAAAAATGCGGTGGCATATTTGTAATATTAGCGACTTTTTAATGAACTAAGGGTATTTTTGTAATTTAGGAATTCTGCTAAAATAAGTCATGACAGTGATAAAAAAGGCTATGACAGTGCTAAAATAGGAAATGACAGTGCTAAGACTATAAATTGAAAAATATACACGTAAATTCTGAGTATCCATATATTGATAATTCAACATGTAACAGTGTTTGTTCGTGGTTTTTTTACAATATCGATGACATTTATTTTTATGCTAATACTAAAAAAAATTCATGCTAAAATAAGTTATGATAATGCTAAAAAAAAGTCACGACTGTGCTGACGTGCGGTCGTTTCGCGCTCAAAAAATAATTTATAACTCATGTGCCCACAGCAAGCGTAGCTAATGAGTACGGGTCGATCCCATAGAGAGCTGTTGTGATTCCACCTTCAAGTAACCAATCATAAAAGGAGTTTGGTTTGTTGTCACTACTGGAAATTAAATCTGCAAAAGAAAGTAAATAAAATATCAAATAATAAAGGTTCTGGCATTTGAACTTGAATTTGGTTTATGTTGGTCCCGGACGAGTCGATATCAGTTTAGAGGGGGGGTGAATAAACTGATAAAAAAAACTTTACTTCAAATGCGGAATGATAAGGGCCCTTGACTCGCTTAGTAACTTATCTATGCACAATTCGGTTGAGCACTTTGGATAGCTTGAGTGCAGATTGTGTGAGCTTGTGTACAGTTCAAAGATATGCGAGTAATCAAAACAGTACAGCACACAGATGATTTATAGAGGTTCGAAGTCTCAAACTTCTACGTCATCTCTTCCTTCCGTAGAAGGGCAACTTCACTATATAACTTGAGTTTCTTTACAAATTACACAATGAAGGACAGTTGGCTGAACCTGGTAACTGCTAGCTACCTCAGCGGGTCGACAGCTCACACTTGCAGTCTCTAACTGCTCGCTAGGGAGGTAGGTGCTATTGTCGTCTTTACAAGGTTTTAGATCTCTTTCGATCTTCAAGAGGTTAGTCTTGAACAGGGGATATCAACTGATGTGCTTCTTTAATTGAGATGGGTAGTTGATCGGTGTATTGCTGGAACTGAGAAGGTTGCTCTGGCTGGATTATCAACAGCTAGCTGAATGCTTTGACTCTGTGAATTCTTCTTCTCAGTTGGACTCTCGCAGTTTTAGCAAATGCCGAACTTGAGCTATGTGGGAGGGAGAAAGAAAGCTCTGCTTGAATGATGGCTTCAAGAATGAAAGTTGTGAAAAGTCTCGAAAGTCTCTTGAAAACTTTGCTTCACTCGTCTTTTATAGAAGAGTGATTTTTGTGACCGTTGAGTTCCATTGATCGGTAGCTCTGTTGGTTCATCAATGGCAAATGGTCTTTGTTGGAGCTTTTGGTTGAAGTAGCCGTTGTTTTGCCAATCAATCTCTGTTGGATATTTGATTCCAGTAGCCGTTGCTTTGCCAATCGATCTCTATTGGATATTTAATTCCAGGATCTTCGTTGGAGCATTTATTCCAAGATCTTCATTTTGAGCTATTAACTTCAGGACTCTCTGGCTGGCAGTTCTGAGCTCCAGTTTAGCAAGTTTGAGTTCCAGTTGGCAGTTCTGAGCTTGTCTGCTCAGTTCGGCTATTACTCCAGTTCTTGAGCTTCTCTGCTTAGTTCGGCTACTACTCCAGTTGGCAGTTCTGAGCTTCTTCCTCCAGTTTGACTGATCTCAAGTTGTTGAATGGTTTTGTCAGTTCAACTGTTCTTTCTTGAGCTTTCTTGTCAGCTTGGCTGATCACAAGCTGTTGGTTAGCTTGTCAGTTTGACTGTTCTTTCTTGAGCTTTCTTGTCAGCTTGACTGATCACAAGCTGTTGGCTAGCTTGTTAGTTTGACTGTTCTTTCTTGAGCTTTCTTGTCAGCTTGACTGATCACAAGCTGGCTGACTTCAGTTCTGACCTTTGATTGATTCGTCTGTTAACTTCAATTTGGTTAAAGTTAAGTTTGGCCATCAGCTGGATACTTCCAGTCTTCAGTTTAAACTGATCTCTTATTAGTTTCTTCAGTCTTGTCAATTTTTCTCTCAGCTCAGCTGACTTAGCTGTCAGTTTGTTTCGACTGGTTCGTCTCTTCGAACCCTCAGTTGAATTGAGTTCTGACTGGTTTGCGTATCCTTCCAGCTGGTTGACCATGCTCCAGTTGGGTTGACTCTAGCTTCAGTTGAGTTCCTTCTTGAGGCTCTGGATTAGTCAGCTCAGATCTACCGCTTGGATTTTGGTCAGTTTTTCAATAATAGTTTTGACATCTCATCAAAACCTAATCTAGGGGTTCTTTGATAGTTTTTCCTAACAATTTCTCCCTTTTTGATGATGTCAAAACCTTGTCAATGATGATGGAAAAACTGCAAATGTTCGTCTGATCGACATGCTGTAGTTTGCTTATAGGCAAGGCTTGATATCAGGGCAAGTTAGAGCTGAAATTCAAGTATCAGAGCATACTCTCATTTTAGACATGCTTTCATTTTGAGTTATTTGAGCATGATTATCCAGATATCGGAGCAGATCACAAAGCTTGATATTAGAGCAAGTTAGAGCATGCTTTCAAGTATTAGAGCATATTTTCATTTTAAATTCATTTTTAAATTGTGAACTAACAGAGCATGCTTTCATGCATAAGCATGTATCATATATTAAATCAAAGCATATCATATCAGCTCTTAATAGTAAATAGGACTACTACTTCACTTCCTTAGCTGCTTCTTCTCTTCCTGCTTGATTCTCCTTTTTCTTGAACTCCATGTGTTCTCCAAGCTTCCCCCTGAAGCTGAGCTTCCCCCTCAGGGTGTACTTCTCTTTAGATCTGCTCCCAAAGAGTTAAATTTTCATCATCATACCTTCCATCTTCCCCCTTTTTAGCATCATCCAAAAGGGTAAACTGGTGTGGATCATATGATGTCATTGATAGATTTGGCAAGAAGGTGAATGCAGTTGCCAAGTTGTCATCATAGACTGAGGGAACTGAAGGGATGGGCATGGGTGAGGAGAACCATGCATAGGCTTCTTCAGTTGTCATTAACTGACCACGATCAGTGGTGAGAGAGAGATCTTGCTCTCTGAAATCCATGGAAGCCAAGTTGGTAAAGATCTCATCAGTTGATGCGATTGGTAGATCTTCAAGAAATGGAGTGCATGAGGAGTTGGTTGGCTCATTTTCGGGAAGAGGAGCTTCGGCTAGTACGCTGAGCTGGATTCGTTTGATCATGGAATCCATTATTTCCGAGAGCATTGGCGGGGAGCAGAGTGGATGGTTCATCCAATTTCTACTCCAGTGTCCTTCGTTGATCCAGAAGAAGGATCCACGAGTGCTGATGAGGTGGAACATGGTGGCCTCATCGAGTTGAAATCTCCAAATATGGTACTGGAGGTACCATCTCAATTGCTCAAATAAGGAGGGATCGTTGCCCTCAATTAGACCGAAACAGCTCCGTAGTTGATGGTCTAGAAGTTGCTCAAACTCAACCTCAAATAAATCGCGATGAACTGAGGTGAGAGGTTGTGAGCTGGCGGGTATTGTAGACTGATCACTCAGTCTTGAGAGAGGCTCACTCTCAATCAACAATTGCCTTTCATCTGAGGAGCTGGCAGTTGCTACCAACGGTCTCTTTCCACGACTTGAGTCGAAAGTTCCTGGTTGGTGCGATCTCTTCGAGATCGGATGGCAGTAGATGGTCGGGAGCATATCCCTTCCTCCGGTTGGAATCACCTCGTCAAATTGACTTAGAATGATGTGGCTTATGCGACCCATAAACCCAACATTCTCTCGGAACGAGCAAGTTGTCGGATCATATTCTGCTCGATCGACATTTGCTCGCAGTTGAGCAAGAATGAAGGAAGCCCAGTCAGCTTTACAACCGAGGAATAGAGCGGCCGTTAGATGAGCTTTGAGTTCGGAGAACTGGACCGTCTCAAAGTTTCCATGCAGGATGTGGCCGATGATATCCAGGAGTTGGATGATCTCACTAGACAGGCTTTCCTTCAACTTGTGTGAGCAGTTGTGGTGATGCACATGTGGATGTTTCCAAAGACTCCATAGTGCGTATTTACTCGGACTTTCCAAATCCAGTACGTCTTGGCCTTCACCGGGGAGAAGGAGTGTAGACATTATAGTGTCTTTCGTCACCGTTATTACTTTGTTCTGAACGGTGGAGATGATGTTGTTGCCGGAGACAACTACATTGTGATAGAACTCCGCAACATGGATGGATAAGCTCTTGACTGGCATGATCGTCAAGAATGGCAACAACCCAGTTTCCTCCAATGGCCGAAAGATTCTTTGGAATTTCTCTGGGCCTAGTCGTGCGTGAAGAAGCTCTAGATTGAGAGTTTTATCTTTCTTCAGCTTGCTCACGAGCGATTTAACATTTACCATTTGAAATGAGGGTTTCATTTCTGCAAAGAAATGGTTGTATTAGATTTGCAAGTATGCTGAGAGAGAGTTTGCAGATGATCAATGCAAGGATGAGAGAGAATTTACAGATTATCGGAGCCTTCATCTCCTTGCATATATATATTCAGCTTTGCATGCATTGATCGAGGACACTTGATTGCTTCTCTTAGCTGATCAGCTATCCGATTTGATGGATGATTAGCTGAATAAATGATGCATGTATCCCAGCCGTCCGATTGTGAAGCAACTTTATGATCATGTGGCTGAGAGGGAGCAAATTTGAAAATGGGGTAGTTGCCATAAATAGCAAAATATTTTCTGCAGATTTTGCTATTTATATCTCATAGAGAAATATATCCTCCTTCTTTCCTTTGTGGAGTCGATTTAATATCGATGCAGAGATATTAATGGCAACTTGTGAAAGAGAGCCCTATTTTCAAATTCTAGCCGTTGGATGTAATATAAGGAATTTTATAATTAAAATGGAAATAATTAAGTTAAGATAAGCTTGAGGATTAAGAAAAACTTATCCTGAGTCAGTTGGGATACAGTCCCACTGATTGGTTTGATGATTCAGCGGTTGGATGATCAGTTTTATCTCGTTTTTAGTCACCGCTGATGTGCTAACTTGGAGGCTCTAACTGAACTGAATTGATCAGTTCATTTGATCAGTTGTTTGATCTTCTTGATTCAGTTTCGTCTTTTTGAAGGACCGAACTAGACTAGCTGCACTGCGTCCTTTCGAGCAGTTTGATCGCTTTGTCGTCGATGCAGATCCAGTTTTGTTCTTCGGTAGTTCGGGCCTTGTTATCCTCCTGGCTTGGTGAAGTTGCTGAATGGCAACTGATGAGTTTTTCATCCTTTGATTGAGGGATTGTGAAATTCCCTTTGGCGACGGTCTGAACTGATCAATGTTCATAGTCGGTTGCACGCCTTTTGAGCTGGATGTGATTAGGGGAGTGATATAGCTCTTGGATAGGAGACTTGGTGATGTGGCAGTATCCTCATCATCACTATCTCTTTCATCATCATGCCTTGGATTCTTCTGAGGAGCCACGACTTCAGTATATGATAGGTGTGGTTCTATCCTTTCTGTGGCAGTTGGAGTTCGTCGTGATGGCTCAGCTGACTGACTTGATAAACTATCAAAGTTCAGTTTTTGACAGAGCGAGCCAGTTGGGCAGTTGATTGATTGATTTTCAACCACAACTCCTTGAGGCATGATGCTGGTTTTGAATTCAGCTAACAAGGCGGTTGCTGGAATTTTGTTGACGAGCCGGTGATTCATGATGTGCTGAACTTGCACAATGGTTGGAGGGAATGGATTTGACGATCCTATCCATTTAATGCTCCAAGTTTCTTCACGTTGCCAGTAGCTCATGCCATGAAAGGTAGTTAGCAGAAAATGAGACTGGATGGACATAGAATGTCTCCAGTTATACTAATAGAAATACCGGTGGAGTTGTTTGAACAACTCTTGGTCACGTTGTGCAACAAAAGCAAAGTGTGTGAGAAGGAGATTAGTCACTTCCTTTTGTGCACTTTTGACTGTATATTCACCACTATAGAACGTGCGAATATTTTCTTCAGTCAGCTGGAGAGGAGGAAATGTGCTTCTGAAGTAGTCCGCTCCATAGTTTGGATGAGGGATTCCAATGAATGGAATAAGCTCATCTGGATCAGAGCAAACCTAGAAATCAACTGGTGATCCGTTCTTTGATTTTGGAGAATGAACGGCATTGGCAGTTGAATTGCTCGAAGTGATGTTGCTCGTCTTTGCCTTGGCTCTTCGTTTCTTTCTTAGTGACTGAAGATGGGCAGTTCCCTTCTTAGGAATCCAGTCAGAGATGAGGACTGGTAGTGCTTCATCACTTGGAAGATTCAGCAGGTATTCAATCATCTTGCTCATTCTTAGAACAAGTCCTACCTTGGACTCAAATTTGCCAGATTTCTTTGAGTCACAGACCTTGACGACTTGATGCTTGAATTGTTGGAAGACAAATTCTGCCCAGTTTTTTTGTCGCCCTTCAGCAAGGTGAATCATAACCTTGTATCTCTCTTGTGTGAGGTGACTCAGGCTTCCAATTGCCCCGAACATCATCTTGTTCGTTATGTCAAGTAGAACGCCATACTCGGGCTTTAGATCAGTTTTAGCTGTCGTAAAACTGAATTGCTTGTTGCAGGTGGAAGCTTTCCAGTCTCTCTAGTATGATTCTGTTGATTCCTTTAGTTCTTGAACGGATGAACCTTTTTGTGGAAGTTGGAAGACTTCTGCAATTGTTCTTTCAGTGATTTGGAGTAGCCGTCCTTGAATCACTGATGACACTGTCTTTCCATCTGCAGACAATTTTGCTTGAAGTAAAAACTCAGTCACCAAATTTTTTCTAAAGAACTCTGGTAGTGTTTCCAGGTAGTGAAGAATTCTTGTCTTGTGAAGAGTTGACAAACGGGTTGGGTTGTTTGATTCATTTAGAATCAATTAAAATTTCTTCCTATTTAGGAATTTATCTCTCAGAATTTGCTCTTTGAAGGAATTTAAAGATCTGGATAATTCGGCCATTTTTGGAGTTGGCTGAAATTTTGAGAAATTTCAAGAGCTTTGAGAGAGAGAGTGTGAGTTTTTGAGAGCGTAGGAGGAGTATTTCTAAGAGGCTTATAAGAGAGGGCTTTTTATGAGTGTTTGGGCAGGCTCATAAATCTAATGGTTGGAATGGTACTGGCCCTTGGCCCCTTTTATTTTGGTCGTTGGCATTTAATGACTTGAGATATGTCATCATTTTACAACGGTCAAAATATTCAAAATAAATGCTAAGTTCGACATTTATTTGAAAAGCAAAAAGATAATCTTTTTATAAATCAAAATGAATAATAACAAACTGAATTACAAGAAGTAAGCTTAAGGCTTTCTAATCAGTTGAACTTGATCAGCCACTAGTCCTTCTTGTGATCAGTTTTTCTCCTCTTGGCAAGCGGTTCTGTGGAGTCACCTTCATCTTCTTCATCACTGCTTGATGACTCAGTTCCTGCTGACTGGAGTCTTGGGTGAGCGTGCAGCTTTTGAATTTGCTCCGTGTGCAGTTTCACCTGTTGCTACAGGCTGTGGATCAAGTCCACATAGTAAGCAGAGAGCTAAACTGATGAGCTGCCTGGTTGAGTGTCAAGCTGAACTGCTCTTGAGTCAACCTCTTCTCCCGATTCAGTTCCTATCAGTTCCTCTGATATGACTTATTTTACTTGTTATTATCACGGTCTTTTTGGCGTCTTTCTCCTTATTATTTAGTCCCTAGTTGTATATTTTGGATATATTATGTTTTGTGGAGTTGTGTAGGGATGATGCGTAAAAGTGGAGAAAAGGGATGCATTTTGGAATGAAAAGCTACAAGTGAAGTAAAAAGAAGAAGTTCGAGCAGGGCGCGCTGCAAGGGCATGCAACTGGATAATTGAAGATAAGATCGGGAAGCCCAGTCCAGAATGCGTTTTGGGCTTGTTAAAGCCCAGTTTCGGCCCGCGCGCAAACCTAGACGCGGAAACATCTCTTCACCGCCCTTTTGAAGTATTCTACATGGGAATTAACTAGTTTAGAACCTGTTTTCCTTTTAGAGACTTTAGTTTTTATGGATTGTAATTATATATTAGGTATTTGGGATTATTTTGCCATCATCAGATCATAGACGATAGAAACGCAGCAGCGATCAGTTTCAATTCAGTTTTATTATTTTCTCTTATCTTCGATTTTATCATAGCGCAATTATACAACTTTTGGTTGATCGATTCTAGCATGCAAAGTAGCTAATTTACTCGTATTCCGGTGACGACGACGAAGCTCCGCTTATATAACTGTGAGATCTAATTGTTTGTTCATAATTAATTGATGCATGTATCTGTTATTCTTGGAATTCGGGTCGTAATTGTTCTAAGTCTATCAGATAGTTGCAAATATTTGGTAGGTTGTGATTAATTACTAGCCAATTTAAATCGGCCATACGTAATCGTGGTTTAGGTTTAATAAGTGGTAAAACGGTTGCTCAAATAACTAGGGGAATAACAGAGTTAATTTTACAGTCCTGCGTCAGAGTCTGTAAGTTAAGAATCGGGTCTTTCTCGTGCTCATTGTTGTCGGCTCATTAAACTTATAGAGCGTCTCTTACAGTTGTCAGTCGATTAGGGAAGCAATTAATGAAGCGTCTTCTTAATTATCGAAACAGTATGGAGAGATGAGGTCATGTCAGAAGCATCTTTGGTGACTATAACCGGTTTGCATGTTTTGATTAATTAATTCCTGCATCTGTGATCGGTGTTATAAGTGGAGTGGAGTTCGTTGGATCCGGAATACCCCTTTTATCATTGGTTTAAATCAGTTTTGTTTGCATAAATATTTTCTTTAGTTGGTTATTTAATTCTTCAATTTATTTTGTTATATAATTCACGCGATTCTGGAAGTTTGGGCACGCAGACTGAAAGTCAAGAGTAATTCTCGCCGGTCCTTTGGGAGACGATCCTGCTCGCCACTGTACTCTGCAGTGTGGGCTTTCCGATGAAAGTCGGAACATTTATTTTTAGTGAAAAACGACGCACCAAATTTTGCATGGAACTGTGTGGGTGAGCCCATCCTTCTCCATGCTGACAGTCTCATCATAGCTTGGCTCTGGTGAAATCTCCGGTGCAGCAGCTTGGGCAGCAGCTTGGAGAGCCCTTTGAATTGGATCAAAGTACACAGTTATGGCTAGTGTACCTTGGTAGGCAGGTTGATCATTTTCTTGAGCTGTATGTTCAGCTGGCTGGTCAGGCTCAGCTGGCTCTGTAACTGGAGCAGTTGGAGGAATTGATGAGGAAGCTCTTTCATTAGCAGTTGGCTCTTGGAGAGGAGCGGTTTGGGGTTCAGCTGGCTCCTCAAACTATTGAGCCTTCTCAGCTGACTCCTCTGACTTCTCTTTACTTGTCAGAACTGGGCGAGTAGGAGATTTGAGCAGTTCTTCGAACTCCAGATCACTGGCAGTTCATTCATCAGCTACTTGTACTTCTGGGGAGTCATCAAGGAGATTAATGATGACTTCATCAGGTCGAGGGGATTCTTCAAAAGTTAACTGCCTAGCAACAGATGCTAAGACAATTTGCCTTGAGTTGTAAGCTTCTGCAGTTTCAGCTCCTTGTTGACTGCTTTGGGCTTCTCTGTGAAATAGGTCATGTCCTTGCTGATGCTGTTGTTGCCTAAGGATGAGAAGTTCCCTAAGCAGCCAATGTTGTTGTACTTGGGGATTTTTCCAGTGTTGCTGTTCGGCCTCTGTTTGTAGTGGTGGCAGTTGGATGTTGGCCCAATTGAGCAGATCGTTCATCACTTTCAATAATGTTTGTTGATCTAGATGAGGATGGTTTCTTCGTATGGCAAGCATTCTCTTCAGAGTAATAATTGGATTCTGTTCAGGAGTCTCCTGTCCAGCCCATTGCATGCTCCATCTCTCTTCTCTTCTCCAGAAGCTCATCCCATGAAGGGTGGTTAGGAGAAAGTGGGCTTCAGAATTGAAGCAATGTCTCCATAGGTACCAATACACGTACCTTGAGAGAGCTTTATATAGAGCAGCTGTCCCAATCACATCTTCAATGAAATTCTCAGCAATGAACTTGGTTACTTGTTCATTGGCCTAGCTCTTGATGACCTCAGCTCTTGAGAGAGCTCTTATGTTTTCTTCAGTTTCTGCCATCGGGGGACATGCAGTTCTAAAGTAGTCAGCTCCTGTGCCTCGTGGTGGAACTCCCCTGAGAGGCACAATGTCATCTCCCTGCACTGATGCCATATCGAACGCTTTGATGTTGAAGGGAGACAGTTTTGGAAGGGGTGGAGGTCCTGATTGCTTCTTCTTCCCTTTTGGTTGAGATGTTGCTAACTTCTTCTTTGCTTTGCCAGTTCTTTCCTTGGATTTAACTGGTCTGGTAGAGGTTCCTTCTTCAGGTGAATCAGCCGTTGATCCAAATCAAACTTGCCGTAACGGCTTGGCTCTGATTATGGTTCCCAACATTTGGCTTATTGGGATATTGTCTTCAGAGTCGGAGTCCTCTTGATGTACCTCTGTGGTGATCTCTTTATCTTTTCTTTTAGCAGACTCTTCTGCTTTCTTTGAGGGAGCATCAGTTTGCTGGCTACTTTTGATGCTTATGGTTTTTTAGGCTGGTTGTCTTCTGGCAGTTGATGGTATAAACTCCAGCTTCTCAATCATCAATGTGTCAGTTTCTTCTGCTATGAAGTTGAGAGTGCTTTCCAGTATGCTGCTGATCCTGCAGGCATAGCACATCTTCTGATGGAACTCAGTTTCTTTCCAATGTTTTTCAACAACATCTACATACTTCTTGATTTGTTCAAAGAAGTACTGAGCCCAGTTTACTTTGACGTTTGTGGTGATTGCCGCACATGCTTTGTATTTGTGCTCTGACATCTCTGAGTGACTTCCCATTGTGCCGACAATCATTCTAGCTGAAACTGATGCTAGAATTCTGTATTCTTCTTGAAAGCAGGACATGAGTGTACTGCTTTTGTAGGGATCTTCGCAGTTTGCTCGCTTCCAGAGATGGTAGAGTTCTTCTTGGTCAATTTCCATATCTTGTAATCTTATACCATAGGTGGGAAGTTGAAATATCCTTCCGAGCAGTTCTGGAGTGATCACCAGTTCAACTCCACGAACTTCAGTTGTGATTCTGTCATCATATCCTTTTGAGTTCAAATAGAACTCAACTATAGGTTCAGAGTAGATCTTTGTTGGAGTGACTTCAGTGAATCTCTTCAGTCCTGATTGTTCGATCTTTGAGATCAATGAGTTGCGGAGTGGAGAATCTGAGCACTTTTCTCTATATGAGGCTTGATCTAGAAACTTATCGCTGTATAGATTCACTTGGAATCTTTGAGATGATTCACCGGTTCTTCTGAAATTGAACTTTCGTCAAACAGCTGGTGCGCTCCTTTCAGCCATGGAGTTTTTATGAGGCTTTGGAAAATGATTTGGAGAAAAGGATATTTTGGCTGGATTTGAAACTGAATCCTTGATTCTCGCAACTATTTTGCAGAACTGTTTGAGAAAACGGAGGAAGAGAGAGGCTTTAATTCTTTACTGAGTTTTGGATCGGTAAAAGTGACAATAGAATTCAGCCATCATTTTTATAGAGGGAGATGGGGTTCATCCAACGGTTGTGACATTTCATATTCCGAGATTTCAACGGTCAGATTAATTCAATCAACCCGTCGATTGGCCTTTCAATTCTATCCGTTGGGGATTAATGAGGGGAGAGAGAGAGAGAGAGAGTTCAACGGTAATATTAGAGTGACACGTATTTTTTACCGTTTCCACTATTGAGAATTTTGAACTTATCTATTTCTCTCTTGTGGCTTCCTCTTAATTTGAAACTAATTACGTCATCAGTTGGCTTCGACTATAGCTGATGATTCCATGTTGATCAGCTTCAACTGAAAAGTTTTATCATCAGTTCCTTCCTGGCCTTGACTGCTGAAATTCAGCTGTTTCTCAGTTCAGTTGTTCCTTCAGTTTTGCTGTTTTTCCTCAGTTGACTTTTGAACTAATGTCTCCTGTTGAGTTGATTCAGTTCCTTTGACTTTTTCATCAGTTTGAGCATTTTGCAGCTGGTACGTCTTGACTGACTGGATCATCAGTTGG
The DNA here is from genome assembly GCA_026008535.1 of Perilla frutescens. Lineage (NCBI taxonomy): Eukaryota > Viridiplantae > Streptophyta > Magnoliopsida > Lamiales > Lamiaceae > Perilla > Perilla frutescens. The sequence continues at coordinate 6,869,939 of BRKX01000019.1, forward strand.
GACCCTTTGGCCAATTCTGCATTGCTCATTACCTCAGTTTGAGCAAATGAACTGATGATTTAATTGAGCTTATGAGGTACGGTGATAAGCTTCAGTTTACTCTCTCTTTGTACAGCTTCTCGCTTCAGTTCAAACTGATAGTTTATGTGTCTAACTGATCAGTTCAACAACTTTCTCAGTTGTGAACTGCTCATTCTGATGAGTTGAAGCCTTTTGGTTCAGTTCCTCTTTTCAGCTGGGATAGTTTTCTGACCTTTTTCTTCCAGTTGACTATCTTCATCCTTTGATGCTAGCTCAAGTAGTCCCAGTTGTATGCATAGCTCCATAAACCTTGCTTCAGACAATGGTTTGGTGAAGATATCAGCTATCTGCTTCTCCGTGTTGACATATTTGATGCATATGTCCTTCTTCTCGATGTGATCTTTGATGAAGTGATGTCTTATGTCAATGTGCTTAGTTCTTGAATGCAGAACTGGATTCTGAGATATTGCAATTGCATTATTGTTGTCACAGAAAATAGGTACTTCTTCAGTTTCGACTTTGTTGCTTCATTCAAAGTATCTGAGCACAGCAGCTTCCTGCAGCTACATATTCTGCTTTAGTTGTTGACGTGGCAACTAAATGCTGCTTCTTGCTGAACCAGGATATCAGTTTGCTTCCAAGAAACTGACATGTTCCACTGGTGCTTTTTCTGTCAATCTTGCATCCACCAAAGTCTGAGTCTGAATAACCAATTAGATCAAAATGTCGTCTCTGGGATACCATAGTCCAAGATTTATGGTTCCTTTGAGGTATTTGATAATCCTCTTTGTCGCTTCAAGATGACTTTTCTTTGGGTTGGCTTGGAACCGCGTGCGTAGACCGACTGAATAAGAGATGTCTAGTCAGCTAGCCATTAGGTAAAGTAGCGACCTAATGATTCCTCTGTAATATGTTTGACTAACTGATCCTCCTTCTTCATTAATAGTTAGCTGAACTGATGTGTTCATGGGAATCTTGAGAGTTTTTTCCTTTATTAGCTCTAAACTTCTTGACTAGCTCTTTAGTGTACTTGGCCTGGCTGATAAAGATCCCATCTTTCAGCTGCTTCACTTGGAGTCCAAGGAAGAATGTCATTTCTCCCATCATGCTCATCTCGAATTCGCTTTGCATCAGTTGAGCGAATCGTGTGCATAGATCTTTGTTTTTTGATCTAAAAATTATGTCATCCACATAAATTTGAACCATTAAGATCTCAGTTGATCGTTCTATTCGGAATAGAGTTCGATCAATGACTCCCTTTTGAAACCCATTCTTCAGCAAGAAGGTTGTGAGAGTTTCATACCACGCTCGAGGAGCTTGCTTCAGTCCGTAGAGAGCTTTCTTCAGTTTGAAGACTTGATCACCAATTTTGAAGCCTGGCGGTTGCTCGACATATACATCCTCTTTGAGCATTCCTTGAAGAAACGCACTCTTGACATCCATTTGGTACACTGTGAAGTTGAAGTGAGTTGCATAGGCTAGGAATAGTCTGATGGCTTCCAATCTTGCAACTAGCACGAATGTCTCATCAAAGTCGATCCCTTCACTTTGTGAGTATCCTTTGGCTACCAGTCTTGCCTTGTTCCTTGTGATCACACCTTGTTCGTCCAGTTTGTTGCGAAAAACCCATTTTGTGCCAATGACCTTCTGGGTTTTTGGTCTATCAACAAGAAACCATACGTCATTTCTTGTGAATTGATTCAGTTCTTCTTGCATGGCCATGATCCAGTCTGAATCTTCTAAGGCTTCTTTGACATTTGCTGGTTCCATTTGAGATATGAAGCATGTGAATAGTGCATGCTCAGTTGAACTTCTGGTTTGGATTCGGCTTCTTGGATCACCAACTATCTTGTCAGTTGGATGGCTTCGGAGCCATTTGGGCAAGATAGCTTCAGCTGGATCTTCAGCCGGTTCTACTGTGGTGACGTCATCAGTTGTCCTTTCATCAGTTGGTTCGGCATCTTCATCAGTTCTTCCCCCTATTTCAGTTGTGGGGTTTGTGGTCTCAGCACGATTTGTGTCTTCATTGACCAGATTTTTCTCAACTGGTTTAGTGCCAGTTTCATTTCCTTCTTCTAGTGAAACTTCAAGCCGATCTGGAACAATGTGATCCACATAGTCCTGCGAGTTCTCAATTTCACTAGGTAGTACTTGAACTGATGTGTCTATTGTTTCTTTGTTCCTGTACTCATTAGTAAATTCATCAAATAGCACATGACATGTTATTTCCACAACAAGAGTTCATTTATTGAACACTCTGTAAGCTTGTGCGTGAGGCGAATTATACCCAAGAAATATTCCCTCATCAGCTTTAGCACTGAAAGCTTTCAGTTGAGTCTTGCCATTGTTGTGAATATAACATTTACAGCCAAATATTTTAAAGTATGAGATGGAAGGCTTACGACCCTTATACAGTTCATAGGGTGTTTTGTCATGTGCGGTGACGATTGCACTTCGATTTTGAGTGTGGCAAGCTGTGTTGACTGCTTCAGCCCAATAACCTTTAGCTATGTTGGCATCAGCTATCATTGCTCGAGCTGCTTCTTTGAGTATCCGATTTCACCGTTCAGCTACACCGTTTTGTTGTGGAGTTCTTGCAGCTGAGTGTTCATGAGTGATTCCAAGTTTGTTGAGAAAGCTGATCATTTGCTGATTCACAAATTCAGTTCCATTGTCGGAGCGAATCCTTTGAACTGATTTTCCTTTTTCAGTTTGCAGCCTTCTGATCAGCACTGTTAGCGTAAGTTTCATCTTTGCTCCTCAAGAATTCCACCCACATATATCTTGAGAAATCATCAACTACTATAAGAGTGAATCTTCTGCCTTTTGGGGTCTGTGGTCTAACTGGGCCAAACAGATCCATATGGAGTAGTTGTAGGCATTCAGTTGTTCCTGGTGGATAACTCCTATTCTTGAAGAATGACTTCACTTGCTTCCTTTTTTGGCATGGTCCACACAGGCCTGTTTTCTTATATATCTCCTTGGGAAGCCCCTCAACTAGCTCTTTCTTGGCTAGGTAGTTGATTATTTTGAAGTTGAGGTGGTTCAGTCTTCGATGCCATAGCCAGCTTGCTTCAGTTGATCCTTTTGCCAGTAAGAAGAATTGTTCCAGTTGACTTGTCTCTTATGTTGCAGGAGTTCTTGGTGAAGTCAACTGAGTGGCCATTGTCACACAGCTGGCTGATGCTGAGTAGTTTATGTTTTAGTCCATCCACATGGGAGACTCCATTTACTACAACTTTTCCCTTGACCACGAACCATTCTCCAATGGTTCAGCTTTTGGAGTTGTCTCCAAATGTGACAAGTGGACCTTTGACTTCTTCATAACCGTCGAGATCTTCTCTGTCTCCGGTCATGTGCTTGGAGCACCCGCTATCTAGATACCATATATATTTGGTTTTCTTCATAGATAGGATGCCCTTATCCTGCAAAAACAAGGATTAGCATTTAGGGACCCGTTTCATATCGGGTCCTTGTTGATACATCAAGCTCTTTGGAATCCAAACTTGCCAAACTTTTGGCTTTTTATCATTTAGAGATCCAACTGATTTGGATCGCTTGATCAATTTAGATTTTCTTTCAGCTCTTCTATTTTGAGTTGAATCAGTTGAATGGTACCTGCGTTGATAGTTAGTAGGATAAAACAATTCAACTAAAATGCTGTTGTCTCGAGACCTTTGAGCTCTTTGATCAGGCCAATACCTTGTGTGTTTCCAGTTTACTGGATTGAACCCTTTTGGATCAGTTCTAGGTTCATTTCTGGAATCCAGGTACTCGTTATAGTGATGGTAGGGTTCAAACGAGTTTCTTTGATCTCTCCTATAGGTGTTCTGATTGAGTTTCTTGGCAGGATAGGCTTGAGATCTAAACTGATTTTTCTTTCTAAAGTGGACTGATCTATCAGTTTGCCTTGGAGGCATACTGTGTTGAGCTGGTGGTCTCTATTGAACTAAAGACTTTGAATAAGGGGATTGGTTTGAATGAACTGATGGCTTTGGCTGGAATTTTGGCTTTAGTTGACCAGTGTTTTTGGTTAGGAAAACTGACCGAATTGTCTGGGCTGAGTTTGAGGATTTCTCAATATTCCTTTGCCTTTGTGCGTCTCAGCTAGCTGATCATGAGTTGATCTGGTGAATCCTTTTAGGATTCCTTTATCACTGGGTTGAGCAACTACCTTTCCTTTCTCTAAGGCAGTGAACTTGCTGCATCCTAGCCCTGTGCTACTGGTTCCAGTTCTCTGATGATTCAATATCTCATCTAGAATTTGAGATCCCTTTTTGAACTTCAGGGTTACTTTTTCTCTCTCATGGATCTCTTGCTTGAGTTTTTGATTCTCAGCTTCTAGATCGACAGTTCTCAATTTTAACTTTTCAAATTCCACACACTGAGATTCAAGATAATTCATTCTTTCCTGATCAATGCTCAGTTTTCTAACTCTATTTCTCAGTTCATTATTTTCATCTCTCAATTCAACATGCAAGCAGGATATTGAAGCTAATTGATCTTCTAGCATCATAAGTTTCATATCAAGTTCATTGCTAGAGACAGTTGCTTCATTAATATGATAGAAGGAGGTTTGAGAATCAGTTGTACTAACCTCTTCATCATTGTCAGCCATGAGGCAAAATAATGCTTCATCATCTGAGCTGTAGCCGTCAGAATCAATTCCAGATTGATAGTCCGAATCGTCTAGCACGACATTCTCATAGTTTGCAATCATTGCTTTCCTTTTGAAGAAGCTTCTCCCCACCCCTGAATGGTTCAGCTGGTTGTTCAGCTGGTTGATGAGTTCTCTCATCTTTTGGGACTTCATCAGTTTGAGGTGGAACTGATTGTTTGTCCCTGACTTTCTTCAGATTTTCTAACAACCTTGTAACTGACTGAATTTGATCATTGATGTCTTCAGTCAGGTTTTTCTTCTTTTCGGTTGTATCTCTCTTTCGCTCGGACGAAGATCCTCCTTGATTCTCTCTGGCTGGTGAGCTTCTGGGCCGGAAGTTGTTCCTTTCTCGAGTATCTCTAAACCAGTTCCTTTCACCATAGAAGGCTGCATCTTGAGCTGATGATGTTGATGCTTCCTTCTTTCGGTTTAGGCTATACTCATGAGCTTTGAGAGAGCCAAACAATTCTCTGGGGGTGATGCTGTTCAGATTTCTTGATTCTTTTGTAGCTATCACTTTCATGTCCCATTCTTCGGTGAGATTATCCAAAACTTTGGAGTTCATCTCAGAATTGGGATAGCTTCTTCCCAGATTGGTCATCTCACTGATGATGCCTAGAAATCTAGTTTCAAGGCTTGAGATGGACTCTTCTAGCTGCATTTTGAAGGACTCGTATCTGTCGACTGCCAGTTGGAGCTTGTTTCCTTTGATGGATTCAGACTCTTGGCATAGATCTGCTAGTAAGTCCCACATCTTCTTGGCAGTTGTACAATTCTTTGTGTCCTTCATTCTGTCTTCATCCAGAGTCTGAAATAGTGCAGCTTGAGCAACAAATTCTAGATTCTTCAACTTCTTCTCTTCGCTGGTGAGAAGATTAGTTGGTTTTAGGATCCTGGCTGGTTGATTAATATCAACTATGTGAGCATTATTGTCCATCATGATAATGATTGGACCATATTCAATAACTTCCCACATGTTCTCATGGATCGAGTAGAGATGCACCTTCATTCTCCTGCTCCAATTATCATAATTCTTAACTGAAAACAAAGGTAGCTTATGGTTTTCCATAGCTTAATGTTAGCATAGATAAGTAGATCTGATTCAGTTGATCTGCAGAAACGGTTGATCCTTAGAATCAACCACTCTGATACCACTTGTTGGTCCCGGGCGAGTCGATATCAGTTTAGAGGGGGGAGTGAATAAACTGATAAAAAAACTTTACTTCAAATGCGGAATGATAAGGGCCCTTGACTCGCTTAGTAACTTATCTATGCACAATTCGGTTGAGCACTTTGGACAGCTTGAGTGAAGATTGTGTGAGCTTGTGTACAGTTCAAAGATATGCGAGTAATCAAAACAGTACAGCACACAGATGATTTATAGAGGTTCGAAGTCTCAAACTTCTATGTCCTCTCTTCCTTCCACAGAAGGGCAACTTCACTATATAACTTGAGTTTCTTTACAAATTACACAATGAAGGACAGTTGGCTGAACCTGGTAACTACTCACTACCTCAGCGGGTCGACGGCTCACACTTGCAGTCCCTAACTGCTCACTAGGGAGGTAGGTGCTATTGTCGTCTTTACAAGGTTTTAGATCTCTTTCGATCTTCAAGAGGTTAGTCTTGAACAGGGGATATCAACTGATGTGCTTCTTTAATTGAGCTGGGTAGTTGATCGGTGTATTGCTGGAACTGAGAAGGTTGCTCTGGCTGGATTATCAACAGCTAGCTGAATGCTTTGACTCTGTGAATTCTTCTTCTCAGTTGGACTCTCGCAGTTTTAGCAAATGCTGAACTTGAGCTATGTGGGAGGGAGAAAGAAAGCTCTGCTTGAATGAAGGCTTCAAGAATGAAAGTTGCGAAAAGTCTCGAAAGTCTCTTGAAAACTTTGCTTCACTTGACTTTTATAGAGGAGTGATTTTTGTGACCGTTGAGTTCCATTGATCGGTAGCTCTGTTGGTTCATCAATAGCAAATGGTCTTTGTTGGAGATTTTGGTTGAAGTAGCCGTTGTTTTGCCAATCAATCTCTGTTGGATATTTGATTCCAGTAGCCGTTGCTTTGCTAATCGATCTCTATTGGATATTTAATTCCAGGATCTCCGTTGGAGCATTTATTCCAAGATCTTCATTTTGAGCTATTAACTTCAGGACTCTCTAGCTGGCAGTTCTGAGCTCCAGTTTAGCAAGTTTGAGTTCCAGTTGGCAGTTCTGAGCTTGTCTGCTCAGTTCGGCTATTACTCCAGTTCTTGAGCTTCTCTGCTTAGTTCGGCTACTACTCCAGTTGGCAGTTCTGAGCTTCTTCCTCCAGTTCGACTGATCTCAAGTTGTTGAATAGTTTTGTCAGTTCGACTATTCTTTCTTGAGCTTTCTTTTCAGCTTGGCTGATCACAAGCTGTTGGCTAGCTTGTCAGTTTGACTGTTCTTTCTTGAGCTTTTTTGTCAGCTTGACTGATCACAAGCTGTTGGCTAGCTTGTCAGTTTGACTGTTCTTTCTTGAGCTTTCTTGTCAACTTGACTGATCACAAGCTGGCTGACTTCAGTTCTGGCCTTTGATTGATTCGTCTGTTAACTTCAGTTTGGTTGAAGTTAAGTTTGGCCATCAGCTGGATACTTCCAGTCTTCAGTTTAAACTGATCTCTTATTAGTTTCTTCAGTCTTGTCAATTTTTCTCTCAGCTCAGCTGACTTAGCTGTCAGTTTGTTTCAACTGGTTCGTCTCTTCGAACCCTCAGTTGAATTGAGTTCTGATTGGTTTGCGTATCCTTCCAGCTGGTTGACCATGCTCCAGTTGGGTTGACTCTAGCTTCAGTTGAGTTCCTTCTTGAGGCTCTGGATTGGTCAGCTCAGATCTATAGCTTGGATTTTGGTCAGTTTTTCAGGAATAGTTTTGACATCTCATCAAAACCTAATCTAGGGGTTCTTTGATAGTTTTTCCTAACAGTTTAAATATATATCCACTCGATCATGGGCACACTGATTTCCATACATGATAAATCACCTAGTTATGGAGACCGGATTTCTCACTGCGTCTCCTCATTCATCATTTCATTATAGACTTAAAAGTGATTCCTCGTCAATTAAATCCCTAGTCAGTCACCCACCCCCAGTTCCCCAAAGAGATGTAAGTGAACAAACAGCAGTATGCCCTAGACGAACCCAGATCTGTTGTGTTTACTGATTCCTCGTGTGCCCACAACAACCTATTGATTCTCTTATTATTATATAAACCAACACACAGTCACGATTCGCCAATTCAATTAATAGTGGTGTGTCTTCTTTACCTAACGAGTGATCAGCCACATTGAGCATCTCAGACACACACTCACGTGGAACAAGGCACAAGAATCAACAGAAACTTATCATGCATTACTATGCCCATTTTGGCCTCACGAGTCCAGATTTATATTCAAACCATTTTCATTGTTCAAACACCAAAATAAAGTGTCTAGCCAAGAATGCTAGACATAATTAAAATTGCATAAATGAAAGACATAATTATAAAGAGAACTTACTGAATTTAATATGCAAAAATACTCAGCATAATCGTTGAGTTTAATACCATAATCCTAAATCCAAAGGCTTAAGGCCTATTGGAATTGTTTCTTACTACAAAGCAGCGTACGAAAATGAAAGTGCAAGAAAGTAAAATTGTAGCAATGTTTTCTAACTTCCCCAAGCTTCTGTTTCTAGAATTAAAAGAAGCTTAAATAGTTACATTTTCGAATCAAAGATCCCCCAACAAGCTGGGGTCTTCACTGGATTTCCAGAACTGGCGTGCCCTCTCTGATCTGACTGGATAAACATAAGTTGACCAAATCCCTATTTTTTAGGGATTGGGCTTATCTCTTCTTTGCAACGCCTCTAATAGTCCAGTCCACCTCCAACTCTTCTTCGGATAATGTAGCTATCCTTCTCGTCTCTCTCTTCAAACTGATCCCGAGTTTCTCACAATCGCCCTAGCCCAGCCCATTGTTGTCAAGTCTACACAAGCAAAGTGGGCACGACATCTTACAGTCAGCCTCATCCATCTTTATTATGCCCATTCCGCCACCCGAATATAAGATGAGTACTGAAAGAAGTCCCATGTGCCTCTGACTGAATCTTTAGCTTGGATTTTGCTTGAATAACCGGGCATAAAATGCCCCTTTCGCCAGACTTGACCTCCGCAATGCCCCATGACCTCATCCTCGTTCTTTTTGACTCAAAACGCACTAAAAAGGACATTTATAATGAACAAAATTCCCATAAAAATACAAAATAAATAGACTTATCACACCCACACACTTTAGATATGATTGTCCTCAAGCATGGGATGCAATGCGTCCAGAAAAACAAAAAGAAAAGAAAGGCAAAAAGAACAGACTCAAAACAAAGCATGCAAACTATTAATCAGCGTGGGCACATCACAATCAATATTCCAACAAAACTACAAACTATCAGTATACCAAAAACACGGTGGTCCACTTGATCTGAGCCATAGATTCGGTATATTTGGACGGCCTAGATCTGCTTCAGATTTTCAAAAATGCGGTGGCAATCTCGTAATAACGTCCAACGTCGCTGCCCCTAAATCCAACCCTATATATATATATATATAAGTGGGGGCCCTGGGCGGTGGTCCACTTGACCTACCCAGGGCCGGCCCTGGTATTATGGTATTTTTATTATGAAATTTGATAGGAACATTATTTATTATATTAGTGGCTAGAAATGTTGTCTTGAATAAAAAATATTAGTCTAATTTAAGAAATGTTGGAATTTCTTTAAATAATATATATTTACTAAAAATATATTGAATTTTGATATTATTTTACATGAATGCATGCGTCTAGTGTCAATATTAACATAAAAAAAATTATGTGCGTCCTTATCCTTTTCCGCTATAAATTAATTTTTCTAAATGCTTTTAGCTACAAATATTCATTATCACATCTTACTTAGTTTATAAGTAAATTGTGGGTCACAAAAAAAAAGAGCGAAGGAGTAAAGTATCAATGATCAATCTCTCCAAAATAGGAGAGTTCATATTGTCATCATCATTCTATACTTATATAAAAGTGACTTAATTTTTACAAATTTTAATTTATCTATTATATCCATAATTAATATTTAAATTAAAAATAAAAATAATATAATATAATATATTAGAATTAATTGTTATCATATAACTAATATATTATATTTATTTTTGTAACTTTGCTATAATTGAACTCTAGCATATAAAATTATGTCAGATAATAGATTACTAATATATTGAATATTTCTTTATATTCTATACATTGTCGTGCCCATATAATTTTAACTCGAACTAGAAAGTTTTAAATTAAATAAACAAAGTAATATATTTTGGTTTGCTTACTAATTACCCCCGAATGCCCGATCGACATTTCTCAGCCTCATCATCACTACCAACACATAAACTGGAATGCCCCCACCCACACACTTTGCACTAGGCAAAGTGGATGAACAGGGGCGACACACAAACAACAACAAAGAACAAAAAAAAACAAAACAAAACATAATCTAAGGAAAGAAAGAACCAGGAATCAATCGGATGAGGGCGTTGGGTATAAGAACCCAACGTGTTTGAAATAGGCTTTCAGGGCTGTCTCAATGCGGTCTAGTTTCTCATCTGTCTGGGACTGGGCATTCTCCAACGCTTCCAACTTCTTCAGAATCACCGTGACCGGATGCTCCCCTTGTTGTGCCCTCCCTACTGATAGCTTCCTAGATGTACCTACAATCATCAAAAGGCTCGAGGGGTCTGCCATCGGCACAAAGAAAACAGGCTTTCCTTCTTCATCTTCCACCACATACTGCATTCTCTTTAGGCAAGCAATATCAAAGAATTCAAGGGGCAGAGGGGGTCAAGTCAGTGGTGCTCAAATCTAACAACCTAGACCAAACAACAATCTAGGTGATCAGCTAGGCACACAAGATTTTATACTTAGGGTATGTTTTTATTTTCCTGAAATGCGCAATGGCCACAGAGCCAAAATTGATTTTAATTTTTTTCACCATGCACCAAAGAATAAAAAGCTCCTGATTAGTTATGGAATTAGAGCTATCCTTCCTACCAAAAAAACTGTAGGCAAGCACATGTGGTAGAATCTCAAGGCTTCATTGTTCAGACAATAGCCTTTTGTGGCTCCACTTTGATAAGTGGAGCCATCCCCAACCTCAGCCCATTTTGTCTCTACTCCGTTAGCAGAGTTGGACACAATAGTTAATGCATTCACATACCAATCATCTTGGAGATCCATATAAGACATAATGCTCAGCAGCATGTTCAATTCATCAGCAGACATAGAAAAACTTTTTCTCAAAATTTTAAAATTCATGACCTTAGTAGACGTAGCAGGCTTATTTACAGGCTTAATTTTCAGATTTTGAACAAACTCTCGCGAGAGAGTAGAGAAAATGACACACTCCATATCCAGAAAAAATTCCCACCCAATAGCAGCGAAAAGATCCCTTACCTCCTACTCTATACCCAGAGCGACGAGAGATTCATGGTGGACTCCTTTTGAGTTTATGATGCCCCTGACCAGTGGTGGACCGCTTCCAAACTTTCCTAGAGTGGGGCTCCCTACTCCTCTGCTCTTCTTGGGTTTGGGCTTTGGTGTGCCTTGCTCAGCCTTCCTCTTCCGTGAAGAGGGTTCTCCAGCAAGCTTCTCTCCTGCCTTCACGGCCACCGCCTTACCGACCCTCTGCTTGGGCGGTGAGTCCTTTGAAGGCTCATCAATGAGCGTGTGAGCTTGAGATCACTCACTTTGCTCTTGCTCCTCCTCCTCTTGCTCAGAGACCTCATCATCAGTCTCCTAACGCTGAGAATCTTCCGGCTGCTCTGGAATGGGCTTCCCAACTTTTTTCTTTCCCCTGACTCTCTCTAGAGCTCTTTTTTTTTATCTCCACAGGTGGCTCCTCCTCTCTCTGAGAATCCATCTCATCCAGTTCATCCATAAAATCGTGTAATCCTTCATTTCCTTCCTCTTCCACATTCTCATCTTCCTCGATAGCTTCTTCAGATGGCTCGGGTGTAGGAACCCTAGCCTATTTCTTCCCTTTCTTTGCAGTCACTTTCGTCGCTCCTTGAACTTGCTCCGGCATGGGCTCCGTAGCTAGCTCCTCTTCCTGCATGGCCACAGTCGTGACATTCTTTTCCGACAGGTCTTCTTGTGACGGCGTTGAAGAGCTCGTCTCTTCCACCACCACCGCGGGCTCCTTCTCAGGTACAATCTCTTCAGCAACCTTGCTGGTTGCTCTGGTGACAGCTCCGGTGGTGGCTCCAACCTTAGGCTTAACAGCTTTCTTTTTTGTAGCTTTTGGTTGCGCGTGCTTCTCGACCACAGCGGGAACTTCGTACTCCAGCTTGCCCTTAGCCTTAGGAGCAGCTTTCTTGCCTCTGGTGTTCACCATTGTTGAAGCTTGAGAGGTGGTGGGAGGGTTTTTGCTTGAAGGGTTTTTCGAAGAGGGCTTGGATGTTTCAGAAAAATTTGAGGAGAGTGAAAGTGATTGTTTTGATCTTTGTGGGGTTTGCTTTAAACATAGTGCTACTGTAACTTGATGTGACTGCGACCTTTCAGATTCTTAGGGTTTTTATGCGTTCGGTATGCCCACAGTAATGGATAAGCATTATCCTTAAAAATCGGGGCTCCAACTTTATCTCTTTAGAGTGCCCTGCTTTAGCGTCCCTAATTTCCCGGGATTTATCTTTATCCTTGGTTTCTCTCTCCTTATCCTAACCTGTAGATCACATACTTATCCAAAAAACAAGCGTAAAATTGCCCATAATCTAGTTTAATTAACTGGAAACTTTATTTAATTAAAATAAAAACAAAATAAAGCAATTAAAAACCTGGGCTGCCTCCCAGTAGCGCCCCATTTATTGTCGTGGGCACGACAAAATCTGTGCTTAGGTGTAAATGGGCTCCCTAAGCCAGACTACTCTAGCATCCCGATCAGAATGCCCTAGGTATGGTTTGAGACGATGGCCATTTACTTTGAATTGCCCTCCAGTTTCGGGATTTTTAAGCACAACTGCCCCCATTGGGGCATTCCGCATAGACTTTTTAATGGACCAACCCACTCGGTCCTCAGACTTCCTCCCATCAATTTGAACCTTGAATGGTACAAAAGCACTTGCTGTCCTGGGAAGAATCTCTTTCTTCTAATCACTTGATCATGAAGTCTTTTCATCTTTTCCTTGTAAAGCACATCATTATCATAGGCTTCCATTCTCATTTCTTCCAGCTCCTGAATCTGTAATTTCCTGAAATGCCTAGCTGCATCCTTATCCATGTTCAGCTTCTAAAGTGTCCATCGTGCCTTATGATCCAGCTCGACTGGCAAATGACAACACTTTCCAAATAGCATTCGATATAGGGACATCCCAATTGGAGTCTTGAATGCAGTCCGGTATGCCCACAGAGCATTATCCAAATGGACACTCCAGTCCTTCCGACTTGGATTCACTACCTTCTCAAGGATGACTTTAATTTCTCAATTTGAGACTTCAGCTTGACAATTCCCTTGTGGATGATAGACTGTTGTGACTCTATTATTTACTCCATACTTTTTCAATAGTCTCTCCATCGCTTGGTTGTAAAAATGGGTCCCTTGATCACTGATGATGGACCTGGGCACACCAAACCGGCTAAAAATGTGGGATTTCAGAAATGCGGCTACTACCCTTGCATCATTGGTAGGAGTAGCCTTTGCCTCCACCCATTTGGACACATAATCAACTGCCAGGATAATGTAGTGGTTCCCCTTGGAATTTGCAAGGGGTCCCATGAAATCCATTCCCCAAACATCGAAAATTTCCACTGGCATGATGGGCATCATGGGCATTTCATTCATTCTGGTGATGTTTTCAATTCTCTGGCACTGATCACACCTTTTGCAAACGTCGTGGGCATCTTTGAAAATTGTGGGCCAAAAGAACCCACAATCCAGAACTCTTCTTGCTGTTCGGTTTGGTCCGAAATGCCCTCCGCAAGCATAGTTGTGACAATGTTTCAAAATCTCCTTAATTTCATAATCTGGGACACATCTTCTTATGATTTGATCAGCACATCTCCTCCAAAAAATAAGACTATCCCAGGAATAGAACTTGCTCTCTTGCCTCAATTTATTCTTTTGGTACCATGAATACTCAATTGGCAGTTCTCCAGACTCCAAAAAATTCACTATATCTGCATACCAGGGCTCCAGTGTGCCCCATGCTGAATACAGATGCTCATCAGGAAAATGATCCGTAATGGGCATCTCATCACCTTTTTTCATTCAGCACTCGGCTCAGATGGTCGGCTACCAAGTTCTGTGCCCCACTCTTATCCTTTATCTCGACATCAAACTCCTGCAAGAGCAGGATCCATCTAATTAGTCTCGGCTTCATCTCCTTCTTGGCCATCAAGTGCCTCAGGGCACCGTGATCTGTGTAAACAATGCTCTTTGCTCCCAAGAGATAAGACCAAAACTTCTCAAATGCAAACACTACTGCCAATAGCTCTTTTTCAGTAGTGGTGTAATTACATTGTGCCCCGTTCAGAGTTTTGGAGACATAGTAAATTACATGACTTTCTTTTCCTCTCTTCTGACCCAGTATAGCGCCCACAGCGTATCCACTAGCGTCACACATAATCTCAAAGGGCATTCCCCAATCTGGTGGTTGAATGACTGGTACTGTGACCAGTTGCTTCTTTAGAAAATTGAATGTCTTTTTACATTCTTCATCGAATTCAAAGGGAATATCTTGTTGCAATAAGTGAGTAATAGGCTGGGCAATTTTTACAAAATCTTTGATAAACCTTCTGTAAAATCCAGCGTGCCTTAGAAATCCTCTCACTTGCTTCACCGAAGTGGGATATGGTAATTTTTCTATTATATTCACTTTGGCTTTATCGACCTCAATGCCCCTCTCAGAAATCACATGGCCCAGTACAATGCCATCTCTGACCATAAAATGGCATTTTTCGTAATTCAGCACTAGGTATTTGTCCACAAAACGCTGCAAAACCTTCTCTAGATTATCTAAATACCGATCAAAACAGCTTCCATATACCGTGAAGTCGTCCATGAACACTTCAATGCAGTTCTCGAGCAAATTAGAGAATATGCTCATCATACATCGCTGAAATGTGCCGGGAGCATTGCAGAGGCCAAAGGGCATTCTGCGATAGGCAAAGGTGCCAAATGGGCACGTGAATGTTGTTTTCTCCTGGTCCTCTTGACTCACTGCAATTTGCATGTATCCTGAGTACCCATCCAAGAAACAAAAGAACTTGTTTCCTGCGAGTCTCTTTAGCATCTGGTCAATGAACGGAAGTGGGAAATGATCCTTCCGTGTGACCGTGTTCAGTTTTCGGTAGTCAATGCAAACTCTCCAGCCAGTTTGCAATCGTATGGGCACAAGCTCTCCCTTCTCATTTTTCACCACTTGAATGCCCGACTTCTTGGGCACAACTTAGATTGGACTGACCCACTTGCTATTTGAAATAGGGTATATAATGCCCTGGTCTAATAGCTTGATAATCTCCTTTAGCACCACATCCTTCATCACTGGATTGAGCTTTCTTTGTGGATCACGAACGGGCTTTGCATCATCGTCCAACAGAATCTTGTGCATGTAAACCGCTGGGCTAATGCCCTTTATATCTGCCAAAGTCCATCCGAGTGCCTCCTTATACAATCTCAGCAATCTCAAAAGGCGGTCCTCATCAGCTTGATTCAACCCCACACTTATGATTATAGGGAGAGTCTCATTATCCCCCAAATAGGCATACTTCAAATGCCTTGGTAATGCCTTCAATTCTAGCGTGGGCGCTTTGATAATAGAAGGCATCAGTTTATCATCATTTCTCCGAATTAGCACACCATAATCTACACAGCCGTATGGCATTTCTTCCAATGAATACAACATCATGATTCCTTTCTCGATGTTATCGTCTTCATCCAGGGCATCTTGGTTAGTCAATCCATCCCTTAATGCCCATTCCAATGGATCTCTATTGCTTACCATGGATAAGGTAGATCAACTCGGGTGACGGAAGGTATCCATAAAACTGCAATTCTCTGTATTTGGGGGGTGCTTTAATGCTTTAATGCTTCATGAAAGGCCTACCCAGTAATAACACTGAAGAACTTGAAGTCACTGTACCTATATCAAGCACATAAAAATTTGCTGGGAAAATAAGCGCATCCACTTTGACTAATGCATCTTCAATGAGGCCTTCTGGATATACATTAAACCTGTCAGCAAGCTGAATGACCACACGGGTCTCCTTCAAAGGTCCAATCTTCAATTCTTTGAACACCGACAGGGACATTACGTTGATTGATGCCCCCAAATCCAGCATGACCTTCTCCACTTTCTTGTTCCCTATGATGCAGGGAATCATGACCATCCCTGGATCATCACATTTCTTAGGTAATTTTTCTGTATCACAGCCGATACATTCTCCCCAACTAAAAATCTTGCATCATCATTGAATCGCACCTTTCTGGTGCAAAGCTCCTTTAGAAACCGGGCATACCGCGACACTTGTTTGATTGCCTCGATCAGTGAAATATTGATTTCCACTTTACTAAATACTTTTAGCATTTCCACTTATATTATATATATATATATATATACAAGTGGGGGCCCTGGGCGGTGGTCCAATTGACCTACCAGGGCCGGCCCTGGTATTATGGTATTTTTATTATGAAATTTGATAGGAACATTATTTATTATATTAGTGGCTAGAAATGTTGTCTTGAATAAAAAATATTAGTCTAATTTAAGAAATGTTGGAATTTCTTTAAATAATATATATTTACTAAAAATATATTGAATTTTGATATTATTTTACATGAATGCATGCGTCTAGTGTCAATATTAACATAAAAAAAATTATGTGCGTCCTTATCCTTTTCCGCTATAAATTAATTTTTCTAAATGCTTTTAGCTACAAATATTCATTATCACATCTTACTTAGTTTATAAGTAAATTGTGGGTCACAAAAGAGAGAGAGAGAGAGAGAGAGAGGAGTAAAGTATCAATGATCAATCTCTCCAAAATAGGAGAGTTCATATTGTCATCATCATTCTATACTTATAAAAGTGACTTAATTTTTACAAATTTTAATTTATCTATTATATCCATAATTAATATTTAAATTAAAAATAAAAATAATATAATATAATATATTAGAATTAATTGTTATCATATAACTAATATATTATATTTATTTTTGTAACTTTGCTATAATTGAACTCTAGCATATAAAATTATGTCAGATAATAGATTACTAATATATTGAATATTTCTGTATATTCTATACATTGTCGTGCCCATATAATTTTAACTCGAACTAGAAAGTTTTAAATTAAATAAACAAAGTAATATATTTTGGTTTGCTTACTAATTACCCCCGAATGCCCGATCGACATTTCTCAGCCTCATCATCACTACCAACACCTCCTCCGCCGCCTCTCTCCGCCACTAATCGCCAGCATCCAACCTCTCTTCCTCTTCCAACATGTTACATATTATCTGGATTTCTCTCCTCATAGCTCTCTCCAACGACCTTGGCGGCTCCGTCAACGCTCAGTCCTATGACGACTCTCTGCTCCTTTTGCCCACTCAGTCACGGTGCCCCGCGGCGGACCCCAATCTCAACTTCCGACCAGTAGTCGGAATTCTCAGCCACCCTGGCGACGGCGCCTCCGGCCGCCTCAGCAATGCTACTGACGCGTCTTACATAGCTGCTTCCTATGTGAAATTTGTTGAATCTGCTGGTGCCAGAGTCATTCCCCTCATCTACAATGAACCTCTGGAGGTTCTGTACAAAGTAATCTAATGATCACAACTTTTTTTTTCTGAAGTTTTCGTTGGTGTTATATTTTGGACGTGGCTTAATTTTATGGTTCACCTCATTTGAATTATAGAAATATGAAGTTAATTTCGGTGGTTTATTTGATATCATTTTGTTAATGCCTCATCTAATGTGATGGAATTGCGCTTCTTGATCATGTGCGCCTTGCGAGGTGACTGAGATTGTAAATGCTTATGAATCATAGTATAATTATTTTGGTTTTGCTTATCTTTTCTGTGTGCGCGAGTGTAAACGCCGGCGTGCTTGCCAGTACATTATCCTCATGTTTTATTTTCAAAGGCAGGATTTAGATCTTTCTTCAATGTCCTTTTGAATCCCAATATTCAGAAGGAATTACAGACAATGATCAGTTTTTGGTATACAAAGAATTCTATTTGGAAGATATAACTGTTCTATCAATAATACCGTAGATCGAATTTGCTTTTGTGTTAAAACTCATCTAGTGTTTGCTCAAATTTATTCATAAGTGCATCTGTCCAATTAGCATTTCTACCCTATGCGAATTGGCGATTCTCAGCATTTTCTGGTCACTGCATCTTTGCTTAGAAATGCCTTCACTCTGCCAGGAAGAGGATAGATTTTTCTCAAAGGTGTTCCCATGCAATGCGGATAAGGGCCATAAGGCTATGAATTAATTTAAGTGTTGATAAAGTTTTGCTTCATCCATTAGTGTTTCAACAATAATACATTAACATGTTACTTTCTTCTACCCTGATTAAGTTTTATTATTTGTTAAAGGAATCATGGATTCATGCCCCCATGAATGAACATAATGTAACCGTGTAATTTATGTTTCAGAAACTTAGTTTGGTTAATGGAGTGATCTTCACCGGAGGGTCGGCCAAAACTGGTCTCTACTTTGAGGTTGTTACATCGATATTTAAGGTACCTGATGATCTCCATGATTCTTGCTAGAATTGAAACCATGATGTTCTCCCCTTCCTAGTTATTCTATTGAAGTCCTCCTTTATTTTATATTTAGTTGCCTCAGCATCTGATGATGCTATCTTATTTTCACTTGATTTTTAAGTAGCTAATATGGCCTTCTTACTATATATATTTTAAAAAAGGCCGGCCACCTTTATAATCTTCTATTTTTTAGCAATTAAAGAAAGGCATAAGATTTTTCTTAGCAATATCCATTTGAAATACAGTTGAGCTTTTTGTCCTGTTGGAAGTGTTGTTTCTTTAACAGATATAGACAGAATAATTTGTTGCGAGTATGAAAGATTGACTTAAATGACTGGGTGAGTACCTAGAGTCCAATTGTCTCTACTTTTGCATGCTAAGTCAAAAACTAAGTAAGGCTTTAGTGTGTTATATAACCACACACTCACAAGAAGGGTGACTTGTCTATCTTGTTAAGTTCCACTTGGTGATGGAATTAATCAGGGAAAACAAGATGCAGGAGAGAAATGACATCTCTCCATCGTAACTCTTTCAGTATCTGTCTTCTGCAGGATGTTCTGAAAAAGAATGATGCTGGAGATCGGTTCCCTTTGCTCGCCATCTGCTTAGGTTTTGAACTTGTAACCATGATAGTGAGTAAGGTAATTATACCTGGAATTTTACATGTACAACTTGTCTTATGCTCTCTCTCCACCTTAAATACGTGCCCTCCTCACGGTTCTAGATTGATTGAATTAGCTTCTACTGATATATGTAACATTTTCGGTGCAGGATAAAAACATCCTTGAGAGATTTAGTGCATCAAATCAAGCTTCGACATTGCAATTCACAGAAAACATAGATATTAATGGAACTGTGTTTCAAAGGTATAACCGAAGTTGATATTAGAATTAAATTTTCACTTTGGTGGTGTGAATTTATGTCAACTATAGTCTTGTATTGTATTGCAATTTGTTGGAGTGATGATTTTGGCAATGATAATGTCGGCTCTGACATGCCAATTTCTCCTTTTTAGCCTCTTCAGTATACAAATATTCCCATGAATTTAAAATTTATTATACTCTGACTATTGATGTGACAATTGCTGCATTTTAGATTCCTGGCTTTGCAAATTAGATATTGGTTTTGCATGATCTGGTGAAATGTGTAAGTGCCTCATATGGTACCTTTCCATTTATTTTATGATATGTTTTGCTCCTTTTGTGAAAGGTTAACATTTTTATGCCAGATGAGCCGCAGTAATTCAAATGCTGTGATTGCTTGATATTTTTCTATTACACATTGGCATTATTAATCAAGGATATGCTAATATCTTTCATAGATTTCCTCCAGTTTTGCTGAAGAAGCTGAGTTCAGAATGCCTTGTGATGCAAAACCATAAGGTTTGTTCTTATTCCTCGCTGCTGTTATGCGATAAAAGTTCTACAAATCTATACTTTCCAGATGTCTAGCTATGTGGTTATATGTGGAAGTAAACTGCTCTAAGATAAGTTCCCAGAAGCACTAGTGCATGGAATTTTAACATACTGCCCTCCTCACAAACTCCACAATAAAAAAATGTATGATACATGGTAGAAGAAAAATGCTAGGTATATGCTTCAGTATTTCAAATGTTGAGCAACTGCAACTTCTCAATCTGCATTCTTATGTCTCTAAACCTGGTTGCCTAAAGAAGAGTGTTGGCCTCAGTATGCTTTGTGCATGAGAGGCAGATCTTAATATTTTTACGAGTCAGGCGACTATGCTTTTTAATGTTTTCTTCTCTGTCCATTTTGCTCCCATCCCAACAAAATAAAGGAGGAGTTGTCAACTTCTGGATCAAAAGCTGAAGTCCCTTTTCCTCCTGATGTTGTCAAGAATCAAGGAAGAAAACAAATTCCATACCTGTATCTCTTACGAAATAACAGTCACCCTTCTCTACCTCAAGATGAGTGAAGCCAGTGGTTTTGGTCAATCAATTGTCTTTTGATAAGTAACTAGTTTAATTTACGTATTTTAATTCTGGAGATACGCATCTGTGCAATATTAATGTTGATTTAGGATCACGCTACATTTGACATTCACGGAATGAGCAAACCAGATATAACGGCACAATAAATATCCAGTGAATCATTACTATATATCTTTTCTTTATATAACCATTTCATTTTGTCTTTGAAACAGTATGGGATATCGCCTGAAAAACTCCAGAAGACTGAGAGTCTTTCTAGCTTCTTTGAGATCTTAACAACTACTGCAGATAGTAATGATAAGGTATCGAAGAAGCCATCTATTGGTCTATTCACCTTAACTCTATATCCGTGTTCTCTAGATTTGTTTCTATTATGACCTTTATTTTCTGTTGGCTTCCAATTAACAATTGTATCAGGTCTATGTTTCAACAGCCCAAGCACGCAGATATCCGGTGACAGCTGTTCAGTGGCACCCAGAGGTATTGTCTTTAGACGTGATTCACATGAATACAAAATTTTTCAATACTTGGCTTAAGTCAGTATACTGTGTGACTGTGATATAATATTGGATAGACATACATATTTCGAGCACATTACCGATTTTACAATTTTACTGCGAGTCTTATTTTCAAGTCCAACAGTTCAGGATGATTTAGACCTGTGACTACATTACCTCATGAATTCAACAGCAAATGTCAATTTTGGTCATCCTAGATCACAGCATCGGGTCCCTTCCCCTATGCAATAGAACCTCAATACTGGCCATCTTTCAACATGCAACAATGATATTCTTATTTCTTATCTATATTCATTTTGTTTTTTAAGAGGATATATTATGTCGACTGTGGCAATGTTTATCTCACTAAATTCCAAATAGCGCATCTTTTTCTAATGGTTTTGAACCAATTGTACATAAACTTAGACACGTTAAAGTCAGTTAAGATCTTTGTTTCATTTTTGACATCCTGTTGCAGAAAAATGCTTTTGAGTGGGCCTCGTCAAGTATTCCACACTCGGAAGATGCAATTCAAGTCACTCAAAATGTTGCCAATTTTATTGTGAGGTAATATTTTAGCCAAAATTTGTTGCTGACATGGTGTAAGTCAATAAATAGTAGTCTCTGTTTGTACCTGTGTGAGCAAGCATGCGCAGGCTGAACTCGATAACTTTTGACATCTTTGAAGACTGACTCAAGCTACTAATTTCCAAGAACCTGCTTGTGAATGTGTCACTTAAATGAAGGACCAAATACTCAAAAAAAAAAATTATTACTTGAATCCAATTTATACTCCTTGTTTGTCATTTCAAAGTTTTATCTATGCTTCGCCTGGAGATCAATTCGTGGAACCTGTATCTATTTTTAACTGTTTGTCGTCTTCTTTGATATGAAATTACTCAGGGAGGCCAGGATGTCTACGCAAAGACCATCTTCCCAGGAAGTGCTCAACAACCTTATATATAATTATAGTCCTACATATTGTGGAAGATTCGGGTAATTCTCTCACTCTCTCTCTCTCTCTCTGCCCATCTCTCTCCCCCCTCGATGTTCATGTGTTGATTTTTGCAGGACGGGGTTTGACGAGGTGTACATTTTCAGCTAGTTCTGGTCTGAATGTACTTATTTATGGATCGACTAGGTAAGCTGTAAGATTAAGTTGCGCGTAATCTTATGAGGTTAGTGCTGAAAGAGAGATTCTCTCATTCATCACTACTCTAAGTATATCATCCCCCTCCATACCTGCCGTATTCTTGTCTGAAATAATTAGAAAAATATCCCAATTTGTCAAAATTCAGAATTACATACAATTATACAACTGCCATGTTAGTACCAGAGAGGGCAATGACGGCTGCTCGACGGGGAGGGTTTTATTAGTGTCACCCCCCAGTATAAATTTATGCATATATTTTATTTTGTTTCGTTTTATTTTTGTCAATTTCATTTGTTTTTGAATCGAAACGACCAAATGTTCACCCCTAACCGGCTAAATATTGGACAAAAATGAGAAGTATAATCTTCATTCCAAGAAAACAACACGTGTTTGCCAAACAAGGATAATAATCTTATCATTTCGTAGAATATTTAAGAGAATTAAAATTATTTGTAGTGCTTCTTGGTGAAATATTAATAAAAGGGCAAGTCTCTTGTACATAAGATGTACATGAGACGGTCAATGCGTTGACCGGGTCAACGCCTTTGACCAAAAAATCTGTCAAAATTAGTACTATTCATAATACTGAAAAGTATCATTTCAAAGGCTAAAAAGTATCATTTGTATCAATAAAAAGTATTGGGCAAAATAAAAAAATGAAGAAAAAAACTGTTAAGATCAGTATCAATTGACACATTAAAAAGTATCATTCGAAATTAAAAAAAGTATCAATTGTATTCCTAAAAAGTATCATCAATTTTCATAATTTTTTTGGTCAACGCGTTGACCGTCCGTCTCATATACATCTTATGCACATGAGTTTTTGCGTTAATAAAATCGGGTCTCGTGGGCGGAATTTGGGCTTCTCTGCTCGTAGAATTATTTAATTTGTGCCTTCGAAACTGTGTAATATGGATATAATATAAAACCATTCAAATTAGTTATGCTTCGTCTTGATTGGTGGGTATGAACTCATCTTTTATTTATCGAATTTATTTAAATACTTTTGTTTCATGATGCATCTTAGAATGCTAAACTCTTTATGTAAATTAATTAAGTCATCACTTAATGTAAAACCATTGAATATATTCCGTGGAATTTCACCTCTTGTTTTAAATCCTTTTATTAGTACAAAGACAAAAAGAATAAAAAAGAGAGAATGTATGCATGATTGATTAACTGAAGCAAATAGTACACGTGTATATCTTAATATATAAGACATGAATTTTAAATATTCAAAGATGGAATAGCAAATTATTTTCTAGTCAAGCTTCCTAATTCATTCTTTTCAGTCTTATATTTCTTTTCTAACATTATTTGAAAGTCAACTTCACTTTTTTTTTGTCTCATGTGTGTAAATATTTGTCCATGTGACAAATTTCAAAAAAAAAGAAAAAAAAAGTAGTTGGTAAAATAATCTTTAATGCACATATTGAACAAAAAGAATTTCAATCGATCGACATTTGCTTGTAATTTTGTTGGAGGAACAACAATATATTCTTAAGAAATTCAAAGTAAATTTTTTGGTTTTTTCACAATTTACCTATTTGAATTTGTTGGGCTTAACGACATTTTAAAATTTTAAGCTATTTATCTATGATTTATGTTAATTTCACCGTCTACCTGTTCGAATTTGTTATGTTAATAGTTATTGAAGTTATATGATCTTTATTTTTGAATTTTTTAAAGTATATATATGCGTGGACTGTTGTAGGTTTTGATATTTTGTGGTAAATTAACATTAATTTATATTTGTGGATGTTTTGTGACAATGAGCATGATTGTATTATTTTCTGAATCTTCAGCAATTTCGAGAGAATATTGGCACAGTTCAAAGAATTATGTGACAATATTTTCACCAATTGTACTCTTTTCGTGACAATATTGTCACGAATCCTATGTTTTGTGTCAATATTCTCACAAATTTTTATCTAGTCATAAAATCTATTTTCTCATGAGATTATTTATTTATTTAATTACTCTTTAATTTTAATTTTCGAGAGAATATTGTCACAACTCAAGTAATTTTGTGATAATATTCTCACGAATTGTACTCTTTCTTGACAATATTGTAACGAATTCTATGTTTTTGTGACAATATTCTCAGAATTCTATTCTTTATTTAGTTTCTTTTAATTTTGATATTCGAGAGAATATTGTCACATTTCCAGGAATTTCGTGACAATATTGTCACGAATTGTATGCTTTTGTGACAATATATTCTCACAGTTAGACTTTGGTATCCGGTAAATAACGGAATAAATCATGATGAATAGAATCAGTAGGAATTGTAGAAGGTTTTGTTGAATTGTAATTGTAATTGTTATCTTGGATTGTATTGAATACAGATACAGTCTCTAGTCCTCTTTATATAGCTAAACTAGAACATAAAAGGAAATTATCTCTTCCCTAATTACACATGATTTCCTAATCTAATCCCACATTTTATGGGATTTTATTCTGCATTCTAACACTCTCCCTCAAGTTAAGTTACCGGACCACCGAAACTTAACTTGCTCAGAATTTCCTTGAAGACCTTGGAGCTGACAGCTTTTGTTAAAATGTCAGCTAATTGGTCTTCTGATCGAATAAAGGGCAACTCCACAATACCAGCTTCTAGCTTCTCCTTAATAAAGTGTCTGTCAATCTCCACATGCTTGGTACGATCATGTTGCACCGGATTCTCAGAAATACTTATTGCTGTTTTATTGTCACAAAACAACTGACACGTCTGGGTAGGACAGTACCCCATTTCTTTCAATAATTTCCGTAGCCATAAAATTTCTGTTAACCCACTTTTGATGCCTCTGAATTCTACCTCTACACTGGAGAGGGCCACTACATTTTGTTTCTTGCTTCTCCAAGTAACAAGGTTTCCACCAACAAAGGTAAAGTATCCACTTGTAGACCGTCTGTCTGTCAAATTACTCGCCCAATCGGCATCTGTGTATCCCTGAATCCCTGAATGGCCGTATTTCTCAAACTACAACCCCATGTGAAAAAGTGCCTTTGAGATACCGCACAATCCTAATTGCTGCCTCCAGATGATCAACTTGTGGCCGGTGCATGAATTGACTCACCACTCCAACAGTATACGCAATATCAGGTTTGGTGTGGGATAAATATATGAGTTTTCCCACTAGACGCTGATACCGACTTTGGTCAGCCAATTCTGCACCCTCAACAATCTGCAGGCCGTGATTTACTACTATGGGTGTGTCAGCTGGTTTGCAGTCTACCATCCCAATTTCTGCAAGAAGATCCAATGTGTACTTTTTCTGGCAGATGAAATTCCTTTAGCTGACCTAAGAACTTCAATGTCAAGGAAATACTTGAGAGCACCCAAATCCTTCATTTCAAATTCAGTGAACAAATTCTTTTTGAGCCTTTTGATTTCTTCAACGTCGCTACCGGTGATAATCATATCATTGACATAAATGATTAGACATGTAATCAGCTCTCCTCTATTCTTCAAGAACAGTGTATGGTCTGAATTGCTCTGACGGAACCCATAACTCTTCATAGTTGTGGTGAACCTCCCAAACCATGCTCTCGGTGACTGCTTGAGACCATATAAGGTTTTCTTCAGCTTGCACACTTTCCCATTTCCAAACTCATCTTGGAAGCCAGGTGGTGTTTCCATGTAGACTTCTTTGTTCAGATCACCATGTAAGAATGCATTAGTGACATCAAACTGATGAAGTGGCCAGTCTCGATTTGCAGCTATTGAGAGTAAAACCCTGACAGTGTTCATTTTGGCCACAGGTGAGAATGTCTCCGAGTAGTCTATCCCATAGGTCTGAGTATACCCATTTGTCACTAATCGAGCCTTGTATCTTTCAATTGTTCCATCAGGTTTCCTTTTAATAGTGAAAACCCACCGACATCCAACTGGTCTTTTTCCTGTAGGTAGTTTACACTTCTCCCACGTGTTATTTCTTACAAGTGCTTCCATTTCCTTCTTCATTGCATTCTTCCACTGTTCAGATTCCATAGCCTCTCTGGCATTCCTTGGTATACTTTCTTCTTTATATAGGGAAGTTTCAAAGGGCTTTGCGGTCTCAGAGAGATTTTCTTTGACCACATTTGCCACCGAATATCGTGTCTTCCTTATATTCCTCTCTGGAGTATGCCATATAGGTGGGACCCCTCTGTTACTTCTTGACGGTAGAACACACTGTTCTGTATCCCCATCAACAGTTGTAGTCTCCTTTTGCTCTATTATCTCAGGTAACACAGGTGAATCAGATGAATCAGAGTGCACATCAGAAATCTCAGTATTTATCAACCTCAAAAGTATCACTTACCTCGGGTATCAGAAGCAGTGAAAATGGTGGGACTGTATCACTGAGAGTTGGGGTTTGCATTTCTATTTCTGAGGTTTGCGCAGCGGAACTGTTAACTGTCTCTGTTGGACCTCTATTCGGGTCTGTATTTGGCATAGAACACCAGCTTAATGGGTCAGAAATAGAAGTATTGTCCCTCTCCCCCTGACTACTAAGGTGGTGATGG
Organism: Perilla frutescens; assembly: GCA_026008535.1. Classification (NCBI taxonomy): domain Eukaryota; kingdom Viridiplantae; phylum Streptophyta; class Magnoliopsida; order Lamiales; family Lamiaceae; genus Perilla; species Perilla frutescens. The sequence continues at coordinate 6,896,526 of BRKX01000019.1, forward strand.
TAAAAGTATTTGGTTTCAAGGAAGTCGCAATTTAGTGTGGTGAAGATGCGACCGGTTTTGGGATCATAGCAACGATACCCTTTTTAATTGACCCCGTATCCCACAAACACACATTTGATGGCACAATGAGATAACTTGGTGCGTTTGTGCTTAGGAACATGGACAAAAATGGAACAACCAAAAACCCGAGGCTAAAGGTTCAAGACAAGTGGAATGTTGGAGTGAGTAGATAGGACTTGGAGTGGGGTTTGAAGTTTATGGATTTTGGTGGGTAGGCGGTTAAGGAGGTGGGTAGCAGTGGCTCAGGCTTCAGGCTAGAAATGGGTGGGAACTTGAGATTCAAGGAGCAGGGCTCGGGTGATTTCAAGGAGGATTATGTTTTTCCGTTCGGCAACTCTATTTTGTTCGGGAGTATAAGGGCACGTGGTTTGGTGAATTAAGCCTTTGGCTTGGAAAAACTGGGCCATAGAAGTGTTAACAAATTCACCCCCATTGTCGGAGCGAAGGGTTTTGATGGTGGTTTGGATCATGGTGTAAAACTGAACAAATTTAGAAAAAACCTTTGATTTATATTTTAAGAAGTAAATCTAGGTCATACGTGTGCAATCATCAATAAATATAAAAAAATATCGAAAATCCTGGCCCCCTAAAACAGGTGCAGGACCCCAAACATCGGAATGAACTAAAGCAAATATCGAATCAACTTTAGTATTATTTAGTTTAAAAGTTTGCCGATGATTTTTGGCTAAAACACATGTCTGACAAAACAAATGCTGGGAAAAATCTAAGCTAGGGAAAAGAAGCTTTAAATAACCCGAAGATGGATGTCCAAGACGTCTATGCTAAAGCCAAGTGTCCCGATTTTGAGATCTGTGAGCCAGCATCACAATGCCTTGTTGAGCAATGCCATTCATATAGTACAATCCCCGTCTCTCAGTATCTCGCCCAATAATCTTCTCCGTCCTGATATCCTGTAAGAGACAGAAATGTGGAAGCATGAGAACAGTACAATTCAATTCTTTGGTGACATGACTGATAGAGAGCAACTTGTGAGATAAAGAGGACACATATAAGCAATTTGAAATTTCCAGAGTAAGAGAAATTTCTATTGTTCCTGCGCCGTGGACAGGTGTGATGGCACTGTTGGCAGTCTGAACATGTGTCTTAAGGGGTACAGAGGACTGTATAATATAAGAGGCCTCAAACGTCATTGTGTCAGTGGCACCACAATCAAAAATCCACTGATTAGATTTATCATCACTGTTGGTTTGAGCAGTACATGCAAGTGACACGATCCCATTATTTAATAAAGGAGCATATTGTTTCCAAGACTTAGGCAGATTACTTTTGACAAGTTGTACATCACTAGTGTTGAAATTAAAGGAAGAGGAAGTAGAAGGGCTCAATTGCAAATTGAGCCCTTTACTTATTTGAAAGCCGCCTCCTTCATTTCCAACCCTAGCTGTCGCGACCTCTTCACTGTTGTGTCTCACAGCTTCTTCCGGGAGCCCAGCCGCGTTGCCGCCTGGGGTGCCGGTGGCCCCAGAGCCACCCACCATCACGGCGGCGCCGGCGACAGTAGCTTTCCCTTTCTGATTTTTTGGTTTTTTGTGGTTATCTTCCCACCAATCGGGGAAGCCGACGATCTGGAAGCATTGCTCCTTGGTGTGCCGTTTCATCCCGCAATGGCTACATATGAGCAGATCCTTGTTCTCTCGATCTCTGTTCTTGGTCTTGTTCCACTGTGGTTGCCCGGATCCGCCTCGAGCCGCGAGGCCTGCGCTGATGCCGATGCCCGATGAGGAAGAGTTCTCGCCGCCAACATCGGTGATAATTGCCGGCTTTAGAATTTGGAGCCGGGTAGCTTTCCGTTTCACCGTGGCGAAGGCGACCTCAGCTGAGGGCGGAGGAGTCGTCTTGATGATATCTCATCGGATACTATCAAACTGAGAGTTCAAGCCGGCCAAGAATTGGTAGAGATGACGGGTCTCCATGAGTTTCCGGTATTTATTGATGCCTTTTTCACAGCACCCCATCGGATCCGGCTGCCTCCGATCAATATTTATCCACAGTCCATGTAGTTCATTCCAAAAATCCTCCAAGGTATTTTCCCCTTGTACTACTTTGTTAGCCCGAGTTTCTAGATCGTAAATTTGCACGGGATCGGCTCCACTCATGTAAGTAACTGCTAAGCTATCCCACAGTGCTTTTGAGGTTTGATGTTGTGCAAAATTATGGACTAATTTGGTTTCCATGTTCTGAATAATCCATGAGAATACGGTGAGATCACTTTCTTCCCATTGAAAGTATTTTGGGTCATCTGTCGCTGGAGTTAAAGGGGTTCCGGTGACGTGACTTGATTTTCCTCTACTTCCGATTGCAACTCTCATGAGTCGAGACCATAGTGGATAATTTGCTCCATCAAGTTTAATCCCCAGCGTGATGTTTTCTATCCCTCTGGACATATTTGCAATCTGCTGAGTTAACTCTGTTTGATTTATCTATGTTATTTGACTGTTGTTGTCTGCCATTGGGATTGGTTTTGCAGGAAAGGGTGTTTGTTTCTATCTGTGGCTTAATTGATCCGAGGAAGGTTTGGACGATGATGATGAATTTCTGAGTCCGGCTTATACCAGAGCAACTGGCTCTGATACCAAGTTAGACTTTGGTATCCGGTAAACAACGGAATAAATCATGATGAATAGAATCAGTAGGAATTGTAGAAGATTTTGTTGAATTGTAATTGTAATTGTTATCTTGGATTGTATTGAATACAGATACATCCTCTAGTCCTCTTTATATAGCTAAACTAGAACATAAATGGAAATTATCTCTTCCCTAATTACACATGATTTCCTAATCTAATCCCACAATTTATGGGATTTTATTCTGTATTCTAACACTCACAAATTCTACTATTTATGAAGTCAAGAAATCTATTTTGTCATTGGATTATTTATTTATGGGTTAATTACAATTTAATTCCCAACATTTGAAGGTTTTAACAAAAATAGCTTAATATTTTAATAATAACAATTTAATTCCCAACGTTTGGATATTTTAATATAAATAAATAATGTTTAATAATAACAATTTAATTCTCAGTGTTTGAACATTTTGACATAAATGACTCAACATTTTCGATGAAAATACTATTTTGATCTTTTTGACCACATTTACTTTCGAATGAGTTAGATAATATGTATACCGGACTTGCATTTTTGCCAAACCAAAATGATTTCCTAAAATATCGGTTCAATTTGAATATTCGTAAAAAAGATATATGTAAAATACGAAGTCGTGATTGACACATCTTTGTGTCTTTTGCATAATTTCGTCTACAAAACTCCAATTGACATGAGTCAATATTATTTAAATTATAGTCAAGACAATAATTTATAAGATTAGTATGTGATTTATATCTAAAAACACATCATTCAAAATGGAGTTTAATTTAAAAGTGGGAATCATTTGAACTTTTTGTTGGTCATAATATAACAATAATAAAACTACAAATGAAAATTTTGGACCTAATCATTTCTAAATTCAGTTGTTGAAGTGTTTTTGGATATAAATATCATGCTATTCTTATAAATTATTATCTTGACTTTAATTGAAATATTGAATCACGCTAATTGGAGTTTTGCAGATGAAGTTGTGCCAAACATAAAAAAGAGTGACAAAAATATGTAAATTTTACAAAACATCAACATTAAAACTGTTATTTATTTGGAATTAAGATATTGAATAAGTTTTCTTTATAATCAAGAATCGCTTAAATAAAAAAATTGGTTAAAAATTTATGAATAAAATACGATGTGAAGTTTAATTGTTATTTTATTATAACCAACGAGAAATTCAAATGAAATTCTCACTTCTAAGTTAAATTGCGTTTTAATTCAAATATATTTTTTTTCTATAAATTATTTACTATTATTATAGATTATTTATTTGCTTTTAATTTAACTGTTGAATCACATCCATTGTAATTTATCTTTTTTTATTATATTTTGAAAATTTCAATCTATTTATACGTGAATTGTGTTAATTTAATATATTTTAGGTTAATTGTTGTTGAAGTTGGAGGACCTTTATTTTTGTAATTTTTTAAAATATATATGTATAGATTGATGTAGATTTGGATATTTTGTGGTAAATTAACATGAATTTGTAAATATAGCCAAAACTAGAACATGCTATTTTCTGGATTTTCGTGACAATATTATCACGAATTCTATTCTTTCGTGACTAGTTTCGTGACAAATATAGTTACGAAATCTACACTCTCATGACAACATAGTCATGAAATCTGTTTTCACATTAGATTTTTTCTTGGGATTCCGAATATTTTCACGATATTTATTTATTTAATGAATTTTTAATTTTGATTTGCGGATGACTTAACGATATATTTTTGTACGATACATGTGTAATTAAATCATTAACAAATAGTGATATTAACCGTAGTTATGATAATTTGGGAGAGAAGTGGATGTGTTCGTGAAAAAAACGTGAGAGAAAATATGGGGAGAGATGTTGTTTCGTGAAAAAAATTGGAGGAAAAATAATAGTAAAATTTATTGGGTAAAATCAACAGAAAACAAGAATAAAAAGTTTGAATAGAAAAGAATGAGTTAAAGAAGTATGATAAAAAAGAATTTGTTATCTCAACTTTGAATCCATAGATCTATTTTCACAATATATAATTTGGCTGATTAGAAACTTATACCGACCATTTAGGCCTTGTTTGTTCTCATTTTAAAATGAAATTTTTTCATTTTTTACTATTCAAAACCGAAAACACGTTTATTTTACTTATTTTCAAATTCAGTTTTCACTTTTTCCAATTGTATATAACATATTCAATCATATATATATATATATATCATTATAATGAGACTCATTAATTAAATATTCATCAATTCATCATAACCATATAAATATTTATCTTTTAATCATAACCACACATTTCAAATTAAAAATATAATCAAACAAATATATTTTCATTTTTCAAAGTTATAACTCTAAACATTAAATCATTCATCATTATAAAATCATTACATTTTTTCAAAAATCAATACATCTCGTAAATTTAAACTGAAAATACGAAAAATTGAAAATTGATGTTGGAAATAAGAAGTAAGAATGCCTTAATATTTTTATCTGAGTTGATGAATTTAAATTATTTAATACAAAAGACGGTGGGAAAACAAAAGATAAGGCTGACAATTGGAGAAAATTCTCGCGGTCTGACATTTTTATATTTTTAAATATTTGTTATCTGGCATTATTTATTTTAAAATTAACATCGTTGATCATGCTTTAATTAATTAATTAATCACATAAAATATTACCCCGGTTACTTTATATAGAAATGTCCAAAAAAGAATGATCAGACTAGTCTTCATTTTTCAACTATGCATTTTCAATATTGGCCGGGGATTTAGATTATTCAATAAAACATACACGTCGCCTATAAGGCCTAATGCATTTTCATTGAACACTTCCTCGCTCCATGTGTAAATAAAGTTTATTTCAGACGGGTTGAGTCAAAACGTGAGTTAATCTGTGTTGACCAAATCAATCTGAAAAAAAAATTTATGATAAAATCAGTATCAACCACAATACTAAAATGTATTATTCAAAATTCGAAAAGTATCACTTACATCATTAAAAAGTAAAACGTCTGATAACTATCTTATTCTAATTTATTTAGTTCAAATTGTGATTTTTTCATTTCAATTAATATTTAAAGTTTAGAAATTTAGAATTTTTTATGGTTCATGATTTTTAGGGGTTTATTTTGTGTGTTTTAGAGTTTTTTTAAATTTATTTTGGATTTCTTAGGAGTTTATTTTGTATTTTTAGGGTTTTATTAGTATCATTTTAGGGTATAAATTTATATTTATTTCAAATAAATTAAATCAATTCATTTTAAACTTAGGCTTCACTAAATTTTTGAAAAAAAAGTAAAAAGTAAAAATAGAAAATAAAAAATCGAGAAAAAAACAGCACATAAAAAAAAGGGCACGGGCTCCACGCGCTGAAATAGGGATGTAAATAGTGGGGGGCGGGCCCGTTGCACAGAAGAGTTCCTCCTTACAAATACATATATTCTTCAACGTGTTCATCTTATTTACTGCGGTATATATTTGCACTAATTACGTGCATGTTGGGCCATTGTAAAAATGTACATTTGTGTGAAACTTATTCGTGTATAGTGGTTGCAAGTGCCATTAATATACCAAAATCCAACAATCAATAATCTAATAAATAAGTCACGAGCTATTCGAGATTCGAGTTATATCAATTTTTGCAGTCGTGATTCATAAACCCTTCAGTTAGTTTGTAACTTAATCTGTCTATTCACTAATAATTTAAAATCAAAACATGATATTTAAGTGATCTTTCATACTTGTATTACATAAACACATCGCTTCCAACTAATTACTATGTTAAAAGTATATTTCATCAATTATATTATAGTTTCTCTTTAAAAACAATTCATATTCCATAATTACATTTAAATAAATGTACCTTTTGCTTTCTATTTACTAAATATCTTTAAACTCAATTAGGCTCGTATAAATTTGTGAGTCGGTATTAAATTTATAATTTATAATTTATAATATATACATATAATAAGACAAAATCGTGTGATTGACAACGATTTTGGTACTAATCGTTGTCTATTACACAATTTAATAATTATACTTTAGACAACAGTTTTGAGTTAATAGATCATAATAGTGACATCTATTATAGTAAATTTTCTTCCTTTTTTTTCACATTTTCCACGACGGTTTGGATTACAACAGTTGTATTTTAATAAGTTTTTGCAATCTTATTAATGATTTTTTTAAGTGGAAATTTGAGATTTGTGATATTTATTATTTTATTTTTTTTATGCATAGGTGGATGATTTGTAGTACTCTCCATTTATCACCTAAAGATAGTTTTTATTTGTGTTTGTATAATAATAATATTATTATTAATAATAATAACATAATTTTCAATAATTTATTATTTTTATATTTCAATTTCATCATCTAAAATAATTAAATAATTATAATTTTTTATACTTGTCGTATATTATTTAATCATGGATAATTATACATTGCTATTTATGAAATCATGTCATTTGAAATATTATAATTTGATCTTTCTAATATGGATTTTAGTTCCTAAACTTTATTTATTTTTAATTTATGGTAACTACACAAAATTGATCTTGTTATCTAATTAATTAACATATGTACATACAGTTTTTTAAAATTGAACACAATGTGTAAAATTTAAAAATAATCATAGTATTACAGATCTGTAAAAATAATTATTATTTGTGAGAAACATCAGTATAAGTTAATAACAAACCCCATCAATCATCCACATAGTACAACTTTATGTTAGCCTAATTTTAAGAAGGAAGATTGGATAATATAATATAATAAAAATTCAACATGTGATAAAATTTACTCCTTTTGTTCCTACACAGCAGCTATCTTCATCTTTCCCATTAAATTACGTAAGGAAACCCCCAAATTCATCCATGTCAACGTCTCTTCCATTTACTCCACCCAACATTTCTCCCTCTCCTCATTGCCACCGCCAATGGCTCCACCACAGCCTCCTCCGTCGTCTCCCTCTGTTTCCGCAGCCACTGACTCGCCAGCATCCACCACCTCCGCCTCCGCCGTCGCTTCTTCCTCTGATATGCTAAACTACCGCCGGATTCCCCTCCTCGTACCTATTTGCAAGGAGCTCAGCGGCTCCGCCATAGCTCAATCTACGGAGGCGCGGCAACTATCGCAAAATCAAACGGATACTTCCGCTACTGTTCCGAGATTCACTGTTCGCAATCTCAACTTCCGGCCGGTCATCGGAATCCTCAGTCATCCCGGCGATGGCGCCTCGGGGCGCCTCAACGACGCCGCGAATATATCGTACATTGCGGCCTCTTATGTGAAGTTTGTTGAATCTGCGGGTGCTCGAGTCATTCCTCTTATCTACAATGAACCTTGGGAGGTTCTTTACAGAGTGAGCAGTTCTGTTTGACTTCCATACTTGGTGATTTTGGTGTTATTGTGGTATGATTTTACTTGCTTTGTTGATTTATATGCTTTTTTTCATCTATACTGGCGGAAGCGGTCGTGTGAAATATGAGTTTGTAATGATTAACATCTGGATCACGTACAATATACCATATAAAGTATTTAACAGCATGTGGGATACTCACGCTTATGAGAGAGAAAAGAACAATTATGTTCATATGTTGCTCACAAAATTAAGACTATGCTGATACATATTATAGGTTTCAGGAATTTGTTCTCTCTCTCTCTCTCTCTCTCTCTCTCTCTCTCTCTTGTATATCCTTTTGGATCCACATTTTCTATCAGGGAAATGAACAAGGAACAGAACGAGGAGTTTCTTCTTGGCGAAACTAACGATATCAAGCCTTTGTATTTATTGTAAGAAAAAGAAATGATTACGACACGCATAACGAGATAGTTCTGCTTGAGTAGAAAAAGGAAAACAAATTAGAGTTGTGACATGTTTTCTGCATAAACTTGTTGTACAAAGGTTGCTTTTATGATCTTGTCGGTGTTGCTTAAGACACAGATTAGTTTTTATATCCAATCAGCCTTGCTATCTTTTATCTATTGGTGATTCTCAGCATTGTTAATCACCACATCTTCTGATAAAATGTGTTATTTCTACCAGAATGAGGATAGCCTTTGTCCTCAAAGGTGTTCCAATGTGGTGTGTACAAGTTGATGAATTCATTTGATGCTAATAAAATTTGTTTCACTTTTTTACGTAATGATGCACCAATAAATTACCTGTGCTGATGAAGATTAGTTATTTGCTGAAGCAATCATGAATTTATGTACATGGATTTCTATAATGCTAACTTTTTTATGCTGCAGAAACTGAGTTTGGTTAATGGAGTGCTCTTGACGGGAGGCCGGAACAAAAGAGGTCGTTACTTTGAGGTTGTTGAATCAATATTTAAGGTACTGATCATCTTAAATGTTCTTGTTAGTATCAATTGCAAGAACTTCTCTCCTTCTAGGTATTTTATGGAAAATGAGAAGGCAATAATGGAATATGTTTTCTGGTGTCTTTAGCTTGTGATGATAAACTTTATCAGCTCACTTGATGCTGAAGTAGCTAAGAAACCCTTCTTATTGGAAAAAATGAAGGCTGCCACCTGCATACTCTTTTGATTCTTCTGCTATTAAAGAATTTAAGAAGATTAGTATAGGGATATGCAGTTACAGATATAATTGAATTGTTAATGCTGGGCTCTGCCAGGATAAGTTGCTGCAAATTCAAAGGGTTGAATTAGAGATGTTTTAGTTATTATATGGATGGCTGCGATCTCACATGCTATCTTAGAAACCCAGTGATTCTTTAGTGGATGATGTACCTGTACACACATAGAGCTGGCTCTTTTTCTTATGTAAATTCAACTTTGTTTATGATTTAATGTGCGAAAGTAAAATTCTGGAGAGTAATAGCATCCCTTGGTCTTGACTTTTCTTTCTCTGTTTTGCACAGGAAGTCCTGAGAAAGAATGATGCTGGAGACCATTTCCCTTTGCATGCCATCTGCTTAGGGTTTGAACTGTTGATCAAGATCTTGAGTGAGGTAAATTTGTCTGGAAACATTCATACATATAAAACATTTCTTGAAAATGACACCCTATATGAGACTCATTCAGCTGCACTGTGCTTCTCTTAACTGGGCTGTGTTATATAGTTTACATTCTAGTGCTCTCAACTTAGCTCCCATGTGTTAATCTGTGTAAAATTTCAATTTTCATTATTGATTACAGGATAACATGATCTTGGAGAGATTTAATGCAGTAGATCAAGCTTCTACATTGCAATTCGTGGAGAACATAGATATAAAGGGTACTCTATTTCATAGGTAATAACAGAAGTAAAAACAATTTTTTAGTTTGTTGTGAAATCCTCTCTCAATAGTCTTACTATCTTGTAACACTTCATTTCAGTTTGTTGGTTATCTGATCGAAGTTGGGATTTTAGTTGATTTAGCCAGTGCAAGCTAGTAGGAGATTGTAGGATAAAGAAGCCCACTGCATTATACTTTGGCTACCAATTCTTAATTCACTCAATAGAATTTCATGCTAAGATTTCTGGTTTAGATTCACAGGCATGTTTCTTATTTGCGTGTTCTTGAATCGTTAAAGCAATACCTATTTTTGTCTTTCCTTTTTGCTTAAAAAACATAACAAGGATGCAGCCCATTCCATTGTAAGGATGATTTGAGAAATTATTCCCTAATTCCAATTGAAAATTCTTTCTTCTGGTTTGAGAATGTGACAGGATTTAATGAGCTGTAGTTCAGACACACAGTATTGAGCACTCTATATTTCATGCGAATCAAATTTGCTGCAGTAGTTCTAACTTCTGAGTAAATAAGCCTTCACCATGATAGTCAAAGTTAATCTCCATGAGATGATTTATATATTATCTCATACGTAATGTCTATCTTGCTTTGGATCTTATTATATCAGTGAATTCAAAATTTATGTCATTCATATTTCAATCAACAAAGGTTGGAACTTGCTTTCCTGATTTTGTGGATTGGAATTAATTGGTGAAATGCATAAATATACCTTTGCACTCATTGATTTATCGTCTGTGAAAAACTAGCTTCCCGATTGCACTTTTTTGTTAATATCATATTTTGCAATCACACATCTGCATAATTAATCAAGATTAGACCAATTCCCTTCGCAGATTCTCTCCAGCTTTGCTAAAGAAGCTCAGTACAGAATGCCTAGTGATGCAACACCATAAGGTAGTGCCCCTTTTAGTCTGTTGTTATGATGATAGTTTTTTAACGTGAACTTATCTTCCTCGGTGGCCAATTGCACATGGATAGGAATTAAGTGCTGCAAGAACAAGTTCTTTTAAGAGGCTACGTTCAAGACCTTAAATTTGGGGCTTGAAATCAGTGAATACCTATACAAGTAACGTCACGTTTTGGCCTAAGCTAATCTTCTAATCACCTCAGGCTTGCACTAGTTGCTGAGTATTTTTTTCATTGCCGGAAATGAGCACTTCATACAGAATAGGACATAATAGATTTATATGGCAGAATTCTTTTTTAAGATGTTAGTTTCTCTGTTTGAGTCAATTGATTGTTTTTTGATAATGACTTCTGTGAAATTATCTGGAGATTGCAAGTGCGCAATGTTTACTTTGAGATCATGGAGCATTTGATGTTCTAGTTTAAGCAAAGCATATATAAAGGCCTCGTACCAGTCCAGTAAACGCTATTAGTATCTCTTTTCTTTTCTTTCTATAACCGCTTTATTTCATCTATGGTGCAGTTCGGGATATCACCCGAAAGGTTCCTAAAGAACAAGCGACTATGTAGCTTCTTTAAGATCTTAACAACTAGTGCAGATGAGGATGGCAAGGTATATAAAATACCAAAGTGTGGTCAATTCATCTACATCCAACTTGTGCTTTTCTCAGATGAAGCTTCATATCTGATTGTTCCAATTGATCAATTTGTATCAGGTCTATGTTTCAACAGTGCAGGCACGGAGATACCCAGTGACCGCTGTTCAATGGCACCCAGAGGTATTTTCTATATAGACACTCAGACAAATCATTATTTTCAACTCGGCATGAATCTGTAATATGTTTGCTATAACTGATGTGTTGTTGGCTCCTAGTATTACCTTATCAGGGTGGCTTGATTCCAAACATTCTTATTTCAAAGCAAATGATTGGACTTCCTTTAGAAGCCTGAAGTTTCTGACATGGTCTTAGGATCATCATTGTGTGATGGAGGGGAGATGAAAATGTTTGGCGGGATAAGTATTAATTTAGGATTATCAATCAATTAATAATTGTTAATAAGAATACCTAGCACCAGAGAAAACCTATCAACTATTGTAAATTTAGACAGGTTCCACGCTTTGGTGAACTAAAACCGAAAGGAACCAAAATTTACCATTTGAGCAATTCCTCATTGGAGAGAATTGAGAAGAAGTTTATTTGGAAACGAATGGCAGTTCTTCGCATTGGTTGTAAACACTGTGAAAACCTAACTTGGACAATTCGGTCCAGAAAAATGCTTTCGAATGGGGCTTATCAGGGATCCCACACTCGGAGGATGCAGTTCAAGTCGCTCAACATGTTGCCAACTTTTTCGTGAGGTAATATATTTTTCAGCGCTGACATAGTATTTTTAACATGCCACATCCTTACAATGGAGCATTGAAATGATTTAAAAGATGCTGGTTTTTGGAACACGTTGTTTCCATCAAAACCCATGTACAATAATTCCAAGTAGTTAATCATTCAGATAATTGTTCTGCATATACTTTGCTTGTTAATGTATACAAATTCAGTATCTCCATTATCCAATGCTTATGGTCTAATTCTATTTGAAATCTCTCAGCGAGGCCAGAATGTCTTTGAACAGGCCATCCGCCCAGGAAGTTCTCGACAACCTCATATATAATTACAGTCTGACTTATTGTGGGAAGGCTGGGTCTCTCTCTCTCTCTCTCTCTCTCTCTCTCTCTCTCTCTCTCTCTCTCTCTCTCTCTCTCTCTCTCTCTCTCTCTCTCCCTTATTTTGTGCTTTCTGAGAGATTGGGTAAACTTAATTTGTTTCTATGTTTTGCCACTTTGCAGGCGAGGGTTTGATGAGGTTTACATTTTCAGCTAGTTAGGGTCCCCAAACTTGCTGGCAATTTGCGTGACGTGTACATATCTTCACACCAAATGTAGAGAAAAAAAAAAAGAAAAAAAAATGTATCTCCTCACTCGATGATGTAATGTAGAGAGATGGAGAATACTAAAAAGAATATTGGTATCCTGATAATTTTATGTTGGATTTTCTAAAATAGGATTGAATATAGTCGTTAAATTATTAATTATATGCAATATATTTAGAGGAATAAATTTTACTAAAAATCAGATAGGTTGTCTCACGTGACCCCATCATGTACAACATAAACTCTATTATTAACATAACCGAACTTTATATAAGTGCTATTCTAGTTAGTAAAATGCCTTTGTATTCGACACATGAAAACAAGGTTTCAAATCTGATCGCCCATCATTAATCATACCATACTATGAGGAATCAGTCACATTTGCCAACAACCTGGTCGTTCAAAAATAAAATAAAAAGGTCCTCAATCTCGTATAAATACAATCAAGATCTCTTTTTTTATATATAAAAAATGCAAATATGTTTCCGTGTATATTTGTGACGAGGATAAATTCTCAATCGCTATTTGTCATTGTGGGATGTAAAAATTCTGCTATTTTAGAATAGCCCAAAAATTATATACAAGGGGTAAGTAAGTGTGTGGGGGTGGGGACTATTCAAGGCTTTTTGATTGATTGGAGAATGATGGTAGACAGCCATGCATAAGGTGAGAAGCTCAAGTAGCCAAGAAAAAGCAATTGATTTTAAAGATTCTGAATCACCCCTACTTTCTAGCTAAAATTCCTTTTATCACATCAATCTTTTTCTCTCCATTATTATTGTACCCACATTTTCAGCCTTTATATTTAATGCTGTGAAAAAAGGGTAGGTGGAAATTTTCATCAATCCGAAAACAAAAACGACAAACAAAAAGAATAAAATAAAAAAGAAAAAGAAGGTGAAAAAGTTAAGAAGTTGACAACAACATCAGACATGAAATACACACACTTGATAAATGTTGTGTAATTTGACTCATTTCATTTCCTCTGTTATGACGAAGAAAATTACATAATTGGAGATAATATTATATGCATGTTGGCATACTCATCACCGCATTCTTTGTCTTCTACAACATTTCATTTTCTTTCATGTAATATTAGCAACCACATATGTATTTGGACTTGATGGAGCAAAATATTAGAATTGCATTGGTTGTGTATAAATAATTTTAGAATCAGTGAATTACTACATATATTTAGGAACAAATAAATTAGTGTCAGAACATTTGACAATTCTAAACTCATCAAATGGGTCAAGACCCATCAGATGATGGATCCAAACCGTAAACACACAAATATATTTTCTGATATCCAGTACCGTGTTTATAAATCATGTTGCCGCGTTTTCACATTAGTGATAGACCAAATACGAGTTATAGTTTGATTCGAGTATGAAGATCTATATGTGGAATTTTCACTGATCGGATCATATAATATGACATTTCCCCATTTTGAAAATAATAACAACCTGTGGTTTCAACAAAATCAAATAAAAAAAAGAATATTTGAGAAGTGCATCTTGTAAATCTCAAATATGCCATCCGCATTAAGGTCCTTCAGTATTTTGATTGGATGATCAATCAATTCCATGAAATTAAAGCCAGACTAAGGTACTTTTCAGGTGTGGAATATGTAATTTTTGTCATTAAAGGGGGTTTGGCCACATGAAAATGAGATGCCTTTCATTTTAATTTCGGTTAGAAATTAGAATGCGATTACTCAACCTTTTCCTTGTCTTATTTAATTACCCAAATCTAAGACAAAGTTATTGTCATTTGTCATCATCAATGCATGTGCGCTTTTGCCACCTAGGACGAGGCTGTAATCAATCTTATTTTCCAATTCGCCATAATACTTCTTAATTGAACTTTCACTAAAAAACGAGTAATAATAATTCGATTCTTGAATTTTTGTTTAATATAATTAGGTACTTGGACTTCACATTCTATTGTAATTGAGGTCTCAAAACTTTTATTTGCCACGATTAAACTTTGATCTTTATGTTATTATTATTCACAAATTGATTGTCCACAATTTGACCAAATTATTATTGTCTCTCAAATGACCACTCGCAAAGAATTCAAAGTCCTTTTTTTTAAATACCATTTCAATATAAGTCATATATATATGTATATATTTATATTCCACACATACCCACAAAAAGCCATATATATGTAATGTTTAAATAAATAATAGACAATAAATTTGATATGAGCTTTTTACATCCATGAATATTATAGAAATTTTAACAATACTATTCTAGTTGATAAAATGTGTTTACTGTAGTATATATAGTTCAAGAATTTACGTTGCACAAAACAATTAATCACTAAAGAAATAAGCCCATTGACGCCCTCTACGTACATATATATTTTATAGTGATTAATTACCGATTAGATGCTGGCATTTGCTGGTTATCAATTTCTATAAAGAAATCATAATTAACTCCCTTAATATATTTTTTTAGATGAACTCCTCAATCATTTTAGAAGGGCCTCGCGGTTCCGATAAACTAAAATCCTTCACTTTCTAATATTATATAACTGTGATGAGCTCAACATATAATGAGTATTATTTCTTCTAGCTTCTTTTAGTTGGAAAAGATGAGCGGTAGGTCTCAAATCCGATATTTCTCTCTTTTATACTGGGATCACTAGTATATATTTTGGTTTTTCCGGGACATATAATGAGTGTTTACTAAATAAAGATAAATGAAGTATGCATATTAAGAGTAATATTCGTTGCAGAGTGAAATTAGGCATCATGATTATGACTAATTAATATGATCATGACACATATTATGACTTGCATTAATTAATTTGAAGTATTTTCCTTCCACGCCTCTGCTTTCCAACTTCAGATTAACAAAATCAAATTTTCACACTATTTGAGTATTTGGCGTGAAGTTTGTGGTTTTCTTTTTCTCCCCACTTTGATCGTATTGTTTTTCTTTTCCTCATCAAAATTCGATCCAATTTCGGCACGGTTTGGGTAATCGGCGGAAAAAAAAAATCAAGGCGTCTTCTAAATATAAAATTAAATAAATTAAACGAAGAAATCATCAAAATATTTCCATATGAGGTTGAATTATTGAATCTTCACTAACTATTATAAACTAGAAAATATTAAGCATCCAAGTATAATCCCCGTGTGATAAGATTTGATATTCTGACCAAAATGTATTTTGTCAAATAATATATATTTCAATATTATAGTCTTTAGGTGTATTAAAATACACGCAACATATAATATATTGTCTTGTCTGGTCGGGTTTATTTTAAAAACTACACAATTCCTAAAATCGTTCTTTTAATTTAAAAGTGTTTATTATGTTTTAATTAATATGATCAGGGATAATATAGTTTCAAAATAATAAATTAATATTTATTATAATTATCTTTTGTATTAATTAGTTATGTATCACAATTATAATTATCTTTTATATTTAAACTAACAATATGTTAGGTTGTTATAGGTAGTGTCGGGGTAGTGAACGAAATGCGAGGGTGGAGGAACCGCTGAGTCGTTGGCTCCCTTTCTATCATCCTAGCACGTGTTTAATAACCCAACATCGAATACAGCTTCCACATAGTGAGGTATTAGTATATCATCTAACACAAAATTTAAATGTGAAAAATTGTCCTCTAAAAAGGAAAATATTGAATGAATTGATCGTCAATTCTGAGATTTTACTATCTTTCTCTTTTTCCCTTCTAAACAAGATATTAATTGTAGAGAAAATGGAACTTCGACAATAAGACTAAACCCCTCTGATCTAATTTCAGAATACAAATTCTTGTTGCCTGCCCAAAATGGATTTTGGTTAGAATCATTAGAAGAAATAAAAATTGATTTTATTGATACGTTAGAGTAATTAACCGTTTCACAATCCGGGAACTGGATGTATTGTCATAACCCGGCTTTTCCTACAAAATTGATCTAGATTGATTTAAATATTATAATATATTAAATATCGACCAAATTAACTTGAACGTAGAACTAGAAATAGAAACTAAAGAGTTGAAGTCGAAGACATCAAAATGTTAATTACGTACCCTGCCGGCAAAAATATTGAACATTTTAAATTTATGTTTCTTTTTTTTTTTTTTTTTTTTTGAAAAAACGTGATCTAGCACGTCTCCTTCTAGATTCTAAGGAATCATTGATCATATTATAATACTATAGGAAAAAAGAATATTGTCGGTACAATATCCGATGTTACAAATTTTTATTCACTATATAAATCAGTTCGTAAGTTTCATTTAATTTCTGTACTGATTTGAATTCGTTGTCCTATGTCGATATATTGTTGTATTAATTGTATAGTTTTTATTTAGGTGAGCAATTGACTGATTTAGGACCAGTTAGTTGCTATTTAATTCGACGAAACAAAACGAATCGGTGTGGTGTGGTTTGGTTGCATCATTTATATGCCACATGCACTAATATCACGCCCGTCTTAAATACTTACTGTCCGTCCCTGTACTAATTAATTATAAAAATTGGGATTCTATTATTAAAAAAATAAATTTTAAATTTTAATTCAAATAATAATAATAATAATAATAATAATAATAATAATAATAAATGTTTGAGTACTAGAATATTGCAATTATATTTTGATAGAAAAAAAATCAAAATATTTTATTAATATTATTGAAACAACTTTAAATTAATATAAATAAAAAAAGTGTTATGTCCTCCTTTTGGAAGGAAGAGAGAGGGTGGGATCATATAATTCTTTAAAATATTAATATACATGGGCTTAATATTTAAAAAAAAACCTATCAATTGGACACAATTATTACTTCACTTACCCAAAAAAATTGGTGTGGAGTATATTTCTTCCTTGGCATAAAAATAATCATCTATTATTTTATTTTTGAGAAATGATAAGCGGCTCCAATTGTTCCGGCACAATAATAGCAAAAGTGTAATATAAACACAAAAAGTTATGTTAAATGACTAACTTATCTTTATTATTATTTTTTTATTTGAAAGGAGCTCAAAATTTAACAAGTTATCTTTCTCTATTGTTCAATGTTGAGATTTCTCTCCCCATTAATGAATTTATTAATTAATAATCTATCTTATTTCTCTTACGACGGAAGAATAGTTACGTCAACCCAAATTGTTTTGGCTATATTTCTAGCATACAAAATTGTTTATTTTACATTTGGTGTTGCATTACTTATTGCACGATTGATTTTTAAAAAAAAAATTCAATTTTTTTCTTTGATTTCAATTTATTATACTCTGATTTAATTTTATACTTGTTATTTAGGGTTCATCCTATCCAATTAGGGTTTAATATAATTTTTTAGTATTTAATTTTTCAAATAATCAATTAATAACTACAAATTGAAAATTAAATACAAAAAAAATTATAATGCATATGAATTGGGTATGATGAATCCTAAATAATAGATGTGAAATGAAACTAAAGTCTAAGAAATTGAAATCAAATAAAAAATTTGAAAAAAAAAACTAAAATAATCAAAGATCGATCTTCTGACTGATGAGGGTGGCTTGAGCATTCGACATCTTTTAGACATTTATGTGCATTCAACTTCAAGCTCTGGTGGAGGTTCCGTTCTCAGAACTCCCTCTAGGGTAAATTCACCCTCATGAAATACTGTCATGGTCTCTTCCCTAGTCATGTCCCTGTTTCTCCACACGACAGTCGTATTTGGCACCACCTTCGCACGAAGGGTATCCGTGCTCAGCAGCACATCTCTTGGTCTGTCGGGTCAGGCGATGTTAGTTTCTGGGATGATGTATGGTTTGATGCTACTCCTTCGTATTTGAGGTGCCCATTTATCACATTCTTTGATCACACACCTGTGAGTTTTTACCCGTAACATGATTCATGGCATGTAGATAGATTGCATTCACTTCGTGCATATTATGATTTACCTGTTGAGTTTGAGGATTTCTTAGGTCTGTGCCTATGTTGTGGGGCGATCAGGATGCCCTACGTCGGAATTTGACTCCTCACGGTGAGTTTTCTCTAACTTTTGCTTGGGAGTGTGTTAGGCATCGGGATATGAGGCGAACCCTCCTAGCTGATCCCTGGAGCGATTGCCTAACCCCTACCATGTCTATTTTTCTGTGACGTCTCTCCTTCGATCGTATCCTGGTGGATGCAAAGCTACTTGCTAGAGATATTCTCCCTGTTTCCCCGTTTTCCCTGTTGTACGGTCCCCAACACTGAGTCAGTTCCTCATCTTTCCTTCAAAGGGAAGCTGTACATGTGGTTTTGATGAGCTTTGCATCATGGTTTCACATCACACCACCGCATTTCACAGACATTGCATATGCACTCAGTTTTTGGAGGCACCTTACACCACGTGCTGCACACAGACATATTTATTTTCTTATCCCTTGCTTGATTCTTTTGTTTACTTGGACGGAAAGGAACGGCCACAAGCACCGGGTTATTCCTTTTGGTTATCTCACATTTATTTTTCAGCAGCGTCTTTACTAGCTCGTGTTCAGTGGAAAACTTCTTCCACCCCAATGGGCCGATTGTTATCCACAGGTTCATTTCATACCGGTTGTTGAGCCCGTCAGGAGGCCCTCAGGTCCCTGGCCATTACTTGGCAACCCCCTTCAGAGCCCTGGGTGAAGTTGAACACGGATAGATCTTTTGATCGTGCACATTAAACTGCAGCAGGCGGTGGACTACTTCGGGATCACAGTAGTAGTATGCTTTCATCTTTCTGTCTCCTCCTGAAGGCCACTTCCAGTTTCGAGACGGAGCTTCGGTCATTTCTTCAGGGCTCATCCTGGCGGCACATACGGCTTTCCACGTTCAGATCGAGCTCGATTACGCCACTGTCATTACAGTTCTCACCTCCGGTACACGAGGATCAGGTCAGCTTAAAGGGGTTCTCTTCAGAATTTGCCTCCTCCTCCGAGATCTCCATGTTCGAGTCACTCACATTCATAGAGAGGGCAATCGCCCTGCAGATTTCCTTGCCAGGCTCGAGCATAAAGTCAACGGACTACACATTTTTGACTCAGAGACGGCCCCAAGGCCATTTGTGTCCTTGGTTAGGATAGATCAGCTTGGTTATCCTAACTTTTGATTTCAACATTGATGTATTTTCCATATAGTTGTATATTTATTTTGGTGTTGCTTGTTTCCTTTTGTTCCTCCTTTGGTTTTTCTTTTTTTTAGTTAGTTTGATATGGTCTAGTTAGATTCTCCCAGCTATGGGTTGATACTCTACAGGTTTATATTATATTTTTGGGGAGGGGAGTCACTTTCCTCCCGGGACGATGATGTAGACTTCATTTTGGCTAATAATAATATACATGGGTTGGGGATCCGCCTAATCCCCCCAGATATGGTGTTGATTTTACAAAAAAATGTGCGATAGAAAAGTTCAATTGATATTTCTAGATATTGCAATAGAGCGTAATAGACAAAATCAATATCTGTCTCAAATACCTACTAATCTTATGTTCGAAATTTAATTACTTGAGTTTAAAAGTTACAACAACAACACCACCACCACCAATAATAATAATAATAATAATAATAATAATAATAATAATAATAATAATAATAATATCTTGTTAGCATTATCAAGACTATATTAAATTAAATCATGCATAATTAAATACAAGTTCTATCAATTGAGATAATATCTTAACTAAATTCTTGTACATGTAAAATACAAAAACTAAGAGCATTATTTGATAATATATTATATATATATATAATTTATATATATACATATAATCTAGATTGAACGATCTTTTTAATCAGAGTCATCAATCTAGTTTTAAATCTATTAATTATTTGACATCAAATTGTCATTTCATCAAATATATATATATATATATATATATATATAGGATTGGGTTCCAGAAAGAATCACACCCTAGGTGAGAACCGAGAATCAATCTGAGCCATAGATCCGGTATATTTGGACGACCAACATATGCTCCAGATTTTAAAAAATGCGGTGGCAATCTTATAATAACGTCAAATTTCGCTACCCCTGAATCTTAGTAAGGTAAAATCGGAAATTTTGAAAATATATGAATACTCAGAATTTACGTGTATATTTTTCAATTTAGGGTTTAGCATTGTCATTTCCTATTTTAGCATTGTCATGGCTTTTTTTTAGCATTGTCATGACTTATTTTAGCATGACTCTTTTTTAGCATTAGCATAAAAAAATATCTTCGACATTGTAAAAAAACCACGAACAAACACTGTTACATGTTAAATTATCAATATATGAATACTAAGAATTTACGTGTATATTTTTCAATTTAGGGTTTTAGCATTGTCATTTCCTATTTTAGCATTGTCATGGCCTTTTTTTAGCATTTTCATGACTTATTTTAGAATGACTCTTTTTTAGCATTAGCATAAAAAAATGTCATCGACATTGTAAAAAAACCACGAATACACACTGTTACATGTTGAATTATCAATATAGTGCAACCACTATTAGCATTGCAATCTCTCATTTTTAGCATTAACATAACCCTTTATTAGCATTGTGATTAAAAACTTGTAGTAGTCATTACAAACCAACAAATGTGATTTGTGGTAGTAGCATCACTGTTAACTGTATTTGCATCATCATATCTCATTTTAACATTATTATTAAATTGTAAAACACAATCATGAACAAATGTTATTACCGTTTTATTAAATTAACAATGTCATAAATCCCACCTTAGCATTATTTTACGAAAGATATCAAAGATTGTTAGAGGCCACACATGCAAGATCATGTTGCAAGATATTAAAGTAAAAAGACTTATTAGCAATATAAAGAACTATATTAGCAATACAGACACTCTTATTAGCATTATCAAACTCTTTATTAGAAATGCAAAAAAGAATATCAACTATGTGTATATATAACAGCCCGGTCCCGAGAGGGGAATTAATGAATGGGGACGGGGTGTTAATTAAGGGATTTTTACAAAACAAAAGATTAACAAAGAAGGTTTACGAATGAAGGCATACTTTCGAAAGATAGGCGATGATGCTCGAGATTACTTGATTAAAAAGGAATCATACTTGGCGAAATGAAAAAGGCTAACTAATTAGATACCAACAAGCATAGACCCATTTATAGGTCAAAGCGGATAAACAAATACCAACATATGAACATGCCTCTTCATAGGCGAAGGGAAAATATACTCAAGAAGCAGATATAGACTTAATATTCATCACTATATATAGATTATCATGTCTAGGGAATATTCATAGAAACTCGACAAACATAACGAAACTTAGGAATTATAAGAGTGTATCAGAGTGGCAGAAACATAATGAGATTTCAATAGAAACTTATATTATAGCAAAACAATCTTGGCAGCCAACCCACATCCACAGCCACCAACATCCTCAACATCTCAACCTGAAAACATTTGAAAAGAAGAGGGCGTGAGCACTAATGTACTCAGTGGGTTTTAATAAAAACACTTTAATAAACTTTAAAATATCCAAAAATCAACTGACGGTATATGGAGAGCAAAACGCAAAAGCCCTCTCCATACCCGTAAAACCTTTTCTTTACTTTTGGGCCTATCCTAGCGCAAACCTGATGTCAACTGCACCTTTAGGCATGCCTTAGGACACAAGAGGGGTTACCTCAAATATCCTTACGAGTTTGCGAGGGATAATCCCAGCAGTGACTCACTTAATGATCAAAGATCATGAGACCTCTGAGCTCAATTCCTGCTTAAGCAAAATGCTAAGTTCCTTCCTTCCTTAATCTTGCTAACATAACCAAATCTAGAGCAACGTCAAGGGGCTAATCCTTTACTATAGCATGATCTCAGCCTATAAGGGATTATCACTAACCTAGAAGGCAATCCTTAACTATAAGAGCCTTAGAAAAATATCAACATTTAAATACAAAGAAATGAACATATATAAACGCGAATTGAAACTAAAGACAATTCTAAATATCTCATGCTAAGCATAAACAACACTTAAACATTTTTAGCATTTCTAAACATTCTCGAGAGCTCAATTAATATATAATATCTTCCTTTCCTTCTTTCCTCGTACAGAGATCAATCAGGCAGAGCTAAATATTTTATTGGATATCTCATTTGCCCTAACATGCTTCTAGAGCTTATTAGCTCAAACTTTAGATGAATATAGATTTACCCACCTCGACTACTGAGCGGAGAACAAAGCAATGAGCTGATGATCCTTCTCCGAGTTTTCACAGGGTTTGACTCTTCCTACACAAGTCGAATCATCGACTTAGCGTCTAAATGGGACTACGAAATCTATCTAGAAATCGAACAACAACTAAACCTCGACACAATACAGATTGCATGACTTTATAATTTTATAAAATACGAGAAGACTTAATTTGGAAAAATCTCTTTTTGAAACTCAAAACTTTAGACGGAAAATAACTTGGAAAAATAATGCGAAACAAGTTCGGAAATAACTCGGGAAAAAAACTCAAATCAGGCTCGGAAGGAAGACACCAGCACTGGCGGAGAGGGCCAGCACCGGCGGCCCAACATGCCGAACACCCCGCACCAGCGGCGCATAGCGCACTCGGGTGCCCTTGCGGTAGCCACCCCACGTTGGCGGTGCATGGTGCGCACGCGCGGGCTTCTTGCCGAGGAGGCCACCCTGCACCGACGGCACATGCCGCGCGCGGGCGCCCCTTACCGAGGGGGTCCTTGCGCACATGGGACACCCCGCGATGCGGGCCCGGACTCGGCTTGACTTATTCTGGGTTTCGTCAAAATCTTTCGACGAACACGAAGAACACTTCGAAAAATAAAACGAGCATGCTTTAACAATTTAAATCGACATAAAAACGACATGCATAGAAGTAATTATAACAAAAATTGAAATATTAACTTAGGTGAATTTTAAAGAAATAATGATAATTTCTACGAAGAACGCGAAGAATATGAAATGAAAGCGGAAAATAAAATGGAAAGGGAATAAGATCCGAGGTTGACGATATAGAATGGACGGGGTCGAGTGCGTCGAAGGAAGGTGACTAGCTCGGCGACTCATCGAGTCGAAGCTGTGGCAGAGCCGCCCACTGCATCCCGACGGCACCCCTAGCACATTCCCTTGCCGCATCCCTCCCTCGCCACTCCGCTCGTCGCCTTCGGAGGTGTGCTCACGAGGAGCGCTCCTAAACTCGAGCTTCTACCTTTTCTCCGGAGTGAAAGGTGAGAATGAAAGGTGTGAAAAGTGAGGAGGGTTAAGTCCTATTTATAGGTGTGGGGCTGGCTTCCTTGAGAAGCCACTTCAGTGCGGTGACACAGTAAAAATTACCCCGGGTTCGGTTAAAAGCTTCTTTATTCGATGTCGAATGACCTCATACATGAAATCTAAAAATACCGGGTGCCAAGTGAACCAACCTGACTCGGGATGAAGACGAGGTCGTCAAGAGAAAGACGATTCAAGATTCCTTTTTCAGAATTACTTTTTACTATTCACTTAGACTGACAGATTTTGCTTCCGAGCGTTCGATTGACCTCAGAATGGAAATCCATAAACGCGAACGGATTCCTTGAGTTATTTTCCATAAGAAGGGCCTGACAAAACAAGACTCGAATCAACGAAAAGGATTTCATAAATTTCCCAAATCACGAACGCACGCAAAAGATATTGTTCATTCATCCTTTAAATACGTTTTTCATCACCGAGAACTCAAATGACTTCAGAATAAAATTCCGAGAATATCGGCACACTCCTTGAGTTAAAACCTTTCTAATAAGACCAAAATCGGCCAAAGCAGAGTTAAGATCAAAATTTCCGAAAAGACGATTTCACGAAAATTGACCCCTAAAGTCGTGACTGACATCTGACTTCACTTAAACCTTATTTAAATTTCTTCCTTAAATAATTAATTACTATTAAGAATTCTCTAATTATTATCTGAAAATCTGAGGTGTTATAGTATAGCATTACAGAAAAGAATATTAATATCATTAATAAAAAATTAGTATGAAAAGTACAAAAAAAATTGTATTTACTTCTTCCCGCAGTTCCTAGAATCATGACTGCATTTTTTGTCACACTTATTGCAGGTCCTTAAAGGTTCTTTTTTGCATTCGGGCGTTCACATCTTCTTTTGAGTTTATACGACTTCCACTACCTTTAGTCTTCACAAAGTCATGTGGAAGCACCTCAACTTCACTAGGTGCAGACAACCCATAAAATTCAGAAAATAATTCATAGAGTCCTTGAATTTGTGAAGAACCCAGGAATAAGATTCAACATCCTCACCCGACATTAAAGCAACCCCAAAGGTGACAAGCCTCCCATGATTGTCCTTACTAGTAAAGGGTACAAAAATCATTAAATACCTGCCAACATATAAAAGATCACAAATCTCTGTTATTATAATGACTTTCTCATCATAAATAAAAGACTATAAATACTAACATTGTCACCTACCAAAATATTCAAACATCAACTAACAGTGCTAAAAAAGGCAATGAAAGTGCTAAAATTTCAACTACCAGTACTAAAACAGCAGAATGCAAATGCTAAAATAATAGAATGCCAATGTTTGCTCTTGCACAGTTAAGAATAAACCTTTGATGTGATGGGTCTATATTTCTATTCAGAATGGTAAAATATATATTCTTTGATCATGCTAAAAATGGTCACAGTAGTGCTAAAACTAATCTACAGCAGTACTAAAACCTGTGATAGTAGTGTTAATACTATTAAAAAATAAGTCATGTTGTGATGCTAATAAATCTACAGAGATACAAGTACATATTAATAAGAAACCATAATCTGCAGAACTGAAAACACATGTTGATCATGAAAATTCAAAAGTTCAACTAAATCAACTTCATCGACATTATCGAACAAATCTAAAACAAAATGGATTAAAAAATTATAGGAGAAGTACAACAAAACCCAGGAGAAAACTCCAAAGTGGAGCCAACACAATCTGCACATTAATCAATACACAACTAATCACATTAATGTGTAAAAAAATATCATGCTAAAACTGTTCACAGTAGTGCTAAAATAAGGTTACAACATTGCTAAAATATGTCATGCTTGTGCTAAAGTACCTATTCACAGCATGTTTTTATAAATACTCATTTGTTTTACAATGTTAATAACTACTTTCGTAATGCTAAATATAACGTCTCTAATGCTAATAAGACATGTTTTAATGCTAGCAAATATGCAGAGATCCACTCACATAGTAATTACACCAGTGCTAAAATTAATTACACCAGTGCTAAAACCAGTAATTTGTTAATGTTTAGTTCATCGTGCAAAACATAATCTGCAGAACTAAAACTACATGTTGATCGTCAAAAATTAAAAGTTCAACTTAATCAGCTTCATCAACACTATCGAACAAATTTAAAACAAAATCGATAAAAAAATCATAGCAAAATTACAACAAAAATATTTTACCCGGCATCTTCATCCAACAACAACAAACAACAAAAACTCCAAGAAAAATCACGTCAACACCGATTAAGATGAATATATTTCGAACAAAAACTCCAGGAAACTCCAGGAAAAATCGCAGGAAAAGTACAACAAAAATATTGTTACCCGATATCATCCTCTAAGAACAACGAACAACCAAAACTCTAGGGAAACTCGCGTGAACAACGATTAAGATGAATCAACTGGAATCTGAATTACATAAACACAACAAAATCGAAGAGAAATCAAAGAGAATCGCGTGAGAAAGAAAACAGATCTGAAAGGAAAACAGCTTTCGAAGTAAAGAGAAATCTCATTCCAAAAATAATAGAATTCATAAATTACAAAAATACCCTCAGTTCATTAAAAAGTTGATAATATTACAAGAATGCCACCGCGTTTTTTCAATTTTAGAACCTATCTCAGCCGTCCAAATATACCGGATTTATGGCTCAGATTGGTTCTCTGTTCTCACAGGGGGTCTAGTTCTCACTTGATCCCATCTCTATATATTATTATTATTACTATTTTGCAAATCTTAACAAACTATATCGTATTAACAAGAGTAATTAACATATTTAAAACCGTAGCTAAACATACCAAAACAAAGTATATTTGAGTTTTATTAATTTAGAGTATGAAAGATATATTACTATCAATCCAAAATTTGATAGATGAGAACTATCAATTAATTTAGAACTTAAATTATTGAAACTATCAATATATTATATATATAGCTTCCTAAAGTTTATCGAAGTTTTATTATATTTAGAGCCAAGAGGATAGCTAGATTAACATCCGTCCAATTTTGATTTTTATTTATTTTTAATGACTTTTTTTTTTATCAAATTTATTAGATATTTTGTGAACATTTTTATTGAAAAATAACATAAAAATAACAAAAAAAAATTGCTTAGAAATAATATAAAAAAGACGTACTTTGTCTAAAAGAATGCCTTAAATTTTTATGTGCTTATTATGCTTTATTGATCATTCATAATGCATGATGAAAATTTTACATAAGAAATTGAGGTTGAAAATGGGAGTATGAATTTCATTTATGTTCATCATTTGAAGTCAAAACTGTATGAGGGATAATAATGTATTTTTACATTAAAATTCTATTAAATTTTACTTTTGTGCTGAAATAATTTATGCTATTTAGCACTGTCCTTTTTTTATTTTTATTTTGTTAAGTGACAAATTTATTTATGAAGTTAGATATTAGATGGAACATTAATGAGCGTTACGATGTGTCGGAAAAAAAAAAAAAAGGAATCCTGCCTGTTCTATTTTGCAACGTGTTAAAGTGGAGCAAATGTTGATGATTTTTTTCCTTATATTTTTCGATAAAATGAAAATAAAATAATACTATTGAATAAGATTATATAATAATTGGTAAGCAAGGCCATTCATAATTGTCCAGTCGTCCAAAACGACATTTGACACTGTCGTAGGGTTTATTAAATGCATCAACTTAATTATTCAGTTTCTGCTGTTTTCTTCAGTTTTTATCATTAACTAGCATTTCTCCCGTGTGATGCACGGAACTAATGTACCTATTTAAGTTTAAATAATATGAATAGAAAACAATTTTAAAATTTTTGAATTTTATTAAATAATAACAAAAAAATATTCATTGAATTATAATTTGATTTCTGCGTACACGGCTAAATTATAAGTATATATATTTGTGTGTATTTTTAAAATAGTATCAAACACATAAATATGATTATTTTTAATGCACAAAATATTTTTTTAAATGTTTTTATTAATTAATAGTTCATTTTATTAAGGTTTATTCTATGCATAAAAAATTTCCTTATACAAAATTTTCTTTCATCATTTTTTACAAAACAAATAACCATTTTTATCAAAATTGAAAGAATTGTTCTTTTCCAACAAAAATATTGTCCTAAAATGACTATATACAACTAACTTTTCATGTATATTATATATATAAGAAATTATAAATTAATACTAACACCACCATTACTATTATATATATTAGTTATTTGATGGATTGAATAAACGCATAAATTTCTAAAATTTGTTAAATACTAAATATTTAAAATTCACCCAATGTACATATTAAAAATACTAAAATTTCTCTTTTTAATTGTTAACACTCACTTTACTCTAGTGCGATGCACAAATACAATACTTATAATTTTGTAAAAAAGAAACCAACATCATACTAAAAACTCACATATAGAAAAAATACATTAAAAACCTGAGATAATATATAATTTATCATTTGTCTAATTATAAAGTAACCGAAAATTTAATTAGCCAATATAAAATATATAATATGATTGTGAATTATATATGTTATATACGCATACATGAATTGCATATATAACTTATGGATACAATATTATATAAGTCAAGTACTTTGAAGGTTAATTTTGATGGAATAGTATTCCATATATATATAACGTGAAGAACTGAAACTATTGTACCTTAATGGGTTGGTCTATGCTACCCTTGCGGGTAGTACCCAAATGTCACAATATTGTTAATTATAGAAAGATTTAATTTTCTTTGTGATATAAACGTTAATTGTAGAAACATTATTATAGAAATGATGCCATTAAATTATTTATAACTTACTATTAAATTATTGAATGCAAAATTGACTAAAATACCCTTAGGAGTGAGCGGGAAAAATGATGCTGCAGAATTGTGTATTATATATATATAGATTCTTCAATGCTTACATTTCAGCAATGTGGTGACCAAATTCATGAAATGACCGTATTATAATTGAATGATTATATCTATATATATAAAAATTACATATATACATATTTTTCATACCAAAATATGCCATGCACGCATATATTCACTTGTTAATAATTGTAAGTATATAATTATAAATAATACGGTCTTTTCTTTAATAAAGCTTGACGTGTCCAGCATTTATTCCATTGAAAATTAATTAGGAATAACGATATCTTAATTGAATGATTATAGTTTTAAATGTCATCGATATTTTACATACCCAAATGTCATGCAAACATGCTTTCACTTGATAGCAATTGTAAGTATAATAAATTAAAGCAAGGCACAATCTCTTATATATCTTGACTCGTTATGCGATTACCGTACTGTTCATTGTAAAATGTTTTGGATATTAGTACATATTTTATTGAAAATGATATTCTTTAAATAGTTTCGAGTTGATTTCCTGGGGTTAATTTTTTTTTCGCCATCTCAATTATGTTTCAATAATTTTTTTTTTCAAATGTTATATGGACCTTCTACTGGCCTAGATTATCTCGATATTTTTTGAACATTTGCATATAATATTCTTTATCATTCTATTAATTAATTTATAGTTGTTGATCCAAAGGCCAAATAACAATATAGATAATTAACTCAATATTGTTATCAATTTAAAAAAATATATTGCAAAAAAAAAGTGTCATTGTTATTTGGTTCGGATATATATATATATATATATATATATATATATATATATATATATATATTAAAAGATAGTAGATATTTAATCTAACTTGGGACTAGATTTAAGGGTGGTGGCAATCAAGTCAAATTTCAAGTGAGTTTGTCATCAGATCAAGACATGTGTCGTAAGCAAATTAACATTAATATTATACTTCATAAAAATTAATATTATAGATTTTACTTGATTATCAATGTCAAATAATGTAATTTAAAAAATAGTGGGTATTGCGTACGCAAGTAACCACGGTATGAAAATAAACGTATAATAATATAAAAAGAAAGTACGTAACCAAAAGGTTAAAAATACATATTTGATAAGATTAGCAATACGTAATATCTAATAAGAGATTGAGAAAAATAGAAATTTGTTGAGGTTGTGGGGGTGTGAGTTCGGAGTAGAGAATAGAGATCATTCGGTCCCAATTTTATATGTCAATCGTGTGTCAATATTAAAAATTATATATCATTAATAATGTTTTTAATTTATATTTAATTTTTATCATAATTAACCATGATTAATATTTATAGCTAGAAATTAAAATTTTAAAAAATTATATACCCTAAGTTTGGAATAATCAACCCCCAAAATAAATTATATTTACTAAAAAATAAAAAATAAATATTAAAAAATAATAATAAACCATAATTGGGTGGAATAAATCATAAATAATAATGTAAAATTACACTAAACTAAAATAAATTAAAATTGAAGAAAAAAAATAAAAGAAAAGGTAATAATTTTGATATTTGGTACACAGTTGGTAAACACAAATTGGAAATAGAGAATCTCAAATGGTGAGTTTGTTTGTGTTATTAATTATTATTAAGGTATTTTTTTTCTCCCTCTCGACTCTTGTTCGCTATTTTATTTCACTAAAAATACCACTTGCAAACGGACGAGGTAAATTGCAGTAAAACAAGGTGAGAACGAATATCGTATCCATGGAGACTAGTTATGCAACCTAATCAAGTACCCAATTATAACTATTCTACTCTATCTAGATAATCATAAATAATTTTATGCTTATAAATAAATAAACAAAACAAATTAAATAAATAAACAGGAAAACAAAGCTGCAAGTAAATTGACGGAAGAATACGAGAATAAATGGATTCTAGGGAATGCACGCCTATGGAAGTATCAATTTCAATTA
This sequence comes from Perilla frutescens, assembly GCA_026008535.1. Lineage (NCBI taxonomy): Eukaryota > Viridiplantae > Streptophyta > Magnoliopsida > Lamiales > Lamiaceae > Perilla > Perilla frutescens. Next base: position 6,927,352 of record BRKX01000019.1, read on the forward strand.
ATACACTGAACCATTTTTAATTTCTAAATCTGCAGAAGAATCACGGATATGTCTAGTCCCTCTCACTCAAGTAAGTACTAAACGTAGATTAAATGCAAAATTTTATCTCTCGATCTCAATCTGTCATTTAACTCCCAAATGAACAAAAGATTTATTCTTCTCACATAAAATACCAATCTCTCGATCTAGCAATTACGTGTTACGTATTCATAATCCGTTAATTAATTAACCTCTCTCGAGCGATAAATAATCAACTAAACATGTGTATTTGATGGCCAAACAAATTCACACGGCAATTCAATCGAGGAAACGTAAGCAAATAAAGAAACAGAATAATATTATAAATCGAAATATCAAAAATCCATAAGTGTTGCAAACCCTAGAATCACTAAGTGTTTAGCCGCTCATGCTCGAATTACAATCCAAAGAAAATAATTGAACAATCAAAGCTAACATATTAAAACCAAACTAAAATTAAAGAAACAACTTATGCCGGGTTGAATCTCGAATCCAGTTGCTCTCTACCGCTCTTCCGTCTTTTCTCTACTCTTCAATAGGGTAAAAAGTCGTCCAAATTTCGTGCAAAGTAAGGTCTTAAATAGCTGAGGAATACAGAGTCCAGAAAAGGAAAAACTCCAAATTTGCGAAAACACGCGACACGGTCCATGCCGTTTGACAATCTCGCCTCTAGCCACATACGTTTCTCGGCATGGTCCGTGTCATTTGTCCAGAGGGTTTCGCCATGCTTCGCACAACGGCACGGACCGTGCCGCTTGCGGCATGGGCCGTGCCATTTTACGCACTGCAAAATTATGCTCTTTTGGCCCCTTTTTGCCTTCCCGGTCTCGACTCATGAACTCTTTTTCATCTGGGGACCTTGTACACCTCTAAATACGTCCAAACTAGGCGGTTTACCTGCCAAAACTCAATAAACCCGTTACCGTACCAATACAACACAAATTCACTCAAAACAGTCACAAACACATGCATTCGATTCTCAAAATATGTATAAAACACACCCGAAATGCATGAAAACCCCGAGTTTATCAACTCCCCCAAACTTACCCATTGTTTGTCCTCAAACAATAAAAAGAAAGAATTAATCTCAAGCATAAAGGGGATGTTTTGACAGTTTTATTGCCTCAGAAATCAAAAATATCAATAATCAAAATCAAGTAAACAATGAACAAAATAATCTCGCACAACACAACTACTAACTTGTCTTTAGCCTTGAACTTATAACCTCACCGGATTCGTATATCACTCACTCTCAAGTGTTTAGGATAAATATAAAAGCACTCAGAACTGGATTAACTGAAGAATTAACCATAAGCTTGCCCAATATCTAATTTCGCCTTTACATGCAATGAACGTAGAATTAGGATAAAAAAGGACTTTCTAAGTTGGTTGTAATGTAGGCTTTTGGACAAGGTGGGGAAAATATAGGCCAAGTGACTAAATCGGACTCATCGAGTCGATCACTCTCAACAATTCCTCACTAACACTCAACCCCAGTATCGAACTAGTAAAGCTAGACTTTGTCTAACTTCCTTCCTCCTTTTCCAAAACCATAAATCAACGGTATCTCCAAATTATAAATATGGCCACTTAGATTTTCTAAAAACACAAAACAATCAATTTTTTTTTCTTTTTTTCTTTTTTTTTTCTGTTTTCTTTTTTTTTCTTTTTGATTTTTTTTTTCTAAGTGCCATATCTTTATTTCAAGTACAACATCTTCCAAGCCCTTTTCACAACCACACTTCGTCATTTTTTTTCTCTCCCCAAGTTCCACCAAAGCAATTCATCCCTCCTATAACTGTTCTACCCACTCAATAGGTCCGAGAGAGAGGAGAAATATATCAACAAACATGATTGAATTAAATTGACTATCAAAGAAATGGCTAAAGGCTCAACGGGGCTCACAATGGTCTTTTCAAATGTTTTGGTCAAAAATAACAGGACAAAATAGGGCTAACAAAAGATGGCCTTAAATCATCTCAAAATTCCACACACATTCTGTTAAACTTGAGCAGAACATAGGCAAGTTCTAGACATTCAACAGCAACCAATTTTCACACACAAGAAATGAATTATTAGGCTCAAATTCTCACAGGATAGTCACAGTTCAAGTCAACCAAGCAATTCATCGCAATTGCACCTATTAAGCTCAAAGTAAACCCAATTCAAACATTGATTTCAATAATCCAAAACTCATCATAGAAAACCATCATACATCACAGTACACAGCAAGAGACCAACAAAATCCATCATACAACCGGCAACAAACTCGAAAATAGTAAACGTGCACTAAACCAAAAACTAAAAACTAATGCAAATGACCTATCTAAATGCAAATAGCGATTGAAAGAAAATTTTAGAACAGGGATTCAAGGCATAACGTCCATCCACCCCCCAAACTTATTCTCAACAAAGAAATAAGTTTGAAAAGACGGACGAGAAGACCTTGAATCGCTAACCTCAATATGAATCATGACGGAGGCGGGTTCGAGGGGAACTGCAATCCCCACTGTTGTAGCTATATTGGCGTTAATCTCTCCGAGCATTCACCCCCATTCTCGGCACACCACAACAACTCCACTCAATATTTTTTTTAAATAAAAAACCCTGCACGAAAATTACAGTAAAAATACTGAAAAAACAACGGAAAAAAGCAAAAACTAACCAAAAAAAAGGGTTGCCTCCCAGTAAGCGCTTGATTTAACGTCTCGAGCTCGATTTCTTCTTGCAGCTCAGCTATGAAAATGTGTGGAAGATGTGCCGCCACACTAATCCTTTCTTCCTCAGCTCCTTAGGGGGTATGGAGACAGTCATTCCCCAATACTCTCCGTGCTGCTTGTTAATCTTGGTTTTCATAGTGTCGGAAACCTTGACTGGATGATCTGCTTTGTCCGTCCTTGATGAACTACCTTTGATTATCGGTGACTCGGCCACTTCTATCACTTTCACTTCTTCATGGACTGGAGCTTCAAGTGGTTGATAGACACTGAAAGTCTCAGATTCATCTTCAATTCGCAGCACTAGAGTCCCCCTTTTCACATTGATAACTGTACCCGCAGTGGCTAGAAACGGTCTCCCTAAGATAGGTGGAACTTTGTGATCCTCGGCAACATCCAAAACAACAAAATCAGCTAGGAAAATAAATTTCCCAACCTTCACCAAAACATCTTCAATTACACCACGTGGACATCTCAGAGTTCGGTCTGCCAGCTGCAGTGTCATTGAAGTTGACTTCAATGGGCTAAGTCCTAGCTGATGGTAGACAGAGAGTGGCATCACGTTTATGCTGGCCCCCAAATCACATAGCACCCGATCAAAACTAGTGCTTCCAATAGCACACGAGATAGAAAAACTTCCCGGGTCTTTCAACTTTGTAGGCACACTTCTTTGGATGACAGCACTGCATTCTTCAGACAAATGCACCCTCTCTGATTCACCAATCTTCTTTTTCTTAGCCAAAATGTCTTTCAAAAACTTGGCGTACTTCGGCATCTTCTCTAGTGCCTCGACAAAAGGAATGTTTATGGTTAAGTTCTTGAAGATTTCAAGAAATCGAGAAAACTGAGCTTCATTATCTTGCTTCTTTAATCTTTGAAGAAATGGCAGCGGGGGCACATATTTGGGCTCAAAAGTCTCTTCAGCAACAGTTTTAGTCTTTTGCTCACTCGCTTCCTCTATGCTACTGTGCACATGTATTGCATTGCACTGCTCCTTCGGGTTTACCTCTATGTTGCTCGGGTACCGGCCTTTTTGTTGTTGGCTTCCAACGATTTTAGCTAACTAACCAATCTGAATCTCCATGGATTTTAACTGAGCCCCCCATGTTGGTAGCGAACTTGTTGAATGCAATGGTCAGGTTGTCCACCTTTGCCGCTTCTATATCCATCCTTTGCTTGGTGGCTGTCATAAATGACCCCAGAATTTCTTCCAACTCCGGCTTCTTCCCTTCATTGATCATCCCATTTGTGGTGGAGAACCCGGGAGGTGGCTGCTGAAAATTGTCGGGAATGGCATAGTTGAGCCTATCCCGATTTCCGTACTGGTTGCCACCTTGATTCTACCGAAAGTTGTTGTTGTAGCTGCGTCTTTGCATGTAATTGATGTCAGCTGGACCATCATGAACTGCAGCAACATGATCTGGGGCAACCTCTGGTGATAAAGAACCGTTCTTCGTGAAAAGTGTGATTGCTTTGGCCATTGTGGACATCTGAGTCATCAACTCCTTTAAATCATCTGAGGCAGCTAAGACTTTTGCAACTCTTCGAACCGAATTCCTTTGAGATGGCCATTGAACACTATTTGTAGCCATCATCTCTAATAATTCCATAGCACTGTCCGCCGTCATCTCCAACAAGGCCCCTCCTGCAGCTGCATTGATTCTATCTTGGGTATTCTCCAACAACCTGTTGTAGAAGTAGCACACTTGTTGATCCGCTTCAATCCCGTGCCTCGGGCACTTTCTGATAAGATCTCGAAACATTTCCCAAGCTTCGTAGAGTGGCTCTTGATCAAACTGTTTGAACTGAGTTATTTCATTCTTCATCCGCAATGTTTTGCTCGGCGGACAATACTTTGCAAGGAACTTCTTGCACAAATCTGTCCAAGTTCTAACTGAGTCCGGCTCTAAGGATTCATACCACAACTTCGCCTTATCTCGCAGAGAAAATGAGAAAAGGTGAAGTCTAATAGTGTCTGCTCCTACTCCATTCATCTTAACAGTGCTGTAAATTTCTAGAAATTGCATTAGATGCACATTCGGGTCATCAAGTGCTCCTCTACTGAATTGGTTCTGCTGAACCATCAGAATTAACCCAAACTTCAATTTAAAATTATTGGCATCTATGGCCGGCAATGTCACTCCACCAAAACTTCCAATAACTTGAGGCTCCAGAGCCTCTCGAATCGGTGGCTGAAATACTGGCGGCTCAGGTGCTCGCTGCTACTGGTAAAGCAAGGCACACAACACCTCCATCTCTCTACGCATGGCTGCCATCTCGTCTTCTCGGTTAGCCGCCATCTTCTTAGCTCTGTTTCTGTCTGCGTTCCGGTGTCGGACAGAGGCTTCGATCTCAGGATCAAAGGGGACTAGATCAGTTGTGCCTTTAGACCGCAAGTTCATAAACTACCTGCTAAACAATAAAAAGTTAAAACGCAGCGGAGACTAAATAACCGAGAAACTAAACGTAAATAAATACTAAAAATACAATCTAAATTAAAGCGAAATAATCAAATCGGATATCAATCAGAATTACTCTAGTCCCCGGCAACGACGCCAAAAACTTGTTCGCTATTTTATTTCACTAAAAATACCACTCGCAAGCGCACGAGGTAAATTGCAGTAAAACAAGGTGAGAACGGATATCGTATCCACGGAGACTAGTTATGCAACCTAATCAAGTACCCAATTATAACTATTCTACTCTATCTAGATAATCATAAATAATTTTATGCTTGTAAATAAATAAACAAAACAGATTAAATAAATAAACAGGAAAATAAAGCTGCAAGTAAATTGACGGAAGAATACGAGAATAAATGGATTCTAAGGAATGCACGTCTATGGAATTATCAATTTCAAATAACACACTGAACCATTTTTAATTTCTAAATCTGCAGAAGAATCACGGATATGTCTAGTCCCTCTCTCTCGAGTAAGTACTAAACGTAGATTAAATGCCAAATTTTATCTCTCGATCTCAATCTGTCATTTAACTCCTAAATGAACAAAAGATTTATTCTTCTCACATAAAATACCAATCTCTCGATCTAGCAATTACGTGTTATGTATTCCTAATCCGTTAATTAATTAACCTCTCTCGAGCGATAAATAATCAACTAAACATGTGTATTTGATGGCCAAACAAATTCACACGGCAATTCAATCGATGAAACGTAAGCAAATAAAGAAACGGAATAATATTATAAATCGAAATATCAAAAATCCATAAGTGTTGCAAACCCTAGAATCACTAAGTGTTTAGCCGTTCATGCTCTAATTACAATCCAAAGAAAATAATTGAACAATCAAAGCTAACATATTAAAACCAAACTAAAATTAAAGAAACAACTTATGCCGGGTTGAATCTCGAATCCAGTTGCTCTCTGCTGCTCTTTCACCTTTTCTCTGCTCTTCAATAGGGTAAAAAGTCGTCCAAATTTCATGCAAAGTAAGGCCTTAAATAGCTGAGGAATACAGAGTCCAGAAAAGGAAAAAATCCAAATTTGCGGAAACACGCGGCACGGTCCGTGCCGTTTGACAATCTCGCCTCTAGCCACATACGCCTCTCGGCATGGTCCGTGCCGCTTGTGGCACGGTCCGTGTCATTTGTCCAGAGGGTTTCGCCATGCTTCGCACAACGGCACGGGCCGTGCCATTTTACGCACTGCGAAATTATGCTCTTTTGGCCCATTTTTGCCTTCTCGGTCTCGACTCATGAACTCTTTTCATTTGGTGACCTTGTACACCTCTAAATACGTCCAAACTAGGCGGTTTACCTGCCAAAACTCAATAAACCCGTGACCGTACCAATACAACGCAAATTCACTCAAAACAGTCACAAACGCATGCATTCGATTTTCAAAATATGTATAAAACACACCCGAAATGCATGGAAACCCCGAGTTTATCAACTCTCATGACAACCACTGTGATGCGAGTGCACACAAGATATTTCGATTTAGTAAGTATTGACATTCTAGTTTTTTTTTACTCACACACCCGACCTGTGGTATTGAGGAGGTTCGATCCCGTGACCTTTGGCCTCCGAGCAACCTCACTCCACCACTAGGCCATCCCCACCGGGACGTATTGACATTCTAGTTAGAAATATATCTTATTTATGATTAATTTATATTTTGATGTATGAACGTATCTGTATTAGGGTTGTAAACGAGCCGAGTCGAGTCGAGTATCACTGAGCTCGAGCTCGACTCGTTTAACTACTCGTGAGCTCGGTTTGAGAAGAAAAATTTGTACTCGAGCTCGGCTCGTTTAACTGTTATTCGAGCCTAACTCGAGTTTGAGCTCAAACACTCGACTCGAGCTCGATTACTCGACTCCAGTTTGGCTCGTTAATGATATATTCAAGTCCAACTCGAGTTCGACTCGTTTATGTTATATTCGAGTCCGACTCGAAATTAAGCTCGACTCGTTTATCTGGAACTAAAAAAAATCGACAATAATAACCCGCATATTAACAAAATTCCTAAAATATTTTAAACAAAGTTCAACATACGTGACAAAGTCGAATATGATTATATTAGACAAAATTATAATTTTGGTTTATTTCAAACAAAGTTCAACATACGTCATTTTTTTTTTGTTAGCATTAGTCATTATTTTGATTATATTAGACAAAATTATCATTTTGGTTTATTTATATTTCTAACTTGATTGAGTGGGGAATATTAATTTGTCAATATTAGTCTTGATTTTGTTATTTCTTTTTTTCATTATTATTTAAGATATAATTTGAAATCTAGTTAAGATGGATTATATATATAATGTTAGTGTTAATATTATCTCGAATATAGGATAGAATAATACTACTATGCTAAATTGCTAATTACTAATTAGTAATTACTATGTATATATGATATAGGATGTAGGATATATTCAATAATTTTGACTTTTGTTTATAAAAGTGCTATTATTGCTCCTTAATTTGAAATTTTGACTTTGAAAATATTAATTGAGAGATGACAATTATTGATTTCAATTAATATTTCAGGTAAAATATATTTTTTGTTAGTATTAGTCATTATTTTTAATATTAGATAAAATTATCATTTTGATTTATTTTATTTTTATTACTTAATCGATTGAGGAATATTAATTTGTCAATATTAGTCTTGATTTTTTTTTTTTCTTTTTTTTCATCATTACTTAAGATATGATAATTTAAAATCAAGTTAAGATAGATTATATATATAGTGTATTAGTGTTAGAGTAAATATTATTTTGAATATAAGATAGAATAATATTACTAATTACTATGTATGTATAATATTGATATATGATACATTCAATAATTTTGTCTTTTGTTTGTAAAGTGTTATTATTGCTAATTAATTTAAAATTTTGACTTTGAAATATTTGTTAAGAAATAACAATTATTGATTTCAATTAATATTTCAGTTAAGTATAATTTTCTGTTAATATTAGTCACTGTTTCCATTATATTTGTTAAAAATATAATTTTATTTTATATTTATTTCTTAATGGATTGAAGAATGAAGAATATTAATTTGTCAATATTAGTCTTGATTTTTGTTTTTTTTTTCATTATTACTTAAGAAGATATAATAATTTAAAATCTAGTTAAGAAAGATTATATATATATATATAGAGTATATATTATCTCGATTCTCGAATATATAAAATAGAGTAATATAAATATATAAATTACTATTTACAATGTATATATGATATATTACTATTGATTTCGATAGTATTGTTAGTTGTTACTAACTTATATTGACTTTGATCAACTAATTGATTTTGTTAATATCAATTAATATTTCATGTAAAGTATTTATTTTCATAATATTTGGTTAATATTAATATTTATTTTGATAATATAGTATTAAATAAAACTATTATTTTATTTTATATTTATTATTTAATCCACCTTGATCGACGCACACATAGCATATTGTCAATGAATTGAAATATTATTTCATTTCATAGTTTTTATTTAATTAATTGAGAAGTTTTAAATCTAATACCAGTAATGTATATTAGTATATTATCATTGATTCCATTTTATTATTAATTGAAAATTTTAGCAAAAATAAATTTTATTTTAAAAATATTAGAAAAAATAAAAATATATATATTTCGAGTTTCAAATCGAGTACAGTTCGAAAGTTGTATCATGAACTAACTCAAGTAACTACTTGTGAGAACTACTCACGAGACTGCTCGATTAACTACTCGTGAGACAACTCGATTAACTACCCGCGAGCTTCTCGAGTCGAGCACCCCCAAGCTCGAGCTCGTTTAGCAAGCTCGAGCTGGACTCGTTTACGAGCCAAGTCACATTCGAGTGAGTTTTTTTCGAATCGATCAACGAATATCTCACGAGTAGTTTGGCTCATTTACAGCCATAATCTGTATATGTTCTAAGTGTATTTGACATATCCTGTTTATTATTTTTAGTTAATAATTGAAGTTGTAATCTGAACAAATTTTAGGGCAAGAAACACACAAAAGAACGCGTAGGATACTTCTTGATTACGAATATTTAAATCGATTCAAATCTATTGGATATCATAGTCAAATTAAATTTGAGCCAACTTTATAATTCGATTTCAAGAAAAAAAAAGGACAACAACATTTTCTAAATTAACCTAACATGACTTGAATATCTGTTTATAATATATTTAGCTCAATTGTTTATTATCATAATACAAATTAAAACTTATACACAAATATGACATTTGTATTTTTTATTTAAACAAATTCATAATAATGACGGGCATTAATATCATTTGCGTTCATTACCACATAGCGTGATAAGATTAATTGAAAGTCCGAATATAACATTTAACGAAACGATACATTAGTTTTTTATAAATATAATATTTAATACACATGTAATTTTAATAGAAATATAATTCAGAAGCTACAAAAATCTGAAGCGAGTTGGAGAATTTGGCTCTTCATTAAATCGAAATTAACATAATTTCTAGACTTTGACTCTCGCATCCACCGCCTGAGATCTCAATATCTCATCAACAAGCGAACATCTGAAGTTACAAATATACCCTTATAAGTACCCAATTCCAAACTCCTTTAATTGAACTTATCAACTTACCAAGAAACAAATAAAATAAAAATCATCATTAATTTTAAGGTTAGATTCCGGAAAATTTATTAATTAGTTAGACAAAAACACGAGACTAGTCCCGATGGGGATGATCTAGTGATGGAGTAAGGTTATTTGAAGACTAAAAGTCACGGTTCGAATATTCTTAATACCATCAGATCGGGTGTGTGGGTAAAAAAAAACACGAGACTAAATACGTTAGTCTCCAACACAATCAAAATGGACATACATATTTATAGAAACATTAATCTAATCCGAAACACACTAGCAAGCCGAATAGCCCAAGAAAAAAAAAAGGATCGGAGTTAGAAAATTAAAATCCGAAATAAATTTGGTTTGAGCCAAATAGTGAACTAAGCGAGTACAGACAATGCTTGTTTGTGTTTGTATCTAAAGTTTAATCATGGTTTGTCTACTCATATTGGATAGATACTGAAAGTTTCATGTTTGATGTGTTTTAGTTTAAGGAATTAAAACATGATCGTTAAAACTTAAAATAAATTTTTTTAACTGATTTGTGGTTAATCATGTTATATTTAATATTAGTTTATTAAAATTAAAAGCTTAGGTAATTATCAATAAATAAATTTATTAAAATGAAGATTGATTTCCGTAAATTTGTTAGTTCGGGACTAGCTCGAAACAGAAGGTTTAACGGTTTAAGAATAGACAGAAAAAAACCAATAAAAAATTGATCAGAATATAATAATCTAACTACATGATAGGATTTTTCCAAAACCGAGCACGATGACCAGATTGATTGACATTTCCAAATAAATATTGAAGATATTAAAATGAAAGGCAAATGTATTCTTAAATGTTCAAGATATTAAAATGAAAGGCAATATATTTTTAAATATTAAAGATATTAAAATGAAAGGCAATATATTCTTATAAAATAAAAATAAAGGATTTTCTGTGAATTTGTAGAGGACTTTGGGGATAGAATTGTCCAAAACGTGAAAGCAGAATTTGTTGATTTTCTTTTTATTATTTCCTGTCTCTGTTTTCTCTGGTCATCTACGTGTTTTTCCTGTCTCTGCAAAAAAGCACTCTCACCATCCCTCCCTCTCTCTCTCACATTCTCTCTCTCCTCCAATCTGACCCATTATTCAGCTCCAAAATCCGACGTAAAAACACCCCATTGACGTTTCCCAAAAAGCATTTACTTGGAAATTCCAGCCCTCTGATTCAACGCAACGATATTTCCCAACAGGGTGGGTGTGTTTCCTCTGTGTGTGTATGTGTGTGTTTGTGTGTTTTCTCCTTTTGTTTGGTTTTTTTGAATCCCAGTTCTTTAAAGAATCTCTTTCTTGTTCACGCAAACTACGAAAAGATATATTTTTTAGGAAAAAAGATTTGGATTTTTCTTCGTTCTTGGCTTCTTCTGCTCATCATTTCTTATATTTCCAAACATTTGCACCCGCCTCCGCCTGTGTCTGTGTGTACTGTGCAGATGATATATACAAATTTAATTACATTTTTTTTTCTTTGGTTATGGTTTCAGGGTGTGAAGAGAGAGGAAATTTTACTAGAACATGATAATATTTTACGGTATATTGGGATTCACACTGCTCCCATCAGAAGCCTAAATTCTGCAGTCTGTGTTTTGGAAGGTAACGACGAATTTTCATTTCCTTGTATTTTATTTTCGTTAATTTTTCATGGTTGTTAAAAAAAAAAAAAACGTGTTTTAGAATGAGTGATATATATTATTATGAATTGATGATACAAATTCTTGGGGTTCGTCCTGTCCTTTGGCCGTTGGCATGAGTCGCATTCATTCGATTTTATGGTCACGTGTATGCCACGTGCGTCAAGAGTGATCGTCCGATGTTATCACGTGAGTTAATGACATGGGCCCCATTCATATCAAGTCATCACAATTTATAAATTTAGCAATAATGATCTCTATATATTTCATTCAATGTAGCATTTTGTATTTCTTATATTTGGACCATTGATGAAAAAAATCATCTAAGGGCCCATGTGGATCTCTTCCATTGAGATTTCTGACAGTATAAATACTGGTAAATTGAAAAAAAAATCTGCTTGTCTTATAGAGGATGTTTTTTATTTATTTATTAGACTGTGAAAATGTGAGATGGTTTTGGGAGTTGGGGTTTGAGATTGGGCCCTAAGAATCCAATGAATAATTATGTGAAGCCATAACTACACAGTGCAGATATATTGTTTTGCTAAAGTTTTTCCCTTTTTTGGTCTAATAATGTCAATGTGTTCCTCAAATATTATTCAACTACATATGTATTTCATTTTCAAGATAGGTATGAGGTAAGTTGTGACATTTCATTGTCATACCATGTGGACTTGTTTTGTGTCGGGTGTAGTATTTACTATTTATCGTTCATTTGCACACAATCGACACGCCTAGTGACCTAGACGTACAGCACGGGTGATAATTTATTCATCGCGATGAGTAATTATTCGGATTATTAATAGTCTTAAATTAGATGGTTGGTCAATTATGCGGATTATTAATAGTTTTAAATTGGATGCAGTGCACGAGTGATACACTAGTGTGTAAAATATTGAGCTATCATCCCATGATTGTGATACAGTTTGTGAGATTTGGCTAAATATTTTAATTCAATATATGGCATCAAACTGCTAGCTCTAGCTGTCTTGGGAAAACAAAAACTATATAACCATGTTGCGAGGAAAATCATAAGATTAATTTGAGATCTACATATATATAGAAAGTGTTGTGGCATGGGAATTTGTTATATTCTTCTGTCATACATTGCCTAAATTAGTAGAATATCCCAAGTTCATGTATATGCTTTACCTCAGACATGAGACTTTTTTCCGGAGTTTGGTGGTCTCGTATTTTATCTCCGATGTCGGGTTCCTACTGCGTTACTTGTGTTCATCTTTTCTTTACTTCCCGTTGAGCTTCAAAGGCTAAAAACAAAAGAAGAATTAGCACACAACACACATACACACACACCCCTTTAACGGCCTCGATCTATGTGATAAAGCAGCATTAATTCAGCTTTTCTTCTTTAATTGAAACACGCACATTATGCATAGTTATTGTACTCATCATTGTCCTTCATTATTCCTTTCTGTATTTAACAATTCTTTCCAATAACTGCTGTTTTCCCTCAATTTCTCAGTTTCAATACCCATTCCTGGCCGTTGAATTCTTGATTGAAGATGGATTCAGTTAAGCTTTCCGCAGTGACGCCGCGAAAGAGCCGGCTGGCGCGGACTTTGGCCAAGGTTTTGCACGTGCGAGCCGCGGCCAGTGCCGGAGTGTCCCCCGACGATGATACTCACAAGGAAAAATCTCATAAAGATCGATTGAAGATTGGCACCAAGTTTGCAGGGGAAGATGACAAGGCTAGAGTTAATAGAGAAGCTTTCATGGCGAAGCTGTTTGCGAGCTTATCTTCGATCAAAGCTTCGTATGCTCAGTTGCAGTATGCTCAATCTCCTTACGACGCTGATGGTATTCAATCGGCAGATCAGATGATCGTGTCGGAGCTCAAGAATTTGTCGGAGTTGAAGCAGTGCTACTTGAAGAAGGAGCTCAATGAGTCCTCCCCCGAGACGACTCTGCTCCTGTCCGAACGACAGGAGCAGAGCAGTCTCGTCAAGACTTACGAGATCACCAGCAAGAAATTGGATTCTCAGCTCAAACTCAAGGAATCGGAGATCATGTTTTTGAAGGAGAAATTAGCAGACGCGAATAGCGACAACAAGTTGCTGGAGAAGAGGTTAAACTCGAGCGGCCAGCTAGCCTTCCCCGATAATACTCAGTTATCAGGATTAAGGCCGAGCCACTTCACTGCCTTCCATCGCCAGGCTGTGAAGTCGGTTCGGAGCTTCGTTCGGCTGCTGATCGATGAGATGGAATCCGAAGATTGGGATGTGTTTGCTGCAGCGACCTCGATCCAACCCGGAGTTTCCTTCTGGAAGCCCAACCATGTGTGTTTTGCATTCGAATCCTTCGTTTGCAATGAGATGTTCGACGGTCTCGATCAGACTGACTCCTCGCCGGAAAAGGGAGATCGCCGCCGCGTATTTTTCAACAAATTCATGGAGCTCAAATCCATTAGGCCTGCAGATTACTTAGCTTGGAAGCCTAAATCCAAATTTGCAGCATTCTGCCGTGCAAAATATTTGAGAGTGGTGCATCCGAAGATGGAAACATCCTTCTTCGGTGATCTGAATCAGAGGAACTTGGTGAGTTCAGGGGACCTGCCGGAGACGCCGTTTTTCACCGCGTTTGTTGAGATGGCGAGGCGGGTGTGGCTGCTGCGCTGCCTCGCCTTCTCTTTGGACCTGGAGGCATCCGTTTTTCAAGTGAGCAGGGGAAGCCGGTTTTCGGAAGTCTATATGGAGAGCCTAAGCGACGAGGCGTTCGACGCTGCCGCCCCAGGAACTGAGCCTCTCGTAGCGTTCACGGTGGTTCCGGGGTTCAGGATCGGTAAGTTCGTTGTTCAGTCTCAAGTGTATTTGAGCTGACGATCACAAAAGTGGTGAATATTACATCCGGTGTGTCGACGACTATTGCGATTAAACTGAAGGCCATAGGCTTGGGAACTTTTTTTTTATTCCTTTCAAATATAATCATTCTTAGTGAAATGATTGCCATGGCTTGCCTAGAATTAGGATTGTATTTTTTTTTTTCTATCTTTTTGGTAAAGGAACAAGTGGGGATGAGATTTACGTATAACTGTGTTTGTGTATCAAAATAGATTCCGAATTTTGTTAATACTGTATCTGCCAAATGTTTGATGAAAGTTGTAGCTGTATATTGTAGTAGTAGTAATAGTAATTGTATGAAGTAGCTTTTGCTTGTATTTTAAATTCAGTGGAGTTTGCACTTGTACTTTTTTGCTTTTTTGTGAATAATTACTGACTATTTACTGTCAAATCCTTTGTAATAAATATATTTTTATTTTATTACAGATATGATATGATAGTATAATAGTTAGTTCTTTAACACCGTTAGGGAACCATTTAGAGATGTGATGATGGGCGTTTGTAGAAAAAAGACGTAACAAAATTATTTTTTTAGTAAAAAAGATAGCATCACTCTTTAAAGCCAACAAAAAAATTATTTGGTGTGTATACGAGAACGGTGTTAACAGGTATAACATCACTCTTTTTTGCTACTTCAGTTTTTCTTCAATTTAGATTATCCTGTATATATACATAAATCAAATCAAACAAAATCGTGGTTGGCGTGTCAATGTACTTGTCCATTTCAAATCTTTTATTTTGTATTATATATTTGATCTTTCATTTTATTTGACCATTTAACATCAATATTTCAAATATTAGTAAAAAAAAAATACAAATTATCACATCATACAAAATTTACTATCTAATCATAGCTTAAGTTTGAGGTAGGGCCATCAAAAATAAAGTCACGGCTTACGTTTGACTGGGAATTGATGAATATAGATGAATTGATGGCAAATGCAGGCATTAATTAATGGTACCACCGAACTCTGTTCCTGATTGAATATGCCCAATTACCAAAATTATATATTGATCTGAAATGCACCACTTTCAAAGTCAATTAAAATCTTACAAAATATAAATTAATAATAGTATATCAGGATTAATTGTCCAAAAATTCACCAATGAATTAGCACTGGCAGTCTTCTACCTTTTCTTTGCGGATGTCAAGCATATGGAGAGCTATGAACAAGGGCCATATGATTAATTTGGATAAATCTGAGATTGCCTTCAGTGTTGGTCTGGGAATTGGTTAGAGCAAACATGCTTGCAGATAAAATTGGCGTGAGAATGTCCCTTTGGAATGACCTAATAATGGAGTGGTGTAAATTTGAGAATAACTGTCTCAAATTCGAATCACACCAAAACCTTTAGCCATTAGGTGTGAGTCTTTCACATTTGATTTTCCAAGTATGATTTAAGACTACTACACAAGAGCGTAATTTACATAGTATGCACATCGGTAGCGACTACGAGTTATCCCTGAAATTAATTTCTTATGCAGAAAAACACTTTGAAGAATATTATCTTCTTATGCAAGTTTTCCGGTATCGTTTTGATCAACATAGCTCCTTATCTCTGACTGGGTGGTTGTGTGTGGGTGCTGGGTGCATCATCTAGTATCAGAGGCCTATTTATGCTCCCCAATTTTTTATCCCGCCTTTGCAGAAATTATCATCTGAGTTTATGGATATTTTTTCGACCGAGCTACTGGATGGTCTGCCACCTTTGTGTGACATTCAACATCATATTGATTTAGTTCTTGGTGCTCCATTCCCTAATCAACCTCATTATCTGGTGATCATGAAAGTGGTGGATATTACATTCGATGTGGACGAGGATTGCGATGAAACTGAAGGCCACAGGCTTGGGAACTTTTTTGTTTTTGCTTCCTTTCAAATATAATCATTCTTAGTGAAATGATTACCATGGCTTGCCTAGAATTAGGATTATATCATGCTCTTTTTTTTTCTTCTTCTTTTTGGTAAAGGAACAAGTGGAGATGAGATTCACGTATAATTATGTTGGGTATCAAAATAGATTCTGAACTATGGTCTTGACCTAAAAAAAAGGAGGTAATACTTTTAGGGTGAAAAATTAAAGTAGTCAAATTCAAGATAGTAAATTTTTTTTTAGTCAAGATTGATAGGTCATGTTTTTCTATTCAAAAAGTGGTGTAAAAGTCATATATGCCCTTTTTGTCTCATGTGAACAATTTTCATTTCTTTTCTCATTTATTAAAAGAAGCATATGTGTGGCAATTTTTTTTAAAAAAATGAAAAATCTGGGAATCCAATTAAATTTGGGTAGTTGGATTGTGGTTGCATGCATTTAATTATAAAATGAAGAAAACACACAATTGACATTCACGCAAGTTTCATACGAAACTCACGCCTATTTTTACAAAAAATTATTGGAGAAACAACACATAACCAAAAAATTTGAGGTAAGTTTTTTAATTTTTATAACCGTCAAGTTGTTCGAATTAGTTGGGTTTAAAGTCCTTTTAAAATTTTAAGCAATTTATCCGTAATTTATGTTAATTTCATAATAGATATGTTTAATAGGTATTCAAGTAATAAGATGTTTGTTTTTATAATTTTTAGTGATCGTATATGCATACATTGTTGTAGATTATGATATTTTGTGGTAGATTAACGTGAAATTAAAGATTTGGACTTTTTGTAAAGATTAGTAGCATCGAATTTTTTTTTGGCTATACAGTGTTCTCGTGAGTATTATTGTCACAGTTCAAAGATTTCGTGACAATATAGTCACGAAATCTATGAACTGTGACAATAATCCATGAGGACATCTATCACGTGTGTCTGATCATATCCAAAGATCATGGTGTGCAGGAACAGGACATTGGCGACCATGACATAATCCATGAGGTTATCTCCTAGTGAATAGGTCCTAAACCTCTCAAGTAGGTCCTTCACTTTCAGAGGTGTCTTGTTCAACTCACGAGAATAAAAAGATCTCCTAGAAATCTGATGTGATGCAGACGGATCAAAATCGGATCCTCCGAACTGCACCGTCAATAATCACCTCCCTACTCAGCAATGTGTGTAAAGCATTGTTACAACTGTTTCCACCCACGATATCTATCAAATGCCCAAAACACGGCTCTCTCATAAACTGTTCGAATAGTTCAGGCCCACTACTGATCACGTGTAATACTTCCCTAATTACACTCATATTGTCCTTCCAGTATAAATTGATCCCGCATGTGATGTTCTGTAAAGTATCTCTTCTCCATACCCAATCACACTATTTTTTAAATAATATACAAAAAATTAGCAATAAATAATGCAAAAATAAAACAAATATAATTAAATTAAAACTAATTGGACATAATATAGATATCTACATGCTGAGAATTTACCAATGATTGAGAAGAAGAATTAATTATGAAATAAAAGTGCAAGCACAACCGAATATACAAATATATATATATATATATATATATATATATATATATATATATATATATATATATATATATATATATATATATATATATTTTTCGTGAGAATATATTTACACGAAATTTGTTTTCGTGTAAATATATTGTTAAGAAAAGACTTCTCGTGAGAATATTTTTACACGATATGATATTTCGTATGAATATATTGACCCGAAAACTATTGTTTCATTTTTTACACGATAGAGCTCTCGTGAGCATATTTAGACACGAAAACAGCATCTCGTGTATATATTTTATCCCGAGAACATGACCGTGAGAAAATAATCTCACGAAAACTGTCAACATTTCAAATTTCACAACAATTCATGAATTTGATCCACACCATTCGACCAATTTCCCAAGATCCTAACATATTATCAGATTTAAATTCGCAACAATCTACAACACAATACAAATACCCTAAAATTTATCATATTATCATATTGAAATTGACAAAAATTCACAAATTTCGACAGCCATAATTTCCGCCTAATAGAGCATGAAATCATTCGAGTTTAGAATCCTAACCTGTTGAAATTCGACAGCCCAAAGCTCCAAATTATCCATGGATCAAGATCGGCTCTCGTGAGTGTTCGCTCGGATTTTCGTGAGTTTTTCCCTGTCAATTCGTGTGTATCTTGGACAGACTTTCCGTGAGTTTTTTTTGAAGATTTCGTGAATTTTTTGGCAGTGAAATCGTGTGTATGTGGGCAGATTTTTCGTCAATTTTTTTGGGCAAATTTCACAGTTTTTTCATGTGCATCTTCAAACTTACTCGTGAGTTTTTTTTTTTCGAAAATCAACTTTAGGTTCAAATCTCAAGTCACAAACTAGTCAAAGGAATATTTTGACTGGACCCACATTTAGTAAGGGTATTTTAGACATTGTAAAAAAATTTAAATAAAAAAACATTAGCTAAAAAAATTGACTAGAAAAGCATTTCTTATTTGGATTTTGAATAGTTGTATCCATTAACACATACTTTTATCTTAGAGTGAAGCAAGTCCCCATCTAACATTCCAAAGACTCCCTACAAATCTTGAATTAAGCAACTGCAATCTAGTTTTCGCTGCCCAAGAGAAAAAGGTTATAATGAAATTGAATGCTATTAAATCCAAGTTAGACATAAATATTGAAAAGTCTAAACCTCACCACATCCTCCCATTTAAACGTTTTCTCCCTAAAAAGGGAAGTTTCATAATTCGTACACAAAAAACTCTTTCCAATTTGTCTAACAATTTGCTAAATTGGGACAGAGAGCAGAATATATTCATATCACACTGTGTTATCTCAGAAGTTATCAATCGTTTAACAAATATTATAATGATTCAAACTGTAAAACCTGAAATCAACAGGGTATAATAAATACCTTTGCCCCAAGTAAAAAAAAACCCTTATTCTTGTAAAATCGTCTCATCAGGTCCATAGTGCAAACTTAAAAGGGCAAAACTACACAACAATGAGCATTAAGACATTGACTGCATTGTACAGAATCACATAGAAACAAGATGAAGAAAACCTTAAATAGATTCGGATGCCGTGTAGGAAGATACAGATGATACGCAGGGAAACCAATATCGGCGTCTACCATCTCTGTGTCCATCATCAATCATGGCAAGACCTTCCTGTATTATCCAACAGAGACACAGAAACTCATTACACTTGTTTGGAATTTTAGGCATCTAGATAGAAGAAATAGCAGGGGGCAGCTTACTTCTAATAAAGTTTCAAGGGCATCAGTTGCACGTCCAGATGACCAAGAGAGCCGTCTCTGAACTTCATCAACTGTCACAAAGCCTTGACCCTGAGGAAACAGCAAAATAAATCATTACGTTAAGTATAAGCTGACAATTACAAAAGCACACACAAGAACATATATGCAGGCCTCTAAGAAGATGATAATATGAAAACATATCAAATTACAATAATAAAGCAGAGGCAAGACGAGAGCATAGTCAACATGAAGCTCCCTAGCTACAGATATACCTTCTTAGATGATGGGATCCCCAAATTTCAGTAACTGATTTAAGCCAGTCTTACTTTTATATAAGAAGTTTGGTAGTGTATACTGTATAGATGGATGCTATGTCCACATAGGGAACAATAAAACGTGTAGGTATCACAAATAGGATATAGAAAACACAGCTGCTTCAAGAAAATAAGTGGTCTAACAAATATATAGAAGAGATAAATGATAAAATCAAGAATACAAAGCTGCAAAATATAGTCAAGGACTCAAGGGAAAACCTGTGCCAGCTCCAAAATTTCATTGTGGTCTTTATTCAATTCTGTGGGAACAGATCTAACAAGCTTCTTCTTGCCAAGAGAAATCACCTCAAAACCGTTACCAAGCACCTGGGAAACAATTTTACCTTTCATTAGTGTAAACCACAATAATAATATAAAAAATAACACCATGCCTTAAATATATGATAGAAAATGAGGCACATTACATGTATGCATGCATACACGAGAGAGAGAGAGAGAGAGAGAGAGAGAGAGAGAGAGAGAGAGAGAGAGCAACGTCAGCATTATAGTCTTTGAACTTCTAAAGCAGCCACCCATCAGTCAGTAGTGATTATTTGAAAAATCACATATTACCACAACATGAATTACTCAAAAAAAAAAAAAAACAAAAAAAAAACTGGAATTATCATAGAGAGTAGTATCATTGTAGTGTACAAGATTAAAAAATTTATGCTAAATCCCCGATCGACTATGTCAAATTCCTAAAATATTGAACATAACTTATATTTGATAAATATTAGGTGTTTTCAGGGAGTTCTAGGGGAATCTGTTACTGATAGGAATTTTAATTCAAAAATATTTAGTTATGGTTCGGGGAAGATATCTTATCCCTTCAATAATTACTTTTGATTATTTGGTGCAATAATATTATAATTATTAGATAATTTTATGACTAATGAGATTGGTGGATATAGGCCTCATCATGAAATCATGTTTGGAAGTAAGAGAGATTTGTGTTGTGGCAGTGATAAAATAAATCATATTTTGATCCCAATGCCTTCGTAATGTCTAAGAGACTTGATAAATGTTTCCATCCCAGGTTTATTGCTAAAATTATTCAGTCAATTTAACATTCAAAAAGCAATTTGTTAGGTGTTCCACTAACATGTCATCAAAAATAAGATTGGACTGCAATACCTTCAGCTTACTAATGGCACGCAAACAATCATCCTGAGAGATAGCCTCACGAGTTCCTTTCCTCCTCTGACCAAGCAGTTTACAAAGTTCTTCCAAGCTGATCAGACCGCCGTTTAGAGGTCTGGTAGCCAAGCAAATATCAACAATTTGCACCCCTGTCTAGATGCATATATTGATTTCAGTTAGAAGTGAAAAAACAGAGACTGCCAACATATCATAGAAACATGATTCCTAAAATGTAATGAACAAAAGAAAACAAACCAGAGGAGTGAAACTGAATACATGTCAGAATCAGACAATACAATAGTGCCAGGCAATAATAGAAATGGAGCAACCAATGTATTGCTAGCGTTCAATGAAGAAGTATGATACCAACCAAGTTCGTAATAGAAGTCGCCAATTCCCAATAGTTCAGCCCAGAAACCCTTATTAGAAGCCAGAGGATCCACTCCAACTTTGGCACACATCTCATGAAACTGCGACCGGAATGCTGGATTCTTGCGGATGTCGTTCTATAAAGCCACACGGAATGATTAGAGAAGCTAATACTTATTAATAAGGAATTAGGGAAAATGAGTATAGCAAAAGAATATGTAGTAACTTTATTCAGAAACTATAAATTTCTAATAATTTTTTATTTGGTATCATAAAAGTTATGGTACAGAAGGCCATACACCTTTCGTGATTCAAAAGGTCCAAATCCTTGACTTTTTGCAATGAAATAAATAAAAGTAGAGGGATGAGGGATCCATTGCCTTTTGATGCATATATTTCCTTTTCCAATGGACAAGAACAAGAGGAAGCTGAAGTGGGATTTCTAATACATCGTATTTTACTTAACATCTTACCATACCAACTTCACAATTTTTCAGAAAAATGAATAACAACAAAGAAATTGCTTCTCCTTAAGCTCATAATTTCTAGCATATTTTTGAGTGATTAATTTGCATAAGTCCGGCTTGATTTAACTATAACCTAATTAATTCTGTAAAATCACTCAAAGAAATGGTTTCTGGCAGAAACTGAGCAAAAAGGTTACTAAAATAAACCAAAGCCATAATATAAGAGTTACTGAAAAGAAGAAAAGGAAAGAGGACCTTGTGTTTGCGGGCAAAGTCTTCCAGCTGAGAACGAAAAGTAGCAAGTTGTTCTTTCATGAGATCCGTCCGCAATTTTGCCACATTTTCTCCAAGCAGTCGATATTGATCCTTGAATTATCCAAAAAAAACATATCAAAATAAAGTATACCCCTAGAAAAAAGAAAGATTCACATATGGATATAAAAATAGTGAGAAAGAGCAGGAAGAACCCTAGCAGCGGCGGCATTCTGCAAACCTCCAATTCCAGGTCTACGCTTCATTCTGTTATTCCAATTCAATTGAGCTTTGCACTAAACTTCTCTTTCTGTTGAAGCCAGGAGAAGACAATAGGGATTAAACTAAGTTGCGGTGATGTTAGTTCAACTAAAATAGCAAAAACACACTCTAAATAATGAAGTTGCTTGAATCTATCAAAAACAAGAAACCCTTCCCCCCCCCCCTCTCTCTAACAGTGGTGTGCAAAAGAAGGTATTTCTTATAAAAAAAGAAAAAGAAAAAAAAAAGAATATATTTGTTCTCATGAATAACTGGAATTGGCAAAAAAATTGGTAGAAATACTAATTACGACCAAAAGCCCACTAATCTTTTGTGATGTCCTTTGCCTATTGGGTTTTCAAGTGCAAGCTGAAACCATGGCTAATCATACTTGATTGATTTATTGAAAGAAACTCCAAGATTTTTCAGAAATGGGAAAACAAAATTTTGAAATAGAGGAAAATATAATTCAAACTATTTCTGAATGCCTATAAAAATATGCATTAGATCTTCAAATGGACTTGATATGTATACACACACACACACATATACATATATATATATATATATACATATAGGATTTGTTCAAATTGGTACTAGTGCTTCGTGTGGGAACTAGGAACGTTGCTTATTTACTACGATTTTATAACTTATTTTATTATATTTTAGTGCTAATTTAAAAAAAAAAAAAACTACAGTTTATCTTGTTGTATTTTAGTGCTAGAGTTAAAAGCACTAAAATACAATAAGATAAATTATGAAATCATATTAAATAAGCATCGTTTCTAGTTCTCACACAAATCACTAATACTAAAATGCACTCTCTAAAATATCATTGACTTTCAAAAAATGTCACTAGCTGTGGTGGTGTAAATCGGTTGAGCCAAGTCAAACAGACAGAACCTCGAGCTCAGCTCATTTGGAATTTTATGAGCTTGGGTGAGCTTCTATAACTGAGCCTAAGCATAATTCGTTATAAAATAATTGTGTCGGAAAATGGCTCGAGCTCAACTCAGAAAAAAATTCATTCAATAAGGTTAAAGAACGAAGCATGAATGTGCAATTTAATTGAGACCGGACTCGTATGATCCTTAAAAAAGAAAAAACTCTTGATTAATTACCACATAAAAAGAGCCCCTCGAAATTGAATACCTCTTACAAAATTCAATTGCGACCTACAACTCATCCATTCAAATCCACAAGTTGTTGATTAATTACCACATAATGTTGAATCAAGTAAAAAACAGTAAGAATCAATCTATCATTCTCTTAAAGAACCCCAGTTTCAAACAAATGCTTAATCGACAAAATTATCATTCAAAATCACTCAACTGAATACACAGTTTTACAAACTGAAATTAAACAAGTGAGAATATGGAAGATTACCTTTTTGGGGTCAGGACGGGGACTGCACGAGCCGAGGAGTGACTGAGGATTGAGAGTGATTGCAAATTTGCAAGCAGCAGGTGGCGTGTGAGAGGTCGTGGATAGCCGGAGTCGTCGACGATTGCTGTAGGGTTGTAGTCTAGACTCTAGAGGGGGTTTGTCTTTAAAATTTAAATGTGAATTGAAACTATAATTCAATTGGGCGAGAACTCTGCTGCTTTTTTTTTATACACTATAATTTTACTTTAAACATTGCTATTAAAATTAATTAAAAAGAATTAATGACTAAATTACTTAAATACTCTTTAAACTTTTAATTTAATTTTTTTTTATAAAAAATGAGAAGTTGGGGAACATGGAACTCTAGTTCGATTTTTTTTTTTGTTACAATCCCACATCGGATGCTATATAAGTAGAAATTAAAGTATGAGATCAACCTTCCATCCTTATATTTTGAAAGATCTACCTGAGAAAGGGATACTTGGTGCCCCACATGGGTTCGGAGTGACAACTACCTAGAGTGTGAGCCATCCGCAAATGTGGAACTGGTACTTCATTAGAGGTTGTTGAGTATGACGTGTTCCAGATGATGTTATCACTTCGTTTGATAACATCGCAATCAATGGTGTATCTAATGTTGTTCCGTCATTCTTGTCACATCGAGTATAACACTCGAAATATTAATCTTATCATTTTCTAATATTTTGGATTAATTTATTTTAAATTAATCTGAATATATTGTGATATTTATCACATGTTGATTTCCACGTATTTAGGGATTTATTAGATATTTTATTTTGATTTAAAACATGAATAATGTTTGATTTTGACTTGTTCAAAATCTGTTCCCAATTTATAGGGGACGTGATGTTCCCACTCTCCATCAGACACTAACCGCTGCAGGTGAACGTAGGTCGCTGGAGTAACCGCTACTATTGCAAGATGTTGAAGAACGTGTGCCACGCAATGCAGAAGACGGTTATCTCACTAACCGCTGCAGGTGAACGTGGGTCGCTGGAGTAACCGCTACTATTGCACGATGTTGAAGAACGTGTGCCACGCAATGCAGAAGACGGTTATCTCAAGTCCACTCCAGCAATAGGTAGTGAAAGGCGGTTGATTCGAGTCCAAGTCATCTAGGATCATGAGGCAACTGTCAATACAAGATAGAGGAAGTATTTAAGGTCTCCTTAGATCTTAAAATCATTTATGCAAGCAGGTTATCACCGTGGTTTGTGAGAAGCTCTGAATTTTGCATCTAGTGTCATCTCTGAAATCTAAGACATCTTCCTCGACATCTACCTAACGTCCCAATCAGCTGGAGACTTTCATTCCATTTGTGTGTGTAGGTTAGATAGTCAACTTTGAGAAGTCCAGGATTTAGAGTGACTTATTGTAATCTATCTATGTGTTTAGATATGTTTGTTTTGAGTGATTATTCGAGTGGGTGAAGTTAGGATAGTCCTCTGTATGTTTTATGCAGTGTTGTCAAAGGAGTGAACCGAGACAACATCAGCATTGTTTTTGTATTTCACTTGTGATAGTGAATTTCACCTTGAGGCAATCACACACCGTAAGGAGTGTAATTTAAAATTTATTTTGTGCAAAGTTTTGTTTACGTTTCCACTGCATGTTGAAGGCAATGTGATAACACTAGCTTCAACATTTCTTTTAACTTTGTAATTTACATCCGAAATTCACATTGTTTCAGGCAACAAATTCTAACAAGTGGCATCAAGAGCCGGTACTTGACACACTAAGTACTCGATCCAGGTGTTGCTTGAAATCCGTGATGGATATTCAGATTAATCAATGTCATCCTCATGCTCTAGATAGCAATGGTGGCAACTATGTCATGTGGAAATCCCGAATGAAGATTTACATCAAATCTATCGATGAAAGAGTATAGATGGCAGTTATTGAAGAATGGAGCCCTTCTAGGATGGAAGGTCCAAATGGATATTTTGTGTTAACTCCAGAATCTCAATGGATAAATGATGAGAGAATAATCTCAAATTTTAATGCTCGCGCTCTGAATGCGATTTTTATTTCAGTCGATGTTCCATCTTCAAGATGATTTGCAATTATGTTACTGCATATCAAGCATGGATCATTCTTTAGGAACATTGTGAAGGGTCTGCCAGTGTAAGGAAGACCAAACTAAGGCTACTCACATCAAAATTTGAAAATTTACGCATGTTTGATGATGAAACTATTTCATCTTATGCTGAAAAAATATGTGAGATCTCAAATCAATCGACCGCTCTTGGGAGTCCAATCTCCAATGAGAACATGGTTAGCAAGTTGCTTCGAACTCTCCCAGAAAGATTCAATATGAAAATTTCTGCAATTGAAGAAGCACATGATGTGGGAACCATGAGTATGAGTGAAGCGGTCAGCATCTTGCTAACGTTTGATATGAACCTGCAAAACCAGAAGGCAAACTCAACTTCAAGAGGAATTGCTCTCCAGACAACAACTGTGTCATCTGATGTTCATGATGATGTTGACAGTCTTCAGGAAATCAACGAGGAAGAGAATCTAAGTGTTGCACTCTTGACAAAGAAGTTCAACTCACTGGTTCGATCCATGAAGAAAAGCCCCCAAACATCAAACCTCGACGGCTGTTTGACTCTTCATCCTCATCTACAAAAAACTCTGAAAGATCACATGTTAAGAAGGAAGTTGCTGACACTGGGAAATACATTGATTCAGTTCAATGTATAGCATGTTCTGGATTTGGTCATTACTCCAATGAATGCCCAACAGCACGAAGAAGACAAAGAAATAATTTCAATGTTGTTCTCAGTGATGAATCTGATGCTAAAAATGATTCAGATGATAGAGTGTTGTTCATCAATGTCATGGAGGAAGATGACCAGATCATTGATGCCCTGAACGGTATTGATAAACTTGACGAACTGGACATTGAAGAATGTGAAGTTGAAGATGAGGTTCTTCCAGATGTTGAAGATAAAGCCACTGAGATCTCTCCCAATACTACTAATTGGTATGAAATGACTCTGCTGGATGAGTTTAATCATACTTCCGAGATCAGAGAGGTTGATCCACAGGAAGAACGCCCCACTGCCTTTCCTGAAGAGCTAAATAATGTTATGAATGAAGCCTGCATTCAATGGACAGCTCAATCAAAAGAACTGAGATTTCTTATGGAAAAAAATCAGCTTCTTAGATAGAAGGTTGTAAGTCTGGAAATTAGACTCACCAGGAGTGATGCTGAAACCGCCAAACTGAAGAAGGAAGTGGAGAGCACCTCAAGAACCTATCAGAAATGGAATCAAGGAACGAATGTTCTAAATGAAGCCTTAACATTGGGACAGACAGACAGGGCTGGACTAGGATTCTCAAACAAAACTTCCATATTTTCCTCAAATAACAACGTTGTGAAATTTGTGAAAGAAAACAACCCAAACATGTCGACAGGGAGTAATGTTGAAGATGATGATCAGAAGCAATGTAAAGGCTCAAAGGTGTAGAAATATGTGTGCCATTACTATCAGGAACCTGGACATATCAAACCACATTGCTTCAAATTTCACGATGATATTGCAACCGGGAGAATAACATCAGAAATCACATCAAAAAACAAGAATTTGATGAAGTCTAAAAAGATGAAGGTCACATGCAATGTTGTGTACACATCACTGAAGGCTAACATTGTCGGAACATGGTACTTCGACAGTGGATGTTCTTGACACATGACCGGCAATAAAGAGTTTCTTGAAGAATATACCACTACAAACAAAGGCAAAGTCAGCTACGGAGGAGGAGCTCAAGGAAACATTGTCAGAAAAGGTACATTGAATGTCAAACATTTTCCTAAGCTTCAGAATGTCCTACATGTTGAAGGATTGACGGCCAATTTGATCAGTATTAGTCAGCTTTGTGACGATGGTATGCATGTCAAGTTTGATAAAAATAATTGTGAAATGTTTGACAAACATGACAAATGCATAATATTTGGTAGCCGTGCATCTGACAATTGCTACCATGCTGACAAAGATGAAACCTGCAACATGACTGTAAATGATGAAACAAAGTTGATTCATCAAAAACTCGGTCATGTGAGCATGGTAAATTTAAAAAAGCTGATTGTGTCTGATGCTGTTCGTGGCCTACTAAAACTGAATGTTGATCACGATGTTGTATGTGGTGCTTGCCAAAAGGGAAAACAAACCAGAATTTCTCACAAAAGCCTGGGTGGTTGTCAAACAACAAGATATTTTCAACTCTACACATGGACATTATGGGACCAGTCGATACAAAAAGTATGAGTGGTAAGAGTTTCATCTTTGTCATTGTTGATGATTTCTCAAAGTATACTTGGGTTAAATTTCTGCAGGAAAAATATGAAACTTTCAAGGTAATCAAAAGATTCTGCCGCACAATGTGTCTGCAATTTGACACCAACGTTGCATGCGTAAGAACAGATCATGGAAGAGAATTTGAGAATTCTGCATTCGATGATTTTTGTGAAAGAAAAGGAATACTACATGAGTATTCAGTTCCCAAAACTCCACAACAAAACGGAGTAGTGGAAAGAAAGAATCGAACTCTGCAGAAAATATCATATGCAATGTTACAGGCCAAAGGGATTTCAAAGAAGCTGTGGGCTAAAGCTGTTAACACAGCTTGTCATATCAGAAACATAGTCTATCTTCGACCAGGAAGAAAGGAGACTCCGTATGAACTTCTAAGAGAGAGAAAGCCAAATCTCAAATATTTTCATGTGTTTGGATGTGTCTGTTACATCCTGAATAACAGAGATCACCTTGGAAAGTTTGACTCCAAGAGCGACAAAGGACTGTTCTTGGGATATGCTCAAAACAGTAGAGTATATCGGGTTCTTAATCTAAGAACTAAGGCCGTACAAGAGTCTGTCAATGTTGTGTTTGATGATCTTGCAGGCCTGGCAACAAGAACTGAAGAAGATGATGTGTCATTTCTCTTACATGAACCAGATATTGCCGAAAAGGAGTCCAGTAACGCTGACAAAAGTCATTTGAAAAGTCTTGATGTCAAATCCAATGTTTCTTCTCCTTCAGTGAAGGAATCAACATCACCTCAGACACCAGACTCAGACTCCTCATCTGAAACCGATGATGAACAACTTTCACTGGCTTAGTATGAACCAAGACGTGATCCTCCAAGGAGAATCAAAAAGATCACCCAAATTCCCAAATCATCGGGGATGGATCTCAAGGGGTCAAAACCAGAACAAAGAGCTCAGCCGATGTTGCTGAATTGGTCAAACAGGTTTGCATGTCAACAGTTATTAACCTTGTGTCCATATATGCTTTCTATCGAATGTTGAACCTAAAAATGTCAAGGAAGCACTAAAAGATGAATTTTGGGTAGAAGCAATGCATGATGCGCTAATTCAGTTTGTTCGAAATAATGTGTGGGGATTGGTTCCAAGGCCTGAAAATAAAAATATTATTGGAACTAAATGAATTTTTAAGAACAAGACTGATGAGTCTGGTAATGTGGTCAGAAACAAAGCCAGGCTAGTGGCTCAAGGTTATACACAAGTAGAAGGAATAGACTATGATGAAACATTCGCTCCTGTTGCTAGAATAGAGTCTATCCATCTGCTACTTGCCATTGCTTGCCACATTGGGTTTATATTGCATCAAATGAATGTCAAAAGCGCCTTTCTAAATGGCATTTTGAATGAGGAAGCCTATGTTAAACAACCAAAAGGCTTTGAATGTCACAAAAAACCAAACCATGTGCTGAAATTACACAAGGCCTTGTATGGGTATGCTCGACTTATGGAGTTTTTGATTGACTTTGGTTTTTCAAGAGGCGTGGTTGATAAAATATTGTTTATTAAAAGGATTCACAAACACATTACTGTTCCACAAATCTACGTTGATGATATTGTGTTTGGTTCCACTTGTTCTAACCTCCTTAGTGAGTTTATTGATGCAATGTGCAGCACATTTGAGATGAGCATGGTCAGCGAATTGACCTACTTTCTTGGTCTCCAAATCAAGCAAGATAAAGATGGGATTTTTATATCCCAAAGTAAGTATGTCAAAAATCTGATCAAGCGCTTTGGACTTGAAGCTACAAAGCCTATGAAAACACCAATGAGATTCTCTGAAAAATTGAGCAAAGACGATGTTGGAGTCAATGTTGATCCAACAATGTACAGAGGAATGATCGGAAGCTTACTCTACTTGACTGCCAGCAGACCTAATATCATATTCAGTGTTGGAGTATGTGCTAGATACCAAGGTTAACCCAAGGAGTCTCACTTGAAGGCTGTCAAAAGAATAATTCGATATGTTGCCGGTACAGTCGACTTTGGAATCAGGTATTGTAAAGATACCAACACCAGCCTTATTGGATACAGTGATTCAGACTGGGCAGACGATATTAATAATAGGAAGAGCACAAGTGGTGGTTGCTTCTTTGTGGGGAGCAATATGGTTTCTTGGTCAAGCAAGAAATAAAATTGCATCTCCTTATCAACAGCTGAATCCGAATATGTTGCAGCTGCTAGTTGTTGTGCTCAGTTGGTGTGGCTGAACCAAATTTTGAAAGACTATGGCATGACAAGTTCCTTGCTGTGTGATAATGCTAGTGCTATTGAAATTTCCAAGAACCCTGTTCAACATTCACGCACTAAGCATATCGACATTCGACATCACTTTATCAGAGACTTGGTGGAAAAGGAGATCGTAAACATCAAATATATATCCAGTGAGAATCAAACAACGGATATTTTTACCAAGCCTCTTGATTTCGAGAGATTTTATGCCTTGAGAAAGTCTCTTGGAATGTGCTCTATTTAATTAGTTCTTTCTGTTTACTGATGTTGAACTCGATGTGAGTATTTTTTTTATCAACATCAGTTGTTTATCATGTTTGTTCTTTAGTTTAGTTATTTCTTTTAAGTATAGTTCAAGATTTACTTAATGAAATTATGGTGTTTCTGCTTTTATTTAACAAAATCAGCTACTTGAAATTCTGTATCTATGTTTGTGAATGAAATACCCGTAAGTCTATAAGGTGAATTATAATTGGGTTTATTCACTGTTTGTCTGTGTTGTAGCTGATGTTGTGATCAAAATTGCAGAGAGACTATATACTTCAAAAAATATATGCATAGAATTATATTATAAATGTGTGTTGTTTTTGTTCCAATATTTCTTTAAAAAAAACAAACAGAAAATTTTCGGGGCCCATAAAGATTCACTTTTTGAATTTTTGTGATAAACACTCGCTCTGATATGGTGTATCCCTATCCATCAATTTTGTATTATTTAAATATTTTTTAAGTGAGTGATGTGACAATTGAGCAGTTCTGATTTTTGAGGGTGAGAGTTATATCAACTCATTTTTGGAAATATTTTTTATTTCTCTCACTCTCTACCTCTCGAAGCCTTTTCGTCTCCCACTCTTGGTCTCTCTTTTCTTCAAGCTTTTTGCAGAATATCAATGGCGGAACCCAAGGATCTCACTGCCATGTTCGGGATGATGAAACAAATGTTCGAGAAGACTATGGGCACTACATCCTCTACCTCTGGTCCTGCTAGAACATCAGCTATCACTCCCTCCGCCACATCAACTCCCGCAATCACTGCAACAGCCGAACTCACTCCAGAAGGACCAAAATCGGAGTTCGACAAACCCTCATCTCCTCCAACAGAACATGCAGACACTGCCATGGATGAAGCCGAAGCTCCTGTCTCTACTCTGGTGCTAAACCCCACTCCGCTCCAGCAAGTCAATCTAGATAAAGAAGAAAACCCTATTGATCCAGATCTAGGGTTACACACTATAGCTTTAGCCGAGAAAAAGAAAAGCTGCCCTACCCGCAAGTCTAAACGACTTCACAGCCAACAAGGGTCTGTCAAGGAAGAGGACGGTGAGGGTTCAAGAAAAAAGGCTAGGAGAACTCTGAAGATGGAGGAGAAACCAGTAAGGTCCCTGAAGGATGAGTTCGATGAAGAGGAGAATCCCCCTGACATCTCTCCAGATAAAGTTGTTAGTGATGTGGAAGCTGATGTTGAACAGCAAGAGAAGCCTATCTCTGCAATTCCAGAAGTCAAAGTTCCTGAAAAGTCTGCGTCTTCACAAGAGATGGTCTCATCTGGCACATCCAAAGAGATAGTCTCTCCATCTCCCACTCATTCAGCCGATGTCAAAGATGATGCTGATTCTAGTGATTCTGAACCGGTCTCTCCTCCAGGTTCTCCTCACGATGTTTTGTCTACTTACAATAAGACATTCTACTCCCAACATGCTAAAACACTTCATAAAACCATTATTCTTCGCCCCACATGTGTCGAAAAATAAATTGATGTGCTTAGTTTTAAGAAGTATGAGATGGATGTTTTCTTGAAAGAAATGGGTCTCTGGAAATCTGTCACTGCATTGTTTTCTTTTAAGCCTGATGTTATTGTTGAATTTTATGCGAATGTGTCTCCTGAGATGGGTGATAAGTCTAAGAGCAAATTTGGGGAGGTTTATATGCGAGATAAAATCTATGTTTTTAACCCCATGCTGATCAACAAATTTTTGGGTCTGGGCAATGATTATGATGTTATTAGCCTAAATTTAATTGATGATATTGTGGGGATTGTGACTGGTGGTTTGGTGACTAAGTGGACTAATAAAATTTCCACTTCTAAGCTCACATTTCTCTACTCTGTTTTACATAAATTGATTGTGTATAATTGGTTACCCACCACCAACACTTCAGTCCTCATTGTTGATCAAGCCATCTTGCTCTTTAAACTTGGCACAAAAATCCTCTTCAATCTCGGAGACTATATTTTTGATTGTATGTTGAAGTCGGCTGCAAAGACAAACACCACCAGCATTTTATCATTTCCCTGCCTCATCTATACCATCCTAATTGACCAAGGTATGAAGCCAAATAAGAAGAAGATAATTACTAAAACTACAACTATCTCTATCATCAAGCCCAAAGGGAATGAAGATCATGTGATCGATCTCCCTTATACCTTCGGTCGAAGTTCAACAGCTGCTTCAAGGGATGTTGGGCATGATGTCACTGCAGATATTGCTCTTTCCCCTCCTTTTTTAGAAGGTGATATCGCGAGTGCCTCCTCGCACTTGGTAAATGTGACTGTGTAGGTCTTAAATTCTTATATCTTGCAGATGGATTCGTTAATTCATCAAAGCACAGTTCTCACAAATGCCATGGTTGAGCTCCGCAATGCTCTTCGAGGAGTCCTTTTTACATAAAAAAGGGAAGTAGCTACTGGTGATGTTGCTGGTGATGATGGTACTGACAGGGAGAAGGGTGGAAAGACCATGGCTAAGGCAAAGGGAAAGAAGAAAATATGATATTTTCTTTATCAAAAATAATTTTATTTCATGTTTATGTATTGTGCTGGACACAATCTTATTTTGGCCTTATTGGTTTTTGATATGCTAGACACATATATTTTTTGTTGTTGGGTATCCACTGTTGGATATTCTTGGATATTTATGTTTTTAATGTTTTTAATCATCAGCATGGGTTGATGATTTTGCTATATATATTGATTCGCATATTTTAGTGTATGATGTTTTATGCTGGGAATGATCTCAACATTTTTTAAAAAAAAATTTGTTGTTTGCTATGTTGAGAATGTTCTCAACATTATATCTGTACAGGGTAAATACCCACTAACCTTGTATATCATGTATAGGGGATTATACCCACTAACTCTGTATATTATGTTACAGATAATAACTTAATGGGGAGCAGACCTTAATGGGGAGTTTTTTGTTTTTAAAAAAAACTCCAATATTTTTGTTTTCGTATTCCGCTGCGGCTCTAATCATATATATATTGAGCTTTATGTTTTGTATAGAAAGGATAAGCTTAAGGGGGAGATTGTTGAGTATGACGTGTTCCAGATGATGTTATCACTTCGTTTGATAACATCGCAATCAATGTCGTATCTAATGTTGTTCCGTCATTCTCGTCACATCGAGTATAACACTCGGAATATTAATCTTATCATTTCCTAGTATTTTGGATTAATTTATTTTAAATTAATCTGAATATATTGTGATATTCATCACATGTTGATTTTCACGTATTTATGGATTTATTAGATATTTTATTTTGATTTAAAACATGGATAATGTTTGATTTTGACTTGTTCAAAATCTGTTCCTAATTTGTAGGGGACGTGATGTTCCCACTCTCCATTAAACACTAACCGCTGCAAGTGAACGTGGGTCGCTGGAGTAACCGCTACTATTGTACGATGTTGAAGAACGTGTGCCACGCAATGCAGAAGACGGTTATCTCAAGTCCACTCCAGCAATGGGTAGTGAAAGGTGGTTGATTCGAGTCCAAGTCATCTAAGATCATGAGGCAACTGTCAATACAAGATGGAGGAAGTATTTACGGTCTCCTTAGATCTTAAAATCATTTATGTAATCATGTTATCACCGTGGTTTGTGAGAAGCTCTGAATCTTGCATCTAGTATCATCTCTGAAATCCAAGACATCTTCCTCGACATCTGCCTAACGTCCCAATCAGCTGGAGACTTTCATTCCAGTTGTGTGTGTAGGTTAGATAGTCAACTTTGAGAAGTCTGGGATTTAGAGTGACTTATTGTAATCTATCTATGTGTTTAGATAGGTTTGTTTTGAGTGATTATTTGAGTGAGTGAAGTTAGGATAGTCCTCTGTATGTTTTATGCAGTGTTGTCAAGGGAGTGAACCGAGACAACATCAGCATTGTTTTTGTATTTCACTTGTGATAGTGAATTTCACCTTGAGGCAATCACACACCGTAAAGAGTGTAATTTAAAATTTATTTTGTGCAAAGTTTTGTTTACATTTCCGCTGCATGTTGAAGGTAATGTGATAACACTAGTTTCAACATTTTTTTAACTTTGCAATTTACATCCAAAATTCACATTGTTTCAGACAACAAATTCTAACAGAAGTCAACCCTCCACCATATGGGTAAGGATTGATACTTAAGTTAGAAGTCACCCTCTACCCTTGAAATAGGGGAAAACATAATTCAAACTATTTCTGACTGCATGTGAAAATATGCATTAGATCTTCAAATGGACTTGATGTTTTTAGTTTAGTTTTTAGTCCCGACTCCAAAAAGGTAAACTTTCATATTCTCACTTGTTTAATTTCAGTTTGTATAAATGTGTATTCAGTTGAGTGATTTTGAATGATAATTTTGTTAATTAAGCATTTATTAGAAACTGGGGTTTTATGAGAATGATAGTGTAGCGCCCCGGTCCCGAAAGAGCGTGGAAATGAGCGCCACGGGGGTGGGGTTTAAGAAGAGGGGAAAGAAAGGGGATTTCAAGGATGATTATCAATGAACGATTCCAAATTGGTTCAGCAAAAGAGCACGATCATCGTAACAAATTCAGAGTTATATATATATATATATCCAAAACATGAGTTTTTGGTCTTGCGGAAGCTATGATACATCAAAAGAAATAATACGATGATCAGAGATTGAGATGAGCTAAGACAACGGGTTAGCTACAAAAGTACACATATAAGCCCCATCACAGCTCATCGTCTGCACGCTCCAGCTCATTGTCCTGAAAACATTTGAGAAAATATTTGGGCTGAGTACTAATGTACTCAGTGGGTTTTCTGAGAAAAACCGAGTTATCAAAAGCATTTGATAAAATAATTATCTGTGAGTATGCAGATGAATCTTAGAAGGTTTTGTAAAGGGAAATGCATCTAAGTTCATCAAAACATTTAACATGAATGTGTTCACCAGTAAACCCTGAAGTGAACCTTGATCCATCAGTAAACCCTGAAATGGACCCACTCACCAGTAAACCCTGAAGTGAGCTAAGTACGACACCCGCAACCACCACTACATCATCATGCGCAATTACCGAGTAAACCCTCAAGGTAATTAAAAGTTCTTTTAGCTAAGAACAGCCAGGGATTGGGTGCGACTCAAACCAAGCAAGACTGTAGCTACTCACATTGACACAGCGCTGGTATATGAGACTCCGACAACCACAGCAAGCAGAACGAATCATTTTACACAGATAATCATATATGCACATTTGTTTCAAAACGAGCTTAATAACTCAAACATAGCATTTTGAGAAAGATAGTATACGCCCACCTTTTGACTATAATAGTCGAAGCTTTTCAGTTCCTACGGAATCGAGCAACACCACAATGATTACATCTTACGGCAAATGATCTACAAGTATCAAAATTCATCTTAGAACCTCCACGAGGTCAAGACTCTCGCAATTATATAGTTTCACATGCTCGTCGGTTAAACCGACCCAAGTTAAACCTCAATAGCTTAACAATTGCCTACTCCGGCAATGAATAATGTCGCAAATCTCAACAATACTAAATCACATAAATGAGACTCAGCAACATCATAGACCTATGGGAGTTTATTAAACAAAGAGACCCTTTTTAAAATACATTTATCTCATTCGAGCATAAATCAAACACTTGGCGTGCGATTTTAAATGACACAATTTAAATCCACGTTAAAACCGATCTTAGCTCAAGGGTCCTCACAACCCTAGCTACTAACTGATAAGGACACTCCTTAGCATCATTGAAGGAGTTAAAAGATCCCTTAATTGATTTCGAATAAGGGCGATTTGAAAATTGAAAATTTGTTGAGCAATCTGCACAACAACTGACTTTGATGATTTATCAAAATTTATCCAGAAGGAATTAGGGGTTGGGCCCTATACCATTAGAAAGACACTTAAGTCTAGTTTCCGGAACACTTTTCGGTGACTCCATACGATAACTAACGAAAAAGTTATGACCGTTTTACTAGAAGGTAGCAAATCTGCCACGAATTTCCGAAAACCGAAACATGACCCAACTTTGAAGATTTTTCATAATTTACTCAGAACGGATTAGAGATTGAGAAATATACCGTTGGAAAGCCACGGAAGTCTAGTTTCCGGAAAAATTTACGGTGTCTCAATCGGACGTCTAACGAGGGAGTTATGCTCGTTTAACCGAAGGGTGGCAAACTGCCGGAAGCGAAGTGCACGGTCGCGCGACTTGCGCGGGCGCGCGACCTGTACGCGCTCGCGCGAGTCACCGCGCTCGCGCGGCCTGTGCGCGCTCACGCTCGTCCCCGCGGTCGCGTGAAACTGAGGCCGAAATTCGTGGGAACGATGACAGACGCCATGATACTCGATATACAATCATTCAAATCATCAAAACACATCTAGAAACTCAACTAACATGCTTTGAATTATAACAAAACACATAATCAACCCATTTCCACCATCTATCATGCTTCAAATCCAAAAAAAAAACACATATACTTCTATCCATGCTTGAACTTGGAAGAGCATATATATATATATATATATATATATATATATGATTTCGAAAATACCTTTGAAGAACAACTAAGCACGAAAAGCTTGAAGAAGGTAAGTGGAACAAGGCTGGAATCAGCTGGGGTTTAGTTGGATCGACGCTTGCAACGACGTAGACGAACACCGAAAGAGAATGGTGAAGAACGGGTGGAACGAAGCTTGAGCTCCTCTCAACAATGGCTGCAACTCCTTACTACTCTCTCTCTCTCTCTCTCTCTCTCTCTCTCTCTCTCTCTCTGAAAATGGAAGAAAAGAAGATAGAATGAAGAAGAAGAAGAAGAAGAAGAAGAAAGGAACGAAGAAGAAGATGAAATGGTGAAAATGGCTATGGTATTTTCATAAATCTATTTGGTTGATTTGGGGGACATGGGTGACGGGAAGGCATGGGAGAGGTGAGGGGAAGGCATGGCCTCCCATGCCTTGAGAGTCAACTTGAAAAATACCCGGTTTAAATACCGGTTGTTCGGTTATCGTGATATTTTCCGTCTCCGGAAAAATCCCAAATTGGATCGAAATGGATGAAATAATTCATTGATTTTAAAACCATAAATTAAATATATATATATTTTTTTTTGAAATATTTTAAATACGCCAAGTGACACAAATCGATAAATCGTTTAATACTCATATTAAAATATATTTGGATTCTCATCGATATGACACGTCGCAAGTTCGGTTAAACCACCAAATTACAGAAATTTTAAAATGACGTAACTCCCATAGTCTATAATTGCAATTAATTATATACAAAAAGGTTCGGGGCACTACAGATAGATTGATGCTTACTTTCTTCTGACTCGACTCAACATTATGTGGTAATTAATCAAGAACTTGTGGATTTAAATGGATGAGTTGTAGGTCGCAATCGAATTTTCTAAGAGGTAATTAGCTATCAAATGGCAAACCCTTATTTATATTCATTGTATAATAGGAAATCCGCATTGTATTGAGCTTGCGTATTTTCTTATTCAATTTCGAGGGGCTCGTTCAAGTAACGGATTCTAGCCAACTGAAAGGATCTTTTCTAGTTTGAAATTTTTTTGTTACAATCCCACATCGAATCATATATAAGTAGAAATTGAAGTATGGGATCAACCTTTCACCTTTATATTTTGTGATGGAGTTAGGACCTTAGTTTCGGTATTTAACAATCGTATCAAAGTAAGGATCATTCGTCATGGGAAAAGGCTACTTGGCATTGTTCGGTGTTTTATTTTACTAAAAATCAGTTTGCAAGTGTATATGGTAGCCTATAGTAACTACAGTGAGCAAGGTCGTATCCTCGGAGACTATCAAAGCAATATCCACTAGTTATTTTATTCAATTACCAAACTTTATCTAGAGAATTCAAAATTAAATGCTTGGTTATGAAATATGAAATCAAACGGAACTAAAATTCAAAGTAACTAAACACAAAATCAAATTAGACTTTTAATCACAAATGGAAGAAGATTCTAGGATTTGAAATACACTTGGACAAGCTCTTGAATAGTTATATTAAACCTATTTTAATTCTATGAATTATAGGACTTGGCATTCCCATATCAGATAAATTCTAAGTGAAGATTTAAATTCCAATTTTTATCTTTCGATGTCAAATTATTTTCTAACTTCTATTACTCTATGGATCAAATTATCCTCATCAATCTACCCATCTCTCAATTTGTTAAATTGAGTGCTACACATTCAAGTGATCAATAATCAATCACTCAATTGCATTCAATGGCCAATCAAATACAATAGATGAATTCAAGCGTAAAAATGCGTAAATAATTCAAGAAAGGAACAACATAACCAATTCAATCACAAAATCCCCAAATGTATAACAAACCCTAGAAAATGAAGACTTAGCAATTAATTACAATACTCTAATCCAAATCATAAATATCCATGACAAAAGTAAAACAGTTAAATCTAGAACAACTTATGCCGATGAGATGGATTGTGCCCTAGCCTCTTCCTTCCAATTGGTCTTCTCAATTTTGTGTATTTTTCTAAGTGTCTAGAACCCCCTCCTTCGTTCCTTTTCATCACCTTTTATATGTGGGGAAGTCAACCCTTAAGATGGAAACGACCTAGATTAGAAAAGGCAAGAAAATAAATCCGCAGCAAAGAGCACGGTCGGTGCTCCTTTTGAAACAAATTTTTATTTTTTATCTTTTAAAGAAGCACGCCCGTGCCAAAATGTCCAAGGAATTTTCAGTAGTTTACAAAGGAGCACGGTCCGTGCTCTTCTCCTTCTTCCCCTACACGTTGTTTCTGCGCTCCGTTCATCCTTTTATCCATTCTCGGTCCATCTTTCCGGCATTTGTTTTTCTTCCAATTAGGATCATCTTCAAAAGTTATCCACAAACCCTATTTTCCTTTCAAAACTCAATAAACTCATGACATGCCAACCTTTATAAAATTCCACAATGAACATGACAAAAAGGCTAGGCATTCACATCAATTACTTATCTAATTCATCCCAAAATGCATATAAACCACATGTTTATCAGGCGTTCCGCGTGGGTTCGGACTGACAGCTATCAAGAGTATGAGTCATCCGCGCACGTCCGATTGAGAGGGCTACTTGATGTCCCATATGGGTCCGAAGTGACAACTACCCAAAGAGTGAGTCGTCCATGACGTCTGATTTAAAAGAGCTCAAGTGTGAGTCGTTCACTTACGTCCAATTTGAGAGGGTTACTTGGTGCCCCATGTGGGTCCGAAGTGACAATTACCCAAAGTGTGAACCGTCCATGAATGTTTGATTTGATAGAGCTACAGTGTGAGCCGTCCGCGCACGCCCCATTTGAGAGGACTACTTGGTGCCCCATGCGGGTCTAAAGTGACAATTACCCAGAGCGTGAGTTGTCCATGAACGTCTGATTTGAAAAGGCCAAAGTGTGAGTCATCTGCTCACGTCTGTTTGAGAGGGCTACTTAGTGCCCCATGTGAGTCCGAAGTGACAACCACTCAGAGTGTGAGCCGTTCACGAACATCTGATTTGAAAGATCTACCGAGAGAGGGATACCTTGTGGCCACTTGGGTTTGGAGCGACAACTACCCAGAGTGTGAGTCTACCTAGTGCCTCACATGGGTCCGGACTGCTGTGAATCATCCGCATATCCGATACTGGTACTTAATTAGAGGTCAATCCTCCACCATATGGGTAAGGATTGATATCTAAGTTAGGAGTCACCTTCAACCCTTGAGCTAGTTTTTGTAATGAAGTTAGGATCTAGGCTTGGGTAACTAACACTTGACGCAAAGTTTGATGGTTTTAATATTATTTTCCATAAAAACAAAATTTATTATATTATAATCAATTGTAATTAATATTTATTATTAGAAATTGAAATTTTAAAAAAAAATTATGCACCCTAACTTTAGAATAATCAATTACATTAACTAAAAAATGAAATTAAAATAATAAAAAATAATTGTAAACCATAATTTGATAGAATAAATCCTTAATAATAATGTAAAATTTAACTAAAGTAAAAGAAATTGAAATTGGATAAAAAAAGATTGGAAGAAAAACCAATAAAATTGTCCGGGAAAAAAAAAGCCCAACATGTAAACGTGGTTCCAAAAGAAACTAATTTGAATCTATTAATCATGTTTGAAAAAACAAAATTGAACCAAAGTTCGACTTTCGAATAATTCAATTCGATTCGAAAAGGTAGATGGCAACAGAATTGGGCATTCGGGAGAGAGCCGAGATAAAGTCGATAAAATCGAGAAGTTTGATGTTGGCAAATTCTTATAGTGGTTAATCCGAAGAAAATATAGTTCAAACTAACCCAAACCTAATAACTCAATAGAACTGACTCGAAACAGAGCGAATGACATCCCTAGCTATTACTTATTACTATTGAATACAACACTTGATCCACTTTTTATACTTCATTCAGCATAGTACACTTTCTTATACACTTTATTTTTCTCTTAATCCCATTGGATAAATAATAAATTCACTTCAGTAAAAATGATATAAATTCACCTCAAATTCTTTCACAAAGACCAAAATTTCAGAGTAAATAGCCTCGACTGAATCGGCATCTCTGCATCCAAATTGCTGGTCCCGACAAAAAACAAGCCAGCAGAAAATCTTTGCTATCAGTCACCTAATGAAGTCAGTTCTCCAATTTTGAATGTTCCGTCTCTATGCTAAGCTGATATGCCTGTAGCTTCTTTCGGTATCAAGAATAGGAAGGTCACCGGGATGAATGTGCACAAAACTTGGATGACAATGCCCACAAGAAGGTTGTCGAAACTTCCTGAGGAGATATTCAAAACTGAAGCGAGGCCAGCACCTACGAACGAGCTCACTGTTGAACCCAAGTTGTTGATAGACATAAAGAGAGCAAATAAAGTTCCTTCGATACCAGGTGGGCAAAGTTGCCCTGATAATATGAGGAATGGCATGAACCTGCAATCACACATGGCAAGATTTGAATATTAATGATTTCATTGGTTTCACTTCTAAAATCTCTGTTCTGTAATCAAAAAACTTGTGAAATATGATGAATGTGCTGGAGAAAACTGAGCGAAATACAAAATGAGCAGGCATGAATTCAGATATCAGCATAGAGTAATTCAAGGCAACAAAAAGAACTTATGATACAAAAAACTTTCATACGTACTTAAATTGATTGATGCCGTCTGATAGAGCTGATCCGAAGATAACCATAACCTTGTCTGATATGCCTAGTGAAAGATTTGATCTCGACACCAGAACTCCATCTAGAATACTCAAAATAGACAACCCGATTTGAGCACACCTGAATAATTTTTAGAACCCCACAAATGAATCGTTGCTAAATTACATGGTGCAAGGGTCTAGTTTTGTCAAAAAAGTCGAGAGAATTTCAGGTAAGGTCTACTTACAGAAGAATCCTACGCAATTTCATTTTCTTCAAGTAGCGATTATAAATAAAGGTCCCAAGCATGAGGCCTAACCATCCTATGACACGAGTCGTGCCCAAGAATGATGCTTCCAATTTGAGAACTTCTGTCTGGTAATAAAACATTATTGTCGAGATGTTTGGGACAGTCACATGTGCCAGGAAAAACCAAGTCATGGGCCTGCACTCCCAGGAAAGTAGGAGCATGAAAGAAACCATCAGTTTACTCATGTCACTGATGAGAAAGAAAGGACAATAAAAGGCATAATAACGATTTTAGTCTGCAAAGAAACCATAATAATTGGTAATAAACACTTCGTACTCACATGCTCAGAAATTCCATGTTTCAGTTTTATCAAGCTTTAGAATTTCAATTTTATTTTGGTAGCATCATCATCATTTATTACCTGACCTCAGCTAGTTTATGTATTATTAGACTGGTCTTTAATATTTAATCTATGAAGAAGTGTAACTACTGTTAGCTTCATATCAGGCAGCAGCCATCATCCACATTTCTTTGTGATTTTATTTCCTGCTGCACAGCAGATCATGGCACAGACAAATATTCATTCTTATAAATTAGTTTTCTATTCACGTATGCCGATAAATTATACATAGGGCACTGAAAGCAAAACAATCCAATTGTTCCAGATAAACTACATATAGAGCAGCTAAAGTGACAAAATTCAACTGAAAATCACTCCCTTCTTACACAAAAGCAACCAACTCAATGAGAATGTCTCAATGTCCTAGTAATTACCTCAAAATGATTGGCCGTCTGAAAGCCCCAAGCAATGAAAATGTGGCAGTTTTCAAAGAATCAAGCCATTTTTCGATAATGAATCCCTGGACTGAAGGTGCTTGAGATTCCCTAGCAGTTACTGGCCCTTGTTTTGCACTTTTCTTCCCCCTCTTTCGCCTAGAAGTACTTTTTCCAGACTTCTTGCCATATATTTTGTTCTGGTTCATCGGATTATCTTCATGAGAATCTTTGCCATTAATTAAGTGGGAGTCTCCATTTGAGCTGGAGTATTCTGAAAGTAGTATTTTATCACCCACTGAACTTTCCTCAACTAAACCACATGAAAGCAGCTGTATGGCTGGTAAAGCTGAAAAAAGCAAAAATATTTTATCTATGGGTATATTGTTAAGGGTGTAACCCCCAATTAAACTGCCACATATTCCTCCAAAAGCCATTGCCATCCAGGACATGGACTGAAGGTCACCAGCAAAAGAGGCCCTGTTCAAGAGTCATAAGACCTTAGTTCATGTTCAGGAAGCCAAACCCAAAATAAAATAGAAATACACAGATAGTTTCATTTACCAACTACCAATATACAAAGGGAAAAAAATGCATAGCATGCCTTCCTTCCTTGATATTAAATAATCATTCAATTTACTTTTTAGATATCTGAATTCTGACATAACCCTGGACTTTTAAGGGTAGATGGCCCAATCTTTGAAACTTGTCATCCTTCTATGTAAGAACCAATAATAGAAGTTAGTGTCAAGTTAGAACTTAGAAGATCAATTCCAGGTTTTATTTATTTAGAAAGAGAGAGGAGAAAATTCAGACTTCATCAACTTATTGAGATTTAATGGCACTGATCATCAACTTAGTCCAACATATTATATATGCACCCTTGGTCATGTTTTCCACATCTGCATTGAGGATTGGCAACATATTTCACTGTGACACAAACAAAGTCATTTACACTTCAAGTTTGAGTAATGTTAGCCAAAGGTCACGGATTATAAAAAAAACCTTGGTTAATAGCAAATAGCAGTTAGTTTGGAGGCCTCATCTTCTATTGCCAATTTATCACATTCAACAGTTGTGTATCTAACAATGAATTTTTTTCTATTCAAGATCTTAAGACATCAGGATACAACATATGCTATACTGGAAAAGGGAGCAGACCACACCTCTCAAATCTTACAGCCTCAGCTATCATGGCATCAATCACGACATCAGCCATTGCAGAGCCCAAGTTTTGTACTGTCAAAAGAATCATGAGAGGCACTCTGGAAGTCCTTGAGGATGTATCAATGCCCAAAATAAGCCATGGGAAAAGAGATAGCAATGTGGAGATTATTAAGTAAGGAATCCTTTTTCTTCCTCCAATTGGTATGCAATCTGACAAAATTCTGCAATGCAAATCATAATTAATGTCCTTAATAGTGAAGTACTAATTATAAAATGCTACATTACTAAAACTTCATAAGTTCAGCAGAACGACAAAGTGCCCCTATAAAAAAATCTGCTTGCATGTAGACAGGAAATTATTAATAGTGCAGCTACTTTTCTCATGAACAAAAGTTCTTAACCAACTTAATAATAACACCTACAGATGCTTGTTATTACAATTTCTAGCATATAGTAGGGAGTTACAATACTCTATCTTGAACAAAGCTTAAATCTTACAAGCTCTTATGTCTAATTTACCTTCTAATCCTTGCTCTTCTTTTTGCCAATTTTCTCTTAC
This sequence comes from Perilla frutescens, assembly GCA_026008535.1. Lineage (NCBI taxonomy): Eukaryota > Viridiplantae > Streptophyta > Magnoliopsida > Lamiales > Lamiaceae > Perilla > Perilla frutescens. The sequence goes on from BRKX01000019.1 coordinate 6,971,821, forward strand.
ACCAAGAAATCGACATATCACATATATTGAATACAATTCAAATTTACATGGTGATGAGGTATTAAACGAGAACAAAACAAAGACGAACACACATCTTCAAATAAAGCTAACATTAATCTGGAAATGCCGTTGCACCCATACCCATAAAACGGTTTGATACTCCAAGGGAAAAAGGCTATTGAGGTCACAAACTGGGATGCTGAAGGTGACAACTTTAGCTTGTCTTTTAGCAGGTATGACACCGCAGTCCATACAAATGATCTAAAGCCCTGGTTCAATAGAATCATATTCCACATTTAGGATGTACAATAAATATTTTCAGATAACACAGGAAAGCACATGCAAACATCATAAGGGTGTCAAATCTTCTCAAATTTGCCAAGTCACCAATTCCAGTTATTTCCTACTGCAACATAGCATATCCTGAAAACAGATTCCCTAATAATGTGAAATTTTTTTGTTATTGGAAAGCTATATCTGACTCTAGTTTCTGTTTAGAACATGAATCATGTGCCAAATAGTTGAAGCTTTTTTATCAGTCAGTGATACGTAAAATGTGTGACTTATAAGTTTCAGTTTGATGGAACCAAGCCCCAAAAGACTGTTTTATTTAGAGAGAGTTCCAGAATAGGCAGTGTAAACGATATATTACAAGGAAATGACTTCACATGAACGATGGAGAAAAGTATCTTTGAATTTTTTGTTAGACTGTATACAAGAACCTCAAGAAACTAAAGTATGATTTAGATAAGACAAAGAATCTGAATGCAATAGACGCTACAGAAAAACGAAATCACGCAATGTAAAGCCATCAGACACGACCATCTCAAATATATTCGCAGTCCGCAGATCACTACTTCTCCAAAATAAAGAAATATTACGGTTACATATGATGACGCTGAGTCCCCTTAACTTTACATCCAAACAAACAAAAATCTCATAAAAATTCAATTGAAAAAGATGACAGGCACGGAAAAAAATAGACAATCAAGAAAATTAGAAAAATGGGAGCGTAGAAAGGGAACCTGGGTGAAGTAAATGAAGCAAACCAGCCATAAAAACGAGCCCCCAAATGCGATCCCTAATTTCTTCAACCAGCTTATCATTTTTTATTTTATTTTTTTACTTCTTTCCGGTGGAGCTAACGGATTAGATTTGTACCACACCCCACCACCCGTCGATGATCTCACGGAGAAATTCAGTTGCGAATTCTGAAGAATTCCCTCTCCCCAATCTTCATCTTCTTCATAAACGTACAAAAAAGCGAATGCAATCGCGGAGGGGATTGAGGGGGATGGAATTTATGGAAAATTTAGGAGATTACGCATGCGATTGCTTCCTTCGTCGTTCGAATTTTATTTTCTCCCTCGATTTTTTGTTCAACGGTTTCTGTTCTGCGTTGTTGACTCCTTGACTTTGTACCTTAATACTTAATACAGAAATATTATAATTTTCTTTACTAACAATATATTTACATTTCGACCTCTAAACTTGTCAAAAATGAAATCATTTAGTCCACTTAATTTAAAGTCAACACATTTCACATGGACATCAGTTAATCCTGAAAATTTAATAAGTATGATAACATTAATTGAGTTTTACCGATTTATCTGAGATTTGAGTGATGAAAATTAGTAATTTAGAATATTATGAATAGTTGAAACTATCAACTTAAGACCAAAAAGATCATGTATGTTTATCTTTTTAATTATTTTTATTAATTTTCAATATAAATTTCTTCATGGATACTAAAATTTTCCAACGTGAGGTTTGATTAGTTTTATTTTTTAGTTGGAGTTGATTAATTAATAATCGGTTCAGTTGATAAAATTAAAACTGAGCATAAATCTTGAAATTAAATGTTGGTCCCATAAGTTCTAAGAACTTATATAAACCCCCCAAATACCTCTTGTGTTAACAGATAAACATGTTATTCCAAGTAACATGGACCGTAAATGACTCAAAACATATTGTTCGGATATTATTTTAACTGACTTAATATATATTGATTGTACTAAATTGAAAAGAGACTAAATTAAAAATTTAGTATATTGGACATTTCTTATATATATATATAAATTTGATCCCATGATAGGTTTTTATCTCATTTATAATATAATTATAATCATTTTTTTACTAATATAAACTATGTACGATTATATATTGCAAATATTAATTATATATATATATATATCCAATTTTGTATGCGTTTAAGTTCATATATTATTCACTGTAATTGACTACTTTTTATTGTTATTTTTAGAGGACAACGTAATTGACAAGTTGTGGATGAATACATTCCACATCTATTGTTCCTGAAAATTTAGTAAGTATATATGATAACATTAAATGAGTTTTACCAATTTTTAGAGCGTTAGGATAGGTTCATATTCATCATTATGAAAGATGAAAATTAATATTTTATAAAATTATGAATATTTGAAAGTTGAAACTATCAATATAATATCAAAAAAAACAATGTAGGTTGATTTTTTTAATTATTTTTATATTAATTTTCAATAAATATTTCTTCATAAATTATGTTACTAAAATTTTCTAATATATGGGTTGATTAAATAATAATCGGTTGAGTTTGAAAAAAAATTAAAATTGAGTCTAAATCTTGAAATTAATTTTTGGTCTCATAAGTTCTAAGAAATTATATAAACCCCCAAAATACATTGACTCTCGTGTTAATCAGTAAACATGTTGTTCCAAGTAACATGGACCGGAAGTGACACAAAATATATTGTTCGGGTATTATTTTGATTGATTTAATACATGTTGTATCAAATTGAAGAGAGACTGAACATAGTGTAATATAATAAAATATTAATTTTTCCATTTAAATTGTCAATTCCATGTACAATATACTATTTTCATTGTCGTGATTATACATATAGATACAAAAATCTATAATCAAATTCATTCTGATGATTTGCATAAATGAGAAAAAGGATGTTAGAGCGAGGAACACCGTATGGATTGTGTTGGTCTTCTTTTCGACGCCCAAGTTAGAAATCAAAATTAATAATAATAATAATAATAATAATAATAATAAATAATTAAATACAAAAGGGTAAGAATAGTAACATCAATGGCCCTCCATCTAATGAATAAATCTCATATTTATCGTAAGAATTTTAGATTGAATAAATCATGCCCGTCTTCTAGGAGTTATTTCTCTACTTAATTACATAAAGTAAGGCATGATTCATTTAGTTAAGTTTTTGTCATGTCAGCATAGCATATGCAATTTCATTTTAAGTATTGCACGCATTTTATTAATTTAAGATAATTATTTATAAGCAAGGCGCGTAAGAACTTAAAATTATCCATGTTATTTTTTCTATATGTTTTACTGAATGTATATGATGTCACAGCATAGCATAATAAGAGTTTTGGGGCTATCACGCAGAGCTTCAGGCTACTAGAGTTTCGAGCTATTACTTAGAGCCTCCAAGCTATATAGTATGTCAACGGACTGAACAACTTTAATATTCGCATATTATTTTGTTTGATATATATAGTTTGGATAATTAGATACTCCCCACTGAGTTAGTAGTATTCACCCCAAAAATCACTTATCTTTTCATCTTTTCAGATGTTGTCTCCCCAAAAATCACTTACTTTTTCATCTTTTCAGGTGTTGTCTCCCCCAAAAACCACTCATCTTTTTATCTTTACCACTTATCTTTTCATCTTTCCAGGTGTTGTCTCCCCAAAAACCACTTATCTTTTCATCTTTTCAGGTGTTGTCTCCCCCAAAAATCACTTATCTTTTCATCTTTTCAGGTTATCTTTTCATTTTTTCAGGTATTGTCTCGGGTGATGCGCAGCGGGCAAGATGCGATGATGGTGGTTAAGTGGTCAAGTATGATTAAAGGTGAATTATTTTTAGTTTTAACTTTATTTTATATAGTAAATAAAGTATTTTATTAATAAAAATCATGAATAACGTGTATTTTTCTAGTAAAAGTGAAATTAGGGCGTTACATAATAATGTCTTCAATATAGGACCTAGCACATCCATTAGACATAACGGAAAATGCCATCAAAATAACTCGGCCCTGATTGAACCACCCATCGGAATTGAACATCAAGCGTTCGGCTCGAGGCCTGAACTGAAACTCCCATTGAAGGAATCGAAAGCTTTGCTAACTCAGATTCTTGGAGTATCAGTTCCCCTTAGGACTGTTCTGACCAGCTTCACATATTTTCACCATTCGTAGAGGAGACCAACCTCGTGGGGATGCCATCAAAGTTCAACTTTTCATCTATGAAATTATTTAATGGGACTTTCGACCCTGACGACCACATATCACTCGGTATAAGCGAAAGATGTTCATTGCCACCATCCCCAAAAGTTTGAGAAAAGTTGCAATGTACAAAGGCTTCGAGTCTTGCATGTCCGAACCTACCTTAGAATGGTACACTACCCTTCTAAACTTGTCCATAGCATTGTTTAATTTGTCCAACTCAATGACATGTTCGTGGAGCAATTCACATGTAGCAGGAAGATCGAAAAGTAGTCAAACAATCTTTATATCGTGGTCCAGTGACCCGACAAATCTTTGAGAAACTATGTGGGTCACTTCAACAAAGAGAAGGTCGCACATCACTATATAAACCTTTAGAAAGGACTTGAAATGAGAATCCGACCTCTATAAGGAGCTAATGAAATACCCATAATATCATGGAGGATATTTTAGCAAAGGTTCAGTGCAGATCAAATGGGAGAAAGACGAAGGAAACATAACTCGACTCTGTTCATCATCTTTTTCATGATCTCTTTCCCACCCTCCTCATCCTCTCCTCTTCTCTGCCAAATTAAAAGACCCAAAAGCTTGCAATTAACCAAAATGGATCCAGGCCAGTGGCGGATCCAGAATTTTAAGATTGGGGGTACGATATACAAAAATGTATAAATAAATACTCTTCAGAGTTTAAAATCTTTAATTCAAATTATTATTCTTAATTTTAAATATCTAAGTCCAAATCTCAATTCAAAATTAAATCTCTTTCATACTTGTAAAATTCAAACCATATGCACATAAACTCAAATTTTTAATTCAAACACAAATCCCTAGTTTAATTGAAATTTTAATTAGACGATAAATAAATAAATAACATATAAGCAACACTAAACATAAATCAGAATTAAGAAAATGAATTAATAATATTGTAACACAAATTTTTGTATTTAATTTAATAAAACACAAAACAGTGTACAAATAAATTGATTTCGGATCAAATTTATATTTTTGGATCCAATCTCTATTTATCCTCTGATTAATCACTCTATGAACGATCTTCAAACAGTCTTCAAAGTTTTTGGGGAAGATTTATTTCCTCGATCTTCTTTGACTTGGTATTTGGTCTTTGAAAACGTTAATTCGGAGGGTCGACGCCTTATTTCCGGATCAAACGTTGATTTTAGGTTGAATTTGACGAAGAACGCTTTTGTCTTCCTTGCTTGTGGATCAAACGCCGTCTTCGGGATGAATTTGGTGAAGAACGTCTTTGAATGTCACAAGAACGCCTTGAATATCTTTGAGAATTTCACTTATGGAAGTTTTCAAATTCTTGAACTCTTCAAATGACTTCTGGTGTGATTTTCATTCTCCATATGGCCTCTATTTATAGGTGTAAGGAGAGAGAAATTCAGAGATTTAGGGCTGAGGTGACGTGATTTGATTGGCTCCTCAATATTTTGGACTTATCTTTATCAAATCCTTGATTTCTGCACAGATTTGACACGTGTCGACTTCCGATTGGTCGAGATTATCCACATATTTAAATATCAACATTTATTTATTTAATTTAGGAATTAATTCATGTAAATCCCTAAAATATAAATAAATGATAGACTTTGATATTTAAATATTTATCTCCAAATAGTAAATATCAATATCTTTTTATTTAATTTAGGAATTCATTTAATTAAATTCCTAAAATATAAATAAATGATATAATTTGATATTTAATTATTTGCATGGCATAATTTAATTTAGCCATTAAAATTTATCCGTCTACAAATGCCCCTTTGAGACTTGTTCATGGACAATTTGCCTTGGAAATGAATTAGTCTCAAATTTTGAGATTTATTAGATAGTTTTAACTCATAACAAGGAGCCTTGATTTTTTTTTTTTTAACTTGTTAGATAGTTTCAACTCGTATCAAGGAGCCTTCATTTTTATTTGAATTTATAGACCTTTTATACTCGTGTCAATGAGTTTTTTTTTTAACTTGTATAAACCATTGATGCATCTCCAATTATATAGTAAATAATGGGCCGAGCTTGAAGTTGCTGAACTTTTAAAAGCAAACACATCGTGACTTTCTCAAAGGGCTAATAAGCAATGTTAGGCCCAATTCCCTATTTGCATTCCCTTAGTTGACGCTCTAATCATAGACCAATTAGATGTTGGGCCAACAATTTACTTCTAAATCCATACTTTAACTCCTCAAAGCCCAGATCACCATACACCCTTCTTGAATCAGATATGCAACGAGATCTGCGAAGCTTCCGTCTCGTTTTCAGCTTGAAAGAATCCTATTCGAAATTCAATTCTTATCCTCTCAATAGATTCCTTGCAAACTAGGAGATATCTTCCCATTATTTAATTTGTTTTATAATAGGAACCCATGCCAAGACATCTTTTATTCCCTGAATCAAACGCAGATTCCTTTCCAAATTAGGAAACATTGAATGCTAGGAATATCTACAATGCGTAACTAGGACTCCTCAGATCTGTGGCACCTCAACGAACTCCTACTGCCGATGGGATCTTCAATAGCAGCATCAAATATATATCGTAGCATGAGACTGATTCTCATCAAATTATCTCCTTTCATGAAAAGAAGTATTATGATATACTTCAAGTGTTTAAACTTATCAAAATCTTACGTGTTAGCTTTAAACTTTGTCTTCTTCGCCAATTAGGATACTTAATCAAAGCCTATAAATACCCCTCACTTGATCCTTTCTCTACAACATAAATCTGCAACGATAATCTTAGGGAAATTCGGAAATTGTCTTTGAAGTCGGAGAAAACAATATCGTCGTCGACGTTGCATCACCCTTGTTCACGCTGTTGGCTCTCATCTTGTAATTTTCAGCAGCATATATATATATATATATATATATATATATATTGCATGTTCCCTCTATTTTGAAGCTTCTATTATTCTCATGATGTCCACTATGTTTCTTTTTCTTCTTGCAGACATCGCCGAACATTGACGAGCTTATCATTAGCCCAAAAGACTTTAGCAACTGTCAAGCATTTTGAGGACTCAAAGGTATTTTCGAGAATTGCTCTTCAACAATTTATCCGCCTGCTTGATAAAATATCTAAAAGTTTTTTTTTACCTTATCAAAGCCCATGAGCTCCTTTTTCGTATTCTCTGCTTTATTATTTTCTTTCTCGAAAATTGTAACTTTTTTTTTTTTTTTGCAGAGTTCTTTGCAATTTCATTTTGCCTGGAGTGTCTCAATTCCAACTTGCGGCCACGATATTCAAGAACGCTTACGGCTCAAGGGATTTTCGCCTTGAGTCCTTAAAACTTAAGGGATTTTCGCCTTAAGTTCTTTAGTCTCGGAGTTCCAGCAGCAGCTCACGGCTCAAGGGATTTTCACCTTGAGTCCTTAAGACTTAAGGGATTTTCACCTTAAGTTCTTAAGTCTCGAAGTTCCGGCAGCAGCTCACGGCTCAAGGGATTTTCGCCTTGAGTCCTTAAGACTTAAGGGATTTTCGCCTTAAGTTCTTAAGTGTCGAAGTTCCAGCAGCAGCTCACGGCTCAAGGGATTTTCACCTTGAGTCCTTAAGACTTAAGGGATCTTCGCCTTAAGTTCTTAAGTTCCAGAGTTCCAGCAGCAACATTCACGGCTCAAGGGATTTTCGCCTTGAGTCCTTAAGACTTAAGGGATTTTTACCTTAAGTTCTTAAGTTCCGCAGTTCCAGCAGTGGCTCATGGCTCGAGGGATTTTCGCCTTGAGTCCTTAAGACTTAAGGGATTTTCGCCTTAAGTTCTTAAGTTCCGCCATGGTTTGCTTCAAAGATGTTACTGATTCTGGGAACACCTACTTGACGATTATGGATTACGAGCGGCAACCTACAGAGAAAGTGACGCGATTAAGAGTGCATAGATCTCTCATTGGCTCATTTGCTCCTATCTGGCCCCAGTTCACGAATCACTTGCGCAGGAAAACTTGGACTCGAGAGGTTCCTTTTGCCAAAGCATCTTCAGCGTGGGTTTTGGAATCATCACATCGTCGCCCAACTAGTCAACCTAGTTTATTGCTGACACTGGGACGTAGAATTGTTGAAGATGGGGCCACATGGGGAGACAATGTGAATTTTGTTGGAGAATTTCACTACTTCTATGGATATTGGGAATGGACTGAAGATATCCTTAGTCGATGTGAAAGTGAACTTCGCCAAGCGGGTATCTTTGATTCTGTGTATGCTTCTCTTTTCACCTATGATCGGAGTACAGAGATCATGAAAGCTTTTTGTGAGGCTTGGTGTCCTTCGACAAATACCTTGTTGACTTCATCTGGTGAGCTGTCGATTTCTTTGTGGGACTTACACTTTTTGTCCGGGCTTTCGGTATACGGAGCATTTTATGATGAGGTAGTGCCTTGCACAGAAGAACTTAAGGGTACAAATCGAGAAGGTGACTTACATATTCCCGCCTCCTGTAGTTCTTTGATTCATGCATACCACATTGTTCGTGCTGAAGCAGGTTCAGTTACCATTGAGAACTGGATCAAATTTTGGTCTAAAAATCAACCAGTGTATCAAAGGCCTCCCCACGTAAGGAAAGCAAGACGGCACCTCAGTCAACTCATAATCCAACTGGTGATTTGAAGGCTTATAAACCTTGGACCAGCATAGAAACGGTCCCTTTTGTGCGTCTTGGTATTAAAGAGAAACGATGGAAAGAAGCATATTTGGCCGCCCACATTGCTTGTTGGCTCTGCTGCTTTGTTCTTCCTGATGGTGATGGGAACTTGATTCGGCCAGATACTTTTAAGATGGCAAGTATGATGGCGGCTGGGAAAAGAGTGTCTCTTACTATTCCAGTTTTGACTAGCATCTATAGAGGTTTGAATAATATATCAAATTCTTTAGATCTTTCAACAGCATTCCCAGTTCACTTTGTCTATAGTTGGGTGGCACATTATTTCAAAACACATTTTCTTTTTGAGCGAAAGACGCACACCTCTAGAATGATTCAGTATTCAGGTGAAGGAGGCGCGAGACAATATGACTTTTCCAAGGCCCGCAAGCGAATCTTCCAAGGAGATATTTCTTGGAATTGCACAATGTTAAAGATTATGTCAAATCTTTTATTGATGATGATGCTGCGAGTGAATCTGAACAGTGTTTCTTCATGGCCATTCGTTCTAACTATCTCATCAGAAGGCTGAGTAAATGCTTTGTTGTTGAGCCATATAGTCCACATCGCTTTAGTCGTCAGTTCGGGTTTTATCAAATCATACCCGGTGTTCTTACCCAAGATATTCGTGAAGCTCCTTTAGATGACAGGTTCAAATACTGGCGTATATGCATGAGACGCTATTCTAAATTGAAGGTCTGTTTTGATTGCGAGTGCAAAGAGATTCTTATCACCTGGGTATAAGAGTTGGTGGGATCAAACATACAGAAGCTTCTTGGAAAAGAAAATTATGACTTTGATTCTTCACAAGACCGATGAGGCACCCAAGAGTAAAAAGAAAAATACCAGTCCTCCCAAGAACAACACCCCTGAAGGCAAGAAGAAAGCTGAAGCAGTGAATCCTCCTAAGGACAACACTCCTGAAGGCAAGAAGAAAGCTGAAGAAGTGAATCCTTCCAAGGACAAGCGGAAGATGGCTTTGTGTCTTCTAGACGATTCTACCAGCAACAATGGCGAACATCATTTTAAGAGACAAAGGAAACATGTGGCATCTGTTGAAGATCATGCCGAGAGCAGTCGTCATCATACATCCACACTTGAGGGGTTTTTTTTAAAATCTTTTACCTTTCTTTTTTTCATTCCATTTCTTCATTTGACTCATTTTCTTTCCTCTTTTTTTTTTAGCTGGAGAGAGAGATATTTGGGGATGATTTAGAAGACTTGCGGAACAATCATGAGACAGTGGATTTTGATAGGTTGCTTGAACCTCAATCTGATGAACTAATCAAAGCCAAGCCAGTTCCTCCTCTTGAAGCCATTTCTGAATTCAATGTCAAAGCTCTTTTTGACAAACATCGCAAGTCGTACCTTCAAAATTGTTGGAGTGAACTTCGTAACAAAGTATTGAGGACCCCGCCTGAATTCATGTCATCTATTCAAGAAGAAGTACTTGGTGGATTCTCACAAATGAAGGCTTTCTCTGGAGACTTTGACATGTCCTTTATAGAGAAAAGTTTGGGCGAGCTTTTCACCACAGCTGCTGCTTATGATAAAGTGAGGTCGTCATCTTTTGAGTCTGAAGGGCTTTCTACCCAATGTCTTGAGGAGATTAAATGTTGCATTCGTAATGCCGAGACTAGAAGCAATGAAGAGATTGGTCAGATACAGTCCATTGAGGAAGAACTTGCTGATTTGGAAGAGCGACATACAGACTTATGCATGTCTTTGAAAGAACATCAAATCTCTCATGATGCTACTCAAAAGGAGATCAAAGGATTTGAAGAAGAACTTGCCAAACTGAAGAATGTGTCCGAGAAACAGACAGCCGAGAAAGTAGAAGGCACAAAATCTCTTTTAGAGTCAGCCCAGAAAGCTTTGGAAGATCAAGATCCCTTTGCTTAGATCTTTATTTAGCTTGCTGTTTTTTTCTCTCTCTTTTTTTTTGAACATTTGGGCAATGCCTATAGTTGATATGAATTCTTTTGTGGTTTTATTAAATCAATACATTGATTCTTTTCCACTTTGAGCCTTCAAATCCTTTAACTATGATCAATCAACTGAAATTATGAAACGCAAATTATGACTGAACTTAGAAATATCTAAGCTGCCTACGTACCCTTTTTGAAAGGGATCAAGTCAAAACGTAGTTCAAATGATCGATTTGTATTTTGTTTTGGGGGGGTGCCGTACACAGTTTATACTCATGCGGGTAAGGAGTGAATATTCTTTAACCACTATAAACAAAGTGGGTGTTTTATATTTTAACCACATAGAACACATTTGGTGGGATAAATAACAGTTTAACCACATAAATTTAACTTTTGGTGGGAAAGTTAGCAGTTTAGCCATGTGCACATTCTTTAGTGGTTACCGTACGCAGTTTATACTCATGCGGGCCAGGAGTTGGCTTCTCATGTTCTCCCTTTAAGGATAATAATACTTCAAGAATTTCCCATTTATCGGGCCAATTCTTACGTTATCTTCAGAGATCAATTTGTAGGCACCATTTGTGTAGACTTCTTTAACAACATATGGACCATCCCATCTTGACACAAATTTGTTTCCGACATGATGAGTGATGATAATTGGTCTTCTCACAGCAAGGACCAGATCTCCAACTTGGAAAGAACGTGAGCGCACTTTTTTATTGAAAGCTTTTGAGAGCCGAGCTTGATAGCATTCCAACCTTTGTCGTGCCTCCAATCGCTTTTCATCCAAAGCTTCCAACTCTTGAAGACGTAAGTGTGCATTTTCTTCTTCAGTTAATCCTTCTTGGATAGCAATTCTGAGAGATGGAATTTGTTGCTCAAGCGGGATGACGGCTTCTACTCCATACACTAGTGAATAGGGAGTTGCTTGTGCGGGCGTTCTGTGAGTTGTTCTGTACGCCCATAATGCTTCACCAATTCGCTCATGCCAATCACACTTTGATTTTGCAACTACCTTTTTCAATAAGTTACACAACGTCTTGTTAAAAGCTTCAGCTAATCCATTTGCAGCTGCATTATACATGGATGATTTTCTTTGCTTGAAATTGAATTTCTCACAGAGTTTATCTATCAATACATTACTAAAGGGCTTCCCATTATCAGTGATGATGTATCGAGGGACCCCGTAGCGATAGATAATATTGGACTTGATGAAGTAGGCCACATTCTCCTTCTTTACTTCTTTCAAAGGTACTGCTTCAGCCCATTTTGAGAAGTAATCTGTTGTATAAGTGCCCTCCAGAAGATTTTGTCATGGGCCCCACAACGTCCATGCCCCAGGTATCAAAAGGCCAAGAAGTGATTGTATGATGCAATGGCTCAGGTGGTTGATGGATGAGATTTGCATGGAATTGACAAGGTTGACATCTCTGCGCATAGTCCAAGCAATCTTTTACCATGGTTGGCCAGTAGTAGCCCATTCTCTTAATTCGGAAGTGCAATTTTGGGCCGGATTGGTGAGCACCACAAACACCAGAGTGTGCTTCTTCCATAGCTTTTGCGGCTTCTTCATCACTTAAACATCTCAAAAAGACACCATCAAAAGACCGTCTATACAGTGTGCCTTTGAAGTATATGAAGCGAGCAGCACGATGACGAACATCAATTCTTCAACGTGGATCATCTGGTAACCTTTCATACTTCAAGTAATCAACAAACACTTGTCTCCAGTCTTCTTGTTCAATTTCAAACACTTCCACGACATTATTCTCATCTTCTTCGCAATCTTCATCTTCAAAGGCAGGTGGTATAACCTAATTTTTACAAACGGGTATGAGAACTTTGCCATCGGCCATGGCTATTGTGGATGCAAGCTTAGCCAATGCGTCTGTTTGTTTATTTTCTTTTCTTGGTACATGTTCAATTTCCATATTTCCAAGCCATCCAATCATTCGTTGGGCATACTTGATGTATGGTAGTAACTCGGGCTTTTTGACTTCATATTGCTCATTTATTTGATTGACCACCAATTTGGAGTCTCCGTAGACCTTCATGTGCAATCTTTTTGTATATACTGCCATCTCCAATCCGAGGATAAGTGCTTGATACTCAGCTACATTATTGGAGCAATTTTTTGTTAGGGTAAAAGAGTATGGCAGTACTTCTCCTTCAGGTGTCACAAACACAACTCCAGCACCGGCTCCTTCTTTATGGGCTGCACCATCAAAATACATAAGCCAAAGAGGAGAGATTTCAACTGCAAGTGCGTCTTCATCCGGGAGGTCGTCAGTGAGTTCTCATTCAGCGGGGATTGGATGATCAGCTAGAAAATCTGCCAAAACTTGTCCCTTCACAGCCTTTTGGGGGACGTATATGATCTCAAACTGTTGCAGTTGGAGATACCACCGTGCAAGCCTATCTGACAGAATGGGTCTTGACATTACATACTTTAAGAGATTTGCTTTAGAAATGAGACGGACTGTGTGAGCTTGGAAATAATGCTTTAATTTCTGAATGGAGAATATCAAAGCCAAACATAACTTCTCAATTGGAGAATACTTCAACTCATTTGGCGTCATCATTCTACTGAGGTAATATAGAGCACTCTCTTTGCCATTCTCATTTTATTGGGCAAGTAATGCCCCCACAGACCTTTCTTGAGCAGCAATGTATAAAATCAACGGGCGACCTGCCACCGGTGCCACTAACACGGGAGATTTTATAAGATAGTCTTTAATGCTTTGAAAAGCATTACTGCAAGACTCATCCCATTTAAATGGCACACCCTTCTTCATGATCCGGCTGAATGGTTGACACCGACCAGCTAGATTTGAGATAAACCTCCGGAGATATGCCAACTTTCCTTGTAGGCTCTTTAACTCGTGAAGATTACGAGGTGCAGACATCTTCATTATTGCATCAATTTTGGCTTTTTCAATTTCTATTCCCTGGTGGCGAACAATGAATCCAAGGAATTTTCCAGACTTCACTCCAAATGCGCACTTCAGAGGATTCATCTTTAGTTGATATTTTCTGATTCGCTCAAAAATCATCCTCAAGTCTTCTAAATGGTCACTTCGCCGTTTTGACTTTACTACCACATCATCCACATAACATTCAATGTTTTTGTGGAGTATATCATCAAATATCTTCTGCATAGCCCTTTGATATGTAGCACCAGCATTCTTTAGTCCGAATGGCATCACTGTGTAGCAATATATCCCTTTAGGGGTACGAAATGCCGTCAGCTCTTCATCTTCTGGAGACATCCGAATTTGGTTATAACCAGAAGATCCATCCATGAAAAACAGTGCTTCATGTCCAGTGGTAGCATCAATCATCAGTTCGGCGATCGGTAGTGGGAAGTCGTCTTTTGGGCATGCTTCATTTAAATCTCTGAAATTAACACAAACTCGAATTTGCCCATTTTTCTTTCTCACAGGGACGATGCTGGATATCCAAGTCAGATATTTAACTTCTCTGATGAATCCAACTTCAATGAGTTTGTTTACTTCAGCTTCAATGAGTGGGATCAAGTCTGGACGAAATCGCCGTTGAGCTTGCTTGACAGGCCGTATCTCCTTCTTTACTGCTAGATGATGTACAGCTATCTTTGGGTTTAATCCAGGCATCTCTTTGTATGACCAAGCGAATACATCTTTGAACTCTTTTAGCAGTTCAATATATGAGTGTTCTTCATCGGCAGTCAAAACTGCACTTATGTAGGTGGGCATTGGGTCATTTTCATCGCCCAAATTGATTTCTTTCAATTCATCGACAGTGGACTTGACACCTTCTTCGAACTGAGGAGGGGCTATCTCTGCATCTTTCTCTTCGACAGTCACTTCTTCACTTGAGGTAATGTGATGTGATGAGGCAATCTCTTAATTCATTTCTTCGGGACTTTTGAACTCTATGCATTTTCTCATTGTTCCGTCCCTTCATCTCACCCAAATTATATGTGCCACATTATTTGTCTTGATCACACCCCTTCTAACCAGGTGGGAGATGTCTCGATGCAACTGGTTTTGAACATCACGAGGAATCGTGTTTTGAACACCACTGGCAACATAGTAAGATGAAGCTACACTTTCTCTATCGGCTTCATCTTCAACGTGTTGCGTAAAGATGACAGTCTTTAACTTGGCTTTTAGTTCTCTTCCACATGACACAGTCAATGTAGTGCGTCTCTTCATGCGGGAAGGGATCAAACTCCTCATCTTTTGAGTTACTCGAGGTTTATCAAATCCATTTGAACTTTCAACTTTTGTGATCTTGCCATCACGTTTTCTACCAAGCCTCTTAAAAACAAACACCCTCAGAGACTTACCAAGTCTCTTGAAAACAGATGTCCTTGGAGTTTTCTTTTTGTATTTGCCAATTGCATCTTCTGTTGACGAAAATTCTCCTTCAAAGACATGGTTTGTTGTAGCCCTTTTGATGGTGATGCGAACGGGATTTTGTGGGACGAATCCCAAACCTGCCTTAGTGTTTGGAACAGCATGGCCGTTCTTCTTCAACATTCTTTGTGTAGCATTAAGTCCATAGTTCTGTTGATCTACAACTTTTGAATGGGACTCCGTCACATGGCTTTCTTGTGGACTATATCCAGCTTTAACAAGAAGTTTAAATGCTTTTGGGCCGAAATGCTGAGTGGCATCACCATTAATACTTTCTCCATGTTCAATAGCACTGCCTTGTGTTGGTCGAACGAATCCTTTGAGTGGTGGTGGGATTGGCTTCTTTGCATCAATTTTGGTCAGATGCAAAGTGAGTCCTTCCAATGATTCTGTTCCAGGTGTTTCTTTCTGGATCTTTTGGCTATTTTCAGGTTCTTTTTGATGGATTGCTATCCCTTTTCCCGTATTTGTGTTAGGTAGGTAGTATTTTGAATCGGCAAAGTATGATTCAGCTTCTGTGAAAGGTTTGTGGTCACCAACTACTGTCTTTACAACTCCATCCCGACAATACTTGAAGCATTGATGCCATGTTAAGGAGATAACTCCATTCTCATGTAGCCATGGTCGTCCAAGAAGCATGTTATATGAAGTTTTGGCATCAATCACATGGAACATTGTGGTTGATTTCATATCATCCATTAGTAAATCCAACCTTATGGCACCAAGAGCTCTTTGTCCTTCATGGTTGAATCCTTGAATCATCAACCGGCTACCTGAAAGATCCTCCGTAGGAATTTCTAATTCTTTCAATGTTCTCAAAGGCAAGATATTTACTGCAGATCCTCCATCAATAAGTATTCTATTGACTCGTTTTTCACATGCATAGCCATTCATGAACAAAGGCCCGTTGTGAGGATCAGATCCAAGCTGCAAATCTTCATCGGTGAATGTTATTGCAGATATGCAGTCATTATCAGCCACATGAGTCTCTTGCTTATCATCTTCTTCATCATTCACAACATTACTAGACTCAGTGATGATAATATTTGCAGTGGCATCATCTTCTTCAAGTGATATTTTCCCTTGACGAGCTAGTTGCATAATCTTATCTTTAAATATGAAGCAGTCATGAATGGCATGTCCAACCAATCGATGATATTTGCAGTACTTTGGGTCATCAGTTCTCCCTGCTTCGTTGGGACGCTTCATTTCTGGCAATTCAATGAGTCCTTCTTTGAGTAAGTCATCGAAAATCCCGGAGACATCTGAATCCAGGAATGGATATTGTTTTTGTTGCATCTCTTTCAGAGTCATCCTCTTTTCTTGCTGATCATTCTGCTTTGTATCTTTGTCAGCATCCTTTCTGATGAACTTGATGGATGTCGCTTTTGTTGCCATAGACTCTTTCTTTGGTGCTTTATCGAAAGACTTGGCACTCCTCTTGAAATCTTGCCTTTCTTTGAACTTGCGAGATTCTTGCATTGGTGTTCCATCAATTCCGCTTGCTGCCATATTTAGCTCCATGTCATGAGCTCTGGTAGCTAGTTCTTCAAAAGTTCTTGGTTGAATTCCTCGCATGATGTATTGAAGGCCCCAATGCATTCCTTAAATACACATTTCTATGGCAGATGCTTCAGACAAACGATCTTTGCAGTTGAGACAAAGATTTCTCCACCGATTGATATAATCAATCACAGGCTCTTCTTTCCATTGGCGAGAACTTGTGAGTTCCACCGTACTGACTGTTCTTCTAGTACTGTGAAAGTGATTGAGAAACTCATGCTCGAGCTGCTCCCAATTGTCAATTGAGTTAGGCTCCAAGTCTGTATACCAGTCGAATGCATTTCCTTTCAGAGAGCGAACAAACTGCTTGACCAAATAATCTCCATAGGTTCCAGCATTATTGCATGTTTCAACAAAATGGGCTACATGTTGTCTTGGATTGCCCTTTCCATCGAACTGTTGAAACTTTGGGGGTTGATAACCTACAGGCATCTTCAAGTTATCGATCCTTTGAGTGTAAGGCTTAGAATAGACCGTCATTGACTTAGAACTTTCACCGAACCTATCTTTTATGGTTCCTTCAATGAACTCCTTGAGTTGGTTGATTGGAATAGAACCATTAGTTGAAACATTCAACTCTTTAGCAGATGATTTTGCATCATCATTCATTTCCGGCTTCTCAGGTGTTTCAACGCCATTATTTTCACCATTTTCTTCATGATTCTCTTGACTTACGACTTCTTTCCCTTTCAAGAGCCTCGCAATTTGGTCGTCTTGCCTTCTTATATGGGCATACATTTGCTCCATCATCTTTGTCAAATTTGCAATTTGTTCATCAGTAGTCGATCCATCTGCCATCATGACAGACTCCTCAAGTGGGTAACTTGTAGATGAATGAGTGTTCGATGGTGCAGCACCAGTCTCTGCTTCATCACTTTTCTTGTTCTTGTCAACAAGCTGTAGTTCCTTTTCTACAGGATTAATTGACTGAGAAGTCTCTCTTGCTTGTTTAGCCATTCTCCGTGTAATGACACCGACACTCTTTAGAGAGCTATCTGGAACAGCCGTGGATGAAATTTTTGTTTTCATCGCACTCTTTTCAGTAGTTGAGGTTTTTGAAGTAGGTGCAGTTGAAGATTTTATTTTCATTGCACTACTTTGAGCAGACATCGTTCACGAATTTGGTAAAGTGAAAAGATGAGAGGTAGAGATTGTCCCACTGGACGTGCCAAAATTTTTAACACAAATTTTTGTATTTAATTTAATAAAACACAAAATAGTGTACAAATAAATTGATTTCGGATCAAATTTATATTTTTGGATCCAATCTCTATTTATCCTCTGATTAATCACTCTATGAACGATCTTCAAACAGTCTTCGAAGTTTTTGGGGAAGATTTATTTCCTCGATCTTCTTTGACTTGGTATTTGGTCTTTGAAAACGTTAATTCGGAGGGTCGACACCTTATTTCCGGATCAAACATTGATTTTAGGTTGAATTTGACGAAGAACGCTTTTGTCTTCCTTGCTTGTGGATCAAATGTCGTCTTCGGGATGAATTTGGTAAAGAACGTCTTTGAATGTCACAAGAACGCCTTGAATATCTTTGAGAATTTCACTTATGGAAGTTCTCAAATTCTTGAACTCTTCAAATGACTTCTGGTGTGATTTTCATTCTCCATATGACCTCTATTTATAGGTGTAAAGAGAGAGAAATTCGGAGATTTAGGGCTGAGGTGGCGTGATTTGATTGGTTCCTCAATATTTTGGACTTATCTTTATCAAATCCTTGATTTCTGCACAGATTTGACACGTGTCGACTTCCGATTGGTCGAGATTATCCACATATTTAAATATCAACATTTATTTATTTAATTTAGGAATTAATTCATGTAAATCCCTAAAATATAAATAAATGATAGACTTTGATATTTAAATCTTTATCTCCAAATAGTAAATATCAATATCTTTTTATTTAATTTAGGAATTAATTTAATTAAATTCCTAAAATATAAATAAATGATATAATTTGATATTTAATTATTTGCATGGCATAATTTAATTTAGCCATTAAAATTTATCCGCCTACAAATATATATACAAAAATCAAGAATGGAAGAAAAAAAAAAACATCAATTACTCGAGAGTGTTGTTTGTGCACTTCTTAATTTAAAATCTTGATGTATTTTTAAAATTGTTATGAGTTGTATTTGAAGATTTGAATAATTGTCCATATCTTGTTCTTATATTTTTATATATGTATAAGATTTAAAGAGGAGTAAGATAGAAAATTACGAATTAATGATTTTATTGTTAATGTTATTAAGGGGATGATTCACCACCCCTTTTTTGTGATAACATTATTTACCACGTCTCAATTAAAGTACTCAATCACTACTTTATTTTTCATCTTCATGATCTTAGTTAATAGTCTCCAATAATAAAGTAGATAATTATATATATACATATTAGTATATATACTAAAAAAAATTAAAAAAAATTTGGGGGTACAAGTGTATAAAAAAATTAAAAAAAATAGTTGTGACGGATATATTTGGTTGATTTCAAGTATAAAAAAAAATCCGACTATAAATTTCATTGTGTTTAAAATTTAAAAATTGAGTATACTTTTGTAGTACATCCACGTGTTTTTTGTGTAATTCAAATACATTTGTGTAAGATTGGTGTGAGAAATGTGTAAGATGCCCACATGTAATCACCTTTTGAGGGCATTTTGGATAAAGTGAGTATTGTTTTAATGCTTTGTTTAAATTGGGTAAAATGAGTTTTTGTTTTAGAAAAGTGAGTAGTTTTATTTATTAACACTTTTTCGGGATCCATTATATGAAGATTTAGTCCACCTTTATTCTTTAAAGGGTTTTGACTCGGTCACCACTCTAATGACGGCGGACCTAGCTGGGTTCATTTCTTCTTTCCTCATTTTCTGATCATTCGATGTTGACCGAGGTCTGATCATTTTCCCTCTGCCCATACGGTTTTTGGACTATTGCATTTTGGGTCTGCCAAAAATGACCTCTACCACCGTTTAAAATGGTCCTTAAATTTTATTAATGTGGATTTTCTATTATTTCCTAAATTTTATTTTTATTTTTGTGTGTATTATTTCACGTCTATTTAAATGTGTATATTATTTTCATAATTTAAAAAAAAATCACAAAATTCAAACAAATTAATATCAATTTTTTTAAAAAAAAACAAACAAACATTGCGTTAAAAAATACTAGTAAATGATAAAATATTGAAATTCGAGCTACATATATATGTTCGCTCAGTTAATTAAGTTGATATACGAAAATGTTATAAATTTAATTTTAATGTATAAATCAGAAGGTGCTCGACTTTATATTAAAAATCCAAATCCTTGTATTAATTATTTTGTTCAAAAAATATAATTGAAACATTATATCACATAAATTAAACACCATATGAACTAGAGGAATCCGGCCAAGAAAAACCGTTTACTTGCCAAATTTAGATGTATATATGGCAATGAAAAATGCAGATTGCATTTTGCAGGAGAGGAATCCTTGAGCAAATTCCATTCCCTGGAGAGACCAGAGAACATCTGGTTTTTCCCAGGAATCAGTTCATTCAAGTTTTCCATCAGCCTGCACCCATCATATTCAGGATATATATTATTTTCCAAGTTAAATTTCAATATTTTGCTTGATAAATTAATTAAGAGGCTCCCATATCGCATCTGATTCTTTTCTTTTTTTTTATATATATATCGAGAATATATATATAAGAAAAAAAGAAATGATGATGCGTTGCTTTTCTGGCTGCGTCTCAAGAGGATCGAAGATCCATAAAAGATCCTTGAAGAAGAGCTTTCAAGAATACAAGAAGAATGAGCGTCTCACCTCTTTTGGAAATCTATCAAGCAAAACCGGTACCATGTTAATTCATGCATTTTTTTTTCCTTTTAATGACTTATGGAGATCGTGATAATTAATCTGGACTGGACGTCAGCTGAAATCAAAATGACAAAAAAAAAGATGCACATGCTACAAAGAATTGAACACACGATCTATCAATCTATCATATATAATATGTTAACTCATTTTATGTGATTTTGATGGTAAATTTTGATTGACTATATATATATATATACAGATAAAAGCAAGATAAAGTACATATCAGATGAAATAGACAAGCTTGGAAAGGGCAACATGACAGGTGAAGTATTCACATACAAAGAGCTGTGTGTTGTGACTAAAAACTTCAGTCCTCAGAATTTGATAGGCGAAGGCGGTTTTGGGAGAGTCTACAAAGGCTATCTTGAGAGCAAGAACATGGAAGTCGCGGTGAAGCAGCTCGACCGGAATGGCTTCCAAGGAAACAAAGAATTTCTGGTCGAAGTTTTGGTGCTCAGCCTTCTTCATAACCCTAATCTTGTCAATTTGATTGGATATTGTGCTGAAGGACATCACAGAGTTCTTGTTTACGAATACATGCCCAATGGTTCCTTGGAAGATCATCTCCTCAGTATGCATACATATATATATATAGTACTCTTAATTAATTCATTTCTATAAATTAATCAATACATTATACAGTAGTAGTAGTATTAATTAATTATGATGGATATATGTGCATATTGCAGCTCTAAGTTCAGGGACAAAGCCTCTTGACTGGACTACTAGGATGAAAATTGCTCAGGGAGCAGCAAGGGGGCTGGAGTACTTGCACGAACAGGCGAGCCCCCCAGTCATATATCGCGACTTCAAGGCCTCTAACATACTTCTCGACAAGAACTTCAACCCTAAACTTTCGGATTTCGGGCTAGCCAAGTTGGGTCCCATCGGGGACGACTCCCCTGTCACCACTAGGGTGATGGGAACCTATGGCTATTGTGCACCCGAGTATGCATCCACCGGAATGTTGACCACGAAGTCGGACGTCTACAGTTTTGGGGTCGTGTTTCTGGAAATCATCACCGGTAGAAGAGTCATTGACTACACAAGACCAAAGAAAGAGCAGAACTTGCTCGCATGGGTACGAACCTACATATTCATATCATATTAATTAATATTATATATTGTATAAAAATTAAGAAATATATATCATCTTTTTAGTTTTAAATTGTTTTGTGCATGGATGTTGGCAGGCGGAGCCATTGTTCAAGGACAAGAAGAAGTTCCACCTGATGGCGGATCCCTCGCTCAACGGAAACTTCCCGGAAAAGGGGTTTTTCCAAGCGCTCGCGGTGGCGGCAATGTGTCTAAGTGAAGATGACAGCATTAGGCCTATGATCAGTGATGTGGTCACTGCATTGGAATATCTCTCTGCAGAGATAGTCCAAATCGGAGAGGATGATGACATTGACGAAGATGATGATCACGATCAAGACGAGGAGGAGGATCATGAGGAACATCATATATAGAAATTAATCATGATGAAAATTAGTGATCAGTCGTCGTCCCCGCGGGTTAATGTCATTGTTTTAGGGCAATTTTCAAAAGGTTGTATATAGAGAGAGAGTGCAGAGACTTGCAGTTTTTGTCAATGAATTGAGATAAGTAAATTTTATGATGCTTAGCAGCATACAAAGACCATCAACACTCTGTTCTGGATTGTTGGTTTCGCTTTTGTTTATTTATTTGATTCTATATATTTCAATGCCATATATATGCATGAAATAATTAATGTTACCAGTTACATTATACTATTTTTTATTCTTTGAGAGGACTTGATTACCAGTTACATTATTGACATAATTACAAATTTACGATTGAGGGATTACATGAATAAATCATTTTTCTATGTTGGGTTCATTTCATTTCCCACGCATTCCCTTCCACAGGAAAAACGTCTTTGTTACACCAATAATTTATAGCATTTATAACATTTAAGAAATGAGAAACTGCACTTGATACCTATATTTTTTTATTCTTTTATAAAAATAGTCAACTTTTTCAAAATTAATAAAGCGGTACTAATTTTTTCAAAAAATTTACTAAAAAAATTCTCAGAAAAAGTATTATCCGTAATACTAAAATTAAACGCATCACTAATAATACTAAACAATATCACTCGTATCTTGGAAAGTATCAAGTCCACAACTTGATCATTTTTATGGTTTATTTCATCCAAATTAGAGTTCATTCCATCCCCAACTAGAGTTTAGAGTTTATGGGTTTAAGGTTTATGATTTTTTTAAGGTTTTTTTTTATAGTTTAT
The DNA here is from genome assembly GCA_026008535.1 of Perilla frutescens. NCBI lineage: Eukaryota > Viridiplantae > Streptophyta > Magnoliopsida > Lamiales > Lamiaceae > Perilla > Perilla frutescens. Next base: position 6,994,764 of record BRKX01000019.1, read on the forward strand.
ATTTTGTTAGGGTTTATTACATTACAATCAAGGTTTATATTTAATTCAAAAAAAATAATTGTCGAGTATAGTACGTGATCCACCTGTTGTACTCGTGTACTGCGTGAATTGTCAGATAAAAAAAAATTAAGTTAATCATTTTAATTTTAGCGTTCACTAAGATCATTGCAATAAAAACGTTTAACGACGATCTCCGTGTCGTTTTGTTTGCTGAAATGAAAGGGGATAATATCGAAATAAAAAAAAATGTAAGAATTTAGTCCCTTAAACCAACCAGTATTCATCCCATTATAATTTGCACTGTCTTTTATAAGTATATATAATATTAAGCGGTTTTAATTTTTAATATTCCATTTTTACGTGAAGATAAACTGTGTTTGCGTTAGCCTAGTGGTGGAGTGAGGTTGCTTGTAGATCAAAGATCATCTATTATTCACCATATTTCATACTCCCTCCGTCCCACTTAGGCTTGTTTTCCTTTTTGGTATGTCCCGATATATAGACATGTTTCTACATATATTTAGCTAATTTACTAATATATACCCCTATTTAATATGTTCACATTAGACATTAATTCAATATCAAAAAAAAAGCGCATATTAGGAAGTTAATTTCTTGATTAATTATCTTTCCCAATACTTTTCATAATCTCCGTGAAAAATTCCAATCAGCCTATCAAAATGGGACGGAGGGAGTATTATTTTTTTCAAAAACCCCTATTATATATATCAAAAGTATTTTAAACCGTCCTCGGCTCCATTTGTTTATACTTTAATGTTTAATCTTTTATATTCTCAAATTTTAGATTTTAGTTACTAACTGTTAATTAATATTATCGATATTAATAATTAATCTTAGTTTTTAGTAGTTAATAACAACTGTTACTTGATCTGCTAAAAAAAATTGACTAGGGTTGATTTATTAATTTTTATATATTTTTTTAAAAAATATATATTCATACGTTTAAACTTTTAATTAATACATTATTCATTAGGAGTGATTATGTCATTATTATGATTTATAATTAATTCTGATCTACTTTCAAGGTTTGTTAATAGGATTTATTATTTGAATTTTTTTTAATTTCTATTTATTTCAATATTAGTAATAATGATTATTCCTTATTGGGATTGATTTTAAAATATTTTTAGTTATTTGATCAACAATTTTTTATTGGAGTTGAGTATTACATCATTAAGATATAAAGTTGCATCTAGGTTTAGTTAATAATTATTATTTGTCATTGATTATATAATTGTTATATATGTGACTAGTAAATTACAACATTCATTACATTACAACTAAATATTATTTGTAAATACTAGTATTACATTCCGTGCGATGCTCGGTGAGAGATATATAGATAATTTATATTAAATAGTTTGTATAAATAAAATAATTAAATTATAATTAAATAAATATAATAGAAACAATTATAAAATGCACAAAGAATATGATGTTATATTCAAGTTTATGCCCTATTTTATCAGCAGAAAACTCATATCCATGAATAAATTTACAATTTTCATTGACTGTGCTCAATAAAACAATGAACACAACTGATTCGTCTGAAATACATTACAAGCATAATTGAATTCCCTAATAATTTTAAGCAAAATGCAAAAAATTAAGAAGAAATGACACAACACTGTAAAACTCATTTAAGATATAATAATTACATCTTCACCATCCCTCCAGACTGTGTGAAGTGGATATATAGGACATGATCGAAGGTAAGTTGTCATGACTTGAGCAATGCTTCCAAATTTTGATTAATGTTTCGCCAGTGCAGTTTATATTTATAGAGAATATCTCAAACTACATCTTCGATATCATATTATTTTATGTCTTTTTACACATGAGTATGGATGTATTAAATTATATTATTGTAAAATATTAGTCTATATGTAGTGTGAAATTAAACATTGATAATTTTTTATGTATGATATGTAAAATATACATATGATATCATCTATTAAAGAAAAACATCAAAGAATTTGAAATGTGTTGTATGAATAATTTGTTGGATCAATTGAGGTATCATATAAATTTTTGCACTCTCATATATTTTGAAACTCATGGTAATATAAATATGCTAACTAATGCATTTTCTACATCATTTATCACAATTTAAATGCCCAACAATCAAAATTCTAAATTATGATTGAGAGTTATAAACGACTTTAAGTCAATTAGGATTGAGAGTCATAAAATTTTTATATGATAACACAAAAAGTAATAAAAAATGATTACTTCTAAATTAAATAATTAAGAATTTTCTATACTAACATAAAATTAATCACATAAACTTCACAAATAAAATGCGTGAAAGCGAAACATTTAATACATAATATATTTGAAAGCGAAATGCATGAAAAGGATAAAAGTAACTTTGGATGGACCTAATAAATTTTAAAAAATAATAAAATATAATACAATAATTAAATTATATAATAATATAAAAAATTCAACCCAAAAATATCTTCTATTTTTTAGGATTTGTCACTCTTCAATTTTCTTCTCCCATTTTCGGCCCCTGATTCGTTCTTCTTCAAGAATGTTCTTCATCCCAAATTTAATTTTCTTGGCCATTTGCAACTAACGCTACTATGTTAATTTCATATCTTAACATTCCAGCATATCTTCAATCTTGTGAAGAACATACATTAAACATAATTGTGCATAGAATTGAAAATGGAAAATTATATATACTAAGCATTATTTTATGTCAATGAAAGGTGATCTTGCTAGTTTATATTAATTTTAAAATCGTAAATGCATAATTTATTAGTATTTTATAAAAGATCCATTGATAGATGAAAATTTGATGGCAAAATCTCCAAAAATTTTAATGTACCAATATAAAAAATAATACATTGATTGTACTTAAATTAGAAATTAAGAATGGTTGGTTCTCAATTAAAAAAAAAAACACGCATCATTGTCCATCTTATACATCTGACATATATAACTACTACATTTGAAATACATTAAATTATCTCAAACATATAAAAAAAAGTAATAAATAAATAAAGAATGCAATGTATATAGCTAACATATAATATAATATAATATTCAACATTTGAAAAATAAATTATAATCTTCACCCAATATATTTAATAATTTAATAGTCAAATAACAATTTAAAACCTAAAATACACCTACATAATTGTACAAAAAAATTGCACATATTTTAATTCCTGAAAAATATTTTTTGCTAAAAACATATGAATTCTCATGCTCTCCTCATTTTATGATATATGACCATCTATATTGTCCTACTTTTTGTTATTTTAAAATTCATAAATTAATTAAGATAGATCAAACCTAATTATTCAAAAAAGATTTATTTGAAACCATTCAACCCTCCAAGAAATATCAGGTAAATATTATCGTAGTATGTTCATTCTTTTGCTTTCAAGCATGTATACATGGAAAATTCGTTAGAGAAGTGTACCAAATATTAAAGATTTATGTTCAATACACTTATAATGACTTTTTTTTGTTCAAAATGTTGGAACGTCCAAATCGGAGCAATCTTTAGGGTTGCACATATGCAATCAAACTACATTTACAACACAAAACATTATGAGGAAAAAGAAATCTATATGTGTAGCATATTTTTGTGAGTTTTATAAAATAAATGAAAAATATATCTTTTAAGTTATTCATCCATAGAACCCTAAAAAATAATATTCGTCTGTACATTTTTTGTTGTTTTTTAAGAAAAAAATTATTTTTTGGTTATAATATACCATTAAATTCTATTTTAATTTGTTTACAGAATTCTATATATGTAGGTTTAATAAGGAGTTCAAAAGTGCATTGATACGCAAAAATTTGACGGGAAAAACTAAGGTTTCTATTGAAAGCTTACTTATTTGTTATATATGTTAAAATTAAGATAAATAATAAGATGTTACTTGAATATTATTTGGATATGAGATATATTTGGCTTTACATCATAGCTTAATAATTAATTGATATTAAAATTAATATATAAATGTATTGTCTTATTTTAAAATTGCAATTCTCGTGTTGATATATTTTCGAATATAAGGCTGATTTCTTTTTTTAATATTTTCAAACATAGTATTTTTAAATAATGAGATTTTAATGAATCATTTCAAAGAAAATATTATTTTCGTTGACTCCATATATAATTTGTGCATTATTTACGTGTCTTAATTTGATAAATTTCGAAGCTATTATAGTAGAACGATCACTTCTTTTTTATTATTATTATTCGAACTAAATTGTCAGGATAGCTTCATTAATTAAATTTATATTATTCAAACATATATATATATATATATATATTCAAAAATGAAATTTTTATCATATATCTGGTGATAAGCCGTAGTTTTTTTAATTATATGTAACAGACCCAAATTTTATATATGTTTAGGGCAACTTACACTATTAAAAAAATATTATAGTGGGTGAATTCTATTGGGGAAAATTCTAAACATAATTCTCGTTTTACTCTTTATAACCCCACTATTTTATAAAATATAAATAATCAACAAACCAAAGATGATGATGATGATGATGATAAATTGATTATAGAATACCATATATATCTTGATCTATATTCTATGAATGAATAAAAAGATAATATCTGAATATTGAAGAAGAAAAATACTAATTTAATTATGACTATATTAGGCTAACACATACATTTATACAACACTAATCCAGAACGATTATTTATATGAAGGATTATATATTTTTCTCTATATCATTGGGCAAATGAATGAATTATACATAATGAATAATAGTTTCTTAAATCAAATCATATATTTAAAATGATTATCGATCACTTGATTTACAGAAACATCTACTTAAAACCATCATTAACTTTATTTACATAATTATATAATGTTGTTTATATAATTAGTCATCTTAAATTACATATGAAAATTACTAAGTTACATTCCTAATTTGGTCTAGCAAGATGCCTCAACGAAAGTGAAACATGTAACTCAAAGCAAAATATAGATTTATAAGTAAAGCTTAACTATATACACCATTTCATTAGTTTCTACATCAGTTAAAAAAATTCCATTCCTTTTCCAATTAAGTAAAGCTTTCTTCTTATCCTCATTGATGGTGGATGAAAATCGATCATCCAACTTTCTTTTAACCAGACATCCATCAAGATTTGTTTTATATGGTGTAGTCGAGAAAGAACAAACAGAGCACCCCGTTGAACTCATCTTCTCATAATTGAAAGTAGATTCATCTCTGGTGGCTAATTGAAAAAAAATAAAAAAAAATTCCTTAAGGATAATGGGTAAGGATAATTTGAGAATCCAATAATCGGAGAAATCGAATAAATTAAAATTGATGATTTTGATGTCCATGATTGCAGGATTTTGAGTTTGCACTCATTTATATAAATTTAGCCATTTTTGCCAGATTTTGAAGGAAATCGTTGCCATCATTATGCATGAAATTATTGCCATCATTGTAGGAATATAGAGAAGATTCCATGAGCAATATTTACCATATTTAAACCAATTGGTACAAATTATTTATTTTGTGACTGATTCCTGTCTTAAATTACTCATAAATGTATGAAAATTTGTCCACATTTTTTTAAATATTTTGTGTAACGGATTGAAGAAAATGTGCATTTATATATAGAGTAAATTAAATTTGAAGGAAATCAATTGAAGGATTTTAATAATTAACATAATTTAGCTTAATTGTATTCCTCCATTTCCATTAATTTTTGGCTATGATTAAATAAACGTTAATATATTAATGTACATATGTATATAACATACACTATTATATTATATGTTTACTATATTGTATTATATTAACAATCTTAATATATAATTAAATTGTTATTAATTTTATAATATGTATTTGATATATATATATATATATAAACTATTATGTATTATATTGTATGATTAATTAATGGATAGGCAGTCTTAATATAAAAATTAACTTATATGCTTAATAGATTGTATTATATATATTACCTATATCTTAATATATAATTAAATTGATATTTTAAATATGTATTTGATGTTATATATATATATATATATAAACTATTACGTATTATATGATATAATATGATTAATTAAAATATTAGTACAATTAATACAATCTTAATCTTAATATAAAATTAACTTAATTACTAAATGTAGAAAGTATTTTGGCGGGAATGATAAGTTTCTATTAATGGCATAAATTCTTATTTTTATATATATTAAGATTATACACAAAATATTTAATTTATATATATATATATATAATTTTAATGTATATAATCTCCTAATTTTACAACATTTATCATAATTATTCATATGGTAAATCTTATAATTCAGAAACTTTAGCAAAAAATTATCTGTTAATCAATGTCCTTTATATAATTTAACTATAGTTTAGTTTGTTCGATAATTGATCCAAGTGCTCATTCATCCAATATTAGCTTGAACTTGGAAATTAGAGAATTGGACTGTATTTGTAATAACTCATTAGATCAACTACGAAATGAATACATTATATAACTAAAATTAGAAATTGAAATAATAGTAAACTTAAACTTGTTTATCATGAAATGTGCATTGACGACTAAACGCTTTATTTCTATTTCTAGAATCTGCAACAGTGCAACACCAATAATGGGACCAATATTTGGAATTTTTGCTTCCAACGACACGAGATTAGCAAGTTTTGTAACATAAACCATTTGCATTATTTATATTTTTTCACAACAATAATATAATGGGAGTACTGATCTTCAAACATAACTAGCATTTCGCCCGTGCATCAACATATATTTTATTAGAAATTGATATTGGGCCTAACATGCCATTACAAAATCGACTTGTAAAAGGAGGGTTGTCTCAACTTAATAAAATGGCACATGACGCTTTATCCAACCAGTTTGGGGCATTTAATATGTTTAATCTTATTTTATTAAAATATTATACTTCTTAAAATTATTCGTCTAATCATTAAAGAAATTAATCATTGGAAGTTCGCTGTCAAGGTCTCTCACCATATTTCTATCAATCACAATATTTAAAGCATTCTAAGTGGAAAAATAAAAGTTGTTAATTGATAAAAAAAATTAAATTAAGATTGGAACAATATTTTTAAATTTCGTAATATTTAATAATTTAATACATGTGAACAATCATCGTACAGTGAGATGATATATGATTACTAAAATATACACCTTTGGTTAAAATATTATGACACATAAATATATCAATTTAAAAGGTGCAAATTTTGGAACATTTCGTTGTCTATAGTGTTCGATATTTATTTTCACCTAAATTGCAAGTGTACAGTGAGGTTTCTAGTATAATGGCGAGCAAGGTCAAATCCACAGAGACTTAATATCTAATCACTAGTTATTCTATTTATCCTACCGTTGTTATCGAGACTGACCAAAATAAAAAGAATCAAACTAATTAAACAAAACAATTAAAGAATTAAAATATCAAAGTCCACAGCAAACAGAAATTACAGAGAAAATTATCAGAGGGACAAGCGCATTCTAGGATTGATTCATCATCAATTATTCCACTTAATTAACTAATCCAACTTTCTGCCTATGTTGAAATTTTAATCACACTAAAGCAACCACAAAATTATCCAAAATCTCTTCTCAGAGTATTAAGGACGTAGATCATACATTGAATATAAATGTCTCCATTTATTATTTAACATACAACTCCTAAATGGTCACAAGGTTTAATGCTCTCTTGAATAATCTCAATTCTCTCGAATGTTATTAACTACCAAGGTAATTACTCCAATCAATTGTTGAAACTCCTCTCTCGATTTATGCATCAACACAACAAATACATCAATTAATGGCCAATTAATTGACATAACAATTCAGAACATGAATAATTAAAGTGCAATAAAATCATAGACACAACAATTGGAATTAATCAAATAGGCTTCATAATTGAATCATACATCAACCCTAGAATACTAGGGTTTAGTTGTTCATAATTAAATAAGGCATAAAAATCTCAATCCAAAAATACATAGCTAGACACAAATCGAAATAAACAAAACCCGGAAGATTAAATCTGCCTCGAATCTTGACTAGCTCGAATTTCTCGATCTTGTTCTTCGCAATGTCTTTTCTCTGTTATTTTCCCCTGCTCTCTACTTATGGTCGTGTTTTTAGTCTCCTATTTTTGTCCAAATCCATCCCTTTTATACCAAGTAGAAATCAAACCCAAAGAAGGAAAAATCCGCACAAGCCCACAACATTCGCGACTCGGGTCGCGAATTTTCTTCAGCTGAACCCAGCCTCTGTCGTGACTTGACAGAGACCAGGCCTTCTCCTCACCCGCGAGCCCACTCGCGACTCGCGGGTCTTCTTCAGCTCGATTTCGTCCCTTTTTCTCGACTATTTTCAACATGCAAACATCCGGGACTCCAAACTTCGCTCAACACATCGCTTTTAAGGACACTCCTGCATAATTTGTTAAGCAACACCAAACTTCCAAAAGTACGAAAAAATCCGAATAAACTGAGATAAAACACATTTAAACCAACAAGAACTCTACACAAAAGTGTACCAAAAACAGTGTAAAATCTCAATTTATCATATAGCATTCTTTATCGATTCACAATTGAAATCATCATTGTCAAATTTAAAAAATTATACAAACATTTAATTTACAATAATATATATATATATATATATATATATATATTAAACTTTTAAAGTAAAACCAACAAATTAAAATGATCAGTGGTAGTTAAATTTGCCAAACTCCGTGTATGTATGATATTCAATTTTTGAGGGCATGTATTATCAATCAAAGGTTAAGCCATCACATTTATCGTTTTAGTACTCATTTGTTAAAATAAATAATGTAAATCATTTATTAAATTTAATAGATAATTAATAAATGAATTTTAATTAAAAATTAATATAAAATTAATTATAAATAAAAAAATCAAAATATATGATCTTTGTTGTATTAGATTGATAAGTTTCATCTTTAAAATCCTGAATTGATTATTTATACTTTTCAAATCTTGAATTAATAGATAAAACTTCTAAATTTACATATCCAATTCATTTAGTTATTATTCAAAAATAAAAATAAAAATATTTGATTATATTGGTTGTCTTTAATTACATAGATTGTATTGTGATAAGTGTTTCTTTGTGGATTGTATTCTTGCTTTTTTTTTTTTGTGTGTTTAATAGGTTTTTTAATTTTAATCCAAGTGAGATTTGCATCATATTGGTGAAGCACGTAATTAAATGTTGATTTCATGAGTAAGTAATTAGAATCAAATAATTTTGCTTGGTAGTCGGCTTTGGTTCAAAATTGATTGTTTTAAACCGAAGTTTGAACTATTATTAATAGATTATTACATGTATATATAAAATATATAAAAAAATCAAATTTGGGATGAACCAAATCTACATCCTTGTACTTGGAAAGTGTTGTTTGTTATTTTTGGGTTGCATGTTAGGGTTAATTTATAGGAATTAATTTTTGATTTTATGGTTAAAATTAATTTTGAATTTCTTCAATAAACATCTCACGTATATGTAAGGTGTATATATATATATTTAACGTAATTGCAGTATGCATGTCCAAATAATTATTATTAGGCATATAATTATTGTAATTGATGGATTATTTATAGAAACACATTGATTGATTGGTTTTACACACATCTTATATATGTCTTAATCATTAAAAATTGATTAATATATCTATATATATAAATAAAATCAATCAATACATATTTGTAAATTAAATGTTAAAAATGACAATTAATTAATTTTAATGTATGTGGAAAATATATTATATATGTAGTGACATATAATAAATTAAGATTTTATTATTTCATTGTAGAAGTTGAGCAACGATATTAATCTAGATATCACTATAATAATTGAGATATTTTTATTTCATTAGTTTTCTTTCGGTTAATACAATAAAAAAAATGTAAAAAGAATTAGAATCTCAAGGTTCAGCTATATGCCTATATCAATTGAATGGTAAATTGCATAGGTTAAGAGAAAATTATTTATTTTCAACATTCGATTCAAGTTCTTTACAATTTATGTTAGTATGATAAAACTATAAAATATTTTATTAATTCACTATTGGTCATAAATATTACATACATCTTAATTACCATGACTGTGATATTTTAGAGACAACAATATTCAAAGTAAAAAAAAAGAAAGGAAATTAAATGTTATAGTGATAGACCAAAACTACACCGGATTTTAAACAATATTAGAACAACTACAAAAAAAAATTATATCATTCGCTTGCTATATCTCTTATTTATATATTTTTTTTAAAATTCCGGCTATATTGCAATTGAATGAAGTGATATGTTTCTTTGTCGTTTACATGGAAATTGATATAAAGGTACAAAATTAATATAAAGAGAACACAAATCTCACAATTATGAGAAATTACTTCAAAGTTGAAAAAAAAAATGTGTCCATGTACGTTGGTCGTATGCTCTCAAATTTGAGTTTGGGCACTCATTCATGGCTATAGCTTGATTTGTTCGAAGAAGTTGAAAAAAGAGAATAATGTTTCCCAGATGCTACTTGTAGTACCTGCTAAAAATATAATATATGGACAAATTTGATCATAACTGCACATACAAATTTAATAGATTGTAAAAACCAAAAACCACAATAAAATGCAATGAAAGTCTGAAAATTGAGTTTGATATAGACATTATGAATATTGAACATAAATATAAATAAATCATAATATTAGTCGAAGAAATTGAGTGACAAATTTCTTACAAATTTATTTTGTAGAAGCTATAAAACCACAATAAAATGCAATGAAAGTCTGAAAATCGAGTTTGATATAGACAGTTTGAATATTGAACATAAATATAAATAAATCATAATATTAGTCGAAGAAATTGAGTGACAAATTTCTTACAAATTTATTTTGTAGAAGCTATAAGGCTAAGAGAACATATCCAAAACTCGTTGGCTTAAGAGTACGAAAAAGATGCACGTGCATATCAATTTAATAAGATCATCCATCAGTTGAATATATAGTAGCATCACTTTCCTACTTAAAGCAATGCATACTATAATTAACACAAAATCAATGAATATGTAGATTAATGATTGTATTATTGATTGATTGATATTATTACCATAATTTTACATTATATATGTGTTATTTTATAAGGTGGGGATATTATATTAATATGATATACATAATCGAGATTCACAGATTTGATTGACCAAAATATCGGTTCAATTGAAGAACAAAATTGTTAATTCATTAAGTATCAAGATTTTCGATACATAGAATAATACAACATATATTATAGAAACAAAAAAAAAATAAAGTATAATCTACAATATAATATCTAGGCGGACATTTGATATACAATACAGTATAAAGTGGAGATTTGCTTCTGTAAAATATAAATTTTCAACACACGTAAATATTCAATTGTGGCTTGGAGACTTTTTAATTAAGTAAGTAATTAATATTAATATTATAATTTCAAATGCGGTGATGTCTTTTAGGCGGGAAACATAGATTTTTTTATTTCGAGATGCGGAGTCGTTATTATATATTATATAGATATATTACCGCACATCTTATATTCTCATAAATCAATTGATGTTTCTTTCTATATATAATAATATAATATAATAATTCTATAATTAAATTTTAGCTTAATATTCGCAAATACATTATTCATTTATTCTGATCAAAGACACGTACACATCATATCTACATATATATTATATATTAATATATTATTATTATTATTATTATTAAATTACACTAATTAGACGTAGATTAATGATTTTAATTTACTTAGCATATTTTGTTATTTATTATCCCTAGATTTGGATATGATTATTATCAATAAAATAATAGCAAACATAATTGGGAGATATATGATGATGGATTTGCAATATATATAACCCAATATTTATGGAAATATATAATTATGAAAAATAAATATTGAATAATACATAATATGATATTATATTTCTATTTTCGGAAGATGAAAATGAGCGGGAAAATAAAAAATTTCTATATGTGGATCCGGAGTCGTTATCTTAATATATATAAAGACAAATAAGTATACTTTAAATAGCAAATCTCATTTTCCCGCCCATTTACACTTACCACACAAATGGAATAACAATTATCTCACATCGAATTTTAAAGAGAATAGTTTTATTTTAACATACTATAAATCATAATGACCAATAATGAAATTCTCACACATTTCTTGGTCTCTTATTTGGGAACGAGTATAGTTTGATTTTATTAGTTTAATATTTAAATACATATTAAAATATTTGAATTAAATTTCCACAATTAAATATGTATTTTTGAAAATGTATTCAGGTTTAATGATCCATAATTGATCTTATCATTATAAATTTTAAAAAAATTGTTAATGTTTGTAATTTTAAATATATTTTAATCAATTGAATTATATTTATTATAATTTTAAAATTAAATACATCCAACATCGAACACCAACATATATTAAATAATATTTATTAACAATGTATTTTGTAATATTCTGAATTAATAATAATTATGAAATGTATTTCGTAATTTTTCTTGCTTCAACAAATTATACTAACAGCCAACAAGTCAATTTTAGAGTTTGCGCCTTCAAATTCAAATCATATATATTTTGAAAAAGAAATAATTAAATGAAATGTTGCTGAAATATATAGCAAAGCTTTTGTGAATCCTAACAACGTTTTATGGTATTTAATTTAAATGAATAAATTTAAATTTTGGAATTCTAACTTTATATGCATATATATATATATACACACACACACATATATAAGCTACTAGCTTGATAACAGTACTAGATATTGATATACTACAAATTCAGTGTTGATTGACATGTCATTTCAGGAGGCGAGACAAAATTATATGCTATACATTCAACAGAGTTGACAAATTTTAGAGTAATTATTTATACAACGATATGATGTTGTTAATATTCACTTTATAACTTCATTACATATATTCCACACATCACAAATTTACTCAATTAGTATTACTTGATATGGTTTATGTAAAAGTAAAATGTCTGCAAAGTTTCAAATGCTCCCAGAGTTGGAAAAACTGAAAAGTAGTAAGAAGCCAAATCTTTTAAAGGACAATTATCCCACATCGAATTTTGAAGATAATTATTCTACTTGAATGTACAATAAATTTTAATAGCCAACAATGAAATTCTCACATCTCACACTTTTCTTGGTCTTTTAATTAAGACTTGAAAACAAGTAGTGTGTTTGAAGTTATCAGTTTTATATTTTAATATGTATTTAAATATTTAAGTTAGAATTTCAAATTAAATATAAATATTTGAATATTGATTTTATCAGTATAAACTCTTTTTTTTTACATTTGCATGTACTAGCCTTAATTTGCAGTGGCTGCACTTTGTTTCACAACGTGCAAATATTAACTTGATAAATAACTTAAATTAAAGAATTACTAAAATCACAATTTAAGTTCGATGTTTTTAATCAACCGTAATGATAAAATCAATATTAAACATTGGTTGGATGAGATTCAACATATTATTTCAACTCTAAAAAAAAAGACATATAACTTCCTTTAGCATATACATATACATATACATATATATATATATATATATACGCGAGCAAATTAATTTGAAAAATGATCTTGCTAACGTGTAGAATTTTAGAAATCAAGACTCACATCAAAAAAATTTAATTAAATACATTTAAATTTTTAGAATATATATGTAATTTTGAGCTTATCAATTTTATTTTAGATATTTTTAAAATTGTGAGTATACACATGTAGGTGGTCAACTTTTGATATATTTTAAATAGTTATAACTTACATATATTCATTTTACAAACTAAATTATCTCACATACAAGAGCTAATTTTTATTGCCATATCATAATTCTGATCATCCGACCAGACCTATTTTTTTCGTTTATCATAATTATTATGTGGCAATAAAAATTTAGAAGATTAGAAAGCTAACTTTGCCCGGTAAAAACCCCGGCCCTATATTCAACATCCCAAGATTAAATTAATTACAACACATGGAAAAATATTACCATATCATAATTCTGATCATCAAAAAAATAGAAGTTTGTTGATTCTGCAACAAATATATTAAAGAAATTCAAGATCCACATCCAAAATCTTTTAACAAGTTCAAATCCCACATAGAAAAATAATGAGTATTGTTCTTTTGAACATACTTTGAATTCTAATGTTCAATAATGAAATTTCTTACATTCTTGGTCTTTTAAGTTGATATCGAGTATAGCGTTTGATATTATTAGTTTAGTATTAAAATATTTATTTAAATTTTTGAGTTTAAATATCTATCATTTTCTTATTAAATATTATTTTTACTTTTGTGCTTTTAAATTCAAATATATATATATAAAAGTTAATATAAATATATTCAATTTTTAAATTTTAAATGTATATAAGTTTGTAATTTTAAATATATGAAAACTAAATCTTAAACAATGAAATATTATATACTTTAATTATTTTACTAAATTTTTCCCACATCAAATAACTAACAAATATTATTTTGAATGAACAAACTATAAATAGTAAAGTTGAACAACAATATTCCTACTACTTTTTCTGTATTTCAACTAAGATCAAGTATAATATCTTATCTCACATTGAAAAATAAAGAGCATTCTTCTACCTGAACATACTATAAATTCTAATAGTGAAGAATGAAATTTTAATACCTTACTTGATCTTTTAAGTTTATTTTTTCTTATCAGTTTAATATTAAAATGCATATATATAATTTGTAGTTTAAATATTTATCCATTTCTTATTAATTATATATTTAAAATTGAATTTTAGCTTTTATGTTGTTAAATTCAAACAAAAATAGAGATATATAAAAAATTCCAAATAAATAAATTTAATTTCAAAAATTTAATGTATATAAGTTTATAATTTTAAATATATGAAAAATAAATCTTAAATGATTAAATCTTATATATTTTAATTATTTTACAAAATTTGTTTTCAATGAGCAAATCATAAATTGTGATGCCCAACAATAATATCCATACAACTTTTTTATGAATTTTAAAAGTCAATAATAAAATTTTCACACCTTTCTTAATTTTTTAAGTTTAGATTGAGAATAGTACTGTTTTATCTTATCTGTTTAATGAGTTTAAATATCTATATCAATTTTTTATTATATGTATATATATATATATCTAAAAATAGTTTTTTAATTAAAAAATTATAATAAATAATTTTAATCTCTAAATTTTTAAATATATATATATATATATAACTTTACAATTTTAAATTTATGAAAATGAAAGCTTAAGCAATTAAATGTTATATTTTATTTTATTTTTACTAAAATTATCTCACATCGAAGAACTAACAAATTTGATTTTGAATGAACAAATAATATATTGGGAGGCCCAACAATAGTATTCTTATTACTTTCTTCGTATTTCAAGTATAATTAAGTGTAATGTTGATCTCACATTGAAAAATGAGGAGTATTGTTCTATTGAACATTTTGTAAATTATAATAGTTAATAATAAAATATTCATACCTTTATTGACATTATAAGTTGAGATCGAGTATAATATTTGATCTTATGAGTTCAATGTTAAAATATATATATTTAAAATTTTCATTTAAATATTTATCAAATTCTTATTAAATATATATTTAAAATTAAAATTAAAATTTTATATTTTAAATTAAAAAATATAAACATATAAAAAAATTCAAATAAATATATTTAATTTTGAAATTTTAAATGTATATAATTTTGAAATTTTAAATATATGAAGCATAAACCTTAAACAATAAATCTAATATATTTGATTTTTTTATAAAAAAGTTATCCCAGATCGATAAACTAACAATATTATTTTGAATGAGCAAATTATTAAATCTTATATATTTGAACTTTATTTTCAAAAGTTGTCCCATATTGATGAACTAACAAATATTATTTTGAATAATCAAACTATAAATTGTGAGGCCAACTAATAGTCTTTCAACTTTTTCGGTCTTTGACTTGAGATCGAGGGTGATATTTAGATATTTGATTTATAATTTATGATTTTATTGTTTTAATATTAAATTCTAAATATATTTTAAAATAAAAAATTTAAGTTAAATATATTAAAAAGTTCAAATATACATTTTAATAATATTAATTTGAAATTTTTAACTTTTAATTTAATTAAATATATTTAAAAATCAAGATCCACATCCAAAATTTTAAATTAAATGTATTAATTGATCTTATCAATTTAATGTTAAATATTTTTAAAATTCATCTAATATAAGAGAATTGACATATATTGTTGTGCATCAAGAATCTATATATATTAAGGCTCAAGAATAATCTTTCAACCTTTTTCAGTATTTATGTTAGGATCACATGTAATATTTGATATTTGTGTGTACATAACATGTGCAAATGCATCATTAATTTTAAATATTTTAAATATTTTTAATTTTTTAATTTAATTAAATATATTAAAAAATTAAAGATCCACGTCTAAAATCTTTAAAGACGGTGTACTTGATAATATATATATATATATATATATATATTACCACTTCTCATTCAAAATTTAATAAAATTCACTCCCTATGCATCGCACAGGTGGTATACTAGTTATATATTATATAGATATAGATATATTACCGCACATCTTATATTCTCATAAATCAATTGATGTTTCTTTCTATATATAATAATATAAGACAAAAACTTGTATGAGACCGGCTAACGAGTCTCTTACGTTAGATGGATCACCTTTGACCAAACCCGGATCTGACCCGACCCGACCCGGTATATATATATATTAAAAAAAATGTTTGAATCCTCCTTGCTCGTTCCCTCTCTCTCGCTCCTCCCATAATCGCAGTTTATCTTCCCACAACCGCTTGTGAAATTTTTGCGAGCACCACCACCGTCAGCAACTTTCCGACCACCGACGTTCCAATCACATTCGAATCCGGTTCTGCGAGGTCAACATCTCTGGCGCAGACTAGAATTTGATACTGTAAGTCCAGTTAGGGCTTTTTTTAATTTAGGGCTTTTGATTTTAAGGCATTTTAGTTTTGTTAATGCTTGTGAGAACGCATTCTAGTTGTTTGTGTTAATGCTTGTGAGAAAGGTCTTGTTGGATGAGTATTCCTTCTCGTTGGTGTTGAAATCTTGTTCGAGGTTGAGTTTGTTGAGTAGAGGAATACAGATTCATGGGTTGATGTTGAAACTTGGGTTTGGGTCGGATTTTTTTTTTGAAGAATTGTTTGATTTGCATGTATGTACAATACGGGATTGTTCAATCTGGGAGGCTGGTTTTTGATAGGATACCTAGAAAGGATTCTTTTTCGTATAATTTGATGATTGATGGATATGTGATGTGCGCGATGGTGA
Source organism: Perilla frutescens (assembly GCA_026008535.1). Classification (NCBI taxonomy): domain Eukaryota; kingdom Viridiplantae; phylum Streptophyta; class Magnoliopsida; order Lamiales; family Lamiaceae; genus Perilla; species Perilla frutescens. The sequence continues at coordinate 7,012,224 of BRKX01000019.1, forward strand.
GTTTAACACGAGAACTGTTTGATATAATGCCTTCAGAGATGAAGAATTTAATATCTTGGAACACCATGATTAGTGGCTATTTGAAATTAGAGAATGGATTTGAGAGTGCGAAGGACTTATTTGATAAAAACAATATGACTACAGATTCAACTGAAGCCCTTGCAACCTGCTTGAAATGATGTTATTTTGAAACATGTTTGTTGTTCGTGTGCATTGTTATAATATAATTGAATCTTTTTTCCCAGTTAATTAGATCTTTTGGTGCTGGTAGAAAGTGAATTTCAGGTGAAATGAACGAGGAGTTGATGGGTTGTTTGAGGCACTGATAGCACGATTAAGCTGTTGGGTGATCACTTGGAGTTCATAGGAGTCGAGCAGGTTGCTACCGTGGTGCTTTGGACTGAGTTTCCATATCGAACTGGGGCGACGAGCTGGATTATTAATTAGTAATACTTAGTGATACTATTTTACTTAGTGACGCTTATTTTTACATTCATTGGTTAGTGATACTGTATTTTTTAAATAGTGATACTTGACAGGTTTTTAGTGATACTTTTATGTTAGTTAGTGATACTTACATCAATTTGTTATACTTATTTTTAACTAGTGACACTTTATGTTTATTTAGTGATTCTTTTACATTCTTCAGGTTTATCTCTACTTTATGACTTAGTGATTCCTGACTTTTATAAGTATGGATGCTAATTTTTTAAATAGTGATACTTGACAGGTTTTTAATGATACTTTTATGTTAGTTAGTGATACTCACATCAGTTTGTTATACTTATTTTTACCTAGTGATACTTTACTTATGACTTAGTAATCCCTGACTTTTATAAGTAGGGATGCTTATTTTTTAAATAGTGATACTTTTATGTTAATTAGTAATACTTTTCTGTTACTTAGTCATACTATTTTACTTATTGTTACTTATTTTTACATTCATTGGATAGTGATACTTATTTTTTACTTAATGATACTTTTATATTTATTTGGTCATCCTTTAATTTTGACTTAGTGATTCTTGAGTTTAATAAGTAGTGATACTTTATTTTTTAAATAGTGATACCATTTTGTTTACTTAGTGATGCTTAACTGTATAATTCAGTGAGTTTTTTTTTTAATTATGTTATACTTTATCTTTTCTTAGTGGCTGTTTGACTTAGTGATCTCTTGTTCATCATTAGTGATGCTTACTGGATAGATAATGATGCTCACATGGATTATTAGTAATACTTCAATGTTTTAATTTACTTTTCATATTGCAGTGAACATGATGATGAGGAATCTGATGATAGTAATGATAAGAATGCTGAAGATTCTTGCTCTGAACATGAAGTCAAAGCATTTTGTTACAAATCATTTACTATTATATCCTTCATATTAATTTAATGCAAAGCATTTTGTTACAAAAATGTATTAAGTATTTTTTTCATATTTTGATATCAATAATAATGTAACGAGTATCAAAAATAAGAAATTGATAGATTATATGTAATGTATCATTAGTGATGAAGAAAGTATCACTCTGAATACCATTAAGTAACACTATTTATTGCATGATTTTTGAGTAACACTGTTTCATTTTTTTAAGTAACGTGTTACAATAATAATGCAACATGTTACATGATTTTAACAATAATATGATAAGAAAATCACAAGTTATATGAGGAAGAAAATCACAGTATCAATATTGATGAATAAATTATCACTGTGGATGCTGTGGAGTAACACTATTTACTGCATGAATAATTCAATGCAAAGCATTTTGTTAAAATAATTTATCAAGAAATAATATAACATGTTTTATGATTTAACAATAATATAATAAGAAAATCACAATTTATATGATGAAGAAAATCACAACATCAATACTGATGAATAAAGTATCACTAAGCATCCATGAAGTAATACTATTTGATAATCACAGTTTCAATAATATAATCTGGGATACATTTCCCAAAACAATCTGAATGCATTCTCAAAACAATCTAGGATTAGGGTTTTTGGACCCAAACTCCTTTGAAATTGAAGTGCCACCTGTATTCTTCTTCTTCTTCTTCTTCTTTTTTGAAGATGCCCTTTGATTCTTTTTCTCCTACCCTTTGTGGTTGAACGTGCAGGATCCAATATTGGAATAGAAGAGCTTGAAACATCCGTATCCGCCACGGAAGGCACTGTACTCAACAGCTCTTCAACATATGCTATGACCTTGTTATCTACTCAACAGCTCTTCACAAAATACTATTGAAGTATTACTAAATACCATAGAAGTATCACTATTGTACATATAAATATAAGATAACGTGTGATGTGCACTTTTGTTGATTTACCGAGGCAGAAAAAAAATATTGTCAATAAATGTGTGAAATGTATCATTAAATACCATAGAAGTATAACTAGTATACAAAATTCAATATATTCATGCGATTTACAGTTTTGTTGATCTATTCAGGCAGAATTGTAATTAAAATGAATGATTACTATCACGATAGAAAGTATCACTAATTTACGAAATACATTTTGTAGTTGATTTGTTACAAAATCAAAGAATAGAACTAAAGTACTACTTACTGTCAATTTGCAACATAACAGATTCATCCTCGTTGATAGATGTTTTTTCTACATCTTCAATATTATTTTCATTATCAAGTATAACAATATCTGAAATTTAGAAAATTTAAATCACTTTTAGAATTACTATAACACTAATAGATTACTAAATCAAAAGTTTAATGAATCAGTTCATAGTAGCATTTTATCGAACAGTTTGAATTCAAAATTTGATATACCTAATAATTGGTTAAAAATTGATACAAAATTTCAAATCTTCCAAAATAAGAACACATACCGGTCGTTGCTATTGTTTCTTCGCCGGAATTAATCGGAATTCCAACGGGAGGAAGATTACATACTTTTCTCAAATTATCCATTGAATCGTTCATGATTCACCGGAAGGGGAAAATCTACGCGCCGCCGCGAGCTCGATGGGAAAACCTAGGCGGCGTGGTAATCTGGATGGGGAAAACGTGGTCAGGGCGGCGAGCTGAACGGGAAAATCTAGCAGCGCGGCGAGCTGAGGGAGAAAACCTAGGCAAGATGGCAGCGAGAGCGGAGAAAAAAAATATAATTTTTTTTAATATATATAAGGCGGGTCGGGTCAGAAGAGATCCGTCTAACGTAAGCGGCCCGTTAGACGGTCTCACACAAGTCTGCCCCACAATATAATATAATAATTCTATAATTAAATTTTAGCTTAATTTTCGCAAATACATTATTTATTTATTCTGGTCAAAGACACGTACATATCATATGTACATATATATTCTATATTAATATATTATTATTATTATTATTAAATTACATTAATTAGACGTAGATTAATGATTTTAATTTACTTTGCATATTTTGTTATTTATTATCCCTAGATTTGGAGATGATTATTATCAATAAAATAATAGCAAACATAATTGGGAGATATATGATGATGGATTTGCAATATATATAACCCAATATTTATGGAAATATATAATTATGAAATATAAATATTGAATACTACATAATATGATATTATATTTTTATTTTCAGAAGATGAAAATGAGCGGGAAAATAAAAAATTTCTATATGCAAATCCGGAGTCATTATATATTATACAGATTCATGAATTGGAATATATGTTGGAGTATCTGCTACTGTCTTAAAGTATGCACTTCTTGCAACAAGTTAATATATTTGAATCATATTAATCTGCTTGTTGAATTTAAACTTCAATACAATTAATTATTCTCCACATTTATTCAATGAAATCAATAGTCTTCAAAATTGTGCAACATCTGTTATAAAATTACACAATTGCAACTTCCTTAAATTTGAATTTTGGATGATGACTGTTTCCGTAGATATTTGGATGGTTTTATGTTGTTGTGCACATCTCCACTTATTAGAAAATGAGTGTTGTGTCTCCTTGGGATGGTCTAGTGGTGGAGTAGTGTTTCTTGAGATCAAATGTCTCAAGTTCGACCCACCACCAACACCACTAGATGTGAGTCTGTCACACCTGGCCTGCCAAGTGTGGTTTGCCTCCCCACCAACACCATTAGATGTGAGTCTGTCACACCTGGTTTGTCAAGTGTGGTTTGCCTCCCCCACCAACATCACTAGGTGTGACAGAGTCACACCTGGTTTGTCAAGTGTGGTTTGCCTCCCCCCACCAACATCACTAGATGTGAGTCTGTCACACCTGGCCTGGCAAGTGTGGTTTGCCTCCCTTGTGTAGGTTTGCAGACTATTACACAGGGGAGAGGTTTACCCAGTGCGCACCACAGTAGCTGCTGCGGGTTACCCTCGATATAAAAATAAAAATAAAAAATGAGTGTTGTTGCTAAGTAATTAAATATCAATTTGAATATGATTACAAATTGGCAAAAAAATAAGGAATTGCATACTTAGAAATTGAAAAACATAGAAGGTTACAATGAACCGAGATGACTGCAAAATAAGCAAGACTAATTCGGAATTGTATCAGTTTTAATTTGATTCTTCTAAGTTGGAATCCTTTGCAGTTTTGGTTCCGAAAATTGCCGCACAAGCAACATTTCATATGAAGGTTTTTTTCACGAGCACCGCTTGAATAATCAAATTTAGGTTAGAATTAATTTATTTTCAATCACAATTCACTAAATATTTTTTTTTATATAGAAAAGTAACAATTTATTTTAGATAATTTATTTTATTGGTGTTTCAATAAGAACTGCTTTGGTAAGCACCTCTTCAAACTGTTTTTTTTTTCACTGTGAAAGGTAACTATTATTTGAAATGTCTAAAGTACCCTCATTAATTATTCTGTTTTTATATAGTAATAGTATTTCTCTCGTGCGATGCACAAATAGTTATTATTTTTTTAGTTCTGTAATATTATGATAATTTTTTAGTTCTACATGTTGTATTTAATGTTTAATAATTAATAAAATGATATGCACATGCGTTAATTAATTAGATAAGAAGATTAATTTTGTGTAGCAACGACAAACGAAAACAAAATTAAATTTTAAGAACTAAATAAAAACCCATATTAGAAAGATCGAATTATAACATTTCAAATGACACAATTTTATAAATAACAATTATAATTATCCACGATTAAAGAATATTTGATTTCTTTGAATATATGACATGTATAAAAATATAATTATTTAATTATTTTAAATGATGAAATTGAAATATAAAAATAATAAATTATTGAAAACTATGTTGTTGTTGTTATTGTCGTTGTTGTGTTATTATTATTATTATTATTATTATTATTATTATTATAGTGCAATATAAATGAATATTATTTTTTAGGCTATAATTGGAGAGTATTACAAATTCTCCACTTATGCATAAAAAAATTAAATAAAAAATATTACAAATCTCATATTTCCAAGTAAAAAATAATAAGTAAGATTGCAAAAAATTATTAAAATACAACGGTTGTAATCTAAACCGTCATGAAATATACAAAAAAAAAGAAATAAAAACTACAACGATAAATGTGATTGCTGTTGTCTATCAATTCAAAACTATTGTCTATTATACAAAAAACTGATGTTTAAAATATAATTATAAAATTGTGTTATAGATAATGATTTATATCAAAACCGTTATCTATAACACAATATTACCTTAATATATGAATAGATATAGATAGATATATATTTTCAATCGACTAGCTCTTAATGACTACGTCTTGCATAAACAAGAGGGGTGGCAAAAAAAAGTTTAGTAGAATTGTATGATCAAAAATAGTAGTTGAGTGAATTGACTCCACTACTTGAACATCGAGCATGAATCAATTAATCTACACATATTAACATATATTAAGACAAAAATTATGTAATAGACAACGATTATAGTATAAATTGTTGTCTATCACATGATTTAATGATTATATTTTAGATAACAGTTTTGAGTTAATAGACAATGGTAGTAATATTTATTGTTTTTTTTTGTGCATTTTTCAGGACGGATTAGATTACAACCATTTTCTTTCATTTTATTTTTTTGCAATCTTTTTTTTTTTTACTTAAAATTTAGAGAATTGTAACATTTTTTATGCATAAAATAGTTTCATTTGTGTTGTACCATAATAATAATGATATAGGTATAACATAATTTGTAATAATTTATTATTTTTCTATTTCAATTTCATCATTTAAATTAAATAATAATAATAATATAAGTATAACATAATTTGTAATAATTTATTATTTTTCTATTTTAATTTCATCATTTAAAGTAATTAAATAATTACATGTTTTTATACATGTCATATAATGAAAGAAAACAAATATTCTTTAATCGTGGACAATTATATATTTCTATTTATAAAATTGTGTCGTTTGAAATATTACAATTCGATCTTTCTAAAATTTAATATTTTTTTGTATTAATAACACAAAACTGATCTTCCTATTTAATTAATTAATACATATTCATATCGTTTTATTAATTTTTAAAAAATAAACACGGCATATAAAATTCAAAAATAATTATAATATTACAACTCTAAAAAAATAATAATTATGTATGCATTACATGTCCATAACTCCATATATATATATATATATAGTGTTGTCAAACATGTTGAGCCTGAGCTGAGCCCATTAATTTTGTGGAGCCTCTAATTTAATATCCGAAATTAAAACAAATCGAACCATTTATTTTATTTTATTTTTTAATTTTTTTGAGGAAAGATCGAACCATTTTTAATAGCTCTATGCATGCGTTATATCTTAAAAAACAAAAGTTTGTAAAAATATTAACTAAATAGAAAAATATATGTTTCTTGACGCCGTGTAAACGAGTGAGTCAGTGAGATAATATTTTTCCAATAATTTTACAGAAATTTTCAGGGAGAGGACTGAATTTTTCGAACATAGAAATATAAAATCATATTACTATTTGATACTGATGTGGCCTGTGCCCTCTTCCGCTCCCTCTCCCCCCCCCCCCCCCCTCTCTCTCTCCACCCCACTTTCTCTCTCTAGAAACACATGTGCCGTTTGCCTCCTTCCGCCACTTCCACACTCCTCGACAAACAACCGATAAACCCCTGTAAAACCCTCTTATTTACAGCCGCCAATTAACCCCTCAAGTTTTTTTTTTTTTTTTTTTTTCTAAAAGTTATCAAAACGGCAGCTTTCCGTGGTATTATCTCGCACAGAACTAGCAATAAGCTAGGGAGAGTTGCAGCCGCTATGGCTAAAATGGGGTTCTCTACGCACACCGCCCCTTTCCGGCCTTCGTCGTTTTGCCCGCCGTATTTCTGGTTTTGCCGTTCTTGCATTCAGTTTTACTCCGTTTCTTCTTCGAGTAGAGTTTTCTGCAGGTGCAGCTTCTTTTGAACTCACTAAACTTGAGTTTCTTTTGATTTTGTATGGTTTCTTGATGTTGTTAAGCTATTCATTTCTTTTTTTGTGTGTGTGTGTGTGTGTGTTTGTGTGTGGAGCTTGATTGAGAGTTTCTGGCTTTGTTATTGTAAACCCTGAGGGTTTATAGTCGTCTTAAAACTTGTGTTTGTTGTTTCGAATGTGGGATTTTTGTGTGGGTGGTAGTCTTATGTTTGTGCGGTTTGTCCCAATATAGGGCGTTTTTTGTATTGTTTGTGGGTTGAGATCTTTGCGAGCATTGCTAGTTTGGGAGTATGTAATTTGGCTATACTATCCTTGAATGTTGACTCAGAACCATTTTTTGCTGCTCGTGTTCTTACAGGCTGGAAGATAAAGCCCGTAGTGCTCATAGTGTCGTCTCTAATGGAGCTATCAATGCTGATGTGCTTGAACTAAACCAAAAGTCGAGCTACAGCACAATTCAGCAGAATGAAAGTAAAATGCTCTATCGAGGAACGAGTGATTTTACATATCCGTGGAAGAAGCCTTCTCGTTATAAAGAGGCGGAAGTCACAGAGGAAGATGGTCAGGGAATTTTTTCTGGAATATTAGATACCAGACATACTGCCAATAGCTGGGGACATACTGCTGAAGACTGGGGTAAAGCTACTGAAGAATGTAGAAAGAAGAAGAGTCTATTTGCTTGTGGAAGTAATACATCTGCCAATCTTAAAACAATTCCAGAAGAAGATACATTAGAAACTGCCAAGTATAGAAGAAAAACAATAGTATGACATTCTTAATACTGGGGAAGCTTTGAAGTCGCCTTTTCCATTAAAAGCTTTCACTATGTTAACCACCATTTTCAGAGCTTTCTGATCATGGGAAAATTGTTTATTTTGCAGTATGGAGGAGAAGGGAGTTCATTAAGAAGGAAGGAGAAGAAATATACTGTAAATGTTAGGCAACCTGGGCATCATATTTCCCATAACCAGATGTCTCTAGGTCAGGTTGGATCTCATGTAGTTTCTCACTCAAATAATGATAACAAGATAGTATTGGAGGGCCATTTAATGACAAAAGGCGCCCACCAAAATTACTTGGAAAGTACAGCACATCAAGGTCCCAAAACTGACGAGGATAATGTATTCAACAATAAAGAAACTGCTTCTGCTAATGAGCAAGTTGCTCCAAATAATGATGTTGGTGAACCTTTGAGTGAGAAAATCACTGCTCCTGAATACTCAGAACTTCACGAGAGACTTAGTCAGGTCTATTACAAGGTTCTTGTGGTTGATAGCATCCCTGCAGCTAGGGAAGTAGTCCGTCTGCTCACTACTCAATACAAGGATCTTGTTCACGCATGCGATACAGAGGCATGTATTTGTTTATTGTAAATTAATAATATTAATTATGCCCTGTTTTTCATTTTTGTGCAGATTTGAGCCACTGCTTAGCTTCTGTACGATTGTTATTATTGCAGGTAGCAAATATTGATGTTAAAGGCGAAACACCTGTGGACCATGGAGAAGTGATATGTTTTAGTATATATTCTGGGCCAGAAGCGGATTTTGGTAATGGAAAGTCCTGTATCTGGGTAGATGTCCTTGATGGAGATGGCAAGGATCTTATCAAAGAATTTGCTCCATTTTTTGAAGATCCGTCAATTAAAAAAGTAATTCATTTCATTATTGTTTCATTACTGTCCATTTACTTTCCTCTTAAATACTTTTATCCAATCAAAGCATGATTTAGCTGGTATAGTGGAGATTTGGGCTCATACATATAATCAGCTTCCCTGTACTTTTGTGTAGGTATGGCACAATTACAGCTTCGATAATCACGTAATAGAGAATTATGGACTTAAAGTTTCTGGTTTCTATGCTGATACAATGCACATGGCTCGATTATGGAATTCCTCTAGACGAACGGAGGGAGGGTATTCTTTGGAAGCGCTGACAGGAGATCCTATTGTCATGTCAGATGCTAAGAGAGGCCCTGGCAAACAGCTTCTTGGGAAGGTGTCTATGAAGAACATTTTTGGCCGGAAAAAAGTGAAGAAAGATGGATCTGAGGGAAAAATAATCAACATTCCTCCTGTTGAAGAGCTACAACGAGATGAGAGAAAATTATGGATTTGCTATTCTGCTTTGGATTCAATAAGCACATTGGGCCTGTATGAAAGCCTGGAGAAGAAACTGATGAAAACCCCTTGGTCTGTTGATGGACATTACCAAGGGTCAATGTTTGACAACTACTGTAAATATTTGCGTCCATTTGGAGAGCTCCTTGTTAAAATGGAGAGGGAGGGAATGCTGGTTGATCGTTCTTATCTTGCTGAGATAGAAAAGGTTGCTAAAGCAGAGCAGCAGGTAGCTGCTGATAGGTTTCGCAAGTGGGCCTCTAAACTTTGCCCTGATGCAAAATACATGAATGTGGGAAGTGATGCCCAGTTGCGCCAGATATTCTTTGGTGGTATACAGAACAGGTAGTGCTAACATTCTTACAGAGTGTAACAAGTTAATCTTAATGATGAGCATACCCTTACTCATTCTCAATAATTTTGTTCACAGGAAGGATCATAATGAGTTTCTTCCAGTGAAGAAAGATTTTAAAGTTCCCAACGTGGATAATATAATTGAAGAAGGCAAAAAGAAAGCCACTAAATATCGTAAAATCATATTGAGTAAGCCTGATGGTGTTAACATGGTGACTGATAAGTATACTCCAAGTGGTTGGCCTTCTGTTAGTGGGGATACTTTGAAGAATCTTGCTGGCAAGGTCTCTGCAGACTTTGATTTCCTGGATGAAGAGGATGATGACGAGATCCCTGAAGAAGTGAATCAAAACTCCTCTAAGGACAATGTAGCACCTCCAAGTGTAGACACAGATATCTCTGCATATGGAACTGCTTACTCTGCATTTGGTGGTGGGCAGGCAGGGATTGAGGCTTGTCATGCCATTGCTGCTCTATGTGAAGTTTGCTCAATTGACTCTTTGATATCCAACTTTATTCTCCCCTTGCAGGTTATTTCTTCTATACTTACCACACTAGTGTTTAGATTGCTGATTACATCGACAAAAGGTTTAACATGTATGTGCGGGTTCTGACTATAGTGGGTGCACAAAGTACGAGCTTCTTAATTTTTTTTAAAAAAAATTCACTCTTTGGAAGGATAAGTTAATCATATCCTATATCTTAGCAGGCTATATAGGAGAGTTGAGGGATTTTTTTTTTTGTCAATCAGTTATAAATTATTTTTGGCAACTCCATTAAAATACTGTTTTGCATGTGGTTTTTCTGGCTAGTTTGAGATGCCTTCTTTACACAATGTTTCAATTTCCAGTTGCATCAGTTAATAATTATTGCCTGCCAAATCATATTTAGATTTTTCATGCAATATTTTTATGATGGCAAATAAAATAACCTGGTTATCTTCTTCTAGACTACCCCATTAAATTGCTGATTACATCTTTAAAAAGTTTACACATGTATATTTGTGTGTTTGAGCTATGCACTTTTACTTTTCGGGGTTTTTTCTGATTTCGTTTTGGCTACAGTGGGTGCACAAAACTTGTGCTCATAGGCTATTTAAGATTTCACTCTTTCAAAATATCGGAGGATTCTATCCTAGGTCTGCTGCAGTATTTGAGGGATATCTTGATCAATCTCTCATACTTTAGTTTTTGTAACTCCAACGAAAATTTGTTTTGCATTTGGAAGTTTTCTAGTGAGTTCGACAAGCCTTTATATGATGTTTCAATTTTCAATTGTTGTATAGTTAGTAATAATTGTTTGCTCAATTATTTTTAGATTTGTTGAATATTTTTATGACGGTGCAACAAAAACAACCACTAAAGCCCCATAAAATTGATCCATCTTCACCATGCAGCTTATGCATTAATTTTGTCTGCCTGTCTCTCTTTCAATTTTCAATTGTTGTATTAGTTAGTAATAATTGTTTGCTCAATTATTTTTAGATTTGTTGAATATTTTTATGACGGTGCAACAAAAACAACCACTAAAGCCCCATAAAATTGATCCATCTTCACCATGCAGCTTATGCATTAATTTTGTCTGCCTGTCTCTCTTTCTGCTTTTATATAAATTTGTAAGGTGGTATTGGTTATTGCATAAGGATGTCTTTGATGCTTGTCTTTGAGAGTTGAGTATGATCTCTTATCTTTGGGTAATTTAATGAGACTGCATATTAAGACATGAATAGGAAATTTCTAGTGTTTTTAACTCTTCTTTTCATTGTCCATTCTAGGGAAATCACATTTCAGGCAAGGATGGGAGAATCCATTGTTCTTTGAATATTAACACAGAAACTGGCAGATTGTCCGCCAGACGACCTAATCTGCAGGTTTGTGCAATGTTTTTTCTCCCCCATGTTATCCCAATGCTTTTTATCTGCGCCTCAAAGAAATTAACTTGTAATTCTGATTGCATGTTACTGACACCATCAAAATATTTTTGGTTGCTTGGGATCTTTTTGGTGTGGATTAGTGACTTTCTAGAGTCCTACTTTGCAAAAGAGGGTTCTCTTTTTTTGGTTGCCACGTTATAAATTGTCAGAGAAGAGTTGGGAGGTAAAAATTTGTTTTTGGTCAAGGATGAGTCATGAGTGACATAGATTTGGGGCCATGTCAATTGCATGGTCCATGGGTATGCAGTGCAACACGAGGAGGAAAAGGAGTTGCAAGTGTTCTTTCCCTCTTTGAGAGGTGGTTCATGTTTGAATTTTATATTCTAGTTCTCTAAATTATTAAAGTCACGGGTCTTTCTTGGAAGGTTCAGATAACCGTCATCTTGTTTGAAACATTTTTAGTTGCCAAGTCACTGAAGAAATCTACCATAGATACCGTAAGCACACAAGTAAATACAGCTGTTAACATTCTTATTGAGCCCTACAGGGTGATAGACATGAAGAAGTGCTTGATCGGCAAAAATAAGAGGATAATTAAGAAAGACACAGTTTATGGCGTTGCTATGATCCTTGTTCATCAATATTGTCATTGGTAACTGTCCTCGTAAAAACTTATGTTACTGAAAAGAACATTTGTTCAAAAAATTCTTAAGCCTTTTCCAAATTCGTATATTTCTGACATGTAAAGCTTAACAATAGTAAAAGAAGAGAGTTTGTTCAAGTCAAGATAAAATATTAGACTGATAAATCTTGGAGTTGGAGGGGTGTGGTTTGATGGGATTTTGTCTGTTGGTGAACTTCTCGACTCCAGGGTTGGAAGTATACAAGGGAGGGCAAGTAGAATAAGAGTGGGAAAATGGGGGGAAGAAGCATCCATATTAAGACATTATTTGGAAATTATTGACTGCAACTTTAGATTATTTTTGGTACTTGTATATTTGCTTGAAAATCCCCTCAAACAAACAAAAGCATAAATCCAGACAAATTTTCCCTTTTTACGAAGTTGCTTCTGAGCTATAACTTTTTTCTTCTGAAATCCAGAACCAACCAGCACTGGAGAAGGATCGTTACAAGATTCGTCAGGCATTTATAGCAGCACCTGGAAACTCTCTAATAGTTGCTGATTATGGACAGGTAATAACTCGAGAGCTCTTAGAATATAATGCTTTGTTCGGAGTTAGTTTGGTTCTAGTTTTGAGAAGATTTACTGTGTAAAAGAACGAGTTAAATTATTTTTTAGAAGATATAAATCCAAATTATTATTTAAAAAAATAAGGTATATATTGTTACACCATCTAGTCATCATATTACTTTGAAACTATTATCTTATAATATGTATTTAGGATTAAATGACTGTAATTTTAATTATATTCTTTGAAAATAGTTAAGAGCGTGTCTTGAAAAATTATTCTTCAAATATGTGGTCTCAGTTCCAAAATAACTAAAAATGGATAAAAACAAAGTACTAAATTTTTCTGTGTTTTATTCTGTTTCCGGCAATCAGTTAGAGCTTAGGATTCTGGCACATCTAGCCAACTGTAAGAGTATGCTTAATGCTTTCAAAGCTGGTGGAGACTTCCACTCGAGGACTGCAATGAACATGTATCCGCACATACGTAAAGCTGTTGAGCAAAAGGATGTGCTTCTCGAGTGGCATCCTCAGTCTGATCAAGATAAGCCTCCTGCGCCATTGCTAAAGGTTTGCTCTTAGAGTTTTTCCCTTGCTTTATGCCTTCTTTTGAAATAACTATAACTATATCAGCATGTATCTTACTACCATTAGATTCCTTCATTACTGGTGAGAAAAAAGAAGCTCTTGGACTCATGTTTTAGTACAAATAAATCTAATTCATATTACTACCATTGGCTAAATACTTTTTATTGGTGAGAGTTTTTTTGTCGGCTTTGATGCGGTAGGTTAGTACATATCATGCAAAATGGTTGGTCTACCTATCGAGCGCCAAGTTAGCAGTTGAGATACCATAGCTAATCATGTAGTGTCCAATTAAGCTCTCTTATTCTGTCTGTTTTCTGATTTCCAACTTAGCACTTGGTTATTGGGCTTTGTAATCAAGCGTTACCTTGAGTAATCAGATCTTTCCGGATGATATTTCAGGATGCTTTTGCTTCTGAAAGAAGGAAAGCAAAGATGCTTAACTTTTCCATTGCATATGGAAAAACTACTGTCGGACTTGCTCGGGACTGGAAGGTACACTAATTTCTTGAGAGCTTTCAATCGTTAGAAATATTTCATTCCATGTGTGAACACTATCTGAGCCATTATCAGGTTTCCCGTGAGGAAGCTCAGGAAACAGTTAATCTCTGGTACAGCGATAGACAAGAAGTACTACAATGGCAGGAACTACGTAAAAAACAAGCACACAATTATCACTGTGTTTACACGTTGCTGGGGCGGGCCCGCCACTTCCCATCTCTAAAGAATGCCAGCTCCGCACATAGAGCTCACATTGAGCGTGCTGCCATCAATACCCCTGTGCAGGTCTCTGTTGCCTAACGCCCCTTTTCATTTTTGGCTATGTTTATGTCCAAATTATTCTCACACACTAACATGGACTGCTCTAAAATATGCTGCAGGGAAGTGCTGCAGATGTTGCTATGTGTGCCATGCTACAAATATCAAGGAATGAACGTTTGAAGGAGCTAGGATGGAGACTTCTATTACAGGTAACATTTAGCTTCATAATACAAAAGAGTAGCAAAATAAAAGTTGTGAAAATGAAGAGTAGATCATTTCTTCTAGATCCTATACTGAGTTCAGTCGTATTCTGTTGGGCAGGTCCATGACGAAGTGATACTAGAAGGGCCAAGCGAATCAGCTGAGGAGGCTAAGGCTATAGTTGTCGATTGCATGGAAAAGCCTTTTGAGGGGGAAAATTTTCTTAGAGTAGGTCTGTCTGTTGATGCCAAATGTGCTCAGAACTGGTATGCTGCCAAGTAGGCAACATCGTGTTGGTCCCTACAATCGAGTCATTTCGATTTCTGTCATGAGAAATTTTCTTCACTCAGAGCTTGGGGTGGTTCTTGCCAGTAATATCGTTTCTGTAATCTAGTTGGGTAGCTTGTTAGTGGCCTCGTTTTCCCTGTACATAATTTGTGAAGGCTGTGATGAATTTGGCTTCATTGTTTTTCCAGATTTAGATCTGTCTTCAATGTGTAGATGCAACACTAGCATCCATGTTTAAGCTTTCAATTCCTTGTATTTGCTTGTCTAAACATTTACATGTCAACAAGTAAATCTAAATCTAAATCAAGAATTAATATAATGGAATGGAAGTAATTGAGTAATAGCAACTACCATTATATTTGTGGACACGACCAGTATCCTGCACAAAATAATACAAGAATATGATTAATGAAACATATAACATAATTCAGTATGTGAACTTATATGCGATTCCAAAGTAACATACAAATCAACAAGCTCAAATCTAATTGCTAATAGTCGCACGTACACAAGAACGTAAAATCTATTTCACTGATCACTTCTTTTCTCATTTTAGTAGCGTATTTAAAGCATTCGAAGATGAAACAAATGGATGTTTGTACATACGAAATAATTGGACATCCGAAAGCAAATATGAAGCCAGAAAATAATTGTTGAGGAAGTTATTTTCCAAAATGTTGGAGGTCAATATCCCAGGCAGTTGCCAACTGAAGTAACAGTTGGTCTGGCGCTGATCCTTCCCAGTCCTCGGGTAGGTCTACTACTGAAGAAGCTTCGTGTAAATTCAACAAAATCTCCCTTTTAACCTCCATTGGAATGCCCAGCACATCAGGGCCATTCTCCATAACAATATCTGCCAACTGAGAACACAAGCATAAATCTTGTCAAGGCACGGATTTCCAGAGAACTACCAAATATGAACATGGGCGTGGTAACAAACATCTCCAACATTTTAAGTTGAAGACATCATTTCAGCCATTGGCTGTTGCAGTCATGCATGTTGGGCAACTTAATTTCCAATATATATGGTTCTGTTGTAAGTCAACATATACTTTAATATCAAGTGGGATGGTTCTAGGACAGGTTCAGATGAAATAAATAAAAAACCAGGAATATTCAGCAAAAGGCTAACCTGATGAACCCAATATAAGCAGATGTCAAACAAGTTTTGCTCCATGATCAACTGTGAAACAGCATTTAGAACTTCACTTGCTACCTCATTTGATAGTTGATCTATAACAGGGCCGGATCTGTCCATGAGCTTTACAAGCAAAACATCGTCCCCAGTAGACAAAACTTCAGCAAAAGCAGCATCCATGTCACCGGCATGAAGTGCATCCATTGCGTTGCTCCAAGCAGTCCAAACTGGGTCACGATCTTGCACGGCTCCATCATCTCCTAATGCTTCGGCTGTCATTTCAGGGATGGCTACTCGAGCACCCCGACTGACTCCATTGTCATCACCAGCAACCCGTATAGCTTCCAAGGTTGCTTCATCCTTGGAAGCTTGCCAGACACTCCTTGCAGACGGTCCTTCACCAAACCTAACAGGCGCACCTCCTTTTTCCCAAGCTCTTCTGCTGCCAACTTGATCGGCCTCATTTTCTGATTTTCCAGATCTAATATCTATAGGACCACCACCGGCAGCTCTCCTTGAGCCCATATGTCCATTTTTACTGTATGCATGAAAGTCCCAAGCATCTGACACATCGGATCTCCAGGACGGACCCCTAGATTTCATTCCCAAGGGAACACCATCAAATGCAACAAATCTCTCTCCAAAGTGATAGCGTCCATCACTTCCTCTTCCTAGCTTGCCACCAGAATAATCAGGGAAGCCATTATACTTGCTGAGAGACCTGTTCGAAGATCCTTCATATCCAACCACATTACTGCCACCCCTCCTACCTGATGATGATATTGATAAATCTCGTGCCATGTCTTCTACAACTCTCTCAAGCCCCCGTACTCGGTTTTCTAGGGTAACCATGCTATCATGAGATCCACCCATAAAATCCTATAACAAAATGGAAAGAAAAAAAAAGGAAAGAAGAGAAGCAATAAGATAAATGTGGATCTATGAATGAGGCCCTTAGAAATTGAAGTATACCTGCAACATATTCATGAGATGAGCCTGTTGCCTCTCCAGCAGTAGCAACTGTCTTTGAATAGCCAACCAATTTCCTTTATTATTCATAAATCCCTCAGATTGACCTGCAGATCTGGAAAAATCTGGATAGGCACTGGAGGATTCTATCTGATTATAGTCACGCTGATCACCAACAGTTCCTCTCTCAATGCTTTCATAATTGGCTTTGAAGGGTACATCAGCACCCTGGTATTTAAGCCTAGCCCCCCCATTTTGATCCATGCTTGATTCTGACTCTTCCTCATTTTGCGAATTTGAAGGATTGGTGCATCGACGAGGAAGAATCACTTCAACAGGCAAATCATCTGATTCTCTTGTTTCTAGTTTTTGGAAGAACTCAGGGTTTAATTCCTTTTCAGTTAATGTCGGTGCCTTCTTCTTTAATATTCCAACAGCCTTGTCTAAAATGTTGTTTCCCTTGCCTTTCAAATTAGGATCAACGGGAGATGATCCACAGGATGAATCCTTCAGTGATAGTGCACTTTCTCTCTCACCAAGGTTTGGAGCAATTTCAGAGGCTTCATCATCTGAAACGTAGAGCATTAGAACATGAGCCATGTGTGAAGACAAATAAAGAGAAATTGCTATTGAGTAGGGCATTGAATTAATAATCAGATCAATCTAATGCGTACCATGAGACGATGCTTTTTGTTCATCTGAAGATCCATCTCCTTTTCCTGCAATTTTCTTCCAGAGCTGCAAGGCCTCGGTCATACTCTCTCTAACAGTTTTTATCTGGGAAATATTCAGCATTGATTTTAGTTGAATGGATTACCATACAAGCAACTATACTTTCCTTAACAAAGTCCACTATTTGACAATCATAAAAGCTGGCATTTAAGTGCAAACCAGAAACTATCAATGGACAGAGTATATAGTAGATTAACACTTGCACTTTTCCAAAGTCAATATTTTTCTTAAGCTGACATGTGTCTGAAACTGGATGTAAAACTGGGTCTTTGACATTCAAATTCAATAACTAAGATTCACACTTGAAATAATTGAGAAATGAGAACCAAGACCATAATTTGCACCAAAAAATCTTAATGCGTAAAAGACCTCAGAGATATGGAAAACAAAACATGTAACTTCAGTTACCAAATAAATGAACCAGAAGTATTTCTCTTAACAATTTTGCTGAATAAAGAGAATACTATAACAAAGATTACAAATTTCAGGTCCCGGGTGAATGCATCTGAATTAGAGGGAATAAATGATCATCTTTTGTGCATATTATGCACGCATCAGGATAGCAGCATATGCTCAAGCATCCCACAGAAAATGAAAACAGAGTGGATCTGCATTCTTTACAAAAATTAGAGGATCCTATATTAGGCACTGGATCTTAAAAAACAGAAGACATGGATAGACCAAGTTAACCAAGTTACAAATTCTAAAATTAACCCCACCCACCCCTTCTTCCCAAACACACTGCCTTAGACTAGCTTTAGTGATCCATCTTAGTTTATTTAGCAGTCAACTATAAAATCATCCAGACAACTAACGGAAGCAGCAAAGCAAGTGAATAACATTTAGACCAGCAATTCAGAAATTATACAACAACAAACTCTAGCAGATGAACAGGTTAAAGTTGGCAGCCAGAACTCAATTAGTGTCCCTATAAATCAGATCATCTGCAGAGATGTGTCAATGGTTTTAAAGACAATACTATTTTGTACCTTGTCAAACCGACAAGCCTCAAGTGCATTCAATGTTGAAGCAGCTCCTTCAGCTGTTATGTTTCTGTTCAAAGACAAGACACTTAATGTCTCAGCAGCAGCCTTCCTAGTCGCCCAATCCGAACTGTTAAGACATTCTTGAATGCTATGAAGCAAAGATTCCAAATTCTGAGGGGTGATTGCTCCTACCTGCAATAGTACAGAGAATATGTAGATCTGTATAGCATCTAAATACTAACCGTAAAATTCTAGGCTCATGCATGAAAGCGATTTCATCATTCCTGACTTGCTAAAAAGCAATATAACACGGCGATCCTTAGCCTATATAAACAATACTTCCTAAAGTCTTCCCTCAACCGTGCAAGAATCATGTAGGCTACACAAACCAATAGAGCGATTAACAACAATCACATTTCTCATATTTCAATTCCAGCACCAAATGTACATTGGAAAAAGTCAACCATTCCAACTAAATTTTGCATTGGCAAAAAGTAAATTCCAATCACAACTAATTTAAAAGACCAATCTACTGAAATTCAAATCTAACTAATAGCATCAATATCGCAAAGCAGCATCTTTTAGGAGACGAACCTGCGACAAGCTCGACACAACCTGCAGCAGAGAAGCCTTTGCCATGAAATTCGGACTGTTCAAGTACTTGCACACCCTCACGCAAAGCTTCTGAAAAGTACCCAGAGGTGGATCAGATGCACATTCGACCATCTTTGCCAAACACAATGCAGCTCCACCTTGCGCAGCCTTGTTGTTCTCACTCATCACCTCGAACAACGGCTTCATAAACAGCGAGACGACGCCGTCCCCTCCACTGCCGCCCTTCAAGTAGAGCCCCGACAGCGCGCCAATGGCGTCGCGGCACGCATCCCGGACCTGCGAATCAGAGTCCTTGAGCCTCTTAACAATGTGGGCAATGGTTTTAGTGAGGTGGGTGGCAGCGGCATCGGTGTGGGCGGCGCAGAGCGCCGCCAGGAGGCGGACGCCCTCCTTCTTCAACGCCGGCTTGGGGTCGCTGACGGCGTCGTAGAGGCAGTTGAGTAGCATCGAAACGCCGTCGTTGGTGAGGGACTGGATGATCTTCTCGAGGTCCTCAACGGCGATCTGGTGGGTGTCGCGGTCGGCGAGCTTAGAGAGAGAAGTGAGAATGCGCTGCTTGAGCTCCACCATTGCCAAATGGGATGAGAGAGAAGACGAAGAAGCAGCGGAGGATGATCTGGAAGGGGTCGTTTGGTTGGGGGGTTTGGAGGGTTTTGCAGATCTCTGCGAACTCATTTCCAATTGTTGAAGAAATTGCAGCGCAATGTGCGAAAAAGAGGGAAATTTGAAGTTGGGGGAAGAGGGAAAGGGGAATGCGGTAGATTTGAAGAGAGAATGAAATGAAGGAAAGGGAGATTGAGTTGAGAATTAAGGTGCAATGTATGAATGAGAGTGGGGTTTTACTGAAATTGAAAGCAAAATGAGACGTGAGTTGGAGAGGAATGTGAGATCTGTGACTCGGTTGTATGGGCCATACCCACCCCACCCACCATCACAGAATTGATCTCGCAGCTGCGTCACTCTGTGTGTTATCTATCTGTTGACTCTTCACTCCTGGTCCTGTAGTCAGTCTTGTGTGTGTTTCAAGTTAGTTTTGAGAGAGAGAGAGAGAGAGAGAGAGAAGATTATAGATAGAATCTTTCTTTCTTTCTTTAAATGATTAGGGTTTACTTATAATTTTGCACATCTCTAATACTATTTCAATTTAAATATGTTTAGAGAATCTGTATTCAACCTCTAAATTAACACATCTCCAGGAAAAAATCATTTTGGCGGCTCTACAATTTTGAAAAAAAATGCAAGGTTTTGAAAAATATACTAAGTTTTTTTTTCTTTTTCTTTCCCTCCAATACCATTTTAAGCAAATACTAATGAAAATAGGGAAGATTGGGTGCCATCCAAATGAATAATATTTTGATTTTTTGAAAAATATAAAAAAAAATACACATTTATGTAATATTTTCAAGTGATATTTATGTGCAATCACTATGGCCAAATTATGTGGGAGGAGATATTTATTTTTACCCACTATGTATAGACATAAGCATGAATACGTGCAATAATAATTAATACGTTCACCTTGTAACTTATTTCATTTTTTAGACAAAGACTTATGTTAGACTGTCTAATGTGTCATAAATCGTTAGACGGACTTTATAACCCGATTCAATCTGATCCAACTAATTTCATATCTGGTGATATTTCACTTCATATTGAATAATACTTCACTTCATAATTGGTGATACTTCGCTTAATATCAGGTAACATTTCGTTTAATATCAGGTGACACTTCATTCTTTTTTTTGCTTCAATAATTCAACATGGTTGTTTTTTTTTATTCGTTAACATTTATAAAATTTGTAATAAATCTCATATAGTAAAAATATAAATTTAATATTTAAGTTTTTATTATAGTTTTATTAAATATATAATTAATGTTTAATATGTTAATCTATACCTTCATATTGGGTGACGCTTCACTTCATAGTTAGTGATACCTCGCTTTATATCTGGTAATAACTTGCTTAATATCAGGTGACACCTTTTTATTTTTTCACTTCAATAATTCAATGTGATAGTTTTTTATTTATGAAAATTTTTATTTAATTTAAAAATTATTGTAAACTTTGTAATAAGTAAGACTCATATTTAAAAATACAAATTTAATATTTAAATTTTTATTATATCTTTATTAAATATATAATTAATGTCTAATTTGTTAACTTATAATGCTTCATATTTGGTGGTACTTCACTTCATATCGAGTGACATTTCACTTCATATCTGGTGATACATTGTTTAATATCGAGTGACGCTTTTTTTTTTTTGCTTCAATAATTTAATATGATTTTTTTTAGTTTTTATTTATGAACATTTATGAATTTTGTAATAAATAAGTTTCATATATTAAAAATATAAATTTAATATTTAAATTTTTATTATAGTTTTATTAAATATATAATTAATGTCTAATTCATATCGGGTGATACTCTACTTCATAGTTGGTGATACTTCGCTTCATATTTGATGATACCTTTATTAATATCTGATGACACTTTTTTATTTTTTCATTTCAATAATTCAATGTATTAGCAGGTCAGATTATAGGATCCGTCTAATAAATCACGATCCGTTAGACGGTCTCACAATAGACCTCCCCCTTCATTTTATTTTGTTGTAACAACAAGATAACCTTTAGCGTGTTGTAAAATGTAATACAATATTAATACACTATATTTATAACAAATTAAAAAATAATAATCATTACTTATCTGATGTAATTGTTATTTTAATAAACTCTATAACGTTCGTAGTTATGAATTGTTAATGTATATTATATATTTTATCACATATAATATATATGAAAATAGATTAGATGGTAGGTGCATATATTGCTATGTATCATAATTATTGTGATTGTGGATATTATCACATGATAGCATATATTTCCCTCTTCCTATTGCACAACAACATGGTGTGGAGGAAGGAAAATTTTATAATGTATGGTATTCACATTAAATTGCAGAGATCACAGTAAATTAACATTATTTTCTTGGTAAATTACGCGCTATATTCTAAAATATTAATGTTATAACAAAAATATCACGAATTAGGAACAATTATAATCTATGTTCCAAACTATTGACATATTAATAAATTAGCAAAATTTTGACCTTGAAAAATGGTGTGGCATGCCGTTGTTGAGGTATAATATCTGACGTGGAAAAATATATGAGTTAATTACCCCTATATCATGAACTATTAAAACTGTAACAAAAATATCCCAACTATTGGGATGCAATAAAAAATAGAATATAAAAATAGATATAGAAAAGGCTTTGGTTTTACATGAATTTATTACCAATCTATTTCCTTGTTTCATATTTGTTAGAACAAAAGCAATTGAATTATTGCCCAGATTAAAACGAATCAAAATTGATATTGATAAGTTAATACACGATGCTCGTAAAAAAAATGATCATCAACGATTTTTTATTGGACTGGGCGATTTTGTTATATATGATCTCGTTTTAATAAAAATGTGAGTATATAATGACTTTATTATACCCATTTAAAATTTATCAAATGGAATCATTTATCTCACTTTGTGTCCCATTTTGATTTTTATTACATTTTCATCCTTTTTTTTTCTTTTTTTTTAATTTATTTTGGTTTAGCTCAATTGTATAATTATTATTTATGATTCATCCCATCCAATTAGGATTTATATTTATTTTTTATTATTCAATTAATATAATTGATTAATATGGTTGATTATTTCAAAATTAGGTTATATAATTTTTTAAAATTTATTTTTTTAGCAATAAATGTTAACTATGATTAGTTATACTATAATAAATTTCATTTTTATAATAAATATTTTAAAATATTAAATTTGATAGTGAGACACAATATTGAGATATGAAATGTAAACTAGATGATTTTATTCGGTAATATATTTCCCAATTCAAAATTTTGATAGGGTAAGAATCCAAGTATGTATTTTGGCAAAAATAAAAATAAAAATAAGTTGTTTTATTTTTAAAAAAGAAATTTTGAAATTGGGGGCATGAAGGTAAATCAAGTTATCAACCAATCAAACGGCCAGGCTACCCTCAACATTAAAAAAAAAAAAAACACACACACACACACACACAAAACTATGTTGGATCTTGCCTCGATCGTATAACATGTTTGAATTGTTATTCACACCTTAAACGACAAATGCAATGAATTCAAGTTCTTGGTGAGAGTAGATTTGTGGAATGCGACGCATGAGACTATAATCTACTGAGATATTTTAAAAAAATCGAATTTTCCCAACCAAGGTTTCATCATTTTTTTCAAATCTACTTTCTGGGCTCTCTACATGTTGGTTCGACTGCTCATTTCTCGTCTCCATTGGACGTTTTGAATCAAAATCTCCATTTTTTTCATTCTTCATAAGCTGCACATTGTGGGTTTTCGCCTGGTAATCTTCAATTCCTGATAATTGCAATCTTCAATTCTTGCCAATATGTCGTGACATTCTGTCATTTTCTTTAATGGGTTCTTCATTCTTGTTTGCTAAAAATACATGTTTAATAGACAATTTTTAATGTTTGATGATTGGATGCTCAATTTTATGCCTTTTTTCCATCTGTTTATGTGTAGTCTTGAGTCTTGACCATCAACATGTTTCAATCCTTTTCAAATTAAAAAAAACCGTATCTAATTTTTTGTTTGCATAATCTTTTACGTCGATTGAGGGTTGTAGTATCAGTATGGTTGGTTTCCGCCGTCGTATTGGGTTTGTCTGGTAGATATTCAAGATTATTGTTACTTACATTACATGTGTTAGATGTTCAAACTGTTTGTCACAACTAACAGTATAATTGTCAAGTTGTTTATTTCACAACTAACTGTATGATTGCCAAATTGTTTGCCACACCTAAAAGTATAATTTTCAAATTGTTTGTGTCACAACTAACAGTAGCATTGTCAAATTGCTTATGTAACAATTGAATTAAGATGTTTCAGCTTTATTAGGTACTTTGGTTTGTATAATATCGAATTGGTTCTTTTGAAAGCAGTTTGGCCCAGAGCATTTAGTAGAAGTTTGATATGATCCCACATCAGATCCACTAATAATTGTGGATGGGTACTTATGTTGGGGTCAATTCTCCATCCTCAAGCTAGCTTTTGTGGTAGAGTTAGACTGTCCAAGACTTGCATGTTATCTTGTTGGAAATGACAATGTTGTTAACGAGCTATAGAATCCAAATTTGATGAACTTGTATTGGGTTTAGGGATAATGAGGCTTGAACCACTTTTCTTGATAGCCTTCATTTTATCGTGGTCAAGAAATTATATCAGCAGCTATGTTTTATGCAATTACTATTGTGGAAAACAATTTTTTAGCTTGCATATAATCTGGCATTTTTTGGCATGCATTTAAGCTTGGAAACCTTCAAGCTTTGGTGGTTGGGATAGAAGCGTTAGTAAATGAAGCAAAAGTGATTATAGTGGTGCTTTCTCCTAATTTGGCTTCAGATAGTGTTCTCAATTTTGAAAATGTAAAAATGTCAGAATAAGTTATTTTTAGAATAAATGTCTATCCACATATGGGATTAAGTTGTGAATGAGAAAATGAATTCTCCATTTGCTATTTTATTTGATCTGAGTTGAGCCCTCTTCTGACTATGAATGCCTCGATTTAGTCTTTCCTGCCCCTTTTTTTAAGATTTGAAAAGCAATAAAAAAGAAAAAGAAAAAGAATGAATCAATTTTATTATAGTCACTGACTCACTGTGTGCAACAAAATACAACAAAATATAGTTGTTGAAAATTGCATTTATTTAGCGATGGAAATATTTTAGTAATCATGGAAGTTAAACAGAGAATATATTTTGTTTTTCTTATTCATTCAATTCTTTTTGTTTATGGTTATCTCTGTGAAGATTTTAGGAATGCATTACTAAGAATGCCTCTGATTATTTTCAAAAAGATATCATTGAATTCTTTTAAATTTTCGTGAATTGTGTTGTTCGTTTATTTTTCAGTTTCAGCATTTGATCAATTATATTTCTCGATCTGTACTAGTAAATGAATAAAAGTTGTTTTTTTTTTCAAGAAAAAGGAGTAAAAGATGTGCAACCCTCATGCACATAAGCAATCCCATGGATAATTGGCATTACATATCTTATTGCTCCAAAATTAATGCATGAAGCTTGTTTACTTATGGGATCATACAGGCCTCGCTGTTCACTTAAAGCATTCTTCGTGTTGCATGTTATCTGATTTAATCACCATAGTATTGTTCACTTTGTTACTCAAGTCGTTACGATGAATTTTAGTTGCCATCACTGCCGTGTAACATTTGCTTTCATTGATATAAAACTGACATGCCGAGTGCTGCTCTTATGCAGGATCTTGAACAAATTGATCAATATCTGTTTGTATCAGCTTCAAACTAAGCTGTACCAATAAGAAATTATCATTGGATCTTTTCACTAGTTAGCGAGCCATGGCTCCGAAATTAGAAGCTATTAAGGGTGGTGGAGGATCTATTAAAGTAGGTACCACCGGTACAATAAGTGCCCTGATGTCTAGAGAACTTGAATCTGCACCTAAGGTGCCTTCAACGTGCAAACCCGTTGCTTCAATTGGTGGTGCAACTCCTAGAAGACTGAAGCTTGGAACAGATGAAGCAAGCAGTAGCAGTGATCATCTGGATTTGAGAAGGAAGCACCGCTGTGGTGGTACTCCTCAAATCCCGATGCTCACAGCATCTGCTATATCAGTAGATGGAACTCCTACAAGGAAAAAGGCAGCCAAGAAAGGCCGTGGTTTAGTTGAAATAGTGGACACAAAATGTGGGGATCCTGACAGGACATGGGTTAATCCTATCACACATCGTCTAAAGAAACTCGGGTTCTCAAAATTATCTGACAGTAATGTCTAAGGTTGGAACCTCTTAAGATCGATTTTTCAGATTCATGTAAGCAAATCCAGAAACAGAATTTGACTGATTGATGTTTGCCACCTCAACCAAAGAGCAAATGCTTGGTATGAGCCTCCTGCTCCCTCTCTTCTTTTTCATGGGAATGGCGATCGCTGATTCAAGCTCCGGCCTGAGGAACTCATGACTCATCAAAGGCAGGTCTACGGGTTGATTAGAAGGTTTCTTTGAGCTGCTGGCACCACCTAACTCGAGCTGGCTGAAGTGATCAATTTCTTGCATGATAAGGGATCCAACAGTACCTCTGGTCCCTATTGCAATTGGATAAGGTTTTGCTTTGATTTTTTCAGGGACAAAACTATGTGATACGCGAGTTGTCGTTCGCATGCTAGGATGGATAATAGAGGCATGCCCTTCAAGAGAGGCCGCTTTGGATCTTGACATGGTAGAAGGCTTACTTAGAATGTGAGGTATATGGCTAAAGTCTTTAGTTCTTGATTTGTGGGTTTTGACAAATTTCTTCACCTTTATATACTTCCGTCGATAGTGAAGAAGTCATATCCTTCTAACTGTTTGTGCTTGCAGTTTATTTCGTTTCAAGTACAATAATATGCTCTACTAATTGCTTAATTTAACATCTCATAATTGCCTATTTTGACTGCATCATTACTTAAAACAGTGATAGTGAAGCGTGAGGGTTTTCCGGTAGTTGAGCTTTAAAATGGCCACTTCAGTATCAAACGAAAAAAAAAAAAAATTACATACAAAAATTAATATAATTCCTTTTCTTATTTGGAAACGAGAAAGTTGAAATAATAACAATAACAATAACAACAATTGATCGTGCAAATTATATAAACAATTCGCATCAAATATATAGTTAGAAATAAATTTTGACAAATTCTCCGTCAATAGCATAAATATTGAACATCCTATCCTATATGTAAAAGTAGGATAGTTCAGGATTTTATTTCTCGTTAAAACTATTCTACTTACCATTTACCAAAATCATAAAATTAATTTTATAAAAAAAGTATATTAATTAATTAATTAATTATAAAGTTAATGTATCAATTAGTTAATTACAAGTATCACTTAAATTACATTAATTATAAATGTAATCATAATTTTTTTTTAGAAAATCATAAAATTATATCCCTAAACTTCACTTTAAGAAAGAAAATCATAAAATTGTATCCCCTAAACTCCACCCAGGGTTTAATTTATTTATTTTTAAGTTATAACTTAAGCCATTAGAATAAACGCCGCCGATTCTATCTTCTTTCTCACTCTCCTTCCCTCCGCCGCCCCGCTGCCTCTGCCGCGCCGCCCTCCACCGCCGCCGCACCCAGGTGGAGTCCAGGTCAGTTTCTGTAGCTTCTGCTCACATATATGATGTATGGCTAAACTTTACAGTTCATTTTGGGGGCTGCCCGGGCTGCTATAAATTGGTATAAATTATTATAATTTGTTTACTGCTTGAATTAGTATAAATTGTTTACTACCTTAGTAATTAGTATAAATTATTTACTGCTTCTATAGCTTTTGCTCACATATATGATAGATGGTAGTCTAACTCACAGTTATCTCCTCCTTATTAGTTTAATTGGGAAATTTACTTCTGCACAAATGCATTCATTTTACTGACAATCACCTTCACCTTCAGATCGAACATCCTGATATTTTATATGAACATCTTTCTCGAGCATTTCCTTTTGTCATAACATATTGATTTGATCAAATTGATGCAGCCAAGCATATATAGATATGGAGGCTAGCAACATCCATTGAGGCCTATAAGTCAGAGATTGAAGTTGGGACCTTGGGGCTGGAATTTATATTTGATTTGCTCTTGCTTGTACCATTAAGACTTTTGATTTATATTGTGTGAATTTTATGACTTTTATATTTTGCATGATTAATTGTGCATTTTTGTGATTTTTTGTTAATTTATAAGTGATATGATATTTTGAGTAGAGAACATACTCTAGGTAAATATATTAGATTTTTCTTTAGTTTTGGTGCACCTCGTCTACAAAAAGCCCGTGTCTGCACCTCTGCGCCAGGGCAGTTTGCGCCCCAGCGCGCCTTGCACTTTTTTAAACTAAGATTCCGATTCATTGCTACAATTGAATGTAGATGGGTTCCGAGATCAAAACAGTTGAACATCGATTAAAGTATTTTACTGGTCAGCTTCAAACAGAATGTGGAATTCTAGAGAGACTTGTCTATAAACACAAGAATCAACATCGAAGGTGCTCATATTTTCAATACATCCTGAAGGTTTGTAGCATTGATTATGTTTCCACCAGAACTATCGGTAGATGTTCTGATATGCTTGTTGTTTGCGGAGTAGGTAAGAAGGGATTTGAAGCTTCTGAAATTAGCAAACCTGGATGAGTTATTGGATTCCTCCTTTCTGGTGATAAATGGTGACAGGCCAAAGCAAAAGGTTCAGCTTTTGGAAGGGTATTGTACCTCATCTTACTCTTTTCTTTTGTTTTACCTGCTTTTCTTTAATCAATTAATCTCTAACTGATAGCATGAAAAACCTTATCAGCATTCATCCATCAATTGTTGTGAACTCCTCTTACTTATCATTGAAATTTGAAACTAGACATGTGTGGTAGTAGTGTAGAACAAAATCAGGTCAATATTGAACCATTTTCAGTTTGTATATGTATGGCGACTAACAAGACACTTAATTGGTCTAAGCAATTTTCTGGTGCATATAAATTTTCAGGTCCTTCCACAAAGATAGTTTACAAGTGATCTTTCTGGTATTTATAGTTATTTTATTGTGTCACTTCTCTAAAGATCCATGTGCCGCTTAGTGTTCTGACTCAAGTTTTCAGATCAATCTTAGGTACTCCAAGAAGTGGCTTGTTGCTAACACCACACTTACTGATTTTATGTTATGTTCTAATATTCAAAAAAATATGGCCAAGGATTTATCTTGCTGGTTCGGCAATGAGAATTTTTATAATAATAGGTAGTTGAGTCAAATATCTAAGTGAAGGAAAGTTCCAGCATTATTTTTTTTGTTATTTTCAGATTTTTTGTTTGTTAATGTTATTTCCTTTTGTCTCTGCAGTTTGAAGAGGAGAAAATGCAGTGGTGGAAAATATAATTTTTTGGAAAGGCTTTTGGGAGTTACCCGTCTATTGTCGCAGGTGGTTCTCTTCTCCGGTCAACTCCAATATTACATGATGAGCCAATATTCTCATTCTCGGCTTCTTTATCTTGTTTTTACAGATGGTTGAGCCTTTGCTGAAGGCAGCTATGTATCCTTTTTTAACCATTGATGGTGTAATGTGTAGGATAATGTTTGAACATAGTTGAATCACATATAAAATATATGTAGGTTTTCTTGTATTGCATACCATGTTTTTTTAAAGACGTCATTAATGTTCATGATTGATTATATATGCAATGACATGACATCCATTTTTACATTTCTGTCCCGCAGATTATCAGCCGAATTTCTACTTATGTGGCTCAAAGATCATTACCCAAATTTATAGCCTTGTGAATTTTCGTTATTATCAGTTATTGGTAGTTAGTCCTCTTGTATTTTTCACAGTTTCTCACAATTCTTCTGTGAATTTGATTGCCATTAAATTTTGATTTTATCTGTTCTGTCTGGCTTTGATTTCTCTTCATCTCTCCCTGGTTTATCCCGTATGACTGAATTTGCATGAACCAAGTTTCCTGTACTTTGTTTATTTCTTTTGGCACAAAATGGGCTTAAGAACTACCTGTTATTTGATGTACAATCTTATCCTCATGAATTTGTTAATGCAACTATGCAAAATCTAACTTTTTCTTAACTACACAGAGAGATATCTACGCTTCTTGCTCGGTCATTTTTCATGAAGTTTTCACTGGCAGTATTGGCTGTGCTTGCACGTCTTCGAGTACTGGTTCAACAAGTAAGCACTATTGTTCTGCTGATAGTTTGTGCTGAAATTGCTGCAATGACTGAATTTTATGTCATGATGTGTCAGATTTGTTATTGTATACATCTTTTTTTGCGCTTACATTCATTAATTCTGAAACATAGAGAAATATTATGAGAAACTTTGGGGATGGAACATATAATGTCCATGACCTAAATATGATTTCTCTTTCCTCTTGGACTTGTTTGAAGCCCCATCCTATTTTTTTCTTTGGGCAAGGAAGTGTTAATTGAGCAGTGGGGTTGGTTTACTGTTAGTTGAAGTTTGAATCTGTCAAGTGTATGTTTAGCTATTTTGATATATTCGATTGCCAATATTCTGGGAGTGGTACTATAATGAAGCTATTTCTTAGATTGCCATGACATCAAAATGAGTCAGTGTTACCTGAGTTTTGATTTAACATAAATATTGCCAAAGCTGAGTAAGTAATTGATGCGTCTTTCATTTATTTAGAATTTCCTTATTTGCAGATGCTTCTCGATGCTGTTCTTCTTTACAACACTGTTTCTTCTCTTTCTCGAAGGGAGCAAAGTATAAAATTAAACCAAGAAGGATTCGAGGTCAGAGCACTCTTGTTTATGACTTTGTGTTTCAAGCAATATATAAATTATGTACATGCTTTTATGTTGGTTCCTGTTGGTCCTTATTTGTTTTTGCGTATACTTGTTTGCAATTTTCTTACGGAACTCCTTTTCAATTACTTAATGTTTAGGTTTTCAGAGAATATTTTCCACGAAAGGAGGAAGCTAGGGTATTACTAGAATGCATTTGGCAGAAGGATAAGTTTGTCTTAGTTGAGACGACCTACAAAAGTGAGACCACTACTAGTCATGAGAACGATAGCCGAGGAGATTTCTCACTGAGCTCTCCAAAAATAATATATGAAAACATTTTGGTTTTACTTGGAGGTAATATCTACTATCTAGTCTTGTTTTCAAAAGCAAAATTTCATATAATGATGATGTTTATATAATTATTCAATAAGTTACTTAAGATTCAGTAGAATTGAGCTTCTAGGATGGCTGGGATTGAGAATTTCATTTATCCTTTTTTTTTCATTTTTCTTATATCCTATTTTTCTTATATACTTGTTTTAATATATGAAAAGTTGATCAGAGATGCTTTCTTTTAGAGTTTGTATTAACATTTTTGTTCTATATGGTTTGAATCATGCTTCAGAAGACTGTATCCCTCTAATTGGCTAACTGCATTAGTTCTCAATTCTCGTCTTGGTCTGTTCGTTTATGTTCGTTCTCACCTGCTTCGTAGCTGTTCTTCTGCATGATATTGCTTGGTCTTGTGCTGATGTAGACTAATGTCCTACAACTTTTTGCCTTGGTATTTTGTTCACATAGTTGATGAATCTGGAGCTATAGCATCTGCACACCCAACAGCAAAGACAATCAATGTTCAAGAAATCTTCAGTGCTGCTGGATTTAAGAAAGATGAGAAGAATGATCCAGAAGGTTCAGATATAGCTCAACCTTCAACTGCAAATATAACGTCCTTAGAAGATATGTCCACCAATCCATCGGCTGGAATACTCTCTGAGACGAATAGTAATAAGTTGGTCGTAGATGACTCATGCTCTATGATAACCTCTGAAGGCAAAGGCACTAACCTGGCATATCGGTTGAAAAAGGAAACAAAGAAGAAGGTTGCTTTTGTAGCTGTTAAACAACCAGCTCCATCAACTACAACTCAATCAAGGCTTCATTTGGAAGGCACGGAGAGGAACGATAGAGAAGATCCATTTTTCGATCTCCTTCTTGGTGGGAACTAATTACATTTATATATTTAATTATGTTAAAATAATATATAAATTATTATTTACTGAATGTTTAAAAGTATTCAAAAAAATGGGTGAAATCTTTTTACTACATAAAAATGACAAACTGTAATTTCTAATAATAATAATAACAAATAAATATTGTTTCTTGTATAACAAATAAAAAAATCAATTAAATTTGGTTGAAATTATGGCCCTTTTCGCTTAAACAACTGAGTTGAACATTGATTATGATTGAAGTGGTCAGTCTGGTTTGTTGCTATAAATATTAGTAATTCAAAGTCCAAAGCACATGGAAATTCTCAAACTTATCTTTTTAGCAAATGGGGGCATAAACTTAACTTTGCTAAAGATACAAATATACTAATACAACTATCTTTTCTTTTGGATTTCTTGGCGGGGAAAGAAAGGGGGCGATATCTATTTTTTTTAATAAACATTGTC
The DNA here is from genome assembly GCA_026008535.1 of Perilla frutescens. Classification (NCBI taxonomy): domain Eukaryota; kingdom Viridiplantae; phylum Streptophyta; class Magnoliopsida; order Lamiales; family Lamiaceae; genus Perilla; species Perilla frutescens. Next base: position 7,044,501 of record BRKX01000019.1, read on the forward strand.
TCTTTATATAAATCAAATTAAAACAAATATAGTGATTATTTATTAATAACATGCTTTTGCAGCTTTTTCATTATTTATAGAAAAAATTGTTTTGAAAAAATATTAGAAAGTTTTTTTTTTTTTTTTGGATTCGCATACACCAATCAAGTGTCACTGGAGCAGAAAACATTGATAAACCTTCACAATTTTCTAATTCATAAACTTTTGAGATTAATATATTTTAAAATTTTGGAGTGGACAGTTACATATATTATTAGTTCACAATGTTCATGATGAATAATTATGAGCATTGAGCATTTGAGCAAGTCATTTTTACATGTCGTACAGTGATGTTTTGAAAAATACGACAGTTGAATATTTTAATATGGATCCAATATAAGAATGTCGTGATATTTTCGTAATTATTTTGTTCGAAAAAAATATCATTTTCAATATTGAAAAATAATTTTTTTAATATTAAAATTATCATTTCTAATACTGAGTATCAATAACAGTGATAAAATTTTATAATTTTTTGAATCATAAAAAAGATGGTGGCATTTTTGTAATTATTAAAATCATAAAAAATATTATTTCTAATACTGAAATATATATACTCCCTCCGTCCCATTTATATAGTCCATATTATTATTTTGAGGTGTCCCAATTATATAGTCCCATAACTATAAATAGTATTAATTATCATGGTAATATACAAATATACCCTTACTATGTATTGAAAATTAAAACTCAACCACTTAAATTTTTTAGAGTCATTAATTTTAAGTAAGGGTAATAATGGAAGTTAAGCTTCAATATCTTATTTTCATAAATATTTTTAATCTACGTGCGAGGATAAAGTGGACTATATAAATGAAACGGAGGGAGTATATTTTTAGATCTAATTGGATGAGATGATCCATCTAAAAGGAAGTTTGTTAGACCGTCTTACTTAAGTATTCCTCAATATTTAAAACTTATTCGAAAGTTGGAGCTATAGCAATACACACACACACACACACACACACACACATATATATATATATATTACCCATCAAGTTCACACAAATAAAATAAATCAATCAATCGTACAACATGTAATAGTTGACATACCTTAAAATAAATAAAAATGGTACTCCAAGTCTTGCAATTCAGTATATAAGATGAAAGTTTAATGTATGAAACACCTTCCCTCCATAAATCCCAACTCAAAAATAAATATACAAAATGGTACTTGCAGCATAAAACTTTATTATTATTATTATTATTATTATTATTATTATTATTATTATTATTATTATTATTATTATTATTATTATTATTATTAGCTTCATTTTAATATAATATTTTATTTAAACAGAGGAGTATTAGATTTTTGCATATTTTAAAATTGTTAAAAATATAATATAACTGAATTTGGATAGTATGCAAGATAGGGTGCAATTTTGCCATACACTATATGGATCTTCAAAGAATTGTCATTGCTAATTCAAACTTACTAACTTATCATTTATTTTTTTTTCCCGTTTGAATTAACATAGTCCATTGATCGTTTCAACTGAGCAAATATGTCAACCCAGTTTGGGCGGTCAAATCTTTTTTAATCACTCAATACTTGGTCGAATACCATATATACATTGTCGGTTATTTTAATTTGTTCGGTTTTCATCGAATTGTAAGCTGAATAAAATCGACCATTTTAAAATTTAATGTAAAATATTCTGTTCATTTGTAGTTTTTCAATTTGATCAAGTATGCAATCGATAGTGTGATAAATGCATCTAATAATTTATTTAATTAGTTGTACGAGCCTAGGACAATAAGGTTTAATTCGAATTTATGATTAACATGCAGTGACATTTTTATGTTTCACGTGACGTAAATCTTTTTTCTTTAATTATGAATTATATATATATATATATATATATATATGTTGAATATACCTGAACAAAACAAGATAACAACCTAACAATAATAATAATTGAAGATCAAAATAACAATAATTTGGAATAAATTAAGGATCAAAATAATATTAACACGAATAAAGGAAACCCGAGGCCAGTGGAGATCACAATTTTCTTAAACCAAATTTGTCCCGGACGCTTTGATTTCCAGGATACAACGGATGAATCGGAACTTCCTCTGACGAACTGAACAATATGCTCGAACTTGATCAAAGAGAGCTAGAACCCGAAACTTGGACCACCAAATAGAGCACAAAATTCATTGTTGTTTTGTATTTACTTTTTTGTATGATACTGATTTAATTTATTTGTTTGAGTATCATGTCACAAAAGTTGCTTTTAGTTGTTAGAATATAGCTATCGTCATATTATGAATTGTAGGGATATTGTCATTTTTAGCATGTATAATTATTAATTTTAGCATGTTCAAATATTTATTTTAGCATGATAACATGCAATTTTAGTATGATTATATGACTATATTAGCATATTATATATGTTTCTGTTATATATTTTTTATTTTTTTGTTTCCATCTCGCGATCGTTTTCCATCTCCATCTTTCCTTAAATCTCTTCTTCGACCGTTTTCTGTCTTAATTTCCTTTGAAATCGCTTTTTTGATTTCTCAACCTCCTTTTATTTCTGTAATTATCTATTTATCATGAAGTATCTACATCTGTGTTCTTATGGCGACTCCGGGTATGTTGTTTATTTTGCAATGTTTGATTCAGTTTGGAATTTTAATGTCGATTAATTTCGCAATTCATTGTATCTGGATTGAATTTATAGTTTATTCTATTGGAGTTCATTCTGATTCCGTATTTATGTTTTTATGTGTGATTGATTTGATCTGTTTGTTTCAGTTCTGTGTTATATCAATTGTTTTTTAATATATTGTTAAGAATTTATGGTTTAGTACGATAACATACAGAATATACATTGATTTGATTTGTTTATTTGAGTATCATGTCATATAATTTCGTAATGAGAATGCAGATGCTACTAAAGGCAAAAACGATAAGCACACTAGTAAATACACTCGACTATGAGCATGACATACACAACTAATATACCATGGTGTAAATGAAATTTAGCACCACACTATTCTAATGTTTACATGGTGTGTATAACATTGTGTAGCCGAGTCAAAAAAACACACAAAAAAGCAAACATGGTTTGTATCACATGTTTCAGATAGTGAATTAGAAATAAAATAAAATCAGCATGTTATCTTGCTAAAATATTTATCACACAATGCTAAAACAAATACTTTCACATGCTATGTGATAAAATGTGTTCTGTATGATGCTATAATGGGACATATGTCATGCTAAAATACAATGTACATGTTGATTTTCTATCTCAACATCTCTTGATGCATGTGATTATATTAGCATTTTATCTTGTTCTGTTTATAATGTTTAGTTTGAACATGTATGTTCAAATCAATTATTTTCAGAGTTTTTTGATAAATTCCTTATGTCAGATGATAATGAGAATTTGCTAAATCGGTTGTTTTCAGAGTTTTATTCTTATTTGGACTTTGTTGAGCGTAATCTGGAGAAGATGAATTCATTTTTAGTTGGGATGCGTAACTTGAAAGTATTATTTCAATCCGGTGATATGGATGCTTCTACTTCACATAGCAAGACGATATGTTTGAGCAATTCTATGGTTCATGTGTCCTTTCTGAAATTGTTGTTCATCCACTTATTTCAGTTAAAACAAAATGTAGTGGCAGTCATTTGATATCTAGGAAGGAGGCAAAGAAGAGAAAGGAGAACAAACCACTCAGAATGTACATCAAGTGCCATAAGTTTTCAGATCATGATGCTAGGAATTGTATAACTTGATTTTTTATTTTATTTTTTTCAACTTAGAATGATGTTATTATAGTCAGTGGGCATTGTTTATTATCATGTTTTACAATGATTGTAAATTATTTTCAGCACATTCATTTTAAGAATATATGATTTTTTCTCAAAGAGTTTATAACATTCCCTTTGTGGTTATTATATTAATATTAAGGTTTATCAATCTCAAATACTGTTTAGAATATGATGTTAAAATCAGAAAAGTATGAGGCTAAATATGTTCCCATTATGGTTTATTGCCTTCCCCCATTATTGTTTATCAAATCATGCTAAAATGAGGAAATTATCAGGCTAAAATGAGGGATGTAGCATGCTAAACTTGATGTTACATTCTCATTATGGTTCATTATTCTCAATTAGGGTTTATTACCTTAACCCGTTAGGGTTTATTCTTTCCAATTAGGTTGATTACATTCCTATTAGAGTTCATTGTTCTCAATTAGAGTTTATTGCATGACTCGTTACTTTTTATAATATCTTGTTAAAATGAGAGATGTATCATGTTAAAATGAGGAAAGAATAAGGCTAAATTTGATGTCCCATTACCATTAGGGTTCATTATTCCAAATTAGAGTTTATGACATTCCTATTAGGGTTCATTGTTCCCAATTATGGTTTATGATATTCCAATGAGGATCTATGACATTTCCATTAGGGTTCATTATTCCCAAATAGGGTTTATTACATTCACATTATGAATTTCTAGATCCTCCATTGTTGTTTAGTAGATCATGCTAAAATGAGAAAATTATCAGGCTAAAATGAGGGATGTAGAATGCTAAACTTGATGTCACATCCTCATTATGGTTCATTGTTCCCAATTAGGGTTTATTACCCTTCCATTAGGAATTATTCTTTCCAATTAGGGTTTATTACATTCCTATTAGGGTTCATTGTTCTCAATTAAGGTTTATTACATGACCCGTTAGTGTTTATAGTATCTTGCTAAAATAGGGGATGTATCAGGTTAAAATGAGGAAATAATAAGGCTAAATTTGATGTTCCATTACCATTAGGGTTCATTATTCCAAATTAGGGTTTATGACATTTCCATTATGGTTCATTGTTCTCAATTAGGGTTTATGACATTCCAATTAGGATCTATGACATTCCGATTAGGGTTCATTGTTCCCAAGTAGAGTTTATTACATTCACATTACGAATTTCTAGATCCTCCATTGCTGTTTAGTAGATCATGCAAAAATGAGAAAATTATCATGCTAAAATGAAGAATGTAGCATGCTAAACTTGATGCCACTTTCTCATCAGGGTTCATTGTTCTCAATTAGGGTTTATTACATTCCCATTAGGGTTTATTCTTTCCAATTAGGGTTAACTACATTCCTATCAGGGTTCATTGTTCTCAATTAAGGTTTATTGTATGACTCGTTACTGTTTATAGTATCTTGCTAAAATGAGGGATGTATCAGGTTAAAATGAAGAAAGAATAAGGCTAAATTTGATGTCCCATTACCATTAGGGTTCATTATTCCAAATTAGGGTTTATGACATTCTCATTAGGGTTCAGTATTCCCAATTAGGGTTTATGACATTCCAATTAGGATCTATGACATTTCCATTAGGGTTCAATGTTCCCAAGTAGGGTTTATTACATTCACATTATGATTTTCTAGATTCTTCATTGTTATTTGATTCGCGGTCCAAATTTATACTTATATTTCCGATTTATACTCACTAGACATTACTTAGGACCACACCCGCAATTGGACGGGGTCAATTGTAGGAGTAATAAGCTTAACCTGAGTCGATCTCTCAAGGAAGACTTTATATGAAAGAATTATCTATAGACTACACATGCTTTTAACAAAACAACTAAAATAAAATCTAAACATTCTAACAAGGGATATGATGATGATTATTCTAGGAATTTGACATGAACAATAATACGAGACAATGAAGTGCAAATACACAAATTAAAACGAGATTAGAGGAAATAAGTTTAATTAAGGTATTAGGGTGTAGATTCTCTCAATGGTTATATCACTATGCTTAAGTCAAGTTGATAATGCTAATCTCACAAATATGATAGACCCTTCCAATTAGTTTAACTTCAATTCCTGTCACCGTCTATCCGTTAAACCTCTCTTAGCTATATCATACAAGCAAGATTAACACATTAGGCTTAGAAACCCCATGCACCTAACGTTGAAGGAACCAATTTCCGGATTTAGATTCACAATCAAGACTCCTCTAAATCCTATCAATGTTCAAGTGGTGATCAATTACCTAAACATAAAAAGGCACGATTCCAACAACAACAATCAACGAGAACAAGCATAGGTCAAAACCACATCGATCCTCTACCCCCTAATAGAGAGATTAGCCACTAAACATGCTCAAAAATATGCAAACACCATAGAAGAACATCATCTCATAAATCAAATGTAAATGAAGATAACTTCTACAATATTGTATATCCTTCAAGAGTTTTGGGACAAATCCCCACAAACATCCAAGAATGAAAAGAAAAACACAAGGTAACCTCCTCCGAGCTTAGCTTCCGCGGATGGCTCGTCGTCGTTCGTCTCATGTCTTCTCCGTCTTCCTTGGCTTGGCTCCCTTCTTCTTCCTTTCCTCCTCTTCTTTTTTGTGAAGGTGATGATGGTGGGAAAATGGTGAGAAAAGAGTGTAGATATTTAGTGTGTGTGGAAGGAGAGAGAATGGAGAGAATGGTGTGTAGTGAGAATGAAGTGAATGGAGTGAATGATGGTGTATGGAATGAATGTGATGATCCTCCTTTTTTAATCCCCCAAAATCTAATATTAGATATGAGAGGGAGAAAGAGATCCGTAAGAGAGAGAGAGAGAGAGAGAGAGAGAGAGAGAGAGAGAGACTTAAATGCAAGGATTTTAGGAGATATTTGGGAGGATTTATGGGGGACAAAAGTCCAAAAGCAAGCTTAGGGGAATAAATACCTAGTTCTCTATTGCTTAATATAGCTACCAAAAGTCTTCACAAATTAGAACATCCAATTTAAGATAGGGAAGGAAATGGAGTGGAATTGTCTAGAGCGGAGGAGGAAATCACAGTGTGAAGGAGAGAAAACTGATCGGAAGGCAGGCACCCGTGCGCCCGCGGGGAGGCTGGGATCATACTGCGCGCGCTGTCGCACACCCCCGCGGGCGCGGGGGCATCCTCGCCGAGGGCTGCAGCGCACGGCGGCAGGCTTGGCGCGGCCGCGGGGTTGAGAGGCTTGCGCGCGGCAGCGGGGGTTGGCGCGGTCGCGGGGTTTGAGGCCTTTTTCCACGATTTCTTCAAGTACGATCAATGCACTTCAACTCCTATTTTGCTCTTCCTTGATCTTTTAATTCTTTCTTCCACGAATCCAATCTTAATTTCTGACTGTCCTGCTTGCCACCAAAATGCCATAAAATTCCTGCTTTTGAGATCAAAAGCTCAAGATTTGCAATACTTGGCATAATCCACCATTAGAGCGATAAACACAAATAACACATAAAATGAACACATAACAAAATAAAATTCAACAAAATAATTACTACACACCATATAATAAATAAATAAAAATGACACAATAAGACACTAAACATTGTTCAGTAGATCATGCTAAAATGAGGAAATTATCAGGCTAAAATCAGTAATTAGGGTTTATGACATTTCCATTAGAGTTTATTACATTGTATTATGGTGTTGTTTATAACATCAAGTTAAAACAAAGTAAGAATGAGGTTAAATTTGGTGTCCCATTTCGATTAGGGTTATTGTGTTCCTATTACGGTATAAAAGATCATGCTAAAATGATGGAAGTATGATGCTAAAATGAAATAGTGTATGATGCTAAAATGAAATATTGTATGATGCTAATGAAACAACAATATCATGCTCGTGTAAAGAAAAATTCACGCTAACAATGACATTTCCAAATATTCATAACAAATGTATGAAACTAATATTTGTCACCTTAAACTAATTTTCTTTAACTTGAACTAATATTTATCAACATACACTAATATTCATAAGAAATATGTCTTGAAACTAATAATACTTGCAGAAATTTCATTAAAAGTACTTAAATCACTTCGACATAACAAATGCTTCAATATTAATTGACCATCTTTACATGAGAGCCTGTAGTGTAGGTTTTCCCCAGCTTCGTTCCTTTCACTTTGTATGCTACTGTCTGCACTTAGAATTGCAGCACATGTTTTGCTCTCATAAACTTTATCTCATTTCGGGAAATATTCTCTCATTTTCTTTCTTAGTTGTCAGCCATCTCCTTCATTGCTTCACTTTCTCATTCTTTTTTATCATCAACTCATATTTTTCATTTTGTAGTATTTGTATAGGTATAGGTGTTTATATAAAACTGTTAGAAAAATATTCATGATATCACCCAGTTAAAATGTATTCAATATGCTAAAATGTTATATAGGTCATACTAAAATGTTGTATACATCATGCTAATATAAATCTCGGACTACTCTATGTGAAAATTATGCCTAAAAATGATTTTTTATATTTTTCATCTATTTTTTTTCAAATAAACCTTAAATGAAAGAGTATAAAAAGAGCTTTAATTTGATATAATATTTGCGTAAATCCGATTAAAAACGAATAAATTATGATCATTTAAAGTTTTTAAGATTTTTTTAAAATAGGATGATGTCACTTTTTTAAAAGTCAATCATGTTTCGTGAGAAGCTGTATTATAATTTTCGTATTTTGTTCCAATTTTACCCTTAATGAAACGCGTGAATTTAAAGTTTTCTTTTAATTATAAATTTGCCACCGCCCCCTTCACTTTATTAGTTCTAATATGGGCCGTCCAGATTGTGGAATGGATGGATGGGATTGGTTACCAGTTCCCATCTGGGGTAGGGTTCTCACCAGATCCCATCCATATATATATATATATATATATATATATATGGTAGGGTTCACATGAGAACCAATCCCTATGTGGGAACTCGGAACTAATCTCAATTACACAATACTTTGATCTCAATGGTTCATATTTAAATAAAAAGGCGGTGACATAATAGTAAATATGAGGAAGTCAAACTTACATCTGGTCAAAGCTGACATCAACATCCTTACACAAAATTTATTTAAACTTTAAACATCCATAACTTGCTCATTTTTCATTAGATTAACGCAAATTATATATCAAATTAAAGCTCTTTTCTTACTCTTTCATTTAAGATCCATTGTTCATATGTTTATTCGAGGATATATTTTTTCGTCCATAATAGCGTGATGTTAAACTCAGAATGGCATGCCAAAATATTCACGATAACATGGAAGTATACACATAATAGCATGAAAAAATATTCATAGCAGCATGAAAAAATATTCATAAAACACATAAATTTTACTCATAATAGCAGTAGTAGTGTTTGTTAATAGTAAGACATTATCTGTTCATATTAGCATGCATATATATTCATATTAGCATGTATATATGTTCATAATATCATGATAGTATTCTCATTTTAGCATAGCGAAATTTATAATAATAGACAACGATTTTAAAGTGTTGTCTATATGATTTCCAAAAATTATGCTCAAGTATTATAAGTTTGCCACCCCGTCTTTGACAAAAAATTGACCAAATCTTAACCATCTAAATCAAAACAGTGAATGGATGAGATGAGTTCCTAGTTCCCACATGAAATTTAGGTTCTCATTTGATCCATCCTCTATATATATACACACACACATATATATATAATAACTTTTGTATTCAATCTAAAGAGTTGTGATTGTATTGAATAACATTAATTATATAATATTACTAATATGACAAAGTGTGAGAGAATTATTAGAGCTATTTTTGGTTAATTTTCTTTTATTTTTTCCTTTTTTATTTATTTAGAAACAAGTAAACCAAAATTTATTAGCTTCAACGACTAATTGAGTCGAGTTTAAAAGTTGAAGAGACTAAATGATATGAGTTCCAAAGTTTAATGAATTAGCCGGAACAAAATTTACTATAAGTGTCAGGATACTCCTCGAAAAATAGTTTACGAGACAAATTCGATGTTAACCCTATTTTTATTTCTATTTTGCCAAAATATATATACACACATGTCCAGAAATTTAGTGTGTTTGTTTTGCAAAATATTCTAAATTTCAAATATGCCAAAATATACATAACATTTTCACATTTTTACAAAAAATTCATATAATCCAATTTATGGTGTTGGATTGCTGACAAGACTCGTCAGAGTTTAGCGTGTAAAATGATGTGGGAAATTATATTTAATCTCAACGTGGAATATGATTTTTCCACATCATTTTAAATGACGGACTTGGTCGTACTTTGTCAACAATTCAACATGAAAAATTGAATTCGACGATATTTTTGCAAAAATATGGAATATTAGGTTTTTTTTAGCATATTTAGAAATTTAAAACATTGTTATGAAATGAACTAAAGTTCATGACATAAGTATTTAATTGTTTTGTTGTACATTAAGGTTATTATTTGAGTTTAGATTTTAAAAATTCAATTTAATCTGTTCGATTAGAAAAATAGGTAATGTGACATCCCACATGGATAGGAGAATGAAAAGAATGATGAGTATTTAAGTGGACTCAATGGACTCTCTAGCAATTTGGGTTAATCATTTTGACAATGCGAGAATGAATGTCAAGTAGTTGCTAATGGAGTCTGTTGTGCCGGCGTGTCATTGCCGGGTCCTACCCCCGTGGGTCTGAGGCGTCACAATTGGTATCACAATGGGTTTCTTTGCTGGGTCCCACACCTATGGGTCTGGAGCGTAACAATTGGTATTACTGCGGGTCTACGTTTCTGTAGGCTTGCTAAAAAAAACTCATCACCCGTCTACCACATCGTACTGAGAAAAGGTAAAAGATGTTTAAATTGTCTTTCTTATGTCAGTGACTTTTTACTCACATCCTTTGAAATAATGTTTTAAAAGTGTTTTACTATTTTCAGGTATTTGAAGATAAGATTTTGAAATTTCCAAAACATTTTTACTTTTTCTTCAGGCTTGCGAAGATAAGATTTAAAAAATAAAAAATTAAAGTGTTTTTCCCTTTTCAGATTTGGGAGGATAAGATTTTGAAATTTCGAGGAAATTTTCTTTAAGTGGTATAGCCTGTAACGACCCAAAATCGTTTTAAATTGGTTGTTACCCGTTTTCCTAAGAATGGTTGTTCAATAAATATTTGATATTATATTACGTTTCTATAAATCGCGCTGAAATAATATATATTTAAAGATTGTTGCATCATTTACTTATTAATCACTAGATACTTGTTGTTTTAGAAGTTTTATTTTGTTTCAAAATAGTTGTTGTTTTATGTATATTCACACCCCTTCTTTTAATTTTAACCTTATAAATACATGAAGAGAGAAAATTTTACCAACTTTTTAGGAAAATATAAGTGAATATATTTTAAGTGATATAAAAAGAAGGGATATATTAATCCAAAAAATTAATTGTTAATTATAAATTAAAATCATAAAACAACAAATATATAGAAATGGAATGAGTATATTTTAATTATTATGGATTGTATTTTAAGCTGAAATAAATTAATTTCAAAGAACTCCAAAGTTTATTAATGTCCATGAATATGATTTATGTAAAAGGAAAACATCGATTTTGTTCGATCAAAATATTCAATCAACCTTTTTTTTTCCATTGATTTTCTCAAATCACAGTAAAATTTGATGCTTGATTCAATATTCCCATTTTTTTTGTTCTACCCTATTACTATAAATAGTCCTCTTAAATCACTTCTTAATCACACCAAAATGCTTCTCTTCTCGTTTTAACCATCTCAAACAATTCGAAAGTTAAGAAATTGAGAGAGAGAGAGTGATGTTTATTTTTATTTTTTTTCTTTATCTGCCGAGAAGAGTTGCGGGATAGGATAGTTTTAAATTTATTTTTATAAGCCCCTCTCACTTATATATGTACACATATAATATATATATATATATATATATATATATATAGGATTTGGTTCAAATGAGAACACATCTTTGAGTGAGACATAGGAACTAGTTACAACCGTTAGATCTATTAAATTTAATAGTGCAGATTTAGATTGAGATTTAATATTTATTTTTAATTATAATTTTTATTAATTAGATATGGATAGATAATCCCATAATAATAGGTATTGCCATATCAACATTTATTTTTATTTTTTTTATTTATCTCTCCCACTACCACGCGTGATTTTAAGTCTATTATGTTTTTTTTTTCTGTTTCATCTTCTCTACGTTTTTATCAGAGTTTGTCAATTTTTTTTGTTTCATTCTCTACAATTTTTCTCATCAACGGTGATGGCTTCAACAGACATAACAAACTCGACAAATTCAGGAACTCATATATTTTCCGTTTAAGATTATATTTTTTATATATATTGTTCTTCTATGTTGAATAATTTTCACCAACAATATCAAGAGATTAGAGATGGCAGATTAGGGCATAAAAACATGAGAACACACTAAAGATTATTACCTCAAATATCAGAAAAAAAGTGGTTTGTTTCATTTGCAAGTTTGTAGTAATTTCTGTGCCAACTTGAGAGTTTACAATTAAATTAAGCAACTGACTGAAAAATGATGATGTTGCGCCTGACAAAAAGAAAAAAAACAATGATGTACGTATTTTAAAAATCATTTGCTAGTGTCAACAGTCTAATGCTATGTTAATTCAAAGTTTTTTATATATACATGCTTTCAAACATTTATATTACTGCTTATAAAGACACAGATAATCACTTATATTGATATAACTCATTGCTTCTTAGTCATAAAAAATAGAGCTTGCATTCGTTTCTTTCAAAGCTAGGTATGTATGATCTCGATCGTTGTTTGTTGGTGTTGTATTTTCTAGTATTTCAGTTTTTTTTTTCTGCTACATGCATCATTACTTATGCACTAACAATCTAATGCTAAGTTAATTCAAAGTTTTTTTAAATTGCTGCTTCCAAACATTTATATTATTGCTTACAAAGGCATGGATAATCACTTATATTGATATAATTTATTGCTTGTTACTCATAAAAAATAGGACATGCATTCGTTTCTTTCAAAGCTAGGTATGCATGAACTCGATCGTTGTCTGCATTTATTTTCTATCTATGTTTTGTTTGTATATTCCTAGTCTTATTTATAGTAGATCTATTTCTTCGCTATGTCGAGAAAACTGTGGCAACTCGAGTAAGTTGGCCAAAATGAATAAATTTGGGATTCATATTTTTATCTAAAATTTGATCATGTATATGAAAATATCAATATCTCAAGTGATTACGCAATTGATGTCTCACCTGACATGACGAAATATTACACTCCATAATGTGATCATTCTGTCAAGCCACGTCTGGGTCAGAGATTTCATTCTCTCGATGTTGGTATACAATTTTATAAACAGTATGCGTTGGTGTGTGGCTTTGATATCCGTCTAGGTACAATAAGGACATTTCCACTGATGGCACATGTGTAACGTGGAAATATGTTTATTGCAATAACGAGGGGGTCAAGAATGTCACAATTCATAATGAAGGAAGCACATCAATGAAAAGATGTACGGTATCAAACCGTGTTAACTGCAAGGTGTTGGTTTTGTATACTAGAAGACTTGTCTTTGTATACTTTTCTGATAATATGATGATATGAAATGAAAGTTATTGCAGTCACTGTTTGCATTTAGATTATGTTCTATAATTGTTCTATGCAATGTTCCATATACTTACATTGTAGATGATATGGTGTGGGGAGTCACACGGTAAGATCATATCATTAGAACTTTGTATTGTATTAAAGAGCTCACGGCTTAGATGGTCCTGAACATACCATCGGTACATCGTAGAATAATCTGATAAGTTAGTTTATCTTGACTAACTGATTATTCTAGTACACTCATTGTCTACTGAGGAGGATCACGATAGGATACTATTCTCTGTCTCTGACCCAGTTACTGAGAGAATAAAGATCCACAGAGTTCGGGTTCTGAACTCATGTGATATTGGCGAGCATATGTGTGCGTTGTTTATTACTTTGATTTATCAATGAGTAAGATCTTTTCGTAGATCGAGTTCGATATCTTGGGTAATAACAATGTATATATGATGTCTCGAGCAGTGTGCATGAGCACCGTGTCCTGGTGCGCCAGGTTGATGATATTCTCTTGAGGAAACGCAAGTTCATGTTGAAACCCTGCAGGTGGAATTTATTCCTTACATGGTAAAGCTTGTGTGGTACTACTCAAGGATTTAGATGTTAATTAATTAGAGCTGTCAGAGGCTGACATAATTAATTAATGAACATTATATCTTAAACACGGGGAATGACTGGACTAAAGGAGAAAGCATATTCGCAAATATGTATTAAATTGGTAGGTCAGTTTTACTTCTTTAGTGGAATAAAAGTAAAACTTAATTTATTTAATTATATCCTAAGTTTATTGGATATTAGATATTAAATAAATTAGTGGGACAATTTAATATTCTTCTAGATCCCTGTTGTAGCCCAATATGACTGAAAGTGGACTGGATATAGAACTTGAGATAGAGGCCTAGCCCAGTAGGGCTGGAACATGAAATTTCGCCCCTCCCTATATATAAGGGGAGGGGGGCACGAAATTTTAAATATATTAATTATAAAAAATCAGCCCCTCTTTGTCTCTCAAAGTTATCCACAGAGTTCACAATTCTATCTAGTAGATTTCAGCCCACTCTGAATCTAGATACAGTCCGGGAATACAACAGAAGATCTTGGAGTAGAATTGTGCAGTGGCCGTGTGTGTGACATAAGTGGTGCCATTATCATTGTTCATTCAACAGCAAGATTAGATCTATAATCTTGTCCACAGACCGTTTGTCGATTTGTAAGTAAATTCGTTTTCTATATCTTCCGCTTTAATAGAATCGAATCTGTTTTACATGCTATTTGATTACACTGTGATAAACATGTATGTTACATAAAATTATGATTTTCATGAACATGGATTAATGAACAACCAAATAGATCCTACGGTGGTTTAATTTGAAAAAACCCCAACACAAGGCTCGTGTTATTTTCAAGTTTATTAGTCGTGATAGATATGTCGTTAGCAAGCTCATTTAGCAACATACACACACTCCAGTTCCTCTTGTTACTAATTAGCATTAACATACACTATTTATGAACACCTATAGAGTTAGATGCACTAAGTTATGCCGTAACAATCAATGTTGTATATTTTTATAAGCATTATTGTTAAAACCGTATTAATTGTTTCTAGTATACACATTAATTGCATCTCTCTATTTCTAAATATTTTTTAAATAAAAATCAATTTTTTTATAATGTATTATTTATAATTGTTATATCAATAGGAATTCACTATAACAAAGATAATTGCTTATCATATTTTATTGTAATGCTAATTAGCATTAAAATTCAATAACTTAAGCAATAAAATCATAGTAATTAAGCATAGGGCTCACGCTCTCATACCAAAAAGAGTGATCATTCGACCCAAATCCTATATTGATGTATTAGTTTGAGCATGAGTAAAGAGCCTGTAGCAGCTAGAAAAAAAAATGTGATTTGTTTCTATTTGCAGCTTTGTAGTAATCTTTGTGCTAACTTGAGCTTTTCCTCGAAGGGTGGTGGGCATCTGCTCTTCCTCAGCCTCACCTTTGAGGCATTAGATCGAGCAGCTGGAGAGCATGGATTGAGCACTTGGCACCAGACACAATGCTTAATTGTTATATTGTGATTGCTTACCAAATTGTATTGTAATGCTAATTAGCATTAAAATTCAATAACATGAGCAATAAAATCATAGTAATTAAACATAGGGCTCACGCTCTCACACCAAGAAGAGTGATCATTCAACCCAAATCTGATATCGATATACTAGTTTGAGCATGAGTAAAGATGCCTGTAGCAGCTAGAAAAAAAATTGTGATTTGTTTCTATTTGCAAGTTTGTAGTAATCTTTTTTGACAATTTGAGCTTTTTCTCGAATGGGTGGTGGGTATTTGCTCTTCATCAGCCGCACCTTTGAAGCATTTTATCGAGCAGTTAGAATGCATGGATTGAGCACTCGGCAGCAGGCGCAGTGCTTAATTATTATATGTGATTGCTTACTATATTGTATTGTAATGCTAATTATCATTAAAATTCAATAACATAAGCAATAAAATCATAGTAATTAAGCATATGACTCACACTCTTACACCAAGAAGAGTGATCATTCGACCCAAATCCTATATTGATATATTAGTTTGAGCATGAGTAAAGATGTCTGTAGCAGCTAAAAAAAACGTGATTTGCTTACCATATTGTATTGTGATTCTAATTAGCATTAAAATTCAATAGCATACACAATAAAGTCATAGTAATTAAGCATAGGACTCACGCTCTTACACCAAGAAGAGTGATCATTCGACCAAAATCTTATATCGATATATTAGTTTAAGCATAAGTAAAGATGTCTGTAGCAGAAACGTGATTTGTTTCTATTTGCAACTTTGTAGTAATCTTTATGCCAACTTGAGCTTTTCCTCGAATGGGTTGTGGGCATCTGCTCTTCCTCAATCGCACCTTTGAGGCATTTGATTGAGTAGCTGGAGTGCATGTATTGAGCACAAGGTACTAGGTACAATGCTTAATTATTATATTGTCAATGCTTATCATATTGTATTGTAATGCTAATTAGCATTAAAATGCAATAACATAAGCAATAACATTATAGTAATTAAGCATAGGGCTCACACTCTCACACCAAGAAGAGTGATCATTCGACTAATTAACCAGGACAATCCCTACTCTTCAATTGTGGAAATACATCAACATTCTTGCTACCCTCAGTTGTTTTATTTACTCTCCCCATTTTAGTAGCATTGCTTTCATTTTTTTCCCGTAGTTTTCAAGCAGAGGGCCGGTTTGCAGCTACAATTAAAATATATTACAAGATCATGAGCAGTAAACATATATATACACAATAATAGTTTACAATTAAATTAAGCAACTAACTGAGATAACGATAATATCTCATCATGTTCGAAAATTCCAACAATTCTAGTTTTGAATTGTTGGAATTTTCGAACATGATGAGATATAGATTTGGGATGATATTTGATCTCTTCAAATTTCCAGATTTGTGTCTTATTATTTTCGAAAATTTGGTGATCAAATTTTTGAATTTGATTTGTTAAAAATTCCCTAATTTTGTGTTAAAATTTTCGAACACTATAATTAAATTTGGATGGATTTTTGATCAACATCAAAATTTTCAGATTTAATTTGGATAGGGTTCGAAATTTTTGGTGATTAGAATTGAATTTGGTGATTTTTGATGTATATCAAAAGTTACAAAATTCTAATCTAGATAGGTTTGAAATTAGAATTTTAAATTTGATAATTTTTGAAGTGGATCAAAATTTTCAGATTTTAATTCTTGAAAATTTCGAAACCTATAGCTATATTATTTGGAATAGTTTTTTGATTAATGTCAAACTTTCCAAATGTGAAATATAGTGTATTTTTCGATTTTTAATAAATTAATTTGGAGAAGATTTTGATGAAAATCAAATTTTCAGATTTATTTATTAGGATGGATCGAAATTTATGTATATTGGATTTAGATTTGATGTTATTTGATGTATATCTTGATTTACCTAATATTAATCTAGATAGATTTGAAAATAGAATTTTAAATTTGGAAGAATTTGAAATGGATCAAATCTCCAATTTATTATTTGGATAATTTCAAAATCTATGGGATTAAATATTGGATAAGGTGGTTTTTGGATATATACAAATAATTATCAAAATCCAATTATGATAAAAATTTGATTTTGGATAGGATTTGGAAGATTTTGAAGAGGATCAAATCTTCAAACCTTATCCTTAAAGATTTAGATTCTTATGGATAATATTTGGATTAGATTTTTGATATATATCAATATATCCAATTATTATTTAATTAGGGTGGCTTGAAAATATTAAATAAATTTGGTGGATAATTATAAATAATTTCCATATTTATTTTAAGATATATTTTTGAAAATATCATGATTTAAATTGGTGGATAATTATTTTAATTTCCAATTTTTATCTTGTGGATAATATCGAATTAATTAATTTAATTAATTGTTAAATTCGATTATTATTTAATATTCATGCATAGATATCATATGTTATTTTATGTGGATCATTTAATAAATGATTGTTGGATTTATAGACTGTGTTTGTTTGCAGGTTTACCAACTATCATGGCTCCTTTATTTTATGTGATGTATGTTTATGTTGAATGAATGTTGGTCGTATGCCGGTTTGGCTACGTGATTTTTATCCATGAGAAAATCTATGGATTAGGTCTAAGTTTTATTTTATGATGTTTTAATGTAATAGATATAAAACTGTTAGGCCGAGTTTTGAGTTGTAATTTTTATTCTAGCAATATTAGATTTTTCCTTTTGGAATAGATAGTCTGTATTGAATAAAGATCGGAGATCAACTCAAAGAAGGAAAGTAGTTCAGCACCAAGGTTCACCGGTTCACGTCCCGAAACCCTAAATAGAGCTAGGTTTTTCGGCGAGGCGCGGTGAAGGGACGGCGGCCACAAGCCTGTTCCGAAGCTGACTTTCCAGTTTTATCTCATCAATCAACATGAGATATAAGCCATGATAGTTGGATTATTATTATTGCTTATTATGTTGAAGCATGCAATGGATGTTTATCATTTTATGTTATGTTTGCATGTTCGATAATGGGATAAAATGAAACCTCAAACATAAATAACTAAGTGGGAGAGATTCATACCAAAGTATGTAGAAATCTCATACAGTCTCCATTAATATCTGGTTTAATTAAGAAGTGATGGGCATGCGCGTTGACATCGGTCTTCCTCCATATCGGATGTGTCATATCACAGATTTCTCTAGAAATTAAATCTCCTAAATAGATAGTTGTAGAACACTATTAGAACTAACTAACTCCTCCATCTGGAGCGGTTAAATTCGAATAGTGATCTTGGTGCGAAGATAATGGTATGCACACTTAGATGTAATTTATTGATAAACGTCCACACGATCGTGGCTTATCAGTTAGACGATTACATGACCGTGTTTTTATCCGGCTATTAATTTGCTTGTTGTAAGGAAATTCAACTGGAGGCAAATTAAAGGTTTAACCTATTTAAAAATGAGATTTATAAACGTCCACACGATCGTGGCTTATAGAAATTGTTTTTAAAGTGTCGATGGAAAAGTATATAATTTTTGTGAGGTTTTCGATTATATACTGTTTATCCTAAACGTGTTTTGTGACTGTACTGCATGTTTTAATTTCAGTTATTTCATATCATCAATGACACTCTCCAATCTGTCCTCAATCCTCAAAGAAAACAAACTTGTCGGTGAAAACTATAATGACTGGATTCGTAACCTTAACTTGGTACTTGTTGCTGAGGGACACAAGTTTGTACTTGAAGAGGTTTGTCCTCAGATGCCAGATGAGGGTTCTGACGAAGCCCAAAAGGTTGCATATGATAAGTGGGTTAGGTCTAATGAGATAGCGCGTTGTTACATCTTGGCATCTATGTCAAGTGTGTTGCAACATCAGCATGAGCCTATGAAAACCGCTTATGATATCATGTACAACCTTAGGCAGCTATTCGGTCATCAGAACCGCTCGGCACGCCATTTGGCAATGAAAAAACTAATGGATGCGAGAATGTCTAACTTCACACCTGTTAGGGATCACGTTCTCACGATGATGGGGTATTTATCTGAGATCGAGACCTTGGGTGGAGAGCTAGATGGCGATTCTCAAATCGACATTGTTCTTCATAGCTTGTCCTCGAATTTTAAGCAGTTTAGGCTGAATTTTAACATGATTAAAAGGGATGTCAGCCTAACTGAACTGCTCATAGACCTTCAGGCGGCTGAATTGCTCCAAAAGAGCAGTCCTGAGGCCCACATAGCTGAAAAAGGAACGTCTTCTTCTGTTGGAAAAAGGAAGAAGAGAAATGCACCTAAGAAGGCTGCAGATGAGGCGCCTAAGGCAAAGAAGCCAAAGGCGAAGATTCCTCCCAAGGAATTCAAGTCGAAGACTAAGTGCTTCAAGTGCAGCCAACTAGGTCACTGGAAGGCGGCATGTCCTAACAAGAAGAAGAAGAAGAGAGGTACATCTCACACTTTGGTTGTAGAAACATGTTTAGCAACTTGTTCTACCCAGTCATGGGTAGTAAATACTGGAGCTACTGATCATGTTTGCATGTCTTTACAGGGGTTCCTGGTAAAAAGACAGCTGAGTGAGAATGAGATCACCGTCTACATGGGCAATGCTACAAGAGTGGCGGCTATTGCAGTGGGAGACGTTGTTTTACCTTTCAGTAGTGATAGAACTTTGGTTTTGAAAGATTGTCTTTATGTGCCTGGTTTTAGGCGAAACTTAATTTCAGTTTCTAAATTGATTATGGATAGATATTCTGTTTCTTTTGATAACAAAGTAGTTATCTTTAGTGGTAAACATTTTATCTGTTTAGGCACATTGGATGGACACTTATACTTTCTTAAACCAATTGAAAACACTACACAAAGACAACTATTGAATACATCGATCATAAACCCTAACAAGAGAAAAGAACCTTCAGAATTGAATCAAACCTATCTTTGGCATCTAAGGCTAGGTCATATTAACCTTAAGAGGATACAAAGGCATGTAAATGATGGACCATTGTCTTCTTTGGTACTGGAATCATTTTCTTTATGTGAATCATGTTTGGAAGGTAAAATGACCAAGCGTCCTTTCCAGTCAAAAGGAAATAGATCCGAAGGGATATTAGATTTGATTCACTCTGACCTGTGCGGCCCTATGTCAGTTCAAGCTCGAGGAGGGTTCGAGTATTTCATCACTCTCATTGATGATTACTCTAGATACGGTTATATCTATCTGTTACGTCGCAAGTCTGAATGCTTTGAGAAATTCAAAGTGTTTAAGGCAGAAGCAAAGAAACGAACAGGCAAAAGTATCAAGTCACTACATTCTGATCGTGGTGGTGAGTACTTCTCGAGTGAATTTAGGGATTACATGGCAGAGAATGGGATTACCTCCCAGTTGAATGCGCCGGGAACACCACAACAGAATAGTGTGGTGGAAAGAAGGAATCGTACACTGTTAGAGATGGTTAGATCGATGATGAGTTATTCTGAGTTGCCCATTTCATTCTGGGGATATGCCCTGGAAACAGCAGCCTATATTCTTAACTTGGTTCCGTCAAAATCAGTTCCTTCTACGCCCACAGAATTATGGACTGGACGAAAGCCCAGTTTGAACCATATTCGGATTTGGGGTAGCCCTGCACATGTGTTGGATAAGGAAGCTGATAAGCTGGCTCCTCGTACTGATGTAAGGCTATTCGTTGGATATCCTAGAGGAACTAAAGGTGGTTTATTTTATAGTCCTAAGGATCAGAAGATCATTGTTAGCATCAATGCTCGATTCTTAGAGGAAGACTATGTGATAAACCACAAACCAAGGAGTTAAATCATCCTTGAGGAGTTAAGGGGAGGATCGAATCCTACACCAGTTGTACAAGAAGAGGAACCACCAAACACTGCACAACGTGTCACGGAAGTACAGGAACTGCCTCGTCGCAGTGGGAGGGTTGTACACCAACCTGATAGATTTATTGGTCTGGGAGAGGCTTCAGATTTCCCAGAGGGACTAAATGAATTGGATCCCAGGACCTATGACGAGGCAATTCAAGATAAAGATGCAGATTCTTGGAAAACTGTAATGGAATCTGAGATTGGATCTATGGATCACAATCAAGTCTGGGAGCTCATAGAACCACAAGATGGGATTAAACCCATTGGGTGTAAGTGGATCTACAAGCGCAAGAGAGGAGCTGACGGAAAGGTTGAAACCTTCAAAGCTAGATTGGTGGCGAAAGGGTACACTCAGAAAGAAGAGATTGATTATGAGGAAACCTTTTCACCGGTAGCCATGCTTAAGTCAATCCGGATTATCTTGTCAATTGCCGCTCATTTAGATTATGAGATCTGGCAGATGGATGTCAAGACAGCTTTCCTAAATGGAAGTCTTGAAGAAAACATTCACATGAGACAACCAGAGGGATTTATTGCTAAAGGCCAAGAGCACTTGGTGTGCAAGCTTAAGAGATCCATTTATGGACTTAAGCAGACATCGAGATCTTGGAATATCCGATTTGACGAGGTTATCCAATCATATGGATTCGTGCAAAGTCCGGATGAGAGCTGTGTGTACAAGAAATGTGATAGAAACGTGGTGTCATTCCTCGTACTTTATGTTGATAACATCTTGCTTATTGGAAACAGTAAGAAGGAGTTATCTAACATTAGGGTGTGGTTGTCCAAGCAGTTTGATATGAAGGATCTGGGTGAAGCCGGACATGTCCTTGGCATCAAGATCATTCGAGATCGCCAGAAAAGGATGTTATGTCTGTCCCAGGCGACTTATATCGATACAGTGCTAGCTAGGTTTAGCATGCAAGATTCCAAGAAAGGTTTTATACCTTACAGGCATGGAATTCATCTATCCAAGGAAATGTGTCCCCAAACACAGTCTGAGATAGAGGAAATGAAGAAAGTACCATATGCTTCGGCTGTGGGAAGTTTGATGTATGCTATGCTATGCACTAGGCCTGATATATGCTATGCCGTTGGCATGGTAAGCAGATATCAGTCTAACCTTGGACAAAGTCACTGGACTGCGGTCAAAAACATTCTCAAGTACCTTAAAAGGACTCGAGACTATATGTTGGTTTTCCACTCTGATAGTCTAGTACCTTTGGATTATACGGACTCAGATTTTCAAACTGACAAAGATCAGAGTAAGTCTACCTCGGGCTATGTGTTTACATTAAGAGGTGGAGCCATTGCATGGAGGAGCATTAAGCAGAAATGCATTGCGGATTCCACCATGGAAACTGAATATGTAGCTGTCTTTGAGGCTGCAAAAGAGGCTGTCTGGCTCCGCGGGTTCCTATTGGGCTTGGGCGTGGTTCCTGGTTTGCCTAAGACTATCACGATATACTGTGATAATTCTGGTGCAGTGGCAAACTCGAAGGAACCCAAAGCTCACAATGCTAGTAAGCACATAGAGAGAAAGTACCATCTTATACAAGAAATCGTTAAGAGAGGAGACGTGGCGGTGGTCAAGATTGCATCGGAGGACAACCTGGCTGAGCCATTCACGAAGAGCCTGCCGGCTAAGACCTTTGATGGTCACGTGGAGAAAATGGGAGTGAAATGCAGACCTAGGGGCGCAGTTTGAGTCGATAGTTTTGATTGGAGAGTTAGCCTGTTAGTTTTTATGCTTGAAAGACATGCTTCAAGTATAAGTGGGAGATTGTTGGTTTTGTATACTAGAAGACTTATCTTTGTATACTTTTATGATGATATGATGATATGAAATGAAAGTTATTGCAGTCACTGTTTGCATTTAGATTATGTTCTATAATTGTTCTATGCAATGTTCCATATACTTACATTGTAGATGATATGGTGTGGGGAGTCACACGGTAAGATCATATCATTAGAACCTTGTATTGTATTAAAGAGCTCACGGCTTAGATGGTCCTGAACACACCATCGGTACACCGTAGAATAATCTGATAAGTTAGTTTATCTTGACTAACTGATTATTCTAGTACACTCATTGTGTATTGAGGAGGATCACGATAGGATACTATTCTCTGTCTCTGACCCAGTTACTGAGAGAATAAAGATCCACAGAGTTCGGGTTCTGAACTCATGTGATATTGGCGAGCATATGTGTGCGTTGTTTATTACTTTGATTTATCAATGAGTAAGATCTTTTCGTAGATCGAGTTCGATATCTTGGGTAATAACAATGTATACATGATGTCTCGAGCAGTGTGCATGAGCACCGTGTCCTGGTGCGCCAGGTTGATGATGTTCTCTTGAGGAAACGCAAGTTCATGTTGAAACCCTGCAGGTGGAATTTATTCCTTACATGGTAAAGCTTGTGTGGTACTACTCAAGGATTTAGATGTTAATTAATTATAGCTGTCAGAGGCTGACATAATTAATTAATGAACATTATATCTTAAACACGGGGAATGGCTGGACTAAAGGAGAAAGCATATTCGCAAATATGTATTAAATTGATAGGTCAGTTTTACTTCTTTAGTGGAATAAAAGTAAAACTTAATTTATTTAATTATATCCTAAGTTAAACCATAAAATATTCGCCTCATGTGAGAATTTTTACTAGGAAAAATATACGTTATCTATAACCAATTCGTCAAACCCTAAAAACTATATGCGATAATAATTCATTTATTTTGAAGCCGGCATAAGTAATCTATAATTAATACGTCAAATCCAAAAAATTAATTTGAATTGAGCATTAGTAAGCACCATAATAAAAAGAGTGAAAACCATCTATATATACACCATTATTACTTTTCCCTCTACAAGAATACAAAACCGAGAAAGCAACAGCCCCACCATATATTTATACACCACCTCCACCTTCACCTCCCCATGGCAACTCACAGATTCAACGAGGCCACCGGAAAGATGACGCAACTCGGCCGGAAAATCGTCCACGTCAACATCCGGTGGAGCATAATAGAAAAGGCCACCGTATTCCGGCAGTTTTTCAGGTTCATATGGGACAGAATTATTTCTCTGAGGATGCCTAATCCCCGCTACAGAAGATTGTTTCCGACAACAAACTCTTCTTCTCCGCCGTCGCTGGAGGCTATGGAGACCGGCGGCGGAAGAAGCCAAGAACACCCAGCTACGACGTCGTCTAGCAGCTGTTGTGAGAGCGACTCAGATTTAGTCTCATTGAAGATCAGTATGCTGGGTGATTCCCAGATTGGAAAAACAACCTTTCTGGTTATAATAATAATATTCACCTCTCTCTCTCTCTTTCTCTCTCTCTCAACTTATTTATATATGAATTATGTTTATTGTAGGTGAAGTACGTGGGAGATGAGCAAGAGAAGAGAAGCTTGCAGATGAAAGGGCTAAATGTAATGGAAAAAACCATGTACATTCAAGGTGCAACAATTGCTTTAAGAATATGGGATGTTGGAGGTTTGTGAATTTAACAATTTCTTTTCTTTTCTTGAAATATTCTACTTTAGTCGAATTTTAGGTAAAAATATTAATCTAGTATTGGTGCTAAAATAGTAAAATGAAACCAACCTTGAGTCGACATAGACAATTCAAGATTCATATTGAGCTCGTTTTGACAAATATAACCCAAAACGTGTACACGAGTTATTATTTCTCTCATTTGATGATCAGATAAAGCTTGCTTCAAGATTTAGTACGTACTGACTTTATTAAAAATTTAAAACTCTATAAAAAAAATATTAAAATACAATTCTTAATTAAAACTCGAGATTGTCATTTCTATTTATTTATTTTTCCTTTTTTCTTTGGGGAATTTTCCAAAATTAATGCAGGTGACAACAGGTCATTTGATCAAGTTCCAATTGCCTGCAAAGATGCCGTAGCAATTTTATTTATGTTTGATCTCACCAGCCGACGAACACTCAACAGGTAACAAAATTCTTTTATGTATAAATTTAAAATTTGAGGTTTTCATTTAATTTGTCACTGCAATACTATATAATTAAAGGTGGAAAAAAAGATGAAATGAAATATTTTTGTAAAATTGCAGCATAATTGAATGGTACAGTGAAGCAAGAAAGTGGAATCAGGTATGAAACACGTTTTTTACTTGAAATGCCATCAAATTTATTAATTGCTGGTAGTTTTCTGAAAAGCTGAGTGCAATAAGTCCCTTTTATTTCTTGCTTCAGTAAAGTTACCATAGGCCATAAATAAATTCCATTCGAGTAGTTGGAATCAATCAAAAACTTTATTCAGAGATTCTTTTTTATGAAAATACGTAACGTGCATGAAAATTTGAATATTAATCGACAGATGTGACAAAACAAGCGAGATAACAATAATAAAATAATAAATAAATAGTAAATATCAATGCTCAAACTAACAATATATGTATATATAATTTTTCTAAATGATAGAGAGAGATAAAATTAATAAGTGGATTCTTTGGATTCCTCGCTACGTGGTAGAATATGAATTTTTATGGGGAAGAATGGGGGGTCCACTTTTGGTTCTAACTTCTAATTAATTAAATTAACATGTAAAGTTTTCGTCGATATCTCATTTATTAATTTTTGCTCTCATTGTTATGCATGACAATGGCAAAAGAGAGGAAGTCAAATTCGGTTGTTACAAGTTTATTTTCAAATGATCGAACATTTAAAAGTAGTAGATACCAAAAAAATAAAAATAAAAAAGAGAGGTGAGTTTGGTATTTCAATTGATTGTTGATGGTTTAATTGTTTGCAGACGGCAGTTCCAATAGTAATAGGCACCAAATTTGATGATTTCCTGCAGCTTCCACCAGATATTCAATGGACTGTCATCACCCAGGTAGCATGCCCAATATTTTTTATTTTATTTTTACAATTATACAACAACAAATCCAAAAGTATTATATTGTTAAGTAAATGAAACACGTCCTAATATATTTATCCATTATTCTAATATATGATCCAAAATATTACTCCATCCGTTCCAATAGCAATGTCCATCTTGCCTTATTTAGTTGTCCCAATAGTAAGGTCCACTTCCAAATATGGAAATAATTAATGTCAACATCAAAGTGGACCACACTTACTTTATATTACTTTTTATTATAATACTTTTTAAAAAAATGGACCCCACATACTTTACCCAATAGCAAGTGGACCTTGTTATTGGGACGGAGGGAGTATATAATATTAGAATTGTTGCATTAACAAATATATAATGAGTTTTGCAAATATGATGCAGGCTCGAACATATGCGAAGGCAATGAAGGCAGCCCTATTCTTTTCGAGTGCAAAACATAACATAAATGTGAACAAGATCTTCAAGTTTATCATTGCTAAGCTCTTCAACTTGCCTTGGACTCTCCACAGAAATTTGACTCTTGGTGAACCCATTATCGACTTCTAGTTCTTTTATCATCCATTCAATCCAATGTCACTGCTCATATTTTTACATTAAAATACCATAGAAAAAATAAAGCGCTCTCTCTCTTTCTCTGGTTGGTATTTCTACTTTGTCTTGAGGAAATTACTTATTACTTGCAAATTTCCAATTTCGGCTCCAAGTTTACCGCGAAAACAAAAGAGCTCATATAAACAACAAAAATAAACAACAAAAATTAAGTTGAAAATCAACTATAACAGAAGCTTACAAATCTTTCTTGTACATGATTAAGACAATACCGAATATGACTTAACTAAGCACTTCAAGTGCTAATAACTCAAGGTGGCAGCATTATAATCCATTCCTTTGCATCGATTTACAGATGTGTGCAATGATGCCTCAGAGTTAGATCAGGTGCAAAATTCAAGTTAATTTACGACCACATAGAGCCCTGCTCACAAAATAAAGCTTGGCTTCAGTATATTCAGCCTTTTTATGATGTCAACATACTTGAGCAAAGATTGCTGCCGATTGATTGTTCACTGCATTAAAAGGGCAACTTCCAAATGAATGCTTTTGGCCGGGAACAGAGAGCATGATGGCGTCATTCCGTAGAATTCTCATGTAGCAGAACATACTCGCGGCTGCAACACCGGAAGTTGGGTCAGTAAAGTAAAGGGATGTTGCAAATTAAGAAATATTATACTTCAGCTGCATTGGCAACATTGAAACAATTGCAATCACAAGTACCAGTTGATTACTGGAAGGGTTCAATGGAAAACTAACAAAAATAGAATGTAACAGATAAATCATAACAAAAGGCCAGAACTCAAGTCCAGTATAAAAGAGAAAACGGAAAAACAAGTTATCATTAATGAGCAAATAAAGGAGACTCCAGAGGCGCATGAAGAACCACAAGCACCGTATTAGAATTTTTAGCAGATAGTCTAGGCACTATATTAGCTGATTTTCAAATTGAAATACTCACTTCAAAGTCAAACTTAACACTTCCAGAAGGGGTGACTAGATACAAATATAGACAAAACTACTGAAGCAAACTAAGTCCAAAGAGAAGATGCTATATCAGGAAATAAACAAAGGCTGAATTTCAGAACAGTAAGCATTAACGCTCTGTATCAGCACACTAAGTTGATTATCATGGTTCAGTTAGCCGAACATCCTCAGATCATGGGCAAAAGGACATCGGACTATCAAAACAGAGAGACAAACACTAACAAACAAAACCAACAAAACTGTGAGAAGAAAGATATTTCTGATGCATATTCACCAAAAAAAGAAAGAAATGGAGGCAAGCCACTGACAATCTACCTGAGAACTTCTCCAACTTCTTGTCTAGTAACTACTTCCTATATGTTAAAACCAACTAAAATCAATTTCTTTATATGGTAACTGGTAAGCTATTTTCTGGTCCAACTTCAATAGCTTTCTCCAACAAACAACAGATCCAGGAAACGTGAGAAAGCCAGAAGCCATGGGAGTTGCGTGTTCTGTGCTCTTGTTATGAGGGCATTGGCTTATGCAAGTTTGTTCAAAAATAGACATAGATAATACTAACATAAAAATCTACGAAGAAGACATTGATATATAATTATATCACATTTGAGGCAACATACAAGAGTTTCAATGATGCACCTAGACCACCAATAAACATTATTTGGATTAAAATTCCACTTCTCTTACAAAACCTATTCAGGATGGTTAAGGATGTGGCAACTTACAGCAAACTCAGTGTCACTGGGAAACTTACGGTTACCATGCCAAAACTGTAATGACGATATCAATCTATAGTGCAAACAAGTTTCAACCCAATGCAATGTCCATTGAAACCTTATTCTACAGATAATCAGAGACTGATGCAGTGCAGTGCAATGCACAAAAAATGGGCACGGCTGAACATTCATTAGAATCAGAAAGAACAGGACCAAATACATGGATTGTTAGTCAATATCTTTATCAATAATAGTAAAATGTAAGTTCAATCAACCAGATTCATGTCATGAATCTCCCAGCCACTTGGCAGAACCTAGATGCAGCATTTTTCAGATTCTCTAGCCCTTACAGCATAAAAACAGAAGCTCAGTTCAGAGCTCATGTACCTTTCATTATTCTGCAATTCAAGCAATAAAAATAAATAACGAGATTCCTCTTGTGCATGCATTTTTTGGGAGAACAACAGGTGCATATATTACCTTTAAGAGAACAAAGAGGCAAATAAGTAGCTCCAACATGTAAAGATGTGTAAATATCAAGTTTTGTGATAACCAGAGCATACACATGTTTTGATATGTTTTAAGTACCCAAATTCATATTGATGGTCTTTACAAGTAGCCTACCTGCTATTGCCAAATTTGATAGTGTCTTTCTCAAACAGTTCATAGTATCGCTGAGGTTCAAGTCGCAACTCCTGAAAAAGGAAAAACTGTAAAGTCAGACAATGGTAGGTACTAAATTTAACATCAAATTCTTGTTGAACTCCTTAAGATGATCATATATAAAGAAGCAGAGAGAAATTTTATTATTTAAAAAAGTAGTCTGACAAGTTGCTCAC
Organism: Perilla frutescens; assembly: GCA_026008535.1. NCBI lineage: Eukaryota > Viridiplantae > Streptophyta > Magnoliopsida > Lamiales > Lamiaceae > Perilla > Perilla frutescens. The sequence goes on from BRKX01000019.1 coordinate 7,073,882, forward strand.
ATTGATAAAGGTCCCATTGGTGCTACCGAGATCCATTAAATAAGGCCTACAGATTGCAATGCAACAGAACTCGTTAGTCAAACAGAAAGAAAGCCATATGGACAATGCCATCTTATTGGTGTCAAAAACAGAGATTGCTAGTCACACCTCACTTGTTTTGACACGGTACCATCTGGCTTTTCCTCCTCCACTTGTCTTCAACCATACCAGCCCATAAAAGAGTAAGTACATACAACATAGTGACATACATTACATAAATAAATAAGAATGAGGAATTATAAACATGTCCAAACTGTAGTCCTACCTATACTGAAGAACAGAATGTTGTTTACTGCAGGATGGGTGGTCTGTTGGGATATCTGCAACCCTTCTCTCTCTACCAAAAAGATAGCAACTTTGACGATGTACATAAAGAGGATCTGCATGTTAAAAGCTATAATAATCAATAACTCCCTTATGTAGACCATAATTTCATACAGATGGTCAAATACAATGAACTCTGGAGTTAAGTTGAGGGGAGAAATTTGGGGAAATATCAACCAGGATAGTTAACATACATGTAAGATTTTTTTCGAGCGACAGCTAAAAACATTATAGAGCAAAGTGAAAAAATTAGGGTGATTGGAGGTTGATTGAGATGGTTGAAGGCAACAAAAGTTTACCAGCGAGAGCTTCAGTACCCTTGAAAACATACAAGCGCCACCTTATTTCTGGTTTTCGAGCATCGGGTGGCTCATTAAACAGCAGCGTTACACCTGATGAAGCCTCAAGATGATCAGGAGAAGCAAAATATATATATATATATATATATATATATATATATATATATATATAATATATAAAGAAGAAGAAATAAGACATAATAGAGAGATAAGGAGTTGCACCAATGATTCCCAAAAGTATTTCACAAGTGTGAGCAAAGAGATACAGACCTTAGGTAGAGTCAATGTAAGTGATATAACTTCCTACTTTACTTGAAGACGAACACGAAGAAATACACAGTTATGCAGTGAAATTGACAAAATTATCATGATATAAAAAAGCAATCCCATAATACCTCTGACTCGATTAGTTTCTGCTGCAAGTTTTCCAGACAGCTCAAATGAAGGCTTTTGCTGCACGTGTAACCAAGTATGTAATCCCATAAATTATAACAGTCCACAGAAAGAGTCTTATGTTGTTTTTTATATAAGAAACAGAGTTTATTCTGAGCAAGAAAAATGACCAAAGAAATAAATATAGAAGAATGGCAAAACAAAAAATAATTCAACATGGAGAGAAAGATACCTTTTCCTTTGCTTCCAATGACTCTTCCATAGCTTTCATCTTAGCTAAAGACTCACTTTCATCATCACTGCTGAATCAAAAGATGCAATATTGTGTGTCAAAAAGGCTAGATTTGAACAGCTAGTCGTTCAGGTTGGGAACGTGATTTGATTATTTCCTAATAAAAGGTTAATCAAAGTCTCTTAACAATTAAGAACAAGCCTAACAGAAAAAATCAAAGACAGAAACCACCAGGACTATCAAAATCAAAATCAAAATTTTCAGGAACCTTAAACATGATGTTCAATTAGAAACTCACCGTTGTTCATTATCTCTTGAGTTTGTCAACTGCAGTCATTTAGAAAAATTATCAGATTAATGTCCTCAAATCTCTCTCCAACAAATAAATAAATCAATGCTCAACTTAAGCCTTTCGTGAAAAAATGGATACTGAAGAACCAAAATTTAAAAGCCCAATAATATTTGTCTAGCAAATCAATACATAAGACATCCACAAATGAATTAACCTTTTAAGCTTTTCACAAACACAGAGAAGAAGAAAAGACAACAATAGGATCAAATACACTTCATTATTGGTTTCTTATTAGTTATTACAAATCTTTCATAAACAAAATAAATGAATAGTTAAATCGTAGAGTTCAAACATATTTTGATGGGTATATAGAAAACGTTTCAAACGTAAAACTATTTTTTCCAGATAACTAATGGGCAACACTTCTCTATTGAATTTTGTCATTCATGGTAAGCTTATGATGCTAAATTCTGCTACATCAAAAAACCCACAAACATAACAAATTTCAGATGTCAAATGTGATGACAGTTCTCCATTTCACCTAGGTGCATAGAGCTACAAAATTTGACGGTACAGTTCAACTAATCGGTAAAAAAAAAAAAATTGAACAAAATAGAACAAAAGCAATAAAACTCATATTTGTGGTTATCATGTCAAGACAAGTTATCTTATCAACAGAAAAAAACAAATTTCAAAAAAATATGAACAAGGTACAGGGAGTGGATATCACCAGACACCTCATTACGTCCTCTATTGTCAGCAGTAGAAGGCGATCTTGATCTTCGTTGAGCTCTGCGGTGACGATCAGAAGGCGAATCTGAGCGTTCATGTCTGGATCTAGAACCATTACCAGCAGCATCCCTTCCTGGCCTTCTCTCTTTCTTCTCAACAGGCAAATCCCTGTCCAATTCCTTTTCCTCGGACACAGCCCTGACACTCTTCTTACTGTGTGTTTTCTCATATTCTTTTTCACTCCCTTTTTCAGCATCTCGCTCAGATTTAGCTCGTTTTAATCGTTTACTGCGCGGTGAAAGAGGGGGTGGAGACCTCGATTTCTCACGTTTTGGAGATTGCATTCGACTTGATGGCTTTCGTCTAACATTAACAGGAGAATGAGATGGCGATTTTCTAGGGTTTGGGGATTTGGTGCGACTATGGAGTTTCTCCCGAGATGCAGGGGATCTTGATCTAGCATGTTTTGGTGATATATTACGACTTGAAAGCCTGTCCGCATTCGAACTCCTTTGATGAGCAGGAGAACTTCCTCTTCCACGGGCAGGAGACCGTCCTTTGTCACGGGCAGGAGATCTTTCTCTTCGGGAGGAGCTTCTCCTACGAGGAGATACAGAGTCGTAGCGCCCCATTGAATAGGTATTACATCAATGAAACTTAGCTGCATATATAGAAAACCAAACACATAGCATGAAGAAAAAAGATAATTATATGAGATAAATATATTTTTCTTTCGTATTACTTGCATAAGAAGACTCTACTTACTCCACAGACTATGACCTCTAAAAGGCTAAAATTCAAATCACAAGCATGAAAACATCAAAATGCACAGCGAAATTCAGGAAAAAAAATCCAACAATTTCACGAAGATTAGACGATTGAATAAGTACCTGAGAGAAGACAATGTAGTAAATAACACAAACCACAACACAACAGTGCAACACAAACCAAAAATAGGAGAGCCGTAGCAGCTATTTAGTATATAGCGTATATCTTCGAGAATGAACACACTTATTACAAATAGCATACACCATTCACGATTTCAAAAATAAAAGTATCGGGAAATAGAGGCGCAATAAGAACTGAAAAATTACTTGAGAAAAATAAAAAAATAAAAAAATTAAAAATTAAAGGTATCTAACACTGCAAGCAAATGCTATCAATAAAGGGAAAATGGGGGAGTGATAACAAGGAATTACCAAAATAAGGCTTCGCGGTGTGAGTTGCTTCAAAGAATACAGAGAAAAAGAGCAGGAAAATTCCGGATGATTAGGGCTTAGAGTTGCTTGGTTTGGTGAAGAAGATTACGGTGGGACAAAAACGGCGACGTTCCAGAATCCTCGCCTTTGAAGCTAATGTTGGGCTAGTTTCTGGCTCAGTACGTGAAAGCTAAAAGCCCAATACTGTTGGATCCCTTCATTAATAAATAACAATTCACTTATTCTTTTTCAGACTGTCAAGTTATTAGTTATCGGGCTGTCAAAATGTCAGCCGGCCCGGCCTAAATTTATCGGGCTGTAAATTTCCAGGTCTAAACCAGCCCATGGGCTGCCCATCGGGCCAACGGCCCGAAGAAAGGGTCCTATTTTTTATTTTTTAAATAAATTTTTTAAAACAATCAAATAAAACGTAAAAATTAAGAAATTATTTAAAAACAATTTTAAAAATATATATATGTTTTTATACGTTGTAAATATATAGTGTTTCAAATAAACAGAGTTCAAATTGAATTCGACCACTGTAGAGGTCAAAAACTCTACAATTAATCATTCGTTCTTCGAGTCCGGACTCCGGCGATCTACAAGACAAAAAAACATACGTGAAGCCGAAGGACCGTCGGTGGGATTGACGATCGAACGGACTCCGACGCTCAAGTCAGAATCGAAACTAGTAAAATTAATAACTTAAAAGCGAATGAAAAACGACAAACAGGAATTGAATGGTTGAATTCTACTGTCGTAGAATGTTATGAGTACTCCGAGCGATGGATCGTATGGTGATGGTTCGTGAGTAAGTCAAAGATGGGTGTTGCATGAGTGATAGCTAATTTCTCAATGCTCCATTTATTATGAAAAGAGCAAATATATATATATTGGAAAGCTTAACCGATTTCTGATTTTTGGGGATCATCTCTATCTTTTTTAGGATTTTGACGGGGTCTCTCTTATCTTCAACGGATACTTTGACTCGGTCTCTTTCAGGAGTCTGTTCGATCTTGGTCTCTTTCTTTAGACCTCTGAACCTTAGTTACTGAGGCGTCGACCTCGAGGTATCGACCTCGAGGTGTCGACCTCCTTGGTTCCTTAGATCTTCAAATGGTCGTGGGCCTGGTTTTTGGGCCTATGTAGAAATAGGGCCTCTATAGTTAGTTCCTCATTACTTTGATTCTTGAATTTCAAGGATCGAGTAATGAATGTCGGCGTTCTATTAATGGTCATCTTGATTCAATTCCACGTTCAGATGCTGAATTTTTATTAGCCTTAGGGCGATGTTTAAAGGCGAACCCCTAGAAGGATCTTAGATCACAAAATCCGATCTCGTGAGCTCCAGACCTGAAGGCAGGTCCTGGAGGAGCTTCTGAGGTCGTGAGGGCAGACCTCGTGGAGCTCCAAACCTGAAGGCAGGTCCTGGGGGAGCTTCTAAGGTCGTGAGAGCAGACCTCGTGGAGCTCCAGACCTGAACTACGGATCTTACTTTTCCTATTCCCTAGGCCAACGCTCGCCGTTAGATCAAGACACATGTGTTCAGATTATGTTGTCTCTATCCCCCATAATTCAAATATCGAGAAAACAGTTCCATCTTTTCTTCATTCTGCATTACTTCAAAATTTCAAAAGCTTCCCACTCTAAATCAAATTCTCCCAAACAATCTCATCTGTGGCGTAAATATTTCTCATAACAAGATCATGTTCCGCGTTCTTTGTCACTGTCTCCGACTTATTCACGTTTTGGACTTGCTCGAGGGTTCCATCTCACTCAATATCGGCTCTTCGGTTTTTACCAAATTCACGATTTCCAAATTACCCTCTCGCACCCTTATATCTTTAATTTTTCATGCCGTGGATATGTAGCTTTAAGTTTTAAAAAAATTTGGGAATATTTCGTAGCTCTTCTTGGTATTTCTTGGCTATTCTTTGGATTTCTGGAGAATCTGCGGTAATTTCTAGGTATAGATTTCTGGGTGGCGTCGCCAACTTTCTGAGCGATTTTATTATTTTTCTGGGCTTTTTGGAACTTAGGCGGTTGTTGGTATTTCAAGGCTTTAGAACTTTTAGATGAGTGATGAAATTCTGGGTTCTGGGCTCAATCTTGGGTTGGCGTTGCTTATTGTATTTCTAGATATTCGAGTATCATGAGTGCGAGTGAGATTCTAACGCTAATGAGATAAGGAGCTACGGTGGTGAGGAGGTAGAGCAGCGCTCTGGTCAGAATAGTCGGGGAGTTCTGACTCTCCCATGATCATTAAGATCACGGGAAAGAGAAGGAGAAGGAGGCCATCGGTGATTATTCCACGTTCAGTCGACCATGCAGTAGTTAGCCAGCATGAGACGGCGGCGGTAAGGAGAAAACTATTCGCAGGGCGGAAATTGCAAAACCAGGAAGTCAAGGTGGTTGGAGAGAGGTTCAATGCCTCTAAGATCGCTCCTAAGGTGAGCGATGATCTTCTGAAAAGGCTGAGCTCGCCGTCGATCTTGGGTACCGGGGTCGAGGTCCAATCTCCTGAGCCTACCAATTGAGCTCATCGACCTCCACCGGGGTTCACAGCCTTCTATACTTTGGTGATGGAGAAGGGGGTCGGGCTCCCCATTCATCCCTTTTTTGTTAAGATAGCCCACTTCTACGGTATAGCTCCTGCCCAGATCACCCCGATAGGGTAGTACCACATGTTGGGCATGTATTGTTTGTGGGAGGAGCTAGGGTTTCCCGAGCCTACCGTTGGAGAATGGCACGCGGCTTACCACCTGGTGGTGAATGCTAGGCAACCTGGTTTCTACTATTTTACAAAGTGGGTGGGGGATCGACCCCCTCTGATAACGATTCCGGCCTCTTTCTCTGGAGACTGGAAGCCAAAGTTTGTTTTTGTGCCAGCTCGGGCTTCTTCTGATGAGACTGTACCTGCCGAGTTCTGTGATACCCATGGGTTTCCAAGCCAAACTCTTATGTTCTTATTCTTATTCAAAGCTTATGAATTTTCTTGTCTTGTGCAGGTTTTCCTACGCGTCGTGACCCTTCTGGTGCTAAATCTAAGAAAATAAATAAGTGTGTTTAAATTTTGCATTAACACTTGAGTTTCTATATTAAAAAAAATTGAAACCTTTAGCTTTTGGGTTCGTCATGATGGTTAATATATATATATATATGTATATTGCATATTTTAGTTATTAATTTATTCAAAAAATGTCCTTAATTAACATATTCTTATTAATTAGAATGTTTCAACTAGGCTTTTCAGTTGTTAGGTCGAAATAGGGGCTAAAACTAAAAAATAATAATTAAATCACATGCATCTCCTCTAGCGCATCTTTCAGGCTCTAATTAAGTAATAATTAAATGATTACAATTAATTTATTATGTGATTAGTTTTAGTGTACTGTTTTATTAACCTCTTGATGTTCATACTTACACTAGAATAAACTCAAGCCTTCGGATGCCAAGGTCAAGGCCTTGGCGGCTGCCAAAAGAGGAGAGTCCTCGCCCTTAGGTGTCAAAAGCACTTCGGAAGAAAGGCTCCCAAGTCCGTCCCCTTCTAAGAAGTTGAAAGGCAATACCTCTGCTCTCACTGTGGTACCTCAGCCGTCCGTGCCTCGCGAAGTGGTCAATGTAGAGATCGTACGCACCTCTCGAAAGTCCTCTGCCGGCCCGAGCTCTCAAGGGGTCTCTCTTCGGCCCTTTATTATGGACATTCAGAAGTCCATTACTGATCAAGACATGCCGAAAGACTATGAGAAGGAAAGCTTCGAGCAGCAGACTTACTTGTCCTTCGATCAGATGTCGCGGGTAACTTCCTTGAGTTTTTATTTTTTCTCACCTCATCCATTTTTTTATTTTAAACTCCTGGACTTTCAATTTCAGGTCCTCTATAGCCAGTGTCTACTACGAGAGCGTCTTGCCAGCCATGAGGAGGGCCTCAAGAAGAGGGTTGTCGAGCATTCTAAGGAGCTCGAAAAGATTACCGAGGAGAGACGAGACATGGCGGCTCGAGAGTCTTCTCTACGGATCGAGAGGGACATGGCACGAGCGATGGCGGCGGGGGCCTAAGTGCAGTTGGAGAAGAGCCTTGACCTTCAGACGAGGACTGAACATGAGCTTCTGGCGAAGCTAGCGGTCTCTAAGGCGAAACTGAAAGAGCTTGAGACGTCGCTCAAGGCTGGGGCAGTGACTGATAAAGCCCTTGACTTCGACAGATGGGTCAACTCTACGGAGTTCGGACCTTACAAGGAGGCCTTCTACCAGGAGGGTGGAGCAACGGTGGTTGAGGCCATTAAAGCAAAAATGCAAGACCTCGACTTATCCTTCCTTGAAGCAGAGAAACAAGTCGAGGCTCAAGAGGAGGCTGCACTGATGAGGCCATTGTCGAGGTCAGGAAGGAAGCTGAGGTCCGAGGGGAGGCGTCGTAGCTGCTGAAGATGGTGCTAAGGCCAGAAATGAGGCCTCAACTTAATCTTTCATAAACAAACTCTTTTCTCTGAACACTACGCTTTTTATTTTTAAACAAACAATTGTCTGTAATTTTTTTTTATTTGCCTTTCGTGAAGGCAAATTGTGTTTGGACAAAAATGGCTTTCTTTTAGCCAACTTTATGCTTTATGTTTGATCATACTGTTTTGCATGTGATCATGTTATATATTTTACTTTATTTTGATACCTTTGAAATGACACAAGCTGCAAAGGTTGGCACATATATGTAGAATAAGGATTAGATAAAATAAATAACGATAGTCTTGAGAGTACCTTATGAGATCATAGCTGGGATTTGAGAATCGTTCTTATATTTTGAGTTCATGGACTTGAGTGTCGGTGTCCTTTCAATTTGTAACGCCCCAGATTTTCGAATAAAGTTTAGAGAATCCTTATGAGTAATTAAGGAGTTAAGGAATAAATTTTTATAAGGTTTAAGTGAAGTCAGATATCAGTCACGACTTTAGGGGTCATTTTTCGTGAAATCATATTTTCGAAAATTTTGATCATAACTCAAATATGGCCAATTTTGATCTTTTTAGAAAGGTTTTAATTCAAGAAGTATGCCGGTGTTTTCGGATTTTAATTCTGAAGTTGTTTGAGGTCCCGGTGATGAAAAGTGTATTTAAAGGATTTATGAATAGTAAATTTTACGAGCGTTCATGATTTGAAAAATTTACGAAATCCTCCTCGTTGATCTGAGTCTTGTTCTGTCAAGCCTCTCTTATGTATTTCGACTCAAGGAATCTGTTTATGTTCACGAATTTTATTTTGAGGTCAATTGCTAGCTCGGGAATTTTATTTGTTCCTTGAAATGAATAGTAAAAGTACCTTTTTAAAAGGAATATTTGCTCGTCTTTCTTCTGACGACCTGTTTTTCATCCCGAGACAAGTTGATTCAATAGTACTCGAGCCAACAAATATCCCGGTATTTTTAGATTTCGTGTCTGAGGTCATTTGGACCTCGACATCAAATAAAGCAACTTTTAACCGAACCCGAAGTAACTTTAGCAGTGTTTCTGTACTGGAATGGCTTCCAAAGGAAGCTAAACCTTTTCCTATAAATAGGAGAGGCCCCCCTTCACATTCCTTGCTCATTCTTCACTTCTTCATTCTAAAAAATCGAGAGAATAGCAAAGCTCTAAGAAAAAGTCGAGAGGAATCTCTTCATGAGTTCACCTCCGAGTCGATGAGCGGAGTGGCAAGGAAGATATGCTCAGGGGAAGGTGCTAGGGGTGACGTCAGGTTGTAGCAGGCGGCTCTGCCACTGTTGCGACTCGACGAGACGCCGAGCTAGCCACCTTCCTTCGGCGCACTCGACTTCGTCCATTCTATTTCATTGACGTCGGATTCAAGCCCTTTTCTTTTTTGTTTCCGCATTTCTTTTCCGTCTTTTATTATCGTTCTCATTATTTCATTGCTCGTTTATTTTATTTAAGTTCTGTATTTAAAATTATGTACTTAAAGTTTCGTCTAGTTAAAGATATAGTCGTGTTTATGCCGTTATAATGTCGATTTCTTTTCAAGTTTAAAGTATGTTCATTTCTAAGTTTTTGCAAATGTTAAGCCTTGTTTTTAAGTTTAAAACATCGAGAAAAGAGAGAGGCGCCCGAATAACGCCTCGACCAACACTTTGATCAGAACTTTTCAAGGTTCGTGAGAGTGCACGGACCGTGCAAGGGTTGCACGGCCCGTGCAAGGCAGCCTAGAACTCTCGACATTATTTTCTGAAGGGCTTGCACGGCCCGTGCAAGGGTCTGCACGGACCGTGTCGGAAAGTTTAGCGTGTTTTGCTTCGCCTTAAGGCCTAGCACGGCCCGTGCAAGGCTTTTGCAGTCAAGTTTTTGCTTGAAGATTGTTCTAAACTTGAGTCTTTCAAACCCTCATATTTTCTAAAGGTTCTAAAGTCGTGCAATCGGTGTTTAAGTCCTAGTTAAGGGAGGAAAGGTTAAAGGTTGTTTAAGTTGTTGTTAGAGGTTAGAAATCTTTGAAGGAGGCCGCTAAGTCGATAAATCGGCTTTTGTAGGAAGATGTGAGCCCTGAGGAGAAACGAGAAAGGATTTGCGGCTCGTTGATTTATCTAAGTGCTTGTCATTGAGGTGCTCATCATCGAGGTGGGTGGTTCTAAACCAAGTATAAGGTTTGAGCTATTAAGCTCTAGAAGCATGATAGGGCAAGATGAATATCCAATTAAAATATTTTATGCTCCGCCTGATTAGTCTCTGTACATGGAAAAGAAAAAAAAAGAAAAGAAATGAAAGAAGTTATATCATGATATTGTTAATTATTGTTTGAGCTCTTGATTAAGTAAATGATGTTATGATATCTTATACTTGATTTATTTAAGGTATAGACGATCATAATCATGAGTTAAGTTTGTTGTTGATATTATGATTGAAGAAGGTTGTTGAAATGCCTTGTAGGTTGATTTTGGTATTCACTTGTGGCATTAAGGTTATAATCTTTATTGAGGAATGCAATCTAGATGATTCAATCTAGGTTTTGATTTATGCTAAGCATGATTAAGTATTGAGGCTTTGATATTAAGGTTTGAATACGAGAATTCAATGTCGATGATTAAGGATTAAGGATTTAAGGTTAAGGTTTTAATGTTGAATGTTATGATTCAATTATTGCTAAGCATGTTATCGAGCTCAAAGAACAGTTTTATTGCATTATCATGTTGTGACATTCGTGTCACTAATGTTGTATCATTTGATAAGTAAATGGAGTCACTGCCGGGTAATCCCCTCGCATACTCGGGAGGATATTTGAGATAACCCCTCTCTTATCCTAAGGCATATCTAAGGGTGCAGTAGACATTAGGTTTAAGCCAGGAAAGGCGCCAGAAAAAGAAGTAAAAGGTTTGCGGATATGGAGAGGGCTTTTGCGTTTTGCTCTCCATATGCCGCTAGTTTATAATTGGATATTTCAAAATTTATTAAAGAGTTTTCTCGTAAAACCCCACTGAGTACATTAGTACTCACGCCCTCTTTTTCAAATGTTTTTAGGTTGAGATGCTAAGGCTGGTGATGTGCTGCTGGTGGGGTTGCCTGAGTTGTTTAAGTTTCCAAAGTTGTTGCTTTATGGTTACATGATTTTCTTCCGCTATGTTTCTGCTAACTACTCTGAAATCTGGTATTTATTCTTGATATATGTAACTTAATTCTTGATAATAACATGTCTTAACGCTATGATTCCTAAATAGTAATAAAGTCTTGAGAAGTTGAAGCATGTTTTTTTGACATATCCATTTATGCCTTTATTGATTCCAAGTTATTTGAGTAGTCATACTTGTTGAGCATATTGGTATTTATTCATTTTCAGTTGACCTGTGAATGAATCTTGCATGCTTGTTATTGTTATTCACCTATGAAGAAGCTTTTTCTTTCAAGCATGATTCTACTCGTTTTCAGTTAATCTTAAGTTATCTTTTTATTTCATCCTATGAATGGGACAGTAAGATTTATTTGACTCCGACTTATTAATGAGTCCTTGCCGTTGTGATCCATGAAGAGATCTTGTTTATTTAAAGAGTCGAATTTCGATTTGCTTGTCCTTGGATTCTGTTTAAATCTTGATTGGCCTATGATATGGCGTTCCTTTGACTCGATTGAATCCCTTGGCTCATTGATTCGTTGAATACGATAATTCTTTTAAGTCATGAAGTTAAGTTGTCTAAGTTTTTGAGGCACTAACTTAGTTTAATTTTAAAAACACCTCCCTGGATTTCCGATTAATCTTTTCGCTTTTATGCCTAACACCCCGTCCCCATTAAAAATGACCGCCTAAGGATCGGGCTGTTACACAGTTTGACTTCGGAAGTCAAATTTTCCCTCGATGTCGAGCTTGAGGTTCTCGTGGTTAGGGCCCTGTCGAACCCAAGAGGACTGGGACCCCTGTACTTGGGGTTCAGTTAGTTACTCCGACGCTCAAGTCTGTAAACAAAACCTTAAAAAACAAAAATTTAGAAATTAAAAGAATGGATACATTACTCGCTTGGTCGAGAAGATGATCTTAAGGTCAAAATTTCGTTGTTTTCTTAAGGGTCGGGACCCCTGTGCTTAGGGTTCTGTTAGTTACTCCGACGCTCAAGTCAGTAAACAAGACTTTAAAAAGAGTAAAATGAATGGAAAAATGAGTTTGAGAGTTCTAGAAATGATATTGTTTTAAGTGTAGGGCGTTCTAGCTGTTGGCTACGGACCGGCCTTATTTAGTTCGGAGTTTGTAAGCTCCATTTTCGATGACCTTCTCAATCTGGTAGGGGCCTTCCCAATTTGGTGCTAACTTCCGACTTCATTCTTTTTCATATTTTGGAATACTTTTCTAAGTACCCAGTCCCCGACTTGGAATGTTTGAAATATTGTATTTTTGTCGAAGTGTCGGCTTATCATTTGTTGGTATGCTGCTATTTTCATTGCCACCCGATCTCGAAGCTTGTCGATCGAGTCGAGATTTGCCTCGAGCTCTTTATTGTTTGATTGATTGGACTATTCTGTTCAGACTGTATCGATCTCTGCTTCTGCAGGCAACACAGCTTCCGACCCGTATGTTAGGGCAAATGGGGTTTCTCCCATGCTCATCCTTGAGGTAGTCCTGTTAGACCATAGAACTCCTAGGAGTTGCTGGATCTAATGGCTTTTATGTTCGGATAACCTTTTCTTTAAGGTGTTTAGGATTGTCTTGTTTGTGGCCTCTACTTGACCGTTTGTTGCGGGATACCTCGAGGTGGAGAATGAGAGCTTGATATTCCATTCTTTGCAGAAGTCTTGAAATCTCATGCTTATGAACTGGGACCCATTGTCTGTCACGATCTCCCTAGGAACTCCGAACCTGCATAAAATATATTTTCATAAAAAAATTTGTACCTCTATGTCTCTGACCCGTGCGAATGCTTCAGCCTTGACCCACTTGGTGAAGTAGTCCGTTAGCACCAAAATATAGCACTTCTGATTTTCACCTTTTGGTAGTGGCCCTACGATGTCCATCCCCCATTTCATGAATGGCCACGGGATGGCTGCTATGTGCAGGGGCTCCAGGGATATGTGGTTTGTTTAAGCGAACCTCTGACATCGGTCACATGCTTTGGTATAGCTCCTTGCATCTGTTCTCATGGTCGGCCAGTAGAACCCGGACGCTAGACCTTGGCCAAGTGGTTTCCGCATTCACCTTCGTGGAGCTCGCTTAGGTTGTATTTGGCCTGTACGGGGCTAACACATTTCAAGTAAGGCCCTGAGAAAGATTTTATGTACAAGAATCCGGAGATCATGGTGAATTTTGGTGCCTTAGCCTTGACCCGTCTTGCCTCAATAGGGTCTTCGGGAGCTCGTTTTCTGCTATATATATCTGATAAGTGGGGTCATCCAATTTGTACTATCTTCGATGGGTAGGATTTCTGAACCTTTTTCTTTCTATACAGCTGGTCATTTTACATATAGTACTGGGATGTTTTTGGCTTCGATGATTTCGATCACTGATCCTAAATTATCCAAGGCGTCGACGTGCCTGTTATCATCTCTCGTGATGTGTTGGGCTTCAATCTTTTCAAACTTTGAAGTTGTTTCTTTTGCTACGGCGAGGTAAGCGATCATTCTTGAATCTTTTGCCTGGAATTCTCCTTTGAACTGGTTTATTATTAGCTGGGAGTCACTTTGAATTCGGATCTTTCTGGCTCTGAGGTCGGTAGGTAGGTTGAAACCTGTGATGAGGGCTTCGTATTCGGCTTCATTGTTGGTTGTTTTGAATCTGCACCGGATTGAGCGCTCGGTGGTTTCACCTATTGGGCTTGTTAGAACCATGCCTGGACCACTCCCATTCGAAGTGCTGGAGCCATCAACTTGAAGGGTCCAGAAGTTTGAATTTTCTTCTTCTTCGGTGTTCATTGATTCGCCTTCTGTTTCAGTCTGGACCTCATAGAAAAAATCGGCAATGAAGTGTCCAGGGTACATAATAAATATCATACTCCCCAAGCTCGACGGTCTATTTGGAGAGCTTTCCTGCGAGGTCTGGTTTTCTCAATACTATTCTGAGTGGGAATTCTGTGACCACTTTGATCGAATGGCTTTGGAAATAGGGTTTCATTTTCCTTGATGCCATGATGAGGGCCAATGCCAGTTTTTCCAGTTATGGATAGCTGGTCTCGGCATCCAGCAATGATCGACTGGTGTAGTATACCGGGTGTTGTCTTTCTTCGTCCTCTCTGACTAAAACAGCACTAATAGAGTTAGTTGAAACATATAAATATATTAAAAGTACCTCTCCGTCGTGGGGTTTCGATAGTAAAGGGGGGCTCGCCAGATATTCTTTCAATTTTTCTAAGGCTTTTAAACATTCGGCAGTCCATTCAAAGCTTTTGTTCTTACATAGTGTCTTGAAAAAATGTGGCTTTTTTCTGAGTATTTTGAGATGAAGCGGCTAAGGGCCGCGAGTCGTCCAGTAAGCTTTTGCACCTCCTTAATATTCCGAGGTTGTTGTATATTTCTGACAGCTCTGATCTGGCTGGAGTCGGCTTCGATACCTCGCTTTGTGATGAGGTATCCTAGAAATTTTTCCGAGGTCACTCTGAATGCGCACTTTGCGGGGTTCAACTTCATATTGTAGCGGCGAAGGACCTCGAATGTTCGGCGAGGTGATCGACGCGATCTTGGGCCCTAGGAGACTTTACGAGCATATCGTCAATGTACACCTCCATGGTGTCTCCAATAAATTCTTCGAACATTCGGTTCACCAGCATTTGGTAGGTTGCACCTGCATTTTTTAGTTCAAAGGGCATTACTTTATAGCAAAACATACATCGAAGAGTGATGAACGCAGTTTTTTCTTGGTCTTCTGGATGCATAAGGATCTGGTTGTATCCAAAGAAAGCATCTATGAAGCTCATTAGTTCATGTTCGTCGTTGCGTCCACTAGCGCGTCGATATGAGGCAAAGGGAAAGAATCCTTTGGGCAAGCTTGGTTGAGGTCAGTGAAGTCTATGCAGAGCCTGTTTTTGCCGTTCTTTTTCTTTACTATCACGATGTTGGCTAGCCATTCAGGGTATTGAACTTCTTTTATGTGTTCGTGCTTGAGCAGCTTAATAACCTCTTCATCCATGATCTTATTTCGTTCAGAGGTGAATTTTCATCTTTTTTGCTTCACCGGGGTCTTGTCTGGATTGACTTGCAATTTATATGTTATAACCGAAGGGTCGATACCTATCATGTCTTCGAACGACCATGCGAAGCAATCGTGGTGCTCAATGAGAAATCTTATCAATTGCTCTTGTATTTTTGCGGTTAATCTTGACCCGATTGACACTTTATGGTCAGGAAAGTCAGGGTGTATTTGGACTTCTTCGTGATCTTCTACTTTGGGTTTTTCATAGCTGCGATTTTCGGCGCTATTTGAAGATGATCCAACCTCGATTTGATTAATTTCCATAGCTCATTTATGTTTAAAGGTGGAGACGTAACATTCTCGTGCTGTGATTTGCTCGTCTCGAACTTCGCGAACTCCCCAAGGGGTAGGGAACTTCAAGAGTTGGTCGTAGGTTGACAGTACTTCTTGGAGTTTGTGGATCCAAGGTCTTCTCATTATGACATTATAAGCTGAGGAGGCATCAATTACTTGGAATTTGGTGAAGATATTCATCCCCTCAATATTGGTGCAAAGTGTGATTTCTCCCATCGTGGCTTTGTGTTCTCCGCTGAAACCGATTAAGGTGGTTGACCTTTTAACGATTTCGGTTTCTCTTACCTGCATTCATTTCAAAGTACTCAAAAAGATCACGTTAGAGGAGCTCCCATTATCAATGAGAACGCGCTTAATCATACAATTAGAAATTAATAATGAAATGACTAGTGCATCGTGGTGAGGGTGTGAGAGGTCGGAAGCTTCTTTGTTGGTGAAGTTAAGGGCGATGATGATGTAACCCAGACAATGAATATAAGTTAAACTTAGAGAAAACGTACCGGAAGACTTAAGGACTCGAACAATCTTAGCGGAATGAAGGATTCAACCCGACTAACTAGGTGATATAAACGACTAAAACACGAAGAAAAGGACTCGAATATGAACTGAAATAGACTCGAGGAATTAAGACACTTAGAATACCTAGATTAATGACTCAAGTAAGCAAAACACAAAACCAAACAAATAGATGAAAGGGAAAACCATTGGAACGGATTTTGGGATGAATATGGCTCGGCTAAGGGTTGGTGAAGGATGATGATTTTCGTGTGACTTACTTGAAAAATAGGCAGCGGACGAGGATGACATGTGAATGAAGGTTGTTGGCGTCGTGTGGAAGGTGTAGGATAGAATGGTCTTGATCTTCAATTGAACCCCGTCTTCGGTGAGACGAAATACAACTTCCTCGAACAATTCTGGATAAATTAGTAGCTTTCCCTTAGAAGTCGAAGAACTAAAAAGAAACTTGAATTAGGACTTTAGATTTGCTAGACCTAAAGAATTGTTTGTGATCAACCAAAGGATCGAAAAGTGTTCAATCAAAGGAACGTGAGACAATTGAAAATAACTTCAAATCTTAATCAACGTCTAAACTGAGAATAACATAATGTTTCCCTATTTATACTATAGAGTGGATGAAAATTCTAAGCTAATTAAAAGTCCACATGGATGAAAATTCTAAGGTAAATAAAAGAGTTCTACTTTGTATAAAATTCTAAACAAGGTAATTCTAGAAAAGACCAAAAATTAAATAAATAAAAATCTAATCTAGATAAAATAAATCCAACTGGACTTGGCTTCATAATTGGCGATTTTAATCATCTTTTGGGTTGATCCAAACACGCCAATTAATTCCTTGGGTCTTCTTGGACTTCAACTTCAACATGTAGTCGGTATGCCCATTTCGACTATCTTCTAAACTCTCATCATTCTTTAATCTTCTTCATCTTCAATGGACAACATAGCAATCCATTTGGGGCTGTCATGATGCATTTCTTCTTCATTGATTGGCATGGTCGCATTCTCATCAGATGAGGTCATCTTGTTTGGTTTCTCTAAGATGTTTCCGTTGTATTCTATCGGGCGATAGTGTCTCTTTGCCGAAGACTGTGAGATCCCGCTCACTTTTGAATCTCCTATTATGCAGTTCAAAGTATGATCAATCCTCGGGGGTTCAGGCGGATGTGCTTCTTTTTTATTTTCTCTTCGCGACCATGTCTCTTTCTCTTTGGGAGTCAAAAGGTCGGTGAAATATCCTCATTTTAAGAGCTCTGCAACTTCGAGTCTCAAGGTGATGCATTCATCGATTTTGTGACCATGGTCGTTATGGAACTCGCAATATTTGCTCCTTCCACGTTCATTATATGGGGCTTTCATTTTTGAGGGCCATTTCACATTCTGTCCAAGTCCTTTGAGGGCTAGAACTACTTCCGATGGTGATATGCAGAGGCTGTACTCTGAAGTCTTCTGTCGACCTGGGGTTCTTGAGCTCGCCTATTTCGCGAGTCGAATCGCGGGTTTCATGGATAGGGATCCATTCTGAATCTTTCCATCCTGTTACCTCTTTGTTCTTTCCTCGGATGCTCATTCCTGGTACGGGATCTAGATGAGTTTGCTTTGTCTTCCTCCCATTTGATTTGGGCCCAGACTTTGGCAAGCATGTCCTCTATTGTTTTGCAGGGATATTTAGTCAATTCCTTGTAAAGGTCAGAGTCTCTTTTAATGCCCTTCCTAAAAGCTAAAATTGCGGTATCGATGTTGCAGTTAGGGATCAATAATTTTTCTCTGTTGAATCTTCCTACAAAGCTTCGAAGAGGTTCTCTGTGTAGAGGTCGTCTGCATGTTTTTCAATCTTGTGACTGCTGGCGAACTATTCGACGAAGAGATCACTGAGCTGGGCGAACGATGAGATCATTGAATTGGGAAGGTTGATGAACCATTGGAGTGTTGGGTCAACGAGACTGGACCCGAAACCTTTGTACATGCTGGCTTCTATGGCGTGTCAAGGTATCGTGGTAGTGAACATCCTTTATTTATATTGGGTGACATGGTCATCGGGGTCGGATGCGCTATCGAACAACTTTATACTCGAAAATGTGACCTTTGGGGGCATCTCTATGAGACTGATCTCGTCGGTGAATGGAGAATCTGCAAAGTTCGTTGGCGCAATTTTTCGGATGGGAGCAGGGACCCCTAGAATTCGAGTCAGTATGTCTTCTAATCGTTGGATCTTCTTTTCAACCTTGGATTCGAAGGTGGGTTCGTAGTCTTCGAACTGAGGTGGGGTCATATGGGGAAATCATCATTTCCCTTGCCCTTGAGTGCAGGTTCCTTGCTTGTTCCTGTGACGAAATGATTAGTCAATTCATGAGTCGAGTTCAGAAGTATCTGCTTTTTGAGTTCGTTGGATGTTCGGGTTCGTGAGAGCGGGGACGATTGAGTTTGAGGAGATCCATTCGGAAAAAAGTTTGGTTGTGAAATAGCTTCGACCCTTGCTCAAGGTCGAGTTCTCTGTGCGGATCGCCGCGAGTTCAACTGTGGTGGTATCCAATTGGTACTGGATCGAATACAGTAGTCGTGCAATATCACTGTCGCCTTCCGGTGAAGGGATCGCAGGTGCCCCATCTTTTCGGGCTTCCTGAGGGACAGTCATTGCACCCTTTCGGTTGTTGTTCGTCATCTTAAAGTGATCGATCTGAGCCCCATGGTGGGCGCCAAACTGTAGAGGTCAAAAACTCTATAATTAATTATTCATTCTTCAAGTTTGGGCTCCGATGATCTACAAGACAAAAAAACACACGTGAAGTCGAAGGACCGTCGAGGGGTTGACAATCGAACGGACTCCAACACTCAACTCAGAATTGAAACTAGTAAAATTAATAACTTAAAAGCGAACGAAAAATGACAAATATGAATTAAAGGGTTGAATTCTACTGTCGTAGAATGTTATGAGTACTCCAAGCGATGGATCATATGGTGATGGTTCGTGAATAAGTCAAAGATGGGTGTTGCATGAGTGATAGCTAATTTCTCAATGATCCATTTATTATGAAAAGAGCAAATATATATATATATATATTGGAGAGCTTAACCGATTTTTGATTTTTGGGAGATCCTCTCTATCCTTTTTAGGGTTTTGACGAGGTCTCCCTTATCTTCAACGGATACTTTGATTCGGTCTCTTTCAGGAGTCTGTTCGATCTTGGTCTCTTTCTTTAGACCTTTGAACCTTGGTTACTGAGGCGTCGACCTCGAGGTGTCGACCACCTTGGTTCCTTAGACCTTCAAATGACTGTGGGCCTAGTCTTTGGGCCTATGTAGAAATAGGGCCTCTACAACCACCATTTTCCATTTCTTATAATTTTGGAAAAAGTAATGTATAAAAAAACTAGCTACTTTCCAATTTTTTAAAATAACATCTCTCATCAGTCATTCATTTATTTCATTATATAGAAGATAATAATACATATAATGACATAAAGAAGGGAAAAACCTATTAATGTACAAAAAATAGTATAGAGATATGAGGATATCAGATATGCATTCCAGATTTCTAGCACTTAGATACCAATTGATAGTTGTTAAGGCCATATCCTATCAACACATGACAACAACTCAAATCTCGGAACGATGGAAATGAAATTTGAACATTCAAAAGTAAATGGACAAAACCTTACAAAAAAAATCACAAAATGAAGAAAACTCACAAACCTTAATAGCTCGAAAAATGTTGAAGATAACATATCAAATGAAGCAGAAGCTCTTCTGAAATTTCAAAACGCATTCGTTCATCTTTTTTCTTCCTAATTATTTTTTGCGGGTTTTGGGAAATGAGAAAAAAACAGAAAAGCAGCTGAGGGCAAATGGGAGGTTTTTGCGAGAAGAGCGGTGATGAGATGGAGAGGCGTGGCCGCGTGTGCGTGAGTTTCAGAGTTTCTGTTTCTCAATTTCTTATTCGAGTTGATTAGCTTCAAAGTGGAGAAATACAGTAATGGTGCGTTTTTCTTTTTTATAATCTTGGGCATATTTTTAATCTTTGCTAAGGCTCAAATATTATTCATTTTACACCTTTAGCTGAAACTTGAATCGGTGACTTACAAGATATAAAAAAATAAAATTTGAATATAAAAAATCAGGCCAACTGATTTGGCCCAGGCTCGATCGGCCCACTGGGTCAAGCCGTATAGACTCGAATTTTTTTAGGCCTTCATTTTTCGAGCTCAACCCAGCCCAGCCCATTGGTCGGGTAGGTCGGGCCGGGCCGATTTTGACACCTCTAGTTATTAGGTCATGATTGGTATGAAAGAATGAAATATGAATGAAATCACGATTCTCATGTCCATTCCCAATTCTATGGCTGGTATGATTTTTCAGTTGGAAATGGTCATTAATGAAGGAATTTTCATTACCGTGAACATGAGATTGGCCATTATTCTCTACCTTCATGGTATTATGCATTCTTAATTATCAAAATAAATTTTATATTTTATTTTACAAAACTATACTTTATTTTTTGTATTGACAAATGAAATCTCATATCCTTAAGAATATTTTATTAAAAAAATAAAATTATGTAAATTTAATATTGTTTCTAAAAAATTTAAAAATTAAATTAAATTTTAAAACAAACTAAAGAAAATTATATAAAAACTCAAAAGTTGTCAATCATGTTTACAAATTAATACGATTTTTTTTAACTTCAAAATTATTTGACGTAAATAATATAAAATATTTCAATTTGGGAAATTTTATGAAACTTTTTAAAAGCTCATTAATAATTTATTAATGATTCATAGAATTTTGTAATATTTAACAAAAGTACTAGTGATATACAGGAAAAATATTGCATAAAATATACAAACTCACTAATAATTAATGAAATACTTACTAGAATGAGACTCAAATTTTTCACAAATGTTAATAAAGCAAAATCACATATTATTCAATAATACATTTTTAAAATATAATAGTATCTCTTGAAGAAAGCGTAATTTGTTATTTTGAAATAAACAAGTCAATTCGTGTTTTTTATTTTCTAATTACAGATTGCTATAATAAAATTAATTCATAAATGTAAGTTTAATTCATATCTTATTACTTATAATACCAGTCACAGGAATGATAATAGTTATTCCATTCCATTATTATCGCCATTCCATTACTAAATTCAATCCATTCACACTTGATTCCATTTTGTCATACAACCTATCCCTTTATAATCTACATTTTACATTGCAGCAGTGACCGACATCACCGAAATAGCAAGGCAAAGAAAATCCTCCTTTCACCATAATTTATATTTATATTGCACATTTCGTAAATATTGAAAGTTTCAAATCCCGAAATTTTATATTGATCAGTTGATAAAAATTGAAAATAACAAAAAAAAATTAGGTATATATAAAAATGATGATGCATTAAATGCAACTTACTACAGAATTCACCAAAAGTTAGGAGGGCTTTGTAGGTTTTTTCCGTGCTAGATCCACTCCACATGCATACCATCATTGGATCTCCGCCATATATATAGTATCAGCTGAATATAAAATTGTTAAAATAATACTCCAAACTATACCATGGTTACTTTATTCCTCTCTCTCATGTTTCTTTCTCTTTTCTCTTTTCTTTTTTGCATCGTCTCTCTCTCCTGTTTCTTTTTTTCCTTTTTTTTTTTGCATCATCTCTTAAATGATGTAATATTATTACTGTCTCTCTCTCTCTCTCTCCTGTTTCTTTTTTTCTTTTTTCTCTTTTTGCATCATCTCTTATAAATGTAATATTATTATAATAGTGTAGTTGTCTTCTCTTGCAAGGATGGATTACTGTACACCATATAATAGCAAAAATTAATAAGTAAGAAATAAGAAGTAATTATTTTTTCTTTAAAATATTTTAATCATTAATTAGTCCAGCAAATTCAGTAAGTAATCTATTTCTTTTCTGTCCCTCTTTAAAAAAAGAGTAAGATGAAAAAAATCTGATGTCCCGATCTCAAACTCTCATCGCCAACTTTTACATTTGGCCACAATTTTCGTAAATTTCAAAATTCAACAAAACAGAAATCACGTTATAAATTCAAGATTTTTCATCATTCATAAACAAAATCACGTTACCTCAAATAAAAATTCAAGATTTTTCATCATTCATAAACAGAATGACGTCTCCATAAATAAAATAAATCTAAATCTAAATGACAAAAATATGAGTATAATTATAGTAACAATCCGGGTTGAGAAGAGAAACTCAAAACTCGAGCAAAAGCAAATATTAGATAAATCTTTGAATTAATGGGAGTTCTTGGAAGATTTGAGATAGAGAAGATGCTTCCGTCGCCTCGGAGTAGACGATTGTTGGCAGTAAACTAGAGAAGCGAGGCTTACTGCTGCCACCGATGATGTGGAGAGAAGCGACGAGAACAAAAGGGGAGAAGAATCTTTGTTCTTGCCGCTACAACCTTGAGAAAGTAGAGAAAGTGAGAGAACGAGAGAGGAGATCTGAATGGGGGTTGAGGCTTGAGAGAATGTAGGGGGAGAAGATTGGCTTGCTGCTTCAAAGAATGGAGGCGCGCTCCAAGCGGCGCAGATATGAGAAAGTGGCAGATAGGAATTAAACTAGTTTAGGTTTTCTAAAAGAATTAGATAAGTATTATTAATAATAATAATTAAAAGTCATCAACCATTGTTAACGGGCCTTATAGATGGTGTGTGGGCTTTTTAGTGGGCTTCACTTTGAAATCTATCTTAAAAGCCCAAACTCATTTTTTGTTTGGTGCGTTTATTTAGACGAGATTAATCATAACAACTTGTCTATCGAAAAGATCTATCAATTGAGAGTTGGAAAAAAATTTGTAAGTTTGGATTATTCTAAGATTGTCGATCGAATTGATCTAGCATTAAGATTATTTATGAATTTTTTATGTTGTGCTTAATTTTTAAAATTAACTAAACGATATGCACATGTGTTAATTAATTAGATAACAAGACCAATTTTGTGTAGTTCCGACAAACAAAAAGAAATTTAATTTTAGAAACTAAATGAAAACCCATGTTAGAATGATCAAGTTTTGATATATTTCAAACGACACAATATTATAAAAAGCAATGTAAATTTGTCCAATATTAAAGAACATTTTATTTCTTTGTATATATGATAGATATACAAATAATAAATTATTTAATTATTATAAATGATGAAATTTCACGGTATATCGAAAATACTGAAATTTTAAGGTATACCGAAAATACCGAATTTTACATGTCGTACCGATCCAAAATCTATAAATAACAACATAAAAATGAACGTGTCAACAATCAAAATACCAACATCAAACAAGTGTAATAGTTTTTCACTTTAGATGAAATATCTATAATGAGATTTTTTATATAAGCAAATCTTGATTATGATTTATTGAATTAAATATTAACTAATTTGTATTAAATTTATTTACTAAATATTTAATTATTAGTATTACATGATGATTAATTTTTTAGATATAGATATAAATATAATTTTATATAGTTTAGAATTTTTTGTGCAATAGAGTGAATTACTAATTAATGGATAAATAAAGTTTTATTTCATGCTTCATATACATAAATCTCGGTAATTTTTAGATATACTTAATATTTGTATATTATAGTATAGAATAATCAAATATAATCAAGATTAACATTTAACCTTTCAACGGAAAGTGTCATTTATCTAAGCTTAGCTTAATTTTAGATTAATAAGTTTTGATTCAACTTTTCAATGGAACATCTTATATTTTTTTCAAATTTATTTCAATTTCTAATATATATATATATATATATATTTGATTAAATACTTAAGTTTTTGTATTTTCAGCATCATCACAAACACATATATAAATTATTTTTCATTAATATATACATACATTAGTCATGTTCATATTCATATATTCATTTTCTATTTATTCATTTTATTTTTAATTATACTCATAATTATAATCTTGTTAGATAATTATATAATTCCTCATATTAGTTTATTATTTTTCATTAGTCATGTTCAAAAGTCAATATATAAATAGTTAAGTTTTTTTTTTTGTATGTTTAATTTGTTAAATGTTATATTATTGCATTGTATTATTCTTTCTCATTTTGAATCTTTGATATATTTGATTAAATATTTGAGGTATAATTATGAATCCAAATTTTAAAAAAATATCACAATATTGTAGAGTCAAATGAATTCAAATATAATTATATGATTAACTATTGCTTTTTTTTTTTATTCTCCTTATTAATTATTTTTTACTCACAAATGTAATCCACATTTGTTAAGTAGTTCATTCATATTAGTTTATTATTTTTGAATAATATGAGTCATATTCAAAAATCAATATATATATATATAGCGAAGTGTTTTTCTTATATCTCATAATTTATGTATATCTCATATATATTTATTAATTTTCAAATATTATATTGGAAAATTTTAGCAACTAAATATCGAATTGAAAATATTTCAAACGACCTGATTTTATAAAAATCAATGTATATTAATCCAAGATTAAAGAACATTTGATCTAGATTCTCAGAACAACTTCAATATTGGGCCAAAGTGGGAGATAGAAATCAAAATAATTTAGGCTTTATAAAAGAATTACATAAGTATTATGTTTAAGGGTAATTCTATACACAGTCACAACTTTTCTCTTTATAGCCTCAAAATTAAAAATTAAAAATTTATTTTATAAATATCCTATTTTGCCCTCCTAAGTCATAGCCCCCTAAGCCTCCTTTTTATTTAGGTTACTATCTTCTTCATGAAAAAAAAGAGAAATAAATATAATCATCATCACATATTCTGAACCAATCTTTAAAATCCTTCATTTTCTTTTTTTTTTCCCTCAGAAAATCAGTTTAAGAAAATTATTAATACTAAAAAAATTTGTTGCTTTGATTCCATTGAACATAAATTTATTTTTATAGTTGAAAATTCATCTGAAGCGACTGAACAGTAGCAACAGAGATAAAAAGAACGAAAAAGTTGCACTGGGTGGGAGAGAAGAATAATGGTGATATCCAATAAGGATCCAGCGGCATGGCGACAAACTTTTCTTCGAAATTCCATACTTGGGTTCTGCTCATCATTTAGGGGATTTCCATATCATATCATTATATCTCCATTTTTTTTAACTTCAAAATTCATGAACTCTTATGTGTTATTTTCTTTTTGTAATTGGGGGGCAACGGCTATAAAGTGACGAAGAATAATAGTGATATCCAATAATGAAGAAGCGTTGTGGCTATAATGGCAAAATAAAATATTTAATTATTATTTTAAATTTAATTGATTTTGGGGGTTATATTGAGAAAAAAAATTGGCTATGTATAAAAGACTCCCTATTATTATTAATAATAATAATTAAAAGTGAAGGACCATTGTTAATGGGCCTTGTAGACGGTGTGTGGGCTTCTTAGTGGGCTTCACTTTCAGATTATCTTAAAAGCCCAAACTAATTTTTGGTGCCCGGAAAATTTAGACGAGATTAATTATAACCAATTATCGATCGAAAAGATCTATCAATCGAGACTTGGAAAAAAATTGTAAGTTCGGATTGTTTGAAGATTATCGGTCGAAATGATCTAATGTTATGATTATTTCAAAATTTTATATGTTGTGCTTATTTTTAAATATTAATAAAACGATATGCACATGTGTTAATTAAAAAATTTCTAAAATAATAAAACTAAAATATATATTTAACACATTAAATATAACAAGATCATAATGTCGATATTTAATATTAAACTATTCCATGTTAACTTCGGACAACTTCAAAATTCTAAAGACACAATTTTAAGCGAGTTATAGTTGTTTTAAAATATAAACAAAGCATCACTACCCGTTCTAAAAACACAAACATATATCATCAGTATCATAATCAGTGGCGGAGCTACTAAGAGGCCCATGACCCCCTCAATTTTTATAAAAAATTAAATTTAATATAGTGGTTTAAATATTTAATTTAGAATTTTAACAAGTTTAACAAATTTAAATTCCATGCACCATTTTTATGCTACTAAATGTCCCTATATATTTTGTTTAGTCCTATGCTTGTGTGGGTGAGTTTTTTTTTTCTTTTATTCAAATTCTCAATTTGGGTCTCTAAAGTTAGTTAATTTTTATTGCATTTATGATTCATAGTTTATTTTTTTGATTAAATATGTTGAGTTATATGTTCTAACTATTGGAGTATTATTATAACACAACCAATTTTAAATGAGAAAATTATGTAACCAATTCAATGTTATTAAAAAATGATGTACAATTTTATAATTTTGTTAACCAATTGATTTTTTAATCATTTATAACATAATTAAAAAATATATTAACTTTTATCAAAATTATTATACATTAAGTTGTTGTTGTTGTTGTTGTTATTATTATTATTTAGGTGTATGTTGTTATAAGTTCGACCCCCCTGAATAAAATTCCTGGCTCCGCCACTGATCACAATCAATCAAATCATCAATAGGAGATGCACAAAGATGACCACAACTCACCACGATATGTGACACGTCATATAGAAAAATGTGGTACAATATCTTTTTTTAATCAATATATGTTGCATATGCAATAAAACACATCCAAGCACTTCAAATCATAATCCTATACATTAACGACTTAGGAGATCTTTCTCTTCATTTAAAACATCGATTTTTTTCAAGTTTAAGTTCAGGTTACGAGATGTATTGATTTTTCAAAAAAAATGTCATGATCTGTTGTGATGTGTAGCGCCCCGATCCCGAAAGACAGTGGAAATGGATGCCTCGGGGGTGGGAATTAAGAAGCGGTAAAGAAAGTGGTAACCTGATTAATGTGAACTTAACAGAAGACTCAGAACAACCAAACATACCTTATAATACAACATATATGTATCCATAACACTAAGACTAGAGATCTTAGCGTTTAACAAAAGAATATTACAAGTGCGGAAGTTCTATTATCAACAGGATACTTAAGAAAAAGAGACAGTGGAAAGTAGGTAATTAACAAAAGCCCATGTCTCAGCATCGTCACATCCACGCGCCAGCCTACTGACCTGAAAAATATTTGAAAAATATTTGAGCTGAGTACTAGTGCACTCAGTGGACAAGTTTTCACAATTCAAGTTATGCAAATCATTTTATTAAAGTAATCTATCTGTGTTCATGCAGGTAGTGAAGCTTAGGAGGTTTTAAAAGTGAAAGCACCCTAAGTTCACCAAAACATTTTATCGTGAAGCGCTTAAGAGTATAACCAGTCATCACCCGCAACCCATCTACATCGCCAACGCGTAAAGTCTATGGGAATGACCCATGAGTGTAACCAATAAGTGTTTCATTTTAGTCATTTCGACAAGGAGTAGGGCATGACGAATAAACCATGCATACTGTAGCTACTCACATTGACACAACGCTGGTATATGAGACTCCGACAACATACAGTAGCACATAAAATTTTAACACAGATAGTCACATATGCAATTTTAGCAAAGCAGAGCTTTATAACTCGAAAGATACAATTTGCAAATATATAGTATAGCCCACCTGAATGAAGAAAATCTGTAATACATATAAGTTTTCAAATTCAGAGTCGATCCTGCCCAGGTTCTACTCAAATTCGGCTACTTCATCTGAGCCTACAATAACCAGTCTTAGCTTAGTTTAGCTAAAAGAGTTCTATGTCTAAAACTCAACACCTAAATTCCCTTATAATTTCAGTTTCCATTAAATTTTTATATTTTATTAGTTATAATTTGATTACCCTTAACACTTTATATTTCTAGCCTAGTGTTACATAATTAACGTTCAACACACATGTTTATATAGGAATATATTGGATATTTTAATTCCACCTCAATTAATCTTGTAAAACACATAATCTGACTCTATACATCTATTAATCCTTAAATTAGGAATAAAATTGTTGTCACTTTTAATCAATATTTTTAAATTCTTAGCAACCACATTCGAACCAAAATTTGATCATGCTACAGCCCTTATGATATCATTAACATGTTAATAAAACATGTCCGTTTTTCAGACTTTTGGAGAATAAAGCTCTCACCTTTGGAGATTCTAAAACATGTCTGTTTTTCAGACTTTTGGAGAATAAAGCTCTCACCTTTAACCAACCATTAGGGGTTGAACCCTCACCCAAATTTTGGAATTGAAAATATAGAATTGAAGCTCATAAAATGGGGTTCTAATCATGTGTGATATGAAGATTTTCAGTTGTAGAAAAGGTTAGAAACGTGTTGTGAATGCAGCAGCAACAGCAACACACTTGAAGTTTTGACAGCAGTTCCGTACCAACTTTCGACACGATTACGATGAGCCAAACGTGGTCTGATCTTCAATCCAAGACCTTGTACACATAGCCTGATATAAGAGGTTCGAAACGACATAAAGATGAGGAGAATCCGACGATCAGATCAGCGGGAAATCTCACTGCAAGTTGGTTGCGGGGCAACACCTTTCAAAGGTTCCCGTGTGTAGCAATTTTACTAAATAAATCATATCTCACAAACTAAAATTCCAAATAAAGAAATTCCAATTTTTGCAGAACCCCAAATGCACCTAAAAATGATCCCCAAATACACATTCCCAAATTTCGACATTAACAGGGCTAAAAAGTCGAATTAAGCAGAAGCAGGAAAACTGTCTGGAAAATGCGACAGGTTCTGTTTTCCGGTGATTTGACCGGTTTCCGGCTCCCGGATGATAACGATATCAAAAGACGAAACGTAGAACACATATCAATCTACGACATATCCAAAAATCAAGCGAAATGAATAAGAAATGGATCCATACGATGTTGACGAAGGTGGAAGACCGTGGTGAGCTTCGCGGCTACTACTGTGGCTGGTCGTCGGCGCTCCGGCTAGCTGCTGCTGCTTCTCCGGCACCGGTGGCAGGTCCAGCAATCTTCTGCCAAGTTGTTTCCCCCTCCTCTCAACCCTCGACTCTCTCTCATCCTCTATTTCTTCTTTCTTCTTTTTAACTTGCTCTCTCTCTCGCCGCTGATGTCTCTCTCTCTCATCTCTATCTATCTCTCCATTCTCATCTTTTTTCCTTTCTTTCTCTTTTTCTTTTTGTTTTATACAGCAATTGCCGATATTAGTTGGGGATGTGGGGGCGGTGATGGAGAGATAAGGATGCGGATGCTTATTTAAATATTTTAGGATATTTTGGGATAAAATATTCGGATATAAAATATTGCTAGTTTTTAATTTAATTTTTTTTAAATAGTACCTAAAGTCGCATCTTTTATCCATTTTACTTTATTTTAACTCCAATAAATTTCTATAGTCTTCTGAATAAATTTAGAAAACCTTTAATTATAATCCATAAATACGGGGTGTTACATTCTACCTTCCTTAAAAAAAATTCATCCCGAAATTTACAAATCTTAAAATGGAGTGTCGGGACGATTTTTGAACAATTCTGAATCCTACTCTCACGCTGCTTCTTCTTATCCTTTCATAATTAAATAATATGTATATATATAATGTAATGTGTGTATTTCTATATAAAAATCGTACTAAATTAATTTGCAATTAATAAATAGATTTCTAATTAATCTAATTAAGTTTGAACTTAGGGTTCTGAATAAAAATACGAGAGTGTATCAGGTGTCTCTAACCCATTAAACGACACACTTTATTTAGAAATGGACTGGGTTATGGGCCCACCACGCTTCCACTGCGCCACTCTGATATTCCAACGGCTGCAATAAATCTGAAGGTTATTGATGTATGACTTTCACTTGATAACGTGCTACGCATCTCTATACACACTCTACTATCTTTCTTTTCATATAATTCTACAAAAAATATGTTTTCAAGTCCTACAAGGATCAATCCTTGATTCAGGATCAATATAACCACTTTCAGAATTAATCTAATATTTACTTTAATTTAATGGGAGTTTTATTCACTTTACTTCGACTAGGAATGCATAACACTCATGTTTAAAACCCAACATAACTCAATAGTAGGTTCTTAATATGCTTTTCCCTTAACTTGAAATAATTCTGACAAAATAAATGAAACAACGTAAAACAGGGCAGCAACTTTGAAAAATCATAGAAAATTCAAATCAAATCTGATTGAGACACGGTCAATGGCCATGCGTCCGCTACAAAGGGACCTACAGTCGGCCAGAAGGAGTCGGAGATAAATTCTGATTACCCTGGCCTGAAATCGGCCGAAAAGACAACTGTAATTGTTTACCCGAACAGATTAATCAGCAAAAAATTTGAGTCTCGCTCAAGCTCGATACTCAATAGATTACCGATCAAGAATACAATTTTTCATAGTATGGAAGATAAGGATTTTAATGAAATAAATAAGTTAATAATAAAATGACTACAATAACCGGAAATGATCAAGGAATATATCATTTTCAATATAGATGAAATCTGCAAGAAAAGAGTGTGGTTTTAGGAAAAATTACAGCTTGGATTTAGAGAACCAAATGATATATGATCTTAGATTGGACACAAGAGATTGGAAGACTACAAGGTACAAGGAGGAGTTAGTATATACCAAAAATCAAGGCCATACATTGAAGGAATCAATGGAAAACAACCTCCAAAGTTGTACTCACAACACAATGATTGATGTGGCAGATTTTGACGAGTCAATTTGTGATGTGTCTTTGATAGACCAAATGATATCAAATTGATGATCCGAGACTTGTTATGAAAATCTTGAAGTGCTAGGTTTACAATGACGTAAACCCCGAGGAAAGTAAATTACTAGATCAATAAAAAAAGATGGAGTGGGACTGCGACACAACTTGATGACTAGCAACACCACTGAGGTTCTTGGCCCATTTTCCCAACTATTCGAGCACCGGATTGAAATGACATCAAAAGAAATTTTGTTCTACTATGCAAAAGAAATGTGTGTATAAAGTTTTAGAATTTCTCAACTGATTCCATTCCCAAGAGATTGAAAGAAAAATGGCTTTTTGGGAATGAGATGGCTGAGATGATCGAGGGAAAAGATAAATGAGTGATGCTTCATTATGATTGCTCATTATTTTCATGGCTGAGGATGTTTAGCTGCCCACCCTTGACATGTGTGGTGACACAAGAAGCAAGATAAGGTTGAATGGTGACAATTAATTTATGATGTATTTTAATATATGGTATTGTGTTGAAATAGAGAATGAATAAAATTCTATTGAAAAATCAAATGAACTCCATTTTAATGAAATCAGGAATCACGCGATTATGGAAAGATTTGTGACTCCTAGTCAAAGACGAAACCAATTTGGAGTTAGACATAATGGTAGAATTTTTAAGGATGAAAAGATGGTCTTTCAATAATTAGGACATATAAGATTCAATAAATGTCCAAATGACGAATGGAAAAGATTTATGAAAATGTCTTGTTACAAGGAACAAGATAGGCGATCAAGAAAAAATTAGAGAGAAACATGATTTTAAGAATAGAATTCAGTCAACTTTGGGAGTCATTATATTTTCTTTATGTTTAGAATCTTCAAAAATCATTTCAAAGCATCCTATAATCAACATATGTTTCCTATACGGTTGGAGTAATTCACAGATTTATTTTGGAGTGGGGTGTTGATTAAAAAGAGAAATGAATTTGGTAACATAAAATAATGGAAAGGGATCAAGAACAGTATGATACAAAGCCTATATATACAAGAATAGGTTATGCTTTTCGGAAAATTAGGAAGCATAAATTATGTAGCTAGAAAAAATCTCATTCTAATAACAACTTATAAGAAGGAAAGTGAACCTAGAATAAATCAAGATACTCATTCATAGATGAAGAAAATAATAAATTGATACCGTTAAGAAAATAGACCTCTTCATAGTCCAAAAGAAAATCAACAAAGTCCTATTCATAGGACGGAATAAACAAATAACAACTAGACCCCTTCACAGGTCGATTGAAAGTAAATAGAAATGAACAGATAAATAAGTAAGACCCATCCATAGATCGAGACTTAAGGTAATGGAGAATAGCTCAAAAGAAGCAGAGATTCATTCCCTTAACTATCAAAGAAACAAAGCTCAATCAAAATACTCGATCAAAGTATGCAGGGATGCACAGAAGCTAGGTAAACAAGTAAAAATAATACACTTAGAGCACCTATCAGAATGATTTATATCGTTAACGTCTTATAAAAACCCATAACATCAAGAAATCATCACACCTTGTTTCGAAGTTCCTATGTTGCTTGATCTCGATGGTTCTATCTAGCAAGGCTCCTATCGTATGTTATATATGCATAGAAAATCAACTCGTTGTTCTTGAGCATATGGTCCGAGACAAACACATACTTCATTAGGATCAATACAATTAATACATCATGCATCCTTTATTTTCATTGCGCTTTCCTCATTGTCTATAGATAATTGTAGAACATTTTCCAGCTTGTGTTCTCATCTAAGATGACTCTTTCAAGCATGTATCTCTTATTTTGTTCAGGTGATAATTCTGGTGTTCAACCTTGTTTGTAGCAACCATCATCCGCTAGCATATCTACCCCATGAAAATTCCCCAATAAACTCGGGGCATGAAATCGATCTCTTTCTTCGTATACGTACGAAATCTCGTAATCCACTCATCAATTGTGGTATACATGTGGCAATTCTTCTGAGCTATAAGTTTATGTTCAGTCATCAAGAAGAAATGTTTCATCAGTCAAACTATATTCTTAGCAATCTCATAAGTGTTTACAAGTCAAGCCTAAGTTCAATGACTATAGGCTAAGTTCATCTTACATTCTCAAGCTTTCAAGTTATTATACTCCTTCTAGAGTATACAAATCAACAGTATGCATTCCACATATTCCCAACATCACAAGTATGCACAAGACATAGATAACACAAAGTCATACATATATGTAATCAACATTGTTTTTAGCTAGAAATCGGTATTCTCACAGGCATATTTTAAAACCAATATGCTATCATCATAGCAACAGAGTACGCAATCAGCGTAGTTAATCTCAGTATGCAATCAGCATAGAAATCAATCTTTCGAGGAATTCCCATCAACATGGCAAATCCTAATCTTTTGTTTTCAGAGAAACATAGCATTCAACATTGATGTAAACTTTTAAAACTAATATCCGCATAAAAACATGCGTATCTTTTAGGCTGTTGCGTGAGTGACAAGCTGAGGGCTTATATAATATCTCACACGGGAATTTAATAAAAATGAATTAAGTTGACCCAGCAGGCCTGCAGAGTTGCAGAACCTGGCTCTGATACCACTTTGTAGCGTCCCGATCCCGAAAGACCGTGGAAATGGACGCCACGGGGGTGGGAATTAAGAAACGGGAAAGAAAGTGGTAACCTGATTAATGTGAACTTAACAGAAGACTCAGAACAACCAAACATACCTTATAATACAACATATATGTATCCATAACACTAAGACTAGAGATTTTAGCGTTTAACAAAAGAATATTACAAGTGCGGAAGTTCTATTATCAACAGGATACTTAAGAAAAAGAGACAGTGGAAAGTAGGTAATTAACAAAAGCCCATGTCTCAGCATCGTCACATCCACGCGCCAGCCTACTGACCTGAAAAATATTTGAAAAATATTTGAGCTGAGTACTAGTGCACTCAGTGGGCAAGTTTTCACAATTCAAGTTATGCAAATCATTTTATTAAAGTAATCTATCTGTGTTCATGCAGGTAGTGAAGCTTAGGAGGTTTTAAAAGTGAAAGCACCCTAAGTTCACCAAAACATTTTATCATGAAGCGCTTAAGAGTATAACCAGTCATCACCCGCAACCCATCTACATCGCCAACGCGTAAAGTCTATGGGAATGACCCATGAGTGTAACCAATAAGTGTTTCATTTTAGTCATCTCGACAAGGAGTAGGGCATGATGAATAAAGCATGCATACTGTAGCTACTCACATTAACACAACGCTGGTATATGAGACTCCGACAACATACAGTAGCACATAAAATTTTAACACAGATAGTCACATATGCAATTTTAGCAAAGCAGAGCTTAATAACTCGAAAGATACAATTTGCAAATATATAGTATAGCCCACCTGAATGAAGAAAATCTGTAATACATATAAGCTTTCAAATTCAGAGTCGATCCTGCCCAGGTTCTGCTCAAATTCGGCTACTTCATCTGGGCCTACAATAACCAGTCTTAGCTTAGTTTAGCTAAAAGAGTTCTATGTCTAAAACTCAACACCTAAATTCCCTTATAATTTCAGTTTCCATTAAATTTTTATATTTTATTAGTTACAATTTGATTACCCTTAACACTTTATATTTCTAGCCTAGTGTTACATATAATTAACGTTCAACACACATATTTATATAGGAATATATAGGATATTTTAATTCCACCTCAATTAATTTTGTAAAACACATAATATGACTCTATACATCTATTAATCCTTAAATTAGGAATATAATTGTTCTCACTTTTAATCAATATTTTTAAATTCTTAGCAACCACATTCGAACCAAAATTTGATCATGCTACAGCCCTTATGATATCATTAACATGTTAATAAAACATGTCTGTTTTTCAGACTTTTGGAGAATAAAGCTCTCACCTTTGGAGATTTTAAAACATGTCCGTTTTTCAGACTTTTGGAGAATAAAGCTCTCACCTTTAACCAACCATTAGGGGTTGAACCCTCACCCAAATTTTGGAATTGAAGATATAGAATTGAAGCTCATAAAATGGGGTTCTAATCATGTGTGATATGAAGATTTTCAGTTGTAGGAAAGGTTAGAAACGTATTGTGAATGCAGTAGCAACAACAGCACACTTGAAGTTTTGACAGCAGTTCCGTACCAACTTTCGACACGATTTCGATGAGCCAAATGTGGTCTGATCTTCAATCCAAGACCTTGTACACATAGCCTGATATAAGAGGTTCAAAATGATATAAAGATGAGGGGAATCCGACGGTCAGATCAGCGGGAAATCTCACTGCAAGTTGGTTGCGGGGCAACACCTTTCAATGGTTCCCTGTGTAACAATTTTACTAAATAAATCATATCTCACAAACTAAAATTCCAGATAAAGAAATTCCAATTTTTGCAGAACCCCAAATGCACCTAAAAATGATCCCCAAATACACATTCCCAAATTTCGACATTAACAGGGCTAAAAAGTTGAATTAAGCAGGAGCAGGAAAACTGTCCGGAAAATGCGACAGGTTCTGTTTTCCGGCGATTTGACCGGTTTCCGGCTACCGGATGACAACGATATCAAAAGACGAAACGTAGAACACATATCAGTCTACGACATATACAAAAATCAAGCGAAATGAATAAGAAATGGATCCATACGATGTCGACGAAGGTGGCAGACCGCGGCGAGCTTCGCGGCTACTGCTGTGGCTGGTCGTCGGCGCTCCGGCTAGCTGCTGCTGCTTCTCCGGAACCGGTGGCAGGTACAGCAATCTTCTGCCAAGTTGTTTCCCCCTCCTCTCAACCCTCGACTCTCTCTCATCCTCTATTTCTTCTTTCTTCTTTTTAACTTGTTATCTCTCTCTCCCCGCTCATCTCTCTCTCTCTCTCTCTCTCGCATCTCTATCTATCTTTCCACTCTCATCTTTTTTCCTTTCTTCCTCTTTTTCTTTTTGTTTTATATGGCAATTGCCGATGTTAGTTGGGGATGTGGGGGGCGGTGATGGAGAGATAAGGATGGGGATGCTTATTTAAATATTTTAGGATATTTTGGGATAAAATATTCGGATATAAAGTATTGCTAGTTTTTAATTTAATTTTTTTTAAATAGTACCTAAAGTCGCATCTTTTATCCATTTTACTTTATTTTAACTCCAATAAATTTCTATAGTCTCTGAATAAATTTAGAAAATCTTTAATTATAATCCAAAAATACGGGGTGTTACATGATGAATGAATTAATGTTTATAGTTATAGGGTTGAATATAGAAATATGTTTGTTTGATTATTGTAACACTAGTTTTTCTATTTAATTTAGTGAAACACAAAATGTATACAAAAAAAAATTCGAATAAAATTGAAATTTCACGGATCCAATCTATGTTCCTCCTCTGATTCTTCTCCACTTGATCTTCAAATTTAATTTGCCACTTTGATCTTCCATGTTTAATTTGCCAATTTGAACTTTCATAACGTTAATCAGGGACCGACGAGCTAAAAATATAATTTCTTGTATTAGAATATTTGCAATTTCACTATTTTTTATTATTTTAGTGTACCATGTTTATTTGATATTATAAATCAATATAAAAAATACGATACAAAATAACATATTAAAATGTACTTTAGTCTTTTTACTAGATAGTGAATATGCTTATTTTTAAGGAGAAGAATCAATCCAAGGCCCGAAATATGTTTTATCTATCGATATAGAGTCTAAAAGATAGATCCTATCGATTTAAGACTTGAAGATTTAACGGTGTTAGAACTTCATCTAACAAAAGGTGATGTGGCCGTTAAATATCCACATCATTTTGACACGTCATTTGTATCCTAAATTAAATTAAATTAAATTAAAAAAACTTAATTTAGATTTATGAAATTAAATAGAGGGTTTTATAATATTCTATAAATTTAATCTCTACTTGATTCAATCAGAGATCCTTCTAAGTTTAAATTAGATTAAATGTTTAACTATTGTAATACTTTTTTTTCGATAACAATGATAAATTGATAATTTTTTTTTCAATTTTGATGGATAAATGATTATTTTAAAAAGAGATATGTAGAGAGAATAAAATTAGCAATAATTAATTTATTAAATAGTTCAATAATATTTAATAGTTTGCGATGGAATTAAAATTATAAAAAATAATTATAAATATAATAAAATTTAATTAATCAAAGAAACAATATGCGGTTTCAAACTTAAAAATAATGAGACCCAAACGAGAGAAAGTGGTGGTTTTTATTTCAAGCCTTGAATCGATAGAATCTTATCTTCCGAGCTCTATATTAATAATAAACCATCTTTCGTGCTTTTAATTGATAATTCTCCTATTTTTAATTATAGGAGAAATATTTACTTACATAGAAGATAAATTGATCATAAAAATATAAGATAAATTCGAGATTTATAAAATAGGATTTTGTTGTTTTAGAACTTATAAAATCACTAATCATCATTAAGTTCGTGATCGTAATATGATATGAGTAATTACAAGTCGCTCTAATTATTTAAGAAATAGCTTATGAGAATGGAAGAATATTATATATGTCACCGTGACTGATAAAAATTCCTTAAATGTCAATCAAACCCTTGGAATTTTTTATAAAATATTTTGAGAGTACAACGATTATGAAAATACATATATTTTAGCTTCAGTTTTCAGAATTAGTATTTGTTTGCCGCATATGTTCTATTAATGAATTTCGAAGCGCAGTGTGAACATCTTTAGTATTGATTTCTCTATACCGAGCAAAAAATATGTTGATTAGGTGGATGATTAGTAGTACTCTATATTTATCGCCTAAAAGAATAGTTTGCATTTGTGTTGTACAACAACACCATAAAAATATAACATAATTTGTAATTAATTTATTATTTTTTAATTCCAATTTCAGATTTGGGTTATAATGAATTAATTCTATTTTTATACATATCATACATCCGAAGAAATCAAATGTTCTTTAATTGTGGATAATTATACACTTATATTTAAAAACAGAATTGATTTTCTTAACTAATTAATTAACGCATGTACAAATTAAATTATTAATTTTTACAAATTAAACAAATCATATGGAATTTATAGAATTATTTCGTCTTTATTATTATATTAATGAACAAATTAACACAAAAATCATATAAATACAGGGAAGCAAGGGCTTATATGGATCGCATATTTGAGGCACCATATTTACAGAAAGCCCTAAACGGTGTTTTGAATTATCCCCCTTTGCGTGCGTGGGATTGGTTTTTACAGAAAGCTCATTTATGTTTTTTCCTACTTTTAGTCAAAACTGGAGAAAATTTCGATTTTGGTCCCATAAGACATGGGTTAATCCGATTTTGGTCCCAACCCTATCACTTTTGGTCCCAAATCAGAATTTGTTATTAAATCTGGTCCCATAGGACAGTGAAGTATCAAATTTGGTCCCACAATTTAGACGGAAAGAAACGGGTTGACGGCAAAGTACAATCACGTGACATTCATGTGCGATTTATCCCTAAATTGAACAAAAAACCCCAAATCAAAACATAGAACCCTAATTTCTCCCCGATTCAAAATAGACCCAAAACAGTGAACCCTAATTTCTCCCCCAATTTCGATCAAGCCCGTCGATTCTTCAAAAGCACAATGATTCGAAGGAAGTTATTCCTACCAATGCCACACCTTAACTACAGTAAGTTTTCTCCCTCGGTTCCATTCTCAATTTCATTCGCAATTTTCAGCTTTCAGTTTAAGAATTGTGATGGCTTTTGATTTTGATGGTTCCTCGTTTTTTTCTTGTTAGGTGGGTGTGATTACTGGTATACGTTGAAGCTCATGCATGGAGGAATGGCCTTGAATGATTTGGGTAAGATGCTCTATTTAGAGGGTAATACTTCTACGTTTGATTTTATAGACACACATAAGTGGTGTAGAAAATATCTAGAAGGCCTTTGTGAGCAACTAGGGTATATGGGGAGTAAATTTTTTTATGGGGATGATGAGAAGGGTGGTCTGAAGTTGATGAAATGTGAGGCAGACTTGTGGTGCTTAATTAGAAGGGCTGAAGTGAGTAGAGAATTTACTCTATATTTAGATGGGAAGAAAGAGATGTTGATGTTGATGGTGGGGAAATTGTTGATGAAGAGATTGAGTACATAGATGATGAACCTACAGAGCCTGTTGAGCAACAAATTCAGACTGTGAAGAGGTTAAAAACTAGATATATGCAGACATACTTAGTTGCTGAGGCTGAGGCTGAGGTTGCTGAGGCTGATGAGAATGTAAGGGTTGCAGAGGCTGATCTAGGTGAGAATGTGAGGGTTGCAGAGGCTGATCTAGGTGAGAATGTGATGGATGAATTAGTGCATGGGGAGTTGTTTGATGGAGAGTTATTTGATAATGTCATAGATGTAGATGAAGGCAGGGTTGGTGGTGATCTAGATGAGAAGGTGAGGGCTACAGAGGCAGAATTGGGTTTGAATGTTGAGGTTGAAGTAGTTGATGAAGAGTTATTTGATAATGTCATTGAGGAGGTGTTGGTTGTGGAACAATCTATGTTGGAAGAGAAAGGGAAAGGGAAAGCTATATTGGAAGAGAAGTTTGGGAGTGACAGTGAAGATATAGATTTTAGTTGTGATGAAGACAGTTGTGATGAGCTGATGGATGAAATTATATTCACTGAGAATGTGGACAGAGATGTTGAGTGGATGGGTACAAAAGCTAATGAGGAGGATGTTGAAGGCTCATCATCACTCTCTGATGAGAGTGAGAATGATGATATGGATTCTGAGCTAGAGAGTCTTGAATCAACAGATGAAGGTGAAGGAGCTGTGACTGTGGGTCGTGATAGAGGATCAAGCTCACATAACCCTCACTTTGAGCTTGATCAAGTATTCAGCACCAAGCTGCAGTTTAAAGAAGCTGTGAACACCAACTCAGTGATGATGAGAAGGGCTACCAAATTTGTAAAAAATGATGCTAGGAGGATCTATGCTAGGTGTAAGAAGGAAGGTGAGGGTTGTGGCTGGCATATTAATGCACTGAAGATGAAGAATGAAGAAGCATGGCAGATTAGAGAGCTTGACTTGGGACATTTATGTGCCAGACAGTTTCATGGAACTAATGCCAAGTCAAGTTGGCTAGCAAAAAGATTTGAGAGGAGTTTTAGAGTTGATCCAAAGAGAAGTATAAAGAGCTTCAAGAAGGAGGCTATTTCAGAGCTTGGAGTATATGTATCCACTCAGCAAGCAATCAGGGCAAGACAGAAGTTGCTCAAGCTGATTGAGGGGTCTAATGCTGAGCAATACAGCAAACTATGGGACTATGCAGACACATTGAAGGAGAAGAATCCAGGATCTACTGTGATTCTAGACTTGGATGCAACTGATGATGGCAACACTTTCAGAAGGTTTTATGTGTGTTTGGGTGCTGTGAAAAGAGGTTTCAAGGCAGATTGTAGGCCTTGGATAGGTGTGGATGGGTGCCATCTCAGTGGCCAGAATACTAGAGTGTTGTTGACTGCTGTGGGTATGGATCCAAATAATGATCCATATCCTTTGTCATATGCTATGGTGTCTTCTGAAAACAGAGAAGCATGGGAGTGGTTTCTGCAACTTGTCAAGGATGACCTCATAAGTGAAAGGCAGGATGTATATACATTCATGTCTGATAGGCAAAAGGGATTAATAGGGGCATTTGAAACTGTCCTTTCTGGGGTAGAAAATAGATTTTGTGTGAGGCATCTTCATGGAAACATGAAGAGAGCTGGGTTCAGAAGGGCTAACTTCAAGAAGCTGTTGTGGAAGGCTGCTAACTCAACAACTGTTGGAGCATTTAACTTAGTGATGGTTGAGATTGAGCAGCTAGATAAGAAGTGTAAAGAATGGTTGCAAGCAAAGCCCCCCTCTGAATGGTCCAAGTCACACTTCTCTACATTTGGTAAATGTGACACCTTAGTCAACAACATGTGTGAACAGTTTAATGGGTGTTTGGTGGATGCTAGAGACAAACCCATTTTGACCATGCTGGAATGGATAAGGGAATACGTGATGGCAAGGCTGCAAAAAAGGAGAGATAAGGCTGAGAGGAAATGGGAAGGGAGAAAGCTGTGTGAGAGAATCAGACTGATTGTTGGGAAGAACATGCAGAAGTCTGGAGATTGTATTCCAGTCAAGTAAAGTGCAGAGAAATATGAGGTTTTCAGTTTTGATAGATCAAGGTATGCAGTGAATTTGCAGACCCATACCTGTGATTGTAGAAGGTGGGACCTATCAGGCATACCTTGCAAACATGCCACTAGTGCAATCTGTGCAGAGGGGCTTGATCCAGAAGACTTTGTGCACAAGTGCTACTCTATAGAGACTTATGAGTCAGTTTATAGACATGCCATAAGTCCTATAAGTGGAGAAGATTTATGGGAGAAGACTGGCTACATACCACCCTTGCCACCTGCCTTTCATAAGAAGAAGAAGAAGGGAAGGCCTCAGAAGGAAAGAAGGAGTGGGGCCTGTGAAAGCCCAGTCAAGAGGCAGAAGAAAGGGGGCACAAGTTTGCAGAGGCTTGGGAAGCAAAACTTCCATGTAGTCTGTGGTTTTTGTGGTGAAGAGGGTCACAACAGACTTGGGTGTGAAGTGAGAAAGGTACATTACATGACTGCCACTTAAGTTTATTCTTATCATTAAATTTTGGTGGTGATCTAATTGTATGCATTATACCCTTTTAGACAATTGAAGCTCAACCTGACTACCCTATGAATGAAGGTGATGAAGATGCAGCCATGTTTGACTTCATAGACAGTTTCCCAAAAACCAGCACCCAAACCAAGCCATCAACAGTCCAGGGGTGAAAAGAGCTTGTAAGTTACTTCCAATATCTTCAATTTTTCTGTTATTGTTCATTCTACTAATCTGATTGACTTCATAATTTTTAGGCAAAAAGAAGAGTGCATTTTGCCACCAATGTTCAAGAAAGAGAGGTTGCTGTGAGTGGAGAGCAATATAGCATATCTAATGAAGTCCAAGCCACACAGCAGCCCAAACAGAAAGGCATTCAAATCAGAGAGCCCCCACCTATGAGTTTCCATCCAAATGAGTTTGTTGGTGGTGCTGGTGGTGCTTCAAAGGGTAAAGAAAGCATGGATGTGTTCACTGCAGGAGGTAAGAAGTATGTGACTTTG
Source organism: Perilla frutescens (assembly GCA_026008535.1). Lineage (NCBI taxonomy): Eukaryota > Viridiplantae > Streptophyta > Magnoliopsida > Lamiales > Lamiaceae > Perilla > Perilla frutescens. Next base: position 7,115,667 of record BRKX01000019.1, read on the forward strand.
TCTGACTTGAAGTCTGTCTTGAAGAAGAAGAAGAAGAAGAAGAAGAAGAAGAAGAAGAAGGGTGCAAAGGGTTGATTGCCCTTGGTATTGCTTTTGACTGTATGCAGCTTGTAATTGAAGCTTTTTTTACTGTTGTGCTTTCAATTTTTTTCCCAGCTGCTTTTTTTGCCTATAAGCATGCTCTTGGTTGAGTCTAGGTTAAAACTCATTTCATTTTTTGCCCAGTAGCTGTTTTTGTGTATAAGCATGCTCTTACTTGTAGTTTGGGTTAAACATGGCTTTTTGGTATATAATTCATCACACTTAATTGTCTAATGTTTGGGATTTTATGCTTTCTTTTAATTTAGTACTTTTAATTTGATGGATTGGTGCGTATATATATTCAGATGCATGTTTCTGGGAAAATTGGAACCAAATCAGGTTAATTTTCTAACAAATTAGTTCAATTTTGCCTCCAATTGAAATGAAATTGAAATTTTCTGCTATTTTTATGTTTGGGTCCAAAATCGATAAAAAATTGGGACCAAAATCGATAAAAAATTGGGACCCAAATTGATAAAAAAATTGGGACCAAAATCGATAAAAAAATTGGGACCAAAATCGATAATTTTTTTAACGGTAAACGTTACGGTGGGACCAAAAGTGATAATTAATTCGATTTAGGACCAAAAGTGATAGAGTTGGGACCAAAATCGGACTAACCCATGTCCTGTGGGACCAATATCGAAATTTTCTCGTCAAAAATATGTCAGAAGTCGTCGCGATCAAGACAAACTTGAGATACCCTCTATCTACTTTTCTATCGGCGACATGCAATTGGTAAGTTCATATTTTTCATATTTTGATGAGAAAAAATCGGCTAAATTCCAGTATACCATGTGTGTTTTCTTTGATTTATTGAATTCATCGGCCTCAAATTAGAACAAAGTATGAATTTTTTTTTAATGGGTATACTAGTTTCAAATGAATTAAATGAGAGAATCAGCAGGTGTATCTTCGAGTGATGATTATTCTCCACCCGCTGTTCGAGGAGCCACACCCACACAGTTTCATCTTAATATATGTGGAGTGCTTGGTCTCCAAATTTGGAGTTATATATTTGGTGCAGAGAACTCAAGCTCTTTGCAGACTCACAAATACATGTTATAGACCTCCAAAAATCAGGCGATCCAACGAGCAGTCGATGAGTAGTGTCGGACGTCACTGAGTTGCAATAATCTCTACTATTTGTATATTCACAGTTGCTATGGGCGAGAGATCCTCTCTAAAAAGCTCCAAACAAGGTAGGTTGCTGCGTCCTTTTAATATATGCTTGATCTCTCGTAGTTATACACTACAAAAAAATCAAATTTTAGCGACGGAATTTTCCGTCGCTAATCCGTTTTAACGACGGACTTGGTCCGTCGTTAAACACCTAGTCGTTAGAAAAAATTAACGACGGATTTTTCCGTCGTTAAATAATTTTCAAATTCAGTCGCCAAAAAAAAATAACGATGGATTAGCGATGGAAAAATTCCGTCGCTAAAAATAAAAAAAAAATTAGCGCGTGCTCCCCACGCGCCACATATTATTCCAACATTTGCAGCTCACGAGATTCGAACCATTGACCTCCCGTAAAGGCATAGATAGATCTATCATCTGCATCTCAACCAAGTGGGCTATTATATATTTATGTTTATATTCAGATATAATAAATATATATTCCTTCGAAACTGTTATCCTTCATTTATTGAAATATCTATTATAATCTTTTAATGTTGCAAATTAAAATATATTATTATTAAATTATTTATTTAATATTAGATTATTTTAATTAATTATCTCAAATATTATATATTTATAATTAATAATATTTAAAAAAATAAAATTAAAGTGATAAAAATTATAAAAATAAAAAAACATTAAATAAATATTTTCATTTAATTATATTTTCAAAAATATCATAATATTATCTAAATATTATAAAATATTAAAAAAATAAAAAATTAAATAAATTAAAAGAATAAAATAAATTAAAACATTAAAAATATTGAAAATATTAATTTTAAATTCATTTTTCTTAATTAGGAAATAAAAAATTTAAAAAAAATAAAAATTAAAAAAAATTAAAAATTAAAAAAATAAAAATTAAATTTAGCGACGGAATTTTCCATCGCTAAAATTTTAAAAAAAATTAAAAAATTAATTTTTAATGACAGATTTTTAGCGACGAAAAAATCCGTCGTTAATAAAAAAATAAAATTAAAAATATTAAATTTAATTTTTAACGACGGATTATATCCGTCGTTAATATTAAAAATTAAATCTAAAATATTATAAAAAAACTAACGACGGAATATTTCCGTCGTTAATATTAAAAAATAATTAAAAAATAAAAAAGAAAATATAACGACGGAAATGGTCCGTGGTTAATATTAAAAAATAAATAAAAAATAAAAATCCAAAAATATAACGACGGAAAATGTCCGTCGTTACAGATAACGACAAAGGTTCCGTCATAAATCCGTCGGTAAAGTTAACGACGGACAGTCCGTCGTTACTCCGTCGCTAAATGACGACCCGAATTATGTCCATCGGAAATTCCGTCGGTAAAATGCAAAATTCTTGTAGTGATATGCCTATGATTTTGTGGTCTTATTTCTCTATGCTAATCACGATTTAACTTAGTTGAAATGCATGAATGATGCTCTTTTATGAGGATTTGGTACTTAATCTGATCGAATATGATATTATAATTTTTCTAATTCATGTGTTGCATCGAATGCTTTATTAGGTGCCTTAGTATCTGTTAGATGCCACTTAAGTTGGCTCGACGAAGTGAAAGAGTTATTAGATGATGATAACATGTTTCGTTTGAGGAAATCCTGCTTTGGGCACCTCTTTGAAATTAATGAAATGCAATTTCAAGGGCAATTATATCATATCCTCATTAAAAATTGTTTGAATAAAGAGTCTGAGGTTGAGGATCGATTATCATTCACTATCAATGGAAAGCTTCTTGAGTTTGGCCCTTTGGAGTACACTATGATCATTGGGTTGAAATATAGTGGGTGGTATGAGCCAGAACCAAGTTCCATTGTAACAAGGGGAGTCTGAAGTTTTGTGATATTAGCAATGCTTTTCGAGATGAATGCAAGCGGACTGCAGGGAGCTCACAATTGTCGTTAAAATTGACGTTATTATACATATTATATAGTGTCATTTTGATTCGAGATAAAAGTGACAAGAATATTCAGTTGAAGTATCTCCATATTGTTGATAATTTGGAGATGTTGAATAACTATGCATGGGATCGGGTTAATCAAATCCGTTAACCCACCACCAGATAATGGCCGATGACGTGTAGATGATGCTTGAATCTGTTACGACAATATTTTTAATGTACACAAAGGCACTGTACATTTATTCAATTCTAGTCAATGCCCATGAATGAACATCCGCGTAAATGTAAAAATGACTTAGTTCTAATGAGAAGTTGTATATTCTGATAAACCACCACTTCAAATAAAAAATTCCGGTCATGGCAGTAATCAATACTTACATATGGATTATTGGGGTCTACGGTGACTGGCCTGTGCATCATGGCATAATAGTTGTTTCCGTCGATAGTCGCTATACTAGTGCCGACGACGGAGACAGAAATGGGAAGAAGCCGGAGGTTGCTGCTATATTTTCGGTGCGAAGACTGTATTCTTCTAGTTCTTGTTGGCAGGAGTTTTGTCTCGAAGAAGAAGAATGGCCTTGCCAGAGAATACAGCTAAAAATTGGTTTATGGGTCCCGGCCGACTAATTGAGGGTTTTTTTCTACTATCTAAATTTCTAAGTGAACTAATTAAAAGTTTGAAAATGTTTATTCTCGCTTCTTTTATGAAATTTGAATTTAGGTTAGTAATACTTAATTATTTTGCTAAGATAAAATTACGTGCCTTTTATGTATTCTTATATGGTTCATAGTAACAATACTATTTAATTATTAACTATAAAAAATGGAAAGTCTGAATTAATAAAAAGTTTAAGATGTGATACATATCATATCATTTTTTGAAAATTTTGATATCTTAGAATCAAGATATATTAAGATATATACAGATTATATTAAGATAGTTATTAAAAAAAAGAGATTCAATAAGTTCCTAGAAAACGTAAATTTGTGTCGTTTGTAATAAAATCTTTTGAAACTAATTACTAATTGAATGAAATGAAAATATAAAATAATATAGATTGGTAAAATGCGGTGTTATACGTTCAATAATTCCCATCATGGCTAAAAAAAAAAAGTGAACATGACAGCTGGGATTAAAGTTAATAAATAGTTCAATTTTTGCCCGATGCATCCCAAATTTATGGAAAAGAAAAGGATTCAATATTACTTAAAAGTAAAAAAAATATGAAAAACGCAACTACATTATTTTGAATGAATAGACAACAGTATAGACATTTATCGTGGTTAATATTTCTTCTTATTTTATTTCATTTTCCATGACGGTTTAGATTATAATCGTTCTATTGTAACAAATTTTGGCAATCCTATTCATTAGTTTTACTTGGAAATTTGAGATTTGTAATATTTTATATTTTATTTTTTTATGCATATGTGGATGATTTGTATAGTACTATACTCTACATTTGTAGCATAAAAAATATATTTGATTAATGTCACACTATAATAATAATAATAATAATAATAATAATAATAATATATTTTGCTTCCGTGAAATTTCATCATTTATAATAATTAGATAATTTATTATTTGTATATCTATCATATATACAAAGAAATCAAATGTTCTTTAATATTGGACAAATTTACATTGCTTTTTATAATATTGTGTCGTTTGAAATATATCAAAACTTGATCATTCTAACATGGGTTTTCATTTAGTTTCTAAAATTAAATTTCTTTTTGTTTGTCGGAACTACACAAAATTGGTCTTGTTATCTAATTAATTAACACATGTGCATATCGTTTAGTTAATTTTAAAAATTAAGCACAACATAAAAAATTCATAAATAATCTTAGTGTTAGATCAATTCGATCGACAATCTTAGAATAATCCAAACTTACAAATTTTTTTTCCAACTCTCAATTGATAGATCTTTTCGATAGATAAGTTGTTATGATTAATCTCGTCTAAATAAACGCACCAAACAAAAAATGAGTTTGGACTTTTAAGATAGATTTCAAAGTGAAGCCCACACACCATCTACAAGGCACGTTAACAATGGTTGATGACTTTTAATTATTATTATTATTAATAATAATTATCTAATTCTTTTAGAAAACCTAAATTAGTTTAATTCCTATCTGCCACTTTCTCATATGTGCGCCGCTTGGAGCACGCCTCCATTCTCTGGAGCAGCAAGCCAATCCTCTCCCCCTTCATTCTCTTAAGCCTCAACCCCCATTCAGATCTCCTCTCTCGTTCTCTCACTTTCTCTACTTTCTCAAGGTTGTAGCGGCAAGAACAAAGATTCTTCTCCCCTTTTGTTCTCGTCGCTTCTCTCCACATCATCGGTGGCAGCAATAAGCCTCGCTTCTCTAGTTTACTGCCAACAATCGTCTACTCCCCTCGGAAGCATCTTCTCCGTCTCAAATCTTCCAAGAACTCCCATTAATTCAAAGATTTATCTAATGTTTGCTTTTGCTCGAGTTTTGAGTTTCTCCTCTCAACCCGGGTTGTTACTATAATTATACTCATATTTTTGTGATTTAGATTTAGATTTATTTTATTTATGGAGACGTCATTCTGTTTATGAATGATGAAAAATCTTGAATTTTTATTTGAGGTAACGTAATTTTGTTTATGAGTGATGAAAAATCTTGAATTTATAACGTGATTTCTGTTTTTGTTGAATTTTGAAATTTACGAAAATTGTGGCCAAATGTAAAAGTTGGCGATGAGAGTTTGAGATCGGGACATCAGATTTTTTTCATCTTACTCTTTTTCTAAAGAGGGACAGAGAAGAAATAGATTACTTACTGAATTTGCTGGACTAATTAATGATTAAAATATTTTAAAGAAAAAATAATTACTTCTTATTTCTTACTTATTAATTTTTGCTATTATATGGTCTACAGTAATCCATATATCCTAGCAAGAGAAGACAACTACACTATTATAATAATATTACGTTTATAAGAGATGATACAAAAAGAGAAAAAAGAAAAAAAGAAACAGGAGAGAGAGGGACAGTAATAATATTACATCATTTAATCATATAAGTCGCACTTTAACTACTAAATATTTATGTAAAGCAACATGTGAATTAAATTATTTGCTTGAAACACAATTTCATTTTATATTTTCAAAGTTAAGCATGAAATTTATTTAATGACACAAGTTATACTTATTATTGAGCCTTAAGATAAATATACAAGCCTGAGTCTTGAGCCTACCAAGGGAGCCGAGCTCATGCTAATGCGTGGATTCGTATATTGTTCTTGATAATTTTTTTTTTCAAAATAAGTAATTGAGTATAATAAACCATGATTTAGATGTATTGAACCACAATTGAGATGTAATAACTACTCATATAAATAAGTAGCAGGGTGATACTTTTAAAGCATTGACTAATACTTTTAGTGTAATGGATTATATTTTTTCAGATACGATTTTTCGGAACGAGACGAGGAGGGTCTACCCGACCAACCTTACGCGGCCCACTTGTTTGTAGGTTTGATGAGCTTGATTTTGGACCATGAATGATGTATGGGAGAATTTGTCACACACAGATACATATATATAATTTCTCTCTCACATATTTCATAGAGGCTAAGGGTGAATTACAGTGGGGAACAGTTAATTCGGATGCTCAACCAGCTTCTTTTCGACCAACGATGACTTCAAGATTTTGAGGAAATTTATTGAAGAGTGCATGGTAGAGCTTGCAATTTGTGTTATGATGTCGATACGACATGATAAGGCTAAATACGAACACGATACAATAAACATTTGTCCGACATGAACATGAACACGATAATTTTTTTAGAACACAACATAACATGATATTTTATAGTGCCGATATGACACGATAACGATACGAAAATAATTAAAAAAATTAAGAATAATAAATATAATCTAATAAAATAATTCATTAAAAATATATAAACAAAGAAAAATTGGATAATAAATATATATATATATACATATATATATATATATAGGATATGGATCATATGAGAACACTTTGTTGGTGTGAGAAATGAGAACTCATCTTACACCATCCAATATAATGATCCAATGGTTGAGATTTAAGGTGGCAATTTCGTAAATAATAGGGCAAAAAATAAAGGAAGTATGGTTATTTTCGTCCAAACCCATTAAAAATGATGATGTCAGCAATTAAAAAAAATCTAAAAAACTTTAACCGACCATAACTTGCTCGTTTTTAATCCAATGTACACAAAAAATATATCAAATTAAAGCTCTCTTCATGCTCTTTCATTTAAGATGTCGAAAGGCTATGTTTAGATGAAAATATATGAACGAAAAATTAAAAAGAAAATTTTTTACGCGTGCCCAGGTTGTAAATACTTTCGTTAGCATATAATAATTATTCGTCAGCATTATGATAACATATGATAACGTATGCTAACGAAGCATTTGTCATATGCTAACATAATGTATTCGTTATGCTAACAAAGGATTATCATAATGCTAGCGTAGTATGGTTTATTAGGGTTTATTAAATTTATTAGGGTTTCTTAAATCTCAATTATGATTTATTTAATCTCGATTATGGTTTATTCCATCTAATTATCATTATTTTTTTAAAATTTAATTTTTTGTTTATAGTTCTTAATTGATTATTATGGTTTATCCCATCCAATTATGGTTTATAAAATATGTTGACAGAGTATTGTCATATGCTAACATAGTGTATTCGCAATGCTGACAAAGCAAAACCATAATGCTAACGTAGTACAAATATATTATTATTATTATTTGTTCCAACTCATTTAGGGTTTACCACATCCAATCAATGTTTATTTCATCCAATTATGATTTTTTCCATTTAATTAGGGTTTATTAAATCAAATTGGATTTATAATTAATATTTAGAATATTTTTTCGCTAATAATATTTGAAAACTTTAATTAGCATAACTATAATGCTTCGTTAGCATGATGATAATACTTCGTTAGCATAACGATCTGTTATCAAATCCTCCGCGATTTTTATAAGAATTACCAAATTACGTTAATACCCCCGCACGAAAAAAAATTCAGATATTACAGAATTGCCACCGCCTTTTTCAGCAAATCTGGACCTTTGATTTTTGATGGATGTGTGGTGTGAGATGTGTTCTCATTTCTCACACAATGAGTTATTTTTATATTACCTCACCCCTATATATATATATATATATATATATATATATATATATATATATATATATATAGGGAAATGATCAAATATGAACCAAATTCCCCCGTGAGAACCTAAGAACCAATTCTAACCTTAGATTTGATTAGATCTAATGACCATAATTTAGTCAAAGTTTTAGTCAAAGTAAGGTGGCAAACTTGTAATATTTGATAACTTAATGAAGGCGGGGTTATTTTCGTAATTTAGAAATTCGGTTATGTTTTTTCGGATTTTGGGCCCAATTCTCGGAATTAAATAGACAACGCTTTAAAACTGTTGTCTTTTCTGGCGTTGTATTAATATGCTAACATGAAAGATTTATATTGCTAACATCAATAGATTTTGTTGCTAACATGAGGTAGACTCATATTGTTAACTTGACGAGATCATAATATTAAATTGACACGTATTAAACACCACACATATAACATTTGACCACATTTAAAATAATATTGTGTAACATGTGTAACATCATTCATACACACAACATAATGCTAATATGTTAGAGAATATACACACTGCTAATATGTGACTAATAATTTGCTAAATTGTTGGTAACATGTTGCTAATATGTGAATAATGATATGCTAGTATGACTTAAATTCTCAAATATTATAAGTTTTCAAAATAATATTAAGCATTGATAAAATTATAATTGTTTATGAACTTAACTATATATAGCTCATACTTTAACTATTTTCTCATGAAAGCAACTTAAAATTCAAAGTCGTGCATAAAAAATTTCATGTTAGCAACATAAACACAAGATATGAGCAATATTGTGATATCAAATTAGCAAATATCTGACAGTTACGAGTTGAATATGCGTGAAAAAAAGTTTTTTGTATTTTTCATCAATTTTTGCTCAAATAAACATATGCACTATGGATCTTAAATGAAAGAGTATAAAAAAAATCTTTAATTTGATATATTTTTTGCGTAAATTGGATAAAAAACGAGTAAATTATGATTATTTAAAGTTTTTTAAGAATTTTTTAAAAGATGATGACATCACTTTATAAAAAAATTCTGGAATTACCCCTTATATTTCGAATTTTACATATTTACAACTATGCCACCGCCTTTTTATCCGTCATGTCATCAAAAACCTTGAATTTGATTGGTTCCTAGGTTCTCACGGGGGGATTGGTTTCTATTTGAACTCACCCCTATGTGTATATATATATATATATCATAACATATTATCAAATTTTTATTGTGTTAGCATGTTAACTAGTTATTATTGGATTGATCAATTATCGGGTCATTATCAGATTAAGATATAACTTGTTAATTAATTTTTATTGTATTTAACAGGTTAACACGAAACATGACACATCACGATAATTTCAAGTCATTATCATCTGAAATGTAGATGATAACATCAAACACTAACTCATTATTTTTGTACCGTGTCAAAAATGGTCACCCCTAAAATGTGGGGTGAAGGCTACATATATAATTTATATTGGATAATGTTCTATTCTAATTTCTGCAATTAGATATTTATTTTTTAATGTTGTTACTCCTCCATCCCCATTATATATTATAATTTCCAAGCTAAAATTAATTCTCACGGATCCCAAGTCGCAACCCTATATATATATGTTATAATGCGCTACTTGCAAATTAAAAAAGTCACATATTATATCATATATATATATATAAGTGTTGACTTTGAAAAGTCTTATTGATTTTCCCTCTAAAAATCCATAGGTAGCGTATCTATTAAGGTCGACATGACGAAGAAAAAACCACACATTACTTAAGAGTGCGGATAAGGTTAATTGGACGAATTATAAGAAAACGACGCCGATATTACTAAATTCTCCCATGAAATTTCCTCTGTGTTTCCCGCGATTTAAATACCGACACCCCAATTTACGTTCAAATTGACTTTAAATATTTCTTAACTGCCATTTTTGAATCATTCAACGTCGCGGTGTATAAAGCAAAGCAAGATCATTGATCCTTTTCAGTTCAAATCATCGCCGACAATGTTTTGTTGCGTTCGCACAAGAGGCCGCAAAGAGGGGGGTAAACTCGATCCTCAGCCGGCGGCGGACGCCAAAGCTCAGCCGCCTCCGCCGTATTACGGGTACGACGACAAGGTTGGGAATTCTAAGGGGGTTGGTGGCTTAAGGGATGGGAATATGATGGTTCTGGCGGGAGCAGGCGTTGCTGTTGCTGCAACCGCTGCCACGGCTGCCGTGGTGGTTACTGCCGCCGAGAGTGATGAGCAACAGCGGAGTAACGGTGGCGGCGGGGGAGGAGACGCCGGTGGTGGCGGAGACTCCGGTGGTGGAGGTACGTCGCAGGGGTGCTGCTGCGGTGGGGGCGATGGAGGGGGCTGCGGTGGCGGTGGTGGCTGCGGCGGGTGTGGTGGTTGTGGAGGTTGATGCAGAGCAGAGCTCATGATTCATGAAAGACTACACTATCCAAAATTCCAAATAGAATTAGTATCTTCGTGCATTGAAATTTTTATTCGAATATTTGTGGCTATGGTTACACTAGCTTCAATACTCGATGATGGGATAAAACTCAATATGTTTAATTCTATTAGTTTTTTTTTACATATAAAATATTAATATATATTATGTAAATATATCTACATGCTTTTGATGATTAATTCATTAATAATGTTTGGTTCAGTTGATCAATATTAGATTGTTGTCCATTTAATAATAGGATTGCTGTCATTCTCAAATAGTTTTCCAACCTAAAATCATTTCTAACTTTAGAAACTAATTTGTTAATAAAAAAAATTTGAAGATTTTTTTTGTTAATATTAAATTTAATCTACTAAGTGATATTTTATCATTAATTATGAATCATTTTAGTAAAAACTTCATCACATGCTTTTTTTTTAAATGATAATTGTTGCATAGTGTTGCTTTCAGTCAATATATTTTATTCATAATTGCAACCCAAATTGAATTTCAAAATTAGTTTCAATCATCATTTTTCGTTTTTTTCTTTTTTTCTTTGTTGGGCATAACTTGGATGGCCATTAATCACAAATGTGTGCTATAATTAACTCAAAAATTAATAATACAAAATTCTATATAATTCACAATAGTTATAAATATAATTAATTTTTGTTTTACTGTGTTATATATAATATATTTTCTTATTTTTTTCATCATTATAATTTCCAACAAATACAATTATAATATCTCATTCATGTATTTCACCGGAGATAATGTAATCTATATCTATATCTATTCTATATATATATATATATATATAAAAGCACAATGTTATCAAAATAGTAACTTCTCTATTTTCCGGCCTAAATGTACCTTTCTCTTTTTAGTAGGTTGAATATGTAACTTTTATTTATATATTTATATATTATAGAATACTACTCCCTCCGTCCCGTTTGCAAGGTCCACTTTCTATTAAAATAGAGAGAGTAAATAATAAAAAGGTGGACCTTACTATTGGGATGGAGGGAGTATAATTTTAACTGTTTAACCTATATATTGAAAATGATTCAAATGTAATTCTATTAATTGTGAGCATATTTTTTCACCATTCAGAATTTATAAATTTTAATTTAATTTGTAATTGCATTTTTTCTAATTTTTGCAACTTAATCATACTGTAAAAATTTAATAAAAATGAGTTGCTTATTTAACAATTTAAATGATATTATAATATCATTGTATAGTAATATATATATATATATATAATCCCTAGCTTAATCTTATATTTTCTTAAATAAAAACACAATGATTCTAAAAGTTAACTAATTATTTTATAATTACAAATAAAATAACTTTAAACCCTAATATAAAACAATCAATCCAAATTAAAATTTATCAAGTAAAACTAAATCGTACAATTACACGTACATTTATATATTCACAATTTACATTTTCACACTAATGAGTAATAATGGAGTTACTATTTGCTAATTCATATAAGCCTTTCTCAATTGTTACAGGCGTAAATTACTGCAATTCTAATGTTACAATTTTTAAAAATAAATGGCGCATGCAAAAATTACTACTACTTTAACGATGACATTAAATATTTGGAATGTGGCCTTTGGCAAGCATTATGCTTATAAATACTTGCTTGATATATTCTGATTTATAGTACCAAGTCGTGTGTTCAATATTATTTAGATTATTGGGATTTTGAATAATATATCCATTTTTTTTTCTTTTCTTTTTTCACTTACTTTGCTACATAGTAGTGCATCATTCTCGCTTCAATATATTGATGTGGCACTTCATCATGATTCTTGATGGCTTTGAAGTTCATCAAATTTTATAACTTCAATTGTTTCTTAGTATTATATAGATATGTTTTTGTAACCGTCAAATCCATTATGCATCTCTTATCACTTCTCATCACCACTCAAAGCCTCGATATTAAAATTGTGATACTTCTCCTACCATTTCCTTCAAAATTTAGTATTTTAATTTGTTCCTTTTATTTTGTCGGTTGAACTTTTAGTAACAGTCATTCTAATCACATGGTTCCATTTTTTTTTCCACTACTTGCTGTTGTCAAATTAATTAGAAGAATTTTACAATGAAGTTTGTTGAGATTGATTCGCTTATATGATACTGTAACCTTCAACAAGAAAACTTATACGTAGTATAACAATAGTCACAAGTATATTTTCCACTAATCGTGAGTAGGAAAAAAATAAAGTGTGTTTACATACAAACATTATGCTATGATAGAAAGATATATAATTGTACAATGGTTATGAATTTTAATTTGATATCAATGATTGTATTTATTAATTTTATTAGTACAACAATTTTATAAAATGTTTAAATAATATTTTAAAATTTTATGAGAATTAATGTATATAATTATTTCTTTATATTATATTCACATTTAAACAAATTCCTTAATTAACTTCTTCCGCCCAATACAAGCCATCATCCTCACTTATGATTATATTTTCATTATTAAATAAATGCAAATTTTATAATTTGAAAAAATCATATCACTAATTATAAGTACATGATCGGCACCTTTACTATTTAATTCTTATTACCCACACCAATTAACCCTCCTTAATTATACTCTAATTTAATTATCCACAACAAATTATCACTAATTGTATTATTTGGATGTTTTATATAAAATAATTTTCTAATAAATTTTTTTCGTTGGACCAATGTTATTATTTTCTAATTACTAATTTATATATAAATTTACCCATATATGTATCTCTATTTATTTAATCGAGCTCATAAAATTTAAATTATTAAAATTCATATAATATATTTTAAATTTGCTTAATATCATAAAATATAAAATATTCTCCGTGCGTAGTGTGCGTAGCACGGAAGAAATACTAGTTATCGATAAAATTACAATTTTCTAAAATGATTTAAATCTCTAGATTCAATTTTATATTGATGAATAATGATTTAGTTCAGTAATAAATTAATATCATTTATCTTAATTTTTTTTATAACAAATCCTCACAGGTGTGATTTATAGTCTTAACATATACCAACTCTTATTTCGTTTTCTGCGCCTACGTCTTGTACAAATTTAAGTTGTTGATTGATAAAATAATCACCACCTTTTCATAAAATTACATATTCGACATGATCTTTTCAATAATGTGGGTTTGAAATAGAATATTCCATTTTTTTTTTAAAATAAAAATAAAAATAAAAATTGAAGGTTGGGTGATGATGACACTTTCGAAGTGGCGAGCAAGATGCGACTCTAATTTTGAGACTCGTATCATTGACTTTTTTTGGGATGTTAAATAACATATAAATTAAAAATTGATGTCTTAATCTGTACTTTCTCTGTTTCCATTTAAATATAATTTTGGACGAATGCACATAAATTAATAAATTAATTGAATTACTTAATACACCTTTGTGTAAATACATTAAATGAGTTATATATAGATGTTTGAATATTTTAAATGAGGGTAAATATGTGTATAAAAAAAAAGAGGGTAAATGTGAGAAAAATGTGAACTTTATGTCTCGAATTTGTAGAATGACTTTTTTTAAACAAAATTAAAAGGCTAGAATGATATTTATATATAAACGGAGGGAATATATGTTTAAAAATCATCTCGAATTTGGAACTTCATGGAAAACGATGATTATATATATACCTACTTACATCATTTATATAGGAGTCACTAATTTGATTTTAGGATATACTACTATACCACCTGTACGATGTACAGGGGATGCTATTAAAAAAATATGTATGTACAATGATAAAATTATATTTAATCATCAATTTCACATATAAATATATGAATTGCATCATTTGAATTATAAATTACTTATATATTTTTCATCATTGGAGAAATCAGCCTTGTCGTTTCTAGTCGTGTCGGAAAGACTCAAGTTATTTATAAAATCGAGAAGGTAGAGTCCTCGCCGCCCAGATAGTCTCAACAATGATTAATATGCCAATTAGGCACGAATAATTTTTTTCAACTTTAAAATATTTTTCTTCAAAATATGATTAAATAAAAATTTTGAGGTTTTTCACCCTTTTTATATAACAACCTACATCCCAATATTTCAATCTACAACCAATGTGGGATGTAGGAAAATTAGAAAAAGTTGCAGAACTAATCTGAGGTTTTGATTTAAGATTATCCATTCTTTTATACAACCTACATCCCAATATTTCAATCTACAACCGATGTGAGATATAAGGTAAGTGAAAATTTAATATGTAAATAACAATATATAATAATATATTATAAAAAATAAAATAAAAATGCTCAGGTGAACACAATCTAAATGGAATTTTATATGTTATTATATGTAAGTTTATGAACCCACTTGTGGAGAACCAAAATATTATAGTCCCGATGATTGATATGTAACTTTAGAACTTTACTAATCTACACACGTGCGCGCACACGAATGAGAAATGATAGAAAAAAAATTATATTTTTTTATTGAAAAATTCAAATACGTTATTTTTAAAGATTTTAACTCATTATAAGATTTTGCATATGGATGTTGAATTTTTTAATATATTTAATTACATTAAAAAATTAAAATTATTTTAAAATGATATATTAAAAATATTTTATTATATTTGTTTAATATATTTAATTCAACTTTAATTCAAAAATATTTAATTTCTAAAAATTTAAAATGTATCATATTAAATTGATAAAATCAAATATCAAATATTATACTTCATCTCAATTTGCAGAGATCGTTTTTGGGCCTCACAATTCATAGTTTGTTCATATACAATATTATTTCTTTGTTTTCAAATATGGGATAAATTTTGATTTAAAATTAAAATACATAAGTTTTAACTATTTAAAGTATCTTTAAAGTTGAAAACTTAAATATGATAACTTGAAAATCTTAAAAGCATCTAACATTAAAATGATAAGATCAATTAATACATTTCGAGTTTCAACTATTCAAAATTTAAATATATTTAATTTAAAAATTTGTATGCGGATATTGATTTTTTAAAATATATTTAATCAATGAGTGTTTCTAAATATGCCACTAATTTTTCTTAATACACCACTATTAAATTTAATTCAAAAATAGATAATTATTAATATACATAAATATCATTTTTAATTTTAAAAATTGCTTAAAAAAGAAATAAAATAAAAATAAATACTCATCTTCTTCTCACCATAATGACCCCACCCGCCGCATTGCCCTCACAATTGCTCTTTCTTTTCCTTTTATTTATGCCAATCTTCATTTCTTTCCTATTCCTCCATTTATTTTCTTTGTAATAATTGTCTATGAAATCAAATATGTATATTGATATCGTATATTTTTTGGGATAATTAATTGATTTCGTTAACTTCTCCAATTATAGGATTTATCACATAAATGCTTGGAGAAATGTACATATCTGATTGAGGGGTTGAAATTTAGAACATGGTGTTGATGATATTACTTTAAAATCTGGTGACATTGAAGGATTTGTCGGAATATTTTATAAATCTGAAAAAGGATTTTGCCAAAGTTGGAACACATTGTTGATGACAACTACGTCTTTCTCTATTTTATTTTGGAAAAAAAATTAATTACTGAGGAAGAAAAGCGAAGGCGGCAAGCCAGGAAGAAAAGTGACGGCGACGGAGGGCAGCGGGTCTGTAGTATGGAGGGGAGATAGTGATGGTGGAGAATATATTTTTTTTTAATTTCTTTTGAATTATTATTATTTTTAATTTATTTTCATAGTGAAAGGATATAAATGACTTTTATTGTGGTGTGTAATGATAAAATGTGAAAATATGAAAAAGATGTGTGGTGCTTAAAATACATGTGGTGTATAAAGAAAAAAAAGGTGCCGTATTTAGAAACACCCTTAATCAATTAAAGAGTAGAAAATTTAAATCAATATTTTAAAAATATTTCATTTGAACTCTTTAATATATATAATTCAATTCAAATCTATAAATTTAAAATATATCTAATATTTAATATTAAAATGATAATATCAAATATTTAAATATTACACTTGATCTCAACTTAGAGATCAACAAATGTGGAAATATCATTATTGGGACTCACACTTTATAATTTGTTCATGCATAACAATATTTGCAAGTTTTTTAATGTGTGATGATTTTTGTTTGAAAAACTTAAAGTATAAGCTTTAACTATTTAATATATATATATATATATTAAATATATTTAACAATTAATCGCTAAATTCAATTAATACATTTAATTCAAAAATTGAAGTATATTTAATTTAAAATTATCGATGTGTATATTGATTAATACATTTAATTTGAGAATTTAAATATATTTAATTGAAAATTTGACGTGGATTTGGAATAATTATAATATATTTAATCAACTTAAAAATTTAAAATATTTTAAATTAATATATTAGAACATTCACTTATAATACTTAAAAGAATGATAATTAACATAAACTTATGGTCCATTGTAAAGAAAAAAAACTAGTGTTTAGAAAATCTATATATATATATATTATAACACACTTCTTTTTTCCGGCTCATTGCAAGGGTATTTTAGTCAATATATATTGTTATAATTTATTAGATAGTTTTTTATGATCATGTGCTAATTTAGTTGCAGAGACATAACGTTTATAGCATTTAAAGACATTTATTTAAATATTAATATTATCGTGCAAGTTACGAATTTCTATAACTAATTACATAATTTTTGTATTCCATAATGATACCCTATAATTATTTCAATATTAAATTACATACGGTTAATATATGCGTTGATGTTACTTAATTTATTTAATTAATCTCAATCAACTCCAATCAACATTATATTATTCTATATATATTTGCTGTATAATAGATATGCTATCAACTTCCATAATCATTTTTTTAGATACATAATTAAGTTCAATAACTAACATATATATATATATATATATTATTAAAATTATCGTTTTAATCATGATGATTACGTCAAGTAATAAGGCAATGTCCTGGTTTATGCTCCAAAGTCCTAATGAAGTCAGAATCATAATATTATTGTAATATTATTGCCATATTATATGCATAATGTGTGTGTGTATCTTAATTATTTGCAAAGTTTTGAGTGATCAAGAGTGGTTTGTCAAATGACCAACCAACAAGGATCGATGAGTTTTCGTCTACCCAAAGGTCAAGAAAGGCAAGGAGTGTAGACAAGAAATAGAGTACTTGCATTATTTTTATGTTTTGATTAATACTATTTTTATAGGAATATGTCTGCTATTATCTTTTTCTTTATTTTTTTTAAAGATAGTTGCATGTATATTTAATTTATGCTAACTTAAAATGTGTAAATGGTCCTCCGTGCATCCAACGGGAGAGATACTAATTCATATATAAATCAACAACTTAAAGGCCACATAATTTTTTTTCAGCTTATGAACAAAATAATTTTTGATAAAAAAATAGTATTTTTGCAAAAAAAAAATATATTGAAATTCTAGTATTGAATGACTATATAATATAAAGATTAATTAATTAATTAATTAATATTTTATTTCTATTTATAGAAAGTGTATTTAGGCGGGAAAATTTATTATTACTATTTATAGTGACTATCTTACTTTTAGATATAATATAGATATAGATATTTATTTAAAAAAAAATTAACACGCGGATATATAATTAACAAAAGAGAAAAAAAATTAATATAAATCGAGGGTGTGCACGTCATGCGTCTGTGCGGTGCTGGATCTGGGGTTGGGCCGGACCCATCAGATGCTCTGACCCAAGATAATATATATGGGTAGACGGGCCTAATGGGCTAAGATGAATCACCCTTCTTTTTTTTTTTTATGAACGTGTCATTAATATATAAAATTAAAAGGAAAAGGTAGAATAAAACTTAGACAATTGCATTTATGTCAATTGTAGACATTATGTAGATGTGATTACTCCCTTTTGTTTTGGACAGCATATGAATACTCCTACTTGGGATAACATTAAAACTTAAAAGTAATGTGCGGATGAGATCCTATATTAAAACGATACTCCCTTCCTCCTATATATATATATATGTATGTATTTTATGTCATAATATATAACTTGATTTCTATATATATTTAATTTATTTATTTTTATATATTTTATTTAATATGTTTACATTAAATATTAATTTATTATTAAATAATTAAATGTGACATATTAGGAAGTTTACTCGTTTTAATCCTAGTAAAAAATAAAATCAGTCTCTATAAATTGGGATGGATAGTATTATCACATGGATATTTTTTTTAATAAATAAAGAATGTCTAGAATCAGTGGATCGAAATATATCGGTCACAATAAGTAATCGAAATGTCATAGTATATTAGTTGAAGAGTCACGATAGACTTTTTCGGTCCACCGTTTTTTTTTTTATTTATAAATAATCAAAATTTGAGAGCCCGAACACTTGTCAGCTTCTGCAGGAGGCCACGTCAGAATTTACTGAAAGCAGATGCACTTTTTTTCTGAATGATTTGACAAGGTTATTTGAAATTGAAATCATAAATTAGCAACACGAACAAAAAGCATCACTTCATTTCCCCTGTTTGGCTAACGAAATCCCGCAGTCACAATTTTTTCCCAATTTTCTTATATCAAGTGGTCGCAATCCAAACATGGCACTCTCTGCTTCTTCCTCCGCCGCCGCCACAGCTCGCAGAGCCCAACCCGACCTCGCCTTCCGCATCCCTTCCAATTCAATCCTGCCCCCCAAATTCAATAGAATTTCCCCTTTCAGCCCTTCCATTTCCCGTTCCTCTCCAATCTCTTGCACGCTCGCCAACATGTCGGCAACGGCGGTCGACAAGGAACTCACGGTGGAGGCTCTGCAGCGCCCAGATTCTTTCGGCCGATTTGGGAGATTTGGCGGGAAGTATGTCCCCGAGACGCTAATGTCTGCTCTCACGGAGCTTGAGGCCGCATTCGGAGCTCTCGCCACTGACCATGAATTTCAGGTTTTGCTACTTCGTCATTTTTTTTTTCTTGATGGAAAGATTGAATTTTTGGAGAAATATTCGATGCTTGAATTTTGGTTTTTATATGAGCTGTGTTACGGGGTTGTAGGAAAAATCATGCTTTTAACATATTGCATAACTCAATTGAGTATCTGTTGGAGTAAAGAACATGCACGCGATTGCCAGAGCCTCAAATGTGTGGCTACTTGTGCTTATAATGTATCATTTTCTATAGGAAGAGGGAAGAGAGGGTGTGGAAGTTATAGTTAGTGGATGTTCTAGGGACGGCAATGGGGTGGGCCGTGTTTCGCCAGACCCAGTGCTTATGCCTCACCGACCCGATCCACGGGCCAGGGTATGCATATCCATGCCGGCCACGCCTGTCTTGACGGTTAAATGCCCAGCCTTAGTTCCCTTTCTGCTGTATAGCTTCTCATTTCTCAATCAGTTAAAATATTTTTTGGAGGTCGAGATCAATTGAAGTTAAGAAACCAACCGATCTTTCACAAATACTCAAAACTTGGACTTATTTTTTTGCATCAAATTAAGAACACCAGAAACATTTCCTCATAATATGATTTCTCACTTTTCATCCTATCAATGTGGGCAGCGCTTGCCCATGTCTGTATATTTGAGAGAGAGGGAGTGACCAAGTTATTGAGGTGGCGTAGGGTGAATGGGGTGACAGTGGCAGTGGGACTGGGTTGGGCTAGTAAGGAAATGAAACTTTTTAATTAAGGCAAAATGAAGAGAGAGGAAGTGACGGGGACACGGGGTCATTCATTATGTTGCATATTTGGCTTAAAGTGGGAACAACATGGTCATGATGTAATGGAAAATATGATAATCAAGTATGTAACAAGGGCTTAACTAGCAGTAAGCCAGCTGCCTAGTGGCGGAACATATCATCATTAACCACCTCATGAAGCAAAGGATTGTTAGTTGGGCCAGTGAACCTCATGGGTAATTTCCCACCACACCCATTATTTGACAGTTTGTGTTTTATAGTTTTGATAAGGAAAAAACTGCTATGTTATTTTCCAGTTCTTTGTTATTGAATGATTATTGGGTTGATTGCAGAAAGAACTTGCCGGAATATTGAAAGACTATGTTGGAAGAGAAAGCCCACTTTATTTTGCTGAACGACTCACGGAGCACTACAAGCGCGCTGATGGAAAAGGGCCTCACATATACCTCAAAAGGGAAGACCTTAATCATACTGGCGCCCACAAAATCAACAATGCTGTTGCCCAGGCTTTGCTTGCAAAACGTATTGGTAAGAAGCGCATCATTGCTGAAACTGGAGCTGGGCAACATGGTGTTGCCACTGCTACTGTTTGTGCTCGATTCGGCTTACAATGTATTATCTACATGGGTGCTCAAGATATGGAGAGACAGGCCCTTAATGTCTTCAGAATGCGACTTCTTGGTGCTGAGGTTTGTTTCTCTCAGATTTTTCACTAGTCCTTGAATAATTAAATTATCCTATCTGTATTAGACTTTGAGATATGCATGTGCGGTTCACCCTCACGTAGGTTTTACCTTTAAAAGTTTTACTTTGTTTTGGTTGCATGTGCATTTGCAAATACAATATGTTCGCATCTTGTTGTGGATAGCTTGAAGTTGTTTATTAAATAATCATCACTTCACTAGGATGCTGTAGAGGGTGAATAATCTACACCAGGTATTGGTTTTACCATTGGTTTGATGCTTGCAACATTTGAAATTATCTCTCAAATGGACAAGCTGATCATAGAGATCCTATCAATCTGCCTATCCTGCCATTAGTAGCAGTAGGCAGATCCATGGGCCTTATTTCTTTTGTTCCATAAAGGACAGTTGCACATTTCTGCTTCTTTTATGACCCCTTTTAATTGGTTATTTCCATTAGTACTCATTATTTTCTTTCAATAAATTTCTTAATTTCACATGTAGGTTAGACCAGTTCATTCTGGGACTGCCACTCTGAAGGATGCCACGTCTGAAGCTATACGAGATTGGGTGACTAATGTGGAAGATACTCATTACATCTTGGGTTCTGTAGCTGGGCCACATCCATATCCTATGATGGTAAGGGAATTTCATGCGGTGATTGGCAAAGAAACCAGAAAACAGGCCATTGAAAAATGGGGTGGCAATCCTGATGTGATTGTTGCTTGTATTGGTGGGGGTTCGAATGCAATGGGAATCTTTCATGAATTTGTTGACGACAATGATGTCAGACTGATTGGCGTGGAGGCAGCTGGTTTTGGCTTAGACAGTGGTAAGCATGCTGCCACATTGACTAAAGGAGAGGTTGGGGTTTTGCATGGAGCTATGAGTTACTTGTTGCAAGACGAAGATGGGCAGATAATTGAGCCACATTCTATAAGTGCTGGGTAGAAGCCTCCTCTATTTCATTGTAAAATTAAGATGAAATTTCAATACCTATTACTTCACGACTAAACTAACATTTCTTTATGGCTATTTAGCCTGGACTACCCTGGGGTTGGACCCGAGCACAGCTTTCTGAAAGATCTTGGACGTGCTGAGTATTACAGCATCACTGATGAGGAGGCTTTGGAAGGTAACAGATGACATCTGCACAATCCATTTGATTATGTTCAAGTATCATTCAAATATTTGCCAATTCTTACTGGTTGAAGAAACAATCAACTAATAGTCTTCCTCTTTCTGTCGATGAAACTGGATTTGATTCACCCTCGTCTGTTTCATCTGCTTATTACTCTGCTTGTATATGCAATGCAGCTTTTAAAAGATTATCTAGGCTAGAGGGCATTATCCCTGCACTGGAGACATCTCATGCATTAGCTTATCTGGAGAAGCTATGCCCGACTCTTGCAGACGGAACGAAGGTCGTCCTCAACTGCAGTGGCAGAGGAGATAAGGATGTTAATACAGCCATTAAATATTTAGATCTTTAAGGCTACAGCCATTCTCAAATCAGTAGACATCAACTTTTTTTTATTATTTTTTTTTTGAGGGAAAAGCGTGCTGCCCTTGATAAGATCAAGATGGTTTGTTGTTGTATGAAGGAGCCCGTTACTTTTAGCTGAATTTTTCCTACAGTTTACAAGACATTTAATAAGGTATATGTTTATCATCTTTAAGCATGAATCATTGCAGAAAGCATACTTTTCTAAGCAATTTGAGTTTTGAATATCATTGAATTTGTAAAACAGTTGCAATATAAAAATTAATACTCTGCCTCAAATTCAATTTTGACTAAATTACGAATGTCATTTGCTATAAGAAATTAAGCAAAATCGGGCATGACACATCGTGAGTTCGGATTGGTTTTATAAAATCTATATTTCCTTAATCTTAGATGTATGAGTAGTCTAAGAAGAAACCATCCACTAATAATCCCAAAATCCAAATCATAATTTTCTCTTTGGTTAATTTTTGATAGATCGATACCCAATCCCAAAATCCAAATCATAATTTTCCCTTTGGTTAATTTTTGATAGATCGATATCCAAACTAAAAAAATAAAAATGAAAGACGAATATATTATGTAATTTAAATTGTAAAATTAAGCAGTTATCTGCCATAATTGCCCAGAATAATAAGTTAGATAATGTGTGAATAATTCTTATTTAATCTCGACCACACAAATACAAGATTTTGACGATTATTAGATGACTCATTTTTTATCCATACAAGCCGCTACATGATAAGCCTAACAAATAAAAAGTTGGTGAATTCACGCCGTTATTAACGCCGTCTCGTCGCCATTGCTTATTACAAACTATCCTCCCCAACCTTGTAAACTAGAACAAAACAAGAAACCAGGGCAATCAACCCCCCCACCTAATCAAAACTATAAAAAAACTTCTCATTATTCTATCTACAAGTAAAGCCGCTGCTCCACTTGGTTAACGTGGTTCGTTTCCTAGAGACCAAACACGACTATACCGACCCTCAAGCAGCACGTTTTATCCGTTTGTGCTGCTGCTTCCTTGTACAGAGGTCCAGCTCCCCGTGTCTTCACTTCTTTGCCTGCACAGTACAATATGTCGAGAGCTTTGTAAGTTGTAAAGCTTACAAGAGAAGATATCGGTGAAAAGCACTTTCAGTTCCAAGGTGAAGATAGTGATAATGGTAAAATGGACCACACGCAACAACAACAATGGTAACTTGCAAGCTTTCAGGGAATATAGATATACGATGACAAAATATTAAAAAGAGATTGAAGGCATATCATCATTGTAGAGACCATACAACAATTGAACATGATTGTTGGTCATAACTGGTTCTTATTTAGGTGTGTCTATCTCTTTGATTATAGGCCCTCATCTTCATTTAGAGACACTAGCGAACTTGAATAATCATTTTTCAAAATGCTGATTGTATATAGAAGTTAAGATAGCTCTAATAAAATGAGACTGGGAAAAACTTGATTAAGGATATGACCTAATATGTTTCCTCATAAAAAAAAGGATATTTAACCAATGACCTAATTACTCCACAATGCACAACAAAGGTGATGCTTGATACTTTTAGGAAGTTACTACTTTCAAGACCTAATAACACACTTCAGAAGACCAGCCTAGATCCTCTATTTCCTACCGTGTTCCTATCTTGACGTTCGTTTCATCAGCTCACAATGCACATATAATATAGCATCACTATTACTATTATATATGTGGCATATATTTTTAAAATGAAGAGCAAGATTGAAAAAGGTCGGACATAGAGGAACTTGTATGTCAGAAAATGACACAATCAATACATTAAGGCAACGAACTACTTACTTTCCATTGTCATTGTCATTTGTGCAGGTCAAAGTCTTTTCTAGAGTGGAAGCAAGCGGATTTCTGACATAGTTATCATAGGACAAAACCATAAAAGGCAAATACAACAAATTACCTGAGAATACAAGAAAGTTCCAAGAATTGCAATTGCAGCCCCAAGAGCATTGACAGGTTGTACAGGTGTCTGGAAAATAATGATTGAGGAGACAATGACGGAAATACGTTTCATTGTATTTCCAATGCTAAACGTCAAAGGAGAAATCTCATCTAGTGACATGTATGACACCTGATTGTAGAGATGGTAAAATACACTTTGGGCAGCCATCCACCTACGTCCAATTATCACCACACAAAATAAAATCAACATCAAACAATACAAAACAAAATTGGAACAAGAAAAAACAAAGTTTCATAGAATACAACGTTTCGTAGAATACGAAGTTTGTAGAAAACATAGTTTCCTAGACTGCTCCCTGAAATCCAACATATATAGTCTAAGAAACTAAGTTCCGCAGACTGCAAATCATTAGGATGCTTTATGACTGAAATGCATACAACAACATATTAGATTGCAAGCACATTCTTTGGACATCATTTGTAGTCTAATAATAAATGTTTTAATGCTTTTGTTTCTAACATGTACGCCCATCCATGAATCACAAATTGACATATATGTTGATTTGGAAGCACTAGGATCATGAATCTTGGCATATTCTACAGAAAGAAGACAGATACATTAGCTTCATAATTAAGCAGAAAAAAATAATTGAACACCCTGAAATCTTATGGAATTATACGAACAAATCATATAAAAGAAAAATGAATAGAAATTAGAATGGTGGAATCTTGATTACCAAACAATCTGGGGTCCAATTTGAGACAAAGCTTGTTCAAACCCTGTAGCCCACATCTGTGGTCCCTCCACAGCAATTGCAAACGGAGTGAGTAATACGAGAGAGAGGATTGATAAGCAAGCATAATAGTTCATTCCGCTAACTGAATTTCCCTTCATGCCCCTCTTGGAAAATATATTCCGGAAAACAAACGCCAAATTTGAGATCATGGCCCCCATGAAACCTGATATTGACAGAAAACAACCACATGAATAAGGCATCAAAAGTTAACTTTTTTTTTCCCATCAAAAACCCTCACAATCCAACAACAATCTCACATAACCAGAGACTCAAGAATGCATCTGCAGCCACCTACTTGAACAAGAAATCTCACATGATCTAACCAAACTAATCAAAGACACATCATAAAACAACATCTGCTGTTAATAAACAATATAATTATCGAACCCCATTATTTCCCAGAATAGGCAGTGGAAATTACCAATCATGTTGAAGTTGAGCTCGGTAAGAGCAGCCAGACCACAACCACCGATGATGGGAAGAAGCGACAAGTACACCGAGGGCGGAAACGTCTCCCCCAATATGAATCTTGAAACCAAAACACTGAAAGCAGGCTCACTGCTCTTGATTATGTGAGTGAATGAAACTGCCACCTTCGACATACTCACAGTGGCCGCAACATGCCCAATTGTATGGGCAATTGCTACCTAAAATAATCCATTACTCATAAAGTTTCAATCTTTACCCACAAAACACCTCAAAAAAATAATTTAAAAAAATTGAAAATCCAGATCTCCACCAACGATTCAGATCATCTAAAACCTTACCGGAAAAAGGGATTTCCAGAAATCAAGATCAGTTTTGGGAGCTTCCGCGATCCGCAGCGCCCACGAAATCAACATGATGAGCGATCCCGCCGCGAGGGAGAGCGTCGACGTCAGCCATGGAAACGGATACGCATTCAGCACCTTCTTGTTATATATATTGAAGATCACGTTCAGCCCCCACCACGTGGCGAAGTAAATCCCGATCTTAATCTTCCGGGCAGACTCAGATGGCGCCGCCGCCACCGCCGGCGGCGTCTCCCCGACTGGCTCCGACCTGTCGGCCTCATACGCCCCGCACGTGATCAAAGAAGACCGGTCCTTTCTCTCAAAAGACTCGACCTTGGTAATGTGGACCGGTCTAGAGAGAGAAACAATGGAGACCCGGCGAGTCCTCGCCGGCAACAACGGCGAGAAGTGGGCGGAGGCGGCGGCGAATCTCCTCCTCGAACGGAGAAAATCGGAGCCATGGATCGTGGACAAAGAGGTCGACGGCTGCTTGAGGGAGGAGATCATAGTAGAATTTTGATGGGGATTTGAGCAGAGAGAGAGAGAGAGATGGTGGGGTTTTGAAAGAAGAAATTTGGAGCGTATTTATATGTGGAAAAGGCGATTGATGAGGAAATTTGAAGCTTTGGTAGTTCCAAAAGACGGTATAGAAAAAAGTTGTTGAATGTTCACGGCTTTTCTATGTGGGAAAGAGGCCGAGCAACTAAAACTATGCTGTTTACTACAAGGAGATGCAAATACCAACCGTTCTACGCTTCTATAACTATATATGTTCAACTTCATGCCTCCAATGTCAATTCTATTCTAATTAATCTCCATAAAAATTCACTTTATATATTTCAATTGTCATGAGATGAATACTACTAATCTTGATGAGTTCATAAGCACTAAGCATTATTTGATGATAACAAACATCTTGATATCAAATTTTGATTGTATATTTATATCATAGATTTGATTTCATTTTATTATCTAATTAAATTAAATTATCGATTAGAATCAGGATTTAAGTTTCTTATTTGTTACTATAGGAGTTGAATTTCATTAATAAATTATGATTTGTGTTTTGGTGCAATTCGATTTTCTTGCGTGTTACGTGTATTTTCAGAATCATCAAATTATACATGCTTATATCACTATTCAATTAGTATATCTTATTATTTAATATTTAATATTTATAGCTATTTTCTCTCTTTTCTTCAATATTTTATCGCTTCAAAGTAGTATGTATACGCACGCATACAAAAATTATAATATGCTGCTATAAGATTGAATGAAAATGACCACATGATGACGTGGTAACACATGATATTGCAACTTCATTTATGGATATACTAATGTCTTTGTTGGTAATAAATCAAGTATTTATTTTTCCACACGATAGACGTCTACATGAATAATAGTTTAATCTTATTATTATTTTTTATTATTATTCTTGGTATGGAAAACGCCTAACAACGGATCTACTCTTGTCTATGTTACAGGCTAAACAATTTGATTGTCATTGATGTTTCATCCTAATTAATTTAAAATTTGTCAGTCTATTCTAGGAGTGTCAAGTCGATAATTTTAATATTGATGAACTTCAGCGGAGTGAAACACAAATTGTTTTTTTTTTTTTTTTTTTTTTTTTTTGTGAGAAGGATGATCTGCAGTCGTTAATTGATGATGCATATTGAGTAAATTCCGATGTTATGTAATGTAATATACGATCTATAATCCCACCACACTATTAGTCATTATTAAGTCATCTTCAAAAGGACACCAATTGAACTATTATATTCTTCTATACATGGTTCATCACTTATTCTTTTACTAATATGACCCAAATTTACATCTTTGATGTGGTAATTAGCATAATATTGAATATGAACGTGGTTTACCCAATGCGCACCTTTAGGTCGCGGCTACGAATTATCCTTATCATAAAATATAAAATAAAAAAAAATCAAGACTTCCAATTAATGAATTTAGTTCGTCGTTCTGCTAATATTTTGGCACACTGTTTTGCTAGGCCTTCTCATGATTTTCCAAACCCTTATTGTTGGATCAAACCTCCTTTATTTGTTAATGACATTCTCGATAGTTCATTTTAATCTATAAATTTCGTTTTGGGTTTCAAAAAAAATGAAATTAATTGTTTCCATCATCTAATAGGTATTACTTAAATAATGTTGGCAACAAATACAATTATACAACTAACAAACTTCAGTATATTAAGACCTAATTGGGACTGGTATAGTAGTATAATAGGTTAACACTTAATTATAATAAAAGATCACAAATTCGAATGCTATTATTATTTTACAGTTCAACTCCCTCATAGAAAGTTTCCCTTACTCAGTTTGCATATAATATAAATTTAAATTGAAATAGTATTTACTATAAGTGGTAAAAAAAAAGATTAATTGTCAAAAAATTCACCATCTTTGAATTGAGTGAATTTACAATTTAAACACAACTTTTAAAATATTTTAATAATAACTCATTTAACATTTTGATTTGTAGAAAAATAAACACCCTAATAAAATTTCGACGATTAGAAACTAGTATTACACAATAAAAATTTCATTTAATTAAACACTCTAAAATAAATTAATATGTTCATGTGGAAAAAAAATATTCACACGTCACAATTCCGATCGCTTGAAAGATGTTAGAAGTATCTTTGCTTCAAGTTAAAATGTGAAGTTATTATTACAACGTTTTAAAAGTCATGTTTAAATTACAAATTCATTCAAAAGTGGCATCTTTTTTTTACAATTAACAAAAAATAAAAATAAAAGTAGAATCAACATTTCAAAATAATTCTCACTTTGTCTTGGTTCACTATTGGCATCACCACATGGCACATGCTGTTAGAATTAAACAATGGAGTTTGGATTGACTCTCAAATTAGAAAGTTTATAGTAAAAAGAATTCAAAATCTACCAAATAATAGCAAAAGACTAATATATGTGTGTGTGCATATATATATATATATTCTGAATTGAGTATTTACATGTAATAATTTAGAAAGAATTAATAATGCTCTACCAAAAATAGCTCAAATGCAAATATTAAGTTAATTATAATTTTAGGAACTCGATTGAACTATATATAATGGCACAATATTACATTTAGGGGTGTATTCAATCCATATTTCATTGGATTTTAAAGGACTTTTAAAATCCGGGTGTATTCAATTCAGACTTTTAAAAGTCCTTTAAAATCCTGATGTATTCAATCCAGACTTTTAAAAATCTTTTAAAATCCGGAGGTATTTAAAAATTCATAGACTCTAAAAAGCCATTAACTTCATTGAATTTCAACTCAAAATCACGTGAAAAATACAAAGGAAAAAATCCGACCTCTGGACACGAGATTTCAATGGATTTGGAAAACCCGGCGCGCGCTGTGTCCCAGCGGCCGGTGAGGAGTTGAAATCGGGCACCTCAGCCGTCATCCGACCCCGGCGGCCGCTGGCTTTGCCGTCAATAAAGAAAGTGACATCTTTCGCAAGATGATATTCATAAACTGCCAGGTATAAATGATGTCTTCTCGGAACAATTTCTTCCTGAGAGTCCCCTTGTTGAGAATACAGACGAGATAAATAGTGTCGATGTGGGGCATGAAATTAGCAAGGATCAGTTGATCGAACTAGAATGTGAATGGGATTGACTGAGGAATATGAATAATCTTATGGAATAGATGGGGCTTCTTGCATCATCTGCCAAGAGTGGATGACTCTCTGTTAAGAATTCGCAGAAACCTCCTGTTGCAGAGGTATAATTTATCTTCTGTTTACTAGATGAATCTTGGGCCATTTTACCTCTATTTTGGTTCTTCGAGTAGCATGCTACTACGACTCGTCGCCTGCAGTGGCGCCTTATTTTGTTCTACCACCTTCTTCAGCATGTACATATGCTTACATATCACATGACTGCAAATATACAGAATTTCCAATTTTACATTATACTTTTGGGTCTCTGCCTATCAAAACCTTTGACGAATGAGTTGAATGTTCGAGTTGATATATTCCACACTTGTGAAATGCTCTTATTTCTGGTTAACTGCCAACGTTAGTATGTAGACTTATTTGATATCTGTTAATCTGTTAAATATGATGTGGAAGATTGAAGTTTTGCCTTTCTTCAGGTAGGTTTTCAGTGATGCTGGGATACAAAATAGTCTATCAAATAGTGTGGACGATTTCTTGCAGTGAGATGAGCTTTTCTGCTGCATGCATTCGTCTTATATACTGTTTTTTGAACTGTTATATAGAGACAAAATACGTTTTGATTCAAATTGTGTGCCGTGTCTTTGATCTTAAATAACAGAATGATGTGAGGTTTGATTTATTCCAATAATTGTCAAGCCTGTAGCCACACGTTTAATCTCGAAACAATGTTCAGAAACTTCAATATGGTTTTGTTCATGTTCATAATGGGGCAATATATGTTTATTTGCAATTTCAGACCAATTCCCTTTCAATTTCTCTATATTACTACAGAGAGTGTTAGAAAGCTTTGAAGACGGTGCCGTCAAGGCCTTCATTGTTAACTGAGTTGAGCACTCAGTTCGCCCGATGGCTGGGGCTAGATGACTGTTCTGTTCATTATGTATGAGATCTAACCATAAGTAAGATGCAGCTTTATAAAATTTTAGATCAATAATGTAGTTCACCATTCACCAATAGTTATTACAAGAGCAAGATCCTCCCTTGAAATGGTGAAAGCGATACCTATCTCTCAACACAATCTCTCTGTCATAAAGCTTCGATACGAGCTTGAACACAGAGTGACAGTCTTCACAGACACGAAGGTTCTTCACTATCCGAATCGTCGAGTTGGCTTGAGCGTGATGAGTCCACAGGCAAGAGCCTTTTCTTGCATGTCTTCTTCTTCCACTGTGAAGATTTAGAGCCTTTTCTTGCATGTCTTCTTCTTCCACCATTTGCAGCAGCTCCGACTTTTTCGATTCGTAGCCTTCTGATTTGAGTCTTCCAGCAATCTCCTCCAATTTGGAGTATATTTTCTTCGACATAGGATGTGCGTTATCTCCTACTAGAAACTCGTGAACTGTGCCATCCACCTCTACTGAGCTGTTCTTTCTTCACTCCAGCATCTTTTGTACGCTTCCTCAGCGGCCGTTGAAGAGAGAAAAGAAATCTCCAGCGGCCGTTGAGCCCAGCGGTCGTTGGGTTCTCTCGGCTCACCTTCCGAGCAGCCGCTGGCTTCAATTTTTTTTTTCAGGTCCACCGATCGCTGTGTTCCATCGAGCGCTGGTAAGAAGGATTTGTAATCCATTGAAATCGTCCAAAATCGGTCCGAAATCCATACATGAAATCCGCCAGACTCTGCGTGGAGTTGGGAGACTCCATGTGGAGTCTATGGATTTATAAAATCCATACACATTTCAAAATCCATCAAAATCCTAATTGAATACAGCCTTACGCAATTCATTTACATCCTAGCGTGGGCAACGTAACAATCACATAAAATTTCATGTTACACTCTATGTGTTATATTTCGTGATATATTTTCAACTTATGAGTTTTTTTTTTGTATTTTTTATTCAATTTTATTTTTTTGTGATTTAGTTTAATTTTATGATTATTTTTAGGGTTCATTCCACTCAATTAGGGTTTGTTGGGTATTAGGGCCTGGCTGGGGATTCACCGCTTGGTTTCCGGCCTCGGCGGTCTACCGCACTTGCTGCTCAAGCAGCTCAGAGCTTAGGGCTTCGTTTTCTTGTTCAGGGACACAGCCTCAGACACTAGATCATGAAGATCTAGGGCTTCTTCTTCATAGGCTTGCTAAGTCAAGTGTGTATCTGTAGAGAACAGGCAGAAACAGTAGTTAGATTGAGTAGATAAAGGAGATACACCCACACTGAAGCAACCAGAATATAGATATATGTAAAATAGCGAGAGATTTGAGAGAGAAATGTGCTTAGAGGCACGAGTGGGCTCAGATTCTCCCAGGCACGACGGCAAGGGGCAACTCCGGTGACTAATCGGACCCAGACCAGGAGGGGAGGGTGAGATGTACAGCTTTGAAGCTCCCACAGCCTTCTTCAACCCAGAGCAGACCCACAACCTCAACTCATAGGTCAACCAGGAACTCACAAGCAGAGATCCGACCAGAGAAACAGAGGATTGCAGTGGAGAAGCTCGGAGAAGAAGAATCAAAGGTAGGGTATTCAGTGTGAGGCTTGAGAGAGATGAGAGAAGGCGCCGCATTTTGTAGAGGTGAGAGAGAGCAGCATTAGGAAAGTTAGGGTTAGAGTGATATATATGGGAGGGATACGGGTGTCGGGTAGTGGGCTTAGGTTTAGCAGTTGGGCCAGAGAAATAATAGAAGGTTGGGCTTAGAGCAAATTGGGCCAACATATCACATATCCACCTTTGGCCCTATTTGGTCTGTCATAGTCACCAAGGAAGTTGCTTGCCAAGAACTAAGGAATCTTCATCACTGCCCTTTTTACTCATTACTCATCTTAGACAAGACAAGATCAGAGAGGGAGAGATATAATGCTATGCGCATTATACTCAGTCTCACACAACTTGAGACCAACCCCAAGTACAATGACTCCAGTCAGATTTGACTTTCTCAGTCCAGAGTACTTATATATTCAGGTACCAAGAAGAGAGGGAGAGGAAGGAGAGAGAGAGAGGGGGGCAGATCAGGATTCCCCAAATGTGGTCAGGGGATCCACCCTTTTCAGGTCTTCAAGTCACCATGTTTAAAGCCTTTTTACAGGCTTCTAATTTTGCCACAGGTAGGACTTTAGTTCCCATGTCCGAGGGATTGTATTCAGATGGGATTTTATCCAAGAGAATTTCTCCTTTTTCCACAACATCTCGGATGAAGTGGAACCTCACATCAATATGTTTTGTCCTGTCATGAAAAACAGGGTTTTTGCACAGCTGAATAGCAGACTGGCTGTCAAAATACAAGCAAGGTATATCATTTATGTATTTAATCTCAGATAGGACACCCTTTAGCCAAATGGCTTCTTTTACAGCCTCAGTTGCAGCAATATATTCAGATTCAGTAGAAGACAAGGCAACAATGTTCTGCAATTGTGATTTCCAGCTAATACAAGCATCACATAATGTAAAAGCATATGAGGTTGTGGATTTTCTTTGGTCCCTATCATTTGCATAGTTAGAGTCAACATATCCCATACATAGGACACCATTAGAGGATTTAGAAAACAATAAGCCATGAGACATAGTATATTTCAAGTATCTTAGTAACCATTTTAAGGCTTCCCAATGAGGCATTCCAGGATTTGCCATAAATCTACTCAAGCAAGACACAACATAAGCAATATCAGGCCTTGTGCTAATCATCAAATACATCACAGATCCAATAGCATTAGCATAAGGGACAGATTGCATTTCTTTTATTTCAGAGTCAGATTTGGGACATTGATCTTTACTTAGAATGAAATGTGAGGCAAGGGGTACAGACACAACTTTACTACTTTCCATATTAAATTTCTTCAAGACTTGTTCAGTGTAAGCAGTTTGATGTAATTTAAGAGTGTAATTTGCTCTATCTCTTTCTATGTTCATGCTAAGGATTTTCTTTGCATCACCAAGATCCTTCATATCAAAATTAGCACACAAGCAAGATTGGATATGCTTCACAGTATTCAAACAAGGACTAATCAGAAGCATGTCATCAACATAAAGAAGGAGGAACACAAGCACTCCAGATTTCATATAGTATAGGCAATGGTCAAATTTACTCCTAGTGAAGTTCAAGCTTAGCATGCATTTGTCAAATTTGATGTTCCATTATCTTGGGGATTGTTTTAAACCATATAAGGATTTTTTCAATAAACATACATGGTTGGGATGTTCTTTATCAATGTAGCCTTCAGGTTGATGCATATATATATTGTTTTCAAGCTCTCCATGCAAAAAGGCTGTTGTAACATCCATTTGTTTCAATTTCCAATCAAAGTGAGCAGTTAAAGCAAGCATTATTCTCACAGTTGTAAATTTAACCACATGAGCAAAGATCTCATTATAATCAATACCTTCTTTTTGTGTGAATCCTTTAGCTACAAGCCTTGCTTTGTATCTAACATTATTTATTTCTTGTTTGATTTTAAAGAGCCACTTGCATTCAACAACAGAGCATGATTCAGGTCTTTCAACTAATATCCAAGTGTTGTTATCATGCAAGGATTTCATTTCAGAATTCATGGCAGTGATCCATTTATCAGAGTCTACAGAATCGATGGCTTTCTTGTAAGAGTTAGGCTCAATTTGATCCACATTACTGAATACATTGAAAGCATACATAGACAAATTGTAATCATCATACTTGGCAGGCACATTAATATTCCTTCTAGGTCTATCCCTAGCAAGTTGATAATTACTCAAGTCATTCATGGCAGGTACAGGTTCAGGAGTAGATTCAGATTCATTTGAACTGGTTTCAGGATCAGAAACAACCATATTATCACTGTCATTATTTGAGGCTGAGTCATCAGGATTAATCTAATCAATTAAAGCATCAACAGGTTCAGGTATAGGGGGGAAGGGATCATCCACCTTATTATCATTATCAGGGGAAAACAAGTTGTCATCAAAAGTTTTATTCATGATTTTCAAATTTTCCACATGTTCAGGTGCAACAGAGGGTTCTTTTTCAGATATGCAAGGAAAATCAAGCTCATTAAACATCACATCTCTGCTTATGCAAGTTTTAAAACCAGGAACACTCTTATCTCATAGTCTGTAACCTTTAATACCCTCAGGATAATCAAGGAAGACACATTTTCTTGCTCTGGGGTCAAGTTTACTTAGTTTTTGGTGCACATAAGCAGCACAACCAAAGATTCTCAGATTGTTCAAGCAAATAGGTTTGTTATGAAACACAGATTCAGGGAGTTTACCATGCAGAGGAACAGATGGGGATCTATTAACCAAGTAACATGCAGTCATTAAAGCTTCACCCCAAAAAGGTTTTTCAAGACCAGAAGAGATTAACAAGCTTCTAACTTTATCAAGCAAAGTCCTATTCATTCTTTTAGCTACTCCATTTTGCTGTGGAGTATATGGAACAGTCTTATGTCTTTTGATTCCTCTAATAGAGCACCAATGATCCATGGCTTGATTATAAAATTCCAGACCATTATCAGTTCTAAGACATTTTATACTCTTGTTAGTTTGAGTTTGAATTTCTGTAGCCCATTTAGAGAACTTAGTAAACACATCAGATTTGTTTTTCATTAAGAACACCCAAGTTTTTCTGGAAAAATCATCAATTACAGATAAGAAGAACACATTTCCACCATGAGTTGGATCCCTTGCAGGACCCCATACATCAGCATGCAGGTATTCAAGTATTTCAGAGCTAACAAACTTTCTTGGGTAAGGGATGGTAGCAGGTAGAGACATTTTATGATGCTTACCAAGCACACAAGGTTCACAGAAGGTTATATTAGATATTTTATCATTTCCAAAAGCACCAGCTTTACTCAGAATTTCCAAACCTTTATTACTCATGTGCCCTAACCTAGCATGCCAAAGAGATGTTTTATCATGTTGAACCACATTAGCAATAGGCAAGGGAACAGATTCAGCAGTCACAGCATATAGATCACCTTTTCTTGGAGCATTAAAGTATAGCATTGAATCCTTTTCAAATTTGAACCTTAGGTTATTCACAGAGCCATCAATCATATGATCAGCAATTTTAGACACAGAAAGCAGATTGAATTTTAATTTTGGCACATATCTTACTTCATTTAAGGTTAACATGGATCCATTCTCAAACTTTAAGCATACATCTCCTTTCCCAAGGATTTCACAGTTTTGGCCATCAGCCAATGCAACATGCCTAGAATTCATGAAGTTTAAATTATAAAACATATCCTTAAAAGGTGTAACATGGAATGTGCAACCAGAATCAATCAGCCATTCATTGTTATGCACATTTTTGGAGATGGCATTGGTATAATTAATAAACTGAAAGTCATATACATCATGTACCATATATATACCACTGCTATCATAGTTTTCATGCATATTGTGGATTTCAGGATCATGAGGTGACAGGCCATAATCATGAGAGTTCAAATCAGACACATGAGAGTTATAGTGCATCACATTATTGGCATGATTATGCATGTAACCTTTGTTCTTTTTAGGCATCTTGCATCTATTCGAAAAATGTCCTGGTTTTCCACAATTCCAGCATGTTTTCCTTGGTTTTTGATCAGAATTAGGATAGTAAGCATGATTTGGAACATGATTTGGAGCAATATGACCATGATTATGAGCATAGTTATGGGAATGAGCATGATTAGGAGTATGAGCAGGAAATTTATACATAGAATCAGAAGAGTGAGATGAATGAGCATAATTTGGATTCATTTGCCTCATTTTCATTTCTCTATTATGCCTTTCAGCAACCAGCACACTTGGATTCTCAGGATTCACAAAAGGTTTCTTAAACTCATGATTTCTGTTGTTAAGATACATGATGTCATTCTGCAGAGGCTTAGATTTAAGTTGCTTGATCTCATTTTCTTTAGTTTTCAGGCAACTGATAATCATATCACAAGTAACTTTTGATCCACCATATTTCAAAGCAGTTTTCACATCAGAAAATGTTTCAGGAATGGATCCAAGCAAGATTTGAGCAGAATACTTTTCCAAAGTGTCATCACCAGCTAATTTCAGGTCCTTTAAGAGTTTTAAAAATTCCTCAACATTAGTATCAACATCTTTTGAAGGATCCATTTTAAAATTCATAATCTGATTTTGCAAAGAATAAGCAGCTTCTTCAGAGGTAGCAGCATATAGAGAAGTCAAATTTTCCCATAAATCTTTAGTACATTTAAGATGGGATACTTTTCTCACAACAGAACTGTTTAAATTCAACAAAATAGTGGCTCTGGCACTAGCATTCGATTTAATGAAAATTTTATCAGTTTCTTTTTCACTAATTCTTTCATAAATAGCATCTTGCAAATTTTCTTTGGTTAAGATGCATTCAACTCGAGTCTGCCAGTCACCAAAATCATCTTTTCCATTAAAAGGCACAACATTCAAGTTATTCATCATTCCAGAATTCACAGAATCACCCAGAATGCAAGAATTCACCTTAAAATGCACTGATACACAGAAAATTCACCCAAAAAACCAAAAAATTCACCAAATAGCCAGAAAATTCACCAAATACCAAATTTTACCACAGAGGTAACAGGCTAACCACCAAGAACAACTTTAGGACAGGAGATAACACTCCACAGGCCCTAAGAAGGGTGCACAAGGGGAATTTAGAGCTGAGGCTATCCCAGTTCTCAGCACAGATTGATCTGTGGAGCAGGGGTTCACTCAGGTCAATCCCAAAACCCTACTAGGCCACTAACAGGACTTAGGGACACTAAGACTTAAACTCAGCAACTCTGAAGCAGAGTTCTCAGATCAGATTCCTTCCAGGAATCACCACAACAGCAATAAGACACAATCAGAGATACAGCAAGGAAATTAGAACAATCAAGGCAGGGAAATAGCACCAAAACCAACCCAGAAACCCCCCTTTTCAACTGAAAACCCCTTACCAAAATTAGCTATCGGGGCAACCCGCTTTGAGGAGACCCACAGGGAAATCCAGACGGTCCCGACCGCAAGCTATATTTTGGGAAAAGGCGTGGAATGCCAAGGGGAAAACAGAGAGCAGAGAGGAAGCAAGATATGAAGCAGGATCGACAGATACCACAACAGGGAGTTTTAGGGTTTTAGAATTATACCAGAGCCGGTCTTCTCAGACAGGAGAAGACCGGACTTACCAAAAGTTTCAAGCCCAGGGGGGCGATTCGGCGCAGCCCTTACCGGCGGCGGGGTGGGATAGATGTAGGCAGGAGGGTGCCCCAGCCAGGCCGTAACCTGGCTCTGATACCACTGTTGGGTATCAGGGCCTGGCTGGGGATTCACCGCTTGGTTTCCGGCCTCGGCGGTCTACCGCACTTGCTGCTCAAGCAGCTCAGAGCTTAGGGCTTCGTTTTCTTATTCAGGGACACAGCCTCAGACACTAGATCATGAAGATCTAGGGCTTCTTCTTCATAGGCTTGCTAAGTCAAGTGTGTATCTGTAGAGAACAGACAGAAACAGTAGTTAGATTGAGTAGATAAAGGAGATACACCCACACTGAAGCAACCAGAATATAGATATATGTAAAATAACGAGAGATTTGAGAGAGAAATGTGCTCAGAGGCACGAGTGGGCTCAGATTCTCCCAGGCACGACGGCAAGGGGCAACTCCGGTGACTAATCGGACCCAGACCAGGAGGGGAGGGTGAGATGTACAGCTTTGAAGCTCCCACAGCCTTCTTCAACCCAGAGCAGACCCACAACCTCAACTCATAGGTCAACCAGGAACTCACAAGCAGAGATCCGACCAGAGAAACAGAGGATTGCAGTGGAGAAGCTCGGAGAAGAAGAATCAAAGGTAGGGTATTTAGTGTGAGGCTTGAGAGAGATGAGAGAAGGCGCCGCATTTTGTAGAGGTGAGAGAGAGCAGCATTAGGAAAGTTAGGGTTAGAGTGATATATATGGGAGGGATACGGGTGTCGGGTAGTGGGCTTAGGTTTAGCAGTTGGGCCAGAGAAATAATAGAAGGTTGGGCTTAGAGCAAATTGGGCCAACATATCACAGGGTTTATAGTTATTTTTTAATATTTAATTTTTCAATTAATAATTCATTATTATAGTTGATTTTTTTAAAATTAGTTTTTATAAATTTTTAATTCATTTTTTATTGATAAATTGACTATAATTATTTATGTTATAATTAATTTATAATAAATATTATTAAAATTATAAATAATAAAATACGGAACTAAATACGGTATAACAAGAAATTTCAACACCGTAACAACTAACAGTGCACGCTAGACCACCCGAATTGTCGATGGTGCATTATTAGATTTAGATCGCACAATTTTATTTATTTACTTATTTTTCGATTCAACAAAAGTCAGCTCGCGGGAGTTGGCGAAATCGGTTTGACCAACAGAACAAACAACGGCGCATGCACAATTTATTTATTTTTATTAGGTAAAATTAAAGACCTCTAAATTTTCCCATTTTATTTTGCCGATTTTTCGTATAATTTCTTTTGTTTCTCAACTTTATCATTTTGATTTTTTTTTTCAGCTAATATTTATTTTGAATTTTTCATATTAAGGATTCCCAGTGATTCAATGTGAGGAAGACAAACGTTATATTTTTTTTTTAAAAAAGTTCAAAAACTTAATAAAACAACATAATTTAGATAGTATGGTATAATATTGGATATGTTTGACATGAGATGTGTTTTACGTTATAAAATATCAATATCATGTTTGTTTTGATATATTAAATTATCTATAAAATTTCAATTCTTAAAATATCATTTAGTTAGTTATCATATACTGTGTGAATATTCTATAATAAGATTTTTAATTAATATCTGCAAAATTATTTTAGTCTGTAATTTTTAATAATTATTTATGATATTATATATCTCATCTGCAGGATGTGATATATTATACCATATAAATGGTTAATACATGTCGGACCCTTGCATAATTATGAGCTTTAATATTGCTAACAAATATAGTATTAGGGTGTCATACGTATATATCGCACTCTTTTACTACCTAACAAACAAGCCCTTATAGTATAAAACATATTTAAGAGGACTTCACATTAATTATGCCTTCCCAACTTAAAAAAGAAAAGATGTTGCTATTTACACTACTCTTTTTTCAATATACACCACTACTATAATTTTTTTTAGTATTTTTTCTTTATACACCACATTTTTTTTTCAATTTTTACCTTTTAGTTTAATAATGAATTAAAAAGAAAGAAATCTAAAGAAAAAAAAACTGAAAATGAAAGGCATGAACTGTGGATTCCCATAGCAGCCACCACCTTGGAGAACAACTTCATTTTTAGATTTCACCACCTTCGCTCAACTCCATCTCTGCCACCTTGAATCTTTATGTAGAGGTCAACATTCAAAAAATGATATTGGAATCGGTCCCAATATTGAAGAAAGTTTTAAATAAAGAAATCACAATTCAAGGATATCAAAGACAAAGTTAACAAACTGTCATGACAAAACACAATATGGTTTTAAATGAACAGAACCGGTCGCGAACACAATATGGTTTTAAATGAACAGAACCGGTCGCGAGCTATTCGGAGTTCGGCTCGAAAAAAGCTCATTCGATTCGTTTGTTTTCTAAACGAGCCGAGCTTGTACCTCGAATCAAGCTCGATAAAATTATCGAGTCGAGCTCGAACATAGTAGCATTTAGTTTGGCTAGCTCGCGAACATGTTTGAACTCGAGTTTAATCGAACATATTCACGAACATGATCATGAATATTATAAATATTTCAAACAGGTAAATAAAATAAGCTATTTTTTCAAGTTCGAGCTCGAATATGTAAATTAAACGAGCTTTTTTTCGAACATTCGAGCTCAGCCTCATTTGATAAATTTTCGAGCATTTCACGAATCGAGCTCGAATCGAATTCGAACATGACAAATATTTATCGAGACGAGTTTGAGCAAGAAAAAAAAGCTCGAATCGAACTCGAACTTGAATATTCCTTAACGAGTTAAGCTTGAGCATCAAAATATTCGGCTCGATTCGATTCGATTACAACTCTACCCAAAATTATGAGTTCCAATCAAAGCATGAGGAAAAAATTAAAATTTATCTAATTCAACAAATAAATTAAGAAAACATCAAAATACCTATCTCCAAGAAAGAATACATTAAAATTTATGGGCGCCATCATCTTGAATAAAATTTCGTGAAAAATCAAATACAAAACCTCTCATCTAGAATGAAAACAAAATTTCGAAAACAGAGGCTCAGGTTTGACACAACATTTAGAATTTTTTCATCATGTTCAAAAAAATACTTTTAAATCCGATGCCCAAATTCAAACAATTCACGTCTAATCGATGGTCGGTGTTAGGAGGAACTCATCTGATGTTGGTGAGCAGAGCAGGGGCTGTCAGAAGGTGTCGGCTTCAGGCGTGGATTCAGCTGGCGAGCCTTGGCACAACCCACTAACCCCTCCAGGTGGGAGACGTTCAACCTGTCGACTGGACCCAGCGACCCATCCGTTATCGCGCTCTAAGTCTGTAGCTCGGCCAGGCCCTAGTCAGTCCACATATGTCCAAAGTCCAATTGCTTCGAGAGCCCGAAAATGAGACAGAGCACTGGTCACACGCGCACATTAAATATTACACTTAAGTGCTTAAACACTTAAATACACATCTTAACTTAGTTAAGAAATCAATGCGAGATCATTAAATGTGCTTTAAACACATTTTCTCATACTCCATAAATGCCCAATCGAG
Source organism: Perilla frutescens (assembly GCA_026008535.1). Lineage (NCBI taxonomy): Eukaryota > Viridiplantae > Streptophyta > Magnoliopsida > Lamiales > Lamiaceae > Perilla > Perilla frutescens. The sequence continues at coordinate 7,157,278 of BRKX01000019.1, forward strand.
TACCCAACTTCGACATTTAATTTCTCACTCACCGAAAAATAAGTTTTGAAAAAATAAAAATATTACGATTATCTACAATAAATGTAGATCAATGGTACACTATTTAATTGTTCTAAAATTAAATACATTGACCACTAAAAATCGGATAAAACACTACACGAATTCTTCGTTTTAGCAACGAACTTACCGACGGAAAAATTTCAAGTCGTATTTACCGACGGACTTGCGACAGACTTGTCCGTCGCTAATATTAACGACGGAATACAGACAGAAGAGCAGTCGTTAACAATAACGACGGCACATTTCTGTCGTTAATATTATGATTTTCGAATTATTTAAATTCTGGAAAATGTAACGACGGGTCCGTCGTTAATATTATAATTTTTGAATTATTTAAATTCTGAAAAAGGTAACAACGGACCTGTCCGTTGTTAATATTATGATTTTTGAATTATTTAAATTTTGAAAAAGGTAACGACGGACTTGTCCGTCGTTAATATTATGATTTTCGAATTATTTAAATTCTGGAAATGTTAACGACGGACCTATCCGTCGTTAATATTTTGATTTTGGAATTATTTAAATTCTGGAAAAGTTAATGACGGACCTGTCCGTCGTTAATCTGTCGTAAGTTTTCAGATATAGAAAAAAATTCCGCCTTCTTCTTCATTTTCCCCCAAATCGAACCCGATCGAGATCGAGCCCTAGCCACGTCGCCGTCGCCGTCACCGCCCCCCCTCTCTCTCTCTCTCTCTCTCTCTCTCTCTCCAGCCAGCGCTTGCCGGCCATCGCCGCCCTGCCTCCTTCGTCGCCGTCGCCGCCCTCCGCGCCCCCCCCCTCTCTCTCTCTCTCTCTCTCTCTCTCTCTCTCACCAGCCAACACCTGCCGGCCGTCGCCGCCCAGAAGGTAAGTCTGCAATTTTAATTTTTTTTTTATTTCAGTTTTTTTTTTTAAATTTCAGTTTTAAATATGTCTAATTTATGATATATATATATATATATATACAAATTATTTTTCTGCAAATTTTTCAGTATATATCCAAATTTTTTTCATTTTGTGTTAATTTGTTAATTTAAGTCGCGTAATAAATTTTCCATGATTTAGCACAAATAAAAAAACAGATAGTGATTATTCTCATGCTTGTGAGAACAGAAAATTAAAGATCGTTGAGTCGAATAGTGAATTAATTATGAATCAATTAGTGAAAGCTAGAATTGTCTGAATAGGTGTAACAAGTCATAAGTGAACTTAGTGAACGTATTAGGCAACTTTGAGAATATGTGAATTTCCTTAAAACCCAACTATTTGAAGGAATGATTGTTTGCATCTTTCTAAAGTTATATTTTAGTCAAATTAGTTTCTAATAACACCAAGACACGTAATATATACTAGGAACAAATCATATTTCATATTACATAAATTATGATTGAACAAATATATATTTTAATAGATTTTTTATTTTTAATTATACGATTACCTTCATCTAAACTAATATAGTAAAATTTTACATTTTTATTATACTAAATAATTGTAAAAATAATGTAATTACAATTATTGTGAAATAAAAATCCAAAGTATGTTATTTAGGCTAAGTATGTTATTTACGCAATTATCATGCTAAGTATGTTTTTTATGCAATTATATGTCATTTAATTATGTTAAATTTATTTTGTAAATTTCGGCTAATTAAGTTTGTTATTTAGGCAATTATCATGCTAAGTATGTTATTTATGAATTTATATGTCAATTAATTATGTTACGTTTATTTGGACAATTTAGGCTAATTAAGCTTGTTATTTAGGCAATTATCATTCTAAGTATGTTATTTATGGATTTATTATGCTAAGTATGCCAATTATGTTAAATGGGATGAGGGCCCCTGGATCCCTCTTTATTGAATTGTTGGTTTTTGTTTGGGATGAGGGCCCCTGGATCCTTCTTTATGGAATTGTTGGTTTCTGTTTGGGATGAGGGCCCCTGGATCCCTCTTTATTGAATTGTTAGTTTTTGTTGGTATTGCTGTTTTGAATCGATTAGAAGAACATAGATCAATTAGTGTGGAGTCGAGAACTTGGGACTAGGAAATTCACATAGGTGCCGCCGAATTTTTTTAAAAATTTAGCGCTATTTTTTAATGAATTATTTTTATATTTCATTGAACGATAATCAGTGCATATTTTATGATCAAAAATTTTAGAAATTGACCTTCTACAATGAGTCTAGATCGTGAATGGATGTACCGGCGATACCTTCATAACGGTGCTTTGAATCCGGACTTCCTTAATGGACTAAATTCTTTCATCGAGTTTTCCTGCAATCAACCGTCCTTCATGAGTGTAGACAAGATTAAGTGTCCCTGCCGTAAGTGTAAGAACATTCCATTCCAAACGCCGTCTACCGTTAGACTACACGTGGCAAAGAAAGGATTTGTGCACAATTATCGTGTATGGATTTATCAAGGCGAACAACAGGTGCATCCGGACACCGAGCAGAATCTGGGTGGTCAGGATGGAATGAATACATACCAGAATATGGTAATGGATGCTGCTGGTCCGCATATCAACATGAATGTCGATGATCATACTTAGGAGGCCCCAAATCCTGAAGCGCAACGATTTATGACATGTTGAGGGCCGCAGACAAAGAATTGTGGCGCGTTGTCATTGAAGAACGGCGCTAGAGCAGAAGCTTTAAAGAACTAATCGGCGGTCCAGTGCATGAATCGAGGGAACAACGTCTCTAGAATTCTGTGTGCGCAGTGGGATGCTAGCCTTGGCATCACCTCAAAGGAAAAGATCTACAGGACAAAAGAGAATCCACAAATGTCCGTAGAAGGCCTCGACGAGGAGTTCTTCAAGCGGGCGATGTTCCCTCGGGCTGCATGCGTCCATTTGACCAGGAATTGATAAGCAACCTTCCTCCAAGGAAAATTATTGAAAGTTTCGTAGTCATCGATGAGGTGAAAATACTTGAGCTCAATCGATTTCGACAATTGATCTATGTTCAAAAGTAGACCGAAGACGATATGCAGCATGGCCAGTTTCAAAACCAAGCTGCCGAAACCACGATGCAAGTCGCTATAAGTTTTGAATGCTTTGCCAATGTCACAAGCTTTCATGAAAGGCTTGCTTAGAAAAATGTCTCTATGCATGTCCGACGACGCCGGCAGTTCACCCGCTTCATTGAACCGCAACCCACTCAAGCAATAGAATTCCTGAGGCCCTAATTGAACCCGCTGTCCGTTGATCGAAAAACATAACCGGTTTCGGACCTCAGACTCCGGCTCCAGGTGAGTCAGCATGAAGTAAAAGAGTTGCCCTTGCGCTTGAATATCGGGCATATCTATGAGATGGCCGAAGCATGTCCCCCGAAATGCATCAACATTAGCCCGATTGAGCCGGCCACGCACTTGACTTATGACTTCGCCAAAATTTCCACGCACTGATATTTGGGCACCTGCACATTCACGCACTTTGTTAAAAGAGGGTTTTCCCACCCCTTCCCCTTACTTCACACCAGTCTGAGACCAGAAAAACGACTAAGAACATTCACTTTCAACCAGACAACGAATAGATGTGCACTATGGCAGAGTAATGGAAGGAGCAAATTAATAACATGTCAACAATGAACCCCATAACATTGTGAAGCCATTGAACAGAGAATTGCTACTACACATTCAAAGAATTTGCATACCACTTTGAAATATGTATAAATATCTAGACCCTGCACCAAAGGTAGAGCCTTTAAGCCAAAATCAAGTCCACGACAAAACAATGAAAATTCAGAAACAGGGCATAAGTTAACGAGTTCCACACTTCAAGTTCATCATCAAACGTGTTTGTAATGAAAACCCTAACCGTGCGCAAATGATGGAAATCGTAAATCCAAACTAAATTAGGTGAAAATAGGACACCTTTGCACACATACGACAGAAATTACATAGATAAACTTGAAAATCGAAAACAGAGACTTACCCCTGGTAGTGTTTTTTGTGCGCGTCCTTCCTCTACGCGACGTCGGCGCCTCCGCCTCCGGCGCTCGACTTCCACGACGGTGCGACATTATCCAACACTTGATTTTTAAATAATGAAGATGAGTTGTAGTGAAAATTTTAAAAGGTTTTTCAAAACCTTTTAAATAACGGTTGAATGTTGTGAAAACAGAGTACACCTGCTTTATAAGCACATACCTCCTTCTATCGCGAGCGACGCGACTATTCAAAGACACCCCAACTTCCGGTCGGCAGTTGTAACCCCTCCGGCGAAGATTTTTGAAAAAAAAATGGCGTCCGTTCGCTACCAAATTTTCATTTTGAGAAATTTACCCGCGCGCGGTTGTCGATGCACTTTAAGAGTGACTCTGTTTTTCGGAAACTATTTTTAATTGAATTTTGCACGCACCAAATTGGAACTCATACTAAAATTTTAAAAGCCTGATTTTTAAAACTAATCGACTTTGCCGACGTCAATTTTGCTAATAACATTAATAAAGAAACCCTAAAAAAGGTGCCCATGCAGCAAAATCCCCCAAATTACATATATTCACGTTGCCGACATATATCTCGACACGTAACATTAATTACTGTTCAAAGGGTGCCATTAAGTCGCATTCTTGGAAATTTAGAGTTTTCCACTAGCCTTGAAACGAATTAACACGCGGATACATTATTTCATTTTTTGAGACCAAATTAATCAAAAATATTTAATGATTACACATTCAAACTTCTATTTTGAACTGCCGATGCCATTTACACCTTTCAGAAATAATGGTAACAACAATATTATCTTTGCCGACAACAAATACAGCTTATTGTACAAGAAATCAACAGTGCCGATATAAGTGTCGATACTCAAAATTACGTACTTCACCGCATTTCTGGATAAATTACAAGGTACACATCTTTTTTCCACATTTCTTCTTATTCCCTCAAAATTTCAGTAACACAACAAGTCAATTGTTCATATATACCATTCAGATTTTCATATCTTAAATTAAAATTCGGATCCGAATTTTAATTAACTAATGGAACTCAAAATGACAAAAAATAAAAAAATAATGTAAACAAACACTGTTCATGAAAAGGCTGTACATTGGTAAGGTAAAAAGTTCTTCTCGAATGCTGTGCAGCCAATGATGGAGGCAAAGTGTCCTAATAGCTAAAGGGGGCGTATTTGAGCAAAAAGTAGCTGTATTTCTCAAAGATTTGCTGATTTATTTTAATTGGGCGTATTTTTCCCCACCGGGCCACGTGTCGACATCGCAACGGACCCGGGTAGTGCCCGGGGGGGCATAAAATTTTCCACGGATATATAGTAAACATAAAACAAAATTTTGTTTATTTGCATTAAGTTTTTGTGATCTCATTCCGTACTCACTTGAACAATTTTATTTATTTATTTAATAGAAACACACAAAGGGTAATAAAATTATAATAGTTGACTGTGTATTTGTAGATGTAACTAACTAACTATATATTGTCAGATTATCTATCTAATTCAGTAAGTTTTTCTTATTTATTATGTCTTTAATTTCTGTGTTTTCAATACCATCTAGCATGAGCTAGATTTTCATTTCCAAATTTGAACAAAGATGAAGATTTAACACACACTTAAAACTCATGAGGCCGTGTGGGCATTTTACTGCATGATTGAGTTTCTGTCAAGTTTTGTTCCTATGCTAGAAATGAGCGTGTTTAAAATATAACTAATGTGGCTGATCACTCTTTAGTCGTCGTAATGGGCACTCTAAGGTTAAAAGGATTAATGAATTGTGACTGTGTGTTAATTTGATAGTAGTTGGGAACTTGGTGGGTGCACACAAGAAATCAGTAAACACAACAGACTTGGGTTCGCTTAGAGGCACAATGCTTCTTATCATTTACATCTCTTAAGGGAACCGGGAGGTGGGTGGTAGGTTAGACATTTAATCGACGAGGAATCACTTTGAAATTTAAACCGAAAGGATGAATGAGGAGATGCAGTGAGGAATCCGATCTTCATAACTGGGTGATTCAATCATACAGAGAAATCGGTGTGTCCATGATCGAGTGAGTATGAGTTGAATTGGAATCTAATTCAATCCCGGAACCTTTTTCTATTTGATATTTCTCTTAAGTTATTTTTGCAGATTTAAATTCTGTTGTTGTGACCACGATACCAAACCCTCTTTTTGTGATTGATGACCTGAAAGTAAGATCACATCAGCTTTTTGTGGGATCGACCCTTACTCATAGCTAGCTATGCTCGCTGTGGGCACATGAGCATATAAATTTATTTTGAGCACAAAACAACCGCGCGCGCGTCAGGTTCCCAGAGTTATCATTTTATGATATCCGGAATTTTTATGTTTGCTCTCTTTTTTATTTATTTATACACTTTAATTTGAGCCTATAAATCCATCGACCTGTTCATTTAATACACCTGTGGACTATGGTGGCATGAAACTCCCATTTTCCATGCAATTAGTGTTGGGAAAGCAAAATTTTAGAAGCAAAGTAATGCACAATTCGTAATTTTCTTTATTGAAGAAAATATACATACATATAATATATATTTAATAATAGACCGAATCATTATATTTTTAAAAATAAAACTTAAAAGAAAAGGATAAAAAAATAAATAAATATTATTTTTTTCGAAACAAATACAAATCATAATTAGGAATGATAAACTCATTGAGAATAATAAAATCTAAAATAATACTTAATAAAAAATAGACATTTTTTCACAAATTTCCCCATAAATAATAACACTCATTCCGAAGCTATATATTTACGGGAGATGTCTCATTAACGGATATTATCAAGATTTAGTGTTTACAAAAAATTGAGGTGTTACAGTTGGTTAGAGTATGTCTACATTTCTGTAGACTTGCTAAAAATAAAAATTTATGTTTATGTTTATGAAAATATATATGAAATATTTTCTATTTTTATTGCTCGAGATTGACTACAATAGTTGTATGTTTAGATTCTGGTTAGAAATTAGTACCTAGGTAAAGATCGAGAAACATGTGCAGACCCGAAGAAAAGATTCATTGCAAACTACGAGACATGTTACACGTAGGAAAGAGATGTTATTGAACAGTTTCATGCAAATTATTAGATTCATTGTAAACCACAAGACATGTTATGTATAGAAAAAAGATGTTATAGAATACATTCATGCAAATCAAATGAAATTATGATTTGGAAATGGGTGAAAATTTGCTAAGAAAACAACATAGGTGAGAAGAGCTAAAGAAAAGAGGTGGTCAATATGCACATATAGAAGTTGCTGAAAAATAATAAATTTGATCCCACAATTTAAGGATTGGATTGAGTTGGTTCTTAAGACCTCATTGGCTACATATCCGAGGGTGGAGATTTGGTTGACGTGTTTATGTTCGATACTTCAAGAATTCAGCAAGACTTAGTTGATGGAAAACTACATAAAAGTACTAAAAATGATAAAAGTACATGAAATAAAATAAATAAAAATATGCATAAAATCACAAAAAAAAAGATACAAATATTTTTCTAATAATCTGAAAGGCCACTTCCGCTCCCGGAAAAATTTCCAAACATAGTAAAATTTTCTTAATAATTGTAGTTTTATTTTATGTTAATTCAAATAAATTTGTTTCAATAATTATTGTAAAATGTTGAATTTAATTTTAGATCTATAGATATCCATTAAATGATATTATTATATATTAGCAATTATAAAGAAAATAAAGGGACGATTGTAGAATATTATCTTTTGGTGTAGAATTATAGCGCAGGCTGCTGAGGATGGAATGCAGATTCTGTGGTATTTTAATGATAGAGATGTATTTTAGTGCAGACTGTTGGAGATGACCTTATTTACAATTTCTTGTGTTGTGGCCAAACCATCCCCATTCATGACATGCTGTTTTTACTTTAATTTTTTGTGACACACTACAAGAGAAAAAAATAGCATACACCACGGGTAATAACTGTGGTGTATGAGAAATCACAACCGTGGTCTAGGTGGGTGTTGTCTTTTCGCACGCTCATACACCACGGTTATTCACCGTGGTAATTTTACCACGGTTTTATCAAAATCGTGGTTAATTTACGATGTTGGCATACACCACGATTATTTACCGTGGTACTTTTACGGCGTCTCCTTTGGTGGTTACTGCTCCGCCGCCAACTACTCGTCCTCCTACGTGCTGCAGAAAGTGAACAAAGCGATGTTGTCGCCACGAGCAACGGAATTTTTCAGGTGTTTGATGGGCTTATTCAGAAGGCTTCTTCGCTGGTTTCTGGACGTCCCTTTTTCGAGAGCGGTGGAGAAAATGATACAGAGGCTGAAATCGTTGAAGAAAAGAGTGTATATCCTACTGACGATGACGATGATGATGATTTGAAGAGTTTTTGTCCAATAACATTTTTTTCTTCAAAAATTGTTGCTTTATCATCAGGTTTGCGTTTAATTTTTTTTTGCTTTTATTGAATGCCTATTTTAATGAGATTGTGAGATTATTTGGAAAATCATTTGTTGTTGATTGTGAGATTATTTGGAAAATAATTTGCCTAATATTTGTGGTTTGAAAGTAATATATAATTATGTTTGAAAGCGGCGACTTCTGTGTCACCTGAAAATACGTCTGTGTCACCGGAATCCCACAGCGGCAGCGGCTAGGGGTTGCCTTCACTCTATTGACTATTCTTGAGAGCTCTCCTAAAATCGAAAGGGAGAAAGAAGTATAAGCACCTACGGAGCCAAAATCATGTCAGAAGGGTAGGAGTTCATCGCTACCTCTCTTGTGTATAACAAGAAAAACGGCGCTTAGGGTTCATCAAAAATCAACAGTGAAGGCGATTTGGAGCTTCACGACACTTGAGAGCTTCACAAGGGTGACATTTAAAGGTCTAAGGTTCATCTACTCTTGACCAGAGCTCACAAGGTACTCTCCATTGCAGACCCGAAGCTTAGGGTGAATGCTGCAAGGAGTTCTTTCTAAAAAATCACATAGAAAAGCTCTATTCATGTTCTGAGCTGATTCTTAATCGAGGAACCCCCACCCCCTGCTCTGGGACTGATAAGAACAAGGAGAACTCTATACTCTAGAAGCAATAAAAACGGGAATAGCTGAAGAACTCACGATAAGCATAATCACCAGTTTGGTACACGTAGCTACCCCTCTGTTATCTTTACTTAAATTTGTGGAATCGGGAATATATGATTTTGCTGGTGTTGGGAAGACCATTTCAGTTGTGTTGTGTTCATGGGAATTAAATCAGTCTCATAAACATGCTTGTGAATTTTGAATTGTGATTGTCACCTGTTGTTATCTAGCCTGCTGATTTTATTCAATTGTGTGGTAAATCAGTTTGGAAAAGCATCTGCATTCCTTATACTTGTGCTCATCTCAGAATGTTCTCATCTCCCTAAATCTTTGTATGCAATTTCCCTACATTTTCTGAGACTATGCATTTCTATTTAATTAAATGATTTGATTGGAAAAGTGTCTACAGTCCAACTCTAAGATTGTTAATCAAAATCGGGAAATTAGATGTTGTATCTTGTCTTGAGTTGAAAGGTAACTGTAGGCCTCTAAATGTTAATTCTTGTTAAAATTGTGTTTGTTCCTACTGTCCCCTACTTCTGCTGGATAGGTCTCTAAAGTACAGTGAGTTTATGTGAGCATACTAAGCTTAAATCTGAAAATTTTAGCATAAATACATTGAAAATGGCTAAAACACTTATTTGCAACTGTGCAGCTGTTTGAGTTAAGTGGGTAATTGAGATAACCTGCTTCTGATTTATCATATAGATCTATTTGGAAACTGAAGATACATTGCAAATTGAGGTGTTTAATGTGCTCATATGTGGCAGAACCCCTATGCATTACCTCTCTAAATGTACTGCCTGCAAGAGTGTGTATACATGTGTCTTTAAAACTGCTGCATAAAGTCCTTTTTTTGCTGGAAAATTGGGACCAACTATCTGCTCTGTGATCCCTGATCTCTGCATGTATTCTTGAGTATATTCATCTGTAATCTTACTACACAACACCTGAGTATTATTGGATTACAGTTATCAATTGAAAATTCATTAGATACCAAGCTTTGAAGCATTGCATTGCAGCTGATAGGTCTTCTGGGAAGTGATTGAAGCATATAACAGTGCTCGATTCCTATTTATAAATCTACCTTTTCTATCTGGGTCGTATTAAAGTGTTTCTACTTGGTCTTATTGATGTTTGCTCCTAGTTATCTTTACAGCTCTACCTATTGTCATCTGCAGGTGCAATGTTTCTTTTTTCTACCTGCTGCTTATCAATTTCTGAGTAAAATATGTTGGTTGGTGTGCTGGAATGTCTACTTAAGCCCCAGACTTGCCTTACTTTTGCCTCTGTTCCCTGCTTACATTCTATGAGTTTAAATGCTAGCTCTTTTCTGATGCAGTTTTGGAGACATTGTACAGTTGTGTTATATGATGCTAAGAGAAGTTAAATCCTGCTCATATGCGCTTAAATCTACATGTGTTCTTCCAGTTAAAACTACATGCTCTTATAAATGCATAGAAGGTATTAACACACCTATCTTCTACTAGAATACATTTAATGTAATCCGATTCTTTGATATGAACCATGTGTGCCTAAGAGTTGGTACCTGTTTTAAGTATGAAAAATAACAATAACTGCTCTTGAATGAATTTATTGCTCCTTATCTGAATTTTGAATAAGTTGAAAAGAATATACTTAGGAAAGCAATAGCTTCTTTTGCAATATTTAACCTTCAAAATCATCTTTCAATAGCACTGCAATAATTTCTTCAATGTATTAAAGTTATGATTACCTAATATTAGGAACTTGAGCAGCAATGGAGAAATCACAAATAGGAGAATCAGAGAAAAGATTAACATCAATGTATAATTGAAACTGCCGTTTCCTTGAAATCTAAGAAAATAAGACAGCTACTAAACAATCTTCTATAATGTGCAGAATGAAACTTGTCAGGATTTTGCTATAAGTTTAGCTAATATTGATGCACATTATTGACTTTTCAATCAATGATTCAATTGAATAATATCTTAGAAGCTCTGTCTACCTGGTTATATGAAATATGAAGCTTTATATATATTTTTCGTTGATTATGAAGAAATAATATGATTAAGTAATTAATTTTTGCTCTTGAATTAATCTAGAAGCAACAACACTCCGTTCTTGATAGTTGATACTACTAATACTAGCTATATAGCCTTTGAAGCCCGAAAAAGAAATGCCAAAAATAGAAAGACAATTTGAACATACGTAATTTCTTGGAAATGGGTTGTTTAGACAATGATAATGAAATTAAATGATAATCAACATCTTATCTTGATAAATTTTGATTGCAAAAATATGTGTAACAGGCTGGTGTATATGCTGCAAAGATCGAATCCATCATGTCAATGGTTTGCAGATCACCATCTTCAGAATATAGTAGCAGAAGACATGTGCTTTCATAATTATGCTGAAAAGGTTATATTATTATTTCGAGCTCGTGATTTTTTTTAAGTGTTGATGTTTAAATATTTATGATGGGATGTTAAATGGCTTAGGACATGGTGGTGTTTGAACTTGAATTAATGTCGTTTTATGCTTGGGTGATGATGACAAGATCGAGAAGCATATGTACTTTTTGTATTGAACATTAAATATGTTACGTCATATTTTTAATTAGATAAATTGTCTTAAGATATTATTGCACTTTGGATGATTTTGTATCGAAATATTGTATTTTGGATGCTTCTGTATCGATATATATTGTTTTTTGGATCGTTAATTAATTTTTGCAGGTTTAATGTAATTATTTTATTAATTACTGATTTTACAGATTTTATACTAAAAAATTAAAAATTTGAAATACAAAGACAACAGATATTTTAAAAATCAGTTTTAAAATTACAACCGAAAACTAAATAGCCGTTGTGATTTTTTTTCGACAACACAAATTTACAAGGGTTTTATCTAAAACCGTTATCAATTTACAACGGTTCTTTTAAAACCGTTGTCACTTTACAACGGTTTTCGAAAAATCGTTGTAATTTTACAACGGGTTTTTTAAAACCGTTGTAAAGTGAAAACGGTTTTAAAAGAACCATTGTCCTACTACAATGGTTTTTTGAAAATCGTTGTCAAATAACAACGGTTTTTTGAAAACCGTTGTAAAGTGACAACGGTTTTAGACTAACCGTTGTTTGGTTACAACAGTTATTTTTGTAAATCATTGTCTTTTTATTCATTAAACAACACATGCTGAACAGATTTACAACGGTTGTAATAACCGTTGTTAAGTTACAACGGTTTAAAATCGTTGTCTATTTGCGTATAAAATCTACAATGGTGACTAAGACCACGGTTTTATTTCTGGCTAGACAACGGTTAAAAACCGTTGTCTTAAGGGTTTTTTTGTAGTAGTGCTCCCTTCACCAACAATATATAACATAAATCAAGTTAGAACTGTAGAACAATGTACAACAATTTATTCCGTTTGTACAAACAAACAATACACAAACATGGCAATTGCCAACACGATGTCTCACAAAGGAGAGCCACCTTATTTCTCACTTGTACCAAACAAATAATGAATCTATCACCACTCCCACTAGAATGTGTGGGAACAATATTCAAAACAAAGACAAAAACTTTCAATACACCCCAAAAAAAAAAAAAAAAACATATTCAACTCCAAACATCGACATCAAATAGCTAAAACAAGTGATGAACCAAAGAAAAGTGCAATGGTTCCCACAACACTAGCTGCGACGGAAGAAACGGCATTCTTGGGAGGCGAAGACTCCTCGGAGGGAGCCGGAGTGGGGTTGGTCTCCTCGGAAGGCGGCGGGGACGGAGACTCCTCTCCGGCAGGAGCCGGAGACGGGGGCGACAAGTCCTCATAGGGCGAGGGAGGAGGCGATTGATCCACTGTTGTTCCATTGGAATGGTTGGACCTATCAGCCAACACAACAACAATCAACTTCTCATTTTTGTGGCAATTCTCAGCCACCCCACTAATGAAGTAATGTGGCCCAGATTGGTTGAACTTGTACACGCTGTGCCCATCCGTCAACTTATCCAGAGGCTTCTCCACGCTGCAGTTATCGTAGTCGTCTTTCGTCACGTGCAGAACTGAGTCGTGATCGGCTGAATACACGAACACTGCATGCAACAAACAAGAATTAATAATATAGCATGCTGATCATGATATCGATCAACTTGCTTAATTAATTAATAATCAATTAGTTCATGTTGTACTTACGCAGCGAATCGCCAATCTGAAATCGGTTTTTGGAAGCCCATTGATTGTAGATGGCTGCATTGGGATCGGTGGGAAGTGTCCAACCTTGTGATCCTCCAACTTTGAATTCAAATGCATGGCATCTTTGAATCAGAAACAAAACGCTCAGAAGGCTGACCACGCCTGTAACTTGCTGATTGGTTGGTGCCATTGTGGAAGGAAATTAGAGGAGAGGAGAATGTGGATTATTGCATGCTTTGGGGTGGACAGGTTTTTGTAGATGAAACTTTTCAGGAGATGTGGGACTCAAGCTTTGCCTGCCTTTTTCTTATTCTGTTTAATTGGGTTTCTTGGGCTATAGTGCAAAGCATATTTTTATTTTTGTAATGATTTATGCTTTGCTTCATTATGATCAAGAATCTTCAAAGCTCCTAGCTTGCGCTTTGGATATTGGTATCTAGAGCTGCACCTATATCGGTTTCATTTATAACTAACTTTAATTTGCTCAAATTCTACTCAATGCATTTTCCTAGTCCCAACTTTTTTCTGTCAAATCTTTTCAGAATAGCCTTTCCATGTCCGTGCTACTTCGGCCACCACACAAATCACGACTCGTACATTACTAGATTGTTTCCTTATTATTTTTTAAAAAAAAATGCTAATGTGTCGTGATTTCTGCGGTGAAACGTAGTATCCTTACACGCGATGTAGAATAATTTCCCATGAATTCGGCTTCTATGCGATTTCCATCACTCTAGGCATATGATGCATTGAACATATAAGTAATTAACATTGTTTTGTAATATAAGGTTTTCAATATCTCAATCATGTATATTGATTGAAATTTAAATTATATTTTCCCTTAATTTCTTTTTATAATTAATTAATGAGGTTATTCCGATATAGTATCAATACATGCCAGAGTGTATATTAACATTACACTATCAAACACACATGGAGCATAGGAGTGAAGTGTAAGAGACAAATGATGGATTCATTAATCTTATTTTAATATGATCCTAATTAAATCATTTATCTTGCAGGCACCATATGTTACAATAAATTATGCACCCGATCGATATTCAAATCTGTAGCACTGGACCTCCCTTGTCACACCAGATCTTTTGTTTTCAATCATGTTTCATCTTCCATTATCGGATCATTCATACCCACCGTGTCATGCGTAATACTTTTACACTCGCATTTATTAGCGCTCGATGTTTTCAGTTGGAGAAAAATAAAAAAGGATTTGAATTTATTGAAGTGATGGGCCTTGAAACACACAAAAAAAAAAAAGACCAATTAGAAAGGGTATTAAAAGAAATAAGTGGCAGGAGGGGACGATCCCCCGCCATTGTCGACCGAAAGGATGAATACAAATGAAAGATATTTAGCTATTTGCGGAGGAGGATGTGTGCGGGTCGGCTCGGGTCGACCCATCTTCTTCTTCACCCACCTCAGACACACACAGTTATTTGGTTTGTTAAAAGGAACCAGCCATTTTTTCCTTCAACTTTTGATGCCCAATAATATCTACAACCTCTTTTTTGACTTGTTTCTATTTCCTTTTCTTTTTTCTTTTTCTTTTTTGAAGGAAAGGATTCTTCTCTCTTTCATTTTTTTTTTTTTGTGTTTTGTTTTCTGTGATATATTAAAATTAAAACAATGTGGCGGGACCCTGGAATTCCAGCTGATTCTTATTATGAGGTGCGCCCTGAATGCGCTGCTAGTGTTCCAGACAGCAAATTCAGAATCAAGGTTCGCTACTTAATTTCTTTACATATGTGCATGCATGTATGTATGTATAATATTGATCTTGGTGAGTGTGTTTGCATGAACATCTTCTTCTTTTCCTTTTTTTTTTTGTTTGAAGGAAAAAAAATGTAATATATCTGATCGAATCTTGGTACGTGGTATATGTTTAGAATGGAAAAACGTTAAGCGCCCGGAAATGGAAGGCTGCTTTCACTCCACAGGGTTGCCTTGATATAAGCAAAATACTAGGTCGAATCCAACGTGGGGTACGTACGTCTTCTTTCACATTTTCATATTACATCTCGTGTGAGAAACGAAGCTAATTTGGCGATTCTTGTTGTCAAAAAAAATAGGGGGTCCACCCGTCGATCAGAGGGGAAGTCTGGGAGTTTTTATTGGGTTGTTTTGATCCCCAGAGCGGTTATGAAGAGAGTCAGCAAACACGTGAGACTAGAAGGTTGTTCAATTTTCTTACAATACATTATGAATAATTTAGTTGCAACTTGCATGCATGGATATTCAAGTATTGTTTTACCATTTCAGAGTGAAGTATGAAATCTTGAAAGAAGTGTGTAAGAAAATGTTTCCCCTCATTGGAAGTGGAAAGTATATCACTGCACCAGTGATAACAGAAACCGGTGAACCAACTCAAGATCCCATAGCAATTCAGCAAATTTATGGTAACTATATATGAAATCTACCTACCTCCTTATTTGATGCCTCATTATGTTACTTAGTTGCTTATGCTTTAATTTCAAGTTTTTTTTTTTTATCTTGCAATGATATAGGTGATTCGCCTCCTGATTTTGCAAAACAAATGCAAGAAGATGGTCCTATGGACAAGAGAGAAATCAATTGGAAACTTACACTACATCAAATAGGTTGGTCTCTAATTAAATTCACATCAAATAGCAATTTCTATAGCCTTTTTTCCTCATTTCATCTCATTGCAGCTGTGTAATCTATGGCAGGTCTTGATGTGGTTCGTACTGACCGGACACTGATGTTTTATGAGAAGCAGGAAAATCTATCAAAACTTTGGGATATCCTATCTGTCTACGCGTGGTTTGATGCAGATGTCGGATATTGCCAAGGTGCTGCTCTACCTTCTCCTTTTGTTCTTTCATCTTCTTCAGCTTCGTGTAGGAACCATGCTATCTCAGCTTAACAGAGAGCTGAATTGCATTTTGAAGTTTTACATGCATGCTGAGCAGGTATGAGTGACCTCTGCTCTCCCATGATTATGCTCCTCGATGATGAAGCCGATGCATTCTGGTGCTTTGAACGTTTGATGAGGAAAATGGTACCATATTTCACCTTTTTGCTTTACCAAACTGTGTAAAAACTTCCAGAAATTCAATGTTTTTTTTTATCATCTCACTTGTGTTTTGCACTGCAACTTACTATTGCTTAGTTGCAGTGTTTCATAAGCTGCTTACGATATTTGTGTTTGATTACAATTCCTCTAAAGCGAGGAAATTTCAGATGCACTGAGAGGTCGGTAGGCGTGGAGTCGCAGCTGTGTAATCTTGCTACAGTTATACAAGTTATTGATCCTAAACTTCATCAGCACTTAGGTATATTATATATCTAGTCTCTACAATTGTTTTCCACATTGCTCATCTTTATTTCAAATATATACTGTTGTATATATCTAATCAAATAGGTTAACTGTTGATTATAGGCTCTAGGAAAGATCAATACAATAGTTTCATTGCTGTTTGTTTCATCATATCACAAACAATGAAAACATGTTGTCTTTTCTTTCTTGAGAACAGAAACACTGGGTGGGGGTGATTATCTGTTTGCTGTCCGAATGCTTATGGTTTTGTTTCGTCGAGAATTCTCATTTGGTGATTCATTATACCTTTGGGAGGTAAGTTTCAGTTTTCACTTCCCACACACAACTCACAAGTTGTTTTTTCCTCCTTAAGTATGTTAATGTGTTGGTGTGTTGATTGGTGAGTCCAACAGATGATGTGGGGTCTAGAGTATGATCCCGATCTCTTCGCCACATACGAGGACTGTGAAATAGGCAATGAAAGATCAGATGGAACCAAAGGAAAGGCCAAGTCCAAGAGGCAGTGTGGGAAATTTGAGAGAGAGAACCTGAGAAATGGAGCAGCAGCACCTCTTCCTATCTCGGTTTTCCTCGTAGCCAGTGTGCTCAAGGATAAGAGCAGTAAGTTGCAGTCGGAAGCTCGCGGTTTAGATGATGTTGTCAAGGTTAGCTCGATCACACTATCAAACAAACTCAAACACATAAGTTCATCATACCAATGCCCGAGTTTTTCGTGCTCGATTCTCAGATACTAAACGACATCACTGGCAACATCGATGCTAAGAAGGCGTGTGCAGGCGCCATGAAACTTCACAAGAAGTATCTGAAAAAGGTACATTACCATTCTGCTTGTTATCATACACTTATGTCCTGCACTTTATGTCTCGTTTGCTTAGTTTGGTACGGTTTGTTCTGATTTTAGGCAAAAAACGGATGACAGACGACGAAAATTCAGCATATGTGATCATGTTCTGGGTTTAGCAAGGAACAACTTATTATGACATGACAATTGAACTACTCTGGAGGAGCAGACATGCCTGATACAATTGTTTGTAAATTTATGTATACTAGCACCAACACTATATATTGTGTAGGTGATCCCCTAATCTGTATCAAAGTATTGATTATACAAGATCTAATACATACATATATACCCGTATAATATAAGAAAACAAATCTTGGCAAATTAAATCTTGTCAACTAGATATCTACAGAACTCCTAAGACGTAGTTTGAAGCAATTCAAAAGTTTCCTCATTGTTTATTATATACCAGTATTATGAATTTCATAACATTTACAAAACCGACTAAAATTCAGGACAAATATATATTTGGCCTTTATTATCAGGCACGTACAACACAGCTGGTTTCAGAAGAAAACAAGCTGTTCATCTAATACGATAAGCCGATAACTAACGCAAGTTTCACTGATGACCAATCCACATATCCAATATCCAATTGCATAGCACAGTCGGCTCGCCATAGCCTCAGTTTATCCACACACCACGCACAGGACTAAATCTAAACACGAGAAATTTCGAAATACACCATACCATGAAATTCAAATCAATAGAGACGAGGAGAAATGAATAATATAGGCACCACATTCAAATACAAAATGTCGCTATTATTTGGATCCATTTAACACTTGGAAAAGTTGGTTCAACATCCCACATGACACTAGCAGCAAAACAAAGAGATACGGGAGGACTGTAGGTATTAGAACTTAAGCATACAACAAACTTCACTTTATAATAACTTCATATATCTCATAGATCATACAGATAAAAGGTTGATACGAATAGGATGCTGCACTTCAGAAACCATGAATCTTGATATGCTCCTTCTTCACAATTCCAGCCTGCATTTGGAACAAGGACTGCATAAATAGATATCCAAGCATACAAAAGTTCAAAAGTATAAAACACAACATCCTATTAAATGCTCACATATTCACAACGATTTAGTTTTAATTTTCATTTCATTAAGGAGCACTGTAATTTTTAACACTAGTTCATTTCATTTAGTTCACCATCTCCCTTTTCTCTCATGGCTTTCAGTTTGACAAATTCACTTTCCACATATTTTCACATCATATCTCATAACCATAAGAGCAATGAGATTGTTACCTGAATAAGAAAAGTTGAAACGTTCTTCCGCTGATCGCCTTGGAGTTGAATAACCTTTTTAAAAAATAATAATATAAAGATTAATTTCCACAAAAAATGAGATGTGTACAAGGTGAGGAGGAAATATTAACACAAACCTGGCCTAGTTCTGGATCCTGGACAACAGTTCCATTGCAGCAAAACTCTTTCTTAAGATCCTTCAAGATTTTGTTATAGCTGAACTCTTTGTTCAATCCCTGAACGGTAGTCAGGCTTTTCCGACCATTACGCTGCTGTGTCCGAATGTGTACGTAGTCCTTTGACCCAGCACCAGAGTTCTCAGCATTTGCATCAGCAAAAGCATCTGAGTTTGCAAAAACCAAGTCAGTCAATGAAATGCATTCCAATCTCTTTGCCTTGGATAGAGCATACAAGGTATGCCAATTTTTAGTCTCATCTGTTGAGTAGTAAACTTTTCTAAATGTTCATTCATTATATATTCCACTTCTCCACATATGAACTAAAGAAAGAATTGCTCAAAGAAACAAAAAAATAATTAAAACATATGCGTACCAAAAGTAGTGGGAATCTGGATATCAAGCTCAGACATGAAAGTTGGTTGATGCAGCAAACGTGACTAAGGTAACAAGATTTCCTGTAACTGGATTTGAATGCTCAGACCTGAGACGGTAAAGCAAAAACTAATTATTAACTGTACAAGCAAATCAAATCAAGGTATATTATGTTTGTTTTGATTTTCACAAAACCACAAAGTCAAAGACACTGAATCGTTAAGGCCTTGTTTACTTTGATGGATAAGGGTGGATTAATAAGTTATCCTATGTTTACTTTGCATGAAATTAAAATGGTGGATAACTCAAGACCCGTGATAAATGAGCTTTGTGTGCCTATTTGTGGGATATGTATCCCACCTAAAGAGGTGGGATATGATTTATCCATCCTCTCATCCTTTAAACTATCCATCCACTTAATTGTAAATCCTTGAAGTAAACAAGCCCTAAGAGTATTAACAGTAGAAGAAATGAACATCTATCCACTTAATTGTAAATCCTTGAAGTAAACAAGCCCTAACAGTATTAACAGTAGAAGGAATGTTCATTTCTTCTTCAGATGTTTATAAGACATATCAGTCTCACTCATATCTGCTTTAAAACGTATAGTAGAGACAAACAACAAGAGCGTGCAACAATAGACCATTCAAGAACTATACTTTGAACAGCATCGACCTGCTGGAAACCAGAGAAAGAGAAAGCAACCCCAAGTCACAGAACCATTGTGTAACACTATTAAACCTCAAAGTTGCAGCAAAAGTTCAAAATTAAATCAATAAAAACATCAACCTCTACTGATATTACATATAAGCCATTGACACATGAACCCGAAAAAAACACAGGAAGGAAATACTAAAATACCCACACAGATCATAAAGCATTAACCTTCAGCTATTACTCAAACAAACTATTTTCCATGAGCAGGGCAAGAATTCAACAGGTACAAGACGCTAGCAACAAGATCGATCTTTAGACTATCGATCGTTAACCCTAAACACCAATTCCAGGAAAAGCGTAAATCTGACATGCATAAATCATATAAAATTCTTTATAAAATTAAAGAAAAATAAAACCCTAAATCCTATCGGAATAAATTGAGAACGCAGCAGCAACATGTTCGATCAACAAACAATCCACTGAAAAATTATGCGTCTACTGTAGCATACATACCAACAATTGATACTCAATACGAGAAGAAAAGGAAAAGGGGCGAAAAAAATTGCATAAATTGAAAAAATAAATAATTAAAAAAAAAAAACAACATCTTCAGACTCATATGAGAATTAGCAACAACAGATACAAAAATAATACTGGATTGAATGATTAATCGGTGGAGGAGAAGCATACCTGATCCGATTGAAAAGAGAGAGAAGAAAAAGGGCCAACTTGATAAGTATGAAGAGGGAATCGAATCGGTGAAGAACGCAGAAAGAGTGATAGAGGTTTTATAGACACGACTCCTCCAGAAGTCGTGCTCCGTCCCACCTCTACGGAGTAAAAGTGTCATAATTGTTTAGCAACTTCAAATCAATTCATTACTTTCTTTACTAAATAAATAAATAAAATCATAATTACCTTTTAAAACTCCCAATTATATTTAGGTTTATTATTAATCTTTAGTATTTAATTGATACTTTTTGATAGGATGAATCATAAATAACAAGTGTAAACTTTTAACTAAAGTACAAAAATTGAAATCGAACAAAAAAATTGAAGGAAAAACTAAATATTTGACGTGCAATAAGGAATGCAACATGAAAATGCAATAAATGATTTCACTTTCCTCGCCTATCGTGCATCCGCCATTATTTGGGTGTAATGAGTAATACATAAGATAATTATAATAATCACTAGATTAAATCGTCCATCGTCATATTAATAATGTCAAAATGTTTTGCTAAGTATAGATTATCTTGTATAAAACTGGTCAAGGATTGAGATTGAGCCACAACGTAATGATCAATTTGAAGTTACAACGTCTACTTCTGAGGAGCCTTCAAGCAAACTATAGCCTTTTAGCTTTTAGTCATCCATAACTCAGTTTGAATTCTGAGACTGTTGTTATTATTTTTGTAGAGTTCAGTAAGAGACAATTTGTACAATCTTGGGAGATTTAAAATACCCAGCCCTAGCTGTAATATCACATATCATTTCAGAGAAAAATTATGAGTTGAGAGAGATTTGCATACTTGAAATATAGTTAAATCTACAACAATAGCAGTCAAATCTGAAAGACGCAAGTTGTAATTCTACAACAACATAGTGATTACCTTCCATTTTTGGAAGAGAAAGGACGTGGAATCAATTTAAGACTCGAACATCTTTTCACATAAGATATAAAAATACACCTTACAACAAGTATCATGTACAAACTCACTTTCACCCATCCAAACACACACTTCGAATTTATTTTATGTATATCATTCACCCAAATGTCACTTTAGAAAAATAAATATACGATTTCATTGTTCTACGGGGTAGAAACACTATATATGAAAAGTGGAAACAGTGCCCAAAATTACCCAATTCCCATCAGATCATTACAATTTTCAACCCATATATAAAAAATACAAAGCACGCGGATCATGACAATTTTATTATAAAGTGTACAAATTGGGACGGTAACATTTAAAAGGTTCGGTTCCATCAAGGGTGCATTTGTTTTCATGAGGTTGTGTGGGAAAAAGTTCCAACATTATAGATGATGATTATTTAATTATATGCAATTGAGAGAGAGAGAGCGTTAAAGCTTTTTTATCTTAATTAACTTATAATAATTCTCTAAATTATAATTAATATTTAAAATTAAATACTTATATAAATAATCTCAAAGCATATAATCTGAGTGAATATCCTTTTATCTTACTTTTTTTAACTGTGGAAATTGAGACACAAGCTTCACAATTTGAATGCCCTGAGAGAACCTTTTTATTTTACATTAGTAAAGGAGCAGACTAACTGGATTGAATAGGATTTCTAGGTTCTCTTCCTAGGATAAACTCAGGCATGTTCTATGAAAATTATAAAATGATTTATAATATATTCACGTAAACAATAAGAAAAGGCAAGGGCGTCTTATTAAAATTAAATAGGAAATTGTTTAGGACTTCAAATGTAACATGATATAAAAGAAATAATAATAAAATAATATAATATATTAAAGTCATGAACAAATTGTTGGGTTAATTTCTCCGAGGGTTACTAAACTACATACATTATTTGTATATATATAAAAAAGAAACAAGAAGAATACTAAACTACAATTTGTTGCAAAATGAGCACCTCACTTTATTTATTTATTTATTATTTATTTTCAAATAGGGCAGCTATCTCTGTTTTACACTTACAAATGTTTCCTAAATAATAAGTAATAATATTTGCATAGTTTTCATTTTGTTGACAAATTACTTCAATTAAATACATATATATAGTTAAAAAATGACAAATATATAACAAATTTTAATAATATTACTTGCAAGTTCTTTTTAGCATTTAAATGTCCCAAATTTAATTTCTTGAAATATAGTGAATAAAAATATAATATTTTATTTTATTTTTTAATTAATAAAAAAGGTTACTATGCTAAAAAAAATTGAACCTTTTTTAGTCAATTCACTCCTTTTCATTCATTATACTCAAATACTTTTAGAATCTTTTCAGATATATATATTTTTTAATTTATCTCAGAAAAATCATAGCATTTTTTTTTACAGCTCTAGATATTACAGGACCCCGATTCGAAAACATAAGTGAAAATCATTTTCTTTAAAATAAATAAATAAAATTAAAAAATCAGTTATAAAGAGTTAAAAAATAATTAAAATTTATTTTTTTTAAATAAATTGTTGTTTGACTATTTTAACATTAGAAATTATTTTTAAAATTTGTGTAATTCTATTTTATTTTATATATTTTTGAAAACAAAAGTCAAAAAATGACTTTTATTTAATTGATTTTTTATATTTTATTTAATTACTATTTGATTTTTTATAATTAATTTTTTTTTTAATTTTAAAAATTCTAACAATAGTTGTTTCTTAATCAAATTTTATTTAATTGATTTTTTTTAAATTCAGGAATTATATTATCAATTTGGTGAAAATCAAGTCCCTTCACTCCTTCCTTTAACTCAAACTCTAACACAAGAACTTGATTTAACTAAACTGATAGTATAAATACCTCATTTTAGTCAACTAAAATAGAGGAACATAATCATAAAAAAATTATAATTAAGTACAAAGACCAAACACAGTGTTTTGCCTCTATAAAATATGCAAAAAATTAACTTGCATCAAATATATTGTTAAAGTGTTTTTAAAATGGATGCATATTGTCATTTGTAATGGTAAAAAAGAGACAAGTGTCATATTTGATTGAAAATAAAAATTTATTATTCATGTTGCAACAAATTATAGTTTAACACTCTTTTTAATAAAAACATTATATTTAATTTGGCCATGTTGGGGAAGGTTGGTTGCGTCCTTTTGCTGACCCAAATATTCTTTTAAATCGTATTATCAAAGCAAAATATTATTCTTGAGGGAGGGTTATCAGTGCTTCACAAGATTTGGTCAGAGGAAGGATTCATTCACTGAAAAATTGGAGATAGACATTATATTGAATTATGGATGTTTGGCGGGATTTGTTCGAACATGGTTACAGGGTAAGAGGACTTGAAGGTTTTGTTGGAAAATATGAAATTGTGCGAGGGATTTTTGTCTAAATCTTTCTATAATCTAGAGATCGAAGGTTTGCACTAATTGCAACCTTTCACTTTTTAGAGGTTAGACCATGGAAACTGATAGTGAAGCATGTGAAAAGTCTTACTTTGGAAGCTATAAAAGGTGGCCTCAACTTTATTTGTAAGACCCACCAAAAAGTATTCTTTTCTATTCTCTCTAGTTTCTTGTTCTTTCTAGTTCAAGTTCTAGTTCCTTAAATTATAGCTTTCTTTGATCAAGTTCGAGCATAATGTTCAGTTCGCCGGAGGAAGTTCCGGTGTATCCTGTGAATCGAACGTGCATACGAGACGAATTTTATTTAAGAAAACTGTGTTCTCAGTTCTCAAAGCTATCGGGTTTTCTCTATTCCTATACTATATTTCAAATTATTGTTATTTTAATCTTCAAGTGCTATTATTGTTACATTGTTATATTATTTTGTTCATTTAGAATCAACAGGTGTCAAATCTTCTAATTAATATGGGATTAAGATTTTAGGATCGTGATTTATTCAAGGCATTTTTCAACAACACGAAGCTCAGGAAGTGTTGTCAATTCAGACTACTCCAATTCTATCTAGTGATTATTTGATTTGACACTTTACAAAAAATGGAGTATATTAGATTAAATCAGCTTATTTACTTGTTTGTAAGCTCACGATTAATGTGCTTAAGATATTGACAGTAATTGGAAGCTTGACATTTCTTGGAAGGTGAATTTTTTTTATGTGGCGTTTGGCTCAAGTGTGTCTTCTAAATAAAGTTAATCTTTTGAGGTATGGAGTGGAAGTTTGGGGAGAGTGTGATTTTTGCAATACAGGATATGAAACATATTGGTACTCTTCTGTTGATTATCTATTTTCTGCTTCTTGTTGGAGAGAAGCGGGTCCGTCTCTAATTGTTCAAGGACAACCTCTTACAGATTCTTTTCATGATTTTATATTTTTTATGTTAGGCTAGGTGATAAAAATATTTGTCGGAATGTTGTTATGTATAAACATTGGCAAACCCATGAATTTTGTCGAGGGATCCAACTAAAATACAGTGTAAAAATATAAATGATGAGCTTTGTCAATATTATTTTAGGTCCACATATGGGTATAATCTTATGAAATAATAATTTTGATAAAGTTGTCATCCATATTTTTTTTAGATACATATAATGATAAAAATCGATAATTTAAATATAATAAGTTGTTGTCCCGGAAACTCTGGAACAATTCGAATAGAACAAGATCAAAGGAAATTGTTGCGAGGTGGTGTAAATTCCACAACCTTAAAAATGATTGCGGCTAGCCTGAGGTGTAAAGCCTTATTGCCGGTTGTTTCCAAGATTTACACAACGCTTGAATTGGCGTGCACACTCACGGCAATCGAACTAGAGAATCTCAATCAATTAATCGGAATAAAAAAAATAGAAGATAGTAAAAACGAAGAGTTTTATTTCTGTATCATCTTATTTGTGCAGAGTGGGAAAAATATTAGACTAGAGAAGAACTATTCTATTTTCCCACTAACCCCACCACTCTCAAGATTTAATCATCTATTAAGTAGGGCAAATAAAAAGCATCCCATGAATCGGGCTAGAGGACAACGAGTGTGTGGGCTTCACCCTCGAAAGCCCAACCATAAAATCAACAAAGTTGCTACAAATTCCAACAATCCCCCACAAATGGTATGCAACGAGATAGATGAAGTGTATCTGAGCAAGAGAAGGATAAATGCATAAGTATCAATAATCTTTCAATTTTGGATTGATACTCATTGAAATGAAAGATAACACATGAATCCAAAAAGTGGGTCAAACACTTGCACTTAAAGGATTCAAGTGAAAGCCCTCACAACACGCATCAACCCTTTAAATCGAGTAAACTCCGTGATAACAAACATTGGCTACCAAAACCTTAGATTCTCATGAGTGCTTTAGAAAATACTATGTCTTTCATAGACGATGGCCAATTCTTCACACTCACTTAGGTGATTTCATATTTGCATGTCTCAATAGCAGAAACAACAGCAACATTAAAGTGCATCTCAATAGCACATACAGTGAAACATTAACAGTCATTTGCTCATCCTCACAAACAAAATAACACAACCATCATGTTCGTCTCAACAGGACTACCCAACACAAGGGTTATGGCTTGCTTCAAATATCATAATCCATCACGTCCATTACAATAGGACCACCCAAATTAAGGACTATAGAAATTCAGAGTCGTAAATCCATCAAGTCCGTCTCAATAGGACCACCTAAGTTAAGGGCTATAAAAAATACACAACGAAATAGTGCACCATCAAGTCCATCTCAAAAAGACTACCCATAAGCAGAGGCTATGGTTAGTTCATTAACATATAAGAATTATTCACATATAACATATCAACATGAGAAATAATATAGCCCCATATGCATTCTTAAAGAATCCATATGTTCAGACAAACTTCTCACTTCGTGAGACCAATCTCCACCAATGACATGTCACCTTAAAAATAATTGTGGCTAGCCTGAGATGTAAATTCTTATTGTCGGTCGTTTCCAAGGTTCACACACTGCTCGAATTGACGTGCACACTCACGACAATCGAACTAGAGAATCTCAATCAATTGCTTAGAATAAAAAATAGAAAAGAGTAAGAGTGGAGAGTTTTATTTAATTTTGTCATCTTATATGTGCAGAGTGGGAAAAATATTAGACTGAAGAAGAACCGTTCTATTTTTCCACTAACCCCAACACTCTCTAGATTTAATCATCTATTAAGTAAGACAAGTAAAAAGCACCCCACTAATCGGGCCATGGAACGAGTATGTGTTGTCTTCACCCTCAAAAGCCCAACCACAAAAGCCACAAAGTTGCTACCATTTCCAAAATAAGCTTCATAAATTTAGAACTTGAAATATAAATTATCAATTATATTGCAACATTACTTGTATTCTTCATATTTTAAAACCATGATGTAATAGTTGTATTGTTAATATATACTTATCATTTTTTCTTCCTTGACATAATTATATATTAAAATATGCACAAAAAAATCTAAAATTAGACTGAATAAATACAAATTTAACATTAGAATGAGTGCATTTTAGCAAAGATTTGACTGGAAAATGAAATAGAGGTAGTTTTTAAAATAATAATAATAATAATAATTAAAATAATACTAAAAAAATTCAAAAGGTCCCAATTCCCCCCTTAGCCGTAGTGTAGGTTCGCCTTTGTATGTGGTAACTCTATAAAGGAAGAAACTCAATGATCTAGACAATGAGACATCACCCTCCTAACCGAGTTATTAGGTTCGTCTTTTTTTTTTAGTTTTTCATGTTTCTTTTTTTATATGAATTTTACAAATGATTAACGAATTTTGAGATTTTATGCGATTTTTTGTCTTGTTAACATTTATGAATTTTCACCAATAATTAGTAGTTTGTATATTTTACGTAAAAAAATCTATAATATTAGTGATAGTTTTTCAAATCATTATATAATTTTATGAATCATTAATAATGTTGGTCCCGGGGCGAGTCAGAATCAGTTTAGAGGGGGTGAATAAATTGATCCAAATTTCAAACAGAATCTGCGGAATAGACTGGGCCCTTGACTCGCAGAGTTATCTGTGATTTTAGGAGATTGGTTGAGATGATCAGCTAGCTCGGAGTGCTGTGTATGTGCTTGAGGTGTGCAGTTAAAACATGTAACTGAAAACTAAAAACAGAGCACACAGACAATTTATAGAGGTTCGATGCTCAACTTCTACATCCTCTCTTCCTTTCGCAGAAGGGCAATTCACTATGCAAGTGTAAAGTTCCTTTATTACAGTTACACAGTGAAGACAGGTGTTGGACCTGGCTGTTGGTGACTTTATGAGTCATGGATTCCTTTCCAACTGTTGTTTTCCTGGAAGCGGCGATCTAACGAAAGCAGCCTCCTCAGCCGGTAGGGGCGACAGTCTCACACTTACGATTTCCAACTGCTTGCTGGAGAGATAAGGTGCTATTGGTCATCTTTTCAATGTTTTAGATCTCTTTCGATCTTCAAGAATATAGTCTTGAAACTGGTATCAACTGGTGTGCTCTTTTGCGCGTCTTTGGCTTGAGCTGGGTAGTTGATCGGTGTAGAACAGAACTGAGAGAGTGGCTCTGGCTGGATTTCTTCAATAGCTAGCTTGATGAGCAGTTTGCTCCTTCTCTTCAGTTGGGACCTTTTCTTTGGTGAATTTAAGCTTGAGGCTGTAGAGCTTTGGCGAACGTCTTCACGGAAAGTCTTTAGACAACAATTCTAGCAAAAAAGTCACGGTCATCTTCTGGGTTACTCATCTTTTATAGATGAGGCTGGTGACCATTATTGATCAATGGGTGATCATAAATGATAAAGCCGTTGAGGGGCTTTTTAATTTAAAGAGCCGTTGGGTAGCTTTTGTTTTTCTGACATGCTTTTGTTCCAAGATCTCGGTTGCATTAACTTCAAGATCTTCATGTTGGATTTTCTAAAATTTGAATTTCAGTTACGACTTCTGTCTTGATCTTCAGTTCTGGACTTTGGTTGGCAGTTTGAATCTTCAGTTCTTCAACTGTCAGTTTTGCACAACGTTGGCAGTTTTGCAAGCTCCAGTTTAGATCGTCTTTAGCTAGCAGTTCTGGACTCTGGCTTGATGCTTTCTGAGCTCCAATTTGATTTGCTTTAGCTGACAGTTTTGAATCAGTGTTCTTCAGTTGGCATTTTGGACTGGTGTTCCTTTAGCTGGAACTTCTTTGAACTGGTCTTTAGTTCGGATGTTGGCGCTTCTTCAGTTGATGTTCTGAACTGGTGCGTCTTTAGCTGGTATCCTTTGAACTGGCACTTCTTCAGCTGGAACTTTTCTTGAGCTGGTACTTCTTCAGCTCGCACCTTGGACTAGTACACTCTTTAGCTGGCATTTTTCTTTAGTTGGAATCCTCTTGAGCCGGCATATCCTTCAGCTCGTACCTTGAACTGGTGTATTTTTCAGCTGGTATTCTTCTTTAGCTGGAATCCTCTTTGAGCTGGCATATCCTTCAGCTCGGACTGGTGTGTGTTCTTCAGCTGGCATTCTTCTTCAGCTCGAAACGGTCCTCTCTTCAGCTGAAATTAGACACTTCTGAACTGGTACCTTGAAACTTTCTTCAGCTGGAAATCTTCTTCAGCTGGAATTTGGCACTTCTGAGTTGGTGCCTTGAACTGGTATCTTCTTCAGTTCATAACTGTAGACTGATGGCAGTTGGTACTGATAAGTCCATTTATTTCGTGTTTTTATGGGCATTTTATTCGATATAAATGTCCTTTTTAGTCTATTTTGAGTCGAAAAGAACCAAGTTGAGGTCAAAGGGTATTACAGAGGTCGAGTCTGGCGAAAGGGGCATTTTATGCCAAATTATTCATGTTTATCTCATCGCCATAAATCATATTCGGAGGCACTGGGGACTTCTTCAGCATTCATCATACATTCGGGAAGCAGAATGGGCATATCAGAAAGGGATGAAGCTGACCAGATGATGTCGTGCCCACTTTGCTCGCACAGACTCAACCACAGGCCAGAATGGGCACATGCGTGAATTTCGGGATTCAGTTGAAGGAAAGATGCGTGAATAATAGTTGCATATCCGAATAAGAGTTGGTGATAAGCTGGACTCCTAAGAGGCGTGGCAACTAAGAGATAGATGAGATAAGGACTGCTGGAGGCTTGGAGATGAAGTGATAAAGCCAATCCCTAAAAAATAGGGATTTGGTCAACAAACTGGATAAGGCTTATCCAGACAGATCAGGATGGGGCACGCCGGATCCGGAAGCCAGTGAAGACCCCAGTTTGTTGGGGAAACTTAAACTCGAAAATGTAACTATTTAAGCTAGTTTTATTTTCTGGAAATAGAGCTTCGAAAAGTCAGAAACATTGCTACAATTTTACTTTTCTGTATTTCATCCACGTGAGTGTGTGTCTGAAGTGCCCAATGTGGCTGATCACTCGTTAGGTAAAGAGGGCACGCCACTATTAATTGAATTGGCGAATCGTGACTGTGTGTTGATTCATATAGTAATAAGGGAATCGATGGGTTGTTGTGGGCACAAGAGGAATCAGTTGAACACAACAGATCTGGGTCCGTCTAGAGGCACACTGCTGCTTGTTTGCTTACATCTCTTAGAGGAATCGGGGGGTGGGTAACTGGTTAGGGGTTTAATAGAAGAGGAATCACTTTTAAACCTAAAATGAAAGGATGGATGAGGAGACCGTGAGAGGAATCCGATCACCATAACTAGATGACCTATCATGTATGAAAATCGGTGTGCCCATGATCGAGCAGTTTTACACTTAAACCAAATTCAAGTTCAAATGCCAGAACCTTTTGTTATTTGATATTTCCTTTAGTTTTCTTTTGCAGATTTACTTTTAGTACAGTGACAACACAAAACCCCCCCTTTTTGATTGGTGACTCGAAGGTGGAATCACATCAGCTCTCTGTGGGATCGACCCGTACTCGTAAGCTAGCTACGCTCGCTGTGGGCAAAGGAGCATACAAATTCATTTTGAGCGTGAAACGACCGCGCGTCAGTACTTTAAACTTTTATGGTACCTGCATCTTTCAGTTTTTCTTGACTTGCTAACTGATCTAGCAAACAAGCTACAGTTTTTTCTTTTTCCACGGCTCTTGGGCTGGATATTTCTTCTTCTTTTTCTCTCTCTTTTCTTTTCTTTTTCTCTTTTCTTTTCTTTCTCTCTTGGATTGATCATTTTCAGGCTTTGATAGCTCAATTTTTTGTTTTGATCATTGACGCGCGGTCGTTTCGCGCTCAAAAAATAATTTATAACTCCTGTACCCACAGCGAGCGTAGCCAGCTAATGAGTACGAGTCGATCCCACAGAGAGCTGTTGTGATTCCACCTTCAAGTAACCAATCATAAAAGGGATTTTGGTTTGTTGTCACTACTGGAAATTAAATCTGCAAAAGAAAGTAAAGAAAATATCAAACAACAAAGGTTTTGGCGTTTGAACTTGAATTTGGTCTAAATATATATCAACTCGATCATGGGCACACCGATTTTCATGCATGATAAATCATCTAGTTATGGAGACTGGATTCTTCTCTGTGTCTCCTCATTCATCTTTTCATTATAGACTTAAAAGCAATTCCTCGTCAATTAAATCCCTAATCAGTCACCCACCCCTCGGTTTCTCAAAGAGATGTAAGTGAACAAACAGCAATGTGCCCTAGACGAACCCAGATTTGTTGTGTTTACCGATTCCTCGTGTGCCCACAACAACCCCTTGATTCTCTTATTACTATATGAACTAACACACAGTCACGATTCGCCAATTCAATTAATAGTGGTGTGCCCTCTTTACCTAACGAGTGATCAGCCACATTGGGCATTTCAGACACACACTCACGTGGAACAAGGCACAAGAATCAACAGAAACCTATCATGCATTACTATGTCCATTTTGGCCTCACGAGTCCAGATTTATATTCAAACCATTTTCGTTGTTCAAACACCAAAATTAAGAGTCTAGCCAAGCATGCTAGACATAATTAAAATTGCAGAAATAAAAGACATAATTATAAAGAGAACTTACTGAATTTAATATGCAAAAATACTTAACATAACCGTTGAGTTTAATACTATAATCCTAAATCCAAGGGCTTAAGACCTATTGGAAGTATTTCTTGCTGCAAAGCAGCGTATGAAAATGAAAGTGCAAGAAAGTAAAATTGTAGCAATGTTTCTGACTGCCAAAAGCTTCTGTTTCCAGAATTTAAAGAAACTTAAATAGTTACATTTCCGAATCAGAGATCCCCCAACAAGTTGGGGTCTTCACTGGATTTCTGGAACTGCCGTGCCCTCTCTGATTAGACTGGATAAGCATAAGTTGACTAGATCCCTATTTTTTAGGGATTGGGCTTATCTCTTCTTTGCAACGCCTCTGAAAGTCCAGTCCACCTCCAACTCTTCTTCGGATAATGCAGCTATCTTTCTCGTCTCTCTCTTCAAACTAAATCCGGGTTTCTCGCAATCGCTCTAGCCCAGCCCATTGTTGTCAAGTCTGCACGAGTAAAGTGGGCACGACATCTTACAGTCAGCCTCATCCATCTCTGATATGTCCATTCCGCCACCTGAATATAGGATGAGTGCTGAAAGAAGTCCCATGTGCCTCTGACTGAATCTTTAGCTTGTATTTTGCTTGAATAACTGGGCATAAAATGCCTCTTTCACCAGACTTGACCTCCGCAATGCCCTATGACCTCATCCTAATTCTTTTTGACTCAAAACACACTAAAAAGGACATTTATAACGAACAAAATGCCCATAAAAACACGAAATAAATGGACTTATCAATCATCCTTAGTTTTATGCTTGATTTCTTTTCAATTTTTCAAGGCTCTTTGCGTATTTTGACATATTTTGACATCTCATCAAAACCCCAGTCAGGAAAACTCTTGATAGTTTTTCCTAACAAATAAATTATTGACGAGGTTACAACAAAATCATAAATTTATCAAATTTAAATATTTTATAATATTTTTCACCAAATATTTTTGAAGTTTTTCTTATATTTTTTCATATGAATTTTTACAAGTGGTTGATGACTTTTGAGTTATTAGTTATTTTATAAGGATATGAGAGATTTCATTTGTCCCTAACAAAAAAAAAATGTATAATTTTGTGAAAAATAAATAAAATTTATTTCTTGATAGTTGAGAATACTTAATATCATGGTAGAAAGGATCAACGATTGATCCTATATTTATGGGAATGAGGATTTCATCATGAATTATGGTTCCCAATATAAAATATATCAATCATGGGATTGAGAATGAACAATGATCTATTCTCATTTCATTATCGCATTCGCATATCAGTCATAACCACCCAATGTATAATTTAGTTGTTATTGTCTCGAGATAAATGTCCATTCCCATTCCATTCTCGAATACTAGTCATAAAGATGGCAAAAATGGCTCTGCCCGAAAAATCTGCTCGGGTTAGGCCATGATTTATAGGTCTGAAATAGTTTAGGGTTAGATCGGGTTGGCCGCATCACCATTTTTGACCCATGGGCTCGGGCCGAACTCGATCCAACATGACTCATTTGACAACTCTAACCACCCAACCAATGTATAATTTAGCCTCTATTGTCTCAATTAATTAATCTTGTTTGATTTTCCCATATATTATTTTATATAGCTCTCAAAATCTAGAAAACTTGTTTAAATAGTTTGATTTCTTAAATTAGATACAACAAATGAATTTGGTTTTTCAATTTTTGAGGGTATATGTTTATACAAAAATGAAGAGTTGTTATAAACTTCTCAAAATATGTATTACTTTTCTAAATAATTTGATTTTATTATTAATTGTGATAACTAAAATTGGTATCAGTAGTTGTATATGTAAGAGCATGTCCAAGGGAAACACTACAT
Source organism: Perilla frutescens (assembly GCA_026008535.1). Taxonomy (NCBI): domain Eukaryota; kingdom Viridiplantae; phylum Streptophyta; class Magnoliopsida; order Lamiales; family Lamiaceae; genus Perilla; species Perilla frutescens. The sequence goes on from BRKX01000019.1 coordinate 7,190,653, forward strand.
AGCCCTCTACCATAATTTTTGGAGAAAAAATATCTCCAACCCAATGCTAGACTCTACCTTAAAAATAGGGTAAATTTCATATTACTCCCCTATATTTTTCTGAAAAGTGATAAAACTTCACGTGTTTAATAAATAGTCTAAAAATTTCCATCTCTTATGTATAATCCATTAAAAAGTCTTCTTTTGGAAATAGTGAAGTACATTTGCCAAGAAAGAGTGTATGATTCTTTTTTTTTCTTATACATAAATATATTTTATATTATTTGAAAATTATAGTATTTGGTCAAACTACTATTTTACAATTTGTATTATTGTTTAAATATAATAAATGTGACGTCCCAAAATTTCATAAATAGAAAAAATCCGATTTATTCAATAAAAGAGGTTTAATACAGCGGAAGCACTATTTAAAATAAAATAATATTTAATTAGTCTTGACCATCACTCCGTCTCCACGTCATCGCCCGAGCTTCATAAACCTGAAAATATAAATAGCTTTAGGGTGAGTGCTATTAACTCAATGAGGTTACTGCATTTATCCAGATTATATACAATATGAACAATAAATACATAGTATATCACGTATCATTTTTCTACAGCCCGTAGGCCGAACATACAATCCGTAGGTTGAGTAACTTTTCCTGCAGCCCGTTGGCAGAACATACAACCCGTAGGTTGAGTAACTTTTCCTGCAGCTCGTCGGCCGAACATATAATTTTCCACATATAAACTGCATAAAATACACAATAAGGATAAATGAATATTTTGCATAATAATCCACGTTGGATTCCCCACCTTTACTTGAACTTTAAAACTTGATTGAAAATGAACTTAGTTAGATCCGTGCACGCCGCCTCAGATGAAAACTATAGTAGAGAAGAGAAAAATGTTTATGGTGTGATTAGAGAAGTGATTTGAGTGCACTATTTATACTAGTAGGCTAGGACATGAAAATGGAAACATTAAATCAAAGATCAATTTGGTAGTGATTAGAGAAAAGTCAATGGAGACAAATTGATGGATTGAAGATATCGATTATGTAAATTGATGTTTCCCTTTTACATAAATCATCACATGTTAAAAAAATCAAGTGGGCTAAAAGAAAAAAACATGAGCTTCAATAAAATTTGGGCTTTTCTAGAAATACTTTATTTGAGCTTAAAAAAATAAGAATCTTTAATAATTAACATATAAAAAAAAATAAATGATGCAATAATCTTTAAATATATATTACTAGTTATTTGGCGCGACTTATAGAAATGTAACATAATATTAAAATTTTATTTGAACAACCATTCTCAGAAAAATGGGTAACGACCAATTTAAAATGAACTGGGTCGTTACAATAAATATTTTAAAATAATAGTTTGACCAAATACTATAATTTTTAAATAATATAAAAAGTATTTATATTTAAAAATAGAACAAAACTTTGAAAATTATCAAAATAGCAAAAACGTAGTAGTATAATCAAATACTATAATTTTCAAATGATATAAAATATATTTATCTATAACAAAAATTGTAAAAAATAAATCATACTCTCTTTCTTAGCAAGTGTAATTCACTCTCTCGAAAATGGATCTTTTTAATGGATTATATACATGATAGAGGGGGATTTTTAGACTATTTATTAAACACTGGGAGTTTTTTTTTTATTTTTCGGAAAAACATAGAGAAGTAATATGAAATTTACCCCTTAAAAATAACATAAGATACATTACATTAAAATAAAATTATAATTTTCAAATAGGATTATAATTGAATGGTGCAGGTGTATAATAAATCTTAATGAACGATGTTAATTCAATTCTTTTGATAAATTGTGATTAAATGACACACAGATAAATAAAATTACAATGACCAATGGTGATTCAATTCTTATTAAACATATGGTGATACAAATTAATTTAAATTAAATTATAGCTCTCTATAATAATTTATATACAAATTAGTTTAAATAATATTAAACATTAAATGTAAATATATTTGAAAAATATATATGATACAAAATAATTTGATAAAAAAATCAACATTAGAAATTATAGAAATATAACATTCAATTGTAGAATGAATATAAAAAAACTTGATTGAAAATGAACTTAGTTAGATCCGTGCACGCCGCCTCAGATGAAAACTATAGTAGAGAAGAGAAAAATGTTTATGGTGTGATTAGAGAAGTGATTTGAGTGCACTATTTATACTAGTAGGCTAGGACATGAAAATGGAAACATTAAATCAAAGATCAATTTGGTAGTGATTAGAGAAAAGTCAATGGAGACAAATTGATGGATTGAAGATATCGATTATGTAAATTGATGTTTCCCTTTTACATAAATCATCACATGTTAAAAAAATCAAGTGGGCTAAAAGAAAAAAACATGAGCTTCAATAAAATTTGGGCTTTTCTAGAAATACTTTATTTGAGCTTAAAAAAATAAGAATCTTTAATAATTAACATATAAAAAAAAATAAATGATGCAATAATCTTTAAATATATATTACTAGTTATTTGGCGCGACTTATAGAAATGTAACATAATATTAAAATTTTATTTGAACAACCATTCTCAGAAAAATGGGTAACGACCAATTTAAAATGAACTGGGTCGTTACAATAAATATTTTAAAATAATAGTTTGACCAAATACTATAATTTTTAAATAATATAAAAAGTATTTATATTTAAAAATAGAACAAAACTTTGAAAATTATCAAAATAGCAAAAACGTAGTAGTATAATCAAATACTATAATTTTCAAATGATATAAAATATATTTATCTATAACAAAAATTGTAAAAAATAAATCATACTCTCTTTCTTAGCAAGTGTAATTCACTCTCTCGAAAATGGATCTTTTTAATGGATTATATACATGATAGAGGGGGATTTTTAGACTATTTATTAAACACTGGGAGTTTTTTTTTTATTTTTCGGAAAAACATAGAGAAGTAATATGAAATTTACCCCTTAAAAATAACATAAGATACATTACATTAAAATAAAATTATAATTTTCAAATAGGATTATAATTGAATGGTGCAGGTGTATAATAAATCTTAATGAACGATGTTAATTCAATTCTTTTGATAAATTGTGATTAAATGACACACAGATAAATAAAATTACAATGACCAATGGTGATTCAATTCTTATTAAACATATGGTGATACAAATTAATTTAAATTAAATTATAGCTCTCTATAATAATTTATATACAAATTAGTTTAAATAATATTAAACATTAAATGTAAATATATTTGAAAAATATATATGATACAAAATAATTTGATAAAAAAATCAACATTAGAAATTATAGAAATATAACATTCAATTGTAGAATGAATATAAAGTTGATGGTTAGAGATATATTTACTCCCACACCACATTTTCCTTTACAATAGTGTTAGAGAGACTTTACAATTGAGTCCACCATTGGAGATGCTCTAACTAAATAAACTTAATGAGGATGATAAAAAAAATCGATTATTATTTCCTTGAGAATGATATAATAGTGGAGTGGTGTAAGTTTGAGGTCAAATGTCTCAAATTCAAATTCTACCACCAACGTTAGTGGATGTGAGTCTATCACGCCTGAAAAATAATTTTCAGGTGTGATTTACCTCTCTTGAGGTGTGCCAATGTCCGAAAACTATTGATATCTATACTATCTATAAAAATAAAATAGTACACAATTTTGAAAATAAATTTTCAGTTCAAAAATGTCAAATCATAAAATAAAAAATGTACTTTTTAATTGATTAAAATATTAATTTGAACAAAATATAAAATATTATTTTTATACAGTTTAATTCAAAAGCTTAAATAGTTGGCACATGATCATTCCACATAAATCTTATTGCTAAAAAAATAAGATTGTATTACATACTACCACGGGTTGGTGTGGATGTTAAACTAATTATTTCTATAGAAATAAATATTGAATATGTCCCGGTGAAGATGACTTAATGGTGGAGTAAGGTTGCTTAGAGATACAGATTCGAATCTCCTCAATATTACTTATCGGGGGTGTGAATAAAAAAAAATATAAACATTGAATATAGATTCGGAAACACATACAATGATTGATTTTTCCTTGATTGATAATATAATAAGATGGGGTGGAGCGTATTTTATTTCCAACTTTCCCTGAATTCAACGGCCAAAAGAGTAATAAAAGCTATATTGGGTAGTGTTTTAAATAAACATAAGATTCCTCTAAAACAGTAGATTAATTAACATAAGATCTGACAATTTTGCAATTAATTTTGGACCGGTTCACCTAAAATTTGTTGGACATACGCAATTATATTTTCCATAGAGAGCCGTTGGAGAAATCCCAACGTTCTTTGCGCGCGTCGGATCACCTCTTGAATTAGCATAATTCATTTAACTTTCTTTCTAGTCCACCTTTATAATTTAGAGTAAATTTTACTCGCAAATGTTTACAATTTAATATCAATCTTACTCCTGTTTCATTTTTGTGTTAATAGGGGTAAATAGCCATTATCACTTAGTAAATAATGTAAATAGTCAGTTTTTTTAAAAAAATGATGTATTTAGCCTTTTAAGATGTAAATATACATCAATGCCCTTACTTCTATATAAATAATATTTAAATATAATGTATTTTTAACATTATTATTTCCTAAAATAAAAATATCCTAATATAATTAAAAATAAACTAGATTCATAATAATCTAATATATTTGAAAACAAATCAGATTCATAGTAATCTTTTATCACACCCGAAAACAAAGAACGCTGATTCACATTGATATTTTCTCACGCTCAAACTAAAAATATATCTCGCCAGTCGCCGCCATTGAAGTCGAGTATCAACACTGAAAAGTGAAAAAACTACAAGATTCAATAGTCACTGAACAATCATGGACGATGATTTCGAACAATCTCATCCTCATAACAAACAATTCCCTGAAGAGATAACAATTCGACATTTATCATAAACACGATGCACGAGTATATAGTTTGTTTTTCTCCTTTTGGAGTTGCATGTGATGCATGAAGACAATAGTTAGTTAATCTAGTCGTGCATGAATTTTACACGATTAGAAAAATTATATACTAGTGTTTAAATCAAAATTATAATGCAACACGAGTACACGAGTGTTACGACACGAGTAATTCAAGTCGTGTTATCGTGCATTGGTTAAATTCAGCTACTACACGAGTACACGAATAGTTCAATATAACAGTTCAATACACGAGAACACGATTATGCTCATTCATGTACTCGTGTAGCAGTTGAATATTAACTTGAAATACGACTGCATTAGTATATTTATTTGTGTATTCGTGCACTACTTCAAAAATCCATAGATACACACGAGTTCATTATTCTGCTAATTTGTGTAATCGTGCAACAGTAAAAAAAATTGATATTCCACACGTTATAAATAAATTGGTGCACGATTCTACTCCAATACTCGTGTACCGAAAGAAATCGATTCGTGCACCAAAGAACATTCAATTTTTCCACTATTTCCAAACAAAGAAAAACAAAAACTTAATACCTTGATCAATAAAAAGAGTACAAATACATAAAAATCATACCTTATTGATGCAAAAAACAACACACAAGATGTCAACGGAACTTCTTAAAATCACCTAACTCGCATTGAATCCCTAATTTTTGACTTTGCATCAGATAATTTATCACTGAAACGGTGATTACAGAGATGAAAAATTGTGATAATCTTCAAAAATCATAGCTTTTGATCTTCGCTAATTGTAGTTTTGTTCCAAATGATAAAACAACGATTAAAAGGGAGAGAGGCGAGTGGGGAGAGAACGACAAAACAACGATTGAAAGGGAGAGAGGCGAGTGGGGAGAGAATGATGTTATAGATTGAAGAGAGAGAAAATCAGATCTTTTTCTCCAAATCTTATTGATATATGAATATATTATATATATATATGCATATAATATTTCTTAATATTAAATATGAAAGTAAGAGTATTATAGTACTTTTTTTTCTATAATGGCTAGATACATTATTTTTTTAAAAAGTGGCTATTTACATGATTTACTAAGTAAAAATGGCTATTTAAAAATTTTGCTCTTCATTTTTTGTTACAATTATATTTTCTATAAATTTTTTCGACAATTCAAAATTGAGTCATCAAGTCAAATAATAATTGGACAAGAAATTAAAACACAATTACATATAAGCTAAACCTAACTTGACTTAGCTTTCAGTTGTCGGAAATATTTAAGAAATATAGAATTGTGACAAGAATAAAATATTGAAAATAAAAATATTATTACTGAAAAACTAAAACACAACTACATAAGACAAACCTGAGTTACCATGTTGGATGACACCTGACTTAACTTTCAGTTGTCAGAAAAATTTAATAAATATAGAATTGTGACAAAAATAAAATATTGAGAGTAAAAATATTATTATTAAGAATCTAAAACACAACTACACATATGCCAGACCTGAGTTACCATGTTGGATGATACTTGCCTTACTTTCAGTTGTCGAAAAAATTTAAGAAATTTAGAATTATTACAAAACTAAAATATTGAGAATAAAATTATTATTGTTAAATATAAATCAGATTATTATTATTATGAGTCGAAAATGTTAATGCATTAAATATGATTTGCCACTACAAATTATTAAGATCTCTTGTTAAATAAAATCAATATTGTAAAGGATGCGTTGAATATTTTTTGATAACAAATTACGTATAACAAGAACTTAAAACAGATTGATTCGTAAAAAAAAAATCACATTAAAGACGGTCAAAGACCACCTAACATTTAAATGAGACCAAAATGGAGTTGGTTAGATGGTGACGACGATGATTATTATTACTCCCTCCGTCTCATCTTAATAGATTGATTGTGGTTTTTTATGGGGATTAAGAAAAATATTAAGAAAAATAATTAATCAAGAAACTTTCTAATATGCCTCTATTTATTTCTTTGATATTGAATTAATGTCTAATGTGAACATGTTAAATAGGGGTATATATTAGTAAATTAGCTAAATATATATAGAAACATGCCTATATATCGAGACATACTAAAAATAAAAAGAAGCCTATTAAAATGGGACGGAAGGAGTACATAATTTTGCAATTACTAATCCCTTTATAATTTGAATAAATATTTAATTATAATTTATCAATGATCTTTCATATCTTTAAATATGGCATATTTCATACTACTCTCCAATGTTTTCTGAAAAATAAAAAAAATCCATGTGGTAAATAAATAAGCTAAAACTTCCGTCTGTTATGTATAACTAGTATTGCACCCGTGTGATGCACGATGAGAGCGGGGTACACATATTTAAAATTTTATTAAAATATGATCACAATAAAAAAAAAATACTGCTTCAATTATCGTACAAAAATAAAACTCATGCATAGTGTAAAATATAAATCATGAATTGAAGTATAATTTACATCTTTAAAAAAAGTAATTATTAAAAAAAGGTAACTTGAATAAAAATAAATAAAAAATGGTTCAAAGTAAACTATAAATAAATAACAAACTTTATAAATATTTGAAAATTTCAAAGGTTCTGAAAGATTTCTTTGTACACCACGTTTGTAGTTAAATAGAAGAAAAAAATTGTAAATAATAAATATAGTACTCGGTGTCTTGCAGTTGGGCATCCACAAGCTTGGTAGGACGTCCGTTACGTTGTATTTCTCGGGGCTCCGAGTGCTTTTCAACTTTTTCAATAATATCTCTTATAATAAAAATTTATATATATATTAGTAAAACCAAAAAATCTATATAATATAAACTGAAATACCAATATTAAGTGTAGTTAATACTAAAAAGCAAACCCTCATCAAATGGACCAACATCTTGCAAAGATGTGAAATCTTGAAATTGGAACATGTAGTGTGGAAAACCATCATCCACGATGGGGATAACTTTCGTATAGGAAGAAGAGATGAATTTGAACAAATATTGGGTTGTTCTATATTTCATCTTATTATCTTGTATATCAAAAAATTGAAAAGCGTATAAACCACTTTCCACAAATTCGATATTAAGCCGCTCGAGGTCTGACCTCCTCACGGTATCGTATATACGGTCACCGACACGTTCATGGAGAATCATCTCGAGAGTTGATTTAGCATGCGATCTTCCATACGGTGGTTGTTCGTACATACAAACAGCCCTAACTTTCAATATCAATTCATATAGGGAATGGCCGGTTTCCCTAACCCTCTCAACTAAATTGAAAATTAGAGTCATGAAGTTATGGTTTGGAATGAATTAATTTCTTGTAAAATGCAATAGCGCGTTTGATTTGTATGCGTAGCATACGGATCTATTTATAAAACCGTATGAAGAAAAATATTTATGGTATGAATTGAATTTTTGGATAAATTAGATTTGTTCCATTATATATGATTTATATATGCACACAAATCTCTAAAATATATGTGAGAATATATTGTTGATGTGTGAAAATTAATGAGGATATCTATATCTATATATTATCTAATAATATCTAATAATCATATCAATTCGAAATTCCTAAGTGATGGTATATTGCAGGTAGTTTAGTATTGCGGTGAATATTATGAGTAGATTTTTAGGTTAATATTTAATTAGATTTAGGTTAATTAGATTGTATATACATTTAATTAAAATCATATATATAATTAAAATATATAATCTAATATTAATATTCATATATTAGTTCCTAAAATAAATAGATATGGTGTATATGTATATATACAATGAAATTTATCTATCCTAATATCTATCACAAATAACATGATTTTATATAACATGTTATAATTAATCTTTGTAGGTATACAAAGATTTCGTTATGGACCAATATTTGGTCCATATATATGTCGGATATTTAATGTATTTGGTCCATTAATATTTACATTAATTTATATGAATTAATTTAGTTAAGCAAAATATATTATATAATTTTTCAGATTAGGGAAGTTATTTTGGGCGGGAAAAATTAGTCCTTAACTATCTTACTTTTAGATATTATATAGATTGATCAAAAAAATTATTTTTGAAGAGAGTGAATTACAGTTGCTAAAAAAGAGTGTATAATTCTTATTTTTACAAGTTTTGTATTATTTTTTTAAATATAATCAAAATTTTAAAATAGTAATTTGACCAAATACTATAATTTTTAAATAATATAAAATACATTTATATGTAAAAAATACGAAACTTAGGAAATTATAAAAATAGCTAAAAATTAGTAGTATAACCAAATACTATAATTTTTAAATGATATAAAACATATTTATCTTTTTATTATATTTTATGCGTATTTTTATGTCTTTATTTCATGTACTTTTATCTATTTTAGTATTTTATATAGTTTTATTGTAGGTGTAAATGTAATTTTATCTATTTTAGTATTTTTTATTGTTGGTCTAATGTTTATCTAATTTATTTTTATATTTTAACTTTTGTATTTATTTAATTTATCATATATATTAAATTTTAATATTAATTACAACACATTACTTAAAATACAAAACAAATAACGAAAAAAACATATACAAAATAAAAAAAAAAAACACTAATTAATAAACAACAAATAAAGAAATTGAAAAAAATAAACTAATTTTTTTGAGGTTAGAGCTCTCCCCTAAAATGCAGTCGCGGGAGGCGTCCCATTGGAGAGGTAAGCAACGGTATTTTGATGATTTGGCTTGAAGAGATCCTTATAAAATCTACAAGTATATTCATATTCATATTATTATTATTATTATTATTATGAATAATTCAACTTATAAATTGGCACATTGTTCATCAAGTAACTTCATATCAATTGTTCAAAAAAAAAAAAAAACTTTATATCAATATATTACATGTGTGGCTTACTATTTTTTTTATATGAAAAAAACATTTTTCAGCTACCTATTCAAAGACAGAGAGGAATATATATTTCAGTTTAATCCCGAGAAATATAAAATATTTATGTAGATAATATAACAATAAAAATAAAAGAAAATGAAAAGAGAAAAAAGCGTTGGACGATTAAAGAGAGCGCGTGGAGCGGTAGCCCTCACGCTGTCCTAATTATCTCCGCCACTCAACAAGGAAAAGATCAACTTGCAATTGCCGTAAGGAACCTGTGCGGTACACGTCATTCTGACACGTGTCCTTATCTTATTGGCTACTGCACGAGGCTGTTTCCTCCTTAAGTCGGCAACTTCTCCTATATAAACCACCCCCAATTCGCTTTCACCCTCATTCGTTACCAGCTACAGAGCTAATCATCTCATTCTTTCTCCTTCTTCTTATCTTTTCGTTCAACGATTTTCTTACTTCCCTTTCGTCAAGGTACGAATTTCTTGTTTTTCGTTGCTCCTCTGCCGATTATGTGATGATCTGTTTAATTTATTATTATGTTGCCGTCTACAGATCTAGATTTTTTTTTTAATTTTAATGTATGCCCTCTAATTATCTGTTTCTGGTTTTCGTTTTTTCAGAATCGGTTAGATTTTTAATTGGATTTGTATATTTGTAAATTCCAATTGGTTTACTTCTGTTGTTTACCGTGATTTTTCTTAAATCCCTTTTTTTTTATCCGATCTGTCGATCGCTGTGACTGACGCGATCCTTTTCTTTTTGGCCAAAATAAAGGCTGCTAATTTATTATTGGTGCATCTTAATTTGTTAATTTCTGGATCTGAGTCGTCGTGAATAGTTTCTTTTCGATAATTTAGGGTTTGTTATTGATTGGTGTTATGTTTTCTTGTGATTTGATTGTGAAGTATAGACGTTATCGTTCTTTTTCCTGGGAGCTTTTAATCTGATTCGTTTTCGACAATACAGATGCAGATCTTCGTGAAAACCCTCACCGGCAAGACCATCACCCTTGAGGTGGAGAGCTCCGACACCATCGACAACGTCAAGGCTAAGATCCAGGACAAGGAAGGCATTCCCCCGGACCAGCAGAGGCTGATCTTTGCCGGAAAGCAGCTCGAAGACGGCCGTACCCTAGCCGACTACAACATCCAGAAGGAGTCCACCCTCCACTTGGTCCTCCGTCTGCGTGGAGGCATGCAGATCTTCGTTAAGACACTAACGGGCAAGACCATCACCCTTGAGGTGGAGAGCTCTGACACCATTGATAATGTCAAGGCCAAGATCCAGGACAAGGAAGGAATTCCCCCGGACCAGCAGAGGCTGATCTTCGCCGGCAAGCAGCTCGAGGACGGGCGTACCCTCGCCGACTACAACATCCAGAAGGAGTCCACCCTACACTTGGTCCTCCGCCTGCGTGGTGGTATGCAGATCTTCGTCAAGACCTTAACGGGCAAGACCATCACCCTTGAGGTTGAGAGCTCCGACACCATTGATAACGTTAAGGCCAAGATCCAGGACAAGGAGGGTATTCCCCCGGACCAGCAGAGGCTGATCTTCGCCGGCAAGCAGCTCGAGGACGGACGTACCCTCGCCGACTACAACATCCAGAAGGAGTCCACCCTCCACTTGGTCCTCCGCCTGCGTGGTGGTATGCAGATCTTCGTCAAGACCTTAACGGGCAAGACCATCACCCTGGAGGTTGAGAGCTCCGACACCATCGACAATGTGAAGGCTAAGATCCAGGACAAGGAGGGAATTCCCCCGGACCAGCAGAGGCTTATCTTTGCGGGGAAGCAGCTGGAGGATGGACGCACTCTGGCCGACTACAACATCCAGAAAGAGTCGACCTTGCACTTGGTCCTCCGTCTCCGTGGTGGTATGCAGATTTTCGTGAAGACCCTGACGGGAAAAACCATCACCCTTGAGGTGGAGAGCTCCGACACCATCGACAATGTGAAGGCTAAGATTCAGGACAAGGAAGGTATTCCCCCGGACCAGCAGAGGTTGATCTTTGCTGGGAAGCAGCTGGAGGATGGGCGTACCTTGGCTGATTACAACATTCAGAAGGAGTCGACCCTGCACTTGGTGCTGAGGCTGAGAGGAGGAATGCAGATCTTTGTGAAGACCCTCACCGGGAAGACCATCACCTTGGAGGTGGAGAGCTCGGATACGATCGACAACGTGAAGGCTAAAATTCAGGACAAGGAGGGTATCCCTCCGGACCAGCAGAGGTTGATCTTCGCTGGGAAGCAATTGGAGGATGGAAGGACCCTGGCTGACTATAACATCCAGAAGGAGTCCACACTTCACCTTGTCCTCCGTCTCCGTGGTGGTTTCTGAATGTAATGTGCTTATTGAGTCTTAGTGTCGCGTCTCTGGTCTATCTGTGTCCGTCAAGGTCGTCTGTTGGGGTAGTGGTCGTTTTTGCTACCTTTTCTGTTATCTGGTTGTATCTGCTGTTGTGAACACAGCAGATGTCAAAGTTGTTGATACTCGTATTTGGATTTCTGTCTTTTATTATTATTATTGAACAATGAAGTGGGGTTTCCCCCCACCACCAAAATAAATTTGTCTTTAAATATGTTTATCTTTCCTTTCTATCTAAACAGCTCTTGACAATTGCGTATTGAGGTTAAAGCAATTCCATTGTCTACTGGTAGATACAAGAACAGTGTGAAATTTGCAATGGTTCTGTTGTAGTTTTGTAGGCATGGAAGTCGAGTTGTGAGGGGCAGCCATCCAGCAACGACTGGTGCGAGTGATGTAAGAAATAGAAGTTGATATCTACGCATCTACGTACTTGGAATTTATTGCAGTTGTACCGTGCAGCTTCCCCTGTTTCTGTGTGGATTTTTCCTGTCTTGTTGCCTTAACCCCCTATCCCTATAGTATCTTCTTGTGCGTGTGTGTTTAACCGGATTTAGTCTTGTGTTGCTTTATTTGATGATTAAGTATTTTCATTCAGGTTTGGCTTGGTAAAGAATTGATTGTTGCTAGTTTAATAATTTGGGATAATATTTTCAATAACAACTTTAGCCAAAACACATGATTAGATCTTTATATTTTTATATTTTATTTTGATAGGTCTTATGTTCCTCCTACTTTCCTAATTTATTTTCTCAAGTCTTTGTAGTGTTTTTTGTTTTAATTCTACTTCTACATTTAATATTATTAAATCCTTATTTAATTGAACTAACAAATTAGTTAATTTTTTTTGTTATTTAACCTAATCAATTTATTAAAAAACTAATGAAGCTTTGAATAATTAAAAAATATATTAAAATCTGAAATAGAACGCATGATCATCTAAGAAAACACAAGAAACAAAATATTAAGACGGAAAAGTAGTGAAAATAGTTTATAGAAATTTGAAGAAATAGAGAGACGAAAGAAAGATATTAAAGTTATTATAAAATATTTTCTTTTGTTGGCTTTGTATGTGTGTGTGTGTGTGTGTTTTTTTTTTTTAATTGGTAGTACTACATGTGTAAATTCAATGAAGAGAAGAACTTCAAGAATCAAAATTCCGATGTTTGAATTATCGAGTGCAAAAAATATTGTTTGCGGTCAACTTTGGTTATATATATATATATTTTTTTTTTTTTTTGAGGAAAACTTTGGTTATATATGATAGTACATAATAACTTTATTTTGAGTATGTCACTACATCAACTCAAATATAAATTATTATTATTCTTATTATTATTATATATAAATGCATAAATAAATAATATAAACAAATATTTAAATAATTAAAATATTATTTAAAATAATAAAAAAGTTAACAACTTTATTAATTCCATTGAATAAGGACTTGGTGATATGGAAGATAGAAATGGAGAGACTTATTATTAAAATAAAAAATTAACGAAATAAAATATATAAGGACTTGAGAAAATGAATTATCAAAGTAGAATGGCCTGCTACGACAAAACAATAGTATAAGGACCATAAAAGTGTAAGAAGCTTAGAATGTGTTTTGCCAATAACTTTGCAATCTAAAAAGAAATATGAAAAAAATTAATCCGATTTCAATTAATAATTATGAAAATTGTAACCTTGCTTCCTGTCTGGGAGATTGGAGTGGATCCACAAGAAAATCTTCATCAGGAACCTTCCCCTAATTATATGAAGACGTAGGTTAATGTCGATGCAGTTTTCTTTCAATATGTATATATGTGTGGATTGATTTGAGAGAGTTATGTGTCGGTGATTTCTAAACTTGTTTACAAATATTCATATTATTCATGCACCTCTTCTAAATTTCGCAACACTATGGTTATTTTTACTGTCTCGTGAATTCGTCGTAACATCAATGCAGTAGTGATACATCGTATGCTTTTGAATTACAATTTATATTATCAATATATTTATTATGTTATTTTCTGTAGCGCTGATTATGCTAAATAAATAATAAAATATTTATTTGTATGAATGTTTGAAAATACGCCCTAAGTGGAACAATGCTTTAAGATACATAAATTTTAATGCTCTAATTAAAAAATAAATTGTAAAGTTTATATGTGTACTGTTTTTTTTTACATGAAACCCAGATAATATTAAATACAGAAAATTATAGATTGATAAAACAGGAAAAGATACCCAATAAATTATTTGTAGAAGCATAGAAGTAAAAGGGGAATTATAAATAAGAAACATTTCTCAAAATACAAATATCGCTTCGAAGATCTGAGCTTTGGACAATCAGTTCAGTCGGAGATCTGCTCTCTCTCTCTCTCTCTCTCTCTCTCTCTCTCTCTCTCTCTCTCTCTCTCTCTCTCTCATGGCTCCCGCCGCTCCCAAGTCCGGCGATGTGATTTTCGCCAGTGTAGATCGCGTTGTAAGTGTTATATCTCTTGAAAATTATTCGATTTTTTGCCCTTTTCTATTATTCTCTATTTGCTCCTGAATGCATTCCTTTATTCAATTTGGTTAATTTTCGGTTTGCTTTATGCATCGCGGTTGACTGCGGAACTCGATGTCGGTAGAACGCGGAGCTTTTTACTCTGACGTACGGTGCTATCGTGCGCCAGCTGATCACCGATCTGGAGGAGGTGGAGGAGGTTAACAAGCAGCTCGATCAAATGTAATTGGTTTGTCAAAAAAAAATCAGTATATTCAGAATAATTTTATAGATAATTGATGATTTTTAGTTTGTTTTGTGTTTTCTCTTGGTAAATATTTTTATATTGAAGTTATGTTTGTTCCATCTCAGGGGCTATAATATTGGGGTCCGTCTGGTTGATGAATTCCTTGCAAAGTCAAATGTGTCGAGGTGTGTCGATTTCAGGGAAACAGCTGAAGTCATTGCCAAGGTCTTATTTCCTACTCTTTTCTTCGTAGTTCTGGCAGTTCATTTTGCTAATTAGTTGTGGAATTGGTGCTTTGTTACATTTATGATTTACCTCTAAATCCTTTTGTTAAGATCGCTGATATATGTTTTGGGAAACCAATAAGGACTCTGTGCTAATTGGAGAAATGATTTCACTACTAGAGTAATAGGAAATTTCTTGATTAAGCACCTGCGGTGTTCTCTTGCTTGAACCTCGTAGGACATAATGTCAATTAAACAACCAGAATCTTTTCATAATCAATTGAAACTGTAATTAAAACAAGCACCACAAGAACGGAAGACCATAAAATGTTTTTAACATGGAAAAAAGTAAAAAACCACAGGAGTTCAGGATGGCAGTCCACTGGAATAATCTTTGTCATAATCAAAATTTGGTATGCAAGTCCAACAAGGTAGTACAAGTTCATACACAGTAGTTACTATAACTACAAATATGTAACTTTTGACAAACAAGCAACATCAACAAAAAAGAAAAGCAAGAGAGCTATCACCAAGCAGGAGTCTACTGCCTAAAGTCATTTTCTTGAGTCAGGTGTCTTTAAAGTTAGTTCCTTCATTGTAGACCTAAGACCAAATTCTCCACACCAACACCCATCACAACCAAGCTGCTTCAGTAAGCCCACTTGAACACTGTACTTCTCTTCTTTGTTTCTGAGTATATATGATGATATAGAAATATAAAATCTGATCTTCCCTAACAAAATAATCTATGAGTTCTCAATGTCTGTTGAAGTTTTAGGTTGATGCGATGGTTAATCTTCATGGACTTCTGTTATCACAGTTGTGAGTGGTTTCTTTGGAGATATGGATCAATACTTTTTACGCTCCAATTTTCTCTGAATTGGCAGCTAACTGTAACTCCCTTTTAGGCTTCGGACACTTTGACTTTGACTGTGAGACTATACAGGCAATGTCTCTTTGACAAAGACAAATGAAAACTATCTTCTACTAAGGCTATTACTTCATCTCATCTGAAATGTCCAGCCAAACCCCAACATGCAACTCCCAAACTAACCATCTGAGTTCTGACAGTTATTTCTAGAAATTCCAGTGTCAGTGACTGTACTGTGAATCTTATCCACAATTTGGGGAGACATGAGTATATTCATTATTATTAGATTTACTGATGAACAAATGTAGGTGATGTCATTTTGCTGGCAAGTTTTGGGGTGTAAATTGGGGATGAGCGAATGGTGTGATCATTTATAACCTCCATTATGTGATTTAATTCATATTGAATGACAAATCACTTTTAGCATGTAAAATAGATGCTAGAGGATTATGCTAAGCAATATTCAAATTATAATTTATTAATTACTTTGAAGCTATCCATGTGAACTCATTGGTGAAAATATAGTGCTCTCTGTGTAGAGTCTCACTGTCTCAGTCATTTGAAATATTTGGGTTATTGTTTCTATTGTCGAATTTCCATCTACAGGTTGGATTCAAAATGTTCCTAGGAGTCACTGCATCTGTCACTAACTGGGATGCAGAAGGGACAACCTGTAGTCTGATTTTGGAAGACAATCCTTTAGTAGACTTTGTTGAGCTTCCTGATACTTGTCAAGGTCTTCACTACTGCAATATTTTAAGTGGAGTTGTCAGAGGGGCTCTTGAGATGGTGAGCGTTCTCTTCTCTATAAACATCCTATAGATCAGATGTTCTTTTCTGTGGTTGTTTCACGTACATCTTCGTGAATGCCATTTCAGCACAGCATCTACTCTTTAAAATAATTGTATGAGTTATGTTCTCTTGAAGTATTACTAAGAGAGTGTTTGGGTTTTATGCATATTCTTTATGAGTGCTTATCATATAGGCTGTGCTTATTTTTTAAAAAATCTTAATTATTTTTTAAAATATATTTGGTAAAAGATTAAGTTGTAAGCTTATATGGTCTCTATAATTTGAGGATATTCAGTTGTCTTCAAATCCAAGAAACTCCTTCCATTTCATCATAAATTGACTACATTACCCTTTAACTAATAACACCTTAAAAAATCCAAAAGTGTGTTCCACCTAAAGAAATGCAGAATTAGATTGATTTATATTAAAGTTACCTTCTGTAAGCACTAAACACTAGTAAGCTCTCTTAGTAAAAGTTTCTAGTGTTTTTCCCTAATTGAAACTATTTAAGCTAAGGCAGAGAAAGTGGAAGAACCATTATAACACTATAGGAGGTTGAATGTTATGTTGACTTTGTCTTGTTCAGCGGGCAGGATGATGATCTACTTGAATATGCTCTGGTCCCTTTCTCTCTCTCTCTCTCTCTCTCTTTTTTTTTTTTTTTTTTTTGTGTTCCTTTTTCTTTCTGCACTGCCTTCCCAATATTTCCCTTTTTGAACTAGAAACAGCTTGAGAGATGAATACAGTCATGCACCACAAACTTTCAAGTATTACCACACTGTTATAGTTACCATCTCTATTCTCTTGTTTAGGTGTCAATGAAAACCGAGGTGACATGGCTGCGTGACATGCTTAGAGGAGATGATATTTTTGAGTTGCAAGTGAAACTTCTGAAGCAAGTTCCTGAGGAGTACCCATACAAAGATGACGAGTAACTTGCTTGTTTTGCTCGTAAGTAGATACAGTCTATTATCCGTGTAACTTCACTCTTCATTTGGATATTTTGCACCTCCTTTGGGTGTGGCTACTACTCTTTGCTAGTAGTATTACCTTGACCATTATTGCCAAAAAAAAGAGGGAAATTATTAAATTAGTGTTGTTTCCTGCTGGTCCAAGTGGTTAGATATTTATTGTTCTTGTATGTGGTTTTGTTCCGATATAATGTCTAGTTGGTCCCTCGATTATGATTGGTTCCACTACCTGTTTACATAAGAAATGATCGAGTTTGTAAAGAAGACAACGATTTCTTGCTCAATGTTCATCTCTCAACTGATGCGCATCCTCATAATTTGTTCTTTAAATATTGTGCCTATTATTGAAATGTAATTATGAAAATCTTGCTAGTGGTCTTGTTGTAGCTTCCATATTGTATATGGCGAGTCAAAATCTGATATATGGTCTCATATCCGGATCTGGACCCAGGCCATATATTTATACAACTGTGCGAGAAATGCACTGGATCCGAATATAAAAGTAGCGTGTCATGGATTTTGACCCGTTAGATAGTTCAATTATATATTTCTACTGAGCATTCTCGACCCGTTCCATCCCAGGATAGAAAAGCAAGAAAGGTGGAGAAACTGCATTACATGCTCGACTAGTCATGAGAGAGTAGTGTTATGAACTTGTAAATTGTAATGTTGGAATCGTAGATTAAAATTTTCAGGTATTTACCATTTGAGGAGTAACACCAGATTGGAATAGCTGAAATTAGAAAGATCGGCCCTCAGTTGATTTGCCTAGAACGATGTTCCACACATTGAGATTTTCTTGCTACTTTCTGCGTCCTATTCGCTGCTTATGTGAGGCACTTCAAAGTAATTTTCTGTTAAGTGAGAATGAATAATCTGATATGAAGAGTCAAGATAGCTATATTTGATATATAAAAATAAGGGTTAATTGCTAAAAAAATCACTACCTTTAAATGAATTTGCAATTTAAACATGACTTTTACGTAAAATAAACACCTCAAAAAATTTGGATTACTAGAAAACTGACATTCCACAATAAAAATCACTCATATTCGACACTCTAAAGTTGAATTAATGTGTACACGTGAAAAAATATTGCGACATCACAAATTCAACAATCGAAAAAAAGCTGGGGGTGCTAAATTTGTTACAAATTAAAAAATTGAGTTATTATTGGAATGTTTTAAAAGTCGTGTTTAAATTGTAAATTCATTCAAAGGTGGTGATTTTTTAGCCGTTAACTCAAAAAAAAAAAATCTAAATGTTAATATAATTTTGATTCAAAGTTCATTTGTACTCTATCACGTGTGATTACATGGTTAAAAGTCTTCCCAGTTATTATAATTTATATGTAAACTTTATTATCAAACTGAGTATTTACGTATTAAAGGCGAATAATTAAACTATAGGAAGAATAGCGTTTAGTCAAAAAAATAAAATAAAAAAATCTAACGTAATTATTTATCAAAACAGAAATAACATTATGACAATATAATTCTTGTGCATGTGGCTTCATTATATATAGATGTGGTGTATTAGTGGAATAAGATCTTCTAATCCAGTTTCCTATCCAACCATCAAATTCACTATTTTAATAGTGTTTGTTGTGAACATAAATATTATTATAATACAATAAATTATAATTAATATTTATAGATGAAAATTAAAAAATTTTAAAAAATATATACCTTAATAATGAAACAATCCACCCTAATAATCAATTATAATTAGAAAAATAAAAATTAAATAATAAAACACATAATAGTTACACAACACCAGATTAACACAATTAGATGACTGCATGGTCGATCAAAACATCATACAAACGCAGACTACACGACGTATAACACTATCACATGAAAAAAAAAACAAGCAATGCATGAAAAATGAATACACAATTGAACCAAATCAATATTGATATTTTTGAAATAGAAACTGAATTAAGAATCCAACTCATTCAAGTCTTGAAAGGATCCCTTTTTTCCTGAAACATAATAAATTAATTAAGAAACATCCCATTCATCCATATTTCTTCTTGAACTGGACCTATAAAGCGGTAAATTTTTAAATAGTCATTTTAACTTAGTAAAACTTATTTCTTGTAATTATTTTAAAAATTATATGTTTTTAGACAATTAGATAAAATATCCCCTGTCGTGCAATCTAGTCATGCAATAATACAAATTTATTATACTGCACAATTGCACTCAGTTGTGTAACCTCAGTCGGAGTATGAATTTTGTACTTTTGCACCACTACACTCAATAGTGCACTTCCAATTCATGCAAGAATATAAATTTATAATGTTACACGAATGCATTTGGTTGGACCCTCCTCACCCTTGTAATAATGTCAATTTGTAATGCTACATGACTGCATGATTGCATCACATCTTATTCATGCACTTTAGTTGTGCACCACACAATTATTTTATTGTTTAAATAAAGGGTAATTAAGTATACTCACCTTAAAAAATGGCTAAAAATAGTATTTTTAAGTTAGTGGGTAAAAACATAATTTTACTATGTGGAAATAACTATTTTCAATATTACCATCATTGTCTTACAATGGAAGGATTGATTTATTTATATTTATTGAAAGAAGGATTGAATGAAGTTGATTTGGATTATATATAGATCTAAGGGTTCAATTTCAACTAGACGAAAACTTGTATGAAATTGTCTAACGGGTCTCTTATGTTAGACGAATGTATCCAAGACCCGACTCATATCCAACCCCGTTCCAATGTGTATATATAAAAACACGCAGCGTCACAGAACACATCGTAGTCTTCTCCTTCCCCAAATTCGAAATCAAACCTATTTCTCTATACCTCGATCTCTCATTTCTCCACCCCTCGATTTGAAATCGAAGCCTACTACAATATCCATTCACTCGATTCAAAGTCAAAGTTCACAACAATATAACTAAATTAGGTTGTATGTGGAATTATAAAGCATAGAAGTAATTTCCTAAAATATTATAAAGATGGTTGATAAAATGAAAGGGCAAGAAATATTGTAAGATTATAAAATAATAATTTAATTATTACATTTCTTAGTTGATTAATTAAACCAAATGCTGGAATAAGATGTAAGATTATTTATGTCTCATGTAAAGTTATGTGGCTTACTAAGGACTAATAAATAAATAATCAATTAATTATGGACTAAATTATATCTGGTTAATATGGAGCAGTTTTATTTTATCTGTTATTTGATGGGAATAGTGGGCTTATGAGGAATAATAGCCCATTACCGTAAAACCGGGTCCACTTCCTGATATTAAAGGTATTCTCTAAAACTCTAGCCATCACGTACGATAGAGAATAGAAAGAGATATCAAGAAGGTGAAATACCGGTTTATTGTTCTTCTCAAGAAATTCAACGGTGCAATCTCAAATTTGATCATGGAGAAAGGTACGCAATATTCTATCAATTATGTAATTATGTGAGAATCATTAATTTCAAGATCCTGTAGTTTTCTCATAAAGAATTGTAGAAAACTAGAATGATTTTACATGTGGTATCAGAGCATGTGTTATGAAATTATATGATTCTCCATAAATAACGTTTTCCCAATTTGTATGAACCCTAATTATGAAATTGGGAATTATATTATTCCGCTGCAATCGTGATATTATTTGTTTTCTCAATTTTACGAACCTAATTATAAAATTAGGAATTAAATCGAAAGGCTGATCTGCTTGCGAAATGAAGAGGGTGTATTCAATTGAGATTTTATTAGATTTTAAAGGACTTTAAAAAGTCCATGGATTTATAAAATCCATAGACTCTACATGGAGTCTCCCTGACTTGGGAATGGATTTCGGATGATTGTAATGGATTTCAAATCCTTCTTGCCAGCGCTTGCTGGAACACAGCGACCGCTTTATGTGTAAATTAGTGCTCGCTAGACTCCAACCGAGGATAAAATTAAACCCAGCGACCGCTGGAAGCCAGCGGCCGTTGGGAATGACTGAATGAGTGTCCGCTGGACCCAGCCGCGGCTGAGAATGAATATAATATTTTGATTTCATACTTCCGCACCACTTTTACTAAATGGTTAAGTCAAAATTCTATAATAGAGTTCATACTATTCTATTCTTGCAACAACCTCGTAAAACTAAACAAGATAAACAAATGAGAAATCGTGGAAAGAAAGTAATAATATTATTATCAAAGCCCAACTAAAAGCAACTTCCTTTCTTTTCCACGTCCAATTCTTTCAGAAAGCAAAACAAAGAAAATAAGAAACCAACAATAAGAATACCACAACAAGCATAAGTGCAATAGAACCTGCATAATGTATCTGAAAACCACAAGAAGATTCATTTTTTTATAATGGAACTTCCTTTGAACTTTGGAATAAAGATAACATAAAATAATGTAGGAGATAGAAATAAAATTAGAGGAAATTGGACATATATTCTGCTGAACATAGCTTCAAATATAACATCCCTATTGTTTCTCACAGCTTAGCTTTAAGCAACATCTCACCTTACATGGAGGCATGTCAAGATTTTTAATCCCCTGACATCAAATTAACATTCTTCACAAAAACTAAGACTAGAAACCTAAAACTACAATTCATCTTACAGTTCCAAGCAAATTAGTTTATGGTTTCGACTTTGATGGTAGCTTCTTAATATTTTCTGTTTCAAAACTTAAGCCCAGCGCTCGCTGGACCTCAGCGGTCGCTGGGAACTGACTGACTTATTCCTAGCGACCGCTGGAGTACCTCATTGGCTGCTGGGGTCAACCGCGCGCTGGGGTATCCGAATTCAACTCCTCAACGCCCGCTGGAGTACACCGCGCGCTGGGTTTTACAAATCCATGAAAATCTCGTGTGCAGAGGTTAGATTTCATCCTTTGTATTTTTTACGTGATTTTGAGGTAAAATCCAATAGAATCAATGACTTTTTTAAAGTCCATGGATTTTTGAATATCTCTGGATTTTTAAAGACTTTTAAAAGTCTGGATTGAATACACCCGAATTTTAAAAGTCCAACAAAATCCTACAAAATCTCAATTGAATACATCCCCCGAAGTCTCTCGGCAAAAGTAATCTTGAATGTGTTTATGATTACCAATTAATATCCTTTGATATATTTCAGATACAACATGGTAATGAATATGATATACAATGAATTAAATTTATGAAATTTTGTTTTTATGTTTCGTGAATTTCGAAAAGTTTAATAATGTAGAGATTGTTTTCGCATATATTAAATTGTGTGAGTTTAATAATTGGTTTAAAATGCATCAGAATAAGAAAGTTAATTGATTGGTAATGAATTAATTGATTTCTTAATGTTTTATATAATTACCAGAATCTGATGAAGAAAGCCACATTATGAAGTTATGTTATGTTCCATTTTAATTTCTTCTAACGTATCTACTAAGAAGGTTTTTATTAATTAGTAGATAACAATGTTTATCATATGTTATTATATGCGAAATTACTGGAATTAAATATAAAGAAAAGTTTGCTAATCACCAAAGTGGTCAAACTTGTATGTTTATTTGATTCCAAAATTAATGTTTATTTATTCAATTACCCATAAAATAATGGATGCTAAATATTATGCTTGATGGTTTATGGGTAAATTGAAATTCATTATTATAAGTCATTTATGGATCACCCAAAGGTTGATTATTTGTCTTTATAATTAATGAATATAATTGTGGGTAATAAATATGTACTGTTAGTTTATTTATATACCCAAAGGTAGTAAATAATTCTAATTAGTGCATCCTTTATTACAAAAGAATGTTATAAATTTTATTAGCATCATTATGTTTGTATGTTGTGTGTTGATGTATCTAGGGGTGAGCGTTCGGTCTATTCGGTCGGTTTCGGTCCGAAAACCCCAAAACCGAATAGACCAATTTTTATGGAAATGAGGACCGATCCGGACCAAATAGTAGCTGGGACCGATCTGGAACCGAACCGAAATTTTCGGTTCGGTTCCGGTTCGGTTTCGGTTTTTTTTTTTTTTTGAAGGGCAGTGTATCAAATAATGTCCTATATGAAACCAAATATCAAATAATGTCCTATACGAAACCAATAATGAAACCAAATAAAAACATCACAATTATCCAATAAAAACATCCACAAATGAAACATAAAAAACAATCCGAGCATGTAAGCATCCAACAACATTAGAAGTCTAACGATGAATTCAACAAATTAATACAATCCCAACAAAATGAAAAAGAGTGCAATTAACATAATCTAAAAAATATATTTAAAAAAAGCTATATATCTATTCGGTCTATTCGGTCGGTTCGGGCCTTTTTTTTCCGGACCGACCGAGAACCGAAAACCGAAATTTTTTCAAAAAAAAAACCGGACCGATCCAAAATCCAATAAACCCGGACCAAATAGACCAAATTGCATTCGGTTCGGTTCGGTCTTCGGTTTATATGGATCCTTGCTCACCCCTAGATGTATCATCCAAAGGAGATCATCAATATACTTTAATTGTTATTTATATGTGTAGCATGTGTTTTATGTCTCAAAACACTTATGTGAAAATTTTATTATGCAGTACTTGTTCCCAATTTTTTGAATTCTCATGTATTGTCTGTGCCAATATTTAATGAGCTTAACTTCTCTGACTAGAATGAGCAAGTTCAATTTCATCTTGGTATTTTGGATCTTGATCTTGCTATTATGGAAAATAAGCCTGCTGCTATTACTGATACTAGCATCAATGAACAAAAAGCCCATTATAAAAATTAGGAAAGATCTAACAAACTCAACCTAATGTTCATGAGAATGACTGTCGCAGACAGTATTAAGACAATTCTCCCCAAAACTAAAAGTGCTAAAGAATTTATGGGGTTAGTAGGAGAACGCACCCAAATAGCTGATAAGTCTATTACTGGGACATTAATGAGTACGCTAACCACCATGAAGTTTGATGGTTCTCGTACTATGCATGTGCATGTCATTGAGATGACAAATATTGCAGCAAGACTTAATTCCTTGAGAATGGCTGTGAATGAGAACTTCCTTGTACAGTTTATTCTTAACTCATTATCGACTGAGTATGGTCTGTTTCAAATGAGCTATAACACCATAAAAGATAAATGGAATATGCATGAGTTGCACAGTATGTTGGTTCAGGAGAAAATGATGCTTAAAAATCAAGGAAGTCACTCAGTTCATTATGTAAGCCACCGAGGAAATCAAGAAACTGGAAAGAAATTTAAGAAGAAACATGATATAGGCAAAGAGCCATTTAAGACTAATGAGGCTTCTATACAAATTCAGAAGAAATCACCAAATAATAATTGTCGTTTCTATGGGAAACCTGGACATTTCCAGAAGGATTGTCAGAAACATAAGCTTTGGTTCAAAAAGAAAGATAAGCTTAATGCTTATGTATGTTTCGAATCAAACTTAACTGAAGTTCTCCATAATTCATGGTGGATTGATTCTAGATGTACGACTCATATTTCTAACAAGATGCAGGGATTTCTTACAATCCAAACCATAAACCCGAATGAGAAGTTTGTCTTCATGGGGAATAGAATGAAAGCTCCAGTGGAAGCAGTCGGGACTTATCGTTTAATTCTTGATAATGGACATCATTTAGATTTATTGGAAACTCTTTATGTTCCTAGTTTATCTAGGAATTTAGTTTCATTATCTAAACTTGATGTTACTGGATTTTCTTTCAATTTTGGTAATGGATGTTTTAGTTTATTTAAGCATAATCATAACATTGGTACTGACATTCTTTGTGATGGTTTATATAAATTGAATTTAGATGGTTTATATGCTGAGAGTCTTTTAACTCTGTATCATAATGTTGGCACTAAACGTAGTTTAGTGAATGAACGTTCTGCTCTCTTGTGGCATCAACGTTTGGGTCATATTTCTAGAGAAAGAATGGAATGACTTATAAAGAATAAAATTCTTCTAAATTTAGATTTTACGGATTTAAATATTTGTGTGGATTGTATTAAAGGAAAACAAACAAAACACACAAAGAAAGGAGCCACAAGAAGCACCCAGCTTGTTGAAATTGTGTATACTGATATATGTGGGCCTTTTCATGTTAATTCTTTTGGAAAGAAAAAAAATTCATCACATTTATTGATGACTATTCACGTTATGGTTATGTCTATCTACTGCATGAGAAATCTCAAGCAGTTGATGCCTTGGAAATCTATTTAAATGAAGTAGAAAGGCAATTTGACAGAAAGGTGAAAGTTGTAAGATCCGATAAAGGTGGTGAGTATTACGGAAGATATGATGAAACTGGGCAACACCCAGGTCCATTTGCTTTACTTCTTCAGAAACGTGGTATTTGTACTCAATACACAATGCCAGGTACACCACAACAAAATTGTGTATCAGAAAGGCGTAATAGAACATTAATGAATATGGTTAGGAGTATGTTAAGCAATTAATCTCTATCCTTATTTTTGTAGATGTATGCCTTGAAAACTGCCATGTATCTATTAAATAGGGTTCCTAGTAAAAAAGTTCCAAAGAATCCTTTTGAACTGTGGACGACTAGGACACCTAGTTTAAGGCACCTGCATGTTTGGGGTTGCCAGGCAGAAGTAAGGATTTATAATCCATAAGAAAAGAAACTGGATGCTAGAACAATAAGTGGATATTTTATTGGTTATCCAGAAAAATCAAAGGGGTATAGATTTTATTGTCCTAATCATAAAATGAGAATTGTTAAGACTGGAAATGCGAGGTTCATTGAAAGTGGTGAAATCAGTGGGAGTACATTTCCACGACATGTGGAAATTAAAGAAGTTAGAGTACAAATTCATTTAACTTGTGCCTCTAGCAGTAAAGTGGGCGTTCCTCAATTTATTGTTTCAAACAACAATGAAGATGAGCAACACAATAATGAAGCTCTGTTTCAAAATGAACATGTTGTAGATAAACCTCAAGAAATAGCATTAAGAAGATCTCAAAGAGAATGAAGACCAGCTATTTCGAATGACTACGAGGTATATCTACATGAGTCAGAAACTGACTTAGCATTAATGATAATGATCCAGTCTTATTTTCACAAGCCGTAAGTTGTGATAATTCTGAAAAATGGTTAGATTCTATAAAAGAACAGTTAAAATCTTTGGAACATAATGGTGTTGAAGGTGGCAAGAGAGTTGGTTGTAAGTGGGTCTTTAAGACCAAACATGACTCCCTTGGTAATCTAAAACTCTACAAGGCTAGACTTGTTGCCAAAGGTTTTACTCAAAAGGATGGAATCGATTACAAAGAGACTTTTTCACCAGTCTCACGAAAGGATTCTTTCAGAATTATCATGGCACTTATAGCTCATTATGACTTGGAGTTGCATCAGATGGATGTGAAAACTGTCTTTCTCAATGGAGATTTAGAGAAGAATGTTTACATGGACCAACCAGTTGGTTTCTCAATTGAAGAATAGGAACACATGGTATGTAAATTAAAGAAATCAATATACGGACTGAAACAAGCTTCCCGACAATGGTATTTGAAGTTTAATGATACTATTGTTTCCTTTAGATTTAAGGAGAACATGTTGATCGGTGTTTATATCTAAAGGTAAGTGGGAGTAAGATTATATTTTTAATCCTGTATGTTGATGATATCTTGCTTGTAACTAATGATCTTGGTCTCCTTCATGAGACTAAGAGTTTTCTCTCTAGCAACTTTGAATTGAAAGATATGAGAGAGGCAAGCTATGTGATTGGAATAGAAATATTCCGAAACAGATCACAATGATTGTTAGGTTTGTCTCAGAAAACATATATCAATAAAGTGCTAGAGAGATTCAAGATGGAAAAGTGCGCAACATCACCAGTTTCAATTCCGAAAGGAGACAAGTTTAGTCTCGCTCAATGTCCTAAAAATAAATTGGAACGAAAACAGATAGAAGCAATTCTGTATGCATCTGTTGTTGAGAGTATTATGTATGCTCAGACCTGTACTCGACCAGACATAAGCTTTGCAGTTGGAATATTGGGAAGATATCAAAGTAACCCATGAATGGAACATTGGAAAGCTGCAAAGAAGGTTATGAGATACTTACAGGGAACAAAAGATCACATGCTTATATATAGGAGGTCTGATCACCTTGAGGTGATTGGGTATGCCGACTCAGACTTTGCTGGATGTTTGGATACTAGAAAGTCCACTCTTGGCTATGTATTTCTTTTAGCGGAAGGAGCGATATCGTGGAAGAGCGCAAAACAGTCTGTTGTTGCTGCTTCCACCATGGAAGCTGAATTCGTAGCATGATTTGAGACTACAATTCACGCTAATTGGCTGCAAAATTTTATTTCAGGGCTTGGAATTATCGACAGTATTGCCAAGCCACTGAAATTGTACTGTGATAACTCCGCAGTAGTATTTTTCTCTAAAAATGACAAGTACTCTAAAGGTGCTGAGCATATGGAGTTAAAGTACTTTGCCGTGAAGGAAGAAGTTTAGAAACAAAGAGTGTTAATAGAACATATTAGCACAAATCTTATGATGGCTGACCTTTTAACAAAGAGATTACCGCCTAAGACATTTATTGATCATGTTGAAAGTATGGGCATTATTGTTAACAATGATTATGGAGTATGACATTTATTTTGTAATTACACTCTGAGCTCAATTATGAAATGTTTCTGAATACATGTCTTTATTTTGCATGCATATTTGAATTAGAGTAATGTAAAGAAGTATAGTCTTGTATAAAGACATTATGATGGACCAATTATGTGCTCCTAATTAATGATCATATTAAGGAGAAGATTAGTTCGCAGTACATGTAAGGGACTATGTCAGTTGTGTGATGTACAACCGCCATGACTCGAATTAATTAGTTCATATTCTTAATTATGAAATTATGATGAGCCCAATGAAGTATAATGTTTAGTCATACAAATGCACATTATGTTAGTTTGATTAATTTATTTATTTGTCCATGATGTTAAGTAATGTCACATGAGCCAAGTGGGAGAATGTAAGATTATTTATGTCTCATGTAAAGTTATGTGGCTTAATAAGGACTAATAAATAAATAATCAATTAATTATGGACTAAGTTATATCTGGTTTAATATGGAGCAGTTTTATTTTATCGGCTATTTGATGGGAATAGTGGACTTGTGGGGAATAATAGCCCATTACCGTAAAATTGGGTCGACTTCCTGATATTAAAGGTATTCTCTAAAATCCTAGGCATCACGTACGATAGAGAATAGAAAGAGATATCAAGGAGGTGAAATACCGATTTATTGTTCTTCTTAAGAAATTCAACGGTGCAATCTCAGATTTGATCATGAAGAAAGGTACGCAATATTCTATCAATTATGTGATTATGTGAGAATCATTAATTTCAAGATCATGTAGTTTTCTCGTAAAGAATTGTAGAAAACTAGAATGATTTTACATAAGATTCCTGACAGTTTACTTGGAATTTTCCAAACATAATATAAATAATATGCATGTAATCATTTTTCTGATAATAACATTCATATAAATCATATTCCCAAACAACTTTATTTTCCTGCCAACCAAATGGGGCCTAAGTATTATTATCTGTGAATTACAATATCATTAGAACATCTCATTTGATAAGCTGATCCTTACCACCGTTTCAACTACATTGCAGGTGACACGTCCTATGTATCATTCAAGGTCATTTAGTAGGTTTAACCTTAAGAAGGTTGAGGTCAAATCAAACAATGAACACACGTTCATAAAACTATTGAACTGTAGGAAAAAAAAAACTATCTCTAGCTCAAGATGATTGCCAAATCTGTTTTTCAGTTTTTGAGGACTCCCAATACATATGAGCTTGCCTCCCACCTAAACATACATGCAATCTAGGAGAATAGAGAAATAACCCGACTACTTTATTTCGAGCAAATTATATTTAGGTTAATGAGTATAAGAGCTGTCTTTCCTCTTCACCACTACTTGTAGTGGTGAAGTATCACTAATTATGAGGTAAAGTATCAATAGACATGAAGCAGCATGGACCAACAAATTTATTAATTTTCAATTATATCATTAACTATGATTTGAAGTATCATTAATTATAATTAAATATCGCTAACATGATGAGTATGTACGACAAACAATCACATTGAATTATTGAACAAAAAAAAAGAAATGTGCCGCTAGATATGAACCGAAGTATCACTGACTGTGAGATTTAAATATCACTAACTATGACATGAATAAAAAACACAGAAGTGTCTCTATAAATATCACTACATATAGAGTGAAATATCACTTACTGTGGAATGTAGTTTCTTTAAGAGATGCAGTTTCTCCATATTCATCATTTGAATCATCAAATAAAACTACATCTGAAAATTAATTTAAATGAGTACTTAATGTATCATTAAAACAACAAATGGCCTAACAAATAGAAATACAAAGTAATTCTTTCAGAGGCAAAAATGTCCACAATCAAGCAACTGAAGCGCAATCTGCTTATCGCTCTTCGTTGTGTAGATTTTGATGTAAAAAAGATGCCTAGAATTGGAGAAATCATCCACATGCTCGAGCCGCGTGACCTGCTACTCAATGATGTAAGAAATAATTAATAATGAATGCTTGATTTTAATCATCATATCATGTGAAATTATTGGCTATTAATTTATGTGGAAGAATTTGGCTGCGAGAAACAAGCATTCTGGATCTCGTTGCATCCATCATAGGCTTATATGTATGGTTCATTACAGAAGTCAGAACCTGAACAAACACATTCGCAAAAACATATTGGATGATGGAAATGAAATTTGTATGAATATATGTAAGCACTTTGATCATATATAGTCTAGACATAAAGGATATCAAGTTTTACACTTGTTGGATTTAAATTAATACTAAAAGTATCATTGAAACAACAAATGGTCTAACAAATAGAAATGCAAAGTAATCCTTTCAGAGCCATATCATCGAACGCAAGGTATGGATGCATAGAACATTTACATACTAACACATAATTTGAAGGCAAGGATCACAAACACCCAAATTTCAGAAACCTAATCACAATATCTTCAAAGAAACATACCATTAGTAGTAGATGTGTCTTCATCGGAGTTCAAGGAAATTTCACTGGGATGGAAATTCAACAGGAAGTCACTTGTTTATTCTGATTTATACATGAAATCGTGGTGGCGACGTTACAATAATAGTGGTGGTGATTTCAATGGCGGTGGTGGTTGACAAATGCAGCACTGGGGCTGACGATTGTTGCAACAATGGCGATGGTGTCAGTTTAGGGGAAATCAAAGATCGGGTTGCAGATTTCAACGCGTTCGGGTGGCAGAGGTTTCTGTATGGATTTTTTTTTTTTAATATATATATACATATATATATATATATAATTGAGTCGGATCGGGTGAGAATCCGTCTAACGCAAATGATTCATTAGACTGTCCTACAGGAACGTGCCCCTTCAACTACATGGTAGATTTTTTTTTTATTTTTTTTTTTAAGAAAATGATACATAGAATTATTATGGTAGATTGAAAGTAAATTAAGAAGTTGGAGTGATGTGAGATTTCCCTTCCCCCACCACACACGCACAAACTCTCGATCGCTCACTTCATCAATCCTTTTCTTTCTCCATCATCCATTAACTTCCGCCGCCATGGCGGATAACGGCGGCGGTGGAGACTGTGCCCGGTGCTGCTGCAGCTTCATACTGACCTCCGGCCTGACCGCCCTCTTCCTGTGGCTGAGCCTCCGCACCTACAAACCGACCCTCTTCATCCAAGACTTTTACGTTCCTGCCCTCAACAAAACTGATAATTCCACCGCCGCCAGAAACAACCACACCATTTCCTTCCATCTCAAGCTCAAAAACCAGATGAAAGACAAGGGCGTAGGCTATGCTAACATAAGCCTCACCTTTTTCTACAACAGTTACAACTCCACGCTTCCCGTCGCCAACTACACGTTGCCGGAGTTCTACCAGGGACACGGCAAGACGGCTAATCGGAATGCGGTGGTTGAGGCCACTGGACTGCCGTGGACGGAGGCCTTTGCGGTGGTGTCGAACGGGACATCGAGCGTGAATTTCAGAGTGAAAGTGGCGACGAGGGTGAGGTCCAAGATTATGTTGTGGTTCACGAAAAGCCATAGCTTGGTTGTCGCCGGAGACGTGGCTGTGGACGGCTCCGGCGGGAATCTGAAGAAGAAGAAAAGGAAGATCAAGTTGAAGTCCGGCGTACCAGATCGGAGAACTCATTGGGTCCGAATGGGACATGTCGCGGCTTTCACTTTCTTCTTTGTTTTATTGTTCTAAAAACTATTATTATTTATTATTTGTTTCTTTGTTTTTGTAATATTCGGGGTTCAATTATTCGCCTCTATTGCGATGGCTTTTAATTTCGATGATAATTTTGATAAACAAAACTTGAGGTGTTTTTAAGTAGGATTAATTACATTTTAGAATTCAATATTTGATGTAGCTAATATATAGGGCAGACGGCCAAACCATTTGAATTGGTCACGACCCAGTATTTTTTTTTAAATTTAATTTTTTCGTTATGTTTTTCTCATTTTTTTTAGTTTTTGTTTGAAATATATATACCCTTAAATGTAATTATTGAATCCTAAAATTAAAATAAATTAATTTAATTATTTTTATCTGACAATTCGCACGGTGCATTCACCAAACTCTAATGCGTGGGCTCGTGTACTACACTCGATAATTAATTTTTTAAAATTAAATGTAAATCATAATATGGGATTAATAAAAGTAATACTTTTTTCTAATGATTTTTTCGGACAAGGGTTGAGCAAGTCAAACCGCCTGTCTGATAATTTAACCATATTTAACAAAGTCTGAAATGAGACTTTGTATTATATATATATATATATATATATTGTCTAAATGTTTCAAAAATTATATTTTGACATTTAACATTTACATAATATAATATACCTAGCACAATAGAAAATTTATAGCATTTCTAATTTGATGCGACTCGCCAGAATTAAGGAGATTAGTATATAACCAATAAAAATATGCATCAATATCTTTGATCATGGTAAGTTATGCTAGATTTGAGATGCCAAAAAATTATCCGTATGCTATATTTGTTAGGTTATGAAAATATAAGGTATTAATATCTAATTTTTGACATTTAAAACAAAAGTGTTATCAACCCGACTACTAAAATCATGTGATTAACCTTTTTATTTATGTGTTGTAAATTTTTAATTTTTTTAGTTGATGAAAAATGTGTTATGAATCTCGACATCCAGAGCCGATTGGACCATTGGATCAACAAGGCGGCTGCCTCAAGCCTTGCGAAAAAATTTAAGCCTTGAATATATGTCTAATAGTGTATATATATATTAACGTTTTGTAAATAATTTTTCAATAATCATCTTGTATTTTGATGGTAGCTCCGTTCTAAATTTTTTTTTATTCTTAAAATGATGCGTGTGTTCGATTCTCCATCACCTCAATGTTTCCTTTGTCTTTTTTGTTATTTTTTTTGTACATCAATATACTAATTCCTTTTTTCTTTGTTATTATTTATTTTTTGGTCTATTTTTCTCCCCTAAAAAATATATTAGTTTATGATAATAATCAGCCGCGATTCAAATTTTGCCAATGCTAAATTTATGATTTACCATAATTAAAATTACAATATTTATTTATATTTACATTTATTGATTTTTAACTTCTTTGATTGTTTATATTTTGTTTTAGTTTTGGTTGGTAATATCCAATTATTATTATTTGTTGTATATTGATTATTGTAATATGTCTTATGAATTTTTAATTGATGGTATGATAAGTTCGTCGGAAGAGCAAAAATTATTTGGGAAATTAAATAATTAGAAATAGACTATGAAACACTTAAGACAATGTTTGCTAGCCTGGATAAAGGCATATTAGTAAACGTATCCGGCAAGAACCGTGCGTTTGGTAGCCATTAATTGTTCACGGGAGGCCCGGTCCTAATGCGAGGCCCGGGGTGTAATTTACTGATTCGGCTGGATAATATATCCGATGCGCCCTCTCGGTTACAGTTTCTAGACAAGGTATCATACGCCCCCTCAGTCTACCAAATAAAATAATGTACCAAACAGATGTATGTGTTAAGCAATCTAGTATATTTATCTTAATAACCAAACACACAATTAAAATAGCTAATACACAATTATCTTTCAAAGCAATCCAGATTTTATTAACGTGAGTATATCCGTACCAATATATCAAACATTGCCTAAATATATATGTTTTGTTAAAACAATTGGATTATAAAACTTTAATTAAAAAAATTATAACTGAAAAATCAAAAAATATTAAAGATCGTGATACCTATATTTGTAAACTTCTTCAAAATCTCAGCTCAGAGCCTTAAATTTCTTGATACGGCCCTGCACAAGACATCTGCCTTTACTAAAAAAAAAATTCATTCACTGCTTGTGTATCACCCAAAGAACATGGGTTGATATATAAAAAAAATAATAAAAAAAGATGCGTAGGGTATCGAAATGTTACTTTTTGGGCAGCCGAAATTAATGTTTGGTTGGCATGCGGTATTCATTGCGGGGATAATATTTATTTACTTTAGGATAAATAATTGAGCAAGAAATAGAATTTTAATATTGATGTCAAATCAACTATTTACAAAATAGGTTGCCCCTAAAAAATATTACAAAATAGGTTGAAGTAACAAACTTTTAATTTAAATTTTGTTTTCCTTTAAATATAATAAGTTTTATGAGAATGGAAATATATTGAAGTATTATTTAATTTTCGGGGCTCAATTATTGGGCTTTTGATTAAGGTATTTTATTTAGGGTCAATTAAATCTAGTATCCAATGTTTGGTCTTGCCATCATTTCGAAAATTACATTTTCATTAATAATGTTTATATAATTTAATAAATGTAGAACAAGAGAAAGTTTACATATAATATTCATAATTTGATCTGACTTTGTCGGAATCAAGGAATTGGCATATAATCAATTAAAATATACATTAATTTTCTTGATTCTGGCAAGTCAAATCATATTTAAAAGGCTGAAAATTTACTCACGTGTTAGATTTGTTAGATTATGTAGACATTAGATATCAATATGTCATAATATTTTTAACTATAAAATAAAAGTGTTGTCAACTACAAATATTGAGTGCGAAAGTATAATTTAACCATTTTAGTTATGCGTTGCTATTTTTTTTTTTATTTGTTGTTTTTAAATTCTGAAATAAAAAAGGTGAATAGTGTTTTGGAACCCAAAACGTTTTCAAGATAAGATGTGTTTATAAAAGTTGAAAGAGGTGTGTAAGGGATCCGACTACTACTTTAGTTAGCCGATATTAATGTTTGGGGGATATTTATTTTCTTTAGGCCAAATAATTCAGCAAGAAATATAATTTTAAGATTGATGTCAACTCAATTATTTACACCTTATACTTCGGCTTAATATATACTATGCTTTTCTTCCTGTGTTGTCACTGGATTAATCAATCATATATAGACCATGATATCTTTTTTTTTTGTTGCCATCTTTTTAGACATGATTTTAGCCGGAAAATTAATTTGAGGTCAAATTTAATTAATTTTTTAAACAGATTAAGTATTCAATTGATAAAAATATTATTTATTTTTTTAGTGAAATTGATAAAAGTGTTTGTTTGGAATAAATCTGAAAAAAAAATTAACATAGAGATGAAGCAAATGCATTGTAAACCAAACATTGAGCGAGCTAGGGCCTTTTTTATTTGAATTATGAGAAGCAAATTAACATAATTAAGATAGTTGAAATCAAGTGTTGGCATCATTATATTTCATCATCTCTATACATTCATAAGAGCCACAATTTACATAATTAATACGTAACTAATCCAATTCAAGGTGAAGGAGTCTTCAAATCCAAATAAAACTAGTAGCTATATATATACTAAGTGATCAAGTATAGATAGAATATTGTAGTGTAAATCAAATCACAACAAAATTTAATTGATAGCATACATATATGCATATATCCATCCTAATCTAAGTTGGGTGCAGCCTGTGGTTTAACCAAAGAAAAATATGCACTACGATTTCCCATAGCCATTAGATCAGAATGAGAGCCCTGTTCCACTAGTTTCCCTTCCTTGATCACAGCAATGGAGTTGGACTTGCTTATTGTAGACAAACGATGAGCCACAACAATGCAGCTTCTCCCAACCATCATCTTCTCCAGTGCTTCTTGAACCAAGCTCTCTGACACGCTGTCGAGCGCACTCGTTGCTTCGTCTAGTAGCAGGATCGCGGGATCCTTGAGGATCGCGCGAGCCAGTGCTATTCTCTGCTTCTGCCCCCCCGATAGCTGAACTCCTCTCTCTCCACACTGTGTCTCGTACCCGTCTTTCATCCCACTGCCACCAACATATATAACGAGTAAATGAGTCGACCTACTACTCACTTCGAAATCCATTCGGATAACTTTATAAGTTTTAAAAAGGTTGTTTAGGCTGGAAAGGAGCATACCTTATAAACTCATGCGCGTTGGCCAGCATTGCAGCCTTTCTTATCTCCGATTCCCTGGCATTCTGCTTCCCATATGCAATGTTTTCATAGATGGTTCCTGCAAAAAGAGTAGGCTCTTGGCTGACTAATGCAATGTATGATCTGAGGTCTCTGAGATTGTAATCCCTCACATCCTTGTCATCGATCCACACTGATCCATTGATGGGGTCGTAGAATCTTTCGATGAGAGAGATGATGGTTGATTTCCCCGAACCACTCTGGCCCACTAATGCAACAGTAGTTCCTGCATTTATCTTAAGGCTCAGTCCCTTCAAGATGAACTGCTCCGGCCTTGATGGATAGGCGAAGACCACCTTTTTAAGCTCAACTCGGCCCCTAATACCTCTTTGTATCTTATCACTAGTGTTGTCGGCTTCAATCTCACTCTTCCTGTCTAGAATTGCAAACACTGATCCAACGGCACTGCTTCCTCTAGATATGTCGTTGGTCATGCTTCCAGCTTCCGCGATTGTGTAAGCAGTGAAGAGAAGTGCAAGAAATGCTTGGAA
The DNA here is from genome assembly GCA_026008535.1 of Perilla frutescens. Lineage (NCBI taxonomy): Eukaryota > Viridiplantae > Streptophyta > Magnoliopsida > Lamiales > Lamiaceae > Perilla > Perilla frutescens. The sequence goes on from BRKX01000019.1 coordinate 7,227,480, forward strand.
CAGTTTCTCTGGAGTTATGTCATTGTTTGCCAGCAGCTTCCCTCCATACCAGTAGGCTAGAGCTGTTGAAGCTGCTGCAAGAAACTGTGAGGTGAATAGGCCAACTCCTGCAAACCAAGATTGTCTGATGCTCTCCTTTCTTGGGGCTTGTAGTGTGGCTCTGAACAGCCCCACTATGCGTTTTTGGGAAGAGAATGCCGTTATGGTTCTGTGGTTTATGACTGCTTCGCTTGCTAGCTGGCTTCCTTCCTTCTGTGCTATCTGTGTTTTTGCAGACATGCTCTTGGTGAGGACACTCCTCATGTAGAAGCTTCCAATGAGCAATGGCTGAGCTGCCATCATCACGAGGGCTAGCTTCCATGTTAAGTAGAGGCCTAGAATGTAGGCGAATGTGGCTCCAAAAAGGGCTTGAGCTAAGAGAGACATACGGTCTCCAACAAGTGAACGAACCATGTTGGCTTCTGTTGATAGCCTTGCAGAGATGGCAGCGCTCGTGTTTTCGTCTTGATCAAACCAGCCAATCTCGAAAGTCATCAGTTTCATCAGCAGCATCTCTCTGATCCTCTTGGTTAGCCTCTCTCCCATTACTGCAAAGTTGTAGTGTTGGAGGACGTTTGTGATGAAGTTGAAGACTCCAAGGCCTAGAAAGATGAAGGAATAAATTCTTGCATGGGATGTAATGGTTGATTTGTCAGTTCTGAAGTAGACCGCTATGAGACCTCCCACGCAGTATGCATTGATAGGTTGAACAGCTCCGGAGCCTATTGCTCCTATGCACCCGAGTAGGGCTCTTCCCCACTCGGGCTCGTTTAGCTTCAGCAGACGCAGCTGTGATGGAGCAGCGTAGGTAGGCTGGTTCGTGTCTTCATCATCAGTGTCGTATGCAGCTTCATATTGAACAGAGTAAGGAGCGGAGTAAGGTGCACTCAGAGAAAATGCAGGGCTAATAGGATTCATAGATGATGGAGTTCGTGGGCTTGACATCACGCTCACCGGGCTAGGAGGGATGATCATTCTGCGTTGGTTTCTCACACTCTGTGGAATTGCATTGCCATTTGCATCTGCTGATAGCTGCAGCTCCACCATTTTGGCATACTCTCCACCATTCACTGACATGAGCTCGTTGTGTGAACCCGACTCAACGACTCTCCCTGACTTGAGAACTGTGATTAGGTTAGCCATTTTGATGGTGGAGAGGCGGTGAGCCACAACGATGGTTGTCCTGCCCTTTGATGCCTGGTCTATAGCCTTCTGCACTATTCGCTCCGACTCAGTATCAAGTGCACTCGTAGCCTCATCGAGGAGAAGTATTTTTGGATCCCTTATCAGAGCTCTTGCTATTGCTATTCGTTGCTTCTGCCCCCCTGATAACTGAAGTCCAAACTGGCCAACCTAAATTCAATTTTCACAATGAATCAAGTTTGTCATTAATCTCCATTGCTTTAACATAACAAAATCTATCTATATATGCAGTATAGGATGATTGGTTAATTACTTGAGTGTCGTATGCATCTGGTAGCTTAACAATGAAGTCATGTGCATTTGCAGCTACGGCTGCTTTCTGCACATCCTCCATAGATGCCCCTTCCTTCCCGAACAAAATGTTCTCTTTGATTGATGTTGCAAACAGGACTGGTTCTTGATTCACCAGTCCCATTTGTGATCTCAGCCACTTGAGATGCAGCCGGTTTATCTTGTATCCGTCGAGCAAAATCTCACCTTCTATTGGATCGTAGAATCTTTGAAGCAGTGAGACGATTGTGGACTTCCCCGACCCACTTCCCCCAACTAGGCCTACGGTTCTCCCTGCAGGAACCGTAAGCTCCAACCCTTGCAACACCGGGGTATCCGGTCTTGAGGGGTAGTTAAAATATACTCCTTTGAATTGTATTTCACCTCTCACATATGACAGAGCTTTTCCCTTCTTATCATCACAATCTATGGCTGGTTCCCTATCAATCATCTCTGTTATCCTCATTGCTGCAGATTTTGCTTCACTTATTGCTGTGAGGTTGGGTAAAGCAGTCAAAATATTTCTGCAAAACAAAACACACACACACACATATATATAATTAAAAAGATCATTGATCATATATTCATATAGTATAAGATTAGATGAATAATGAATGTGAGTGAGAAGTAGTACTACTCACAGTCCTCCCATGAGTACATTGAATCCAGCTACGAACACATCTCCACCCTTTTCGCCTTTCTTGCTGACCAAAAGTGATCCAATCCAAGCTTGAAATCCCCAGCTAATGTATATAACTCCCATGCTCCCCATCATGAGCCCTCTTGCAAGCCCTTGCTTCACTCCTAGCTCCATTGTTTTCTGCAGCGCGTTGCTGAACTTCTCCACTGTTTGCTTCTCTGCAACGTAGGAATACACTGTCCTGATCGAAGAAATGGCCTGCTCTGCAATCCCTCCAGCTACTGCATACGACTCTATCGTCTGCATTGCTACATCCATCATCATCTTCCCAAATCCGAGCCCCGGGATTATGAACATTACAGTGAATGGTATAGCTGCCAGAGTGAGCTTCCACGAAAGTGAGAAGGCGAATATGAGGCAGAAGAAGAAGGACGAGACATAGGCCAGGCAGTCAGGTATCTGCATTCATTCATTCATTCAAATATCTATACACAAAACAGAATGAATGTATAATATATATATATATATAATATATTGACCTTCTCTCCGATGGTGATTTGGATAGTGTTGGAGTCTGATGAAATGGTGGTGACAACTTGGAAAGTAGTGGAAGTATCAGCTGCTGCTTGTGTATCGAAGAAACCTACTTCTTGTTTAAGCACAGATTTCAGATACTCTAATCTCATCCGAGAAGACTGTCTCTCTGCAGTTCTAGCCCAACATAATCCTTCTGCAAAATGCAAATTACATGCATATATGTTTCTTAGAATCAAGCAGGAATTAATAAAACACAACAAACATTTCATTCATTCAATTCATGCAAACGAACCTACGAAAGCGGACAGCCCAACTCCAATGGCCACATAGAAAAGTCTCAATGCATACTGTCATCACATGCATAATGCATGAATATATGTAGTTAGAAGTTAGAACTAACTCATCAAATTAAATTGTTTCATTTTAACAACAGCAGCTAGAATTGAAATCCATACCTTGTCTACCAAGTTCATAGAGATTCGAATGTTGAGGTCTCCGTAGTCGTTGATGACGTCGCTCAGAACAAACATCATGAGAGGGATTTGCAGTCCATCTCCGATGCTGCCTAGAGTGCCCAAGAACATCAGCAATTTGTCTGATCTCTCTGCATATCGAAAAATCCCATTGTTTTTTCCCATTTTAATTTGAGGAGGATGAATTAATGAACTAGCTAGCTAGCTACTTGTGTTTATTTGTGTTCATTAATCTATGTTTTAAATACAAGTTTGGAGGTTAATTTCTGCAGGCCTCTATTGGCTGCTCTCTCAATTGTTATATATCAAGAATGAATCAAATGTTTAATTTTTTGTGTACATCTGCCGGCCGTTTGTTGTCACTACTTTTAGGTTTCTTTGCTAATGTGTGTCCACCATTTCCAACTATTTTGTGTTTGACTCTCCTTTGGTACCTCTTGTTTATTCGAATATATATGTATGCATTTTGTATATATCAGATCGTCTAAGGAGTCCAGATTTGTCACGCGGTACTCATACTTGCATTCATTTACAACTACATATACCACCAAATTACAAATATGTTACCGATTATGCAGTTTGATTTTCACGTTATTCGTGTTGAATCTCATGTTTCATTTCATCAATGCATGTCATGTGTACATTTATAACGCTTCGAATTTCATATTACACTTTTTATGTTTTGCTGTCAAATTTATCATTTTAATAAGGATAAACTATCATTTATATCGAGTACTATTTTTGTTTTCTCAAATGAATCTCAAACTAACATTTTTATCAATTAAATAGCTAGACTATTTAAAAATAATCAAATCTAATATCAAATATATTTTTCGGCATGTGAAAAATAACTATGCTAAGTCTTTGATGATGTAGATTTTTAGTTTAACGAAAATAAGATGATGGCTAGTACATTCTATGTTGTCAAAAATGAGAAAAAAAAAGAGTTGATTTGGATATTCCACGTCGTCAAAGCAATATCGTTTTGTGGAATATTCTAAATAAATTCATTTATTTTAATAAAAGTTCATATCAATAAAGACCTAGCCCAATCATTTTTAAGTCCCGGAAAATACATCAAATATTAGATTTGATTAATTTTTAAATAATTTAGGTATTTAATTGACAAAAATGTTAACTTGAGATGGATTTAAAAAATATGAAATATTGTTATTTATAAATGATAGTTTTTCCCTTTTAATAATGATTATTATAAAACAAAAAACTATTTATAACATAATGGATCATGTCAACATGTGTCAAGAAAAAAAAATCAAATTATATATATATATATGTGTGTGTGTGTGTATATATAATTATGTAATAATCAAAACTAATAATCAATTATTAAATAAAAAAAATCAAATACTAAAAATAATTAAAAATCATATATTCTGTGGGGTGAACCCTAATTAAATATTATTGTAAAATTCAACCAAAGTACAATAACTTGAAATTGAAGGAAAAAAGGAAGAATATTTAAAAGTGAAACGCGATATAAAACACTATTTATATAACATATAAATCTGTGTGCATATATGATGTCATCAAATACATGAAATGTGAAAATAAATATCCTTAATGTATTGATGATAGTGAAATATGAGATGTAATATGAAAATGTAAAAGAAAATCATGTGTTGAATATGAGCTTAGATCCGAACCTAATATATATTATGCATTTAATTTCAGTTCATTTTGTGAGTGTTGTTGTGGTGGAAACAGAATCTTATGCGACATTTGCATTGTAACAAATTAACAATGCTTAGTTTCTTGTTGATTTATTTATTTCAAGGGCAACAGCTTTGTTCGTCACAAGATATGGCCATTTTATGATCTATTTTGGATTATGGAAGAAATGTTATTAATTACTTATTAATGAAGTGGAAAATAGAAAGCGATGAATTCGAAGTACAACTAGATTAAATGGAATTAAATAAATTTAAAATAAACCGTCTTGGAAAATGTGGGAACACAATGAAATAATACAATTTCGGAAATTTCTAAAATAGTTTTCTTTCTCCAAAATCTCAGCAACCCCACGTAAGTGTTGATCTTTTCTTCTCTTCGACAATATATGGAAAAACAAAATCAAAAAAAAATATTTATTGTAGAATATTGCCATCGGTGGAGTCAAAAGATGCTACTTGTAATTAGAGAGAGAGAGAGAGAGAGAGAGAGAGAGAGAGAGAGAGAGAAGAAGAGTTTCTTTCAAAGTTGTCCAAATAATTGGGTCCAACCGCTTAACCCCAAATCCCTTTTAGAAAATCACTTTGTTAAATTTTTAATTTTCAATTAAGGTTGTTCATACCAAATTATGAGTTTTAATTTTTTTAGTATTTAATTTTAATTAATAATTAATTATTAAGATTATATTTTAGCCTCAAATTTTTGTTGATAACCGATAACTATTGTCGATTATGTTGTGATTAGTTTTTAGTTGAAGAAAGAAATGGTCATGAAAAACTAATAAATTTAATAGTGGAATATATGATGAAACATAGTTTGGAAATAGAGATTTCATCCAAGAAAATCATGTCAATGAACATAGATAATTAGATATAGACTTAGGATTATTTTCACTTTCTATCAATTAATAATTATAACCTGCGGGATTAACTTTTCTGGATACAAAATCATTCAAGATCCTCAAAAAACACTAATTTCAAATCCATTGATCAAGAACTGAAAAGGAAATTAGGAAGTTTATCCGAAAAGAAAAGACCAAAATGAAAGATGATAATTAGCAGTCCATTCATTCAAAGGGAATCTTTCTTTAGCATTATGATTTTTCGAATGTCCAAATTAAATCACTATTCAATTTTGTCCTCACAGTTTTTTTACTTCAGATTTTTCTGTGATTTTATTTTGTTCTGGTTGAATTATGCTATTTTCTGCCGAATGCATTTAATTTTTTCCCTCTTTGGTTTTATCTATATATTCATAAATAAATAAATAAATAGTTCAAATTAACACACATTTAGGGTATGTTTGAGAAGTTTGTGTGAGCATCTTTCCACTTGATCTTATTTAAACTAGGATTGGGAATTTTAAGTAGCAATGTCGTTTAGCTTATTATATGGCATCAAATGAGAGTTGGAGTCTTTTTGAGACATCCGAATGATGTGATTTTTATCTGGTAAAGAGTGAGATGTATAGCTCCATACCACCCCCATTTCCTCCCCAATCAATATTAGTGAAATGGAGGCGAATATAAAAATAATTCAACTCTACTTGAAAAAGTTATCCAAATTTTAAAATTATTTTTTGAGCTCATTTGATATCAAGTCGAGTCAAACTCGACTAAACTTTAATCAAGTCGAGCTCAAGAATATGATATTTTTTATATGTGTTTACTCATTTTTACTTATCGAGCTCGAACTTTAAATATTATCAAACAAAAAATTATGTTCATATGATTTTTTAACGAACAATGACAAATTGAATATCAAGTTATTTGATTTGTGTAATGCCCCGATTTCTGTAAATTAAAATAATAACAATAATATAAAAGAGACGTCACTTTATATTACAATATAAAGTATTTGACATTAATATAACGGAAGCTAGATAATAAAAACTCTTTAATGGACCTACATCACACGTTACCACACACATTGTCCTAATAATCATTAACCCGAAAAATGTAATAGTTTGAGGTGAGTGCTATTGACTTAAAGGTGACCACATTTATTCAAGTTATACGATTATAACAAATTATATCGTGGGTAGCCTGCGGCTAATTTCGGGACATATGCAGTCCGTCGGCCAATAATTGTTATAGCACGTCGGCAAATAATTGTGAACATATAAGAGCATAACAAAGACAAATAATATATGCATCATATCGGATTCTCCACCTTAACATTAGCTTCAACTTGATTTTGAAAAAACAATAGGATGTTAGTTAAATTCACGCGGACCTTAATACTATAAATAATTGGTTGAAAATAAACTATTAACTTATGCAAAATAAATTAATAAAAAGAAAATAAAATGCATGATCATTATTTAATCTTTCTAGAGAGAGGCCAACTCTCTCGGCCACACCAAACCAATCTATTTGCTCTTTAAAACCTAAACTAATCTAGCCCATTTAAATAATTAAATAATTTATAACCAAAACTAATCCTACCACAATTTCTAACCCTCTCAGCAAACCCATAAATAAAGAAGAGAAAAATACTTCTCTCCTCAGTCCTAACTCCCTCATTCACGACACCACCAACTCTCTCTCTCTCTCTCTCTCTCTCTCTCTCTCTCTCATGCAATCTCCTATTCTCCTATCTTCTCTTCTCCCCCTTTCAAGCCTACAGAGATGCCACCAGCAGCACCGACTTTACCATCGTCGAAACTTCTTCATCTCCCAAACTCACCTAAATCCCTCTCTCAACCATGAAATCTCCCATCCTCTTATCTTCTCGATCTTCTCCTCCTTTCAAGCCAACAGAGATGCCACTAGCAACACTGACGTTGCCACCATCGAAACTTCTTGTTAGTGCCATTTTGTAGCACTAAGTTTGTTTTGGCGATTTATGTTCGATAATGTGTGCCTAGGTATGTCCCACGGAGATTTGTTTTCCGCTGTGCAAGAAAAGAAGAACAGTTGGTGAAATGTTCCAGAGTATGTCCCAGACAGAATCAGGGACACTCTATATATGGCAGTTTCCATGTTGGAAAGATCTTGCGCCAAACCAGTTTGGAAGGTCAAGATATATTCATTTTACTGCCTTGTGGTGTAGATACCGTGCTGAATTAACCCTACTACACATGGAAAACATCTACACACATTTGGGAAGATCACAAACCATCAATTCTCTTACCATGTTGGCAGCGGAAAGAGATCGATGTCAAGGTTGAAGAGTCGTCTATATGAAGGCCGAATTGAGGAGCAATCGGTACCACTCATATATTATTTAGATTCTCTTGATAGATTGTTTGAGAGTCAGTTTGTTTATGGTCATTATAAGTAGTAGTTGTTCATTAAATAGTTCAACGTGATAGACTAGTTTTGAGTGTTTTCAAGTGAAACATGTGAGGGGATTTTTATTTCATTTTGTACGCAATCTCGGGAGAGATTGTAAGTTGAAGTCTTGGGTAGCTAGAGGGAGTCTAGTATCACGGTTGTAAGGGGGTCTTACAGCTTTCGGCTAGTAAAAGAATTCGTGGAGAAGAACGAGCGACATAAGGAGGGAGTCATGTATGTGTAAGAACCCTAATACACTACACGAAGGAGTAACAGTCGAATCTTCAAGTTTGGGTGAAGTCCCCCCATAGTAGATTGGTTAACCGAACTGGGTTATCAATCTCGTGCATACTTTACTGCTTTATCTTTTATGTTCTTGCATCTGTCCCACACATATCGAAGAACACTTGCACACAGTAAACTATAGTCACATTAAAAACACGGATTGCAGTTTTTCAATTGGCACCAGAGCGGGTCACCAGTTTTATTGGTGTGATCTTGGGTTTATTAATCTGTGTTTGTTTTGGTGAGAATGAATTCTGTGCACGAAGGACGTCCCCCAATTTTTGATGGAAACAACTACGCTTATTGGAAAGCAATGATGAAGGCGTTTATCAAATTCATTGATGGTAAAGCTTGGAAAGTGGTGCTAAATGGGTGGAGTCCTCCAACAAAAGTGGATGAATCAGGTAATATTGTTCCAAAACCTAAAGCTCGATGGACCAAAGACGAGAATATGTTGGCAAACTTCAACTCATGGGCTTTAAATGCTATATTTTCTGTTGTTGATGTGAATATTTTCAAACTAATCTCCACTTGTGAAGTTGCTAAGGATGCTTGGGACATACTTCAAATAACACATGAAGGAACAGTTGAAGTTCGAAGGTCCAAATTGCAGTTATTAACTACAAAGTTTGAAAACCTGAAGATGCATGAGGAAGAGACCATAAGTGAATTCAATTCAAGCTTATGTGGCATTGCAAATGAATGTTTTGCACTTGGTGAAAAGATTTCTGATGAAAAGCTTGTAAGGAAAGTGTTGAGATCTCTTCCAAAAATATTTGCTCATAAAGTTACAGCAATTGAGGAAGCAAAAGATATCAGCAACATGAAGTTGAAAGAATTGATAAGATCATTGCTTACCTTTGAGATGTCTCTTCCTGATGATGAAAAGCCTGAAAGAACAAATTTAGGCACTAATGCTTCTTCTTCCAACATCAAACTGGAGTTGACGTTCAATGATCATGATAAAGGTGCAGAATCCATGGCCTCACTAACCAAGTATCTTGTTCAGGTTCTAATGCAAATCAGTCAGAATTTGCATGATAGTGTTCCTCAAACTATCTTTGACAATAGATGGAACAAATATCTAAATTTTTTGAGGAAATATAAAGCTGCTGAAAGAAGATCTGGTGGGAAGTGCAGAAAGATTCAATGTACAAAATGTGGTGGGATTGGTCATATTCAATCTGAATGTACCAATACATTGGAAAAAATTGATATCCATTTAAATATATTGGATAGTGATCTTACTTATGATGGCAGTAGTGAAGAAGAGTGTTGTGCCAATAATCATACTGCATTTGTTGCTAAGAACGAGCCTCTGAATATTGTTACACCACATGTCCCTGCAACTGTTCCAACAAATGACTTCTTTCAGACTTGTGAATGCAGCGATGATGAAGATTTCTCTGAAGAAACTATTGATGAGTCATTCAATAAATTGCATTCCGGTTGGAAAATGGTGGTTCAAATAAATGAAGACCTGATTTAGCAGAATGATCAACCCATTCAAGAACGTGATTCTCTTGTTGCTGAAAATGAAAGCTTCAATCTGAGCTTTTGACTGTCAAGAACAGTATGCAGGAACAGATCAGTGAACTTCATCAGCTGAAGAAGAACGTCAAGATGATGAATTCAGGAACATCTCAGCTTGATGAAATTCTTTCCAAGGGAAAGAGTCCTCATGATCATTCTGAGCTTGGATTTTATGGTGGTCATACTTATGACAAATTCTGTCAAGGACAGACGTCTGGAACAAAAGATCTAACAGTCCTAGAACCAAAAGCTGAGCTAAAGAGCAAGCAGCAGCAATGAAGAAAGTCTCCTCAAAAGACACGTGTGGTGTGTCATTACTGTGAGAAACCTGGTCACATTCGTCCTCATTGCAAGAATTACAAAACTGATTTGTGAAGAATGAGCAGAAGAGGAAATATTGTCTCTCAAGATCAAAAGCCATGCATGATCTCAGCTGAAAAAGGGAAGGAGAAGATTCAAATTCATGCACGGACAGTTTCCAGAACACATCACAGAACGTTCCACACAGATAGCAGGACAAGTTCAGGACCAATTCAAAAATATTCTCAGAAACCTTTTGTCCCTATATGTCATTATTGCAACTGTACTAGACATATTCGACCGCATTGTTTCAAGTACTTAGCTAAATTGAAGAAGAAAAGTGACAGCCAAGTTATCATGAAGAAAGCTCGCAAAGTTTGGGTGAAAAAGGCTGAAGGAAAATGCAACAATGCATCTGAATCTTTTAATGACAAAAAGAGTGAATGTGTTCCAGAAAATGTTATTAATGAAAAAGTTGATGCTTCCCAGATTAAAGCATCAACAAAGGCTGAATTGGTGGTTCAAGATTCAACAGATGTTCCTACAAAAATTAAACCTGCGGAATATAAGGGAAAATCTGTTTCCAAAAGTGCTCGTACTTTACAGGCCCAGAAAGCGTGGATTTGTTTTGTGATTTCTTACCACTTATCGAAATCACTAAGAAGACAAAGATGAAAGAAGAAAGATACGTAGAAGGACAATGATCAATGGTCATTCATATGTTTTGATGGTCTGGAAGTGTTATTTGACCATTCTTTGCAGTTGAACTTTCCATTCCAACTGCTGTGCCCGAGACTGTTCCTGATGTCCTGTGGCTGACATCGTTTCTCAGTTGATTCCAGCTGCTTTTGCTGCTGATGCTGTTTCCCAAGCTGCTCATGCAGCTAAAAATGTTGGTGTGCCTCCCACTGCACCTCCCGCCTAAGATTTGTCATTTATGGCAGCCACTAATGGGGAGAATACGTAAGAAGTGAAGGGAAGAAGACGTGAAGAACTACGAAGACATGGGGAGTGTTCGCAGATTGTGTGAAGTTCCCAGCATTGTTTCAGGGGGAGTTCCAGTAACTGTGCCAGACAGTTTTGATATCATTTTTTATATATATGTTTGATCTGTGAGTTTTTCCATGAGTTATGCAGATCATTGCTTATTGTCTACCATAAACGCCAAAGGGGGAGATTGTTAGTGCCATTTTGTAGCACTAAGTTTGTTTTGGCGATTTATGGTCGACAATGTGTGCCTAGGTATGTCCCACAGAGATTTATTTTCCGCTATGCAAGAAAAGAAGAACAGTTGGTGAACTGTTCCAGAGTATGTCCCAGACAGAACCAGGGACACTCTATATATGGCAGTTTCCATGTTGGAAAGATCTTGCGCCGAACCAGTTTGGAAGGTCAAGATATATTCATTTTACTGCCTTGTGGTGTAGATACCGTGCTGAATTAACCCTACTATACATGGAAAGCATCTACACATATTTGGGAAGATCACAAACCATCAATTCTCTTACCATGTTGGCGGTGGAAAGAGATCGATGCCAAGGTTGAAGAGTCGTCTATATGAAGGCCGAATTGAGGAGCAATCGGTACCACTCATATATTATTTAGATTCTCTTGATAGATTGTTTGAGAATCAGTTTGTTTGTGGTCATTGTAACTAGTAGTTGTTCATTAAACAGTTCAACATGATATACTAGTTTTGAGTGTTTTCGAGTGAAACACGTGAGGGGATTTTTATTTCATTTTGTACGCAATCTCGGGAGAGATTGTAAGTTGAAGTCGTGGGTAGCTAGAGGGAGTCTAATATCACAGTTGTAAAGGGATCTTACAGCTTTCGACTAGCGAAAGAGTTCGTGGAGAAGAACGGGGGACATAAGGAGGGAGTCTTGTATGTGTAAGAACCCTAATACACTATACGAATGAGTAACAGTCGAATCTTCAAGTTTGTGCGAAGTCCTCCATAGTAGGTTGGTTAACCGAACTGGGTTATCAATCTCGTGCGTACTTTACTGCTTTATCTTTTATGTTCTTGCATCTGTCCCACACATATCGAAGAACACTTGCACGCACTAAACTATAGTCACATTAAAAACACGGATTGCAGTTTTTCACTTCTTCATCCCCAAACTCACCCAAATCCCTTTCCCAATGTAATGCATATGCATATGGATTTTACCTTTTTAAAAAGCTTGAATTGAAATTGCTTTTGGTGTGTTTAAAATAATGAAGTTGATACTCCATGAAAATTAGAGTTGAAAAGTTTGAGATAGCTATAGTGAAAAGGAAGGTTGATATTTGAAGGTTAGAGATTAATATGGGAAAATGAAAAAGATTAATGATTTAAATATTTATAGCTTTACAAAATAAAATAGCTAAATATCATTGTACTCGTATCACTTTCAAATAATTATTCAATGCAATAATATTATGTAATAATTTTGAAAATTGATCACCTTAAAGAAAATATTTTAACTTTAAAAGATATAAAAGTTCCACTAAGCTCAACAACAACAACAACAACAACAACAACAACAATAATAATAATAATAATAATAATTGTGTAAGCGCGACTTACAGAAACGTAGCAAAATATTTTAAATTAACATGTACTAATACATAATATTTTTAAACCACATTTTATATAAAAAGTAACGACCAATTTTAAAAGATATGGGTACTTACAATTTGATATTTGGGCATGCTCTCAATTCCAAAAAGAAAAGGAAGGCATCATGTTGAATTATGTAATTTGGTGGATTATTATTTATTACTCGGTTGCCTTTTTTAATTCTATATAAATAATATGATAAATTATATATAATATCCAAATATTTGCAATTTATAACAACATTATTTCAACATCTAATAGTAATTTTATATATCACTTAATGTTTCATTTTTATAACAAGTATACCCTCCAAAAATTTTTCCGACAAATGGAAGTTTGAGTCTCATTACCATGCAATCATCACTACAAGAAAAATTAGATATTCTAGTGGGTAAATTCCACTGGAATTGGTGTGTTTTCTGCTGGAACTGTACTATTCCAGCGGAAATTCCAGCGTGCCCGGTCCGCTGGAAAACATGCCGATGGAATTGACATATTCCAGCGGAAATCCCATCGATTCCAGCGGTCACAAAATTCCAGCAAGGCCTGAACCATTGAAATGTCCGTTTCATGGCCCGTTCGCAAATTTCAGCGGTACATATGTCGCTGGAATTTGATTGTTAGGGTTAGGGTTACAGATTCCAGCGGTACATTTTCCGCTGGAATTAGTCGCTGGAATTCAATATTTAGGGTTAGGATTATGAGATTCCAGCGGTAAATATTCTGCTGGAATGTTTTATTAGGGATTAGGGCTCGGTGATTCCAACAGAAAACTCCCGCTGGAATTCTTTATTTTATAGTTTTTTTAAATTGGTTTTTCCAAAAATAATATAAAAAGATAAAAACTTGTATGAGACCGTCTAACGGGTCGCTTACGTTAGACGGGTCAAATAAAACCCAAACCCATTCCAAACCCGCCCAAAACCCGCCCCCAAGCCCAATTTCACACGCAGGCCCATGTCTTACCCGCGCTCCCATGCGCAGCTACTGAAGTATCACTAGGTATAAGTAAAGTATCACTAGGTATAAAGTAAAGTATCACTATGTGTGAAGTATCACTAACAGTGAAGTCAAGTATCATTAACTATGAAGTGAAGTATCATTAGATATAAATTTGACGAAATACATTAACTATTAAGTGAAGTATCATTAGATATTAGATATAAATTTGGCAAAATATCATTAACTATTAATTGAAGTATCATTAGATATATATCTAGTGAGTATCATTAACTGTCTGTGAAGTATCATTAATTATGGATGAAGTATCATTAACTCGAAAGTGGAGTATAATATGATATTATTAATGATTATACATTAATTATCAAATTCACAATAGATAAATGTCATTAACTATGAGTAGAGTATCATTAACTCAAGTATCATTATTTATGAGTGAAGTATCATTAACTCACATGTGAGTATTATTATTTATGGATGAAGTATCATTAACTCACATGTGAGTATCATTATTTATGGGTGAAGTATCATCAGGGTCTCATTAATATGGAAAAAAGTATCACTAATTACAAAAGAAAGTATCACTAATTATAAAAAAAAGTATCACTAATTAGAAATAAAAGAGTCAGTTTAAAACATAATCTTAAATTGAGAATCGGGTCTATGAATATAATAAAAACTCATTCTTGAGTAAAAAAAATTATTTCATTATCATAGACAAAAATATTATTGATTACAAAATAAAGTATCACTAATTACAAAGAAAGTAACACTAATTACAAATAAAAGTATCACTAAAAATCTTCAACACGGTCTCGATCTTCCACCTTACAAGACCAACAACGACATCTTCAACACACCTGTGACAACAGATCTACTACATTAAACTCAAAACCCAAAATGTATCTAAGAATTACTCAAAACAATACAAATCTCCATACAACACTAAAAAAACACAGAGCTACACTGATATGAATTTGAATCCTCCATTATTATTTTATCACATAGCCCTATTTCGTCATCTATCCCCTTTATTTTTATTGATAACATACATCTCCAAATTTTATCTACTAATCTTAAAAGAAATCAACCCACCTCTTGATTCTTTCTCTTAGCAAATTTAATTTGAACGCATGATTCACGCATAAATAATTCAGAAAATATCACTACACACTTATTACTCAAAATCACATATTTTGACCTAATTTGAGACAATATATGAAACTTAAAAGAAAAGAAAGAGGAAGTGTTAAGGAATAATCAAATGAAAGAAGACAGTGAAAGTAGAATAGATTAATGAGTACCGACCTTCTGCTCAAATGAAATTGAATTTCAACAAATATGAGGAATCCAAATCCATAAATCCTTCAGTTTCGCCTGGGACTTTTCGAAGCACAGCCTCTTTCACGGAGATAAGCGCTTCTCCTTCCCTGCCGCGCGCGGGAGAAGGTTCGTGAGGAAGCGCCGCCGGCGTGGGTCTAGGTCAGTTTCTAGTCGGAGCTCCAATCGGAGGTGCCTATCTGTGAATGGGTCTTGTTCTGATTTTATGGTGGCGGCTGGGAGTACATATTCGAGCGGAGAGCTGTTTGGGGAGGGGAATTGGGCTTCCAAGGGTGAGAGGAATTTGAGGAGAGAGAAAGAGGGGAGTGGAGAAGGGTCTCAGAGAGTTTGTAATATATATATGACCGGGTCGGGTGGAGATCCGTCTAACGTAAGAGACCCGTTAGACGGTCTCACACAAGTATGCCCCGATATAAAAATAAAACCTGTTATATAGCACTAAAATACTATCCATACAAATCCATCAAACAATCCAATAAAATCCATCAAACAATACATTAAAATCCATCAAAATACATCAAATAAACCCATCAGAATACCACCAACAAATTCATCAAAAAACAATCAGTCAAGTCATCAAGCTACTAGATATCAATCCATCAAACTACAAAATATGGTATCAAACCCAACCTAACTAAAAACCGATAATATCATGATCCTCAGCATCACAACCAATATCATCATTGGAGGGGACAGATGAATGTGATTCACATGAGGTACCTGTGTTGTTCTTCTGGAGGATGAGATTTCAAAGTTCTGCAACTTCAGCGGCCAATCGTTCATTCACGTCTAGTAGATGCTTATTCGCATCCTCCAAATGATTTAAACGGTCATTCATGAGGAGCTCATCTTGAGCTGTGCTGGATTGGCTACCTTTGCTCTTATTTCTTGATCCAAAACTAGTTACAAAATTGGAGACTTCAGAACCAAATTCAGGGCATCTGCCATGTCTATTCACTCCCCCTGCTGCCTCGAAAAAAAGTGCAGAATCATCAATAGCTTTACCATGTGATACAGATTCTTCATTCATCTCCTTAAACTTATGATGTGATAAAAAGAAATATGAATCTTAATTATGTTCAAAATTAAAATCTCAATGATAGAAATAAATATGAAAAAGATCTTACATATAATATCTTAGAATGTGGAGTGAACCATTTATCAGCTTGTCTATCATAGTTCAAACTTTCATACACCTCAGAAATGCTAACTTTTCTTCCCAATTTGACCTCCTACAAAATTCACAAAGCATAATGAATCTGATTATTGGGCAAACACTTTAATTAAGAATATACAAAATAAATTTAACATAAAAATAGACTCACGCATCGCTTCTTGCGCTCAGTCATGGTAATAGCTCCACCTCTATTCACTTTTCTATCTTTGTTCACAGCTGAATTCTTCTAGTTTCGTTCAGAAACTTCCTTGAATTTTGGATCAAATTTCCATCTGTTGCGGAGGGTTACCAATTTGTTGCTTGCTAGCCAACGACCTTTCTCTCTACGGATGTCAACAAAACTTTGTCTTATTACTGTTGCAACTTTAGACTCCCAGAATTGGAAGATCTCATCATCATCCTTCTTATCCCAACGATAAAATCTAAATACAGATATTCACATATAATCGAAACTGAAACCTAAATTCAAACCCATTTCGCACAAAAAAATATCAGATACCAAATTCCACGCCCTGTCATAGCTACAACAACATTGCAATTTGCAAACCAAAAATAAAAATAAAAAGAATCAGCATCCCCCAAAACAAAACCAAAATCCAAAATCCCTAAACATAAAATCCAACTAAATCAAGTTCTCCAACAATAGTAACAAGTCAATCATGATCCACTACGTTAAGGAAACTGAAATATATTAAGCCATACCTTCTCCCATGATTCTTCCGGTGCAGTTTTTCCCTTCCCCCTTCTTATTTTCCCTCTTTCCAATTAGGTTTTCAACTCTCCAACCTTTCTCTGTATCGACCCATCAATGTTTCATCCTCCACTCAACTTGGCGGAGAATTCAAGAAATTACAGGCAGAGAAAGATTTCGAATCTTGAAGGGCTACATGAGATGTCAATCCAAATAGGAGAGAGAAAGAGACGAGATGACGAGGCAAATGCAGCGTGGAGTTCTTCTTCTACGAGGATGCTGAACAAAGAGGGCTTTGGAAGTGAAAATAAAATTGGGGAAAAATTGAAATTGGGGGAAATTAGAGTGTAATTTAAAGCGGACTTTGAAACACCCCAAAATTGAGCCCAAATTAAAAGTATTCCAGCGGTGTGTCGAGCTTGTAGGAATTTACCGTTGGAATATGAGGGTATCGTATAGAATTTCCAGTGGTACTACGGGTTTGCTGGAATTTCATTTTAATTCCAGCGGTAAATGGGCCGCTGGAATGTCTGCTGGAATTTTATTTAATTCCATCGGTACACGGGTCCGCTGGAATATCAGGCTGGAAAAAGCCAAATTTCTAGTAGTGCATTAACAATAAGAAAATCATCACATTTATCATCAACATATTTTGCTGATTCATATTCATTTGCCGGAAAAAATACGAAGTGCACAATTATTACAAAAGTGAAACATTGTGGGGGTAAAATTATTATTAAGAACAATATAAAGTATTATGGTTATAAATTGCAAACGTTTGAGTATTATATATAATTTAGCCTTTATAGGACAGTATTAACACCTATAACAAACATGTAGTAATAAAAAATAGATCTTATGAATCAGTTATTTTACACAAAGTATAATTATTATATTTAGTTACAAGTTATATATTTATTTAAATCCCTCAATATATATAGGAGTAGGGCTTGTTTTCTGTACACAGGCCCATCAGACGAGCCGACCCATTAGGCCTATCAGGAGCCAGCCCAAATCAATAGCTAACCTAATAATAATTGAAAAGAAAAACATAAAAATGGGAAAAAAAGAAAAAAACCGCATCTCCCGATTCCGGCAGCTTGCGATTCATCGCCGATAGTCGTCGTCCAAGGTGAAACCACCACCACCGCTGTCGGAGAAACACGATCAAAACACTGACACTACCGTCGACATCAAAAGTTCGAGGCAAAGGAGAACACTAGTTCAAAATCGACAATTCGACTTCTTTTGTTGTAGCTCACGAATTTTGGAGGTGACCTCATGAAATTTAAGCTTTTAGATTTTGTAGCTATAAAATTACTTTTGTATGTTCCACACTACAATATTCAAATTTTTGAGAATTTATGTGCGAATTTCAAAAATTTTAATTTTGATGAACAAGTTGCTTATAATGGTTCAAGTTGAGGATAATTTGGGAGATGAGGATTTCATGATTTTGAAGATGATCAGTTTTTTAAATCTATCAATGGTCAACATAGTGACTGATAAATTGGAAGTAAAAGTATATGTTGTTCAAAAGCAACAACCAAAGGGAATGAAAAATAATTAAATGACAAATTGAGAAAGGCAGAAGAAGAAGGTAAATAATGCTGCAAGCTGAACAAGTTTGGTTACAAAACTCTAAACCCCCGATTATTTTTGATAATATCATATTGATACATGTTTACATCATACATGATACTTGTATATATGCTTAATACATGATACTTTAGTATCTGACCCATATTTTTTACTTTCTCTTTATAGAATTTTGGAATGAATATTCTTCATCTTTTATATTTTCTTGCGATAATTTTAGAGTCATTTGATTTGGGTTGTGGATATGAAGTGGCTACCACTAGCCTTTTGTGGGAAGCTAAAACAAAAGAAATCTGAAAAAGCAATCTTGAAAAGTGGTAAAGGAATGTGAGAGATGAGTGTGAGCAGAAAGTGTGGTAATGATCAAATATTTTTCGAAGATGGATGTCCTCGATTCATCCATGAACAAGGGTTGAGTGTCAGAGATTTTCTGGTATTCGACACACTCAAAACTTGCACTTTAATGTTGTTGTCTTTTATTTGAGTGCGTGTGATAAAACAAATTTTGGTTGATCCTCATAATGAGCATCGACCATAACTGAATTATTTGGAAGATAATACATTTGTTCTTATCATAATTGATAATTCTGAAAATGAGACAAAAAGAAAGGCAATAATGCAGCAAACTCAACTCAGTTGAATGAGTTTGGCTCCAAAACTCCTAACCCTAGCTCGTTTGTTTTAGATGAATATCAGGTTGATACATGTCTTCGACATAAGTGATGCTTTTATGTTTAATATATGATACATTTTCTATTTATCTAACTCATTTCTTTAATTCCCTTTATAGATTCTGGATTGAAAATTCTTCATTTTTTAATATATTTTGGGATATTTTAAGAATTGTATTAGAATAAAATATTGATGGGAATCATGTTGGTATTTTATGATTTGGGAATATCATTATGATGTAATTTCATTTCTTAGAAATTCATTTATGAAATTTATTTATTTATTTAGTTTTTTCAATATGGAAATAAACATCTACTCGTTGGGGATAATATAACACTTCAATAACATTAAAGTGACTGAATATACATTTGATTCTTATATGATACTTTTTGCATGTCATTTGATACTTTTAGGCCGAATAAATGATATTTTTCCAGACACAAGTGTTACTTTTTTTTAACATGTCATACTTTATAGCTTAACAAATGTAACGCCCCAATTTCACTTTTAGTAGAAAAAGATACGTTATCCACACTTTTCATTAATAAAAATATTTTATTTGAAATACAGCGGAAGTTTCAAAGCATAACTCGACATTATTACATAAAATAAAGTCAAAAAATAAATTTAATCTTTAATCATGCTTGACCACTTGACCACCATCATCACATCTTGCCCGCTACGCATCACTCGAGACAACACCTAAAAAGATAAATAGTTTTTGGGGTGAGTACTACTGACTCAGTGGGGAGTGTCCAATTATTCAAGCTATATAAAATTAAACGAGTAAATGAGAATAGTAAAAGTTGTAACCACACACACAAACCCATACCTATATACATATTCGTACAATCATATATCCATATACATATATATATATATATATATATAACAATGACATATATTATGCACGGCAACACATGCACAAAGCCACAACTATATATATATAAATATAAAGTGAACAAAAATATGAAAGTGACATGTGTGTGTGTGGCTAGCATTGATTACCCTATATCCATATTATACATATATATATATACACATACAACACACACACACACACACATATATATATATATATATATATCAAACACACATGCACACAAAACCCAATATAAAAGCATAGAGAAAGCAATTTGTCAAACATGTCATACTACTCTTCCTTGCGGCCCCCACTTCATTTATGGTTCTTTGAACAACACATTAAACCCTTTCCCCCAGATCCTGGAACAGCCTGAGAGAAAAAATGAAACAGACTTCTTTTTTTTTTACAGAAAACAAAGATGATAGATTTATATTGCCTTCCCTCACCTACAGCGCAGTTCGAAAAGAAATTTATGCAGCAAACGTAAACTTCATACCTTTCGAAATTATTTCTTGAAAAATTCTAAAGCTCTTGCTCTTTTCTTTCTAATATTTGGTGTGAGAGAAACGAAGGTAATGAGATCGTCTATTTATACTAATTTTTTTAGTGTTAGCTATAGCAAGAGAAGGGATTAGGTTTCACACATCTGATAAGGTTGAAATATGATAATCCTTGAGAGTTTGAAAGGCACAAAAATCCTCCTGCTTATCTTTTCGAAACTAAGATATGGAGGAGAAGGACAATAAGGTTCTAGAAGTTGGGCTTAAATTTTTGGGCTTCAGAAACTTGGGCTTGAATAAAATTTCAAATGGGCTAGAAATAACTTGGGCTAAAGAGAATATATAAGGCACCTCAATTAAAAGAAAATACTACATGCATGCTCGTGACATAAATAATCATACTATAAAATAAATTCATGCTTCTTTATTTATTAAACTTACCAGGTGCGACTTATTAGACTTAACCAATTAATATCACACACAAATAAATAAATCAAATCAAATATTTTTAGGAAGAAAAATATAGCAATTTAAATATTAGAAAAACTGGGTCGCTACATCCTTCCCTACTAAAAAAAAATTCGTCGAAATTTCTTATTTGGTTTTAGTCCTCAAGGTATCTAAACTTAAAATCTATCATCGATCTTGCAAAACTTGCTAATGGCATGTCTATCGCCTAAAATTCTAAGTTCTGAGATCTTCTTAACTAGCACGTAAAATAGAAACCTATCTATGTTCTCAAACTTAAAAGATTTCTCCAATTGATCATTGACTTGCTAGGCTCTAGATTAACTTCTTATTTGGACAACTAAAATATTTCTCAAAATTGAAGTGAAGCCGAAAGTTGCATTGCGACTTGGCCATTATGGAATCTCGATTGCACCACCTTTATCAAGGATCCAACGTGTCTTCAATCTACTCGCACTTGATTATGGGTCTTTAACAAATTGCTACCAACGTGTACAATGTAGATCCATCTTTACCAAAATAATGCAAAATTTAATTCCAACTTACAAAAAACTTCTTTGCGTTCTCATACGTTTGCTAAAAAATAGAAACTAAAACCAAAGTAGCTACGAAAATAAACTAGAAATGGGTAATAAAATCTAACGTGTTGATATCCTTTTTTCTTCACTCCTCGTCATTCATCGCGAAAGCTCTAGAATTTCCTCTTCTTTCGGCGTTTCCACCTCCTTTAGAGTTTCTATTTTGATGCAACAGACAATCCCAAGCTCTATGTCCCTCTTTGTGGCATTTGAAGCAAGCTTGTGTCCCTAACTTACACTCTCTTGGATGGTATTTATGACATTTCTGGCATTGTGGATATTGAGATATCACTCCAAGCGTCTCTCCTCCAGCAACGTTCGGCTTCTTCTCAGGTTGGGAACTTCGCTCTTTGTCTTGATTGTCGCAATCCTCCCATCATCTTTTTCCACCATTGCTTGAAGGTCTTGAGGCTAGCTTGTTCAAGTTCAGATGAGTTGCCACCGCCTGAGCTCGTTGCACAATTTCTGAGTAAGTGGTGAGATTGAGCGCGGATATGTGTGCTCCAATCTCAGGACGCAACCCATCTTCAAATCGCCAAGCCTTCTTCTCATCCGTGTCTACTAAGTGAGGAGCATAGAGAGCTAGCTGGTTGAATTTTTACTCATACTCCAGAATAGTCATGTTGCCTTGCTCTATATTCATTAACTCTTTCTCCTTATGCCTTTGGAAAATCATTCTCCATGGCCATTCTTTTGAAAATGGTCCAGGTCAAATTGGTTTGCTGTTCTTGACACATGTTGAGCTTCACCGCCTCCCACCAGTGGCTTGCATCCTCCGTCAGCTGAAACACTGCGCAAGTAAATCTTTGGGCATCTGAGCATCCCAAGTAGTCGAAGATTCGGTCCAGTTCTTGAATCCATTCTTCTGCTGCTAGAGGTCCTCTAGTTCCCTTCAACTTGGGCGGCCCTAACTGATGAAAATGTGTCAAGATACTGTCTCCTTCCTGGTGTTGATGTTGTTGTTGATTCTAGTTCTATTGAGGTAGGACTCTTCTCAGTGCATCTATGAAATTTTGAGCAAATCCATCTATACCGTTGTTGTTGCTATCCTCCCCATTCGTATTGTTGTCATAATTGTTCATTGACTCTGTTTCCTCGCTTTCCTCTTGGATTGGCTGTGTATTCTTCTTCGGTGGCATGATTTCTATTGTCGACCATAGCGCAAAGATTAAGTATTTTAATGAAAATTAAAGGTAACTACCACTACCAAAAAAACGCTCATAGATAACGGATTTTATCCATTATGTATGTGAAAAAAGCTCTGTTACATATACTGGTATTATCTATGCTGCGTTCATACATAACGGAATAATATCCGTTATCTATGTTATTAAACATAACGGTTGTAGCAACAAACATGACATCGGATATTACGTTATCTATAACTCTCATACATAACGGTTTCTTCCCTTATGAAAGTTTAACTATCTCCGTTATCTATGAACGTTTACATAACGATTTTTTTTTCATACATAACACTCTTCATTGCGTGATCTATTACTGTTATATATAACGGTTTTTACCGTTATGAAAATTCATTTTTCTCCGTTATGAAATATACCACATTGATTAATACATAACGTTGTTTGTAGTTTAGATAACGCTTTTTTACGTTATGTATGTTTTGATACATAACAGATTTTTACCGTTATTAAATATTTTTAGTTTCGTTATGTATGCTTGCTACAATTTTTTTTATAGATTTTCAGCAATTAAAATAATTCTAAAATAATAAAAATAACTGAAATTCCCATAAATCATCGTATATCTAATTCAAAAAATATTCATACATTCATCCGAATATAGTCCACATTCTAAACATGTTTATATCGTACTAATGTCAAAACAAAGATAACATACATATTGCAACTAGTTACATTTTGATCGGAACAACTTTTTTCATGATTGAGAGGCGTCTGCTCAACTATAAACCTGCCACAGTTGGAGAAGTAAGTGGTAACAATTAATCAACACAATACTCAACAACAACCCAATCTCAACTAATAAGAAAATCCAATATTACTCGCAACCAAATTATATCCCGTTTAATCACATAACTGATGTAGGAAGCATATGGAGCACAAAAAAGTTATTGCATAGTCTCACACATCTCTAGCCTATCTCACTAAAATAACTCGATAGCAAGAAAAAGACCAAAAGACTTTCCTCAAAAAAGGACCAAAAGACAATAAAATGCTAACCATATTTTGATCTGATCATGCCAAGGAGTTTATATAATTAGTCAAAAGCATCATTGATAATATCAAGTGAGAAAGACAGCAAATGTTACTCACATGACTCACAGTGATGGAAAAATATTTTCTTAAAAGATTAAAATCATTCTAAAAGAGTTCATAGTTTCTGAAAAATGTGCAAATCAAAGCCTAGAATCAAAGGGAATCCACCATTGAACCAATAACCATACAAATGGCATTTAGTAAAAACAAACCTCGTATAAAACAACTATCAAGAGGCACCACCGCCTCACATTGCATTTTAAAATAGCTGCACAGAAAAAATGGGAGGCACTTAAATGAATAACAGTTTATGCATTTACCTCATCATCATCGTCATCATCCATTTCAAGGTCCTCTTCAGCCTCCTGCATGGCAGTTTCAAATAAATAAATAGAGCAGAAATAAGCTACAAATATACTCCATATTTAACCTTCACAGCAAACTGAATTTCTAATAATATATAGAAAACAAGAAAAAATAGATAATCAAGTAGCAAAATTTACATTGTTAAAATATGTAAGATGATTAGGCCATAAATCATCCTTGATGATATCAGCAACCTATTATCAAAGAAAAAGTAACAAAAATATCAGTTTTAAGAAAAAAAATAATAGAACTAAAGTAAGAAATCATCACTGCAACAAAAACCAGCGATCAAATTAGTGATAGAATTAACTTAAGCAGATTGTGCAATAGACCAAGATCAAATTATTGAATGGCTAGAGACTTGTGGTGCATCAGGACATAGAAACAAAAAGGCACACTTCACATATCTCACACCAAACACTAACTAAAGATTTTGTCTCATACATCACTCCCAAACAGTACTAAAATTCAATGACAAATTTAGAAACTGATAACACCTTGAAGGAGCAGTCATGAATTTACTATTTTTTGCTAACTTGAAAATAAAAGAGCACGGGGTAACAGACATTTAAAATTGGTAATAATTGAGCACACCCCACAGCGTGGGGAAAAACTCACAAAGTATCAGCAAACAGATATATGCTTTGAAACATCAAGTTTCAAAAGTTGATAATCATACATTCTCTCTGACTTTGAAAGAACTTTTTAAGTATAATATCTTAACTTTAAGTTTCTACGCATTAAACTACATCAATTATGGCTCAATTTAAAGATCCCTTCTCTCCAATATTCAATATCAACCGAGACTAATTAATAAACAATATCAAGCATATATAGATTAATCTGCACGCACACATATGTATATGAATAAAAACATATGATTTATATAGTTCACAAGATGTTGCGTGGTTCAAGGGAAGTAAATATCCAGAAAATATAAAATCAAGATCAAATCCAAATAATTATAGTGGAGCATTTTATCACCTAAAGGGAAGTAAATAACCTGTACCAATATTTTTGGTTGGAAAGCACTGATAATTTGGATTGATTTTTGTATTTGCTGCATCTGTAAAATATTATTATGTATTTTTACGTATGTAACATTTACTTGAATACAAACTCAACAACTCTTGCATTATATTTTATTAACACATTCTTCATTACATCATATAATCAGATTGTCAATATCGCATGGTTTAGGATCTATTAGAAAACCATTACACAAATCCCTTATCTGCAACATAAAAGGCCAATGCAGAGATACAAACATAAACAAATTAAGGAAAGATGATACACAAACAATTAAGGTCTCTCTATTTTTGCATTTCATTTTAGGCACAAACTATTTGTTAAAAAAAAACCCATAATTAAACTTGCAGGTAGAATGCAACATATACAACTTAAGAAATACATTATATATGTTGAAAGTGAAAAATCATAAACAAACTACACGCATTTAACGAGTTCCAACTGCTGATAAACGATATAGATTAGAAGCATACAGTTTTCCTAAAATTGAAACATATTAAAATGCCATTAGCTCTTAATTCACTCCTACCAACGTTAGCATACAGTTCATTATTCAACAACAACAACATACAGTATATACATACATATGTGTGTGTGTATATAGATATATATATATATATATATATAGACAGAGAGAGAGAGAGAGAGAAATGTATACTTACCATGAAATAAAGGAATGGGAAGAGAGATGATATTGTGAGAGCTGTAAACAGAAAATACAACACAACAGAGGAAAATTCTTTAGCACCAAGGAAATAAGCACAACTCTATATAGAGATTGGAAAATAAATCATGCGTAAGCAATTTGTGACCAATTTCAATCCAAATTAAATCTCATAACAAACCAGTAAGACGAGACTCACTGAAATATGACTCACACAAAAAAAAACAACACTTGAAAAGGAAATGAAAGGAAAGTTGTGATTCAACTGTCCATCACCAAACACGTAATAGAGAGAGAGAGAGAGGGTTAGATTACAAGTAGAAAGCACAATAATCCAGACAGTGAGAATTTGCTTGAGGGGAAAGCCTCTCTGTAATTGTTTCAGCCGATCAACCTCACATCCCGGGCACCCTTCCACGTAGTAATCTTTCTGCAGCAAACTCTCCGCATATTCAGCCGCTGCAGCCACTCTCTCTCTCTCACTCTCTCTCTCTCAAGTTGAAGGCTACCTTTCAAGGAGATAACCAAGTACGATCTAAACAAAGTTTCAAAATTTACACAAACCAAACAAACAACATAATTGAGCATTTCAACAACGAAAAAAAAACAAAGAAATAATGTTACCATCCAACAAAGCGTTAATGATCACAATCTAAACAGTCTAAAGCGTTACCATCCAACCCCATCCCAGAAATTCAATCTGAACTAAAAAACCCAAAACAATCTCCTTATTCTTCAAAAAACTCAAAAAAAAATTCCAAAAAAATCAAAAAACAACAAAAATTCATCTTTCTCACCATCTGCTCCCAACCAGCTGTCTGGGACCTTAACCTTACAGCTAAACTCACCCATCTCGTGCCATCTCACCCAAACAGAACAAAAAATCCCTCCCCATAAACCCCGTGTCCCTCCTGACATGAACCTGGCCCTAGTTGGGGTCCAGACTCGTTCCCATACACTCAAACCTCAAACACAAATAGCCCCTGCTCCTGAAACCATCAACCACAACCCAGCACAAACAGGCCAAGCTCCCTCAATTTCTGAAGCCTCCACTTACTCACATCAAAACTCAGAAGCAGAATTTGAAAGAGAAGAGGAGGAATGCAGTTTATCAGAAAATGATGTTTCTTATGATGAAGACTCTGATTACTTACCCAAAATCACTCCAATCGACTTGATTTCATCGGATCCGTCTGCTTTTGACACCGAATCGGAATGAGACCGGTTTCCTCTTGCCAAAGCCTTAAACCGAAAATCCATGAAATAGAGCTCATCGTCACCTGGGCTCTGTACCGCACCCCTCGCGGTTGATTTCCCTCCCGACCAGCGCCGGGAACAGTTGCCGGAGCTCTCTACTCCTCCATATTCGAGCTCACACCAGAAATTGATAGGGGCTTCGATATTAGCCCTAAACCCTTGCAAGATCCCCATATATTTAGTTACAATTCCAGGGGCATAACATAAACAAGAACATACCTAAAAAATCCAATGAGATAAAGATTGGGGAAATCACGTCCGGCGCCGGATCCAAGCAAAAAATCGGTGAACACCAAATATTCACATATAGAAATTGATTTTCGAGAAAAATTTGGGCGAATTTGCTGAGGACTTTTCTTTTTCCTTTTCAACCGCAGCGCTAGAGAATCGAACAAAAATGAGGGCTTTTCTTCCTGTTCTTAATGTAAAAGGTCGATTAAAATTTGGGTCTCTCCGTAAAATTTTTACTAAATAATGATGAGATGAAGAGCAGCGGGAAAGATATATACTTACAAAATTTTCAATGTTTTAATTTTGAATTAAAAAAATAATAATTAACACACATACATAACGGATATTCATAACGGTAAATATTACCATTATATAATGTGTTTAAACATAACACAAAACATAACGGTATCAAATAAGCGTTATTAATGTGAACAATATATAACACTCACAGATAACGCAAGACTCGAAAACGTTATATATGATCGGAGATAACACTTCTCTCGTAACGGATTTTTGAAATATCCGTTATCTATACCAAAAATGCGCTCATAGATAACGGATTTTTAAAATATCCGTTATGTATGAAGTGTTATGTATGAGAGTTTTTTTGGTAGTGTACTTTTATTAATCCAACTATGCTTAGCAAATACTTAGTACTATGGAACAAAATAAATAAATCCTAGATATGATCCATCTATGGCTGCTAATGCCCTTGTCCCCAATATGCTAAAATACCATATATGAACTTCACAAAATTGAGTTTTTCTCCTATTTCTGGGGAATAATCTAAGAGTTCTTTATAAAGATTTTATGCTGTAAGCTTGAGAGTGGTTGGAATGATCTTTAACACCTTTCGAGCAGCTTCAATTGGCTTGAGTTCGTCTCCTTCACATTTAATTACTTTCCACATTCTTAGAAACCCTACCAAATGTCTCTCTACTCCTACTTCTCTCATCCTCTTGTGCCGCATAAAATCCTGCCATAATCTCTCCGCCTGGGACATGTCTCGAGTACTAACTGAAACCCTTTTGCGTGTCCTAGAAGCCAATCTTCTTCTAAGCATCTAATAACACAATCCTTAGGGTAAATCTCGAGGATAGTAAAAACATTTTATCATAAAACATAACTTTCATATAATTAATAACTTGATATGAAATCATAACTTTAACTTTTACCTCTTCCCGGAGCGATGCGGTGGATGTGATGATGGCCAATACTTACTTGCTTGCATTTTTTTTAGTATGCAGGAAAGTAGACATTCTCTGATACCACTTTGTAACGCCTCAATTTCACTTTTAATAGAAAAATGCACGTTATCCATACTTTTCATTAATAAAAATATTTTGGTTGAAATACAGCGGAAGTTTCAAAGCATAACTCGACGTTATTTCATAAAATAAAGTCAAAAAATAAATTTAATCTTTAATCATGCTTGACCACTTGACCACTATCATCACATCTTGCCCGCTACGCATCACTCGAGACAACACCTGAAAAGATAAGTAGTTTTCGGGGTGAGTACTACTGACTCAATGGGGAGTGTCCAATTATTCAAGCTATATAAAATTAAACGAGTAAATGAGAATAGTAAAAGTTGTTCAGTCCGTAGACCAAATTATATAGCCCGTCGGCCCATACTGTGTAGCCCGTAGGCCCTATCTTATCAGCCCGAAGGCCCTGTACTTTGATGTGTCATCACATACTCGATAATAAATTATAGAGAGAATAATCAGGACATGATCACGTAAAACCCCACCTTCACCTTGACTTCGATATTAACCAATTAAGTCATGGGCGTCTTGCCTATAAATTAATTATCTTGAATTAATGAAATGAATAACACGATAAAATCAATGCATGAGACCAAACCATTAAAACATGCTTAACACATAATCATACATAATGGCATAATTCTCTTTTCCATTTATTAACTTTACTACTATAAAACCATACATACACACACTTATATACGTATATATATAATCATTACATACATATATAGAAAAAGATAACCACGTGCGCAAACCTATACCTATATACATATTCGTACAATCATATATACATATATATATATAACAATGACATATATTATATATATGCACGGCAACACATGCACAAAGCCACAACTATATATATAAATATAAAGTGAACAAAAATATGAAAGTGACGTATGTGTGTGGCTAGCATTGATTACCCTATATCCATATTATACATATATATATATGCACAACACACACACACACACACACACATATATATATATATATATATATATATCAAACACACGCACACAAAACCCAATATAAAAGCATAGAGAAAGCAATTTGTCAGACATGCCATACTACTCTTCCTTGCGGCCCCCACTTCATTTATGGTTCTTTGAACAACACATTAAACCCTTCCCCCAGATCTTGGAACAGCCCGGAAGAAAAAATGAAATAGACTTCTTTTTTTTTACAGAAAACAAAGATGATAGATTTCTATTGCCTTCCCCCACCTACATCGCAGTTCGAAAAGAAATTTATGCAGCAAACGTAAACTTCATACCTTTCAAAATTATTTCTTGAAAAATTCTAAAGCTCCTGCTCTTTTCTTTCTAATCTTTGGTGTGAGAGAAATGAAGGTAATGAGATCGTCTATTTATACTAATTTTTTTAGGGTTAGCTTTAGCAAGAGAAGGGATTAGGTTTCACACATCTGATAAGGTTGAAATATGATAATCCTTGAGAGTTTAAAAGGCACAAAAATTCCTCATGCTTATCTTTTCGAAACTAAGATATGGAGGAGAAGAACAATAAGGTTCTAGAAGTTGGGCTTAAATTTTTGGGCTTCAGAAACTTAGGCTCAAATAAAATTTCAAATGGGCTAGAAATAACGTGGGCTAAAGAGAATATATATGGCACATCAATTAAAAGAAAGTACAACATGCATGCTCGTGACATAAATAATCATACTATAAAATAAATTCATGCTTTTTTATTTATTAAACTTACCAGGCGCGACTTATTAGACTTAAGCAATTAATATCACACACAAATAAATAAATCAAATCAAATATTTTTAGGAAGAAAAATGTAGCAATTTAAATATTAGAAAAATCGGGTCGCTACAACAAATGACTAACATTATTTCGGAAAATAAATCCATTTTTCTTTAAATGCAAGTTATGAATGTTGTTGAATGAACATGATTGTAGCTAATTATGAAGCAATACTTGTTGTTTAGTAATAAAGACAGTAATTATTTCATAAAAAATTTATTCCACAAAATTTAAAATTCAATGATACGAACCACCTTTTCATATTATCTCTATCAATAACCTCAATCGATTCATCATTACAAAAACCACATAAAAACCATAGAGTATTTGGCCAATACAATCATCTCCATGACAAAAAGTACATGTTTAAGCTGAATAATGACATATCCAAAACAACCAATTTATAATTCACCATACACCAAAACAAAACACATCAACAGTTCTTCAAACCCTAGCCAGTAGTATCCAACAACATTCCAAATATCCAAATAGAAATTTACAATCTCAGTCATTTCTTCGTTCTATTCATGAATACAAAGACACACTTATACAATTCAGATCTCAAGTCATCCGTGCCTGCAAGAGCAATACGAGCACAATGTAGTGCTCGTAGCATCTTTCGACCATAAAACTGCAAAACGAGAAACAAATTTACAAATTAGTTATGAAAAAATAAAGAAAAAATCTGAAAGGAAAAAATAATATAAAAACAATTTAAACATTTCCTAAGTCAGGGCACGAATAAGCTTTGCCATCAAATCTACAAATAACCATATTATGTGATACTAAAACATAATACTTCAAATTACTCATATAATGTTCAATCAAACACTTAAATGAACACATCTGGACAATTAATAAAAACAAAAAAAGAACCCAAATAAAATATGAAAAATGACTGAATCCTAAAGACATAAACATACCACGTAAAAAATATATGAGGCGAAAATTGTGAACAATGTGATATATGTTTTTACTTCAAGTGGTACTCGTAAGCATGCTAACTGATACTTAATATAATAATTCATATTACTTGTATAAACTTTTAAATCAAGCACTCAAATGAACATCTCTGAACAGTTATTGAAAACAGAAAACACAATAAATGACATAAAAAATAAATCAGATGCAAAATCAACTACAATTTGATACTTATTTTCAATTTCAGTGGTACATATAAAGAGATATTCTTATTGAATATATTTTCTGGAAAATTTTGACTAAAACACATATAAAAACATCATTTATAATTTCAAAAATCAAAATAAAAAATAATTTTGAACAAAATACTTAACACTACTCATATAAAAATACGATATCTGTTTCTACTTCAAATGGTACTCATAAGCATGTTCACTAATACTTAACATAATAATTCATATTACTTATATAAACTGAAATCAAAACAAATAATAATTCATATTACTCATATTTAATAGATATTTAACATCTCTAATAGAAAACACAAAAAATCACATAAAAACCATATCAGATACAAAACCAACTGCAATTTGATACTTATTTTCAATTCCAATGGTACCCATAAAGAGGTATTCACATTCAATAAATTTACTAGCATATATATGACTACAACAGTAATATAAACATCATTTATGATTTAAGAATATAAATGATATGCTTAACAGAATACAAAACAGATACAAAATCAACTGCAATTTGATACTTATTTTCAATTCAAGTGGTATATATAAAGAGGTATTGATATTCAATAGAATACATAGCAATAATCATATAATTTTACATCAAAGCACTTAAATGAACATATACGAACAAATACAGAAAAAACACCACAAACACACAAAAAATTAAAAAAATAAAAAAACTCTAACAACTAACTTTTATAGAAACCAAACACAATTTCAACAAAAGAAATAAGAAAATCACTTATTAACTGACTGAATCGAGAGACAAAGAGAGACAACATTGGAACTCCGGTGGCGAAGCGATGGATTAGTGACGTTAAGGCTGATGTGATCGAAAAATCTGATGAGAGAGAGAGGGGCGGATAGAGGCTAGAATTTACAAAAATCACAGACAGCTAGGCTCTCACATAACAGAGCAGAGATGGAAGGTTCAATCGCTGGTGGGGCAGTGGAAAATCGACGAGGTCAGGATGGATGGAATCAGAAAAGAAGAGAGATCAAGAGAGATATCGGGAGAGATGACGGCTAGGTTGGATCGCAGAATGAAAGGGAAAAATGGTGAGATGGGTCAAGAAATGTATTTAAATATCGTGTCGCAGGAGTCGGGTCAGGTTGGGCACCTGAAAGGTCAGGCCCATGCACCAGATGGATAGAAGAATTTGCGATAGAAGTATTATATCCCTCAACATATATCATGATATATCAGTAGGATATTTCTTTATTTAAAAAAGATTGTTAATTTTTTGCCTCTTTTGTAGTACTTTGCATTACATGCATGCGTTATATAATTTCTTATAATTTAGTTTACAGATCCAAATGTGGTCCCCCATCAATAATTATAAATTTATTATGTCGTACATGTTCCTTATAAATGTGTTAGTTTTTACCTTCAACTTGAAAGTTGGCACATTGTTGAGAGAGAAGAATAAGATGATATGGAGCATTTTAAAGATGAACTTTACTTAATGGTTTCAACTTCTCTTCATGTTTCCTTTTTTTCCATTCATTTGGTCGATTCTTCCAAGCATCACATAAAATGATTAACCTATTTTATCCCACTAATTAATCAATCACGACTAGAATTTTCCAATTAATGAGCTTGCATACACATGCTATGACAATCAGCATACATATGAAAAATCCAAACTAGATAATCAAATGTCCAATAATGAACAAAAAAAATAATTCAATAAATTAAATCATTCAATCTATAATAGTTGCAAACCCTAGAATCCCTAAAGTAATTTAGCTAGACATAAACGAAATGAAATATAACAGAATTTAAAACATCATAAAATAAATAAAGATAACATCGATAATCCTCTGTAGCATCCAATCGTCTTCTACGATGAACTCTCTCTCCAACATCATTGGATTCCTCATCTCCAATGGTTTAGTGCTCTCCCCGAGTATGCTTGGTGTTGAACACCTCGTCCGTCTCCTCAGGGTATATAGAAGTGTATCAATGGTGTGTATAGTGTATTGAAAGTGGTTCTAGGTGTATATGGTGTCTCATCTCTTCTCCCATTCTTGTCTCTCTCAAGTTGTGTCTACATTTTAGGTTTGGAACCCTAATTATAGATGAAAAACTGGTCAATTCTCGGAGCCACCAACATGTGTCGAGTGAGATATTTGGGTTGACCCAAAGAGCTATTTTTACACATGGTCGACCCAAGTGAACTGGGTCGGGTCGGCTTAAGCCTTTACATTTTACTCGTGGTGGGTCGATCGAGCCTTTCCCGGTCGGCCCACTCTCTTTTTTGAGCTAGACTTCAGATTAACGGGTTTTAATCATTTAATCTAGTCCAATAGGCTTTAACTAAGTATTTAATCAAGCCCAAAGCCTCATTAGACCATCCTTAAGCTCTTCATAACTTTAATTGATTATTTTTGCGCCAATTATTCAAATATTTATCACTTTAGCTACAAAACTCACAAACACAACAAAAATACCAAATGATAGAGAATTAAGCACAAAAGCTAGTAAATCACATAACTTATCAAGTTAAAAGATATCAATTCATGTCCAAAAGTTATGTAAAATACACAG
Source organism: Perilla frutescens (assembly GCA_026008535.1). NCBI lineage: Eukaryota > Viridiplantae > Streptophyta > Magnoliopsida > Lamiales > Lamiaceae > Perilla > Perilla frutescens. The sequence continues at coordinate 7,261,720 of BRKX01000019.1, forward strand.
TTGTCACTCATCTACCTGGAGTCCGAGTTGGAATTTCATTCCAAGGCTATTCAAGAGCACACAACTCGTAAGGATGTTGTCGTTACATTAATGTCTGTTGTTCTCTCTACTGAAGCTGCTAAGAGCAAGCCCAGCCCCTCCTCCGGTGGTGTTCTCCGTTCCTCTCCAAGATTAAAGCAAACTCTAACTGGTCTCGCCACGACTATTACTGCCGACCCTAAGCATGACAAGGAAGGAGGTGATAAGGCCTCACATGATGCGTCTTATGAAGAACATTAAGTTATTTTGCTTTGTCTTTTTGCTTATCAAATAGGAGGAGTACTTAAAAAATTAGATAACCTCTGAAGTTTATGCTATCTTATTTGTGTTTTTGTTTTTCTTTTAGTAATGTAAGTAATATATGGGCCTACTCATTAGTGACAATTTCATTACCTATCTCCATTCATCTTCTTCGTCATTCATATTGTTATTCACTCTGATTTGGTAAACATTGATGGGGGGAGAATTTAGAGAGTTCTTTTTAGTGTTCCATTTTTTCTCTCAGAACACTTTACTTGCTTCTTTGTAATTTCAAATAATTTGTCTCGCTAAACACAAGATCAAGATATGCAGACTGTGCAGAACACTTGAAGATAAAAATAGAAGATTTCACAGTCATAAGTGCAGACATTTGTGTCTTAAAGATTGACATTATAAAAATGTCACATCTTATTTTTTGGTTAGGTGTTCGACACGATATACCAGTTAGTGTTCAAATTCCGGTGTAAAAAATAACAAGGTTGAAGACATGAGACTTCAAAGCTTGGTGTTTACACCGGTGTCAGTTCAGTAGACAAAGATGGAAGACTTTGGATGGTGTTCAGGCTTGGTGTATATCTACGAGCTACATCAACTAGAATACATATCAATCAAGAACGTGTTCTACTGTGTATGAAGATGTTTGCAGGTTGCTGAAAAGATTTGTCCTATGTTGCAATATAGAAGATTCTGAGTCCTTGCATAGAAAGAAGAGAATCGAAGATCAACATGGAATGTTTCTAGAAGATGGAGCTCAACAAGGAAAGTCTTACATTCTTGCTCCGCGACAAAAAAAGAAACTAACTTTCTTCCTTGAAGAGAAGTTGATTTATCTTATCCATAAAAGAAGAAGAAGCGGATCAGATTATGTGTCGACAAACAAGTGCAAAATTTACAAGAGATTAAAATACTTTTTAAAATCTACGTGTTTTGAATTTTAGGGTTTGTCTTAGCTAGAGTTGTTCATTCAGGTGTTCGACGTGAAGTCTAGTGTCTTAGTGTTTAGATTATTTATCTAACACTTATGTTTTGTTCTTTTGAGTGGAAGTAGGCTCGGAAGAGTTTATTTGTGAGAATTAGAGGGATTCTAGAGTGTGAGAGGATCTCATAATTTAAATCACAAAAGATGGTACAAATTAGTGAAAGGGTGTCGAGTGAAAAGAGTCAAGTCGTGTAAAACCTAAGTATATATTTGTGTTGGATTAGTGAATTATTTCTCACTAGACTAAGTCCCCCAGAGTAGGTGTTCACCGAACTGAGTTAACACATTGTGCGTTCTTTATTTGCTTTATTTAACAATTTGTTAATAACACTTTAGTGCACACTTATAAAGAACATCTCATTGTGCAACATCTACAATTTTAATTCCTTTTTTCAAAAAAATACCTAAACTATTTTTTTGCTGTATACTTTATTAAAAAAATATTGATTAAGATTATATCATAGTTCGATTAAAATATAATAAAAAATTTAATGAAAATTTTATATAATAACTTATAAACATAGCAATATTATGAAACCTTCAAAAAATACAATATTATGATACACAAAATCATCAATATAATTATTCTAAGTTAGATATGTAATTACATATACATGAGTAGGGCGAGACTTGGGTACTAATGTACCTGTAATTTTTCAACGTGCAAATGTGGGAACCTACCCACTTGAACTTTTAAAAAACTTAATTTACCCACAAATTTTAAATATATTTTTTTTACCCAAAACTCCCAAAATACCCTTATATTCATTTAAAAAAAACCTACTTCATCTTCGCACCAGCTGCCCATATCACATTTGCAAAAATTAAATTTTGAAAATTTTTCTCTCTCCTCCACAACTTATCACCGATCTGCAAAAATTTGATGATTTTGAAAATTTGTCAATAATTCTCTCCATGTTGTCGATCTATATAAATTGAAGAGCAGAAATTCAAATTTATCCACCAACTCAACCATCGCTGGCCTCTGAAAATTCAAGAGAAAAAATAGAAAATTCTGTCCCAACCCCTCTGGAAGATTTTCGAAAATTTTGGCAGAAGTTCTCCCTATGTGCTTTCAGATCTAATTATTAACATTGTTAGATTATTGGGTGTTATTTGATTTTGAAGTTTGATTTGGGGAAAAAATTGAGTGGAAGAATTTTATAGACATAATAGATATATTTAAAAATCATCCATAAATTAGTTTATTTATGAAAATCTGAAAAAAAAAAAGTATTTCTGCAACTTTCAAAAAATTCAAAAAAAGAAAGTTCTTAACTTCGCGCATTAGAACCTATGCGCAGTTGCCAGTCCGCGGTCGTGGTGCCAGCGCCGATGTGTTTGTTGATTTCTGTCGATATTTATGTTGATGTATCTATGCGCGTGCATACCTTGTGCGCACATCCCGCCAAATTGTCAGCTCATGTTCGTGGCGATGTTCTGACGATGTTTTCTGTCGATATTTGTTGTTGCATGTAGAGCCATCTACGCGCGTGTGCGCACTCGAGGTCTCGAGGCCAAATTGTCAGTCAATGTTCTACCGATATTTATTGCTGCGCGTGCGAAGAGCCATGCACGCGTAGGCCTTGTAGCGCACTTGAGGCCAAATTGTCAATCGATGTTTGTTGTTGCGCGCACATCCGAGATCAAATTATCAGCTGATGCTCTGCCAATGTTTGTTGTTACGCGCAGTCTCTTGTGTGCGCATACGCTCACCCAAAACCAAACTGTCAACCGATGTTTGTTATTACACACGGAACCATTCCACATTGGGTATTACCCGTTGGGTAGCATAGAATTTTCCACTGCCCCATTCCCTCCCCAAGCAAAAAATAACCGGGCCACCCGCTCCACCCGTGTCGGATCCAATTACCCGATTCCATTTATAGTAAATAATTTGTTTAGAGAAACGATCTTAAAAAGAGAGGGAAAAAAATAGAAAACCTCGAATAACTATCGGCCCCTCTTTCTCTCTCTCTCTTCACTCACGCACACCACACCAGACAATAGACATGTCCTCATTCCTGCACTTCCTTACCCATCTCCGATTATTTCATTGACAATGCATGGCACTTTCCAGAGGAGTTCATCAACGGCCCAAAACCTAATTTCTCTCTTCCGCTCCGCCTCTAGGCTGACATTTAGACGCACTAAAACCTCCGCCGCCAGGAAGAAGCTCTCCATCTCGGGACAATCACCGTCTTCCGCCGCTGCACCCAAGAAGAAGACTTCCTCCTCCACATCACCCGAAGACGCTGCTTTGAAGAAGTACCTCTCATCCGTTAAATCCTCCGCCGTCACTGCCTCCGCTGCCTACGAGAAAGCCAAACGCGAAAAAACCAGACGCCTTCTTAAGAATTTCAAGGCGCCGCCGTCTTCGACAGTCTCCAATCCGCCTGATTCCTCTCTCAATTCTATTGTCTGCGACAGCTTGACCTCTGACTGCACAAATGAAGACGGTATGTTGATTTTTATTTATATATTTTTTTTGTATCGCCTCTAGGTAATTGAGGATTAGTTTTAGATTTGTTTACGACACTTTGGTGTTGGGAATTCAAATTTGTATACTAACCTGTCATCATTGATGTTTTGCTTCCTTTCCATAGATGAGGAATCCGCGAAGCAACTGGCATCAGATGCATCCAGCATATTGTACGGTACGGATGTTTGTTTGAGTTTTATTCAGATATAGAAGCCAATATAATTAAGGCACATTAGTGAATATTAGGCTATTAGGTATGTGAGTATGAAAAGGGAAATGTGGAGGTTGTGCCTATTTGTTATGCTTTTCAACTTGTTGATGATTTTGTTCCGAGGCACTATTTTATATGAACTATTTTTTGTCCTTCCCCATACTTTTTTGGTACTAACTCCATTTACCTTTAAGTTCAATTTGGAGACTATCTTTCACGAGTAAGGTCAACATTCTGAGTTGATGTGATCATCTTTAGAGCATTCTTTTCCAACTTATGGTGTAGTCAGAAAGCTAAAATTTATTTTACCTGCAGATGAGATGGACTTGGATTGGGATGATGACGACTGCCTAGAGATTCATTACGTCAGAAATGTTTTGGTCTTGCCATGGTTGGAAAGGCTGTCAAACCACAGCATTTCACTGCTGAGGAAAGAAGTCTCACAAGATAGGAAACAGAAGTGGGTATTTAAGAACACACTAACTTCTCGCTATAAACGCCTGGTCAAAATGTGTGCCACGAAACTGGGATCAGATACTGCTGTTGAATTGTTTGGGAGGTTAGGACGAGAAAATGGCCTGAAAGAATTTAATTCTTTAATCAAGATATGCATAGAGAAGGCGAGGGAAACCACAGATGAAGATGAATCATTACAGCAGATTTATATGGCTTATCAAATTTTGAAATTGGTTAGGGAATCAGGTTTTCAATTAGAAGAAGAAACGTACGGCCAGTTCCTGATGTATCTAATCGATTTTGGTATGTCTGAAGAGTTCTTTTTCTTCCATGAACTAATCAGCGAAGACAATCCTGATTCACTACCGCGCTTAACTTATTATGAAATGCTGCTGCGGATAAGAGTCGGTAATGAAGAAGAAATTCAAGAACTCTGTCTTTCTGTTGCAACGGAAAATGATGAGAGATTTTATCGCCAAGGTAAGCTTCTTGTGTCTTGATAGTACAGTGTTCTAATTTGTCCCCCTTATGCTTTCCTTCTTGGGATTATCACATTTATTTAGGGAATTTTAACATGAAGATGCTATTCACAGTCTACCAATTTGGGATTAAAAAAAAATCCTTTAAAGTGGATGGCTAATATAAAATCTTCTCTTGCTATGTAAAAGGTTTTACCCCAAAAACTGAAAGTATGAGGGAGTTCATTGTTTAGCTAAACCTACATTCAAGTGGTATTTAACCAAATTCATTTAACTCTATATTTGTTAGATTGAATTGTTGGGGATACCTACACACGCACGTGCTCAAAAACACACACACACATTATCAGTGACATATTTTCTTCTGGATTCAAGACTCCTTGTGATCTTTCCCCATTTCTGACAACCATCCGTTCATTACTGATTATCTTGCCCTTCTTTTCAAAATATATCACCTTTTGTTTATTTCTTTTGTTTTTGATGAATTCTAATGATTATGTCCGAATGAACATTCATTTTAAGATTTTCTGCTAGTTCTGTAAGACACTTCTAATGGCTTCCTGTGATGACAGTGTTTTACTTTCTTGAAATAGTGCTATCATTTGCATATTCAGAGTTGGAATTCCAAAAGGCATAGTGGAACCAACTACAATGTTTAAGATCCTATGTCCATGTGTTGATTGGATTTTTGATTAATGTATTATCCATATATAGGTAAATGTAACCTCAGTGTTGCAATTATCTTGCAGAGGGTTTGTTACTGGCGTTGTGCGAAAGCAAACGGAAAGAAGAGTTTCTCATGCTATTGGAAACCCTTGACATAGCTAAAGTGACATCAGTCGCAGTTTTAGAATGCATCTTCAGGGGCTTGGGGAAGTTTTTGCTGGAACCTTTTGCAGAAAGATTTTTACTGGTGCTGAAAGGAAGTGGTTAGTGTACCATGGATTGGGGTTGCAATCATGAAAACTTTGTGATCAATTTGTTTTAAATGTATTTCATTTGTCAAACTTTAATTCAATGCTTATTTAGAGTTCTGTCTTCATTTGTGGCCACAGGAAAAATTTAAATTAACTCCAAAAATATAACATTATTGTCTGGTATACTTCTGTAGATATTGTGTAAAATATATGCCTTTTGCTAATCCATGATGTATCACTTGTGTGATTTACTTAACTTTTTCTGTTTTCCCTGTACTTGGGGTATTCTGCTGGGAAATTGCTAGTGTTTGACCTGGTCTAGTATGGTTTCAATCCCTGGATATATTTATTAATTTGTAAATGTGCATTTTTGGTTCAAGTGCAGACATTAGAGCCGAAGACATCTCAAATCTCATCCTCGAATATGCAATTAGCATACCTAATTTAGCGGTGAGGAACTTCTCATGAATGCTACTGGTGAAGCCCTTAAGTCTGCATTTTTTCAGACAGCGTAGGGAACTTCTACGTGAAGTATAAATGTGTCAAATTCTTTCACATCTTCACAAAAATTGAGAGTCCTAGTGTCAGTCTTTTGTCTACGTTTGTTTCGCTTGTTTCTAAAGATAGACTTCGAAGTATTCCTGTTTGTCTATTTTCTAATTTACTTTTTGTTGGTTGTTAAAGGTTGAAGGTATCGTCAAAAAGTTCCGAGCCTTGCATACAAACTTTGAGTTGTTGCCTACTTCAGCACAATATGAAAAACTCATTAGATATAGTTGTGAATCTTTCAAGGTGTGTACGAATCAGAATCTTATTTCAGTTAATATTTATATGATCCTCTATTCAGGAACTCCTAACCCAAATTGACTTCGCTGTGCTTGATTTTGTCCTAATTTTGATACTTCATTTTTTTAACTTTTATGATATGCTATAAAAATATTCTTTAGGTACATGATGCACTCAATGTAGTTGACGAGGCGTTTGAGTCTGGTATTGCTTTATCATTGGAGACATTTCATTCAGTATTAGAAGCTTGTGATCGGAGCTGTGAGTTTAATCTGGTATGCAAATTTCTCTTTTCTATATATAATTCTGGTGTTGAATCATGATAATGCTTCATAATTTCCATAAGTATTGAAGAGATAAAGTATCAGATACATCCGACTGGTGTATCTGCTGTATATGAGTTCTTTGCAATGCAGCATAGTGACTTGATGGAATTTTATAAATGAAACTTGGATTTCAGGGGTGGTTGTAAATTTTGTGTTCCATCGGAATGCTGATAAAACTTAAATTTCACTAGAACTGGAACATTTTCAGTTCGTATTCAATATTCATTTTTCTACAATTTCCATATTGGATCCAAATATTCAATAGTTATTATGTTTTGGTATTGTATACTGCACTGGGCATCATTTTTTTCATTTTCTATTATTTTATTTTTTTCTTGTGGTTTAAGTGGGGGGGGGGGGGGGGTTGGCGGGATCTTCAGCCAAAGAAAATTATTATGTTGGTTGCTCAACATCAGACATTTGCAAGTTTTTTTTTTTTTTGCGTGGTAATTTGAGTCATCAACTGTCCACTCAAGTCATGATTCGCATTGAAAATCAGCATTGTTGCCACTTTCTATAAAATGATTTTTATTTTTATTTCTAATTCAATTTGTTTCCAGCATTTTTTCTATTTTCACTTGATCTTAGGATTTGGTCAGATTCTGCTCATAGCATAATGAACCGGCATCGGCATGTCAAAGATTAAAAAAATTGTACTAGCTTTTACAGTGAAAGAAGTTCACTCATGCTATTGGATGAAATGCCATTCTGTTACGTGAACGTCTCCTTTTTTTTGTCCCCTTACCTGAAGTCAGTGATACCATAATTGAGCCAAGATATTCTGTTGTTTCTGGAAGATGTACATAAAACTATATGTATCTATCAATTCAATATCATTTGTATATGATGGTGTGACGTAAAGGAGGTGTCTTAGCGTATCAAGTAATATGTAGACCTTAGGTATGGAATAACGGTAGTTGTGTTGCACTATCAATTGGTTTATAGAACATTATTCAACTGGCAGGTTTGACTTTTATGAAAATCTGGACTAGATCCCTAAATGAATGTCATTACTCTATTATCAACTTCTTGTTCCCAACATCAAAAAGTATTTGCAGTAGGATATCATTTAGCCATTTTGACATTGTTGTATCAATTTCATGATGTAAAACCTCCAATGTTTTTAAATATAATCAAAATATTATCATTGAAGGGGATCTTGTGATGATTGATTGCCAATTTTTTCATGAAGATGATTAAACAGATTTGTTTTGCTCTGAAGTTTGATAATTGGCATTCTGGAGAGAGAAGAGTAAGATGATCATTTCCAGTTCAAGGATATATACAGGGATTATATTGGTTTCTATAATCATGAAACTGTCCCTTTCTCTTGTCTCATGGTTTTCATATATTGAATTTGTGTAGCATGTTAACTTGGACTTCTGGATTCGGGATACTATTGATATGGTTTCCTTCAATTTCCAGGCCCATCAGATATATTCAAGGATATCTCACCACAATCTCGAACCAAATAATGAGACATTGAGGAGGATGGTACTTCTGTGTGTGAAGATGAAAGATGTAAGTCTTTTGGTTTAGGATATTGAGCTAAATCAGTAACAGATGTTAACAATGTTATTTTATCATGTTAACGCAGTTTGAAGGAGCGTATGAACTGATCAATGATTGGAAAAAGAACTCAAAACCAACAACTAGCATGTACAATGTGATACTAGCTGGCTATTTCCGTGAGGTGGGTTATGGTCTTGATTGCATTGAAATTTGTTCTTATTATTGGCTATGGTTTTCTCAACAACAAGCAAAATATCTGATTGATGTGTTCATTTAATTGCATGGCCTTCTTATTGTGTTACAGATTGATTCTTTTGGTTCCAATTACGTTTCCGGTGCACTAGATGATTTTGACATAGAGCCACCCACTTTTTGTTTCTATCAGAAAATTCATCTGAGCATGACCTCATGCTATTCCCTACAAGCTATCAATAAAATTTTGGTCCAACATGGACACTTGTTAAAATTATGGGGAAATTTCTGTCTTTATGCACTCAGCTCAGCTCTGCTGATACAATATTCTGAATCATGCTTCCATTGAACGATGGTTTATTTTACTTCCCTGCTTCAGTGCACTGCAGATTACATTACCAACTCAGTGCAGAATCCTTTTGAACTCATTTGCTTGGGGAAGCATGAGGAGTTTTGTGCAGAACTTGAAAATTAACATTCTTATGAGTCCATATTATTTATGACAAATTTATCATAGTTTGGCTGCCAGAAGTTAAGAACATGATTTTGAACAATATATCATATTTGCCTCTTTTTATTATTTTGAGATTAGAAATGAACTGGTTAGGGCTATACAAAGATTTAGAAGAAGTTGCTTAGATGAATACATATATTCTAAACTTTCTGCCTATCATATATGGTTACATTCTAGATTGCTTGGTACCAAGTGCATAAGTTTTAATCCACATACAATTTTGGAGAGCCTATCTTATGGTGACATATTTATATAGAGCTAGCTGTTAATGGTGGGTTTTGCTTCTAATTGTAAGCATTTTGTTATTGACATTCTCTGTTGCTGAGTCTTGCAGAAAAATGTTCAAAGTGCCCAGAATGTTCTCAAACAAATGGAAGATGCAGGTGTTAAACCTGATGCTATGACTTACAGCTATCTCATAGCCAACAGCCAGCGTGAGAAAGATATAACTAAGGTTGTCTATGACTTTTGTTAGTTCTTGATGATCAGTATAGAAATAAGATACACTCTAATGGGATAGAATTGCCTTGCTAATGGCCCTTTAGGAAGCATGGCATCAAAATAAGGACTGAGTAATGGAAATCTGGAACTGAAGTTCTCTACTGTTTACTTATTGATCACATCCTATTGATTTTCTTTCGTGTTAAAATTTTGTGCTTGTGCTAAATCCTAGACTTTGGTTTGACAAAAGTTGTTTTAATGTTTTTAAATTGCATGTTAATCCTATGCCATGCATTGAATGTCTAGTTTTGATGTTTTTTTTATTGAGGGGGCAATCAATTTGAATGATAGCTCTTACATTCTATTAAATGAGTTGGACTAGAAGTCCCTGTATGTTTAGCAAGCATGCACAAACTTAGTCAACAAAAACTTTTTAACTTGATTTTAGTGTGCTCCATCAAAATATTCTACCAAGAAAAAGCGACAAAGTTAGCTCCAGTTTGGGTGGTCCTTTGTTGGGAAATGTATCTTCTGCTGTTATTCACATGATTTACAACTATGAAGAATCCTGTCCTGATTTTTCTGTGTGTTGATCTGATTGTAGTATTATGATGACATGAGTAGACTGGGAATCACACCAACCAAGCAGGTTTTCATGGCTCTTATAAATGCTTATGCGTCCTTTGGAAATTTTGAAAATGCTAAAAAGGTATGCACTTTCTCTTTAAATCTTTGTGTCAGCTTTCCAGATGAATTCTTTCTTGCATATTTTGCTGTCCGCCTTTGAAATACATCAGTAATTAAGCTAGAGGTGCCCATATCGAACCGGACCAGCGGTTACAAACTGCTGGTTCAGGTTTGGTCAATGGTTCCCAAACCATTGACCACGGTAACCATAAACGGCCGAGCAACGGTCCGGTTACGGTTTGACAAACGACAAACCGCCAAACTGCCAGTTTGGGCGGTTCAACTTTTTTTTTTTTAACTTTCCATATTCCACAATACTCTTTCATAGGAATCCCAAAAAATATGTATGAGATTTCAAATACCATTTATAGAAAAGTTTAACCATTTGTCTTTGATATAAAATCAATGTGAGATAAAAAAAACTACCAAAAATCAATGTGGGACACAAAACAAGGACAAGCTTTTTTTATCCCACATTGATTTTATATCAAAGACAATGGTTAAAATTTCCTATAAAAGGTTATTACCTAGTCATTTGATTATCATTGTACAATTTTTCCAATCTCCTTTTTAAAGAAATCTCCTAATTTGTTTAGGATTCCTAATTTATTGGTATACAACTTGTGTTTAATTATGCACAATTTAGCTAAACATATGAATGATAATGCGAATAAGATATATTTTAACTAATTACAACTTGTGTATATCATATATTACATTTATATATAATACTAATTATTGAATGTTAGTTCTTTACTATTTAAACATCTAACTTGAATTTGCAAGTGTATATTTTAATGAATAATGAATTATTATTATTATTATTATTATTATTATTACACCATAATTATTCCACGTATTTGACTTAACTATATACACAATATTAATGATGACATAACTTGTATTTAGTACTTTAGTAATGCACAACGTTGTAACAATTGTAATTTAATTGTAAGTTGTAGCTTTGTAATTTCAATATTATAAAGTTTTGATATTTAAAATTTCAGAATAAAGTTCACAATTTAGTCACATTCAATTTATTTTTATATTTCCATAATTGTTGAAATAAATTGTAAGTTAATTATAAGTTTGTAATTTTAATTTTAATTTTTTTAATTAAACAAGGTTACAACAAAAAATTGAGGGGGAAAAAATAAAAAAATTGGCTCGAACTTCATTTTGAAGTGCAAGCCTTCCCCCTCCCCTATATTCTAAACTGTAAATTTGTAACAATTGTAATTTAATTGTAAGTTGTAACCTTGTAAATTTGTAATTTCAATCTTATAAAGTTTAGCTACTAGTAGTGTAAGTTTGTAACAATTACAATCATTTAATCGTAAGGTGTAACTTTGAATTTTGTAATTTCAATTTAGTAACTTTTTAGTTTTTACTATTTTTAATTATTTCATTCTATTTTATAAAAAAAAAAAAAAAAAACCCGACCAAACCACCAAACCATTCTAAACCGTAGCCGGGGCAAACTGGCAGTTATGGTTACGATTGGTTATCGGATGGTCCGGTTACGGTTTGCTCTGGACAGAACTGCCTAACCGGCGCTTTGTAACTGTAACCGTGGGCACCTCTAAATTAAGCCTTGTTAGGATCTCAGCATTATGCTTCCTCTGAAAGTTCAAAAGTGAACCTTTGCTGCTAGAATGTAATTATTGACTTGCGTACAGGTAATCCTGAACAAAAAAATACCAGTAAAGTACTTGAAAGAGATCAAGAGTGTGCTCATTGGAGCTCTTGCTTCAAATGGTCAGGCATCTGATGCCCTTGAGATGTATGAAGAAATGAAGGAAGCCAAGTGTGACCTAGATCCCAAAGCTATTAAAAATCTTATTGTAAGTAGTTCTGCCTGTTTGGATAAACCAGCAGACGTATTTGATTGAAGGCTCAGATTAAATGCTTCTTATCTCTTACAGGAACATTTTCAATCTGAAGGACAATTGAACAAATCGTTGGAGTTACTCGAGGAATTAAATGATTCACCTCATTGGGTTGATGCCTGCTTTAGGGTTATATCACATTGTGTTCTACATAAGAATTTGAGGTCCTCATTGTTTGATTGCTCATTTTCATATAATCCTTTTCCTGTAAACTTTCTTGACTATAGTTGTTTTGCTTGTTTTAGATCTACTGTCAATTTACTCAAGCAATTAAAGGACAAGTTCATTGATGCCGAAGTTGCGCTGGAAGTCCTGTTTGATGAGGTATTGTTTCATTGGAGGAGGAACTAATTGTGGAACGACATACCTTGCACGGTGCCACTCATACTTATTGCTTGAACTATTAATGTTGTACAAATCAAATGGGAGAAGTCTTTTAGATAAAATTTAAATCAAGTTGAAAAATGAATTCCAAGAAATAAAAATTTATGTTGGTTAGGGCATATGAAAACATAATTAATGCGTCAGTTTATGAAACTTGTTACCACTGACTGGTAACTTCACCTGCATCAAGATAGGCTTACATGGTGAATGGTTCTTGTGGAAATAAAAGTTAACAAAAGATACAATATCAACTAAACAAGAAGTTCTGCTTAACCTTTCTGATTTGGTTTTAAACTCCTAGCGACTTGATTGCATGTCTTCTTATGCTATTTATTTTATCTTTATTATGGAGTAGGTTTTTTGTTTATATGCGGAGCAAGAGCCAACAGACATGCAATTTGGCCTCGATTTGCTTGAAGCTATTAAGGAAGAAGTTGGTCTTCGCCCTTCACGGAAAAGCCTGGATTTTCTCCTTAGTGCTTGCACTAATGCGAGAGATGCAGAGAGTTCCTTCTTGATTTGGAAAGAATACGACAGAGCTGGCCTGCCGTACAATGTTCTAAGTTTTGTGAGGTAGAACTGCTTGCCCTATATATATTATCACGTGTGAACTAGTTAGCGAGCTGTATTGATAGCTGCTCCATAGTTGAAAAGAATTGATGAGAAGACACAAACTCTCGTCACGTGTGCGTTAGCACCACGAAGGGTCGTATAGTACTCTGCTCTTGAGTTGTGCAGAGAATATCTGATGCATTGCAGATTGTTTTTTCTCTAATTGTAAGTTGATTGTTCAACTGTGCAGGATGTATCAGGCGCTTTTGGCTTCAGGTGATAAAAAGTCGGCTGCCAAACTACTGAACAAGATACCAAAAGATGATGCACACGTGTGTTGTGTCATCAAGGCGTGCCAACGAACGTATGTGAAAGCCGAACCTGCTAAATCGAAGAAAAAGAAGGCACTGGTGGCGACACTGGGTCTATTAGATAGTTTAAAAGCCAAAACGGATTAACCAAAGGCACAAATTTGGTTTCCCATTGTAAACATGTAGGTAGGTCATAGGTGCGGTATCTTGTAATTTTGAAATCATTTATTGGCAGAGACCCCTTTGTCTATTCCCACTCTCATCTTAGATTTAAATATGCAGAAGTTGCATTTAACGTTAACTTTCGATTCATCAAGAAAATTGTAACCTGAGTAAAAAAAAAAAACAAGAGAAATCCTTGTCAAAAGGTAACAATATGTTATATGTAGTCATGTCGATACTTAATTACATTTTCAAGGTGACAAGTTAACGTACCATTTCTACTCATCGAAAATATCAATTAATAGTAGGAATGCATTATGCATTGATCAATGTTGACATGATCTTAATTAATTTCTACTCACTCAATAATATGTCCATGCATGCAAGCAGTCTTTGGGAATGTATGTGCATGATTATAAATGATGAAATTTGATCAAAATGAATTAGCAACAAGAATTGCCTGCCTGCAACGCGCCTTATCCTGTTGAAGCCTTTGATTAAAAGTATCTTCCTTGACAGCAGCTTTAAGCATTGCTAAATCCATTTCCATGAGCTTCAAAACTCTGGACAATTCGGTGAGCATCCTATCCTCGACTTTGCCTTCATCTCTGAGGAGCTCAGCTTCTTCTGTGGCTCTCTCCGCCACGATTTCGCCGACTTTGGCGAGCAGAGCGGCGGAGCCAAAGTCCCTCTCCATGAGCTCCACCAGCTTCTCCAAGAAGTCCATGACGACGTACCCCGTTGGCTTCTCCGTCGGAATCTCCTTACTTCTCTTCCACCCTATCTCGAAATTGGGTGGCTCCGGTTTCACCACCCCTTTTCTGGCGTTTCTGTCGCGGATAATCTCCGATTTTCTCCGTCTCTCCATAGGGAACTCTTCGGGCTTCGTTGTTGTTTCCGATACTGGAACTGGAAACTCGGCTTCTGAGTTGCATTTAAGTGTGAAGTGAGATAGGCGTGGAATGGAATTTAATGGTATTTGATTTTGGGAGGGGAGAAGATGATGATGATGATGATGGAGAAATTGGAAACTGGAAGCCATTGCTGTTTGCAAGTAGAGGATAAGATGAGCTTCTCAGTATATGACTTATATCAGTTGTTATGTCTTCCAAATATCCAATGATTTGACTCCGTAAAATATTCCCCTCTATTTACAACCATTTTGTGCTATTTTCGTTTTTCATCAATAGTCGTTAGCATCTCAAGTTCTAACATTTACCAAATGTATATTATTATGGATACATTTATCCGGTGATTTTTTCTTTTTTTCTTTTTTATTTCTGTGAAGCAAAAATTAGAGTATAAATAGTAAAATATGGTGGGCCCAAAATACAAGCCAGCTACTCACGGAAAGGGTGGGTAAATTCTAAAGTAAGGTGGGTGTAGGGCATGATCGGGAAATTCTACCCTACCCATATGGGTACTACCCTCATCACTAATATACTATTAAAATAATAATAAAAGTGCATTAGATGGGACAATAAAATATTATTATAATGTATTAGTGGTGAGGGTAGTACCCACATGGCCACATGGGTAGGGTAGAATTTCCCGACATCATCCTAGTGCCCTGCAGACAAATGTCTCAGGCCCATTAATTGTGGTTTTTATACCCTATTTTTTACTTTGACCATTAATAAAAATTTGGGTCAATAATTTTAGCAGACTGAAAAATCTATTGTGAGTTCAATTATTTATTATAATACTTGACTATTGGATGCTGAATTTTTTTTATCGACTAGCCGATACAATTCGAAAATAGCAAAATGGAATGAAAACCTCCATAATAAAATTTACCAATTTGACTCCATACTTTCACACCGTCTTGACGGGCGGCAGACCGATCCGACCCGGTGATTCAATGTGTGTGTACATGCCACCTATTAGGACACTTAGCAGCGTCCTAATAGATAAATGTTCTACTAGGTCTAGATATATTATTCTTATTTTTTCTGATTTTTCTTTTTTTCTCAAAAACTCTTTCTTTCATCATAATATTAAGATTATATTTAATTAAAAAAAAATTAATTATCAAGCGCGGTGCACGGGAATCAAAAAAAATTAATTGATTCACTTTAATTTTAAGATTAACTAATTTCATTTTATGATGTATATATTTATTTCAAAATAATTAATTACGAACACGATCCACGAATCCGTGTTAGCGCTAGGAGAGTGTACCGCACAAGACGCCGACGATTCTATTTTATAATTCGTTAATTCTATTTTAGATTATATATTATTTTGAAAAATTAATGGACCCACACGAGCCACCTACAATTCAATTTATGGTTAAATAATTATATTTTTGGATACATATTTAAAAAAAAATGAAAATGGCGGGAGACGTTTGCACCATTCGACCGCCTGACAGGAGACCCCTTAGCAACACAGAATTGCTTGCTTGGTTAATCTACACATAATGGAATTATTATTTAACTAATTCCGAAACCACCAGCCCAATGCTCTTCTACTAAACAAAATCATACCACCATTCGCGCGTTACATTATATCAAAAAATTTAACAGTTTACTCAGATATTCTATCCAAAACAAAATTTCCTTATGACCAATCTCATCTCAGATAATTTACACGCCACAAAAAGGCTGAGACTCCCCCCCACCTCTCTCTCTATATATATATTTTGTATGCGCACTATCTACAAAAAAGAATCACAAAACTATGAGATGCTAAACTAATACTTATATATTACAACAGACGACATTTTCAGGGTTGAATTCTCAATTGGTTGAGTAACTTCTGCATATTTTCAAGTTTCTCATTCAGCTCTTTGACAGTATCAAGGCAGTCAGCTGACGATTCTGAACGAGTCAATTCAGTGGCAAGAGCAGCACATTTTGCCTTTGAATCCAAAACTGCCTCCTCAAGAGAAACCACGGTCAACTCCATGCTCGAACCCCAACTTCCACCAGCCATATCAGAAGATGGACTGAAGGCACTACTACCCCTGTTCAACTTGTCAGGGGTAAAAATCTTGTCAAAACTCTCACTTCCTGCAAGTTACAGCAAAGAACAATCAGGAAACCATGTATTCATTCAATGCTAAGATTTATAATAATCAGCTACCCAAAATATACATGTCCCTGGACTCTCTTAGAATATGCCCTCTATTTTTATTTAACTTGAACAAATTATTTTTAAGTGGACACCACTGGAATGCATATACTTCTAATTCTAAAATTACAAATCATCATATAACATCTGGAACTGATGTTACCTAAATTACTCAGCTGGCTGATTGCTGCTGAGCCAACAGATCCTTCTAATTTCAGAATTCGCAGGACTCCAGCAGCTATTCTACCCAACGAATCGACCTCGGACTTGCACAGGAGAGCTAGATATTGCAGTTCATCCTTCTTCACTACAGCCTCCATCTGTGAAATAAAAGATAGCTTCATTTCACTACAATTATAAGCAAAAACAACTAAGTATATAAAACTTGGAATTGGAACTTTCTTACAGGCTCGGTAACAGAGAATTTCAAGTTTTCCACCATCCACTCAGTGTTTAGGTCATCGATATCTCCTTCAGAAGCCACTATGTCAACTGCCATATTGATGCCCCCACGTCTGACAGCAGCTTGCCTTTCGCTTCCAGGAAAACCATTCTGAATAATGCTGTTTTCAGAAATCCCATTAGATAGCATCTGCTGCCGAGCCATTGGTTTTAAGATCTCCAGACCTTCCATGCCAACCTGCAAATAATTTATATAGAGGAGCCTCATAAAGCCAATGGAAAATTGGAAAATAGTTAAAGCAGTGGCAAAAGTCAGTCAATTCCTACACTGGTGTTTCTGCTTGGGCAAAACTTATCCCATAGTAACACAAACAACAAATTTTGGTTCAAGACCTAATCAATCACCCATTCCATCAAATATTTATCCTGTTACATTTTTCCTTTTTGGGTGAAATGCACAGCTACTTCAAAACATTCCACAAAAGTGTCAATGACTGACAAGAAAACAAGGTTAGTCAAGAAAACACAGGATATCCTCTGTTGAAAATCGTGCTTCATCTTACATACAATTCCAATATGGTAAAAGCATATTAAATGCCATAATAAGTCACATTTGGCGTGCATTGTCAGTGTTTGGATAGAAGACTGAAAAAATATTTGTAATAGAGAATCCCAACTGGCAAAATTAAATCGAGTAAACGACAATAAAAATCTCAGCACTAGCAAACCAAATGTAGGAAAGAAGAAATCTCAGTTTCACTCCATATAGAAACCATTAACAAAATTTGGTGGGCGAAACATATATAACTAGGAAAATGAGAAACAGAAACAATTGAGCATATTAAATGCAAATACAGATGCAAAAAAGAAGAACGAGAAGTCAGTCCTTACTGTAATCAACTCGACAGGATATTTCTGCTTTCTACTTGTTTTTGTATTACCAACTGCTGCATGCTTTGGGGTGCTTTTAGCTATGACATGTATATTCTGAAATGTCATATGCCAGCTCCTCTCTTCTCTTTGAGGAACTTCAGAATCATGGGAGTATAATCTATCTTCCATCTCCTGTGCACCTTCAAGGGCAAATAACCAATCTTTTAATTCAATGGTTATATCCACATCATCAGGCGTGCCCAAATGCAGGAGGCTGCTTTCTTTTCCATCTTCTGGACATCCATCTAGAACGGAGAGAGAGAGAGAGAGAGAGAGAGTGAGAGAGAGAGAATGGAAAAGAACATCAATTTATGTTATGCATGATACCAGAGAAGGAAGCTAAAATGGTAATGGTTCATACTATCTCTAAGTCCATCCACATTGAGAGGTGATGCTTTAAAAAGCTTTGATAAAGGTCCGCCAGATAAATGCTCGAGTCCTCTAGTAAGACCTTCCCCTGGTCCACCGTCAGGACCAAGAATTCCAAACCTATGAAGCAAAGCTTCAGCATAACTCATTCCTCCACCAAGGCGGATACCAGCAACGCAAGCAGACACATGTAAACTGTGGCATTCGATATCTTGTGCACTAAAGGGAATCACATGTACCATGGATATGTCCAGGAATGGTATTGTAGTATTACGATTTGATTGATAAATTTTACTATTTTGAACCCAAAAGACAGCCCGTAACTGATCAGCAGCATTCCCACTAAGATTTATGTTTTTGGGAAGCATTGAGTCAGAGCCTTTCTCATGTCTCAAGTCATTCACAGTGTCCGTGCAGTCCACCTCGACCCTCTCCCACCGTAAAGTGGATGAAATCGCCATTGCGCCACCCAGAGTTCTATGGCTAACCTTAACAGATAGACCATCTCCAATGAAAAGAACTAGAGGTGTGCCTTGAGTATCAGAAGAAGATTCCAAAAATCTTAGCTGCAGATTCTTCAGAGAAAGAGTTATAGCAGTATCACTAGGAACTTTATCCATTATGCTTCCCTGCAAAGATTCATTGCTTGAATCCTTTAGAGCTTTGTTTTTCCCCGCCACAGCTATCCTTTCACTCACCTTACCAAAATAAGCAT
Source organism: Perilla frutescens (assembly GCA_026008535.1). Classification (NCBI taxonomy): domain Eukaryota; kingdom Viridiplantae; phylum Streptophyta; class Magnoliopsida; order Lamiales; family Lamiaceae; genus Perilla; species Perilla frutescens. Next base: position 7,280,794 of record BRKX01000019.1, read on the forward strand.
AGAGGTCTAGAACAAAGAATAATTGCTCCACCGAAGTGCTTGAATTATATTGTTCACAAGAAATTCCTACTCTGACGATCCCTCCTGCAGGTGGCATATTTGTTAAAGGGCTTCCATCGGCAGTCACCATTGCTACTTCAAGACACATTTCTTTCATCTCAACACATTTCCATAAACCTGACTCCACCTTTGAGGTGTTCCTCCCAATTAAGCTGTTGCATGTTTCCAAAGACAAAGTAATCAAGGATGCTCCAGCTGTCAATTTCTTCTGGCTGGCATCAATTGGTTGGTTTTTCCAGAGACAGAAGCATGCAGGATCCTTCTCAAGGTTCAGTGTGCTTAGTTTCAAGGAAGGTGACTGGGAAAACATCAAGTCTTCAATATGAAGCCTCGCACCAGAAAAGGAATTCTGAACTAGCATGTTGCGATTGCCAGATAATTTTTCTGGGTTTCCTATCTCTAGGGGTACAGTAACAACTAAACCTTTAAGATTGAACTCGAGGGAGTTAATGGAGAAATCTGGGAGCACAGAACCAGGATTAACAACAATTCCATCCGCCAAAAAGGATGATATTCTCAGACAGGATTCTTCCTGAAGATGAATCTGAGATACAAGGCCAACAGGTAGGCATTAGCAGCAATAATGGTAAAGAAAGTCAAACATTTATGTTCAAAAGAAATAGGATAGATGAATACCAACCATTAGCGGCCGGCAGTCGATTACAGTTCTGGAAGCAAAAATTGGTGGGCTTGGGGAGGGTACTAGCTGCAGACAGTGGAGGCAGATCAGAGGCACACTGCTATGTGATTGCCACTGCTGGTCTCCAAGAGGATATATTGGAGGACAGAAGTTCTTAGCTAGATACAGAAAATAAGGCAATGTTAAGTGTGATAAAACAGTGGAAGCATGTCGAGATAAAGTTAATAGAGTACCAAAATCTGGGACAGGTGAGGTATCAACTGACGCATCCTGCATTGACGGTTGCACTAATGTGCACGGAGGATGCGAAAACATATCCCTGGTTTATTTCACACAGGTGAGGGGATAAGTTAAACCATTAAAAGCCATTAAAAAATGAGAAGCTACCAAGTAAAATATCTGACAGCTGACTTTTAAATGATATACCACATAAGTTCTATCCCACACGTTTCCAGATCCACAATGACGGCCCCAAAACCTTTTTATAACGAAAAAGAAATGTGTATAAACAAATACAATGCTGGAACCAAGTGTGAAGAACATAACTTGGAAGCACAGGTAGAAGATGATACATAGCATGACCTCAACATGCTGAAGCTTTATGCAGCAAATGGAAAGTTGTCTAAAAATTGGATGAAGTACCAAAAACACAACTACGCTCTTTAAAAACTGTCCGCATCTTTTTAACAATAAGAGAGCAGGCTATCCTAAAGTCATATTAGAAACTAGAAAGAGAGGAACCACTAAACGTTCAATAACCCTCATTTAGTTGGATCCTATTTTGTCTCTTTTACTAAGCATACCATACAGGCTTGGATAACAACAATGATTTTCAGTCAAATAGGTATACATCAGATGTCATTGCCACTTGCTGTGCTACACAGATTAACTTACCTCAGAAAAAATCCACCTATCATAACCCGTGTCAAGTAATTGGTATTTTCTCCATCAGATACGCTCGCCTGAATGAAGAAATTAGATCTCAGTACATTGCTCAAGTGGAACTATCCAATGTTTGATAATGCATTACTTAAGTGCATATCATCCTAGGATCATGAAAAGTTGTAAACATGAAATGAAATATTCAATAAATAACAGACGAACCCGAGAGAAGAATAGTGATTGCATCAGAAGTTCTAGCTGGAATTCTACGAGTCAAAAAAAATTGTTAGACTAAGACTTGAGCCAATAACAGCTTTTTAAAGAGAGGAAACTATCATCTGTGGCACTCGACACAGAGCAGTGATTTTTTCCCTCATAAAAACCTACTGATATTGACTTAACTGGAAGTAAAAAGTAACGAAAACAAAGGAACGTGTATGCAAACCAACTAACCGGAATCCTTTATGCAGAGAAATATGTGATCCACGATTATAGAAACTAAAGAACGGCCAGCAGCTTCTGTAGACCGCTGCCAAGAGAAAGGTAATATGTTGATACCTATTAGAGTGCTCATTTGTCGAAAAGACTCTGTAATAATATCAGGTCATGAAAATATATGCTAAAGAAGAAACAGAAAAAATAATTGATACCTGCTGAGAACTTGGACTCACATCTCCTCTATTTAGACAAACATACAATCCCGTAAAGAAACGGAGAAGAGCTCGTAATCCTGAGAACACCGAGCAATTAAGTTAATCTAAGGATGAAAAAAGAACTGGTGTGAAAATTTGTATGTGATCAATTATCTCTAAAAAACAATTTGGGAGAAAGGTTGTTGAGGGTAAAAATTAGTGTATGTTTCAGGAAATTCAACAGAGAAATTGTCTGCATTTGCAGCTTTAGTCACACTTCTGACCATTTGCAGAGAAGCAGAAACCAATTAACTTCTAACACTAACCTGGTTCACTTAAAGCAGGGCAAATGGCTTCTGTAATATGCAACTGAACTTCGAGCCCTAGTGGAGAATTTAGCTCTGTCCTTTGAATTGTAATCTGAAAATCATCACCGAATTGCAGGGGAAGTAAGTATTCTACATACAACAGAGACTCACTCACACAAACAATTTCCAGGCGAATCAGTGAAACAAGACTGTCCATCCCCAAAGGAAGGTGACCCTGTTAAAATCAACTGAAAAGCTAAAGTGCATACATAGGCCTCTCCAGAGATCCCCTCAATGAATCGCTCCCCACCAAAGAATACTCGCTTTGCACCATCTTCATCTTTCTTATTAGACCCTTCTTGAGAATTTAAAAAGTTAGCATCCAAAAACATATCTGGATGAGGCAGGAGGTCAATAGACAGGTGTTCCCACTCAAGTTTCTGCAGATAGAAAAGATAAATATATATTATGCACCATTTCCTGAAACATGCATATAAAATGAACAACTATTTTCAGCTAGACAGGAAAGCAACCACGATTTCATGGCAATAGCTTGAGCAAAAGTGTTTAGACACGAAATGAGAAATGAGAAAAAGCACACATGAAACACTATTCTGGTTTACTATAAAACAGTTTACAGTGTGCATATACAAATAAACAAGAATAAAAATATAGAAAGATAAGTGGGCTTCTTTACTTTGAACACATATATGAACTTCTTGTCAGTTGAAAAGTCCCTTGCTTCCTTAAGATTTACAACCTGCAAAGCAGAGTCAATTTTAATAAGAGATTTGTTCTTCTACAAATGCACATGAAATAAATGAAATAAAATAAAAAATCTCTCTATCAAATGTAGAGCATAACCTCCCAGTTTTCATTTGTTGTGCAGAGCAAAAGGTTGCGTATAGTGATGGAAGCCATTGGAGATGCCCTGTTCGATTAGAAATGGTTAATAGAAAGCTCAAGGAGGGAATTATAGGAAAAGGGTGTCAAATCCATCATATTTCTCCAACAAATTCTTGCTTCTTCACAGTACGCATGTTTTTATGTCACAAAAGTAGTATGTATCATGATTAAGTTGCTCAATCTGATTATATGTGATGGTATAAGAGTCCCCATCGAGTTTCGTACTCACCCCATCAAATTTTAACATTTCAGTTGAGAAGTCTAGCAATGGTGATGCGACAATGGAAAAAGTTCATCAATTATATCTCTTTTTAATTTAGATTTTACGTTAGTCATTTAAATTTATATTTTTATTAAAGTAAAATGTTTTGAGTCTTTGGATTAGATGAGGCATTTATTTTGACACATTAAAATTAGGATTTATTTATATTTTATTTTGGTTTATGCAAAGTTCTCAATTGCTATATTGTAAGCTTCCACATCATGACCACCTAATTAATTCTAGTTTATTTGGAAAGTTTACTTTGGTATTACCTAGTTATTAGTTAACCTTTAAATGATAAGTTAGAATTAGTAGCGCTCTAAATTAGGTGAGTTGGGCATTACAAAGTGGTATCAAAACAAGTCAAACTTGTAAAAAAATTCAATGTTCTCAAAATTAAATTTCAAATTAATTCTTGATCCACATAGATTGATTAAGGTTGTTGGACCATGAACACATATATAATTACTAAGAGAAATGTTCCACTTTAGCTCTTAAACTCTGAGGGTTCGTTTGGTTGACATGGAATCACGACTGAGAAAGTAATCTGATTCCTTATTTTTAAATTTATGTATTTTGTTCAATTTTAATGGATTGTGAAAGAGTAATCAGATTCCTCAAGATAAGGAAAATAATGCAACTTTCCTAGATTATTATTACGCAGTCCGGGTAGGTATTCTAATCACTTCCCTGTGGAAATCTTGTGCAAAGTTGTTTCATCTTTTGAATTCATCATCATTATCTTTTAGTTTTTTTTATATATTTTTATTAAATTTTGGATTCATAATTTTTCAACAAAAAATCTTGAATTTTTTCAAATTTGAAATTTTTTGGATTTTTTATTATTTTATTTTTACGGATAATTATTAATTTTGGATTAACAAATTTCAACTCAAAAAATGAAAAATCAAAAAATTATTAAAAAATGAAAATTGAAAGAAATTAAAATTGGTTATTTTTGTCGACATTTCAACTAAAAATTCAATCATTTTAGCAATCTTTTTGGCAATTGATGATAGAAAATGACGGTCTCAAGACAACGAGCAACTCGGTTGTAGAATCGACAATAAAAATTTGTATTAACCTAAAATAACTAAATAATATCATGATGATTATTTATTATTTTACTACTCATAATTTATTTTGATTTGAATTAAAATAATGTGTTGCCTTCAGATTATGTCAATAAAGATATATATATCATAAAATTATTTTTGCAAATTAATTTTTTTGAAATTAATAATTTATGTATATGTTTGTATTTGTATTTGTATTTATATAATTTTTTATTTACATATCATCTTAATAACTGATTTATCTTAATAAATCTAAATTGAGTTTGTAGAATTATAAACTATATTGTTCATACCTTAAACAATATAAAATTATTGGTAGTATGGAAATGATAAAAGATATTTTAGGCATTTCATTTGCTACTTGTTTAATTTGAAGCAAATGTTGAAATGAGAATCTTGACAATTTCCTTGTTATATTCCAAACATGGGATAAATAATCTCCTAGTATTCATTTTCCAAATCACATTCCTATAAATCATATTCTGAAACAATTTTACTTTCCAGTCAACCAGACGAGCCCTAAGAATGATGAGCATTGCAATTAAAAATCATTGATAAAGAATCAAAATTGTAAATGTGTTCAACTACCTCCTACAGATGCATGATCATATCCAGAAAGCAAAGATGATATGAACTCAAATAATCTGTTCAATGCATTATGAATTGGCTTGTTAAAGCATGTGCCATCAGGATAGCAGGTTTATTTATGATTTTACTTTAGAAGTTGATATTAGAGCCCTGAACAATTTTCTGCCCATTCACAAATCAAAATGTTTATTAATTAGGAAAGTGGCAAGAGTTACCAGGTTGCTCCTCCTCTGCGTCGAGCTCCACCATGAGTTTCAAGTAAAAGATTTACACTAAGAATTTGTATTGTCATTCCATCTGCAATCTGATAGATGCAAACAAACAAAAGTTTCTCAAATTTATTATGCAAATCATGATGTTTGATGTTCTAAAAGTACTTCTCGTAGAAATTAACAGGAAAATCCTATACTCAGGAAACGGCAATGCAAAATTATGTAATCATATAACACAAGACTAACCTTGTCAGCGAATCCATACCCATTACCCTTTCCAGCACTTGTTGATGTCGAAACACTGCAAGAAGACAGATAAGAGAAAATGAGAATTCAAGCTTTGAAAGCCAAATATAACTGGAAACGCACTAAATGATAGCTTAAACAGAGCTTCTTCACCCTGTCAGCATACCTGCTCGGGTTACTAGATACATCTATATCATCATTTTCCTCCAAGACCAGATCAAGCCTATCAATTTGCACCACGATTGGCTCTACTTGTACATAGCTCACCGAAGGAAGCTTCAAAATTGAAAAAAAAACATACTGTTAACTTAAAACAGCAGCACAGCATCAACATAAACGTCATTTCTACTTAAAATTTCAGACATTGCCAATCCAGGATCACAGAATCTTCAAATTCACAACTTGAGAATGACCCTAATTTACAATTATTGAATTAGACGAGTAGCGAAGGTACTGACAATAATCTCCAATTTCCCAACTTTCGCGGTGGTAACATTCAGCGCCGGTGGTAATCCCATACTCGCATGTAACGCGTCTCCATTTATATCTACCGGGAAAAAAAAAATCAAAGAAAAATTTCAAATCCAAACTCTCCAAATTCAGCTCACACACACTGACACGCACAAAATGCACTTCAAAAAAGATCGCAAGCAGAAATATACCTAAATTCGAAAGTTGCACGGTGCGCCCTTGCAATTTGAACTGATCTCTACTGAATGATTTCAACCAATACTTCAGCGTGTACTCCAACGCTCTAGCCAAAATGGACTCCATCTCTGCTCCGAATCTTTGCAGCTAAGCCGGCGGCGGCGCGGCCGTCAATGTGAATTCCAGGAGTTGATTGCGGTGGCTGTTTCGCCGGAGTAACGAGAGATCGCCAGATCGGAGGCGGGATCCGATTGGAGAGAGAGAGAGAGAGTGGGAGAGAGTCAGGTGATGGTCATCTAGAGAGAGAGGAGGGGAGAATAAAAGACTGGCACGTGCGAGCAGGGTTTATAGGAGGTGATATGGTTGGCACGTGCGGAAGATTCTATGGGCCCGGTGTAGGAAGCTTTCGGCGTGGCGTGCAATCATAGCGAGTTTGATTGGTGATCTTATGAGGTCGACGATGTGTGATTGAATGAGAGCTGAGAATGGAGATGTAGAGGATTGCAGCCCGGTGTTGGATCTCGAAATGCTGTGGCTGTCAGTAACCGGCAACAGTTGGCGGGAGATGTGTCTTTTTGCCGGTTTATTTATTCATTTAATTCCTATCTCCTTTTGGAAACTTTAAGGTAAAGAGTAGTAAGAAATTAAAATAAAATCAAATGTAATTATTCGCGTTATCATGCGGAAGAAGGAATAACAAAACAAAATTACTAGTAAAAGTTACGTATGAGTGAGAAATAACGAAAGTTTTGTGATTTATTTATTTATTGTATTAAATGTTTTTGGGGAAAAAGACATATGCAGTGCCGGTAATGTAGATGAGGATGATTACGTCTCTAACCATTGATGTCAATTTTTCCTTTTAGGAAATATTTGATTTTCAATATGGGTCTATTTTAGAAAGCAAAAAAAATCACTTTTAGGAATACATTAATGTATAGAAATATTTACAGCAAAGCTTCCATAAATAAATATTATTTGGAATAGCATAAAATGAAATTTCTGAAGAGATTGCTAGTTTATTAATAATAAGTAAATTTTCCCTCAAAAAAAAAGTAATTTTTTTTTAATTTATCCCTCAATATACATTATTAATTTATTGATAAATTATCCCAAAAAAATATTCTATAAGGAAAAAATTATCGAAGTAACACGCAGATAAACTACAAATGCAATATTGGATTTATACAATCTTTATTCAAAATAAAAAAAAAAAGAGGTTCTCCCACTTCAAACGATGAATTGGGAGACAAAAGAAACATAAATTAAAGTAACAGAAATCCAACATCACAAGCCTCCCAATTAACAAAGATAAATATAAGTTAAATTAAATTAAAACGTGTGAAGGTTTACGCTTTTTCTAAATTTAAGTAACTTAATGGTCGAGTTTTTTGTAAATTGTGTCATAAAACTATACATGTATTAAGGCAAAATCGTGTGATAGACAATGATTCTGGTATAAACCGTTATCTATTACACATTTTGTCTTAGACAACAGTTTTTAAATAATAGACAACGATTTTAAGTCTGTTGTATTTTAAGAAATTTTTGCAATTTTATTTATTATTTTTTACTTAGAAATTTCAGATTTGTAACATGTTTTATTTTATTTTTTTATGCATGGGTGGATGATTCGTAGTATTCTACATTTATCGCCTAAAAAAATAGCTTGCATTTGTGTTACACTATAATAATAATAATAATAATAATTGTAGAGGCCTTTTTCCGCTTAAGGCTCAAAACTAAGGCCCATAAAGAGGTCAGAGGCTTAAGAGCCAAAATCAAGAGGTCGAAGCCTTAATCGAGGTCGACGTCTCGAGGTACAGAGGCTTCGAGGTCCAGAGGTCTCGAGGTTGACGTCTCGAAATGGGGAGGTCCAGAGGCCTCGAGGTCGATGTCCTGAGGTCCAGAAGCCTCAAGGTCCGGAGGCCTCGACCAAGTTTGAATAAGACTCTTAAAGAAGACCAAGTCAAACATGTCCGTTGAAGATAAGTGAGACCCAGTCAAAACCCTAAAAGGGATAGAAAGGATCCCTTGAAAAGGGGAAATTGGTTAAACCTTTATCTATATATACGTCCCTTTTATAATGAGAGAATGAGGATGATCATCGATTATAAAAACACTACACAATCATTAAACTTTATGACTTTATTCCTCTACCTTACTTACTGCTTTATTTATCTATTTTTCTTAGTCTCGATTCTGACTTGAGCGTCAGAGTCCGTTCGATCGTCAACCCCTTGACGGTCCTTCGGCCTCACGATTTTTGTCTTTGTTTTGTAGATCGTCGGAGCCCGAATCCAAACGAAATTAATTGCAGAATTTTTGGTTCTACAATAATAATTTATTATTTTTCTATTTTAATTTCACCATTTAAAATAATTGAGTAATTATATATTTTATACAAGCATATATTCAAAAAAATCAAATGTTCTATAATCATGGATAATTATACATTGTTATTTATAAAATCATGACGTTAGAATTATTCCAATTCAATCTTTGTAACATGGATTTCCATTTAGTCCTAAAACTTAAATTTATTTTTGTTTGTCGTAACTACACAAAATTCATCTTCTTATCTGATTAATTAATACATGTGTATATCATTGTATTAATTTTTAGAAATTGAACATAACATATACAATTAAAAAAATAATCATAACATTATTGATCTTAAAAAAATAATAATTATTTGTGCATCGCACAGGAGAAATACTAATATTATTTTATGGCATAATGACGTAATAGTGAAGGCTAGGGTGGGAAATGGACAATCAGATATGTCTAGCCATTTAATTGACGGACTTAGCCTAAAAATGAAACTAAATAAATCGAATTATTAAGAATGTGGTCAAAATCGTCATTATATATCTTATCTATTTTATTTTATTTCAATAAGACCCGCAACCACTATCCGAGAGTGCGCATTGAGTAAATTCGGCTCTAATACAATAAATGTAGTTCATAAATGATATAGCAATAAATGAATTGTAATACTTGGATCTCAACTCGATAAAGTTATTTCAAACTCTTTTAGTGAAGTTTGCTAACATAAATAAGTCAAGTTTGAGCTTGACACTACTCAACTCGTTAGATTGTCAAACTCGTTAAGTAATTAAACTAGCTTGAAACTATAAAATTATTTACTTTTATAGTTATATTAAGTCACTAATTAACTCTATTTGTTAATGAGAAAATAAGAAAGTTTATATTGTAGCTTTAAATAAAGCTCGTTTCAGCCAAATAAAATTCAAGCTAAACTCAATAATAAACAAATCATGTTTGAACTTGACGATATCAATATTTGATGGGCTGGATCGATTACACCAATGTAGAAAATTTATACTATTTAAATAAGACTAATGAATTCGTTGAGAATTTATCTATTCTCAAATAATAGTTAAAAGGCAAATGCCCAATTTTTCATTTTTTTTTCTGAGAAAGCGCGTCCCCGACTGCGACTTCGCCACTTCCGGAATAAATAAATAAATAAAGAAAAGCAATAAAAAGAATCAATGGGCTTAAATTTCTATTATTATAAAGTTGTCAAGCTATCTGAGGGCAAAAATTATAATTTCGACCTACCTATGTTGAAAAAAAAAACAGAATTATAATTTCGAACTAACTATGTTGAAAAAGAAATTACATTACGTTACGCCTCAGTTTAGATGTAGCCTTTTCTTATCATATCATCATCAACAAACGATACGTGGTTAACGATACCTGACAACACAGACATTCTATTGTGATTTTTTTATTTGAATTGACAAATAATTTATTATTTGCAGAATGCCAGGATAGATCCACTATTATTTTCTTTTTGACAGGAATATCAACTGTTATTTATATAATAATCGGTCCACTAATGATGACTCCTGCACACCCATGCACTCATTGATATCTTATTAGTTATTACTACTTTTTAATATGTTATTATCTCTTCAGTAAAACTTTTTTCTTATTGTAGTCCAAATGTAATTCGCTTGTTGGGTAAATAGAATTTAAATTCACACTACTCCATTGATCTCACTTTATACTTAATTATTTTTTAGTGAAACACTCATTTTCTCATTCGAGGTCTTTGTCTACCTTATTTTAGAAAAAGAAAATGCATTAGAATGATTTTATAATGAGATATGTTATTTATTCAAATCAAACATAGAGCCAAAGAGAAAATATAAACCACCATAAAAAAATCGCAAATACAAATCAGAGTATACTTACATTGATTAGATTAAAATCTAACTAATAAATAAATCAGACAAACCACCATTCGGTGCACATGCAGTCCATGATATACCAGCTAAGCAATGATGCCAACAATTAATCTGAATTTAAAAACATCTCAAGGAAAATCTCACAATAGTCAAGTTCGGCTCCAACAATATTCAATATAAGAATGTGCTCGAGCGGTAGACAATGACAATGTCATCCCTTGTATAAAAGAGACAAGTCTGGGTTGAATCAGTCCAGTCCTCACCCCTCCCCAACTAACAAGTAGATGGAAAATGATAAAAGACGCTCAAAACATCAACCGACAGGACTTGCAATGTCTCGAAGCCAAATAATGTCACGAGTGGCGAAACTTATTGGTTCCGCAGATATTATAAATACATTAGTATGACTGAATTAGGAGATCCAAAATTCTAAAGGCATAGAAGAAGGATGGTTGAAATATATGAAAATGTCCTACTCAAAATTCAGACTAATCTAGATTAAGATTTATTCCCCATCTTGTGTACCTGATTCAGCAGCCCTCAGTGCTTCCATCATCTTTTTTTCTCTATTTTGCAATTGTCTCTCAACCATCACCATGTAAAGGCCTGAAAAAGAAGACAAGTGGAATATGTAATCGAGAGGGAAAGGAAAGCAAAAACTTTAGTTAATAAATGGAATTATGACTACAACATGAGAAAACACAAGAAGAAGATATAAAAACAAAAGGACGCAGGTCTGGAGAATCTTCGAGTAAGAATCCATAAAACAAGCAACATCCTTGTGCGAACTAATCTTGCAAGTCCATCTTAATTACTAGATGTTAAGTACAATCTAGATATTTCCTACATGTTAAGACTATAAGTGGAATTACCATTATGTTCATAATTTCCAAAGGGCAATCTGGATTGTTATGGCTGTCCAAAAAACTATTAGTTTGGCTTGCCCTTCTTGGGGTGAGCAAAACCAAACTGGAACTGAAAAGTAACCAGTTTGATTCTAAATTTTCAGATCAAAATTTATTTTGGTTTGGTTTTCTAGAAAATTCAGTGGAAACTAAATCAACTAAGTTTTGCCACTAAGTGCGCATATGCTTTATGCATATGTACGTGTTATAATCTATTGTCTCCAAACACAGCAACCCAATTGTCCACTTGAGCTCTTCTTCTCACTTTTCATCTTCCTATCAGCTCTTATCTCCGCCGCTGCCCACCTCCATTCTCCAACAGACTTTAACTCTTCATTCTCTAGTTCTTGATTTAGCCGCAAGTCAACTCAATCTAGAATCTTAGTGATTGAGACAATCTAGAGCAGTCTAGACCGTAGCTAATCTTGCTAAAGCTGAAATTCCCTCAACGTGTCAGATCATTCTAAACACAGATGTACACACTTCAGGGTTCAGTAACATATTGGCATATTTGGCCAAAAAAACCCACAATCATGGTAAATAACATCCTTGTGTGATACTTCCAGTTGCCCATCTTATTGACGATGAGAATTTCTTAACAAGTCAGAAAAATCTTATTACTTATTATTTTCTTTTTTTGTAACTACAACCATAACTGTGATAAGCATAAATTCCCCACCAGCTTCCTCATTAACTGCTGAGGATTGCTGAGTTTTCGCATGGCAAGTAGAATGCATCATACACATACGGCGCAATTTTCGAAAAACTAATCTTGGTTATAAGAAAATGTTGTAAATGCCATAACTTGCAAATTCAGAAAGATAAAACATAAAGTATAATGCAAGAAAGATTTGACCTTAGGCAGAGAACAAGTTTTAAGCTACAAGCATACAAATCAAGACACCTTTATGAAACACTTAACAAATCAATGTGTTCAACAATAAGATTCAAGAAATATACGTAGTGAGCTGCATACCTACTGCACTTCCAAGCGCAGAGAGCCAAAGGATCCTAGAGGACCATTTATCACCAATTACTCCCCGATCGAAGTATCCCATACTTTTCTGTGAAAACAAATTTTAATTAGTAAAGGCAAGAACTTTATAACAGTCACAAGTTAACCAAATAATCAGTGTATCTGTATCACATCATGAGCATATATATGAAGCACACTGACTCGTTCTCTATTTCCTAACTAAGCCTACAATTCTTAATCCAAATTACATGCCACCAAATGCTGCTTGCGCTGTTGTCGAAACTACTATTTATAAGACCATTGTCTTCAATTTTAATGAATTTCGCCACACTTACTAGTAAAAAGCTGTAATCGTGCCAAATTCCATAAGAATTCATACAATTTACCACCACAATGTCAGGATACAAAGCTATGTCAACCAAAGTGAGCTTTGCATCTTAAAAATTCGAAAAAATCGAAAGAAATTAAATGTCCCTGAATATAAATGTCAGGATACAAAGCTAAGTCAACCAAAGTTTAACAGTCAATGGACGGAAATCAGTATCAGGAATATCAATGTGTTCATCGAAACTGAGTGAACGAGGGTTTTAGGTTTTGATTTGGGCGCGAAATAAGCCAAAAAAAAAAAAAAAAACACATATCATTTTTACGTTTCTCACCTTTTACAACTCCGGCGACTTCTTAATTAGAACAATTATGGTACGGCGGCGACTCAGAGAGAGAGAGAGAGAGAGAGAGAGATCCTCTGCTAAGGAGATGGGGGACTTTTTCCAAATATATTCTCAGAAAAAATAAGCTAAGTTTTGTGTGCGCTTAGCCGCTTACTCTCATTTTCAGGAAACTATTTACTGTTTTTTTTAGTTCAAAAAAAAATCGCCGTCGGGTCGGGATGGCCGGATGGGTTTATTTGTCTATGATCCTGTATATTTCTATATATAATATATATTTACCTACTCACTATTTACCTTTTTGAATAAGTGTTATTCTATCATTTTAATTTTATTTTTAAAAAAAATATCATTTTATAAATTCAAGATAGAAAATTCACATTTATCCTCATTTAATACATTCAAACATTTATATTTAACTCATTTAATATATTCACACAAGGATTGGATTAGGTAATTTGATTAATTTATTAATTTATGTGCATTCATTCAAAATTATATTTATATAGAAATGGGGGAGTAATATATATCCCTATTTAATATATTTATATTTAATATTAATTTATTGTCAAAGAAATTTATCTTTTTCAATCTTTTCATTAATACTTTTGAAAAATCTCAATCAATCTATCAAAATGGTACGGAAAAAGTAGTTTTTTTCATTTAATGATTCGATATATAATAAATTTTAATTTTATCAATTAAATTGCTGAATACCAAAAGCAAAAATTATTTAATTTTTAAAATATGATAACAAAAATAAAATATTTAATTATACGGGGCAAAATGACAACGGATTCTTCTATTTAATGTGTTATCAAAAAATTGAGTTTATAAAAACAACATATATCATTAACAAAAATGAAATGAACCAAAAAGCCCATTTAAGTTTGCGCTACTTCGCTTATATGGTTTTACTAGTTCATTCATGATCTCAAACTCAATTATTATATATTCAATGCAAGTGTCAAATTTTCGATATTTTATATAATTAATATTTTACTTGATAAGTTCAAATAATTAATAAACTACTACAATCAAAATATTATATTATAAATTACGTAACACTTGGATGTATACAATGTTTGTAGTAATATTTGTTACATTAACATCATTTTTACAAATAAAGTCTTTCAAATCAACACGACTTGTAACTCGTGAAACAATTACGTACAATTGACCGTGACTGAAAATTTATGAAAAATATACGTGAACAAAGATTATAAGAATAACTTATGTTTCATTTTAAAGGTTTTTACGGTTGTATATTTATATAAATTTGTTAGATTTAAGTTATTTAACCCTTAAGAAATTGATAATTATGTTGTATGTAAAATAAATGCAATCAAAATAATGTTAATAAATATATATTGAAACATAAAAATTTCAATTTAAGAAACTATAATAATGCAGCCTACATGTCTTTATTATATATCAATCTTCGTTTAATTTGCATTAAAATATGATTGATTATAGTTTAGTACCCAACGTTGATTGCTTTTACACTTGTATTCTAAAATTTCAAAATTTATATTGATAGTGAACATTTACACAAATTAACGCTTATAATGTTAAAATAATTTTACAGCTTCACAAATGTAAACATGGACTGTTGAATATTGTGAAGAACAACAACAATGACGACGACAACATCCAATATTTGTATAAATGGAATAAGCTAAAGACTGTGTTTAAAAGAATTTCAGCAATCTAAGTCAACATTTGCGAGATTGAAAAATTGATATAGTTCTATAAGTATTCATCTGTGCAAACATTAATTGTTAATATGTAATTTTTTAAAATTTTGGAACAAAAGTGTAGAAATGTCCATCATTCGTGTACTGAAGTGTAACGAACACTATAGACTACACTTTCTAAAAAATAATATAGTAGACTATATAAACTTATAAATATTAATCTTTGTTTGATTTAGTTATTCATCTAATTAGAATGTTAAATTGTTAATTATTTCATGTTTAATATAATTAAAAAGTATTATAAATGTTATATCTACATATAATAAAGTATGCTACCGATTATGATATTTTACCGGATAATTCACTTGATTTTTTTATTTAATAAACTTAATATATGTTGGTAATTATTTGAGACAATAAAATCTATTAAACGTTATCAATCACTTCTTAATATGCAAAAGCTCATATATTTATTTATTCATACAAATATATTTTGAATGTTATGTATATAACGAAATATGTTATCGAATATAATACAAATTAATTATATAATAAAAAAATGTGTAAATTTGTGTGTTTGAGAGAGAGAAGATGGTGAGACATTAAAAAAAAATAAAAAAATTATTGTAGATGATTTGATGTTTTTGGGAGGGAATTTTTTTGGAGGGAACTCCATTTTATAGTATAGAATAGATAGATAGATTTCATACGTATTAAGCTTTATATTTAATTTGAAAAAATAATTATCGAGCGCGCTACATGAGCCGTTGAATAAAAAAAAATTAAATGAATTTGTTTTAATTGTAAGTTTTAGTAATTGTTTTAAGGTGTATATTTATTTTGAAAAAATTATAGCAGGGCAACGAGTGTGATGCACGAACTCGTACGCTGCCGCTGGTTAAGTGTACCACACGAACGACCATCACTTCAATTTTAGAGTTTACTAATTCTATTTAGGATGAATATATTATTTAAAAAAAATTAATTAGACAAGCAAGCGCAGTGCACGAGCTCGCGCGTTAGCCGCTGACAAGTCAATTTTATGATTCAATAATTATATTTTATGGTAAATATTTTTTGCCAAATAAAAACTAAAAAAAAAATAAAGTAGGCACATGAATGACAATGTGCTGCGCGTGGCTGCACCCGCGCGTGGCTGCACCCACGCTTCTCCATTTTTATTTTATTTTTTTGGTCTTGGTCTCTCATGGACCACAAGTCCACAACCATTAGATAGGTGCACCAGAATTGAACTCAAAATATAAACATCGGGTCAATGTTTAGTATTTCCATCAAGTTATTATGTGTTACTCAATTTGTTTTGTAAATTTGTTCTGATTGTTTGATACAACATTTACTTCATGGTGTGTTTTTGTAAAATACCAAGTGGATAAATGGCACAACATTATCCCCAAAAATAAGGACAATTTAGTCATATGTTGTTCCGATTCTATTAGAGCGCGTGAGTTCAAATTTTCGGACGAACTTTGCATACGCAACTCCGCTTGCCTCTACTTTTCATGTCAAGCGTACAAGTGTAGTTTAGTGGGATTTACTTCTAAAGACAGGAATTCTTTTTCATCTCCCCTGTATAAGTCGACGTCTTAACCTGACTTCCTGAGCTCAGTTGATTGTTGAAGCAGTAGCTCTGGATCGAGAGAGCTGGGTGCTTACCTTATTATTTTATTATGAAAAGGAGACTTGTTCATCGAATTTTATCGTTTATTAATTATCTTGATAGGATCCTTCAAAACTAAACAAAAGTGGAAAAAATAGATGTACTATTTCAATTAATTTATTTTATTATACTAAATGACGTCAATAACTACTATATGGGGCGATTTAGAGTAGTAGATGACAAGTAAATTCGGGAGGACGAAGCTTGAAAGCGACCTATTCATTTTGCCACCCACATTGCGGCTGCGTGTCCCTACCTCTCACTTGCTTCGAATAATATATATATATATATATATATATATATATATATATATATATATATATATATATATATAGGGATGGGATCTGGTGAGAACCGGTCGCTAAGTGAGAATCGGGAACCGATCCCATCCGTCCATCCTGCAAAATCGACGCTCCAGATCCATCCAGATTTTCGGTGGCATTTTTGTAATTATCGTGAAAATCTTCAATTCGCGCATCTCATTAAGGGCAAAATCGGAACTGAACTCAGAAATTGCCCAGATTCAATTCTAGCATCCGACTTCGCTCATTTTAGCCTCATGCATTTCTCATTTTAGCATTTGTTGATAAACAAAAATGGAACAGTGATTTCATTGAAATGAAATGCAATACACCCTATTTGGGAACAGTGAACACTAATGGGAATCTCATAATTACTAGTTGGGATCAGAGCCCTAATCGGAACGTAATAAACCCTAATTGAGAATGGTGAACCCCAGTGGAAAATGTCACATCAATTTTAGCATCCTACTTCGATCATTTTAGCATCATGCGATTCTCATTTTAGCCTCAAAACAAAAGGCAAGAATTATTAAATTACTATATTACCCCTCCGTCCATAAAGTTGTTGAAAATTACAGGAATGCCACCGGCCATTCACTTAAATCTGATTTAATCTGGACCGTCCAGATTGAGTCAAATAAGGGCTATGATTGGTTCCTAGTTCCCACCTAGGGGAAGGGTTCTCATTTGATCGTTTCCCTGTATATATATATATATATATATATACTTATATCTCAATGATCCATGTGGTTTTGATCATTTTTTTTATCATTTTTGAACATACGTCGGAGCTTTACAAATTTTGTCATGAACTTGATCGCGATTCCCAATCAGGATTCCTGATCGTGATTTTGGTCATGATACAATTTGAACACGAAAATTTATGTGAGGAACATCTGTGGTTGATTCAAGCATGAAAATGTGAATATAAATTTCGTAGTGTTTAAAATATAAAATTTGTGTATACTTTTGTTTAAAAAATAGGTCAACTAAGTACAACACATGTAAGAAAATTCATCAACTCACCCATCAAGTCACTTTCAAATGGTTATTTGGACAAATACACTAAAATTTGGTATTTTTTAAATGATTTCTTTAAGTTGGGTAAAAATAAATTTTTATTTTAGAAGTGTAGATAGTTTTATACGTTTATGGCTCGTTTGTTAGATATTATGGTATAAGGTTGTATATGTTTGTAACACTCTAATTTTATAAACTTAAAATGATATTAACTTTATAAAAAACTAACATGTAAAATAATGCATAAAAGAGAATTAAAGAATTTTCTCAAATATGTAAATAAACATTGTACTTAAAAACTATAATAATTTATAAATAAACTTATTTCGAATAAAATACCATAATACCATAATAATTCAAATAACATAGTGCGGAAGCAATTTTAAATAGTTCAAACCCCTAAGAATTTTATAGTCAGAAACACACAATCCAACAGAATTATTAACTAAAGTTTAGTAGTCAAACGAGTTTAGATATTTAAATAAAAACTTAATTCACATCCATCTCCTCCTTGCCATCACCGAACTCTTCAACCTGAAATGTTGTAATATAGGGATGAGTATAATAAATGCACTCAGTGGAGAATACGCATTATCCAAAACATATTCAAGGAGCAACTCATATTCAGACATTCATGTTATGTCAACTGTCACTGTAATAATAATGGTTTGAACAGTGGGGAGTCAGCCCAAAGGCAACTTATCACGGCCTCAGACCTATAAACGGTCTCTGAACAAGTATATGCATATACACATGCACGGTGGGCAATCCCAATGACAACTTTTACGGTCCCCGACCTATTAACGGTCTCTGGCATACTTTAACTTTAACTTTCACTTTCACATGAATACTCAGCCGAATAACAAATCACAAGCTCAATATATAATGGATAATAAATAAACGCGTGCGTATAAAATTCCCCATTTTTACTTTGAAGATCTTTGACTCGACTTTTCAATGCAAAATGTTAAGATCTTGCAAGAAGTAACACCCCTTTACCTAACACAGGATTTAATTTCATTTAATTATATTAAATGATTATATTTCTTAAGATGTTTTTTAATGTTTAACTTTATTACAAGATTAAATTTGTAAAATCCGAAACTTCAATTATCTATAGATAAATTATATGAATATAGAATTGGATATACCATTTCAAATAGTATTTGTGTCTTGAATAATTAGTATAATACAATAGTTTTATCATTTAAATACTAATGAAAAGTTTTGGAGTCAGACTATTAATGACCTAGGAATTTGTGTACATAATTAAATAAACAAACTATGTTTCAAGAATAGAATTTGCAAATCAATACTCCTTTTCTGAAATCCCTAGCATCACCGTCTCTCTCTCTCCTAGGGTGGTTGTAATAGTGAACCCCAAAAAGTAACTTCAGCACTTCTACATAAGCTTCATTTCAAAAGTTAAATCCCACCATCTTTATAAATCTATCCCCAATAACAACAAATCTAAAAAAGCAAGTTCAACATGAGTCCTATTAATATACACATCTATATATATTTATATATCTTTTTCTTATACTATAGTTATTAACAATATTCAATTATATATTTTATTTAATTTAATAAAATTCGAAATCCAGTGAAATGATGAAAAAAATTAGAGAAAAAAAATATTATTTAAATACGTCACATTAAAAAAGTACATCAAATAAACACAATATTGCATTAATATTAAAAAATAAATTAAACCAACATAACTTTATCATATGTGTGTAGCGGCTAAATGGATACAAAATTGATATAGATATAAACATGCATTAAAAGATGATAAAAACAATATTAAAAAAAAAAAAGGAAATGGCCGACGATTTTTAAAGGCATGGCCTACCTTCTCTTCTCTCATTGGCTATTTATCCATCCATCCCAACTTCAAATATTTGAACCCACACCCCCAATCTCAACCTGAACCCAACCTATTCTAATAGGATGAACCTAAAAAAGTAGGTTCAATGGGTTGGATGAACCTACCATTACTACCACCCTTAATCTCATCTGACCCATCTCGCAACTCTTCTCTGTCTCTCGCTTTACTTCCTTTTTCTTTTTACATCAATTAATTTCTATTGATTTATTCCCAGATCATATTTTTCAGTATTAAAATATCCCATTAAATTACCTAAATACCAGTGGAGATTCGAGAACAAAGGGCTAGAGTTCTAGTTAGAGATGAGTTTTCAATTTCTTTCGATTAATGTGGTGTTGAATTATATGAAGGAAGCACAACAACTGATTTAAATTTGAAGGTCTTAACATCAGTTTTCAATGAATTTGAATGAATGTTTCCTAGATTGGTTTTACGAAGCAAGCAGCGTCTACAAGTACTTTAATACTTATATTTTCTATCTATTGTAAAAATTTACATTTCTGCTATTATTAATGGAAATTGAGAAATAAAATACAGTGGTTTAATGTAGGTTATCATTGGAATTTGAAGGCTTACCTGTTAGGGATTATACAACGTTTGATCACTACCAACTATTACAGCTTCCAGCAAGATACTGGAAAATACAAAAGAACACTAGACTAGATCGAAGCCAACAAATGGCTCAGAACCTTGAACCAAGTGATCTCCTCCAACTGCCGTGAACACCACAGAACTAGCCACGGCGGCACAGACCTCAGACCACCAGCGAGAACCGCACACAAGTTGCTCCACTTCCCAAACCCCCTCACTCACTAAGAATGAAGCTCACCACTCAGAAGGAAGAACGCATAAGAGATAGAGAAGAGGAATCGCACAAATATGAGCACTGTAACTGTCTCAGATATTTTCTCTCTCTCAAGCAAACCCTAGCCGTTCACAAACACTCAAAAGAACTGTGTGTAAATTGGAGTGAGGTACCCAATAAATAGGTCGGTGACTTAGGGTTATGGGAGATGGGCCTTCTCGGTGGGCCGAGTAGTCTGGGCCCAATGCTTGAATAATTAGAAGCCCAGATGAAATGGACCATATTCTAACATTACCCATTATGAAAGTGACTGAAATTTCTTCTCTGATCAAAATAGAGTGTTTCCGATTTTCTCTGCGTATAAGAAGGGGAATATAAATGAATGTATAGAAAAGAATGTTATCCAGAAATTATATGGAATTTTGTTCGAGTGTATACCTGACTTGGACTTTTGGTTTGAAATTTAAATTTCAACTCTGATTTCGAATTGCTTCTTGAATAGATTGATAAACTCTTACTCTTGATTCAAATGTAGCACTGTAGCTTTGAATTGGAAGATTTGATGTAAACAAAGAGATGCTTCATCGTTGCTTCAAATGGTGGTTCTTAGAATATTTTTGGTGGCCCAAATGAGTTCAATTGGTTTATGATGGAATTTTTTTGACAGGGAATGATAATCGTGGAAGTGAGGATGAATTAACTATTATTATTATTATTATTATTATTATTATTATTATTATTATTATTCAACTTCTAGATTTTAGAATAATTATTGTATTATAACTGATTTAATCCCATAAGAATTTATGGATTTAATATCTTATTCAATATTTTATTTCATTATCAGTCATTCAATATTAAAATTTAAATTTTCTCTGTTGGCGACGCGACTAAAATGCAAATTATTTTATTTGAGGTAATATTAATGACAAGATCAAAATACTATAATTATAAATGAAAACTTTTGAGAAACGGGTCATTACAATGTTTTACATGGGTTGTATTATACCATATAAGATATCAATATCATATTTATTTTTTTGTATTAAAATACATGTATTAATAATATATAGTTTGTTTAGATGTATTAGATTCTATATAAAATTTCAATTCCTAAACTATCCTTTAATTAGTTACCATATATTGTGTAAATATTCTATAATAAGATTTTTAATTAATATATGCAATGTTATTTTAGTCTGTAATTTTTAATAATTATGTATGATATTATATATTTCACCTGCAGGGTGTTATATGTTATACTATATAAATGGTTAACACATGCAGAGCCCTTGCATAATCATGAATTTTATTATTGCTAGCAAACATAATATTAAGGTGTCACAGGTATATATTACACCCTTATACTATCTAGCAAGCAAATCCTTAGTATATATTTAACCCATTTTAGAATAAGTATCCTCTCAGCACTTAATATTTTTTTTATGTTGAGAGTAACTCGCAGCCACTACTGAGGTGCGCATTGAGTAAATTACGTCCTTATGTAATAGCCTGCAAACAACACAAGAGAGATAAACTACACTTTATAGATCATGTGTGACAGACTCACACCTAATGATATTGGCGGTGGAATTCGCCACTAGACCATCCCAAAAGAACAAAATTGTTTTAAAATGATTATTAAAAAGCATAAATGTCACTTCAACAATATTCATGAACAATGTTGTTCTACATATTCAAGAGTAAAAATCATTTTCTTTCTCCATTTGACATCATTTGATGTATTCCAACCCTTGATGCCTTTTGATTCATCATTGTATTATAGAGAATTAAATAAGAACGTAATGAATAATTTAATTAATATGTATTTCTCCAAAAATAAGATGACATCTTTAATTTGAAATATATACGCATTTCATATCATTTCTATATACATATTCAGTAACAACTCTCAAACTGTCTGAGATGTGACTGATTCATTTTTTCATAGTCCAAATACGAGTCGTATCATCATCATCATCATCATCAAATTTTAACAGAATCATCGTCTGCAATCTTGGCCCCCTATTTTATGAGAATTACAAGTCTTCTCAATTCCCCAACAAATACTATGGATATTTTATAACTTCTCACACGTGTAAATGTGTAATAGCATTGCTCCTCATATTTGGTTAAAACTACTCAACACTTCGCCCTTCAATACTAGCTGGCTCTTAATTTCGAATTTTTATTTTTCAAATCAAAACGACATGAACAAAAATAATTCGTAATTTTTTCTATATTTCTTTCAGTCTTCATAAATTAAATTTAAAATAATTCTTATTTTACCGCCATAATATCTTATTGTTGTTACTTGTTCATCATGGATATTGATTGCGTTGATTAAGCCATGTAAATCTCGTTATGTTGAATTTGAGTTGCACTTTTTATTTTTTACGTGTAATGTAACTCGAGTAAGTACTGATATGTTATCTTTTGTATTTTAGGTTTAATTGCCATAAAAATCATAAATTTTGGGTATAGTTACAAAGTTGACAAGAACTTTAAAATTAATTAAGCCATTAAAAAAAAACTTTTATTTTGTGTTTTATTAACCATCCTGGCCACATTCTTTGTAAAAAATAATAATTTTAAAATTAGGTTATTTTATACCTCTAGTATTATTGATGAACAATACAAATAAAAATAAATTGAAGTTTTGAAAATGATAAATAATAACACATTTCTAGTGTTTTTTTTTTTACATTCTGAAAACTTGTGCATGTTGAAATAGACATATATCTAATTATTTCATAAAACAGTAAACATAAAATAAATTTAATAGGTTTAGGATGAAAAAAACAAACGACCCACGTAACGATGGAACGAATTTTATATTTTTTTAAAAAAAGTGGTTTTCAATACATTTAAAAAAACACAAATATGAAAATATTGAATAACACTCAAATAAAAATTAATATTTTAATTGCTTACTTATCCCGATATGGATAGTCTAGCGGTGGAGTGAGATTGCTCAAAAACCAAAGATCACAGATTTGAATCTCCACAATACCACCAGGTCGAGTGTGTGAGTAAAAAAAATTACCTACTTAAAAGTTGATATTAAATTTATAATTAAAGTTGATGATTTTGAAGGTATTTAACCATTTGTATTAACTAATTGATAATTCATTAAACATTGGATGTTATTGATGTATAGGAAAAAACAACAATTGATGTGTACAACAACTTAACGTATTTCAGTGAAGATATTAAATATAGGGACAAACTGGTGTGACATAAATGATTGGTGGTGAGAAGTTTAAAGTTTTAAACCGTCTACAAAGATGATTGCTTGCAATACATCTTTACAACTGGTTGGCCTCAAATTACTTGTTGCCTACTCCAGTAGATTAATTACTTAATCTCAATTCAGTTTTTTTTTTTTTTCAAATAAATATTTTTACTCAGAATGAAAGTTAATTGATCACATGCCTTATTGAACTTCGATTTAGGTGAAGAAGACAAGATTCTCGCCGACATTATTGGGAATCTATATAAATGGAGTATCCTTTTCCTTCATTCATTGTTTGTGAAGAGGTGCAGCGTATATTGTAAACTCAGAAAAAAAAACACGTAATTTGTATTTAGATATTAACTTTGAAAGTTTGTAATTGCAACACAGTGTTTTGTTATTACCTTGTTGCAAATTACGCACAATTTTACAATAAAATGAAAACCGAATACAATATTTCATACGGATCTATATTGTATTAATGAAAATAAAACTATTATTAATTAAAACATGATGCCGTGAATTGCACAAGCGTGTTTGAATTTATATATTATTTTTATTTTGAAAAATCATATAAATTGCTAATTAGATCTGTTAAATATTTTTTATATAAAAAAGTACTATTTATCTTCTCAACCTGTTTAGAAATTCTATAATTTGATAATAACGAATCATGAGTATGGATGCACAAAGGACACAAAAAAACACGTCAAAGTTTACCATTCCCTATGTGGTAAATGTAATACATACATTTCATGAGACAAAAACACGCGCGCACCACGGTAACGGTTGCAGGTTATCCTCGATATAAAAATAACACGCAAACAATATTTTATAAAATAATAAAGATAAAATTCTCACACGTATAATTTAATAAATAGTTTTAGATTTCAATTTTGATGATCAAATAACCTTTTTCATTCGGTGTAACCTTCTGCCAAGTAGTTAAGACACGATGAAATTTAGTTGTATTATGTATATTCATCTATTTATACATTGTTTAGATATTTTGAAAAACTCGAAATTGTGGCTATCTTTGTTGTATTTTATTATCTTACACAAAATTCCCACATTTATAATTACATCTTATTCACTTTGGCTCATTATAATAATTAATTATTATACAATTATACTACGTACACCATAATAATAAATATTTAATATATATATGTGTGCGCGCGCGCGTCGTATTAAAGAATTGATGTCACAATATAACAACGTGATTTATTATTATTATTATTATTATTATTATTATTATTATTATTATTATTATTATTATTCATATTGAGGGTAACATGCGAGCTCATCGCTCGTTAATTATTTTTTTTGTAATAATAATATTATGAAATTGAATTAGTAAGCCCTAAAATTAAATTGAGTTAATTTAGTTTTGACTCATGCAATGCACGAGTCCGACGTTAACGCGTGGACTCATGTAATACACTCGATACATATCTATTCGAATTAAATATACATTTCAATTGAGATATAACAAACTCTAATTAAAATTAACAGATCGTAATTAAGATAAAATAAACTCATATAAGCCTTTATGTTACATATGATATATTCTCTCGTACTTTTTTTTTGTGAGGCGGCATGCATGTCGACTCACGGTCCAACTGTTTGATGGTCAAACGGGTAAAACTCAATCCGATAGCGGTATTTGCCATAAAAAAGAGCTAAATCGTCATGAAATGGGCAGATCGGCTTGCCATGAAATGTAAGATTAGTTTAATAAATAAGAATGCATTTTCTTCCATGTTTTCTGTAAAGCGTGATGTATGAATAGTGTTGAAATCGTACAAAAAACTATTGCTATTAATAATCATTAAATAAATTTTATTTTCTTGAAGTTATATATAGCTGAAACATGATAAACATAAAATTAAAGCTTAATAAACTAAAATCAATAATTTTATACAAAAAATGAAAAGTACGAAAATTACCACTACTATATATGCACACACAAAAATAAATAGTACAATTTTTCCGCAAAAAATAAAAAAGGAAACTCAAACGTACTTCACGATTTGGCAATTATTCTATCTATAATACTAATAGACGAGTCCAACTTGTACTAATTTAGTTATGCAACTCATTTAATTTAGAGTTTAATTGCAATTAGTATTTCTCTCTTCCTCACATCAATAATTTCACATGCACTATCATCATTTTAGAAAATGGGTTAAGTTGCTGAAAAATTCACTTTATTCATGCAAGAATTACTCTCTTAGACCAACTTCAATGTTGGACTAAAACACCAATTTAATGTAAAAATTCACTCCAATGTTGTCCCAAATCCTGCACCAA
The DNA here is from genome assembly GCA_026008535.1 of Perilla frutescens. Taxonomy (NCBI): domain Eukaryota; kingdom Viridiplantae; phylum Streptophyta; class Magnoliopsida; order Lamiales; family Lamiaceae; genus Perilla; species Perilla frutescens. The sequence continues at coordinate 7,306,961 of BRKX01000019.1, forward strand.
ATTGGTGCTGATGGGTCCCATAATATTCAATGAATTATTTTATTATTTAAAATCATTATTAAATAGATTATTTAATAAATTTAATTTAATTTATAAATTATATATTCACTTAATTTAAATTATAAATCATCTAAATAAATAAATAATTTTTCAATAAAATCATAATTAATTAACATAATGGATAGAATGAAGTCCCACATATTACAAATTACTAAAAAAAATTAACTTAAAAACACACTACGAATAACTAAAACTACTTGAAAAAACACATTACAAATCATTTCTAGATCCTCTAAGATAATTATAATATTGACCGAAATCATTTGAAGAATCCTCAAACTCGTGTCCTTCATCTCCGAATTGATTGAATTGTGAAAATTCTCCTTGATGAGGAGACGATTGAGATTCACGAGCTTGATTTCTATTTTGTATGATTCTAATTTGGTTTCTTTTTTTGTATGATTCTAATTTGTATTATTAGTTTTGGATAATCATCATTTAAAAAAAATAATAAAGTATTAAGCATATTCATATTTCAATTATAAAATAAAATAAAATAAAATATTTAAGAGAATATTCTTATTTGATGTAAAATTTGGAACCGAGCATTGGAGCTGCAAAAAAATTTAGTGGTGAAATTGCACGTATTTGGTGCAGTTGAACATGTTGTTGTTGTTGTTGTTGTGGTGGTGGTGATTATTATTATTATTATTATTATTATTATTATTATTATTATTATTATTATTATTATTATTATTATTATTATTATTGTGAAATTTGAGGAAGTATTCGTTTATATTGTTGTATTGAGTATTTTGGTCCCAAAAAAGAGTGCATGTTATACGGGTGAGTGGGTCCCCTTCTGATTTGCTGTCATCTTATAAAAATATGTTTTTCAATCTTCGGAATGACCAATTTTTATTCCATTTGATAATTATTTGAGTATAAATCGGAAATGTATCATCATTATTTCAATCGCACATTCAAAAGAAACGTGAGCATATTCTCAAGTCTCAACTCATAAATATTATGAAAATAAATATTTTTAATTTGAATCACAGTAATTCTGACAAAAAGGAAACATATTTTTATATGATCATTCAATTCACATCAGTGAATAAAAACTCCAAATAATTAAAACATTACCAATGCAAATTAATCACACAAAAATCCATCATTATCTTATAATGATAATAATAACATCAAAATAACATATTATGTTCAAAATCCAAGACTACTACTATCCTTAATTCCTTACACACAAAATTAAAATTTACTTCATTTAACACTTTTCACTCTTATTCACAGTATAGAATATTTGAAAAGAACATAGTATTTTAAGGCAATAAAATCTAATCAAGTTTACTAATTATTCAAATTTACTCCAAATATTGACAAAATCACAATTCCAATTCCAATTATTTTATGATAAATTTCGAATTATACAGATATTTTTTTTGCACGCTACACATATTTTCTGGCGCCGAGAAGCTGACCATCTCGCGAGATGTATCGCCCAACCCCGAGATGCTTGCCCAAGAAGAAAAAATGCTGGGTACATTCTCATCGGATTCCAATCGCCCATATTTGGAAAAATCAAAATTTTCCTGCGATGACGTCATGGCAATTTATCTCCCCTACTCCACCGCTCCACCTATATTACCCTATTGCCTCCACTCTCAACCGTCTGATCTGATCCAATCACCACCCTCTCAATCACATCCACACTCCAACCAACCCTCACTCGCTCCGTACACGGACCACGTGTCCCAAGATGCCACGTGGCTCCTCCAGAACTGCGAGTGCAGCCACTTGCGCGAAGCGATATGTATTTTGCCGTTTTACCGACAGCGGTGAAATGTGGTTTTGACCGTGGTGGGTAGAACAGGAGAAGACGTGCGGCGGAGTTGTCTTCTGCTCAACTCTTCAATTTCGATTAAAAAAGAAATTTGAAAATCAAATTAGAAGTTAGAGAGAGAGAGAGAGACGTAAGACAGAGAGTCATCTTTTCATTTCTTCACACCTATTCATTATCCGATGCCTTCAATCTCTCTTCGTTTCTCTCTCTAAAACTACGAAATTTCATCGATACATCATACATACATCTTTCTCTTTCTTATTTCTTTTTCTCTCACATCTCAATATCAACGAAACCCTAAGGATTTCATTCGTATTAAAAACCCTTCAAAATTCTTGATTCAATTTGTATATAGTCTTTGTATGATTAATTGTTTATATAAATTCTTTCATTTTTATCTGATACTTGCCTTATCGGGTTTGTGCTTTTTGTTCATAGATAGAGGCAGATAGATACAGCCCTAAAAGGAAAAAGAAAAAAAAACACATGCAACAAAGGAGTTTTTTTTGAGGGATTTTGTTGTTGTGTATTGCTGTGCAAATTTATATGATTAGAATCTACATACATACCACCGGTTTTGGATTTTTTTTAGCAACTTGTTCTTTTCTGGTGGTGTGATTAATGTGAAGAAGCGAAACTACAGAAGATGACGGTGTTGCAAGTGTAATCGAACCGTTTTTTTGTTGCGATTTGCATGATTTTGGATGGTATTTTGAGCTGTTCGCTAAAGATGCAGACACCTGTAGTTGTAGGGCTTCGATCATAACTGGGAACTTTCATTTTTATTCATATAAAAAAGGGCAAGTTTGCCGGAGGTTATGATCATTAGAGTCGTGAGGAGGCTGAGCAGCTACGTGCAGTGTGTAGTTGTGGGGGTTGCTTTCTTAGGGCTGTTTCCGTTGGTTCTTCCTATTGGGGATGAGGAATGATAGCCAGAAAAGTGGTGATGGTGGAGCAGTGGTGCCGCGGGGTAGAGTTAATAACGGGATACTTCCAAATTCGTTTAGGGCCTTTTCGAGCTACCTCAAGATTGTTTCCTCTGGCGCCTCCACTGTTGCCTCCACTTTGAGGTCTGCTGCATCCGCAGCTTCGGCTATTGTAGAGAGGGATGGTGAAACCAACCATGATCAGGTGTGACTTCTGAGGGGTTTTTGTTTTTATGTTCTTCTCCTGTAGTTTTGGCAGGATCAAGTTTATTACAGGTTGCGAGAAATGTTGCTTCTTTGTTTGAATGCATGTTTAGTGAATTTAGTTTTTGTGTACAACTCTTGTATTGTGTAGAAGCTTTTGTGATCCGAGCTTCCAACTTAGACGAGTTGTATTTTTGGAATGTGAAGTTGCAGTCTGCTTCCTTTTCTGTAACTGTTGTTAAAGCATGCATGCATCTGTATAATCTAATATTGCGTACAAAATGAAAGGCAATCAGAAGGAGATTGGTTATTATGTGTGTTTGTATCTCCGTAATTGAGTTCTGTTGAAGTTTTGAAGCCCTGTAGATGCTATCACCATGTCCTGAGCATTGGTTTGAGCATGCCTGAATAGTTTTGTAGTTTGTGAACATGTCTTTTTCAGAGTCATTTTCTTGTAGTAGTTATTTAGTATCTGCTTGGAAAACCTGAGCTACATATGGCTTCAAACCATTAAATTCATGTGTCGGGGGAGTTAGCAATGCTGATGTTAATTTTTATGTCATTCATATATGCCTCCTTCCTTTTGCAGCAATCTTACTTGAATATTAGTTGTGCAGTTAGGTCTGTAGTTAACTTACATTTTGTTTCTGCACTGGCAAAACTTCTGTTGTATCCAGTCATGATGCTGCAAGTGAACGTGTTTTTCGTTTCAATTGAGTCGAAAGCTAGGATATACTGGTAGATACAACAAACCTACCTTTTTGTTCAGTTTGGCAGTATTTAGTGCTAGGCAGTCTACGATTGGTTAAATTAATGCCATATGTAGCAATGCACTCCTCTAAAACATGCTGTTTTCTTCTGAGTTATTTGGAATTTTATGCTTAAATTTACTTTTGCGGCTGGTGGGGGAACTTTTTGTCGTCATCTGAATTGATATAATACGTTTCCTGACCGCTGGACAATTTTTTTCGTCAAACCTGTTTCTGGAAACAATCCTCCAAATTTTTGTTGGGACATTAGTTCTTGGTTTAGAATTAAATGTTTGTCGTGTACTTTGTGGAGTTGCACTTAATGCATTTTATTAGATTAGGTTAATATTTTATAATCTTCAGTTACTGATTTTTTTATAATATTGTTTATTAAATTAGGATCATAACTTATTGTACTCGTACCCTTGCACTACCCCTAAATAAATGCTACCTGTTCAAATTTACAATTATGCTGACTCATTAGTTTGCTGTAGTTTCTCTAGAAGAACAGTTATGAGGCTTTAATTTGAAAGTAAAACAGGATGTTAATGTCAAGTCTGCAAATCCTGCGAATCCTTGTACCAGATGAAGTGTTGCTCTGCATTTTAACCTTGTTGCTAGGCTTGAACATGTTCTTGTTCTTGTTGCTTTTTCCCCACATGTGCAGTAACAATCCTAAAAGTGGTATCTTTGGAGTTGTACACTTTGGGTGATATTGCAATTTGTTTCTTTCCTCCCCTAGCAAAAGCTGGATCAAATGTGATATTCTAGTTTTGCTCCATGGTTTGGATGAAATTATCAGCTTTTATTACAAGGCAATATGCAAGTAGTCCTATGTAATTGTAGTCACATCACTTCTTATGGAGATGATCTACCCTTCTTTGAAGTTTTTACCTTGATTACGTAGGATGTCATCTCTAGGATTGCCAGGCTAGTATTGCTTTATAGTTCCTAACATCTTTTTCAAACTCATCATATTTCATTGTTTTAAGTCTGGTCTTGGCATTCATGTTATTTGAGATCATTTTTCTGTTGAAGCTAACTTAATTGTGTTTTGTATATATTCCCAATTTTAGGTTTCTTGGGCTGGGTTTGACATGATAGAGCTTGAAAGAGGTACCACACGACGGGTTCTCTTGCTGGGCTTCAGTTTTGGATTTCAGATCTGGGATGTTGAAACGGCAGACAATGTGCGTAATATAGTCTCCAGGCATGATGGCCCTGTTTCATTTATGCAAGTGTTACCAAAACCCGTGGCATCAAACCAACCTGGGGACAAGTTTGCAGACAGTCGCCCATTGCTGGTTATTTGTGCGGATGGGTCCTTTTCTGGAGATATGAATGTTCGGGAGGGGTCAGCTAACTCTTACAATGGATCCATTCAACAAGGCAATGGTTCACTTAATGATACTTATATGCCGACAGTAGTTTGGTTTTATTCCTTCAGATCTCAGTCATATGTACATCTCTTAAGATTTCGGTCAGTTGTCCATTTAGTGCGATGCAGTTCTCGAGTTGTCGCTGTTTTGCAATCGAATCAGGTGTGTTCTTCTTAAGCCAAAACTTTCTTGATTGTTAAGCTGCAAATCTTGTTTACCTCAGTCTTGTTTGGACCCTGATACAATTTTATTGCAGATACATTGTCTCAATGCTTCTTCACTAGAGAGAGAGTATACAATCCTTACAAATCCAGTGCCAACTGGATCTGGAAATGTAGGCGTTGGGCCCCTTGCTGTGGGTCCCAGGTGGATGGCTTACAGTGGAAGTCAAGTTGCGATTTCAAGTGCCCGTCGCGTGAGTCCACAACATGTTACACCTTCACCTACCTTTCCTTCTCACTCTTCAAATGGAAGTCTTGTTGGACATCTTGCACTAGAGTCGAGCAAACAACTTGCTGCTGGTATTGTGACTTTGGGGGACATGGGGTATAAGACGCTTTCGAGGTACTATTCTGAGCTGTATCCTGAAAGCAACGAGTTTCAATCAGTGAGTAGCCGTGTGAAGGGAAATGGCGTTGCTAATGGACATTCACCTGACGCAGACAATGTTGGGATGGTATGCTTTATTCTTCTCAAGTTTATATCTAAGATGTGTGGCTCTTTAAGCAATTCCTTATTTTGATGTACCTGGATATTTGTTTCACAAAATTGTTGCTGTGCATTGGTGACTCGCTATATTTATTGATAGTCCTACTGCATGATGTATTTTCTGGTATTGATGAGTGAATGTGTTTTTAATTCTTAAAAGTGTCTTGGGTACTGGGTTAGGTGGATTTTTCTCCAGTTACGTGTGATGCTCCCACTGTGTTACAGTTTATGCTTGGTTTAATCTACAGGTGGTTGTCAGAGATATTGTCAGCAAAAATGTGATTGCCCAGTTTAAGGCACACAAAAGCCCCATTTTATCTTTGTGCTTTGATCCAAGTGGTGTCCTTTTAGTGACTGCTTCAGTTCAGGGTCACAACATTAATGTCTTTCGAATAATGCCTAGCTCGTCTGAAGGTTCGTCTGTAGCTGCTTCTCACGTCCATCTTTACAGGCTGCAACGTGGTCTGACCAATGCTGTAAGATGAATTGCACTTTAATGATGCGGACTTCTTTAGGGGATAAAATTTAATATCTTGTTAATGCTTTTGCAGGTTATACAGGATATAAGTTTTAGTAGCGACAGCCAGTGGATTATGATCAGTTCCTTGAGAGGTACGAGTCACCTTTTTGCTATATCTCCATCCGGGGGATTGGCTAGCTTTCAGTCTACTGAATCTTATTCTAGTGCAAGAAGCTGTGGATCCAGCTTGACGGCAAAGCCTGCCGTTCAGGGATCACCAAATTCAGGATTACAGATGCTGACTCAGCAGAGCATTTGTGCATCTGGTCCTCCTGTTAACCTTTCTGCTGTCAGCCGAATTAGAAATGGTAGTAATGGTTGGAGAAATACAGTAAGTGGTGCTGCTGCAGCTGCAACTGGGCGGTCTGGTTCACTCTCCGGGGCAGTTGCATCAGTTTTCCACAACTGCAAAGGCGATGGTATGCATGGCGATCAGAGTTCCCTGAAGAAAAATTATCACCTGCTTGTTTTCTCTCCATCTGGCTGTGTGATACAGTATGTTCTGCATTATTCTCCTTCTCTGGATGGCACGGCGACTTTGCCTGGAGCAAGTCACATGTCTGAGTCCTGTCTCGATTATGATGCGAGATTAATGGTTGAGGCAATGCGGAAGTGGAATATTTGTCAAAAACAAAACAGAAAGGATCGGGGAGATAATATTGATCTCTATGGAGAAAATGGAAATTCAGATAGCAGTAAAGTATATCCGGAGATAATGAAACATGAAAATGGTGCAGTTTCTGATGTTTTTGGTGTGGCGAAAAATGAAAAGATCACTTCTGAAGAAAAGCATCATATGTATATATCTGAAGCAGAACTTCAAATGCATCAAAACCAGAACCCATTGTGGACGAGATCTGAGGTAAGCTATTATTATTTTGAAGTTGAGATACTCATCGTTTAAGTTAGGACTTAGGTGAGTATTGTTCCTAATAACATTTTTTGTATATATATGTATATGTGAGCAGGTATATTTTCAGTCAATGCAGCGTGATGACCTAAATGATAGTGATTATGGTGGTGAAATTGAAATTGAAAGATACCCTGTTCGTATGCTTGAAGCAAGGTCAAAAGACTTACTTCCAGTTTTTGATTATCTTCAAAATCCAAAATTTCAACTTGGGAGGTATGTTTCATCTATGAGGTTTTTTTGCATGCTTATTGTTTTTCCGTGATAATTTATGTGGACTTTCTTGATTTGATTCCTTCTTGTGGAGCCGGATGAACTGTTCTTCTCTTTGGAGTTTGGGAGCCGGAAATTGCCTGGATATATATTTTCTTCTATATTTCGGTTATAACATATAACCGCCTTTTTTACCCAGCAGACCTTATTTATTCTTCTTCTCTTGAGAGTTCTGGGAGCTTAAATCATTTGGGTTATAATTTCTAGTCAATTTTTTTTAAGTGCTATTTTAATGTTTCCTTACTTGATATTCAGGATTTCTTTCAAGTGCTATTTTAATGTTTCCCTACTTGATATTCAGGATTTCTACGATAAGTGCAGACACTAATGGTCAGTTTCAGCGTCGTGGGCCTGATTCCTCTGAGGATGGAAAGGTTTCCTGCAGGCGTCATCCGGGTACTCTTGATGCTATGACCAACTGTGGCAATATAGGGGGTAATGAACTTGACAATGGTCTTGACGGAAACATACAAGATGGTTTCCAGATATTAACTGAATCTAGCAGGGGCTATGTAAATAATAATGACACCCCAGCAATTAACACCGAGCAAGAGGAGACTGTACATACTAGAGCAAACACTGCTAGGGAGAGCCAACTTAGATTTGTACATAATAGAGATGGCTCGAACGTGAAGAAGTGATCTGCAGAGGGTGATGAGTTTGACTAAGGTAATTCCTTAATGATCCTTAAAAAGGAATTCTCGTTGAAAGCATTGTATGTTTGTAGGCTTCCTCTTGGTTTGCTTGACCTTTGTGATTCTGGAATTGTTTGAACTATAAATGGAATGAAATTTATTTAAATTGCGTCTGCCTTGCACCAGCTACGATCAAGTCTAGCTGGTCCAGTTATTGCTGACAAGATTTGTTCTTGTGGTGTAGAAGGTTTTGGAAGGAATTAGTCTGCCTTCTTCCATATTCATGGACATACTTGTAATTTGCTGGTATTTGGTAGTGTTTGGATCCGGATACGGTATTGTATGACAGATCGTATGGGGTCTAAAACAAGACGTCCCCATTATTATTAGGTTACCATGAATTTACACAGCTTACCTCTGTTTGGCTGGAATTGTGTAACTCATATGTATTGTCTCCTCAGGTGTGATGATATTCTTTTATTCTGTGCAAGGGTGCTTTCCGGAGTGCCCGGGCGGTGGCCGGAATATATATATAGAGAAGTCAAAACTAGAAGCTTTGGATGTGCTGGAAGTGTGCACCTTTTGTTTATTTACATTGTCACAATAATGTAAATAAATTTATCAGATTTTAATTCCAATAATAGCTGCCTGCTTCAATGTGTATATACACTCGATCTTGATGTTTGCAATGTATTGCTATCTCCTTATTTCCTTTTGTGTTCTTTCTTTCCCCCATATGGTGCGTGATTATGACAACCAAGGTTGCCATATAGCCAAGATCCCCGTGTGTGTCGGAATCGCATTTCATCTTCTATTCCTACTATTGTCTCAAAATTGTATTCCGTTTTCTTTATTGCAACGTTTATTTTGAAAAGTCGATCATCATGATTAGAAATCCCTTGTTTGATTAGAAATCTTCATGATGTTATTCCTGATCAATCCAGATGCTGGGGAAATTTTCAGAGATTACGAAACGTCATCAATTTTTATTTTTTTTAAGTGTGGTGAATTTGACTGGTGGGATGTAGTACGGATGCTGATGTATATAAATTAAAATGGAAATCCTGTTATTCTGTTAACATAATCAAGTAATAAAATAAATAAGATGTGTGAAATTATTAATTTTGTGTTTAAGAAATATTATTTTGACATTGAAATAATTTAATTCCCACAAGCCTAAAAGTTTCAAGTTTGTCACTTTCTAGAACACATGTGATGGTGAATGTATTGACGTTGTGTTTGATGTGTAGAAAAAGAGCAGGATGGAGTAAGTTTAAGATAAACAACATTTCTGGTTCAAATGTCTTATTTACGATTATTTCACATTCTAAACATGCACATTTTAATGTTTTATTTACGATTATTTCCATAAATTGGTTCCGGTTTTATTTTCTCATTATTAGACTTTTTTTTCTTAATTCGATCAAATATGCAATTCAATTTGAGTTCTGTGTGACTAATAAAGAAAAAGTTTCAATAACTTATTGAAGCTGCATCTACGTTCTCCTTATCGAAGCTCTTCGAAACTACTTGAGATTGGCAAGAAGAAGATTGACAAGATTAATTGAAAAAAAAATGAATAAGAAAGAAAAAGTGAAAAAAATAAAAATCCAGGAGGTGGTTGCTGTTGTTGGTGGAGTATAGAAAAGCAACACAAGAAAAGAAAAGGAAAGGTTAAACAAAATATATTATTATTATTATTATTATTATTATTATTATTATTATTATTATTATTATTATTATTATTATTATTATTATTATTATTTATTTATTTATTTATTTTTGGCGTAAGCTAACAAGTGAAAGTATCCTTTTCCCTTATGAAATATTTCATGTTCCCTTAATTCCACCATTTTACGTACTTGGGGTCCCTGTTACATTTCTTATTCTACTCTTTGTTCCAAAATTAATTTTTTTTTTAGTTTTTCTCAATTTTTTCTTCCATTCAATTTTTTTTGTATGTTTTATTTTAATTTTACACCTACTAATTATAGTTCATTCTGCCCAATTAGGGTCTATAAGTATCATTTTATTATTTAATTTTTAGTTTTTAGTTGTTTAATTGATTATTTAAAAAATCAAATTCTAAAAAATTATAATAAAGCTTAATTGGATAGAATGAACCCTAATTAATAACTGCAAAATTGAACTTAAACACAAGAAATTAAAGTGAGAGGAAAAAAAAAGAGAAAAAACTAAAAAAGTAATAATTGTGGAATAGGAAATGTAATAGGGCATCCAATCTGCTCTGTACGTCGTCATTACTCTATACACATACATAAATAACATAAGTTAGATGTACAAAAATTCATACAAATTAGAAGAAAACATCGTTTTCCATTTAGAAACTCTGTTATATCACAGCCCACAAACAATACTAATTTTCTAAAATATACTTGATGTGGAGGCAAAGTGAAGCTGCACCAAACTATATAACTCCCCCTCTTCCTAAATTCATCAATCTATATTAAAAAAAAGAAAAAGAAAATCAATTTCTTTTTCCAACCTCCCTTCTTGAATACTAAGCCAGCCAAGGAAAATCAAACATGACATGCAAATTCTAAGTCTGCAGTCATTTTCCTTCAAACAACCTTCTCTCCTTCTCTCTCATAGCTTCTTCTCTCTCAAGACTGCAATTTCCACACGAATAAAAGAATTCCTCACATTCAATAACCTCTATCCTAAGCAAGTTTAGGTGGCCGATAGCAACTCCGAACACCCCTCTAAACTTTCCTTTTTCAACTTTTTTTTTTCACCTCACATTTCAGATACAGTTTCTTGGTTGTGGTGTTTTCCCCTGTATCCCCCTCAGCTTTCCCTGCTTTCGGAGACGAGGCGTCGGAAATGCAGCTGCATATATCGCCGAGCTTGAGGCACATTACTGTGCTGCCTGCAAAAGGTTTTAGGGAGTTCTTCAAAGTGAAGATTGGATCAAGAAGGCTGAGTTATCGCATGGTTTTCTACTCCCTTTTGTTCCTCACGTTTCTTCTTCGGTTCGTATTCGTGCTCACTGCCGTTGATGCCATTGATGGGGAGACTAAGTGTTCCTCGATAGGTATATATATATATATATATGTCAACTGTTTAGGATCACATATTGGTATGAGAAAGTAGACTGCAATCTATGATCTCTTCATATTCGTTTCATCTCGTATTTCTTTGCATCAATGTATGGTTTATTCGTGGCATTATCATTGCATGAGTAACATAATACTGATGTAATGAAACACGAGATAAAGTGACAGAAACATTAATCCTGTGTATTGATCAAAATGCAGGTTGTCTGGGGAAAAGATTAGGACCAAGAATTCTGGGAAGAAGATTTGAAGCAAATGTGATTTCTCCTACTCTAAATTTATTGATTTGAGGAGGAGATTTGTTATAGAGTGAAATCAAATATTATCATTTATTTTAGTATTTAAATGTTTTGAACTGAATAAGAAAAAAAAAACATTATGAAGGTGGTTTTTGAGCAGGTGCCTGAAGTGATATACGAAGTTCTAGAAGAAGCTGCAAATCCTAATGAAATACAATCAGAGCCACAAACTCCACAGACATTGGAAGATTTTGTTGCAGAAATGAAGAATGAACGTCCCGATGCTAAGACCTTTGCCATCAAGCTCAAATCCATGGTATTTATATGCATTTATCGCGTCTTCATATATAACCTAATTCGTCTTCATATATAACATCAATGGAGATACTAATGTAATAGGATTCAAGATTTCATTACAAAGAACATTATCTAATGCTGCAGTCAAAAGATTGATCTCCCCCCCCCCCCCTCTCTCCCCTTGAAGGTAACATTCCTCGAAGAAAGGACGAGAACTGCAAAGATACAAGAATACCTGTATCGCCATGTGGCCTCAAGTAGCATACCAAAACAGCTGCATTGCCTCACTCTACGGCTAGCAAACGAGCACTCAACAAATGCAAAGGCTAGGCTGCAGCTTCCCTCAGCAGAGCTTGTGCCTGCACTTGTAGATAACTCTTTCTATCACTTTGTCCTAGCCTCTGACAATGTCCTTGCTGCCTCTGTGGTTGCAACATCACTCGTTCAGAACTCGTTGCACCCTGAAAAGGTCGTGCTCCATGTAATAACAGATAGGAAGACGTATGCTCCAATGCAGGCGTGGTTCTCGCTGCACCCTCTAACACCTGCAATCATTGAAGTGAAAGCACTGCACCAATTTGACTGGTTTGCAAAGGGGAAGGTCCCTGTCTTGGAAGCCATGGAGAAGGATCAAAAGGTGCGAGCGCAGTTCAGGGGAGGATCATCAGCTATCGTGGCTAACAACACCGAAAAACCAAAGGTTATTGCTGCAAAATTGCAGGCACTCAGCCCCAAGTATAACTCACTCATGAATCACCTTCGTATAAATCTGCCAGAGGTCAGTAACACCATAACAAAGCCATATGTATAACGACATTCTCCAATAAACTTCAAATCTCAAAATGTGCTTTCTTACAGCTGTTTCCTAGTCTCAACAAAGTGGTGTTCCTGGATGATGATATTGTCGTTCAAACCGATCTTTCACCTCTGTGGGACATCAACATGAACGGGAAAGTAAATGGGGCAGTGGAAACATGTCGAGGAGAGGATAAATACGTGATGTCAAAGAGATTCAAAAGCTACCTCAACTTCTCTCACCCTCTGATTGCAAAGACCTTTGATCCTAATGAATGTGCATGGGCCTATGGCATGAATGTATTTGATCTAGAGGCATGGAGGAAAACAAACATCAGCCAAACATATCACTACTGGATCGAAGAGGTAAATTTCCAAGTCGACATTCAACTTTCTTTAAGAACGAGAAACTAACACTCACACACACACACACAAATACTCCAATGATGAAATGTTTTTATATTGCAGAATCTGAAGTCAGACCTGAGTTTATGGCAGCTCGGAACTCTACCTCCGGGGCTAATCGCTTTCCGGGGCCATGTCCACGCCATCAATCCGTTTTGGCACATGCTGGGACTCGGTTACCAGGATAACACCACCATTACTGATGCTGAAACAGCTGGAGTCGTCCACTTCAATGGCCGAGCAAAGCCATGGCTTGACATAGCATTTCCAGAGCTACGGCCTCTGTGGACCAAGTATCTCGACTTCTCTGATAGATTCATAAAGAGTTGTCACATAAGAGCATCCTAGACAGAATTCACAATCTCGAGTCTTTTAAGATTCGTTTTACACCTGTAAATCAGAGACGGGATATACATGGAGAGTTGTTCATAAGGATTTTCAGGCAGAGAGACGACGGCAGCCATTGGCCTGAAATTTTGAGAACTCTTCCTTGCTTCTGAGTTCTTGAAATGTATCACAACTTACACAATGTTTTCATTTTTTGTCAAAGGAATAATTCATTCCTGTAGAATTTAAGTGCGCATGTGGTGGGATGGAACTTTGCTATAAAGATGAGATGCACATCTCCTAAATTATATATCCATAATCACCTTTCAGATTACACAAGAAAAAAGAAAAAAAAAAGCAACATCTCATGACTCATAAAAATATGCGATGATCATGCTTTGTAGCACATCCATATTCAGAACAACATTTATCTTACCAATAAGCAGAAGATCATCAAACAATCAAGATTCAGATAACCATATTTAAATTAAAAATAAAAATAAAAAAAATCTCAAGGGCATATCATATTATTAAGCACAAATTCTCATTTTCAAGAATATCAGCTACTTCTTCTTCCCAGTTACATTGGAAACCAAATCTTTCAAGAACTTGGCAGATTTGGTAACCGGTGAATTCATAGCCATGAGATTGTACAAGACGTTCTCGACTTCAGTGATGGACGGCCGTGATTTGAAGGTGGAAACAAGTCTGAAAACCTCTCCTTCCTCAACCAAAACATTCCATCTCTCACCACTCAAAACCCCATCTCTCACACACCTAAAGATCACACCTTTCCTCTTACTCAATATCCCTCTCACTTCCAATCCCATGAATGAATACACCACTTCAAACGATCCCAGAAATCCACTCATCTCGCCAAAATCAACCTCTTCCTCGAAACTCCACTTGGGATTGAAAATTACCACCGCCCTCGGATACAACCTGTCACTAATCGTCTTCATAACTGGCAGCTGAGACGCCTCTGGCGCCAAAAACACGGTCACATCGGCGGAGCTAAGAGTTCTGACATCCTCGTCAAGAACTGATGACATGTCAATGCTTTGGACAACAATGTCTGAAGAGAGAGAATCGAAGGCCTCAATGGCAGTCTGCACTAGGCCCCGGCTAGGCCATAAAATAACAATCTTGATTTGTGAGCCTTTTCTTCTGAGCGGCATATCTCCGAACACTTGGAGAGCCAACTGAGAGAGCGACGTCGGAGAGTCATCGACCACCGGAATCTCAACGCGGAACCTGGGCTGCTTGATTTTCTTCATCTTTCCGGCGAGTTTGGGGTTGTTGAGGGGCTTCTCTAAGGTGGATGAGAGAGAGGTTTTGGCTTGGAGAATGGCTTCTTCCTTGGTGGCGGGTGGTTTGGGAGATGAGAGAGAGCATTTTGGAGAGATTCTTGATTTATGACAAGGTTGTTTGGTGAATGAATATGATGAAGAGAAAGTAGTTGTTCCTTGGAGGTTGTATGTAAGATTTGAAGTCTTGATGGTTTGGACAGGGATTCGGAGTTTGGAAGCCATTTTTGATAGTTTGAAGTAGTAAAAAGGTAAAACTGGTAATCAAACAGAAGATAAGGCAAGGCAAGGGAATATATGATATGAACCTCAAGAAATCTTGAGAGCGATTACTAAAGGCAAGGCAGAGGGAGCCTTCTATCTCGACCTATCCTATCCCATCAGACAGTCTCATATAAATTTTTGCGATTACTTAATTATCCAGTTTATTCTCAAACACGAGTTATATCAGCACAATCGGAGAAGGGATTTCGAATTTATTGGCGAACACAGAGACAGTGTTGACTTGCTAAATGCAATGCAGCATTGTGCAGCTATTCTGCCTTTTGAGGAAACTACAAGGGATTGCCTACATATGCAGACATAAATTATCTATACAGATTTACAACAAGAGAAGCAGCATAAACTTCACTATGGTAGAAAGTTTTGACAAATCACAAATTGGTCTCTAATCCAACATTATCCAAGTTAGACAGTTCAACAAAAAAAGTAACAGTCAAGCACAGACGAGGCGAATAGTTTTAACAATTGAACCATAGCAAGCATGTCGTCACTGCCCTCTCAGGCAACTGGTGGGCGCAGCACGTGATCCTGAGACGTATCAACAGCTGCTGGCGGCATGAACTGCCACATTGCCACACCAGGGTAGCTGATGATAGGCACCAACTTGTTGCCAGCAGCTTGGCCTTGGGCAGCAAATGCAGCTGGCATGGTTGGAGGCGCTGGTAAGAAGCCAGGTTGGGGAGCACTCATTGTCTTTAGCTGCTGCTCCAGCTTCTCCTTCTCCACCTTTAACCTTTGCTTTTCATCACGAAGCTCGTTCTTCTCAGCCTACAAACATTATCAAGAAATTAATATAATTACACATTGACAGTCAGATACTCACATAGAAGTTACAACAAAAACAACAAATCTTACTTTCAGCTCCTTAATCTTCTCCTGCAGATTCGAATTTGAGTCTTTCAGCTTCTGAGCTTCACTTCTTAGCTGAGTTACCATTCGGACAGCATCAACCAAGATGGCAGCTTTATCTGTTTTGGGAGGCCTCCCGGGCTCAAGAAGAGCACCTAGTTCAATGAACCTATAAAATAGGCAACCACAGTTATTGGAGGTAACAAGCCAAAGATAAAACCAGTATGGTGAAACAAGCGTAGGGCAAAATTACTTGTCATTTAGCCTGTCCCTTCGTTGTTTCTCCCTGCATGCTTTGGAGCTAGATGGAGCACATAACTCAGTTCTAGTTCTGTGAGACGAATAAAATGTGAGATGATGTATAGTTTGGACAAATTGAGATTTAATTAAAGAGTGCTTCAGTGATCTTGTTAAAATAAATTGCACGTTCAGAACAGGACTGCCATTAATCTTCCCATTCTTCTAACAGAATAGTTCATCTAGAACAGTAGAGGGTTATGAATTTCAAAATTTAAATGCAAAAGCTTGTAAAAAATTCAGACCAATCAATCAAACAGTTGAAGAAAAAAGCTTCATACCGTTTTTTGGACCCAGTTTCCTTTTGCACATCAGATTCCCCAAATGAGCCATCAATTTCAACACTATCAATAAATAAAAACAACACCATAAATTATTAGTAAATAAGCAGTGTAACCCACACGTTCTTAAGCAAACAACGAGCATATCAATTATTTCAGTGGCACTCGATCAGCAAAAACAAGGTAAGGCCTCGATTCATATTAGACAATGAAGTCTTCTATAAGGACCATTCACGCAAAAGTAAGCTAAGAAATTACAAGACTACATCATATAACAAGATCCACGGGGAATAAACACTATGAACCTAAAGTCATTGAAATATTGCAGTATTTTGTAGCTACAGCATATTTGGACTTGAAAAAAATGACTAGGTTGCATATATGATATATATGTATAAATATTATTATCCTCAAACAGGAAACATTTTTTCTCAGCAATGTAGCCGAGTCTTGTAAGTAAGAAGCGACAGAAACACCCAATTTCCTGTATTTGCATAGCATGAGCTTACACTGGTGAAGTCATTTCCAAAGTGATTTCTATGGCCTAATCCTCTAAGTCCCAACTTCACTCATGCTTGAAAGACATCAAACCAACATGAGTAATGAAAAAAGTTCAAGTTCAAGTAAGATAGACTAACATTATCTCTAAACTATCTTCAACTTGAAAAACCAAACACATTAGCAAAAAAATGCAAAGTGAATCATCTGCAGCTAAGCATACTGGTAAATTCATGGAGGAGAAGGTTTCGCAGGTCTGGACTCTGGAGTAAGTTATAGGTAATATCAGACGAACCTAACTACTTATCAATAACAAACAAAATCCTACAAAAAAGAATGACCAAATTCACCCAATCAAGAGAATGTTTGTGAACCCATTTATATGAACACAACAGATTGTATTTTAGGCACAGTAGCTAAAGTTACCCCAAATAGTGATTGGATGAGAACCACTAAACCCCCTTAAAGATGAGCCTTGAAGACAATTAATTGTACAATTTGACTGCCTCAAATTATTCAAACCCCATTTATTACAGTTTAGTAAAAAGATGAACCCAAAATTGAGGACTGTTAGAATATCAGACTATAGGCCAGATTGCCTGGAAGCTGCATAAACAATGCCACCAACTTTAGCCTATTCTTTTTTCCTTTGTTTCCATTCCGTTCCAGCCTCCAAAAAGTTTTATGGGAACTTGCTGATCCCTCATGCAAGAACACGCAGAAATATTAGGATTTGCAATTAGTCAAAGATAGCTGTGAAGGTGAAGAATACTACAGTATGTTTGATGGTGTAATCGAGGGAGTAAGATGGTGGTGAGAGTATGCAAAGTAGACACCTCAGAGGCGATCGCTTCATTCATGATGAATGGAAAGACATAGTGAGAGTGGGACGTGAAGGGCCGATCTCAAAACTTGCAAAATTTGTAACACAGGAGCCTTAAAGTATGGGCTTGGATATAATACCAGCAAAGGTGAAGGAGAATTTTGCTTGACTGCTTTGGATTTGTGAAAGGGGGAAAAGTTTCTGTTACCATCACGCAGTTGGAGAAAAAAAGTGCCAGTAAACATCATCCGGATATCAGAAGTGATGGGTAAAAATAACGACGTATAAATATGCAATCATTTAAAGTTAAGATGGGATATCAAGTTTTAACATTAATATTAGGCATTTTCCTTATCACGAGTAAGTAGAATCAGACTCATCTCAGCAGTCAAATTGATAATTTTCGTAAGAAATATAATTCCAAGTTGAGAAAGTTAAGATTTTTTTTCCACTTTAGTTTCTAAGCTAGTTTGAAAATGAAATAAAGGACAGAGAAAGAAATTAGAAAAGCAAAGAAAGAAAGAAATTAGAAATATACATTATCCGAACAAATTACAGAAGCCACAAAAAAAAAAACCTACTAACAAAAGTCATAAACTTGATCTGAGAAACAAGAATACAATACTGAAAAAACCATAAAATCACACAAAGATTCATTACAGAAACAGAAAAATCAAAACTCATCTGAAAATTCAGAAAAGCCCGAAACTTTACGAATGACAAGAACAACTGCCATGTCGAAAAGCCCGAAAATCACACTTAAACAGAACAAAAAAAAAACAGCACCTGGCATTCGACGAGCCATTCAAGGCTTGAACGGGCCAAGAAAACCCGGAATTAGGAGCAGAGAAATTGCCATCGGGGACAGTAATATCCTCGAATCCATAATCATACAGCCAATTCGTGTTCTCAGGCGAAACCATCTCCGATCAGAAGCCGGGAAATCGGAAACGGTTTTTCCGGCGTTGGGGCAAAAGGAAAAATCAAATTGAAGTGGGTAAAAGGAGTCTCTCGCAGGAATTTCACGTGAGTTGAAATGGGAAAATGGGGAATCTGCAGAGGCAATTTCTTATTATTTGTCGTGAATTATTCGGATTAGAATTGTGGGTTTTTTGATGCAAATGGATTTGGGCGTAAGCGTGAAAATGTAATAAAATAAAAAAAAAATAATAGAAAGGAAGAGATTCCCCACACAAACACGCGACTATGTGAATTGTGACGCACTATTATCGGTAGCCATCAACTGAACCTTTTTTCAAAGTCAATAAATGTGCTTAGCTTAGCCCATTTTACTTATTGGGCCTCTATTTCACGCCTAATAAATTCCAAACACAATTCTATTTTAAATATATTATTGGATGTGTGTTTGGATTTTGATTTTTACTTGTTCTACCAATATTCACATGTAAAATGATCTCATACAAATTTATATATATATAACTTAAACCTAATCAAACATATTATTGTTAAATGTATTTTGAATGATTTTCAAACTCATGAATTAATTTGTTGGATTATCTATCAAGTTGAGCTTGTTTGAATTTTAATAGAACTTAAGATTTGTCGAACTCTAGTAGTTTAATATTTTTATATTTCTGCATCGTGTTCAATTAGCTCAATGTTTTAGTTCTTCCATTAAAAAAAAAAGCTCAAGTTGTTTTCTTTTGGTGGATAATTCAATTAGTGTGTGAGGGAAAGAGTAATATAATTCATTGCATTGCTAAAGGCCACAATATAGTGATGTAGGACTATGAAAATTAATCAAGAAATTAAATGTTGCTATTCAAGTACGGAGGGAGTACTTGATTTTTTGGTGCAAATTAATTGGTCATATGTATTCGAGAACAACGTTTGGGTGGGGGGGGGGGGGTTTCTAAATCTTATACTCCCTCCATTTCTGAATAAGTGTCACTCGTGATGAATGCACACATATTAATAAATATATTAATTAGATAATTAAATTACTTTATACACGCTTATGTGAATATATTAAATGAGTTGAATATGATTATTTGAATGAATTAAATGAGGACAAATATGAGAAAAATATGAAAATTTTACCTCGATTGTGTAGAATAACACTTTTGTGAAACAAAATTAAAGTCCTAGAATGACACTTATTGTGAAACGGAGGGCTATACTCTATGTTTCCTTCAGTTCAACATGTATTAACGCCAAGTGTACGTGATGATGACATTTCTTTTGAAAATAATAGTACTACTGCTAGGTTTGACTGAAAATTTGGATAATCACGACTTTATTTTTTTGTTACACTTGATGAAATATTTATTATGATTCACAAATGAGTTGCCTTTTGCATTACAACAAAAAGTTCAAAGTATGATTCAAGTCATGTCATTTATCTACACTGTAAAAATCAATTACAGAGCTTTAGAGATGATTGGTATACATAAATTTTAGATAAAGTAAATGTATTTTGTGAGTTGGATAATATCTTGATGATTATTAATATGGAAACATTATAACATAATCTACTCTTATCTCATGTGGGTAGTATTGAATGGGATGGAAAAGAATTTCCCGGAATCATCATAGCCTTAAACTTTATCCCACAGTAAGTCACAAGATATATGTCATCAATTAACATGCAAAAAACATGTTAATTAGAAGATTTTAGTTAAGAATTGAGTGTGGCATCCAACCTTCCACGAAAGCAGCCCCCAATAAACCAACCCAACTCAATTTCATTAACTTTTGAAGATAAAAAGAACAAATTAGAGAATAAAAATAATAATAATATCTTCAAAAAGCTGGAAAAATAAAAAAGAATATATGGCCTGAAAGGTACCATTTATTTCCACACACAATATAATGTTGAGATGTTATATTTGGAGTAGTGAGCTCAAAGCCATGAGGATATTGATGTTGGTAGGTGGCTGAGGTGTCGAGTTTCCATTGGTCGATAATAATAAATATATATGAAGACGACGAGATTGAAATTGAATGGTACACAAATCTTTAAGAAAACTCCCACTTTGTGGTCCATCACTTCACCATGTGCTGACTTATAGAATTCAAGTCCCACGTCGAATATTCACAAACACAACTTGATATCAAGAAAAATCAAAATATAATGTAATTACTTATTTATACTTCGGTTAGTTTCCTAATAAAGTAAGAATTTATGGTTGTAAATAAATCAAGTCGAGCAAGTTAGCTGAACAAAGCACTTTTCCATATTTATTTGTTTACTTATCGAGTCAAGTTCAAACGAGCTGTACACGAATAATTTGATGTTTTTATATATATTTGTTCAAATTCTACGTATCGGGCTCGAGTTTGAATTTTAAATCTTATCGAATACAAAATTACGTTCAAATTTATTTAATATGTTTATCAAATCGAGCTTAAATAACTTTTTAACGAATGAGAACGAGTTGAATACGGAATTATTTGGTTTCATTTTTCAGGCACGGTACTTGGGCTTGTTTGTAAGTTTTCTTAAATACAACTACAATTAAGATTGTTAGATGGACGAGCAGATATTTTAACTTTAATTTTGATTTTTTGGGTTATTCTATGTGTGTTTGTTTGTATTATAAGTTAAGTTTCTTGGTTTTCAGAGAGTTGAGTAAATATAATTTATGTTATTGGGTTTAATAATGAAAATTAATTAAGAAGGTAGAACCACTAAGGAAGAAGTACATATGCATATTCTTTGCATCACATGATATCATATTATTCCTTGCTTGGGGTCTTCAAATGCTTGAGATTCTAGTTAATTAGGTCGATAATTGCTAATTTGTTGTAGTGATATATGTGAATGTATATGCACTCTTTTTTGTCTCCTAATTCGCTCAAACTTC
This sequence comes from Perilla frutescens, assembly GCA_026008535.1. Lineage (NCBI taxonomy): Eukaryota > Viridiplantae > Streptophyta > Magnoliopsida > Lamiales > Lamiaceae > Perilla > Perilla frutescens. The sequence continues at coordinate 7,328,427 of BRKX01000019.1, forward strand.
GATCATATTATATAAAATTAAAAAATTTGAAAAGAAAAGGAGTGTTGCGGACTATTCTAGAATAAAAATAAAATAAAAAAAATATGATGAGCTTAGAAAGAAAATGTGTTGGCATATTAATTCTGCACTAGCAACAGTAGGAAACAATTAGTTAGACGAAAGCATCCACTTGTACATGCTTAGTCAGAATCTTTACTAATTATTTCATATATCCCCCACTATGTAAGGCTAATTGCAAAAGCTCTTTTTTTTTTTACCTAAAATGCCATTCTAAGAATGTGGCTGATGCTACCTTTCATTCTTTATATTTATATAATACATATAAACAATGAGAGAGAGAGAGAGAGAGAGAGAGAAATAAACTCTACAGCACAAACTATTTCACTGAATAAAATGATGGTCATTGTCAAATATGATGTGTGTTTTTGAAGTCACCATCTGATTTTGAGTATGTAACAGAGCATATTAACCTTAATTTTATGTCAATTTGTGGAATCCCCTGCTGTTTTCAACTCATCTTAGATGCATGTTTGCCTCAGCTTGTCCAAGATTTGTGCCACTTTTCTATCATTAATACATTATATTATATATTTACACAACTAGCTTTTACTGTGACTACACAATGAAATCAGACCTGACAAGAATCAAACCCAAGACTTATATAAATATTTATCCAACACTAGTTGATAAATGATAACAGCCCTCTCCTTTATTTCATATATTTTAGACACCAAAAAATCAAAAAATCAGAAGACAAGATGATTTCCAGGAGTGTAGGCCTCAAACCCAATATATGGAATAAAAATTTTCATTATTATTATTGAGGAATCTATCCTAAAAAACACGAAATTTATAAGAATGTCATAAATTTGTAATGATCTAAAACATAGAGTAGCAGCAGCACATCTAGTAAGAAATTTGTGAAGAGCACAAATTGCTCACACACGAAAATCTTGATAAATACAAATCAATGAGAAAAAGGGCTGAAGCTGAAGCTGAAGCCCCGTGTATATTTTATATCTGATACATAGCCAATCTCTTCAACTGTACAAATTACATGCAAAGTTAGATTCCTGCCATTTGTTATCGGTTTAAAACCAAATAGCATGCCATGAAAACATACAGTAGACACACTTTCCTAAATCTAAAATAGTGTCATCCCATAAAAAGATCAACCAATGCTCAATCGAGAATCTGAAGACCTTAGATTGGTTTGACGTCTTGGGATGCCAATCTCGCAAGCATTTACCCTTGCAGCAAACCGTAGTGAACAAAGTGATTCACCCACGGATGAAGGATCCGGCGAAACATTCACAAACATCAAAGTCTTTGAATCTCCACCTAAGCAAGGCTGTATATCAACAAAAAAAGCAAGTGTGAGCATTGAAAAGTATCAACAAGTAGATTAACAGATAAGTTGCCAGTTGCCACTAAAAGAAAATAATAAGAGGTCTTAATTAAAAAAGTCAAAATGCTCAGTGAATATCTGAATCTCAGTTCCAGTAAAGACAATGTTCGCATGCAGTGAAGTTAAACAACTACCTGGAGAAGATAGGTGAGCTTGGAGTTCCTAAATGGCACATGTTCCTCTTTCTTCGCCAAGGCAAATATGACATCACTGAGTGATGATAAACTTTTATTTATGGCCTGATTGATTGTTGATAATAAGGTAATTAGTCAGACAAATGCGAGAAAATTGCAAGAACAAATAAACACAACTCTGCTTCTGTTACCTGAGTTTCTTTGAGCCGATCCCCGGTTGAACCACTCTTGGAAAGACGCTCGCTACCAGCTAGATCAATCAGATTCAGCACGCCTTGAACTTGTTGATCAGTGCTCTAATGCCATAATAGGACACAATGATATGCATCAGCACGTTGTGAAAAATGAAATTGAATAGCAGAAAGGAGGACCAAATGGCAGGCTTGGAGTAAAAATAGTAATACCTCATTAACACCTATTATTCTTAGGGTAAAGACAAAATGGCTCCTCGACGATTGTTCATTCATTTGGGTCTTGCCGACAGACCTACATAAATCAGTTCAAACAGTATGAAAGATCAGTAATATCTTGGATGAACACTTTGCAACTAAAAGCGAGTGAATAACTTTAAAGTTGACGCTTATTTAGTCTGTCAGAACAAAAACAAAAAAGTGAAGTTTCGGTACCTGCTCTGAGCTGCCCGCTCTAGGAGATAGGAAACTTCTCTGCTACTGCGAACGTCCACAATAGTAAGATCAGAGACATAGGTGTTTCCATTTGCATCGTGCTTGATAGCATATTGCTTTCCAGCATTTTCAACTCGGGGTGCATCGAAGGTTGATTTGTTTGTTGCTAAGAGGTCACGTATTGCTTCGTTGTAAATTTCAAGCATTGACACCTGAAATGCATGAGTAAATAACTTGAGCCAAGATTTTTTTTTTCTCAAGAAAACACATAAATGAAAGACCACAATTTGGTCCCATACCTGCATCTCATACTTCCATCCTTGGGCTTCAAGCATCTGTTTTGTCTGAAATACCTGTTCTAGTGAACGAGGAATTAAACCTTTCTGATCTGGTAGTCCTGGCCTGCCCATCATTGTATACGTCTTACCAGAGCCTGTTTGGCCATAGGCAAATATGCAGACCTGATAAAAATGTAAAATGAAGTCAGATTGATATAGTTTGTGAATGAGCACTAATGCGTGACTTCCGTCAATGTAGGCAAATGAAGTCCGATAACAAAATTATATTTTCTGTACAAAAAATACAACCTTATATCCATCAAGTGCACTTTGAACGAGTTGTGATATCTCCACAAAAACGTCTTCTTGAGAGTTATCGGGCACGAACACTTTGTCATAAGTGAAAGAGTGTTTTTGCCCTAGTAGGAAAACAAAAAGGTAGCAAATTGAAAGGAGAACATTGACATGAGTACATATTAATATACTAAGAACGTAAATTACCAAGCTTAAGAAAAAGAGGACTCACCATTTTGGTTCAAATCAATGCCCCGACCCTGCAAGTCCATTGATGTTGGGAATGAAACAACTTTTGCATCATTTCCAACTCCATCATCAGAAAGCAGGGGTCTCACTCTACAAAATACTCGAATATTCCCTTTTAACTCCTGTATTAACAAGAATTCTAATTAGAATTTTGAAAACAACAAGACAAAATATTTCATTAAGAAAATCTTAAATCTCCAACATAAGAAGACTGCAGTTATATTCGAAATCAAATAATTAATGATTGTAAAACTAGGTACCAGGATAGTGTTATGTAATTTCTTGCGAAGTTTTTCCCCCTCTACAATCTTTACATCTGCATCAGCTAGACGACTTTTCAACTCAAGAATCAATGACTTGTTCTCCTCAAATTCAGATCTCGTCTCCATGGCTGACATATTGGAAAGCTAAAAAGGAAAAGAAAGAAAAAGGCAAAATAAAAACAAGACATTTTTTTAAAAAAAACTTGACTTGTGATTAGTTTAAGAAGGTAATGGTATAAATTATAAAGCTAAGGCAACAACCTGCAATTTATTTTCCGCAAAAGCAAGCTGTTCCCGCAATTTTCTTATTTGCTCACTTTGAGACGAGCATGTTGACTGAAAAATAAATAAATAAAGCTGTTAAATATAACATTTCAAGCCTTTAATAAGAAGCATACCATCGAAAAACAAACCTCCAGTTCTACTGCTTTAGTGTTCAGGCTCTCTAAATTTGCTGAGAACTTTCCAGTACATTCCTTGTATTTTGCAACTTCAGCTTCTAAATCTTGAACCTGTGACAACTGTCTATCGCGGTCCTCTCTCACTTGTTGCAGATCACCTCTCAAGCATGCAGTTTCACTGACTAGTGCTTCCTTCTGCTTGATTGCCTCATCTTGGGATGCCTTTGAAGATCAAGTATGAAATGGTGTAATGCATGAAAATAGAATAAGTTTCGGCAAAAAACAATCGATAACCATAAAATTCTTTAAGAAGAATTAACAATTGTTAAAAAAATTTAACTAACCTAGCAAAAAATTACCTCAAATTCAATATAGGTAACAGCATGTATGTGAAGTTGGATGTGCTAGAAATGCTCTCACGAAAATTATTCTCATGTAACTGTTCATCCACATGGCTATCTATGCATTTGGTATTCTAGGTGAGACTGAAGAAAACAATCTAAATTTGAAAGGCTAACATGAGCATTAGACAAAGTCCCACTACCCTATGTATTAGATCTAAAATGTACAGAAGGAACTAAACCTGTCCTGAAGAGCATGCAAGAAAAAATAACATAAAAAGTTTAAAATAAACATTATTAACAAATAGTAAATTCTTTTAAGGTGAAACAAAAAAAAAGGGATAGTTAAGCAATACATCACAACAACATTGACTTAAATGTGACACCGAATCTACATAGGTGAATCGCATATCTGAGTTTCAAGGTGACAGAAGTGCCATCATATGTATCTGAAGACACCCATCTTGGTGAACATTGAAAGCTATTATGAAATGCAATGTTTCAGATTAATATTCACTACCTTAATGTGACACTACATATCTAAGTTGCAATGAAATGTAAGCCTATCCTCAAAAAGCATGTGAGCTCTACTTCTTTGGAAGATGGGCTGCAGCGGAATCATGCTATTTGAGATTCAGCTAGAAATTTTTAGGCCAAAGCAACTTTTAGCATAATGATTTTTTCTCACAAACCAAGCTTGACAGACATTAAAAACTAATTGATATTTTCATGCTCCAGGCTCAACCTGATAAGCTGTGGAAGGACAAAACATAAAGAAGATTCAAAAAGCTGTTCTAATCAGACTCATGTGAGCTGATTAAAGTTCATATGGAACCTCATAGTTAAATGCCATACACGCCACTGCTAACTTACAATAATTACTTAGCAAGTCAAGCGGGATGAAAATAGAGGACCTCCATGAAACAAAAACCATAAATAAATAAATAAAAACTTACTCGAGACAATGTAAGCTGCTCTTGCAAAGAAGTATAGTGGCCCCTCAGAGTGCTTAGGTTTTCCACTACGGCTGCCTTTTCTTCCTGAACACGCTTGAGCGTTTTGTTTGTCGTTTCAAGATCTGATTGAAGTCTACTGTTCCACTGATGCAAACTCGTGTTGAACTCTTGCAACCGCCTGTATGTATCATTAAGTGACTGAATCTGCAGAAGGCAGTAGCCGTGATGACTATTCTCAGTGTTGCACCAGCTAAAATTACTCTGAAATCATACTTCTAGTTACAAGCATCAGTGCTTACCTTCTGGTTTGCACTAGCATTATCTAGTTGAGTTCGTCTGAGATCATCAGAAAGAGAAGCTTGTAATTTCTCTGCAGCTAATCTCAAGTCTCTCTCTCTAGCCAAAGAATCCGTTGCTTCCTAGTAAATTCATTTGATATTTTAGTTCATGACAATCCAAAAAACGACAATGGTATAACTTTTAATGCATCTCAAGCCTCGTACCACTTTTTCTACTTCCTCCTTTGCAAACTTTGCTTGCAATGCCTCCAAATTTTTCCTCAATTCCATAATAATAGAATTCAATTCATCTTCCTTGGCATTCATCATCAACTCTGGAAAAGTACCACAAGAATGTCAGATTTTTTGGGACCTCCACAATAAGTTCCTAAGCAAAAAAACAAAACACTGTCAATGAGATAAAGAACCAGCTTACCTGTATCAATGCACTTCTTCTCTGCCAATTCCAACAGCTTTTTAATTTTATCCTGCTCTACGACATAGTTTGCTTCAAGCTGAAGAAACCATTTGATACACAGCTTAAGCCTTTTAATGAGATCAATCATTTTGTCATTCTTTTCCTGCAGAAACATCAAACGTCACAACACAAAAGAATCACATTATAATCCAAGAATAAAACTTATCCATAGTAGAACTCATTGCCAAAGCCCTTAAACCTAAAAACTCAGGCTTTCCATAATTTACTTCAGAAATGAAATCTTCACTCTAACGTACCCTGTAGTTTAAATTCTTTTTCAACTTCTCGTTGAGTAATGACTCGACATCATCTTTGTTAAACTCAATTGCACTGCAATCCGAACCAGAATTGCTTGGTGGCCCACAAAGCGGAGGCAGATCTTGGCCCCCATTCACAACTGAAAATGCTTGACGAGTCTGCGTTCGAGTTCCTGTGTTAGGCGGCATTTTTGTGTTTGCAATCCTTCTCCTCTTATCTATGGAAGCTTCATCGATGCTACGCTTGCTCTGTGTAAACCAGCAGCAACCAACAACAAAATTAAAAGGAAAAACCTTAATTTATGACCAGAGGACAGCGAAAAGGGGGGGAAAACATCAACAACAATAAGAGAACCAAAAAAAAAAAACCATAAAACTTCTCCCTGAATTTTTTTGGTAAAAAACCTACCCATTACCTTCTGAACACAGACATACGAAATTTAATCTACAAGAAACATATGCAGAAATGTAGAAATCCGAGACATTGAGCAACAAAAAAAATGTAGAAAACCCCAAAAACTAAGAATTTGAGATTTTTAAGAGAGAGAGAGAGAGAGAGAGACTCACTTGCGAAGGACTGGAAGGAGCGTTATTCTGGTTCTTGGAAGCCATTTGAATGAAGAGCGTATGTATCTAGAGGTTAAGAGAGAGAGAGAGAGAGTGAGAAGATAGTGAGAGGCGGACGGTTTCAAAATTGTTGGTGGGACCGTGGTTTATTGCAATGGAAGCTAAGGCATAAATTTTATTATTGCTTTGAATTGCAGGGATCAGAAAAGATAAAAATTCTTGATTTGTTTTCTGAACCCTAAAATTATAAAAATTTGGGGAAATGGATATGAAGAAATGGAACTAGAATTATGGTTGTTAATGGTGGAGTAGAATGGTAATTTTAGTGAGATGTGAAGGTTGACTGGGGAAAGGATTTGGATATCCGGCTAGAGAGAGAGAGAGAGAGAGAGAGCGAGGGTGGAGAAGGGTGAGCGTCATTTGAATTTTTTTGTAATTGAATATAGCGGTACTTTCAGAGATCCGTTGTAAACGTGACTTGACGATAATACCCTACGCCTACAATAATCAATTACTCTCTCTCTCTCTCTCAATTTCATTTTGGACGATAAAAAGAGGGCTCTTTTTTTTTTTTGCAGTTCAAAATTGAAATGGTTTGATTTTTAATTTATTTTCGATTTTTAATTTATATGAAATTCAGGGTGCTGAGTTTTTTTTTTTTAATAAACTCCGGTTTGTTCGCTTTATATTTATCAGAAAAATAAATTCATGATTTATTTATTAATTTATGGTGGTTTTGTTAGGTGTTGTACATTATATTTGATAATTAATAAGTTGACGGCAGACGGTTGAAGAGTGCATGACTATAATTTAGTGAATTGCCATATTCAAAGTTTTTCAAAGCAAGTGCAAAATATTTGGAATTTTAATATTACCATCAAGTAATGTTATTATTATGTTATGCTCTTTTTTAAGCGAACACACCCTCAACTTATAATAAATATGTCAATTCTTGAAAAATTAACGATCTTAGATGTATTAAATACATTTGTGTGCTGAGAATCAATTTGGGGCTTTCTTTATTTTATAATAAGGAGAACATCTAGTTGTTGCCGACACTAACACAAGAGAAACATACACGGGAGATGCAAATAACTCGACTATTAAGGTATTAGTGGACTTCAAACAAGTCTTGCTTGTTCGTACTATTTGTATTCTTCTTAGAAAAATGATTTTTTGATTAGTTGTGAATGTTATTTGATTTGTAAGTAAGTAAAGTTTGCTATATATATATATACATATATTTCAATCTCGCCCTTTTTTTACTTACACACCCGATCTGATGGTATTGAGAATATTTGAACTGCGACCTTTGATCTTCAAGCAACCTCACTCCACTATTAGGCCATCTTCACAGGAAAAATGAGTTGTTTCTCGCCCGTTTTATCAGGAGATTCGAACTATGACATTTGATCTGCAAGCAACCTCACTCCACCACTAGGCCATCTTCACCGAAAAAATGAGTTGTTTCTTGCCCGTTTTATTTCTTTCTATTATGTTAGGTTTGAATAGTTGGATCTTAAAAGGGTGGATGGTTTGACCCTCAACATAAGTACTAATCCATAATTGATTGCGGATCCAATATGAGATTGTATCAGATCCAAACATAACACAAGTAAATTAAAACTCACACTATTCAATTTAAGAAAAGAAAATTGAGATCGTGCAGATAATTTTGCTGCATATATATTTAGAGCACAAATTAAAGTACATGCATAATAAATTATATATTAATTATGTTACTATGCATCGAGTTTTATAATGAAATGTAATATATAATTATAATTAATTGAATTTGACAACTCTTTTTTTTGTTGGAATGGAGAATAGTGGATCCAATTCGATACTTGTGAAATTCTATCACATATGTAGGGATACTACGTACATTTCATCATAAAAATCGTGACATATCAACATATATAGCGTTGTCTTATTTTTTTTAAAAATTTTTTTGATAATGTTAATGTATGGTGAGATCTCTACACTTACATGCCTTATAATTTTGCTACGACACGTGGTACCCTCCCCTTAACACGGCATGAAAATTCACCGCCGTTTGCTAAATGATATATCCATTTAATTAACCCCATTTGCAAACGAGACTCACAAATCCCTTTTCCCCTTGCGTTGAGAGGGTGGCAAGAATCTCCACTTTTTTGTTTATTTTCTTTCTTTACCAGAGGGGAAGCTTATCCCACACTCACAGATCGAATAATATAATAATTAATAAGGTGAGAAATAGATGCATGAGATAATTGCTATAATTAGTTGTTGATCTATCTATTTCATTTGGTGGTGGTGTTATTTATGCCATTTTATTCTTTAATTAATTAAAAAAGCACTTATAATGCCTCAATTATTTTCTCAGTTTGTGCTTAACTTTCATAGAAATTAAAACATTATTGTTGCATGTGTAACGTTCCAACTCACAAACTATGTGACCCGACTTCCTTCGATTGGTGCCCTTTGATGCTCACTTCTTGCCTTTTTCTTGTCTGCCTAAACGAGTCAATGACCAACACTTATTACCTTTTTTTTTGGGGGGGATTCATATATACACAAACAAACCAAAATAACGCTAAGGTGCCCCAAATCAAGTACCAAAATACTTTATAATTTTCTACTCACAAAAATAAACTTATTTTTTAATTTCACCCACGTTAAAAATCTTGGGTGCATATAATACACTCAAGAATGATGTTAAACGGATGCATATGCACCCCGAGATTTTTGTGTGGCTGAAAAAACATGTAGTCTCTATCTTTTTTACTAGAAAATGCATTTTGTTATTTGTTTTTTAGATGAAACAATCCATTATCACTGTAAAGAATACGTCCTTCTCATTGTGATGTGTGGTAGGCATGGCCGATTAATTTAGTTAATTTATTTTTACTAGAGTTCGGCTGATACATTGAGTGTTGTTCAAATTTTATATTACACTTCTGTGTTTTACTCTGTATCAAATTTATATTATCATAGAGTAAGTATAATCCGTTGATTCTGAGAATACCCGGAACAACACAACAATAATATTGTTGATTCTCGCAAGAATATCGAATTGCACATAAATATCACACTTTTTATTAAATTTCAACTCCCCTAATTAATGACAATATGGATCTATCTATTTATAATATAGAGAAATTTGGAAGACAAGAAGCATAAAACTAAATATCACACTTTTTATTAAATTTCAACTCCCCTAATTAATGACAATATGGATCTATCTATTTATAATATAGAGAAATTTGGAAGACAAGAAGCATAAAACTAAATTTAGATAAAATTCTTAATTAATAATTTAATCTAAATAGATAATCAAATCTAAAATATAATCTAAATAATATATCAAGATATATTCTTGATATATCTCCATCAAAAAATAAATTAAAAAAATAGAAACTATAATTATGAAATAATTAATTATAATAATTAATATTAATTAAATACCAAAAAATAAATATTAAAAATAATTATAAACCATAAATGGCTAGATTTGGATGTGATGAATTCTAATTAACAATTGCAAAATTAAACTAAAATACAAAAAAAAAATGAAGAAAAAAAATCCTCATAATTTAATAGTGTAATACAGAGTAAAACACAAAGAACGTAATAAGAAATCTCATAGGCGGCTCAATGGATGAGTAGTTTAGCCATTGTCAACATTCATACCTATAGACAACACCTTTTTTCTTTTTTCTCTTCTTCTTTTTTTACTCACACACCCGACCCGTGGTATTGAGGAGATTCGAACTCATAACCTTTGGTCTCCAAGCAACCTCACTCCACCACTAGGTTATCCCCACCGGAACGACAACACCTTTTTCTAAACTGGTTCCTTCTAGAGCATAGCGGTTATGACTTATGAGCAAAAAATGTTGTATTGTTCTCCACCTTTTTCTAAAATGGTTCCTTCTAGAGTATAGCAAAAATTGTTGTATTGTTCTCAATAAAAGCAAAAGACGAGACTATAATAAAATGAGAAACACGTGTGTGTGTGTGTTCTTTAATTTCAAAGAGTTCTGTTTTGATAATATAACGGCATTAATTTAGTTCTGGCCTAATAGCAAAATATACATTTATATATGGTTGCTTTTTTTTAATGAATAAAAATGCATCAAAGTTGGCTTGAACCTTAGACCTCTAACATAGAAACTAGAATCTCACCACTAGACTAAACATAGCCACTTTGATCGTTGTTATAACTTATATGTGTGAAATGGCTAAAATATATATTCTTCATTCCAAAAATGAAACAAGATAAAGTTACACACTCGCTTCTTGCTCCTCTCCCTTAGTCACTATCCCAATCACTCGTCTCGTCGGAATTAATTGTGTATGAAATAAGTTTACTTAAAAACTTTAGGGATATATCGGTCAATTTAACTAAAAAAACTAAGTAAAATTAACTAAAAAGAAAAAATGGCAGAGGATTAGCCAATCAGAATAAATGATTGCATTCTAAATAACGATGGTTAAGTTTGATCAATTCTAAGTTCTAACATATGCTTTAATTTTTACTAAATTATGTTTTAATTTACAGTTGCCAGTTTCACACCAGACTCTGCAAAAATAGTTGATACATTCGAGTTTCACCGATCGCACGTGGTGCTAATGTCTCTTTTATGTTGGTTTATGTTCGAACTTTTTTTAAGTCAGGACAGGAGATCGAGTTGTGGGTTTCATACTTGATACTCTTCTTTCACACATGAATTTTAAATGTTCGAATGTTCCCAAAGAGACAAAAGCATTGTGTTATTACTTGTTATGACTTAGGACTTCATCGTATTTACATATTAAAAAAATTAAGAATAATTTACATATATATATATATGTAAAATAAGTGACATCCCACATACGGAACCAAGTAATTTAAATTTAAATTAATTGTGCTTGAAACTTATATAATTTAATAAGTTCGTTATTGGCAAAGTGCAATCACCACCACCACCATTGGAGGTATAACATTTTTCCATGTTATCAAAAAAGAAAAAGGAAATATAATATGCGCCCAATTATAACCTTTCCTGTTTCATAATTATAACCTTTTCAATTCTCACCCAGATTAAAAGAAACACATTTTATGTCACTTGAGATCCTCTAGTCCCAACTTGTGTGTGCCAACCGTGTGCCACACCTCAAAATTATTACTTTTTCTTTCATTTTTTTCTTCAATTTTAATTTCTTTTGATTTAGTATAATTTTACATTATTATTTAGGGTTTATTCCATCCAATTAGGGTTTATAATTATTTTTTAATATCTAATTTTAATTTTTTAGTTAATATAATTAATTTTTGGGGTTGATTATTCCAAACTTAGGGTATATAATTTTTTAAAATTTTAATTTTTTTACAATAAATATTAATTATTATTAGTTATGATAAAACAAATTTTATTTTTATAAAAACATTATTAACAATATATAATTTTAATGGTGGCACACGATTGGCACACACAAGTGGGACTAGAGGATCTCTACTCATTTTATGTACTTTGCAAGACATTGTTAATTAATATAATGCAATTTTTTCATTTTTGCCATTTTTACTACTCATTATATCACTTGCACATTTTTCATTAACTATCAATTGTTGGGTTTATATTTGTAAATGAAAGTTTTGATACAATTTCAATATAGAATCTGAATTATAATTTTGGAATATTCATAAAAGGAATATGTAACTGCGTTATTGGAAGTTGGAACAGAGGGGTATATATTAACCACACCGATCATGCATGTCGCCATTAATTTGCAAACATTTGATCTTCATTGGATTAAACATTCGCCAAATCTTGAATTGCAAATTAAACAAGGAACATCACCCATAGAAATATTAATGACGTTTTATTTCTTGACTTACGACGTCATGTCAGTTCCAATTGTAATAATTTGATGGCAGTTTACTCAAATTTAGATCACTTTTAAGGTAAGGAAAAAATATAAAATAATAAGAGCACTGAGATTTTCATTTATAAGGGTACAAATGGCTGTAGTGTTTGTATGTTGTGAAATTTAATATTGTTCCGAGTTAAGCCGGACATTTGATTATTTATTTACTTTTTTTTATTAAAGAAAGCGCCGGACATTTAGATAAATTGATTAGAAAGATTGATTGTTAATTGACTCCATCAAATTATGGACAACATCGCTCAAGTAAATTGTGTGCAGGCCTGCAATATTGCTGCTTGCATTTGAAGTTTTTTTTTCTAATAAATAAAGAAAAAAGTTACCCCACAAGTTGTTAAAGCTTAATTCATTTTTTCTCAGGTTAAATTATAGCTCTCCAAATGTGGATTTTAATGTAAATTATATTGATTCAATGATTTATGATATGCCAATTAGTGCTTCTCCTGTCTGTTGCACAATAAGATGTTTATAAATATACCATGATAATGAATTTGGAGGTAACTTGAGTATTCTATCTTTTCTTAAGTGGTATAGATATATTATTTCTTTGAGATGATCTCTAGTCCATCCTTCGGATGGGTTGCGGCCCATCAGACGGGCTAGTCAAATAACAAAAGGAATTGTATGAGGGTGTGCATGGGCCTCAAATTTTTTTTTTCGATTTTCTGATTTTTTTAGTTCTTTTTTTTTCAAACATTATATACTCTAAAATGAATTATTGAATCCTATAATTAAATCGGCGATGGTTCACACAGTACACGTGCTCTACACTCGATAATTAATTTTTTCAAATTAAATATAAATCCCAATTAAGATTTATAAACCTTAATTGAGAATAATAAATCCTAATTGGAATGTATTAAACTCTAATTGAGATATAATGAACTCATATAAGTCAATTGCTAAAAAAAAACATACAAAATAAGTATCAGACTTGATACTTTTCATGTTATGAATAATACTTTTTAGCATTATGCATGATACTTTTTTGGGTGGTTTTTTTTTGGGAGCGGGTTGACATGTTTTTATTTAGGTAACATCTAGTTATACTTGAGCAAGTATAAAAGGGTGGTGTTAGAAGTACACATCAATACTTTATTTAAAAGTAAATTAAAGTTTTCTGGCGGAGGCTCGGACGACTTCATAATTATTGACAAAATATAATAATATTTAAAAATTTGTAAATCTATAATATTATATATACATGTGTGTGTATAATTTGATTACATACACAATTGGTCCATGTGTATATTTTTCGTACTTTGTCCAGTTGCACACATAGTTTGCCTAGTTAGGTAAATTGCCTATAATTAATAATCATAAAATTAAAATTAAAAAAATGAAGAAAATCCAATTAATTTGATAGTGGAATAGAGGATGAAACACAATTTGAGAATAAATAATTTCATATTCTCAGATTTTCGAAAGAGATCAATGCTGGTGGTTGATGTTCCAAAATAGTTGAATGAGAGTGTTTTACCTACAAAGAATGTTCTTGCTACAAGGATGTTCCAAGTTCATTAGAAAAACCTCATTGATTTGTCTATATTTATTGCATTTTTAGTGTGTACATATTTATTGCATTTTTATACACTTTTTATCCATCAAAAAATAAAAAAACGCATGTTTTTAGTATAATTGTATAAATTATAAGAAGCAAAATCCCATTTAATTTGTTCAGTTGGGCTTTTATTGTGAATGGGCCAACATTCTACATGTCATCTAACTAAAAATAAGGTAAAAAAATAGAAATAAATATATAAGGTGGAGATGCGGGGTATCGATCCCCGTACCTCTCGCATGCTAAGCGAGCGCTCTACCATCTGAGCTACATCCCCTTACATGTAAATTTTTTGAATGTTTATTTTATTCTTACAATTTTTATTTATTTAAGTATGACCAACTACTTAGAGGGTATGACTCTCCCATATGCTTTTATAACGTCCAAGGCACATTTATTTTCTCATCCGACTACAAAATAACAATAAACAGCGATATGCATTTATAACGGCTAACTGGCTAAGGCACATCATGTCGCCTACAAAATGATAATAAGCTGATGAAACTTAAATGTCGGGGATTGAAAATGACACGAAGTCAACCCCTCAAAATTGTTTAAGCACTCTATTTACTTTGCACTGATATAAATTAGGTGCACTTTTTAATTTAATTTATTATATTTATTATGATATTAATTTGTCTATTTTTTATATATTTTAATGCTTACATATATATATATATATATATAAATCTAATATAACATGTCATCTTAATTTATTTTTTAAACAGTTCAACTGGTTGAACTAGTAACCCAGTGACCTAATAAATTGGCCGATTTTGATGTCCGACATGATTTAAAACATTGCTTCAATGCAAAGAGTTGAAAATTTTATACCAAGAAGCAAGAACAATGCAAGATGATTTTCAACATCTTGAATCCAAAATCCTTTGAATTGGTAATTTTTCTTTGAGAAATTGTAAGCACAACTCCCATGATTTTACAAAATATAAATATAAATATGATATTACAATTTCGCTCCTTAACCCCTAATACCTAAAACTCTATCATAATTCATATCATAGCCCATACAATATGTCCATATTTCTTCTATTTGTTATATCATTTTTTTTCTTCCTTTTGTTCTCGGTTTTTTCATAGTTATAAAAAAATGGATGGGGATGGTAGAGATTATAGTGTACAGGGAGCAGGGCCGGTCCTGAGATTTTCGGGGCCCATGGCAAAATACAAAAAATGGGCCATAATATATTTTTTTACGAGTACTTCAACTAATGTCATAATCATGATAAACTTTATAAATATGTAATCAACACTTATAAACATTCAAGAAAAATACAAGTATCGAATAACTATTGAAATAATTTAGATCTTCTAGCATTTTGAGAGGCAAAATCATCAATAAGATCATCAAAATCAAGTTTTTCTAGTATCTCATTTTCAATGCTTAAAATTGCTAGATCATTTAACCTATCTTGAGACATTGTTGATCGCAAATATGATTTTATCAATTTCAATTTTGAAAAACTTCTTTCTGCGGATGCTACAGTAACCGGTATGGTCAACAATATTCTATATGCAATACAAACATTAGGAAAGCACTCTGAAATTTTAGCAAACTCAAGAAGTTCAATAATTGACTTTATTTCTTTTGGTAGACACATTTGTAGCACTTGCAATTCAGAAAATAAATTATTAGCATCTAAATCAAATTTATCATTATGTTTCAGGCCATCTTGAAGCTTAACACAACATTCATGTAATGTATTCTCATCCAATGAAGATAATTTATTATGATTAAATAAAAAGTCAAAAATATCTTGAAAAACTTCTAATTGTTCAAATCTACCTTTTAAAGATAAAATAGCAATATCCACCACAACAATAAAATAATTGATCCTAAAAGACTCCTCAGCAGATAATGAATTCTCATCACAACTATTTTCATCAAATTGTTTCTTCCTATAAATTATGCGTTTTTTAGGAAAAACAGGATCAATTTCCATTTTAGAAGCAAGTTCTTTAGCAAATGTCATAGCACATTGAAAACCTTCTTCTCTATATTTTTCAAAATAAGAAATTAAACCTTTCAAAATAATTATTGCAGAATCAATTTGCATGTCTTCTGATTGTAATTATTTAAAATATTATGCCATATAGCCATGCCCAACAAAAATTCAAAATTCTCAAGTTCATGAATCGCTAAAGATTCTGCCTCGCTCCTAGTTTTGGCATCTTCACTAACTCTCGATAATTCAAATAGAGCTTCTCTTATCTTATTAGGTTGAGTTATTATAGCCTCAATGCTATTAACATGACTTTCTCATCTTGTTGTTGATAATGATTTTAAAGTTAATTGGTGAACATGATCTTGCAAAATTTTCCACCTTTTTGTAGAACTAACAAATAAAGTATACAAACGTTGCACAACTCCAAAAAATAAGGCAACTTTAACACAAGAATTTGCCATATCACATATTGTTAGATTAAGAGAATGACAAGCACATGACATATAAAATGCTCTTGGATTAATTTCAAGCAATCTCTTTTGTACACCTTGATGTTTTCCTTTCATATTGGAACCATTATCATAACCTTGACCCCTCACATTATCAATATCAAGCTCAATTAATTGTAAAGCAGAATGCATTTCATTAAAAAGAGCTAATCCAGATGTATCACCCACTTCTAAAAACTCAACGAAATATTCATCTACCTTTATTCGACAACCAGACATATCAACACATTGAATTATTAAAGTCATTTGTTCATTATGACTTGCATCTGAAGTACAATCAAGTATCACTAAATAATATTTTGCGTCTTTTATTTTTTCAATTATAGAACTTCTAACTTTAGAGGCTAGTGTTGAAATTAGCTCATTTTGAATCTTGTGACTAAGGTAATGATAATGGATTTCTTTGTTCTGGACACGTCTAAGATGCTCTTGCATTACCAAATCAAATTCTGCAATTAATTCAATTAAACCCAAAAAGTTACCATTATTGTTTTGGTAAATCTTTTCATTCTCTCCCCGAAAAGCCAAATTACGTGATGCAAGACATTTTATAACAGAAATAATCCTCACTAAAACTAGTTTTCAGTGTTCTTTCTCTTTTCTAATTTGCATTTGTAATTCTTTATCAATTGTTTCATTTCTTTTCAATCTAATTTGCAATTCAATCCAAGTTCTCATATTGTTAATATGCTCAATATTATTCTCATGTTTCTTTAGCTTGCCACTTAAATGTTTCCAATCATCCAATCCTTCATTTGCTAAGAGACTATGATTTTGTACCAATTTAAACAATTTACAACAAAAGCAATATACTTTGTTTGCATCTTTTGAGTACACTAACCATTTTCTATCTTGATTTTCTCCAAAGTTCATCTACATCAAACTTCATATTATTCTCTCTCAAAGGACTTTTCTCTACCAAGATATCTCTAGTTTTATTATCAAGATTATCCTAAGTTCTTGGATCAAATATATTCAAAGTATGCCTATTTTTTTCAAATTCATGTTCATCCTCAATTATATTAACTTCTTCATTTAAATCAACTTTTTCACTCTCAATCACATTAACTTCTTCAGGCTCATTTATATCAATTTCTTCACTCTCAATTACACAAACTTCTTCAGGCTCATTTACATCAACTTCTTCACTCTCAATTGCATCATCTTGTTCAACTGAAGAGCCAGTTTTAAAAAACTTATCAAGAGCTCTAGTTTGAGTTTTAATCAGCTCATCAATTCTTTTTCTCTTATTTCTTTTCTGACTTCCAGATTGATATTTTTATATGTCATTTTACACTACAAATTACTTAGCAACAATGCACAATCACAATCAAATACTTAATAAAAATTAACACAATTCAGCAAAATCGAGAACTAACCTGTCTACTCCAGCACTCACCAAAGTTGTAAGGGTAGAAAAAAAATACCTTACGTCAACAAGGGACACAAACGCTGTTATGTAAAGGGCCTATGTAACAGGAACACTCCAAACGAAGGCCCGTTGGAAAACATCAAGTTATAAATCTGAAAAAAAAAATCAAATATGTAAATCTGATATATTTCAAAAAATTATACTCTACCATTTATTTTGCTTTAATACAGCAGCACTGCACTGCAGCACCACATTTTTATTTCAAAAAAGCTTGTACATTAATCTACTCTACAGTTTATTCCTTAAAAATCCAAACATAATGAATATCAATCCAGCTTTAATTTTACTCGTCTGAGACTGTCCTAAGTCCCAATCCATTATATATTAAATCACTTAAAATCCCTTTCATTTTTCAATTTTTACCAAGGTTGCAGAAGGCGCTAGGCGCTAGTCGGGCGGCCGATGGGGGCCTAGCGCCTGGAGCGCCTAGGCGGGGCCTAGGCGGATTCTAGGCGTTTTTTTAATTTATTATTTTATATATTTCTTAATAAATATAAAAAAAATCATATATAAATTCATAAATCTTAACATTTCAAATAATATAAATTAAAGTTTAAATCATCCAAAATTCAAAATAAAACAAACATATCAAAATTAAATTATTCAAAATTCATTAACATAATATCAAGAGCCAAAATAAAACAAACATAAATCATCCAAAATCTAAAATAAATAAGCATATCAAGAGCAAAAATAAGATTTAAATTTAATTATTAATTTATGTCTTCTAAATTCTAATTAAATTTAATTATTAATCCCTCCAGTTTTAAATTTTAATTTTAATTCTGAAAATAAGATTTTTTTTTTTAAATAGAATAGGCGGCCGCCTAGTCGGAAATCGGCCGCCTAGGCGCCGCACAAATCCACCTAGGCGGGCCGCCCGCCTAACTGTGCCGACTAGCTCCTTTTCACGGCGGATAGGTACCGACTAGCGCCTAGGCGCCGCCTAGGCCGATTTTTACAACACTGATTTTTACTCGTCTGAGACTTAATCACAAAAAATAAATTATTGATTCCTATTGAAAATGTCAACTGATTTTATTGAAATTAAGCACATTCAAATAATAATTTTAGGAGACTGAACAATTGAAATTAAGAAATCAACACCAAAACAAAAAAAATCAAGAACTTACATTGAAATTAAGATGCCCAAATTATAACGAGATAGAGAGAGCGGCCAGAGAGAGACTGAGTGAGACAGATAGATAGAGAGAGACTGAGAGAGAGATAGGCAGATAGCAGTGTGAGCGGGCAACGACCAGAGAGAGCGAGAGCGGAGAGACAAGAGAGAATAGAGAAGAGTAGAGTAGCACTGTAGCAAACTGAAGAAGTGAAGAGCAACTGAGCGATAAATAGATAATTTTAGAGCCGTTGCCAACGGCTCGCGAATTTGAGAGAGAAATCAGAATTGAGGGATTAGGGATTGAGGGATGAGGGCACCGTTCACCTTCTCAGTTCTGAGTTCCCTTAGTATAATTTTTTTAAGGGGGTATAGCTAATTTTTTTTTTAAATTATGGGCCCTAAAAATTTGGGGGCCCTGGGCGATGGCCCACCTGGCCGACCCTGACAGGGAGTAAAAAAGTTTTATTGTATTTATATTAATGTTTTCACTGATGATTGCTTTCTTTTCTGTCGGGCTATTTCTTAGGAGTGTGATGTGTTGAAAGATATTTTGAACACCTATGAAGGTTGCTTCGGGTCAGGCTGTTAATCTCTAGAAGTCTAAGATTTTCTTTAGTCAAAATGTCTCTCAAGATCAGTGAGGGACTTTATCCAGTATTTTTGGTGCGTCACAACCTCTTAATACATGACGTTATCTGGGACTGCTTTCTCTTATTGGCTGAGATAAGAAAATAATTTTCAGTTACTTGAGAGAGAGAATGTGGAGATGGCTTCAAAGATGGCGTGATAAGAAGATTTCTCGAGCCGGAAAAGAGGTTCTTATTAAGTCCACTGCTCAATCCATTCCATTGTTCTGCATGAGCACTTTCCTGCTTTCAGTTACCCTTGCAGATGAGCTGGAAAAGATGTCTAATAACTTTTGGTAGGGTAATAAGGTTGATGGTTCAAAAGGGATTAATCAGTTTCAATGTGATAAATTGCGTGTAAGAAAATGTGAAGGTGGCTTGGGTTTCTAGAATTTCCAACTCTTTAATCTTACTACGCTTTGGGAAGGTTGGTTGATGGCTTATTATCGATCCAGATGCTTTAGTTTGTAAAATTCTCAAGGCTAAATACTTCTCAGGAAGAGATTTCTTAACTGCTAAGGTTGGGCATAGTCCAAGTTTTACTTGGAGAAGCATCTAGCCTTCTCAAGATTTGGTTAGACGAGGGTTGAGGTGGAGAATTGGGAATGGTAGATCTATTAAAGTTTGGAGTGAGTTGTGGCTTCGTTCTGACTCTAATTTTCAGATTTTCACAAAATGCTTGTTCTGGGATTGGAGGATTTGAGGGTGGATGAACTTTTCATTCCTGGAACTCGTATGTGGAATTATGATCTTATTGAGGATTTATTTGATCCAATGGATATTATGGCTATTCTTTCGGCACCGTTGCTTCCTGGGTCTTGTACTGATCATTTAATTTGGCATTTCTCTAAGGATGGAATTTACTCGGTTAATAGTGCTTACATATTAACTTGTACACTTACCTTTGCACCGAATTTTGCTATTGAGGGACATTGGATAACTCTTTTGAATCTTGATGCTCTTCCTGGAGTGAATCTTTTTTTGTGGCCCTTTGTTCATGATTGTTTGCTTACAAAGAATAGTCTTATGACGCGAGGTGTTCAAGTTTTGGGTAAATATGGCATCTGTAACTCGAGGTTGGAAAACTTACGGCACTTACGTATCTTATGACGCGAGGTGTTCAAGTTTTGGGTAAATGTGGCATCTGTAACTCGGGGTTGAAAAACTTATGGCACTTATTTACCTCCGTCTATTTGCTCTTCATTATTGGAATATTCTAGGTGTGTCTCAGATACTCTAAAATGGGCTGATCAAGCCCTTTCATCCCAAAATTGCTTGATGCATATGTTGGAGTTGTTAAAGGGTGATGTGCTAGTTATGGTTGTTATGACTTTGTGGTAAGTTTGGAAGTAGAGAAATCTTTGTGTTTGGGAGGGGCATAGGCGGACAGCGTTGCAGATTGTTACTCGTGGTCATGAGCTTTTGATGGAGTGGAGACATACTAGAGGGGTTAGAGAGATTCGGGTGAAGGTAATGCTTGGAACGAACCTCTTATGGGTTTTGCAAAAGCTAACACTAATGTGGCTTTCTTTGAAGATATTAACATGACATGTGTCACTCTGGTGTTGTTGGATGATAGAGACACTTTCATCACTGCAAGAACTTGTTATTTCCATTTTCAGATTCATGTTGAGAAATGTTAGGCTATAAGGTTGCTTGAGGCTCTTTCTTGGATCAAGAGTTTGAATCTGTCGCGTGTTATTTTTGAAATTGATTCTAAAGTGGTTTATGATGCTGTCCAGTCACCTTGTGGGAATCTTACTGAGTTTGGGTTTTTGGTTGCTTACTGTTGGGCTCTCCTTAATGAAATGCCTTTTTGTTCTTTGAATTTAGTTTGTCGTTCTGCCAATGTTTTAGCACACTGTTTTACTAGGGCTTCTCTTCATTTCCCGAGCTCTCATTATTGGATCGTACCGCCTTTGCTTGTGGATAGCCTTCTCGATAGTTCTTTTTAATTTATGAATTTTTTTTCGAGTTTTAAAATAATAATAATAAAATAATGAATGTTATAAAAAGTAAAATGTGGATTGTTTAGAATTTTCCTTTTTCTTTATATGTTTGTTTAGGCGCCACCAATAAATAATATATATATTGCCCAAACAGGTCCAAACTTATTGGCTACATAAAAAAAATGTAAAATGAATCGGGTCCATGTATAATAATCAACTAGTGTATTTTCCATATGATGTACGGAAATCAATTTACACATTTTAAAGTTTAAAGTTTGATGATAGTTGAAATGTTGGTTGTAGAGTATTAGTATATAAGAAGAAACTAACAATTATAACTTCATCAAATGATATTTTACATATGTAACATTATATTTGTCATTTTTTGAATATATTCTAAACGCACTTGGAATGTTTTTTATGCTTTTAAACTGAATATGTTATTTTTCGATAGACAAAATTGAATAGTTTCTTTGTTTTATGTATTTAACATATTAATTATACTTTATGAACCACACATAAATTTAAATAAATAGATTTAATACCACAATATAATAATAATAATAATAATAATAATTAATAAATTTTAATTTTTAATTTTTCCTTATTTTGATTTATATAGATTGACCTCTTTTATCTTTTTTTTCCATTAAAAGATCATGCCTCTTTGTTTACACCATGAAAAGTATTAGAATTAAAAAATTAAAAATTTAATTGGTTGTCATTCAAAATGCCTGTTAATTATATAATAAGTGATTTTATTACACCGAAAGTAATATTAGAAATTAAAAAAATTGAAAATTCAAATATTTTTGATGGTCATTAATTTTGTTATGTTTTGGTGATAGTTTTTTTTAGAAAATCTAAAAAATTAAAGATGTGAATAGTTGTCAATTGTTATATATTCATGTTTTGGTGATATTTTTTATTTAACAAAATGTAAAAAGTTAAAAATATGAATGTTTACACCATAAGTAGTATTAGAATTAAAAAAATAAAAAATTAAATATTTTCCATGGACATATTTTGTTATGTTTTGGTGATATTTTATACTTAGAAAATCTAAAAAAATAAAGATGTAAATGACTGTTAATTGTTATCTATGCATGTTTTGGTGATAACTTTTTTGTTTTAAAAATTCTAAAAGGTTAAAAATTTGAATGCTTACATCATAAGTAGTAGTATAATTAAAAGAAAATTAAAAATATAAAGATTTTTGATGGCATTTTTATTAAGTTTTAATTATATTTTTATTTAGAAAAACTAAATAATTAAAAATGTGAATGGTTGTTAATTATTATATATGAATGTTTTGGTGATATTTTTTAATTTAAACATCTAAAAAGGAAAAAAAAAGTATCTGTGGAGTGTTTTTTTTTATTTAAACATCTAAAAAGTAAAAAAAAATGAATGTTGTGTATATGTTACTGCGAGGAGGATCCAAACCTGCGCGCAGGTGGGTGCATTGACGCTCACCAACCCACTACTGGTTTTCTTTTAAAAACTTTCAGTAAATAAATTTTTTAAAACAATTTTAATTAATTTACTTTTATGATAGATTTATCTTTACGATTTTACTTTAATATATGCATAAATAGATAAAGACATATTATTAGAGATGCGGGCAATCAATCATCATCACAATGATAATCCCTCAAAATATTCTTTAATCAGTGTTTCAATATTTCTTTAAGGAAAGTATT
The DNA here is from genome assembly GCA_026008535.1 of Perilla frutescens. Lineage (NCBI taxonomy): Eukaryota > Viridiplantae > Streptophyta > Magnoliopsida > Lamiales > Lamiaceae > Perilla > Perilla frutescens. Next base: position 7,351,737 of record BRKX01000019.1, read on the forward strand.
GCAGTATTAATGTCACGACACAATGGCAATATCTAGTTTATTTTGGTTTAATTCCTTTTGAAATAGAAGTTTTTCTTTATTAAAATATTTGAAGTATATATATATATGTATAGGATTTGGTTCAAATAAGTACTAGTTTTCGTGTGAGAACTAAGAACAGTGCTTATTTACTATGATTTTATAGCTTACTTACTTTAGTATATTTTAGTGCTAATTTATTTTAAAAAAATTTATAGTTTATCTTTTAGTACTAGTTCTAATAGCTTTAAAATACAATGAGGTAAGTTATAAAATTATAATAAATAAGCATCGTTCCTATTTCTCACACGAAGCACAATATTCATTATAACACACCCCTATATACATGGCCATCTAACAGAGTATGCAAGGTGAGCTTTCACGCAGGGCTTCGCAATTTTTAGGGTCTCAATTTTCTTACTTCTATTTAATATACCTTATATATTTTTTTAATAAATTAAATTCTCTCAATTCTCTCCCCTTAATTAATTTGCGGTAATACTTAATACAAACATCTCAATTTTCAAGTTCCAACCTCCAAACACTGACATTATTTCCTCTTTAATTATGCAACTTTCCATCTTCTTTCATGATTATTTTTCTAAATACTGTTAGATTTTTATTTATGAAAAGAGCTTTTCATCTGTTTCATGAAATACTTATATCAAACTCCAATATTCCTTCACAAATCACGCTTCCGAGTCTGCTGTCACTATAATTCTATAATTACAAATTTTTTCTTTCATTCCCCGATTCCCCAAAGGCCAAATCCCCAGTGAGTAATTTTCTTAAACCCCATTCTTTTTCTTTTTTCGATTTTTTTGTTTGAAATTTGAATGATTCAGAAATTTGAATTTAATTATTAGCTTGAGCGAATTGATGGAAAATTCTATCATTTACATGAACGAATTCTTTTATTCCTCAATTCTAATTATGATTCTTTCAATGAATATAGGACCCCTTGATATTTTGAAGTTTATGAAAGATTTAGATTGTTTTCTTAATACAATTGTCGCATATAGAATTTTATTGACTATTCATATGACTGCTGCATCTGCAGAAAGAAATTTTTCAAAATTGAAGTTGTTGAAGTCATATCTACGTTCGACGGTGTCACAAGAAAGACTTAGGTGATGATACCATAGAAAATCATATTTTGGAAAAGATTGTGAGTGAAGATTTGATTGATGAATTTGTTTCAAAAAGTGCTAGAAGAGTATCACTTTTTATGTAAAATCGTAGAAGATTCATATTTTTTTAATGTTATATTGAGAATATTATCATCAACACTATAAATATAATATTTTGAGTTTTTAGTCTTACTAACAATATTACTATAATTATAAAATTATAACATTTTTTTTTATTTCAGGGCCTAATTTTTATTATTTGTACAGGGCCTACAAAATAATTGAGACGACCCTGCCTATCAAAACCTATATATATGTATATAGGGCAAGTCTTTTGTACATAAGATGTACATGAGACGGTTAACGCGTTGACCGGGTCAACGCGTGTTGACTCGGTCAATACTTTGACCAAAAAATCCGTCAAAATTAGTACCATTCATAATACTGAAAAGTATCATTTCAAAGGCTAAAAAGTATCATTTGTATCAATAAAAAGTATTGGGCAGAATAAAAAAATAAAGAAAAAAACTGTTAAGATCAGTATCAATTGACACATTAAAAAGTATCATTCGAAATTAAAAAAATATCAATTATATCCCTAAAAAGTATCACCAATTTTCACAATTTTTTTGGTCAACGCTTTGACCGAGTCAACGCGCGTTGACCCAGTCAATGCATTGACCGTCTCATATACATCTCATGCATATGAGTTTTTGCTATATATATATCGTTATTGTCAGAAAGGAAGAACTTGAAAATTTGGAACTTTTGTGACTATTAAACATTTAAATGGCCATGAGCATTGAAACAACCCGCTGTTATCCGCTACATTTAAATGGGTCTGAGGTTGAATCATAACTACTGTACTCCTAATAAATAGTGTAATTATACAAAGAGTTGGATAAGAAAATAGGAGAGTGCAAACAAAATGGTCTCATGGCATTCACACACATGGAGAATATTCATCGGTCATGAATACATACATATATATATGTATATATATATATATATAAGAGAGAGAGAGAGAGAAATAATTTTGTTGTACGTGTTGTATGAGAATAATAATTAATGCTTAGGAATTTTAGGAATTGTGATCTCTAATAGTTGATCATTTTTGATATAAGCTTCTGATTTTGTGGAATCAGATTGATCACCCAATTCAATCCTCCTAACATAGCCATGCTCCCACCACTGACCGCTCTTCCAGTTCCTTTTCCTACTCTCTTTTTGTTGCCCACTTATCTCCAAAATCTTTCCATTTTCCACTGAAACTTCAACAGTACTGCTGTTACCTAATTAATCAGACCAATCAAAATATACACTAGACATATATATTCACAAAATTATTGAAAAATATAATCAGCTGGATAAATTAACATCTCAAGTTAATTTGCTAGATTATTATATTACTTTTGTATGCCTCGTTTAGTTTGGTGTATATATGCTTCTTCTTAATGCATACATATGATATATATAGTATTTATAATTAATTTTTCCATTTCCAACGCATTCTACCAACTAAACTATCTATCTACCAAATTACAAATTCTCAAATTAAACAAACCCTTAAAAAACTACACATAGGATTTCCTCCATCTCAAAAGTAAACTACACATGATCTGTAGCTCTTTAATTTCTCCTTAAGTAATAAACATGCAAGAATTTGATGGAGTATTCTAGGTAGGGTGAAAATGAGAAACAAACAAATTATTAAAGTTAGGAAGAATTGATCGAATTAGTGTAAATAAATCAAGTCGATGATGACTACTCAGTACTCACCAGATATATCTGCTTTGATATAAAAATGATGATCTGTTTGGTACCAGTGAACGGTGGAATTAGGCGGAAGCAGCAGCTCATCTGATTCGAACTCCCAGAGAGGGAAAGCATCGGATGGATCGAAGAACTTTCCGAAGAGCAAAGGGCTGAAGAGAGATCCTGCAGATGCAGCCGTCTTTTCTTTGCTTGCGAAGAACACATCTTCTTTTAGAGGCTGGCACCATTTCTCAGGGTTTGGATCTTCAAATTTGATCTCCAATTGTTTGCTACTCATCTATATATGGTTAGGTCGTCGATCTACAAATAATTCATATCAGCATGCATCACTGAGGTGTTTTGCTAGTCTATATAAAGCAGAGAATAAATTCGATCCAATATCTGTCACCGGGAATATATAATCTCTAAGTAAAGACTAAAGAAGAAGGAATATTATTTTAATTTCTTTTATATATGGAACTCCATCTCAACCTAGAATATTTAGATTATCAGCCAACGGAGGTAAGCAAAAGGATGACCATGCATGCTTATTTATGGCAATTATATATAAATATAATGAACCTAGTTTGGGTCGAACCCGCCACTAGACTAATGAGTTGTCGAGTTCAAGCCGTTTGATATAATATATTGTAAACGGTATTACAATGATTCTGAAATCATAACTGAAGTACATAAAGTAGTAGAAGAGTAGAAATACGTATTACAAATAAACTGGAAAGTAAATAATGAAACAAGAAAGATCGAACAATTTAACGATTTATGAGTTTGATCTTGAACTGGAATAACTGAGTTGAGGAGACCTCTCTCCTTATGATAATTACGCCTTGGGTAGTGCTCACAGTTTGACATTCTATCTCTCAAATATGACGACTTCGTTCTTCCAATAGTAGCACCACTATTCAGGCAAGGCTCCAGTGAATAAGATGATGCGAGAACTGGGAGCAGACTTAGACTGAGACATGCAGATGCAGTGTATCTCTGTATGAATTTGAATGTTGTATCTAGCATGTTCTGAGTGTCTTATTTATAGACACTACTCCACCTTAGGTAGGGATTTGCATATTAGGGTTTAAGGGCATTCAAACTCGGTGAGTAACTTCTAGGAGTTAGGAGTTACTAGAAATCATTAAGTGCACTTGCGGGCCGGGTCGAACGTTTGACCCGTCGACTGGAGTCATTTTCGTGTTCTAAAATTGATGTTTAGCCTGGCCCAAGTCTGTCCACAGGTAATTTCTAGATGGGTATCAGTTACAACCCAACACACTAACGGGTTGGATGTTCGACCCATCGACTCGCCCATTTTCGTGCTCAAAAATTGAAGTTTGACCAGGCCCAAGTTCGCCCACGTAGAGCAAAAAGTCCATTTGCCAAGAACCTAGCTAGGTCTGAGTGTCGAGACCGAGCACTAGCCCGTGTGCACGCTCAAATGGGATCATTATCCACATCCCTATGCACATTGATATTTAACTCAAGTGATTAACGACTTAAATACCCATCTAAACTAAATTAAGACATTAATGTGAGATGTAATAAATGTGATTCATCACATTTCTCCACACTCCATAAATGCCCCTATCAAATAACCAAACTTCAATAATTAATTTCTCATTCACCAAAAATTTATTTTGAGAAAATAAAAATACTATAACTATTTACTACAAATATAGACCAATCGTACACTATTTAATTTCCCCAAAATAAAATATCTTGACCATAAAAAATCAGATAAAATGAGATACGAGTCACTTTAATTAACCCAATTTTCCAACATATATATCACATCACACGGAGGAGTACTATGCCGTCCTATGCATGACATTATACAAATATCAGAAATTTATTTCCCAAGCGTGACTAATAAATAATAAGCAAAAAAGTAGTTGAGCCGGGTGAATCACCTGATCATCACATGAAGGGATAATGGACTTGTAAAGTAGAAATATATATATTTTTCTTTTTTCTAAATTCTTGTTGGAGAACTATAGTTAAGGCTAAAACTTGTAAGGAATTGAAATGATAAAAAAAGGGGCATCTTATATACCTTGCTGGCGAGCAGAGAGTGTGAAAATGATCGAAGGGAATATATAGTTCTCGACATAAAGCAACAATTTGGGCATAAATTAGTTGGAAAATAAAATGAATTGAAGTGAATCAAGAAAAAGGAAAAGCGGGAATTGATATGGTTTGCAAATATTGCATTTGGCCTCTGCATATCCATTCACTCAAAAGTTGATCAAAAGGCTAGATTAGTGCAACTTGGAATTGGAATATATATATATATATATATATATATATATATATATATATATGCTAAAAGCTACTTTTATTGGGAAAATGTGTTATGATCCAAACAAGCTGACTCTCATCCCTTTGCGTGTCCCATTGCCCAACTACGTTTCGCGTTTTAACCACAAACTTAAAAATATATCATTTTTTCGAGCAAAATAAATTCAATTAATTATCATCTTAAACACAACTTTTAATTTGGTCGGATTTCTAAATACATCATAAGTTTTTAAATGCCTTAATTTCTTAATTTGGGGTGATCGGAAATCAGATCAAATGAGGAATTTTATTTCCCAACACGTGAAAAAAATGAGGTGTAATATACCTCATCAATGTAATCTCCAATAGAAGAAGTTTGGAGAAAAAATTGTTGGAAAATTGGATGTAATAAATTGAGCCGTGACTCATTTTATCTGATTTTTGGTGATCAAGTTATTTAATTTTGGAGGAATTAAATAGCGTATGATTGATCTATATTTGTAATAGATAATCGTAGTTTTTTATTTTCTCAAATCCGATTTTCAGTGAATGAGAAATTAATTGTTAAAGCCGATCACACGATTGAACATTTATGGTGTGTGAGAAAATGTGCTCAAGGTACATTTACTAATCCATATTAAATTCTTAATCTAGTTAAGAAGTGTATTTAAGTGTTTTAACACTTAAATGTAATATCTAAAGCCCACAAGGCGCATACACGCTTGCGTCCGCTCGAGCCTGTGCTCGGGCTCGGCTAGTGTCGTCTCGTCCTCAGACTTGAATTTTGGCAATTGGACTTTGGGTGGACTTTGGGTGTACGTCGGCTTCCGGGGCCTAGCCATTACAGTTTTATAGCTCAGAAGCGAACGGATCGTTGAACGAGTTGGCAACAAAATGACGAATCGGTCATCCGATCCGCGGGTGCACTTAATGGCTCACACGGACATTCAAATCTGTAACCCCCCACTTGGAACTGGAGGAGTTAGTGGGTTGGAGAGTAACCGTTTTTACCTGACCACCTGGATGAATGTGGAGCATGTAACTCCTGAAGAAGTCAATGTACAACATTGGTGGATGGTGTAACCGACACCTGGTCTCAATACTGCAGTAGTGGAGGCTGGTAACTCCTGGAGGTTACACACCTGAGGAGTAATGGTGCTTAGTAACTCCTGGAGGTTACACACCTGGTTTGAATGCCCTCAAATCCTAATTTGTTGATCCCCATCTGGAGCTGGAGAGAGCCTATATATATAGGACATTCCAGAGCATACTAGCACACAAAAAAATGTGCATCTTTCTGTATCATCATTGTCTAGTGTCTAGTGTGTTAGTGCCATCTTTATGCACTAAGTATTTTAGATTGTCATGATCTTTATGACAATTCAAAGAACACAATGGTTTTGGTTTTTCAAGTTTGAAGACCATGTTCTGGACATTATGATATGAACATTCTGCTGCCAATCTAATTAAAGATCGAAGAATGTACTTGACCATGTTTGTGAACATGATCATATACATGGTTGTCCAGAGAGTTTCCAAGAGACTTGCCAAGCTGATTTCAATGAATTGAAGCTGCCTTTTCAAGATGGATGTTTTCAGAATAGAAGATGCCTTGTTCAAGATGAAGATGAAGAAGAAAAGATGCGAGTTCTATTCAAGGAAGGTTTCTAACTAGGAGATGTCCGATTTAAACAAGGAAAGTTTCCTTGTTGAGTTTGATTCAAATTATGACAATCTGATTACCTTGTTTAGGCTATATCTTGTATTTATAAATAGCCTGAGAATCAAACTAGTTAGAGTGCAGTTGAGGTTTACGAATACACAAGAGCTAGAGAGTCTACAAGACTTCAAGTTTGAAGCATTTAGTATTCGGGTAGACTAGATTTGATCCTTGTGATCATTGTGTATCTAGTCTATGTTTAAAATTCTTTCATACACACTTAAAGGAGTCTCGGGAAATATTTTCTATGGGAACTAGAGGGAATCTAGGTTGTGAGGGGATCTCACAATTCAGTCTACGAAAGAGGTTGTAGTGCGTAGAAAAAGGGTCGAGTGATGGGAGGTCATCGTGTAATAACCTTTTTAACCTTGCAACGGAGTACTGGATTGTTTCTCACGGACTTAAGAAGTCCCCCTGATGTAGATCAGTTGATTGAACAGGGTTATCAACCTCGTGCCATTTACTTACTTTCAATTTATCTTTCTGAACTTACATGTTCATTTAGGGATGTCAATCGGGTCAATCCGCTTCAGTTTCGGGCCTATTCGGTTCGGGCCCAATCGGTTAAATTATTTTTCGGGCAAAAAATTCTTAACCCTAACCCTAACCAGTCGGTTTTCGGGCTAGCCCGTCAGGCCAGTATGTTTTCGACAAAAAATTAACATGTATAGATATAAGATAATTAAATACACATTATCAAAGAATTATAATCACGGCTGTTGGTAGTTGGCACACAAGGAAATGCAAAAAATGGATACTTTGCTGTAATTATGTTCCACAATGATTCTAAAAGTTCACAATAATTCTTAATTATTATTATTATTTTAAATGACATACCATCCTCAATCCAATCTCATTGCATTTAATTTTTTGCAAAATTTTACCCAAGCACCAAAAGCATAAGAAAATGCATAGTTATTCAGTTTCATTACCAAAATGGAAACTGAATAAATAGTCTCCTAAAAAATTCAAACTACATGAGTTTAAATAGAAGTGCACTCTTCCTCTACATCAACAGACTCTTCCTCTACATCAACAGAAGCTTCTTCAACTTGAAGATTTGTTTCATCATCACAGTCTTCATCATCTATTCAAAAAAAAAAAGAAATAACATTAGAAAAAACAAGAAAAAATGATTTAAATTAAAGGCAATATGAAACAATATAATGCTATAAAAATTTTTAACAACCAGCAGTCCATAATAAGCGCACACTGTGTAAAAAATAATTAAAAATTAAATCTTTCTTAGAGGGAGAATCTAATAAAAGAACACGACTAAATTTGATTATGTTCTTATCTTAAAACTCTACAGATCCATCAAAACTCTATCAACTAAAGTTAAATGTGCTTGAAATCTGATTTCAGAACTCGCAACAATAATTCTTGCAAGAGCAGCAGCCTAAATGTTATCACTTTCAATTGAAGATTTACATTTTTTGCTCAATGGTGTCAGACAATGCCACCACACGAATTTATACACAGCAAATAACCATTATTTTCAACAATAGGAACCAACCAAGGCTTTATATTCCATATTTCCATAGCACATTATAAAAAAAAAGTAATCAAATATGTAAACAAAATTCAAAACCTTTTTGCATGGCGAACAGTCACTGATCTTAGCTTAGAATATGTAAACGAAATTCATAGTGTTCATTCACAAAGTTTTTAAAGTCTTCTTTGTATTAGATTTAGAGATTGGCAAATTAAACCCTATGAATTCTTGTCTATTGTTTTCTCTCCTTAAATTAGCAATTTCATATGGTCGTACACAGATACACAGTTATTAATTAATAATTATCCAACATACCACCATTTCTTGAATTCCATAACAAACGGCAAAAACAAAGATTGCAAGTTTGTAACTTACCGAGTAGGTGAGTACAGACCCATCGACCACCGTGGAGGAATTGCTTGTTGTCGCAATCGCAGGTGGCTATTCCGGTAGAGAACTTGTCGACACTGAGATGTGAGAAGTGAGAACTGAGAGAGACGAGAATGAGAGAACGACTGGATGAGATAAAATCAGATTTTTTACTTTAGAAAAAACGACGTCGTTTTAATTATTAGTTTTTTTTAAAAATAAATCCAGCATGTCGGGCCGACCCGAAGACCGATTGGGCTGACCCGAAAAGCCCACCAGCCCAAGCGGGCTGGCTCGATAGGTTAGAATTTTTTTCGGGTTAAAATATTGGCCCTAACCCACCTTTTTTCAATTTTTTCGGGCTGGCCCATCCGTTTTGGGCTAAATTGACATCACTATGTTCATTATAATGTACATGTACATGACCATGAACATAACTGCCCAGTTTATGTAACTTCAATTGGGACCAGAGAGGGTCGTCTTTGGTTAAAAGCGAAAAGAGTCCTGAAAAGTACATAACTGCGTGAAGATTTTGGTTGAGTTCAAGTTATAAGTTCAATCAAGGAAGGAGGATCGACGGTCAGACCACCATTACTTAAAGGCAATAATTATCCTTACTGGAAAGTAAGGATGAGGGCGTTTCTAAGATCAATAAATGAGCTTCCATGGAAAAGTGTCACAGAAGGATGGGAAAAGCCAATTGTTGCCAAGAAAGGAAAGCATGTGGAGATTGAAGAAGGAGAATGGACTGTACCGCAAAAGAATTGGTACAATGTCAACTCTAAAACTCTTAATGCTATATTCTCTACAGTTGATCTTGAAACATTCAGTCTAATCTCAACTTGTGAGACTGTTAAAGCTGCATGGGATATTCTGGAAACCACCTTTGAAGGGACTAGTTCAGTAAGGTTATCCAGGCTTCAAAATCTTACTTCTAAATTTGAATCTCTTAGAATGGAGGAAACTGAGTCCATATGTGAGTTCAACGCCACACTGAGAAGTATATCTAATGAGAGTTTTGCTCTTAGTGAGCCTATCAACAATGAGAAGCTTGTAAAAAAAGTTCTCAGATCTCTTCAGAAGAAATTTGCATACAAAGTTGCTGCAATTGAAGAAGTCAAGGATATCAAGAATATGAGGCTTGATGAGCTAATACAGTATTTAAGGATGTTCAAGATGAATCTAGAAAATGAAGACAGTAGCTTAAGGAAGAGAGGTATTGCTCTTAAAGCTGAAGTATCAGAAGATGTACCTGAATATTTAATAAAAAACTATACTTGATTCAGATACAATGAATAATATGGTCTTGATCACCAAGAACTTCAGTCGTATATTGAAAAGAGCCAACAAGCAATCTTCAAGAAGGTCCAACAACAGAAGATAACCAACTGCTAACTCTCTACAAGATAGAAACTCAAGCAATGATCAGAAGGAGTTTCAACAGTCAAATCCTAGAAGGGGAATACAATGTAGAGAATATGATGGATTTAGGCACATTCAAGTTAAATGTGCTAACATACTGAAGATGAACAAAAAAGATTACAATGCATCTCTCAGTGACAATGATTCTAAAAAAAGCAGTAGTGATTCAGATGAAGAAACTATTGCATTCACAGTAAAAGTCTCTGAATTCCAGGATCCCTTCGACTATGCAGAAGAAGGTGAATCAGACAATGAAGATTTCAGCCAAGAAGAATTTGTGAAAATATACAAGGAGATGTATGCAAAGTGGCTGGAAGTTGTGGAGGTCAACAAGACTCTTCAATCTCGAAACAAGAATCTATTGGAAGAGAAGGAGAAGCTGATCAAGTCTGATTCTTATTAGAATGATACAATCTAGCAGCAAAAGAAGAAGATTGTTGAGTTACTTGCAGAGCTCAAATCCATCAAGAGGAATGTCACTATGCTGAACAATGGAACAAAGAATCTTTACAATATTCTTACTACTCTAGGACATTCAAGGAAGAGTCATCTAGGTCTAGGATACATTGGAGGACAGTCCAAGATAGTATTTGTCAAAGAAAGTACAAGTCAGCCAGCATATGTACAAGATAATGTTTAGTACATCCAGAAGAACATTATTGACAAGAAGATGACTGCTCATAATGGCTACAGAAAAGGAATCCTTTGTCATTATTGTGAGGAGAAAGGCAAAATTCGTCCACATTGTGAGAAATATATTTATGATCTCAAAAGGATGAGAAGGAGATTTGTGGTTCAACATTCCAACAACAGGAACTGAAAAGGCGAGTTGTACAGAAAAAGAAAAAGCTTGCACAGAAGAAGCAATGAGTTGTCAAACAGACCAGTCTAATTGCTCACACATCTTTAAGAGTAGAAGACAAGAGCAACTGCTATTTTGACAGTGGTTGTTCAAGACACATGACTGGGAATTACTCAGTTGTGCAGAACTTAAAGGCTTGCTCATCTCACTTTGTCACCTTTGGAGATGAAAAAGGGGGAAATTCATGGGTAAATGAGAGCTGGTTTGTCAAAGGAATGCCAATCTGGTGAGTCATTTTTCACCAAAAATAATCCGACACGCAGTCGGTATGCCTACACTACCTAGAATAGTAGCAAGCAAGATCGTCTCCCAAAGGACCGGTGAGAATTATCCAACACTTTAGTCTGCAAGTAACCAAATCTTCCAACGAGTATCTTGATTATAATGTAAAAATGAAATTTAAAAGCAATTAAAAATAGTAGTTTTTTTCACAGATTAAAAGGTATTTCGGCTTCCAATTAACTATACCCTAGCTTAATTATTCCGATCACTGATGCAAAGATATTTCCAATTAATGTATGCAAACCAGTTATAGCCACCGAAGACACTTATGACGCGGCCTAATTTCTCCTTAGCTTCTCGATAATCAGGAAGACACTTCACTAATTATTTTCTTAATCGACTGACAACCGTAAGAGACACTCTATAGATTTAATAAGCCGACAGCTTTATGCACTAGAGAAACCCGATTCAAAACCAACAAACTCTGACACAGGACTATCGAATTAAGACTGCTCTTTCCTCGATTCTGAAGAATCATTGTACCACTAATTAAACCTAAACCACAATTATGGATGACCGATTTAATTGGCTACTAATTAATTCCGATCTACTAAATATTTGCAACTTCCTAGCAGAGCCGAAACAATTAACGACTTTAAACACAGAGAATCACAGATGCATTCATATAATTAAAGCAAAATGAACATTTAGATCTCACAGAATAATTATGCCAGTGATTCGTTAATCTTCACCGGAATAGAACGCGCTTAGCTCGAATTCATAATTGGATTCGCACTTTTGAAATTAATTGAAAAGAAGAACTATTAAAAAAAGAATGAAATTGAATAATGAAAAATCTGCATAGCAAAAATCGTCCTCTCTAATGTTTCTGGCATCTGGAATAAACTGTACTGCAATGGATAGAGTCCTACTCTATCTAGAAGTCTTACCAATCATTAACTAATCAATTAATAAAAGAAATCTAATCCTAATCCAACTAGGAAAATAATAAAAACAGAGTCCAACAGTAATAAAAAAAGCTAGAATTTTTGTTCAGGCCCACAACTGGTGCAGATCCACTATCTCCAGCCCAAATACTCGCATAATCCATCAGTCAGTATGTCCATACCGACTGCTTTCCAGACTCTTCAGCTTTTCTTCAATCCAATTACGTCCAAACCCTTCAAAACAATGTCATTATCTCCACTTCCATGTCAACCACCTGAAATCAACCACAAGGCACAATTCCTCCACAAAACTTGACCAATGGATGAGTAATACTGCGAAAATATACCAAAAACGACCTAAAATATATATGAAATAATAACATAATCACAATCTTACTAGCATCAGTCAACTATATAATGATGACATGACAATAGTCTTCACCAAAGAGAATTGTAGGGTAATGAATAAGAACAATGACTTATTCATGGAAGAAAGAAGATCAGCTGACAACTGCTATCAGCTACATGTACCTGCACAATGTTCTTTAACATGTCAAAGAACATTTGTAGAAGAGTCAGAGATCTGACATCAGAAGCTTGGACACATTCACTTCAGGAATCTCCAGAAGATCATTAGTAAGGAGATAGTCAGAGGAATTCCTTAGATCAAGGTTGAAAGAAACAAGGTGTGTGGTCTAAGCCAGATTGGAAAGTAGACAAGATCCCAGCATAAAGAAATCCATGATAGAACTTCCAAAAGAATTTTAGATCTTATTCATATGGATCTAATGGGTAGGGGTGAGCAAAATCGAACCGCAACCGAAAAACTGAACCGAACTGTCGAGTTCGGTTCGATTCGGTTTGTTAGATGTTGTATTTGGTTCGGCTTCGGTTTTTATGAAGAAAACCATACTTGCTTTGGTTCGGTTTCGATTTAGGCTATTAAAATCTGAAAATATCCGAACCGAACCGATATACATTATAATAATATAAATTATATAACAGCCCAACCCATCATATAATTTAATTAATTAAAAAGCCCATTAACCCATTGAGCCTAGTCTGTATCTCTCACACATTACTGATCACACGACATAATAGAGTACACGCTTCACAGTTCATAGTTTACACAATTCTAAAACCTAATTCTAAAAAACCCCTTGAATACAGCTAGAACCTCTCGTCGGCCGTCCTCTCTCAACTCTCACGGCTAGAACCTTCCGTCATCTCTCAACTCTCACGACGGCTAGAATGAGTGCTCGTATCACCTCCATCGCAGCAACGACTTTCTGTTCCCTCATCTCTCGGCAGCAACGGAAGCTTTCAAACTTCCCCATCTCAAGCAGCAACAAAAGGTACACCGTAAGCTACTAAGTCTCAATTCTTATAGGGTTTAGTTGTAATGTTTTTTTAGAAAATCAAACAGACGTGTGCAGGTTTGTTTAGATTACTCATGGTATTCAATGTTATTACTACAATAAAAGTTAAAAGAATGTTAGAATATTCAGGGTCGTAAACAACATTTTTTTATTTTTTATTATTTTGTTGAATTTTATTTGAGAATTAACACTTGGTCTTCTGTTATGATTTTTATTATGCAGGAGTTCGAACTTTTTGAAAATTAAAAAAACAATCATAAATTGATAGATATTATCTAAATAGATACTAGATAGCTTTGCCTAATCACCAATTTTTATACCAAAAGACTAAGGAGAACAGCCTAGAAGGTAGAATCGTGTCGTGCTTAATTAGTGAAATGAATATATGATCCCTAAATTTGTTTAAACGTGTGCAGGTTTGTTAAGATTACTTTTATCATCAAAATGTCCTAGTTAATATTTTTCAGACTTTAGATTTAATGTTAGTGGATTGTCAGAATAATGTTGTAGACCAGATTAGTAAATATAGCTCAACAAGTTGTAATGATTAATGTCCTATTTGTCCAAGCAATGGGCTTGTCTTATTTTAATTTTTCAAGTTCGCACAAAAATCTCCTAAATTTTTAACATGGGAGTGTTGGAATACACTATTAATTTTAGAACTCAAATCTACATAATTAAAAAGCTTAGGCTTGAATTTTCGAAACCTACCTACAAAAATTCGAGAGCTGTAGCAAAAGAGGTGAAATTGTCGATTTTAAGCTCGTGTTCTCCTTCTCTATGAACTTCCGATGTCGATGGTAATATCGATGTTTTGATCATGTTTCCCCAATGACGGTGGCGGTGGCTACACCTTGGATAGGGACGACCAGTGATGAATCGCGAGCTACGGGAATTAGGAGCTATGATTTCTTTCATTTCTTTTTTTTTCCTTTTTTCTGTTTTTTTTAATCGGGTTGGTTGTTGGTTTGGACTAGCACCTAATGGCTTAATGGGTCGGCCCGTTTGATGGGCCAGGCCCATTAGTCTTGTGTACAGATACCAGCCTTTTTTTTAATTGAATCATATTTTGAATATTTACCATAAATTTAGTTGTTTGATGTCCTAGTCATACTTATATACTCTTAGATGCTCTACATCCCAATATTTTTAAAATTGAACCGAACATCAAATCGGTTAATTTACCGGGTCACTAAGTTACTTGTTCAATCGGTTGAACCGTTTTTAAAAAAGGGATAAATCGTTATAATATATATATATATGATTGGTGTATATTTGTCATATTTTATCATAGGAAATTAGTAGCTTTAGTATGTGTTTTTCCTGTGTTTTTATGTAATTTTTATGTTATTTCCTTCACAATTGCTCTTTTGGTGAGTTGGGCCAGGTTTGTACAAAACTTGAGCTTTTGTGTCAAAAAGCAGGATTTTATGGCCAAAAAGTGGCTAGGAGGAAAAGCTCCCAACTGAAGCTCCAGCTTGTTGATAGGTCTTCAATCACCCGCTTCACTGAGCTGGGTGGAGTCACCCCCGGCCCGACGGTAATGGTCCAAACTGATGGCCGGACCCAAATCGCATCCAAAACTGATCAGTTTTGGTGATAAATTGATAATTCCAAGCTGCAGTTGAGAGTTTGGAGCTGAGCTGGTGCCACAACTGATGGGATCAATTTAAATCCCCCGACTGATGAGCAAAATTGATGAAGCCAAGAGCTTGGAGCTGCAACTGAAGAGATGAGCTGAGTTTCCCAACTGAAGATTTCCAACTGATGAGTTTCAACTGATGAGCTCAATTGAGAAGAGCATCCAAGATTGGAACTGAAACTGAAAGCAAAGCCGGAACCGGGAGCTGAAATGCCCCGCGGTCGTGCCAATGTCGCGGCCGCACGCAAGCCTTCACGGCGTGGCTCCTCCGCGAGCGCGCGGCCTCTCCTGACCCACGGGCGCGCGGCACACCGCCGGCGCACGATGTGCCCAGTCCAGCTCCCGATCAGTTTTGACGCGCGATCAGTCAAGCTCTCCTCTCCATCAGTTCTAGCCTTTAAACGAGCCTTTAATCCTTCATTTTACACCACATGGCCAGCTGAAAAAGGTAGCAAAGGAGTGGACTTTTGGATCCTAAAATAATAGGAGGAGTTTGGAATTTAATTCTCTTAATTACTACCCTCTTAAACTTGTCCCCCAACTCCCAAACATATCTTTGGAAAAATCTCCCCATTTCATATATCTCTCACCACCGATCCATTCATCATTTGGATATTCATTCACACACTGAAGGAGATAGGGAAATTGACAACTTCCCCCTCAACTTCTTCACCATTCACCACCACTAACACCATCATTCCATAGAGGGGGAAAGGAGGAGGAGAAGAGGCAGTGGGCTGAAGCTTAAGGAAGAAGGCACGAGAAGGGGGATCCAACTTCAAGCTATCGGCGGAAGCTAAGCTTGATCGAGGAGCTCACTTTGGTAATTCTTTCTGCTAGCTTTAGCTCATTTGTGAGGATTATCCCAAAACTCCGAGATAACAAACATTGTATAAGTTTGTATTTTATTTATCTTTTGATTTATGAAATGAAGAACTTTTATGATTTTCTTGTCGTTTTGAGCATGATGGGTTACTTCTGTTCATTAGGGGGTAGATAATCGATTTGATTTCAATCTATGCCTGTGATGGTTAGTTGCGTGTTGTTGGAATTGTGCTTGTTTATATTGAGCACTTGATCACTACTTAGCATTGCTAAGCTTTAGATGGGACTGAGAGGAGATTCTATAGCCCGACTTAGGTTCCTTCAACGTTAGATGGACTGGGTACATAAGCCTGATAGTAACCTTAGGTGGACTGGGTACATAAGCCTAAGTGTTAATCTTGTGCGTATAATATAGCTGATGGGGATTTAACGGATTGACGGTGACAGTAAATGAAGTTAAGCTTCTTGAAGGGGTTTATTGTACGTCTAGGATTATCATAATCAAAACAAGCTAGGAGAGAACCAATGAGAGAATCTACACTCTAATGCTCTTTTCATAATCTTTTCTTTTATCTTTGTTATTGTTGGTGTTGCTTAGCTAATTTTACTTGCTTTTAATTGGTAGTTTAGTCAAAGCCATCCAACCCTTGTTTAGAGGTTTAGGTTGTATTACAATTCAAGTGCTCGTTAATAGTTGTAGCATAGAAAGATATATAACTGCCCAGACGCAGCTTTCCTCGAGAGACACGACCCGAGTTAGCTCTCCGCCATACAATCGACCCCCTCCTCTTGCGGGTCCGAATCGAAAGTAGTTGCGTAGGACAAACCGGAGCCAATCAATATATATATTATGTATATATACACAATAAAATTATATAAACTAGTATCATGTAAATATATTAAATAAGTTTAAAAATACACCAAATTTATATCAATACAAAGAAATAAATATTTAATTTATCAATAGTTATTCCATAAGTTAAGTAGTTAAAAGTATAATATTTGTAAAAATATTGAACATCAAATACTAGATTTTGAGAAAATATATAAATATCAAATAATTAAATATTGATTTTAATTACAAAGAATACTACGCGATAATAATTAAAAACATTGCTAATCATTGTTTCACAAGCCACTATTTTAGATTTTAGTTATTCTCTCCATTTATTTTATTTAAAAAATGTTAAATTAGATATTGTTAAATATTGATTATAGGCTAAATAATGATTTTAATTAAAATGAAGATTAGTTATTTTCAATTTGCGCGCGGGCACACACACACATATATATTATTGATATTCAAATAATAACATAAGGGTGTATTGGTCCAGTAGATTGAGCACATTGTACAAAGTTATCCAGTTTTTGCATCTTTTTCGACTGTAAAAATATGATTTTAATTGTACTTTTGGCCATTTGAATTTGAAATTGTTATAAATTTATAATAATTATTATTCACTTAAAAATTCAAACCATTTAGATGACAATGACATGCAGTGGCGGATCCAAGGGGCTGAGGGGGGCTCCAGCCCTCCCCAACTGAGAAATTACCTCATTTTTCATAGGTGTGTTGGATTATTTTTTCATAGCAGCCCCCTCCCTCGTGATGTTGGATGACTGAATGGATGGCAATGTAGCGGAAAATAAAAAAGAGAAAGGGGAGAAGACGGGTAGGTTGAAGAAGAGAATAAATGCAAAAATTCTATCAGAATTCAAAGAACCAGCGGCGGAGAACTGGAGGTTGAAGAAGATGGGTTATAAATATATAATAATATAATTTATACAATATTTTAATACAATTTAGCTTTTAAAAGAAAAGGTGAAAAGTGTTGTTGAAAACGTTGCTCTTCAAATTGCAACTTCTCTTTTAGTAAAAATAAATTATAAAAACGGCTGAAAGATTAATTTAAAATAAAAAACTGCACATATTTTTCCTCTGCTTTTTTTTTTGGTGGACTTCTTCTCTTCAAAACTTCTCGAATAGTGTAGTATTAAACTTTTTGATTATATTTACTTTTCTTTTATTTTATTTTTTGCACCACTTTATAATTTTTAGGTATATCATTTTTAATGTATTAGATTAGTTTGAATGTGTGATTGTTTTTAATACATTTTATCATTGCATTATTTTATGTTGCTACTTTAATATAAATATATATTTAATTGCATGGAAAAAAAAAATTACACTATCAAAATAGTGCAGCCTCCCTTAACATTTTATCCTGGTTCCGCCACCGATGACATGATCATTTTGGCGCTACAAAAGAATGCATGGCATTAACATTTAACATAAGGTGGCTGCGGAGTCCAAAACAGCAAATTAAAAATGGAAAAATTTAAAAATTGAACCAACAGAATTTCGTACACCAGAAACTAAACTCGCAAACAAGAAAGCCTCAACAAACATACCGTCAAATTTTGTCAGATTTGGTCTGACGCCTTTCCACGCAGAGTGAAAGTTTCCTTCTTTTTTCAACTTTTTTCTTTCAAAAACATAAAATTAAAAAAAGAGCGTTTCTTGATCAAGTCAAAAAAAAATAAAATTAAATGTTAATGTTTCAATCCCATCAGGTGGATCACGACAAAAATTCGTTATTCGATTCACCTAGACGGGATTCAAGAATTTGTTTTTATTTTTATAGGCCAATTTAATTGGATTCTATTGTCTCCTTATGCTTCTTTGTATGAGCTCGAGCATAATTCCGACAGTTTTCCCGGAATTATTGTTGGTTGATTTCGGTTTTTGCAGTTTTTCTGGAATTTTCATTTCTGCAGCTGGAACATAATTCCCACATTTTGCTTGGAATTATTTGGGTAGCGCAGTCATATCAATATTGTTGGTTGTTTCGGTTTTTTTGCAGTTATCTGGCCATTTTTTTGTGCCTAATTCCGACTAATTTGGCGGAATTATTGAGGTGAGTTAAAAAGGCGTTGTTGAGGAATCGGGTGGCACGAAATGTGCTTATTTTCTTGTGCTTTTAGGAGCAGAAATGGATATGGAGTAATGCAATGAGAAGCATTTTGCAGAATTGGGAAGATGAGGGTTCAAAAGATAATTATAAGAGGAGGTTTTATATATATGGCGTTTGTGTTTATGCTTTCGATTACAGGGGTGATCGGTGCGGAGAGCAAGAGGGAGGAACAAGAAACCTTACTCGCTTATTTGATGGACGCGGGGGAGATAAATCAGGAGATGGTACAGAGCTCTAACTCTTGCTTCACTTTCCCCTATGTTATGTGCATTGTCTATCAATGAGAGAGAGAGAGAGAGAGAGAGAGAGATTTTGCTTCTTCATGTGTTCCATTTACATATTTGCTTCTTGATCTTTAAATATGCTGAACTGAATATGAATGTGGTTGTTGTTGATCAGGTGGTTTCTAAGGTGGTCATGTAGTATTGGAAACATGCTGTTATTATTCTTTTGTTCCTACAGTGTGATTTGAGTTTGTAATCGAAAGCTAAGATTCAGCTTGATTTCTGCCCCGTTGGATAGTATGTGCCGGTGTTTTAGCCTGATTTCTGCCGCTTTGTGGCTAATCCTTTTCATTCGTCTAGGCCTTATGAATTCTTTATGCTACCCGGAGCTGTATATTTCAATCAGCAAGCAGTTTGCGTAATCCTTGGATGATCATTTGTTTATGTGGTTATCCTGGTTTAATGTTTTTCCCCTTGTTTCTCTTTTCCCATCAATAGACACCATAATCCTAATGTGGAAAGCTTATTAGTTTGCATTTGTCATATTTTTTTTTGTACTTCACTCCCTGATGCCCTTAGACTTTACGTCACAAATATGCCGTCTAAGAATGAATTCTATAATGATTATGCCAAACTAATATTTTTAACAGTAGGTTTTCATGGGAAATTATTGGTTTAGTATTAACGGGTTGAGATTGTTCATTCTCTGTTTATGGACCAAGCCAAGGTTTTCAAGCTATATCTGTATTGGTCTTAGTTCAGCATAAATCTCTTTCTATTTCAATTTTTTCAACCAAGTACTGTATATATTAAATGGAAAATTAAGTCTTTGTCACACTTCTAATAGGTTGCCTTTCTAGAAACTTTCCCCCATTGGGAATAACTGCACTAAGAAGTCATCAACTGTAGAATATAGTTCTATCAATAAAAGTCTTGGACGTGCATTGCACATTCTGTTGACAAAAGTTATCGCCTTTGGACTTCCTAAAATTACAATCTATCTAATATCTTGAATTCTAGTTATCTCTATGATGCATGAATGTCTATGCTTCTAATATGAAGGACTTTGTTGCTGCAGGCTGAATCACTACGGAGTAACTGCAGGCATGAGTTGTTACAGGCCAAGAAAATCTTGCAAAATCTTGAATTATGTTTCATGAAGGAGAGGTCAATTAGTAGTGAGGAACTTCATGTTGGGTCGTCCAGAGTAAAAACACATGAGGTTCTCAATGCCGTATGCCCTCAGGTTAAGCAAATCCTTGTCGATTGTTTACTGGTTAAAAATCTCATTCTTCCTGTTACTGGAGAGAGGGAGGATTTGGATACATGGACCAAGTACTTGAGAACTGAGTCTTCTTCCAGACGGCGTGAGTTAGCTGAGAAATCTGGAGAACAACCTGATCCACTCCCAACCATTATTATTGCTGTCGGTGTAACTGCATCTGTGACCTTTATTGTTTCTATTTTTCTGTTTTATTTATGCTGTGCAAATGGCTTGGCAGCAGGTCGGAATGATGAGAGACCTCTCCTCAGCCTAAGCTTAAGCGACAATTCTGTTGGTACATTCCATAACTCATCGTTTTTCCTAATTCCTTTGTCTTTAAGGGTGTGATATGATTTCTCACTCATGCTTATTTCCTCAATGCTTTAGCCTCTTCACGGAAGTCTTTTAGTTTAGGAACACCGGTAAATGAAGAAAAGCTTAGAAGTCAGTCTTTTAATAGCAGCTTGAGCCACACCAAAAGTAGCGGAAACTTATTCTTGGACTCACGTTTGCTGAGCAGTGCAAGCCATAGCAGAAGCAGTGGAAACTTATACTTGGAGTCAAATTCTCTGAGAAATTCACTTTCTCTAAGCAGTTCAAAAAGAGAGAATCCACTTGGAACGACTGCCGATGATGCTACCATCTCTGCAGAAACTTGTGCTCAAGTGGTACCTGGAGTGGTGGGAACACCTGTATTTCCGCCTCTAAAGCCGCCTCCTGGAAGGATAGTTCCTCCTAGTCCTCCTCCAGTTAGCTCAGCTCCCACACCTCCACCACCTCCATCTCTCAGAACTCCTACTACACACCTAGCTCCCATGCCACCAGCACCACCAGCTCCTAGACCACCGCCACCCCCTCCTGGTAGAGCTTCCGCTGGTCCTCGTCCACCACCACCTCCTGGTGGCCCTCATGCGCCAGGACCACCACCACCTCCAGGGGCTGGTGGCCCTCGTGCACCGGGTCCACCACCACCTCCACGTGCTGGTGGTCCTCATCCACCAGGACCGCCACCACCTGGTGGCGTGAGGCCTCCTAGGGGAGCACATCATGCACCGAGTTCTTCTGTGGGAGATCTTGATTTAGGTTCTAATAAGACTAAGCTGAAACCTTTTTTCTGGGACAAGGTTAATGCCAGCACTGATGATTCAATGGTTTGGAATCAGATCAAAGCTGGATCTTTCCAGTAAGTTCAGTTTTCACCCATTTAAATTCTTTGAAAGTATTTTGGATGTGAACTTTGTCATTGACAGATAATAACCTTCCAAACAGGTTCAACGAAGAGATGATCGAAACTCTATTTGGATACACCCCTACAGGGAAAAACATTCTTCCAACAAAGAAAGATTCTGGCCAAGAGACTCCTAAGTTTATTCAAATAATTGATGCCAAGAAGTCACAGAATCTGTCAATTCTGCTCAAAGCATTAAGTGTGACTACACAAGAGGTCAGCGATGCTCTTGAAGAAGGTCAGTTTGCATTCCTTGTCTCTGTTAATTTGCATAATGGCAATTCAATGGACTATAGGATGTAGCAATTACTAAAGGGGAGTCTCTTTGTTGTCTAGATGATCGTTTATGAATCAAAAAAATTGTCTAAAAGGCCAAAGGTCAATTGATTAGAAAAAACAATTATGAGAAAAGGTGTACACTCTATCATCATACATATCCTAATGGGTGGAGACGGAATATTTTCAATTGAAAAAAAGATATTATATATATATGTAATGCATATATAATGAGAAGTCTTAAGCTTCACTATGAATTTTGAGGATTTTGTAACTATCCTAAGGAAATCATCGGCCTCATAACAATAGAAAAAAGCGCATGCTCGTGAATGTTATCATGTTTTTATTATAGATTGAAACCTAGATTGGGAGATGTTGGTATTCTTTGTTCTCTTTCTCATCAAATGTATTTATGTACTTGTTATTCTAATGGCTCCTTTGAAACATGGAAAAATCACACAACAATGAGAGGTGTTAGGTCATATGTGCACCTTGTCTTCTGATCTCGTATCTTTTTAATGACCAATACTGAATGATTAGAGGCAAGACATTTTGTGATTGTTTAATTTCTTGAGCACTTTGCAGTATCGGATACTGTAAAATATCTCCAAAGTAATGTTTATATAAGATATATCTGCTTATGTTCTCCTCTTCCTTATCTTGGTAAACTATTCATATTACTATTCTCATCTATCTCCTTGCTTCAAATTATATAGGTAACGAGCTTCCTGCAGAACTTATTCAGACTTTGCTAAAGATGGCACCTACTGCTGAAGAAGAATTGAAGCTGAGGCTATTCACTGGCGAGTTGACCCAGCTAGGTCCTGCAGAACGCTTTCTAAAAGTCGTGGTCGATATTCCATTCGCATTTAAGAGGCTGGAATCTATATATTTCATGGGCATTCTTGAGGAGGAGTCTACAAATTTGAAAGACTCTTTTGTGATCTTGGAGGTAAGATACTGGTTTGGTTAATCGTATCGGAAAATCTTAATCATACATGACAATGGATTTTTATTATCATTTGGAAGAGACTCAAATATTGATATTTTTTCAGTCAATTTTTTTGCATTCTAGTGTTTGTGTTTCATTACTTCATGTATAGTTATCTCAACTGCAATTGATAATAATGCTCTAAGTGGATACACTGATTTGTTTGTGAGGCCTATAATAATGCTCTTAGCTTCAGATGAGGCACTCTGGTAATGCTGTCTTACTCTAGCTTTAGTCCTCAAGGAAAATAGATTTTTCCTCTATTCGTGAGAGGTTTTCTCATACATTTCGTGGACTGCGAATTTTAGGCTGGATGGTCGGTCTGGTTTGCTTTAGCTTCCCTTTTCAATGATATCCCCTTAATTGCTTCAAGCAAATCGCGTTATCAATTGGATTTTGAAATGCTTTAGAATGTGGGTAAGCTGTCTTATACAGTTAAGTTTGCAGACTCCATTGGTGTTGTTGCTTATCCATTATGGAAGTTAATGTGTCAGAAATCAGGGGATCAAAATATTTTATCATATTCAGAAGCTAGTAAGTGAATAATCAAGGAAGATACTTTGATAAGATTTAGATTTCTGCTTCTAGAATTATTCTTTTATTCCATTGATAAAATATGGAGTTTAGTTAGGTTTGTAAACTCATAAATAGACGCCACTCCTCAAGTCATAGATGAAGCATTCAGTACCAATTATACCAGGAGATCGGCTATATATATTTTATAGGAGCCATCTGTGTTATATGCTGTTAAAGTTTGTTTTTAAGCTTCATCAGTTTAGTATCCAAAATCATATTATTTATGTACCTACATGTTGCAGGCTGCTTGCAAAGAATTGCGGAAAAGCAGATTGTTTCTCAAACTTCTGGAGGCAGTTCTTAAAACCGGAAATCGCATGAATAGTGGAACATTCCGTGGTGGTGCACAAGCATTTAAGCTGGACACACTTCTAAAGTTATCAGATGTGAAAGGAATAGACGGGAAAACTACATTGCTGCACTTTGTTGTTCAGGAAATAATCCGAGGGGAAGGCATAAGAGCAGCTCGGTCAGCTAGAGAATTGAGGAGCATGTCCAGCTTCAAATCTGATGATCTAAATGACGATTCTATCCTAGATTCAGATGAGAATTTAAGGAGCCTTGGTCTTCAGGTGGTCTCAGGTCTGGGAGCTGGTCTTGAGAATGTTAAAAGAGCTGCAGCTTTAGATGTAGATAGCATAACGGGATCAGTTGCCAAGCTCGGTCATGCACTGGTAAAAGCCCGGGATTTCTTAAACACGGAGATGAAGAGTATAGAAGGAGAAGATAGGGGGTTCCAGGAAACGTTAAGGGGTTTTATCGAGAATGCTGGGGCTGATGTTAGGTGGTTGCTAGAGGAAGAGAAGCGAATAACAGCTCTGATAAAGAGCACGGCAGATTACTTCCATGGAAATACAGGGAAGGATGAGGGCTTACGAGTGTTTACAATTGTGCGTGATTTCCTTGTAATATTAGATAAAGTATGCCTTGAAGTGAAAACCACACCAGCAAAGCCCAAAGAGGGTAAGCCTAAAGAGGATAAGCCTAATACGAAAGAAGAAAAGCCTCGTGGTTCGACTGTGAAAGAGGGTTCGGTTCCTGCACCTCCGGATTCTCAAAAACCAACACCAGCAGGTCCTCCACTGCAGCTGCCAGTCATAGCTAATAAGCCTCCGGATAGTTCAGATGAGTCAGATAGTTCAGATGATGATTCAAGTTCAGATGAGGATGAGGATAAGCCTGGTACATCAACAAATGAGGATCCAGTTGCTGCACCTTCAGATTCTCAAAACCCAGCCATAGCTAATAAGCATGCAGATAGTTCAGACGATTCAGATGAGTCAGATGGTTCGGATGAATCAAGTTCAGACGAGGATAATGCCGGTTCATCAGTAAAAGAGGATCCAACTCCAGCAGCAGGTCCTCCACTGCAGCTGCACCCGACCATAGCTAATAGGCGTCCGGATAGTTCAGATGAGTCAGATGATGATTCAAGTTCAGACGAGGATGAGCCTGGTACGCCAACAAAAGAGGATCCAGTTGCTACACCGCCGGATCCAGCAGCCATAGCTAGTAGGCGTCCGGATAGTTCAGATGGTTCGGATGATTCAAGTTCAGACAAGGACAAGGACGCTGACTGATAGTAGCTGATGACAATCTTAGTGTACATTGTGTTTCTCTATCTTCACTCTTTTGGGGCAATGGATGCATGGACAACTTATTATTAGACTGCTAACTGCGTGCATACACTTACGTGGCTGACCATGATTGTCTCACGGAGGAAGATGAGGTATGTAGTGTAGTAAATGCTATTTCTTCATCGTCTTTTACAACTTCCGTGTCTATCTTGCTTGTAATTCTTGTTTGTAAATAGTAATTCTTCTTCTAGATAATTGAGAAATAGATGTATATTGTTTCAAGATCACATCCTTACTCAATGTACAGATTTGATGCAAAATATTCAAATTTCAAATCGCCACTCTCATTTCATGTATCCTTTCTTTTCTTTTCTGTGCAAAAAGGAAAAAAATGAAAAATCACACATTAACCTATTTTTTTTAAGTTCAGAGGCAAGCAAAAGTAAGTGTGCTAAGATATACTGTAACGTTGGGATATTATTCGCGGGAAAATCTCATTTCTCAGTTCATAAATAAATACCAAATTAAAAAGCAGAGAGCGAGAGAGAGATTCATGTAGAACGAAAACTTTGATTACTTGAAATTTGAATATGATAACGGAGCTCTTCGGCACTTACACCCCATTCATCCATTGTTATGCACAGATCTCTTTCTCTACCACATATCCTACCAATTCCCAACTACAAACACAAAATCAATGAAAGGCAATCTAACGCCACAAACCCTAACAATGTAACCCTAAAAACATAGTCGAAAAAGTGAGCTTAGTCCTCATCAGCAGAGGGCTTTGATGATCCGGCCTTCTTGGGCAGCAAAAGGTTGTGGATGTTGGGCATCACACCACCGTTTGCGATGGTCACATCACCCAATAGTTTGCTTAGTTCCTCATCATTTCGCACAGCCAATTGAATGTGCCTTGGCACAATCCTCGTCTTTTTGTTGTCTCTCGCAGCATTTCCGGCCAATTCCAATACCTGCGACAACAATATCAAATCTTAGCGCTTTGAATCAAACGTAACAAATCTATAAACTCTAGATTAAAAAAAAAGTATACAACCCATAATGAGAGATTAATTATTCCGACTAAAATAATTATTTATTTCAAATCGATCTGAGTAGAAACATTCACAATAAACTTCAGATAAAAATTAGAAGAAAACCAAAATCACAAAAGAAAGAGGAAAGATGAAACCAATTCTACCCTTAAATTGCGGTTACGAAGGTAATCATTTAAAAACAAATCAAATCAAAACGGAGCTCCGAATCGAAACCCTAGATTTGAGAATAAAAAATTATGGTTTGGAAATCGAATAGGGGAATTCGCATAAAACAACGAAAATTTACCTCTGCAGCCAGGTATTCGAGAACCGCAGCGAGATAAACCGGAGCTCCGGCGCCGACACGCTCGGCGTACTTACCGGCCTTGAGAAATCGAGCTATTCTTCCGACCGGAAATTGGAGCCCAGCTTTGCTGCTTCGTGACTGAGCTTTCTTTGCTGCTCCGGATCCAAGCGTCTTGCCACGTCCCGCCATTTTCAATGCAGAAATTCGAGAAAGAATTTTGGAAGGAAGAATTTCTAATGTTGAGATATTCGACAATAGTGAGCAACAACACAGAGTTGGGGAAAAATAGATCAAGTGCGAATATATATAGTGGTGAAATCTGAGATTGGGCCAATGGGGTTGAAGTACGCGGATCGTGGTAACAGCCGTTGATAAGATGATAAGTGAACGGTCCAGATTATGTGTAGGTTTCCGACTCTGGTTTGACCATTCTATCCCCGAGTTTCTCAAATCTGCCGCTATTTTGTTGGCTGAAGGAGTGTGCCTTATCGTCAAATTGGCGTTAGACAACTCATAATTCTGAAAACCCATATGAGATTGAGAAAATCTATTAAAAATTTAAAATGAATAGTGCGAAATACAGAAGATTGCATTTTTATTTTGTTTTTTATTTTTAAGAAGAAATTGCATTTGTTCTTAACAGATTTTCTCAATCACATATCGATTTTGAAAACCATGAATTGTGTTGCGCATTTGACCGAAATTAGGATTTAATGTGAAATGTATCATTATTATTCTTATTGTAGTAAATTATTAATGGACATAGTTTTAATATAAAACCACCGATAAAATGTGAGTGGAAAGAATGATTGGGAGGGCAGAAAACAATATAAAAGAAAAACTATATTAAATAATTATATAAAAATCAAAAATCAACTTCGCATGATATCTATATTGATGGATTCAAACTGAAAAAATAAGGAAGGTGAAAGAAGGGAGAATCAACGATGATGAACAAAAAAAAACAAGGAAGATGAACGATGATGAAGAAAAAAGCCGGTGTGTGCATCTTTAAGATCCCAAAATCATCATATGTTCGCAAATATGTGCTAGTAGTAACAAAACAATAAATGTTGATATCATAGAGGGAGAGGAATTAATTTCAAATTATTATTTAGTGTGTCAAATTTAACATCAGATTCAATCAACTATAAAGATCTAAAGATTTATGATTCGTGTACGCTTCCGCATTCAATTGAATTATTTTATGTTTAAGTGACTTCGACATTGAGATTTCATAATTAGGTATTAAATTTGTGTTAATAAATTTAGATGTTTATGTGATTAAATTCAATAATTAAAAGTGCTCGTAGTTAAAGCTGAATATGAAAGAAGAGGCACACTCCTGTAGGACGGTCTAACGGGTCGCTTCCGTTAGACGGATCCTAACCCGACCCGGATCAAATATAAAACAATAAAGAAAAAAGGTAAAATAATAACGCTTCTGTTTCTCTCTCCCTCTGTAAAGCTACAGCGCCGCTCTCCAACCCTTTTGCAACTCCTCTGTTCGCGACTCCATATTGGAAGAGCTCTGAAAGATCCGATTCCTCATCCAGCAGAGAGAAATGCACAATTCTAGAGAGAAACACAACTGTAACCACAACAGCAGATACATACATATAAAGAAGTGTGGATTTCGATTGCGATCTCTGATTTAGTGAATGATTGATGATTTAGTGTGGCTTTGTTTCAGGCCTTGTATTGCTCTTTGAAACTGTATTTTGCTGCGTTTAATAGCCCTAAACATTCTTCATGTGGGATAAGAAGAGGAGAGTGGGGGATGCCCAGAAGCTGTTCGATGAAATGTCGAACAGAAAGTAGCTCCAAATAGAGTGACGTACAACATTAGTACGTGTTTGTAATAGAAGTATCTAGCTAGGTAGCTAGGAATCAGACAATATATACTAATTAGCTTAGCTAGGTAGAGATGGATAGATGAGCTAGCTAGTTAATTGAGTTTGCAGTAGCAGTTGTGGATCGACAAGCATAGTTGCATGTATAATAATGGAGATTGGAGAAGATGGGTAGCCGACATGGATTGAAGGGATAACTAGACTTCGAGACAAAACCAAGAGAATGGAATGGTCATTTTAATTCGATTTCAACTTTTGCTCTTGTCAACAAAAGGTGATAAGATAGCCATGGAAATTTTGCAATCATCTTACAAATCATTATCTTTTAATACCCAACCCTCTGTTCTGCCATGTCCAAGAAACATACCGAAAACCCTTGTAATCCTCACTCATTTTTATTAAGGTAATGGGTTCTACTAATTACCTAGCTAGCTTTGAAATTTTAATTATGTGTAGTCTAATTGATGGGTGTTGAAGATTTTTAGTGATACTTTATTTATAATTAGTGTTACTTGTTTTTGTAATTAGTGATACTTTATTTTGTAATCAATAATATTTTTCTCTATGATAATGAAATAATTTTTTTTACTCAAGAATGAGTTTTTATTGTATTCATAGACCCGATTCTCATGTTTTAAACTGACTCTTTTCTTTCTAATTAGTGATACTTTTTTTATAATTATTGATACTTTCTTTTGTAATTAGTGATACTTTTTTCCATAGTAATAAGACTCTGATGATACTTCACCCATAAATAATGATACTAACTAATGATACTTTACTCATAGTTAATAACATTTATCTATTGTGAATTTGATAATTAATGTATAATCATCAATAATATCATATTATACTCCACTTCTGAGTTAATGATACTTCATCCATAATTAATGATACTTCACAGACAGTTAATGATACTCACTAGATATATATCTAATGATACTTGAATTAATAGTTAATGATATTTTGCCAAATTTATATATAATATCTAATGATACTTAACTTAATAGTTAATGTATTTCGCCAAATTTATATCTAATGATACTTCACTTCACTGTTAGTGATACTTTACACATGGTGATACTTTACTTTATACCTAGTGATACTTCAATAGCTGCGTGTGGGAGCGCGGGTAAGACACGGGTCTGCGCGCGAAATTGGGTTTGGGGGCGAGTTTTGGGCAGGTTTGGGATGGGGTTTGGGTTTTATTTGACCCGTCTAACGTAAGCGACCCGTTAGACGGTCTCATACAAATTTTTGTCATGAAAGAATGGTGTATGAGATGATGGGGGTAGACATTATTAATTAAAAAATTTGAGAAAACATAACTAATTTGGATGTGTATTTAACACTAAAAAAAATGTAATCAATAGCGGATGAGTGTGAAATTAACCTTAACATTGATATTTGAAACAATGATTTTGGTCGATGGTTGAGGAAGTTATTGGATTAATATAAGGTTGGAGCAATGATTTTCAAAAAAAAAAAAAAACAAAAAAAAAAACTCAACATTGATATTTGAAATTAACGTTAAATACAACGTGCATCATGTGTTGAATATACTAATTCAACATTGATATTGCAGTTTCTATATATTATTATAATAATAAAAGAGATCATATTATTATTATTATTATTGATTTAAACATGACTTTTAAAATATTGCAATAATAACTCAACATTTTAATTTGTAGTAAAATAGACAATTTCATAAAATTTTGATGATTGAAAAATTAGTTGCACAATAAAATTCCTATTTTTAGCTCCCACAAACCGAATTAATCTGTTCACTTGGAAAAATCATTTGTACGTCATAACTACGATCATCGAGAAAAATTTAGAACTGTCGAATTCATTACAAATCAAAAGGTTGGGTTATTATTGCAACATTTTAAAAGTTGTGTTTAAATTACAAATTCATTCAAAGATTGTGAATTTTATAGCAATTAACCATTTTGTTTAGAGAAGGTATTCCATGCAACACCCACTATTTCAGGCAGTATTTCAGACGGTGCGTGGGTCCACGCGCCCGTCTATTTTTTTTTTCTGTTGATTTTTTCCTCTTTTTTCCCAGTTTTTTTTGGCAATTTTTTGTACTTGTTTTTGTCTTTTTTTTAGCAATTTTATTTGTTCCCCAAAAGTATATACCCAAAAAAATATTAGTGAACCCTAAAATTAAAATAAATTGATGTAATTTGTTTGAAATGAGTATTAAATAGAATTAAGAAACCCTAAAAAATACAAAATAAACCCCTAATAACACCCCAAAAAAATCCTAAAAAAACAAAATAAACCCCTAAAAACACAAAATAAACCCCTAAAAACACCCCCCCCCCTAAACACAAAATAAACCCCTAAAAACACCCCCCCAAAAAACTCTAAAAAATACAAAATATACCCTAAAAAACCCCCCCTAAAAAAACTAAAAAAAACCCCCATAAAAAACCATGAACCCTAAAAAAATCCCTAAAAAACATGAACCCTTTAAAAAATCATGAACACTAATAAAACTCTAAACTACTAAACTCTAAAGATTAATTCGGATGGAAAAAATCACAATTTGAACTAAATAAACAAGTATAAAATAACTAGCAGACCCCTTACTTTTTAATAATACAGATGATACTTTTCGAATTTTTTATGATACTTTTTAGTGAGACTGTTGATACTCATTTAACCGTTTTTTTCTATTTTTTTACGGGTTGACCCGGTCAACGCGGGTTGATCCGCGTTGACTGGGTCAAAGCGCGGGCTTGACCCGATCCGCCTGAAATAGTGTTATTTACATCCGTTGCATGGAAGTATTTGCCTTTTGTTTACACATTATATGCAAGAATATGTGTCTTTATGAATTAGATGTTAAAAATATATAAGATATAATGACATTAAATTTCCTGATTTTATTTCTACAATACATATAAGAATAGGGGTGGGTTATAGTGAACATTGAATTGTGCACTTTACTTATTTACTATAGTTTTATTATTTATCTTAATATATTTAAATATTAATTAGTACTAAAATATAATAAGATTAGGTGAGGGTAGTGAGATGAAAGCTTGTCTCAAATCTGGAGGTACGAACACTTAGGAGAATTTGATAGAATATTGATTGGCCCATTAACTAGAATCAGAAGATTTTGATTGGCCCATTAACTAGATATATCTTTTTGCGTTTCGTTGCGACACGCCTTACCTTCTTCTGCCTCAGTCTTCATTTTTTTATTTTATTGGATGATTGATCGTTGGTTTCTTTCTTTCCTCAAATGACAACCTATCACTTCATCTTCTCTGATTTTCTTTTTATCTTTTCTTAAAGGGAAATTATATACACATCTTTCATTTTACTCTCTATAACTTCCACATTTATAAATAATTGAAGTTATTATTTTACTCTTAATTATAATCGATGTACTGTATTTTATGCAATTAGCTGTATTTAACACTTGTTAATGCAATAAAATTAGTAAATTGAGTATTATATCCACATGGACTGCAATAAGGGTTAACACTAAGTACTAATCTAATAAGTTTCTATTATCCAAACTACCTAATTTTGAGTTAAATTAATTATAGGCAAATAATCAAAATTAAACTATTAAACTCAATTATCAAATCAAATGCAGATTAAACAACACTAAAAACGTGCACTATCAAATAACAAAACTAATTAATCCTAGAGAATGCGAACACATGAATCCATTCTATATTAATCTAATTTCATCAATTTCCAATTTAATCTAATTATCGATGAAGGATCAGAATTCCAATTACCTATCTCCGTCAGGTCTCAAGGTAAAAATAGATTAACAATTTAATTACTTTTTTCTCTAGATTAATTGTTAACCCTCAATAGATCAACAAATTTAAAATCTCAGATCACAAGTACGTGTATCAAATCATTAAATTTAATCTTACTAATAAATTATTTCCAACGGGACTCAAATTAATTAGTTAGCACACAATAACTATGGCCTTATCATGCATGAAAAATCTAAACTTGAATGTTTGAACCATATAATTGGAAGGGAAATGGATAAACAATACATAATTTCATACATGTTGCAAATCCTAGAATTAATTATAAAAACCACTCACACATAATGAAATCTAAAATAAAGGAAGAAGTAAAGAAATTAAAAGACACAATTAAAATTGTAAAATTAAAAGAATCGTAGTGGAATTATGTGAAATAAAACCTCAATCTTCAAAGTTGCAGAGGAAACATTCGTTCCGCAGATGTAAAATCTAAAATAATGAAAGGAAGGTCCCAAATTTCGACCTAAGCAACCCTATTTATACAAGTACTAAAAACCCGGCCCAAAAGGTAAGTTTACGGGCCAAAAATACAAAAAACTCAAACTCTTGGACAACTCGGCGATCGTTGGTTGCCTTTGGTAGATTTACACTAACAAAAACATGAAACCTCCATGCTGGATTCATCCGTTCACATTCGTCAATGGGTGGTTTAGTCGGCAATTTTATCCTTGTTTTCCCCACACGCGCCGATCGGTCTCTCGGGTCGACGATTTTTCAGTGTGCTCTATTGTTTTGTTTCGTTCTCGCTCGTTTCTTATTCGATTAACTCGATTCAAGTTGGAGAATGACCTTAACTCGATCCTTTATCTTTCTAGCTTAATTCCCAACTGAATTGGATCTCAAAAATATCCATTTTATAGCTTAAACTTCTACAAAAAGAACAAAACACGAGATTGCACAAGAAAATGCGAAACTATGATCAAACACCAACATATGCATGCATTAACCATTAAATGTCATTCAAATAAACACATAAATGCATACACAAATCATGTTTATCAATAACTTGAATTTAAAACCCTATTAAGAGAATGAAGAAATCATGTACGTAGCCTTCGCTTTTCCTATGAAATCCCCTTGCCCTATTTTTTTTATTTATTACTATTCTATTACATAATGATGCATATGTTGAGATGATACGATGAATCCTCTATTTCTCCCAAATCATGCACTGTATTTCATGTTAATTTTAATATTTCTTCTCCACATGCTAGTTAGTGTCAAAATTTTCTTTATTTGTTGAAGAACATGACAATAATTAGAAAGAAGATGGATTCATAAAGCTCAGTAACATATGTAACACAAATTTTGTATTTAATTTGGAAAAATACAAAATAGTGTACAATTTAAATGATTTGCGGATCAAAATATATTTCTTGGATCCAATCTCTATTTATCCTCTGATTCTTCTCTTCAAAACTTGATCTTCAAACGGTCTTCAAAACTTTTGAGGAAAATTTGTATCATCGATCTTCTTTGACTTGATATTTAAATTTGATAACGTTAACCGGGGGCCGACGACCTTGATTCTTGAGGTGATTTTGACGAAGAACGACTTGAATCTTGCTAGAACACCTTGAATATTGGGACTTTATAACGTCGTCTGCAGGGTTTCGAAACCTTAATTCCGGATCGGACGCTGAATTTGAGATGACTCCGGCGAAGAAGGGCTTGAATGTTGGAGAAAACTTCGTAATGAATTTTTTTCTCCAACTTCTTAAGCTCTTCAATTTTGACTTCCGGTGTGATTTTCAACTGATATGAAAGCCCTATTTATAGTTGTAGGTAGGAGTATCCAGGACTGACGTGGCGCGATCTGATTGGCTCTTGAATATTGATATATATCTCTGCAAAGATATTTACTTATTGTTAAAGACTCTTGATGTTTCTCATATAATAATATCTTTATTATTTGAATATTTTATCTAATTTTAGATTTCATAAGATTCCAAAACTAAATAAATATATAAAAATTAATAAAAATATTATATATAATATTGTAAATTTTCACCTCCTACAACATCATATGAAAGTGATTGATAATAGTAAAAACGAGATCATTCATACCCTCAAAATCCACCTGTAGGTGACGAAAATTTATAAAATATATATAATATTTTTATTGATTTATATATATTTATTTAGTTTTGGAATCTTATGAAATCCAAAATTAGATAAAATATGTAAATAATAAAGATATTATTATATGATAAATATCAAGATTATTTAGCAACAAGTAAATATCTTTGAAGAGATATATATCAATATTCAAGAGCCAATGAGATCGCGCCATATCAGCCCTGGATACTCCTGCCTACAACTATAAACATGGGCCTTCATATCAGTTGAAAATCACACCGGAAGTCATAATTGAATAGCTTAAGAAGTTGAAGAAAAATTCTCTACGAACTTCTCTCCAACATTCAAGCCGTTCTTCACCAGAGTCATCTGAAATATAACATTTGATCTGGAATTAAGGTTCTCAAACCCTCCAGTCGGCGTTATAAAGTCCCAATATTCAAGGTGTTCTAACAAGATTCAAGTCGTTCTTCGTCAGAATTACCTCCAATCCAACGTTCAATCTGAAATCAAGGTCATCGATCCTCGATTAACGTTATCAAGTCTAAATATCAAGTCAAAGAAGATCGAGGATGCAAATCTTGCCCGAAAACTTCGAAGACCAAATTCAAACAAGTCTGAGAAAATCAAAGAGGTAAATTTTCTCTAAAGATTTCAAAGACCGTTTAAAGATCAAGTTTTGAAGAGAAGAATCAGAGGAAAAATAGAGATTGGATCTGTATGAATATGTTTTGATCCATAAATTATTTTATTTGTACATATTTTGTGTTTTACCAAATTAAATATAAAAATTTGTGTTACAAATTTTGGCACGCTCAGTGGGACCATCTCTACCTCTCATCTATTCTTTTCACCAATTTCCTCAAGCATCAAGATATCTACAATTATGGAAGAGCAAATTACAAATTTGACGAAGCTGGCCGAAGGACTTGCCAAGCGGATACAAGAATAGGATGTTCAAATCTTGAAGCTGAACAAAGAAATGATTGTTGATTTTGGTGGCGAGCAAGCGGACAGAGATACTGAAGCTCAGATATCTGCAAAGCTATATGGCAACAAAAGTGGAAAATCTACAGCCAAAGAAATTGAAGTATCGTCTGATGACTCAATACAAGTTGATCAATTCAAAGATTTCATATTGGAAACAATTAAAGACAAGTATGGGGAGAGTCATAAATCACTATGGACTTACAACAAGCCATATACCCCAAGAATTGACAACTTGAAAATGCTAAATGACTACCAACCTCCAAAATTTCAACAATTTGATGGCAAAGGCAATCCAAGATAACACGTGGCTCACTTTATCGAGACTTGCAATGATATCGAGATATACAAAGATCACTTGGTGAAGCAATTCGTTTGCTCTTTAAAAGACAATGCATTTGATTGGTATACTGATTTGGAACCAAATTCGATTGATAGTTGAGGGCAATTGGAGAAAGAATTCCTCAACCGCTTCTACAACACTCGAAGAACAGTCAGCTTGGTTGAGCTCACAAATACAAATCAACAAAAAGAAGAGTATGTCATCGACTACATCAACCAATGGAGAAACTTAAGCCTAAATTGCAAAGATCGATTGTCAAAAACTTCAGCAATTGAGATATGCATCCAAGGCATGAATTGGTGCCTTCAATATATATATTGAAAGGGATTCAACCAAAGACCTTTAAGGAATTGGCTACTAAAGCTCACAACATAGAGTTGAGCATGGTCGCAAATGGAATTGAAGGACTATCAATGCAAGAGCCCAAGAACTTTGAAGAAGAGCAAAAAAAAAAAATGATAGGGGCAAACCTTTTGAGGAATCTTCAAGTGAAGAAGAAGAGAGAAGAAGAAGAAGAAGAAGAAGAAGAAGAAGAAGAAGAAGAAGAAGAAGAAGAAGAAGATGATGATGATGTTGAAAATAAAGATGAAGAAACGGTTACAAATCTAACCACGGTCCAATTCAAGTCTTTCAACACATGTCACAATCTATGAAAAGAAAATGGGCAACGTGCCTTGATAAAAGCCTAAATTATCTTCAAAAGATCCTTGATAAGATCCAAAAGGCCCAAAACTAACTAAAATGCAAACGCTCTTTGATAAGAGCCTAAACTATCTTCAAAATCTCCTTGATAAGAGCGAAAACTATCTAAAAGGCAAACGCTCCTTGATAAGGTCAAAGCTATCTAAACTCTTCAAAAATGTCAAGTACTCTTTGATAAGAGTCTAAACTACCCGTAAAGCTCCTAGACATGAGCAAAAACTATCTAACTTCTTTGAAGAAATTTCCATTAAGATTCCTTGATAAAAGTATAAAATATCTACAAATCCAAATTCAAATCAAAGACTCACGGACACAAGTATAAAATGTCTACAAATTCAAATTCAAGTTGAAAGCTCCTCGATATGAGCATAAACTATCCAAGTTCAAAAAAGCTCCTTGATAAGAGCCAAAACTGTCTAAACTCTTCAAAAAATGCTAAGACTCCTTGACACGAGTATAAAATGTCTACAAATCTAAATTTAAATTCAAGTACGCACGGACACGAGTATAAAAGGTCTACAAAGTCTAAATTCAAGTTGAAGGCTCCTCGATATGAGTATAAACTATCCAAGTTCAAGAAAGCTCCCTGATACGAGCATAAACTATCCAAGTTCAAGAAAGCTCCCTGATACGAGCATAAACTATCTAAATTCAAATTCAAATTGAAGGCTCCTTGATAAAAGCATAAACTATCTAATGAATTCAAATTTAAGAACTCTTGAATATGAGTATGGACTATTCACAAGTTTAATTTCAAGAACTCCTTGATACGAGTATAAACTATCTAATAAATTCAAGTTCAAGACTTATTGATATGAGTTTAAATTATCTAATCAGTTTTCGAGACTAATTCATTTCAAACGACAAGTCGTCCGTGAGCAAGTCTCGAGGGGGCATTTGTAGGCGGTGAAAATTTATAAAATATTTTTATCGATTTATATATATTTATTTAGTTTTGGAATCTTATGAAATCCAAAATTAGATCAAAATATGTAAATAATAAAGATATTATTATATGATAAACATCAAGATTATTTGGCAATAAGTAAATATATTTGAAGAGATATATATCAATATTCAAGAGCCAATGAGATTGCGCCACATCAGCCCTGGATACTCTTACCTACAACTATAAACATGAGCCTCCATATCAGTTGAAAATCACACCGGAAGTCATAATTGAAGAGCTCAAGAAGTTGGAGAAAAATTATCTACGAACTTCTCTCCAATATCCAAGCCGTTCTTCACCGGAGTCATCTTAAATACAACGTTCAATCCGAAATTAAAGTTCTCAAACCCTCCAGTCGGCATTATAAAGTCTCAATATTCAAGGTGTTCTAGCAAGATTCAAGTCATTTTTCGTGAGAATTACCTCCAATCCAACGTTCAATCCGAAATCAAGGTCGTCGACCCCCCGATTAACGTTATCAATTCTAATTACCAAGTGAAGTCCAAATACCACAAGAAGATCGATGATACAAATCTTGCCCGAAAACTTCGAAGACCAAATTCAAACAACAAGTCCGAGAAAATCAAAGAGGTAAATTTTCTCTGAAGATTTCAAAAACCGTTTAAAGATCAAGTTTTGAAGAGAAGAATCAGAGGAAAAATTGAGATTAAATCTGTATGAATATGTTTTGATCCATAAATCATTTTATTTGTACATATTTTGTGTTTTACTAAATTAAATACAAAAATTTGTGTTACACCACCATCTATAATCTTAATTTTAGATGCACAATTTTATTTTTATTTTTCTATGTACAATTGATAAAAAGAAAATTGCTAGAGAAATAACCCAACTTCCCAACTTCCAAAACTTGTCGCAATTATCAAATTTTCGTGAATTGTGGTCTTGATCATGGAAGTGTTATTTGTTTGAAATTTGAAAGATGAGATTGTTGTATCGTTTTTCTTCAACATCCTCAAACTATTTTTTTACATTGTTAGAAGGCTTGGGTTTTTATTTTAATTGTTTTAATCAAGTTTTAAGTTAGGATCAAGGGTAAAATAGTAAGTTCAAATAATATTTTAATTAATTATAAATATAGGGGCTATAATGAATGGGACTTATGTGACAAAATGTATGAGCATGAGGCCCAAAATACTGGCCCATTATCGAGAACCTGCTAAATTTGAGTGACCCTCTCCTAAAACTGGCCTAATTCAGGCTTCGCTGCTAAAGCGAGGGGGAAGAATGGGCTGCTGTGGTGCACAGCCCAAATATTTTTACTCCATTTTTTTATGATGACATATAATTACTTTTAAGTATGCACAATCTATCAATCTATCTATCTATCTATTCATATATTAAAGTACATTTACTGGGGTAAAATTATCATAAAAATAAATTAGTAAAACCTTAGTTAAGAATATTTATATTTGCCAAAAAAAATTCATAATTAAACATGTAGCACACTTGGTTTGCGCGGTCAACCCACCAATGCCAACACGGAAAAAAATTTAAGATGAATTCCCCCTCCACATTAACTTTTTAGATTTTTTGAAATAAAAAAATATCACAAAAACATTCATAAATAAAAATTAACAATCATTCATATCTTTAATATTTTTATTTACTTATGATGTAAACATTCATATTTTTAACTTTTTAGAATTTTTTAAATAAAAAATATCACCAAAAAAATACATAAATAACAATTAACAACCATTCACATCTTGAATTTTTTAGATTTTCTAAATATAAATATCACCAAAACACAACAAAATATGTCCATTTAATTATTTTCTTTTAAATTACAATACTACTTATGGTACATTCATATTTTTACATATTTAGATTTTGTTAAATAAAAAATATCACCAAAACATGAATAGATAACAAATAACAATTCACATCTATATTTTTTTAGATTTTCTAAAAAAATAAATATCACCAAAACATAACAACATGGCCATCGAAAATATTTGAACTTTCATTTATTTATTATTTCTAATACTACTTTTGGTGTAATCAAATGACTTATTATATAATTAATGAGCATTTTGAATGGCACCGTTTAATTTTTCAATTATAATACAACTCATGGTGTAAATAAATGGACATGAGCTTTTAATGGGGAAAAAAAAGGTTAATCCACATAAAATAAAATAATGAAAAATTGATTTTTTTTTAAATTCTAATTAATATAGTTCTTGTGGTGCGGATGAAATTCTCAGGTACATTTTGTGCAAACACTCCACGCTACACAATTATAGTTATTAATTTTTCACAAAGTGTAGCTTTTGAATTACTAAACATATTATTATTATTATTATTATTATTATTATTATTATTATTATTATTGT
This sequence comes from Perilla frutescens, assembly GCA_026008535.1. Classification (NCBI taxonomy): domain Eukaryota; kingdom Viridiplantae; phylum Streptophyta; class Magnoliopsida; order Lamiales; family Lamiaceae; genus Perilla; species Perilla frutescens. The sequence goes on from BRKX01000019.1 coordinate 7,391,355, forward strand.
GGTATGAAATCTATTTATTTAATTAAATTTATGTGCGGTCGCATAATTTAATATGTTAAATATATAAAACAAATAAACTATTCAATTTTGTCTATTGAAAAATAAAAGTAGTACGTGGTATGTATTCATACAAGTGTACGTAAATCTCCTATTGGTTCACTTTAAAAGCATATAAAATATTTTAAAGGTGTTTATGAATATATTCAAAAAATTATAAATAATGTTGTCACGCCCCAAATTTTCATAAAATATAAATAATAACAATAAATAAAAAAAACTATACTTTATTAAAATAACAGTAGAATATTTATTCAGAGTTTTTAAGCGGAAATAATAAAAGATAAATATTTTATTTTCCAGATGCCCATCATCTCGTCACGCACATCCATCGCCCGCATCAACCTGAAATGAATAATAGTTTTGGGGTGAGTACTATTGACTCAGTGGTGACCGCATTTATCCAAATTATACAATTATAACAATTTAAACTGTAGGTAGCCCCAGGCTACATTCGGGACATATGCAGCTCGTCAGCCAATAATAATAATTGTAACCCGTAGATTAATAACTGTGAACCTGCATAAAAGTATAATAAGGATAAATACAAAATGTGCGTCATATCGGATCCCCCACCTTGACTTGAACTTTTCACTTTGAAAAATAATACGGGTTAGTTAAATTCACGCGCCGCCTAAAAATATAAATAATTGATTAATAATAATAAATAATAAATAAAATATAAATAATGCATGATCCAAGTCCACACTTCCATAGCTCTCGGCCCATTTGATCTTCTATTTTAGCCCAACAACAAAATTAATAATGGTAGCCCCTCTTGACAATTTTCTATTTTGCTCTACCAAACCCCTTCAATTCCCTCACTCACGCCATTTCAACAACAGAACAACAAATGAACATTTCATTTTTTTTCTCCAGAACTATCTCCCCACCCATACTACACCTTTTCCCTCACCGCCGTCGGGAACAACGGTCAATGACAAACCACCGCCATGGAAGGCAGCTGCCGCAAAGAATTCCCCGCCGCAGCAACCTCCTCCCCACAACGCCGATCGCCCCTCTCCCCTCTATCCTCATTCAAACCCAATGCATGCATAAACTCATATAATTAGACACACCCACACACATTTACCTCAGGGGGGGAGAAGACACTACTGCTCTAGAAATACTTAGAAGGTGGATTTGTTGATTTTGGAATGATTAGAATGAGGTATCTAGACCCCCTTTTATAGCAAGAAATTTGGGAGTGCAAAGGTTTGAGTTTTAAATTCCGTGATTAATCCAAAAGATCATGGGGGTAGTGGAGAGGCAGAAATTTAAATCTGTGAAGTAAATTTTGAAACGGAAGAAAGATCGTTCATCTGTTGCTGTGCACATGTCTCGTGAAGAAGACAACTTCTTATTGGACTGAGGTATTGGGTTAAGAAAAATATTATTCTGGGCTCAAATTAAATAAGCAACTAGGTTGGAAAATCAATAATCTTTTGGGCTCAAATAAAAATAACCTTTTGGTATGGAACATAGAGTTTAGCTATTGGGAGAATTAATAAATCGAGCAAATATAATAATAATAATAATAATAATGATGTTTTAGGCGCGACTTACAAGAACATAATAAAATAATATAACATGCATTATAAAAATTATATATATATATATATATTTTGAAAATAAAATGTAGCAAATTTTCTAAAAAGTTTCGGATCGCTACAAATGTTATAATTATTTCTTCTTATATACTAATAATATTATAATCAACATTTTAACTATCATTAAACTTTAAATTTAAAATGTGTAAATTGATTTACGTACATTGTACATGAGGTAGGCATACTAGTTAAAACATATTTCTAAACATTTGATTATTTTTTTTCTCTTGAATTTCTTACTATACATTACATTTTCCCAACCATATATACTTAAATATTCACACAAGGCCATATATGCACACAAACATATATCTTGTTGTATTTAAACTTTTCTTTATATTATAAATATTAATGGATATATAAAACATAATTAAACATTTATGTGCTGAATGAATCATTAATTTATGTTGTAGTTGGAAATATTTAATAACCCCATTGAATTTGTGTAGCATGTATTCTTTAATTTTGTAGCAGTGAATAGTTTTGACACAGGCATAACCTTGTGTATATAAGTTGTATATATGTCTTATATCAGACGGAAAAAAATCACTTATAATATTAAAAAGTACTGGTAATTTTTTTTAGAAAAAAAAGACGGTAACAATTTTGAAATTATTACTGTAGATCCGGAAATCTGCAAGTAATTGATTTAGTCCGGAGCAGCGGCCAATCTGTGAAACAAAAACAGAAAATACCGTAAGAGCCAAAGACCGTCGGGGGGTGACGATCGTTGGACCTCCGACTCTCAAGTTAAGAAAAGAAGAAGAGTAGAAAGAGTTAAAACATGAAATAATTGAATAATTAAATAGCTTAATAATAGTAATATCTAGCCAGAGCATGACTGGGAATTGAGAGAATCTTCGTTCAATCAAAAAAGATCGTAAGAAAGACACCCAGATGTTGAATCGCTGGAGTGGAATGAACTTAGAAAATGATAAGCTCAATGTGTCTAGGGTATGATGTGAAGTTTGTGGGTATTTCAGCGTAGTCGTCAAATGAGAAGGGAGGTCTCATTTTATAGAGAGATGTAGCACTAGGGTTCACGTAAATTACGGGAGTGGTTGAGGCATGATCTCATTCGTTTGATCATGTCAACCCTTCCAGATAATGCGGACGGCTAATTCAAAGTAATTCAAATTACTCGATCTTTATGAGGTTGCTCGGTTAAATGACAATGTTCAATCCTCATGGACCAGCGTAGTGGGCTGACGAAAAATAGCCACTACAATTACTATATTTTTTTTTATTGAAAAAAGTATTATTTCTAATGCTTAAAATATCACTTATAATAATACTAAACGGGTATATTTTTGATATATGGCTTATATACAATGGAGGTACGCAAGTATTTGCCTTAAATTAAAGAAAAGCACATTTACTCTTGTTGATATTATAAATCTTGAGAGCTAGTTTTAAAAAATAAAATATTTCTTTCAGGAAATGATGAAACAATTTTTGGTGTAATTCTGTTTTATGACTTATCTGAGTTTTAAGGTAAAATTTATGTAATCTCCATTGTTTCCCGAAAATGAAAAGAAATCAGTTTTTTTTAATAAATAATCTAAAAATCCATTGTGTTACGGCGAAACTCATCAATAAAAACCCTTACACTACGTGTGAATCACATTTACCCATAAAGAGAGTGTATATTTTTTATACCATTTTTGCTGTGGAAAATATATTTTAAAACTTTTTATTTAATGTAAATATATTTTATATAATTTGAAATTATAGTATTCTGTCAAACTTCTACTCTTTTGCTATTGTGAGAATTTTCTAAGTTTTGTATTATTTTTAAATTATTTATATCTTTAAATATGAAAAGGGTATAATGGGAAACATACGTTGAAGTCAATGTTGTTAAATTATTATGGTTTATGGGGGAGAGTGTTACGAATTTACAATACTATATGCGATTTTTAGATTACTTATTAATTATATATTTTTATAGAAAAATTTAGGAAACTAATATGAAATATATCCGATTTCTTTATTATTGTCTAATTTGCTCCGTCTTTAATTAGCTACAATATAGGTCGGTGGTGGCAAAAGAGTTAAGACGTGCGTCGCTAGGCAATAAGGAAGTGGTTGGTATGATAGAATATAATTAGATATGAATGGAATGAAAGTATGAATGGAACGATGATTGTTATGATTGATATGTCTAGAGAATGAAGAACGGAATGAAATATCAGTTTTTTTTATATAATGAATATTTTCTATAATTTCAAATGTTCTTATAATTAGATAAAGTATACGTAGTAGCTAATAAATATCAACACATGCCATAATTTATATTTTTATATTTCTAAACGCTATTTTTCCTTTTTAGTATATGATTTTTTCTAATTTTTTTAGCAAATTATAATTTATTTATTTTATTGAAAACTTTATTCTAAAATATTTAATTTATCAATAAATAATAATTTGTATATATTAATAAAAATATTTTTACTTCATAGAAAAATACTTTAACATTTTAATTTTTTATTTGAATATATTAAATGATATCAAATACATAAATATTTTATATTGTATTATAACATATTTTTATGTTATATTTGTTTCGGCATCACTTTCATTTTTCTTCAACAAAATTATAAAAGCTATCAAAATTTGAGTTTAACACATATTTTTAAATTATATTTTGAAAATAAATAAATAATATAAAAATAATTAAGAAATAATAATAATAATAATACATTATTTAATTTGATTTTTAATTTATTTTTCTAAATATTATAAAATTATATTAAAAGACATAATTATGTATAAATATATCATATATTAATTTTTTTGGTCATTGAAAGTAGCTAAACCCATGGGGTGGGTGAAATGGGATTCCATCGAGAATGATAATTCTCAATTTTAAACAATACCAATCATCAGAATGAGAATGAGAATGGATATAAAAATGATCATTCTATTCCATTTCATTCCACCGTACTAATCACGTCCTAAATATTTCTGCGTGCATAACTCACGCGATAGGCACTGGTTGCGCGGTTAGCACACCGAGGGCCTAGGCAAATCCTAGACTTAATTTCATAAATCACAATATTCCAAACAAATCAAATCATTCCAAACAAGTCTTCTGTCAATTTCCTTTTTCTTTTCCATTTTTGTTAAAAGGTCAAACTTTGATCCCAAATAAACAAAATTTCAGAATAAAGACGAAGTAAAAAAAAAAAAAAAAAACTCAGTTGGGCACCAATTAATCAACACCTAGACTGCCTAGCTCTAGGCCTCCACCTATGCGGCATACCGAATAATTGTGCCAATTTCATCCTTTCTGACTCGACTGAGAATTGCCTAACTCGATTTTTACAACACTGGTATCTCCTAAAGATTACTGTAAAATTAATAGGCGAATGAATTGCGAATTAAATCTTACAATATGAATAAGTATAAGGCCAAGTTTCTTGTACATAAGATGTACATGAGATGGTCAACCCGTTGACCGGGTCAACGCGTTGACCCGGTCAATACTTTGACCAAAAAATCCGTCAAAATTAGTACCATTCATAATACTGAAAAGTATCATTTTAAAGGCTAAAAAGTATTATTTGTATCAATAAAAAGTATTGGGTAGAATAAAAAAAATAAAGAAAAAAACTGTTAAGATCAGTATTAAATTATCAAATGACACATTAAAAAATATCATTCGAAATTAAAAAAAGTATCAATTGTATCTCTAAAAAGTATCACAAATTTTCACAATTTTTTTAGTCAACGCGCGTTGACCGAGTCAACACGCGTTGACCCGATCAACACGTTGACCGTCTCATATACATCTTATGCACATGAGTTTTTGCGTAAGTATTATGGTAACAAAAATTAGCGACATTATCAATATTTATTGCACTCGGCAATGGAGTCGTTATCTCAACAACTAATGCAAAACGAACTTAGAAATACGGTTGCACTTAACATGTGGAGTGCATTTAATGAATGATCGTTTTTGCAATGCTTAAAAATTACAATCATTGTGTTTTTTTTTTAATAATTTTTTTTAAAATTTAGCTCATCATAAAAAAAAAACCTTAATACATTCCTGCATAGTGCATTACGAAATTAAGTGTTTTTGTAAAGTCTATTTGGGTTTATATACAAACATTTTACTAATATTATGTGTTTTTGTGTTTATACCAATATTGAAAATAAATTTTATCTTGTCATGAATTATACCAAGATGAATATAAGCATAATCAATTTTTCCTTACAAATTATAATTTGTACTTTATATTTAATATTCTATGACATTAATACACATTCGAAATATCTTAATAACTTTCTCAAAAATAAAAGAACATACTAATAATTATTTGTGCATCGCACATGAGAAATACTAATTTAATAATTATTATAGAAAATGTACAAATAAATACTCGAAGTATTGATGTATTTATTCTACCATCTTAACTCATGTGAAAAAACGCAAACAAACACATGGGTCAAAATTACTCCCTCCGTCCCATTTATATAGTTCACTTTATCCTCGCACGTAGATTAAAAATATTTATGAAAACAAGATATTAAAGCTTAACTTCCATTATTACCCTTACTTAAAATTAATGACTAAAAAATTTAAGTGGTTGAGTTTTAATTTTCAATACATAGCAAGGGTATATTTGTATATTACCATGATAATTAATACTATTTATAGTTATGGGACTATATAATTGGGACACCTCAAAATAGTAATAGGGACTATATAAATGGGACGGAGGAGTATTAGTTTTAATGTTTGTAATTCACGTTAATTAAATATGCAAAACTTTTCCGACCTGATTCTAACGTTGATATTGTACAACATGAGTATGTTTGGAACTTTTCAAAAGCACCCTCAGTTCGCCAAATTGGGTGCATCGATGGTTTGTATGTAAAACTTAGATGGAAAATTCCAGCATTAATTTAACATAGAATATTAAATTTAAAGGAATAGTTTGAAACTCTAAAAAATGGATAAATACAGCCATAGTCTCAATTTATTGGATTGACAATCGTAATCGATGAAATTGAGCCTCAAATTGCACCCCTCAGAGTTTTGGACTACATAACTTGTAGAAATTCTTGACCCAAATTTATAGCTGATTTTGAGAATAGATTAGCTAGGGTCAACATTTAATCTCATTTGATCAATCCCCATCGAAATCCCAATACAAAGATTTGAACTTGACCAAAGAATTGGAATAAAATTAAGAAAATAATCAAATATTGAACAGGTAACTAGGAATTAAGTAGGTCCAAATAGTTGATATATGATATTTGGAGACACATACATAAATATTCCTGGTTGGTAGGTAACCGAAGCCCGTGAAGAAATTTCAAAAAAAATAAAAAATCATAAGAAGTGACAAATGAAACATAGATAGATGTCAGTCAAATTTCTGAGTTAATGTGTCATTTAATTAATATGGTCTCTGCAACCAGTCTTCTCCATGAATCGTGTCTCATCTTCTTCCTACACCCAAGATTCCCATTTTCATGCACAATTTTCTCTCAAAATTGTTGCCTTAATTTCTCCTAATTTATGTTCATCATGATTCTTGAATATTGAATTAGAGTGTTGAATTGTTTGGCAAAGTCGTTAATTTTGTTTTCTTTCTAGGTAGTTAGAGAGAGAGAGAGAGAGTATTATGCCGAGTGGCCGCTGTCTTGAAAATGAAAAGGCGGAATTGCAGTATTAATGTTAGCCAAGAGTAGAAAGTTTTCTCCTTGTCTTCACATCAACCACTTTTTCTTGCTAAAGATCATATATGTTTTACTTTTCAAATCTGAATAAACAAATACAAATATATAAGCATTGTTGAGGAAAATGCTGCAGAAGCTCTGAATAGAAAAAGAAAAAAGAAAATGTGGGATCGGGAGAAGACGAAGAAGAAAGAGATAGGAAAAGGGAGCGGTTGGTTCTCATTCAAGAATTCATTGCAGTGCAAATCAGAGGCGTCGGATGTGCACGATCCGAGGAGCCGGAAGCAACTGAGCTCGATCTTGACGAAGAAAAGCGGGCGATCGGGTTGCTCCAGATCCATCTCTAACTTGAAAGACGTCATTCATGGAAGCAAAAGGCACCTCGATAAACCCCCTACTTGCAGCCCAAGATCCATCGGAAGCAGTGAATTTCTCAATCCCATTACGCATGAAGTCATCTTGAGCGACTCCAAATGTGAGCTCAAAATCACTGGTTTTGCTGGATTTCACGATGACTTCGGTTGCGGAGGTGGTGGGACGTTTGTGGGGACTTTGAGGCCTGGGACGCCTGGCCCAGCTGGAGATAATAACGCCACCGCCACCGCCACCGCCACCGCCGTGCATTACTTGAAGAACTCTGCAACTCCGACGAGGAAGAACTCCCATCTCTCGGTAGAGAGAGAAAAACGGGAGAGAAACGGCGGCAACCGTGGTGGAGCTGCCACAACATGTCACAAATGTGGAGAGCACTTTGCCAAGTGGGAGGCTCTGGAATCCCACCATCTCTCCAAGCATGCTGGTATAGTATCTATCTATCTATCTATTAATAAAAATTTAAAATAATGAATGAATGAATGAATTTTGCAGTGACGGAGCTGGTAGAAGGCGATTCGTCGCGGAAAATAGTGGAGATTATATGTAGATCAAGCTGGAGTAAGGCGGAGAGCCGTAGTAGTGTTAGAATCGAGAGGGTTTTGAAGGTTCACAACATGCAGAAAACCTTAGCAAGATTCGAAGATTATAGAGAGATTGTGAAAATTAAGGCAAGCAAACTCCCTAAAAAGCATCCTCGTTGCTTAGCAGATGGGAACGAGCTGCTGAGATTCTACGGCACCTTCGTGGCCTGCTCCCTCGGCATCAATGGATCGTCGAGCCTCTGCGTCTCGGATATATGTTGTGTGTGTCGCATCATAAGGCATGGATTCTCCACAAAGAGGGAGATTAATCCTAGTGCAGGTGGAGTAGGCATTTTCACCACTTCCACTAGTGGAAGAGCTTTTCAATCCATAGATGACATCATTAATCCTACTCCTATTCCTAATTCCATGATCAGGAAAGCCTTGATTGTGTGTCGAGTCATCGCCGGGAGGGTCCACCGTCCCCTCGAGAACGCCCAAGAGATCGTCGGCCAGACCGGCTTCGACTCGCTCGCCGGCAAACTTGGCCTGCATTCCAACGTTGAGGAGCTCTATTTGCTTAGCCCTAAGGCTCTGCTTCCTTGCTTTGTGGTCATATGTAAAACCACTACCTAATTGTAATTGCTCATTAATGTGTATCCATTTAGATTTTAGTTATTTTTAGATGGACGGATGGATGAATATTGCGTACGCCGAGATGCCTTTTGGAGATTTTTAACTTAACATGTGAATCATTCAAATTCTTTCTATTAACTTGCATGGAAATATTATAAATTTATAATGATGCACATAAGCATAAAATGAACTGAAATAGAAAATTGTACCCTAACATAGCTCGACAATGTAGAAATTGCAGAGTATGATCTTTTATGAAAGTTGAATAATAAAAAAAAAAAGATTCGTCATTTTATTTACTTAAGAAGGATCATAGTCATAGGGGGAATCTTGAATTGATTAATAGAAAGGGTATGACATAATATAATAACAAATTGGATAAAATAAAAGGAGAAAATCCAAAAAGTAGCTCTGCGGAAATAAATAATGTGGTCCTAGTTGACAGTTATGAATGATAGCGGGTGTTAAATTGAAAAAAAAGAAGAGGAATGACGACAACAACAGGTCATTAGGTAGTGGCATTTGAATTCTAGTGTTTGTGCAACCCCCTTTATAGTTGATACCTCTTGTGTTTCATCTTATAGTTTTCATACATTTGAACTTTTCATTTGGAGCTGCATAGGAATTCTCTTTAAGGGAACATGCCGTGTGGGATCTTTCATATAATCCAGACACTATAAACGTGTCTTTCTTGTCAATGCCCACCATTTTTCACCCCTCTCAAAATTCATATTATGATTTTGTTTTAGACAAGTTGAATCATCAAATTAAGATGCATTCATTTCTAAATTTTTCTGAACCTTGAACCCACCACCATGGAAAGAAAAGAAAAGGAGCGGTAGACTGTTCTTAGCTGTAAAAAAAGTAATTAATATTGAGCACCATAAGTGTAGTCAGGTAAATTTAATTGGTTATTGAGAGTGAGAAGAAACAAAAGAGCAACAGGAGTTGCGTAGGGTAAAACAAATCTTCTGCAACAAAAAATAAATCGACATGGCTTTAAATACAAAGTGGTGGATGCCAAGTTATTACTCGTAACTATTTACATTAGGTTCAGAAAGTTTTAAATAAGCATATTCGAATATAGTCAGCATTAATGGTGATATGGACTCTTCACAGGGTCACAACCCCTCTCTCTCTCTCTCTCTCAAAAATCCATGCTAGAACCCCTGTATTGCATATAACGGTTGGATTTTTACCAAGTGGAAATAATTTTAATTTACTTTTTGTAAAAAATAGTTAACCCTGGTTCCAATACTCTTTTTCTTCTTGGAAGCTTCTAATTTTTTGTTGACGAAAAAGTCAATCGGCGAAGTGTATCGTTCACTCCGCTATGTTTGCCGACGATAATGGAAATGTTATCGGCGCCGGTAAGGTGTATGTTTCCGACCATGCTAGACCTGATCCCCTCATCGGCCAGCTTAATCGGGTCTTATGGAAGTGTAATCGACGATGTCGGTAGAATTTTTTTTGTTTAATAAAATTTAATTTTTGAACATAAATAGTTAGTCCTAGCTTCGTCGCCACCCTTTAGCAAATTTCAGAGCGTGATTTCCTGAGAAACCAGTCTAGCAAGTAAGGTGATGAACTCGTGTGCCGGTCGTCGGCAATTCTAAAATGTCCCGGGAGAATGGGCAATCACACATTAAATGGAATTTTGATTTTGATTTAGTTATTTATTATCTGATTGTGTTTTGTTTCTCCTTATTTTTTCTATAGTTGAAGGGCAATTGGATTGTCTTGCATAGATTGAATTGAGGAAAGCATGAAAGAGGTAACACTATCTCTGTAAATTTTATAGTGAATTGAGGAATGCATGAAGGAGGTAGCAATATCTCTGTAAATTTTGTAGCTATATATGTTTAATTAAAATTCACAGTGTAGTGGGTAGCCTTGGTAGTGAATTAAATTATTTAGAATGGTTTTTGATTTGAATCAATCTGCGGGTTTCGATGGCGATGATAATGAGAAGTCACAAGACCGCAATCATTCTGTAAAATTTGATAGTTCATCCGAAGAGGGGGAAAATTCTGTAAATACATTGGAAGAATGTGGGGGTTCCGGTGATGCTGCGAAGCTTGCATTTGAAATTGAAAGAAGGTTGGAAGTTGGGTCAGTTGTGGAAGGCATTGATCAAGTGTACATGTTGTACTGTGAATATGCGTGGTATTCAGGATTCAGTGTTAGGAAAGGGTGTCAAAAATATTTTGACAACTCGTTGGATGTTCGGATGAAAGTATTCAATTGTTCATGCGAAGGAATGCACGATAATAAAACATCTACCGGGAGGATTTCTGTTTAAAGAAAGCAGGTAATGCGAAGCAATTGTAAGGCTAGGCTACGCGTTTTGCGTGAACGCGATGGTCCATGGATAGTGTCCATTTTTGAGAAGCAACATAACCATGAATTAGTAAATCCCGGCGAAAGCTACCTCCTGCGGTCGGCAAGGCAGCTATCGCATGCCAAACAATCTATATTGGAATCGCTAGCGTCTGTCGGAATACCTATCAGTTCTGCTTACAAATTCATGGTGAAGGAAAGTGGTGGAAGGCAAAACGTTGGGTTTATTCGGAAGGATGCATACGTACACATGAATAGGACAAAGTTGGAGACAAAGGTTGGTAACGGAGATGCTAATGCTTTGTACCAGTTCTTCATTGATAAGTCTAATAAAGAGCCATTCTTCTATTGGAAAGTTCAAGCGGACGACGAGGGGAGGTTGATGAATTTTTTCTTCAGGGACTCCCGTTGTGCGATTGATTATGAGTCGTTTGGGGATGTACTCTCTGTTGACACCACATACAAAATGAATAAGTATAATTTGGTCTGTGTGCCATTTGTCTGCATCAATCATCATCTACAAAATGTGATGTTTGGCCTAGGCTTCCTCTCGGATGAGACCACGAAATCATTTGAATGGTTGTTTGGTGCTTTTTTGGAGTCTGTTATAATTTGTTGCCTGAAACAATGTGAATTACGAATGTAAATTGCAAAGTTAAATGTAATATTGAAGCTAGTGTTACCACATTGCCTTTAACATGCAGCGGAAACGTAAATAGTACTTTGCACAAAATAAGTTTTAAATCACACTCCTTACGGCGTGTGATTGCCTCAAGGCGAAATCACTATCACAAGTGAAATACAAAAACAATGCTGATGTTGTCTCGGTTCACTCCCTTGACAACACTGCATAAAACATACAGAGGACTATCCTAGCTTCACTCACTTGAATAATCACTCAAAAATAAACCTATCTAAACACATAGATAGATTACAATCAGTCACTCTAAATCCTAGACTTCTCAAAGTTGACTATCTAACCTACACACACAACTGGAATGAAAGTCTCCAACTGATTGGGACGCTAGGCAGATGTCGAGGAAGATGTCTTGGATTTCAGAGATGACACTAGATGCAAAATTCAGAGCTTCTCACAAACCACAGTGATAACCTGCTTGCATAAATGATTCTAAGGTCTAAGGAGACCTTAAATACTTCCTCCATCTCGGCTGGGTAGTTTCTACACGATCCTTGATCAGTTGGATGCAAAACTACCGCCTTCCACTACCCTTGCTGAACTGGACTTGAGATAACCGTCCTCTGCACTGCGTGGCACACATTCTTCAACATCGTGTAACAATGGCGGTTACTCCAGCAACCCACGTTCTCTGCAACGGTTAGTGTCTAAGACGAAGTGGGGAACATCACGTCCCTTGAAACTCGGAACAGATTCTGACCTAGTCAGAATCAAGCATAATCCACGTTTTAAATTAAAATAAAATATCTAATAAATCCCTTAAATCGTGGAAAATGATATGTGACAAAAATCACAATTTATTCAGATTAATTTAAAATAAATTAATCCAAAATACTAGGAAAGGATAAGGTTAGAGATCCGAGTGTTATACTCGGTGTGCCGAGAATGACGGACAACATTAGGTACGACATTGATTGCAATGTTATCAACGAAGTGATAACATAATCTGGAACACGTCATACTCTATGAATGGCAAGGAGCCTGAGGTTATTTTCTCCAATCAATGTCAAGCCCTCATGAATGGTGTTGATTATACTTTTGAGTCTGCAGCTCATCGTCTTTGTCAATGGCACATAAATCAGAATGCACCTTCTCATTTCGGCTCGTTGAACGGAAATCGTGAATTTAAGTCTATGTGGCATCGATGCAAGAATGGTTGTAACAGCCCGGTCCCGAGATAGGGATTAACGAATAGGAACGGGGTGTTATTAAGGGGTTAATGAAGTAAGACAGAAGATTAATAAGGAGGTTTTACAATCGAGAGATGCTTTTGATGAATAGACGATGGTACTCGGGTTTACTTTTATTAAAGTGGAAGCATGTTCAAGCGGAATGAAATGGCTAACTAATCGGATTCCATTGAGTATAGACCTATCCATAGGTCGAAACGGATAACAGATATCAAATGCGAATAAGCTTCTTCATAGGCGGAAGGAAATCATATTCGACAGACAGAAATAACACTTAATATGCATCTTATATTTATATAATCATGTCTGGGGAAATATTCATAGAGTCTTGATAATCATAATAGAACTTAAACATAATTAGAAAGAGTGTATCAGAGTAGCAGATCACATAGTGAGATTTCAAGAAAATATTAGATAATAGCAAAATAATCTTGGCAGCCAACCCACATCCACAGCCACCAACATCCTCAGCATCTCAACCTGAAAAACATTTGAAAAAGAGGGGGCATGCGCACTAATGTACTCAGTGGGTTTTAATGAAACACTTTAATAAACTTCAAGATATCCAATAATCAACTGACGGTATATGGAGAGCAAAGCGCAAAAGCCCTCTCCACATCCGCAAAACCTTTTCTTTTCTTTTTGGGCCCATCCTGGCTCAAACCTGATGTCAACTACACCCTTAGGCATGCCATAGGATAGAAGAGGGATTACCTCAATTATCCAAATGAGTTTGCGAGGGAATTAACCCAGCAGTGACTCTCTTAAAAGTTTTGAGCTCAAATCCTGCTTAAGCGAAATGCTAAGTTTCTTCCTTCCTTAATCTTGTTAGCAAAACCAATCTTAGAGCAATGTCTAAGGGTTAAACCTTTAATATTGCATGATCTCGGCCTACAAGGGGTTTAACGCTACCCTAACAAGGCAAACCTTAATCCTTAATTATACGAGCTTAACAAGCATAAACATTCAATACGAGGAGATGAACGTAAATAAGTACAAACTGTTGCTAAATATGATTCTAAATATCTCATGCTAAGCATAAACAATACTTTAACATTTCTAGCATTTCTAAACATGCTCAAGAGCTCAAGTATAACATAATATCTTTCTTTCTTTCCTTCCTTGTACAGAGATCAATCAGGCAGAACAAAAATACTTTATTGGATATCTCATTTGTCCTAACATGCTTCTAGAGCTCATTAGCTCAAACTTCAAATGAGTATAGATTTACCCACCTTGATTACGGAACGGAAGATGAGGCAATGAGCTGGTGATCTTCCTTAGTATTCCCCCGAGGCTTGATTCCTCCTACAAAAGTTGAATTATCGACTTAGCGGCTTCCTTCGAAGATTTCTAATAACATGAAATCATATAACACCCAACTAAACTACCCTTAGCTAGGACTTAACATGGATAACATGACTTTATGACTTTATAAGGTTCCGAGAAGGATTTATTTTATTTAAAGAACATCTCATCATGATTTCTTGATTTTTAGACGCATAATAACTTGAATAGGTTACTCGAAATAAATTGGAAACAACTCGATTATTTTTCTAAATTTTAAACTTGAAATTAACTTGGAAATAATCTGGAAATAACTTGGAAATAATAGCATGGAAGAGGCTTGGAAAATAAAACTCGAAAAGCACGAAAACAATGCACGGAGGTGATACACGGAAGTGGCCGAAGGCCACCCCCGCGCCGCGGCGGCAAGGGCCGCCGGCGGGCACCCCTAGCTCGGGCGGGCTTCAAAGGCCGAGAGGGGGGTGGCGCGGCGGCGCACCCCCCGCCGCGGGGCCTCTCTCTCTAGCCCCTTTCCTGGACGGTTCTGGGTGATCTTCAACCCGTTCTTCGGTGTTCGTCAATTTGGATGAACACGAAGAACATGAACTCAAATTTAAATACGACAAGTTTAAATATTGTAAATCAACACGATACTACGAGTATGGATTAATTTACAACAACAATTGAATTTTAATCTAGGCGGGAAATTAAGGTACTTAAAGACAATTTCTATGAGGAACACGAAGAATGTGAAGAACATGAAGAACGTGAAATTAAATACGTAAATTAAAAACGGAATAGAAAGAACTTGAGACCGACGAACAAGAATGGACGAGGTTAGGTGCGTCGAAGGAAGGTGACTAGCTTGGCGTCTCGTCGAGTCGCAACGGCGGCAGAGCCGCCTGCTACGACCCAACGGCTCCCCTAGCACATTCCCTCACCGCATCTCTTCCACGCCACTCCGCTCGTCGTCTTGCGGAATACTCACGAAGAACGCCTTTTACTTCAGTAGAACTCTCTCGGCTTTCAAAGCTTTTCACTCCCTCGACTTTAGAAGTGAATTGATGGATAATGAGCAAGTGAAAACAAAAGGGGTGGTCCTTTATTTATAGGAGGGAGTTTGGCTTCCTCAAGAAGCCACTCCAGTGCGGAAACACTGCAGAAGTTATCCCGGGTTCGGTTAAAAACTGCTTTATTTGATGTCGAGATCCAAATGACCTCAGACACGAAATCTAAAAATACCAAGAGACTCGTTGGCTCGAATACTAGTGAACCAACTTATTTCGTGAAGAAGACAGGGTTGTCAGAAGAAAGACGAGCGGAGATTCCCTTTTTGGAATTACTTTTTACTATTCACTCAGACTGACAGATTTTGCTCCCGAGCATTCGATTGACCTCAGAATGGAAATCCGTGAACGCCAACGGAATCCTTGAGTCATTTCCCATAAGAGGGGCCTAACAGAACTAGACTTAGATCATCGAGGAGGATTTCGTAAATTTCTCAAAACACAAATGCACGCAAAAGTTACTATTCATTCACCTTTCAAATACGTTTTTCACTGCCGGGGACTCAATTGACTTCAGAATTAAAATCCGAAAACACTGGCATACTCCTTGAGTTAAAACCTTTCCAACAAAACCACGAATGGTGATAAAATAATTAGGATCACATTTTCTGAAAAGACGATTTTCATGAAAATTGATCCCTAAAGTCGTGACTGACATCCGTCCACAACTAACCTTATTTAAATTCCTTCTTTAATTAATTAATTACCATTAATCATACTCTAAACCTTATCCAAAAATCTGGGGTGTTACATCCTACCCCCCTAAAAAAAATTTCATCCTTAAATTTACTAACCATGATAAGCAATATCAGGGTACTTCTTGAGCAGTTCGGATTCAAGCTCCCAGGTTGCCTCTTCTGAACCATGATGGTTCCAGATTACTTTCACAAGACTGATTTCTTTGTTCCTTAGTTTCTGGATCTTTCGATCCACAATGGCTTGAGGTTTCTCTTCGTAGGCTAAGTCCTCACTCAGGACTATTTCTTCCTTGCTAATCACGTGCTTTGGATCGAACACATACTTTCTCAACATTGAGACATGGAAGACGTCATGAACGTCACTCAGGTTGGGTGGTAAGGCCAACCTGTAGGCTACTTCATTCACCTTCTCTAGAATTTCAAAAGGTCCAATAAATCTGGGCCTTAACTTGCTTTGTTTGCCAAAACGAACTACTCCTCTTGTCGGAGACACCTTCAAGAACACTTTATCTCCTACGCTGAAGCTGAGCTCCATTCTTCTTTCATCCACATAAACCTTCTGTCTATCTTGAGCCCCCTTGATTCGCTGGCGAATAAGCTCGATCTTCTAGATAGCTTCCTGGACCATTTCAGGCCCAAGTATTCTTCTCTCTCCAACTTCGTCCCAATATAAGGGCAATCTACACTTCCTTCCGTACAGGGCTTCATAAGGGGCCATGCCAATCGATGACTGGTAGCTGTTGTTATACGCAAACTCTACCAAAGATAGTAATTCCTCCCAACTGCCTCCTTGATCGATGACTACTCATCTAAGCATGTCTTCTAGAATCTGAAAAGTCCTTTCGGACTAGCCATCCATTTGGGGATGAAATGCTGTGCTGAAATTTAGCTTTGATCCCATTGCTTCTTGTAGGCTCCTCCAGAACCTTGATGTAAATCTCGTATCACGATCCGATGTAATCGAGACCGGCACTCTGTGCAATCGCACAACTTCCTTAACATACAGCCGGGCTAATTGATCTAGCCCATCCGTCATTTTTATGGCAACAAAGTGTGCTGATTTAGATAATCGATCAACGATTACCCAAATAGCGGTATTCCCCCGCTTAGACTTTGACAGACCTACTACAAAGTCCATATTGATATGGTCCCACTTTCATTCAGGAATTTCTAAGGATTGGAGCAAACCAGAAGGTTTTTGATGCAAAGCTTTCACTTGTTGACAGTTTAGACACCTTTCCACGAAGGCGACTATTTCTCTTTTTATGTTATTCCACCAGAAGTTCCTTTTGAGGTCTTGATACATCTTGGTGCTTCCGAGATGTGCCGTATATGACGTGTCATGTGTTTCATACATGATTTCCTCTTTTAGTTCGTCCTTACTTGGCACACAAAGCCTTCCTTTGAATAAGAGCGCATTATCGGCTGCTTCCGTAAAATCTTGCGAGCTATCAGATCGTGCTTCTAGTCTTTTCTTTTCAAGAAGCTCGTCTCCTCTTTGTGCTTCAATTATCCTTTGCCTTAGGTCGGGCTGAGCGACTATCGCGGGAACTTGAGCTTGAATGGTCTCGGGTGGTGTCAGTACCTCAATCCTTAACTTCTCGAACTCCTTGCGAAGATATTCCTGGACTAAAATGAGTCCTAGCTCCGCTTCCTCTTTCCTACTCAGGGCATCTGCTACCACATTCGCCTTGCCTGGGTGGTAGTGAATCGTGCAGTCGTAATCCTTTACAAGTTCTAGCCATCTTCTCTGCCTCATGTTAAGATCTTTCTGCTCGAAGAAATACTTCAAACTCTTGTGATCTGAGAAGATCTCACACTTAGCTCCATAGAGGTAGTATCTCCAAATCTTTAGCGTATGCACGACTGCTGCTAACTCCAAGTCATGCGTAGGGTAGTTCTACTCGTGATTCTTAAGCTGCCTCGAAGCATAAGCAATCACTTTTCCTCTCTACATTAGCACGCATCCTAATTCTTTCTTCGATGCATCTGCGTAAATCACAAAATCTTCATTCTCTTCCGGAATAGTCAATACTGGGGCTGTGGTTAGCATCTTCTTCAAAGTTTGAAAACTTCCTTCGCATTCAGGCGTCCACTTGAACTTGGAGTCTTTCTTTAACAGTCGCGTCATTGGCTTAGATATAGTCAAAAATCCCTCGATAAATCTTCGATAGTAACCCGTGAGTCCTAGAAAACTTCTTATCTCGTGCACGTTCCTTGGAGAATTCCAGTTTCTTACTGCTTCAATCTTAGCTGGATCCACCTTGATTCCTTTTGCCGACACTATATGTCCTAGAAACATCACTTCCTTGAGCCAAAACTCACACTTACTGAACTTAGTGTAAAGTTTTTCTCTTCTTAATGTTTCCAGCACCATTCTTAGGTGCTCTTGATGTTCCTCTTCGTCCTTGGAATAGATGAGAATATCATCTATGAAGACTAATACAAACCTATCTAAATACAGGTGGAATACCCGGTTCATCAAATCCATAAACACTGCTGGGGCGTGGTCAATCCAAATGGCATTACCACAAACTCGTAATGTCCATAACGAGTTCTAAAAGCAGTCTTAGGGATATCCTCCTTTCTGATATTCACTTGATGATATCCAGATCTTAAGTCGATCTTGGAGAAGACACTTGCTCCCTTAAGTTGATCGAAGAGATCGTCTATCCTTAGGAGAGGGTATCGATTTTTGATGGTTAGCTTATTGAGCTCTCTATAGTCGATGCACATTCTTAATGTACCATCTTTTTTCTTTACGAACAAGATTGGAGCTCCCCAAGGTGACACACTAGGTTGGATAAAACCTAGGTCTAATAACTCTTGCAGTTGAACTTTGAGTTCTTGTAATTCCTTAGGCACCATTCTGTAAGGGGCTTTCGAGACTGCGGCAGCTCCTGGTTCCAACTTGATGGCGAACTCTACTTGCCTGTTTGGGGGCAGTCCTAGCAGTTCCTTTGGGAATACGTCGGGATATTCTCTTACGACTGAGACATCTTCAATTGAAAGCTCTCATTCTTCTTTCCTTATTAAGTTAACTAAAAATGCTTGGAAGCTATTCTTCCTTATCATCTTGGTGGCCTTCAGGGCATATATCACTGGGACTCTAGTTCCCAGCCTTGATCCGTAGATCTTCACCTCGGGTTTCTCGGGTGGTCGAAACACTACTTCCCTCTCAGGGTAGCTTATGGAAACATAAGCTGAGGCTAACTAATCCATTCCTAGAATTATATCAAAGTCCTGAATCTTTATTACATAAAGATTTGACTTAAAGTTTTCCCCTTCTATGTTCAATTCTAGGTTAGAGCAGACCTTCCTAGACATCATTCGCTTTCTAGAGGAAATACTTATCTCAAGAGCATTCTCAGCATTCTCGGGTTTTATCTTCAATCTCTTACAAGCAGATTCAGCTATAAATGAATGCGATGCTCCAGTGTCGAAGAGAGCTAAAACTGGCGTCTCGAGGAGGGTAATCATACCTGCTAGATTACCCGGGGCCTTAGCAGCTTGCTGTTGAGTGAGGGCATACGTACGAGCTGGCTGAGGCGGCCTTTGTCCTGGGTTGGACCTTTGATCTCGTCCTTGGTTTGGTCTTGGATTCATTTCCGGCCTTTGACCCTGAGGTCCTCCTTGCTGCAGCCTTAGCTGATTTCCAGAAATTTGCTGAAGCGGTTGCGGATATCGGGGTTGTTGAGGTGTTTGTGATTGTCTATTGTTTCCTTTCGGACACTCCCTCTTGAAGTGCCCCTCTTTACCACAATTGTAGTACCCAGTTTGATTTGCTTAGCAGGCTCCAAGGTGCGTCCTTCCGCACTTTGGACACGGCCTCAGGTTAGGGTTATGGTCGGGCTGACTTCGAGGTCCCCTGACTCTCGGCTTTGCCAGTGGGGTTTCTTTCCTTTGTCATCTCTTCTTCCTCCTTCCCACTTTCTCTTTCCCTTTGGATCATTAGCTGACTGAGAGGTTTGAACTTTCTCTCGAGGGAGAATGAATTCTATGCTTAAGGCTTTTGCTAAGGTTCGAGCGTAAGACATGTCTTCTTGCCTAGCGAGGGCTATGCCAATCTCAGATTTAAGTCCTTTCTTGAACTTGCGTACTTTCTTCCCATCTGTGTCCACTAGATATGGAGCATGCCTTGACAATTAATTGAATTCCCTGTCATATTCCGACACTGTCTTATTTCCTTGCTTTAGGTTCCAGAACTCCATTTCCTTTGCCTCTCGATAACAATCTGGGATATACTTCTGATATAAGTCGTGCTTGAAATCTTCCCAACTATAGTCTTCCCATTGCTCTGGGGTTATCGTCCTTCGAATGGACTCCCACTAGTAGTCCACATCATCCGTCAGCACGAAAAGAGCGCAACTTAACTTCTCTTCTTCTGAACAAGCTATGAAGTTGAAAATTCGTTCTAAGAAATGAACCCATTTCTCGGCATCCATTGGATCCCCTAAGCCATTAAATGATGGAGGGTTGTGTTTAAGAAACACACTTTCGGCTCTTGGTCCTATGTTTGGGACTTGCTCAGGTTTGTTTTCATCTTCGTTCTCGGCTTGACGTCTTCGAGTCGGCATCCTAAAGAACTAGATATTAGCGACGCTTGATTGAATTCGCACTAAGCAAGAATGCCTTTCGATAAGGTCTTTAATTTACGTAAGAAAGATTAAACAAGGCGGAAATTTAAACAACATTCAAGCATGATGGGGAAAATTGCCTCATTAAGAGGACTTTCGCATCGATATCATAGAATAAGTTATGGGTTACATCGGAATAGGGCAGTCTATTGGAAAATTCACTGCCACTATTAGAGTCTAGAAAGTTTAAAGCATATATTACATATTAGGATCTTGGTTAAAGCGGATATCATATAACAGACAAACAGACAGATGGATTAGATAACTAGGTGTTCTAACAGCAACACCTCCTACTACAACTTAATTGTAGGCTGGAGCCTTTTCTTTTCCCTTGCATGGTGACCCTACTTCCTCCTCGCCTCCCTCGTCCGGGTCTTCCTCTTCTTCCTCATCTTCAATTGTCTCCGGCACGCTGAACTTGAACGTCCTTATGTGGACATTCTCTTCGGGGTACTGATGGGACATACACTGCCCCAGACTCTGAGAAGCGTATGCAGGGGTCCATTGGTTCATTTGAGGAGTGCAAGAAAATAGGGACTCGGTGTGGTTCACGACCTAGACATTTGAGGGTCCCGCTCCTGAGGTTCCTTCATCGTGCGGGAACGGTACTTGGAATCCGGGGGGGCTATTGAGGGTTGCCCTTTGTAGTTCCACCACTAGAGAAGGGTTTTATTCGGCTGCCTGCTGCTCGGCTAAGGCTTACACGTGGCCGTACTTCACCACCCAATGAGCCATCAAGGCTGAGGAGAACTCCGTCAGATTCCCGATTTTAGCATACGTTATGGGATCACGGGTGATGGTGCTTTGCAGGATGCGATACATTGTAGGCCTCCAAGCAGGTGGTGTGTGCTCGCACATGCGGATGCATGTTTCCAAGTCAAATACACTCCCGGGCTCTCCTCCGTAACCATTTGCCCAGGCCCACCTCTCCAGATACCTTAACATGAAGGATAGCAATTGCTCGTTACCATCCTAAGTTTCTCTTCTAACTTTTCAACTCTTTCTTGAACTGGGCAAAAATGAGGCACGCTTTTCCTAACAGTCATACGGCACTTAACCATCTAGAAAAGAATAACTTAATCAGTCTAGATTATAAAAGGGAGACTTAAGGTTCTCCTGAGATCATACTAACGTCTACATTTTATCTTGCATGCATAGTTCATTTTAAAAGCAGTTGACATTTTTTTAGAAAAATTTTGGTGCCCAAGGTCTTTTAACATAAATGTTTACCTTTTTGTTGAGTCAAAATTTTTGAGTATGAATGTAAAACTTTTTGGGATCGAGAAATCTTTTTCACAAACTTTTCATTCTCAGAAATCGTCTTACCCGAACACCTTTTACTTGGAATTTCATTCTCACAGTTTTTCTCTTATCCATAAAACATGTATGCTTGCTCAAATCTTTTCCTTTCCTGTATTCTAAAAATCAAAATAAAAAATCCAGAATCTCTATACTATCATACCTTGATTTTTGGTTGAGGATGCAAGGGTGATGGCGAGCTGTGGGTTGCTGCTTTCACTTATCAGAGAACAACTTATGTGCACATATACACTTAGCCTAATTCAAACAAAGAGACAGGCCTGCAGAGTTGCAAACCTGTCTCTGATACCAACTGTAACAGCCCGGTCCCGAGATAGGGATTAACGAATGGAGATGGGGTGTTATTAAGGGGTTAATGAAGTAAGACGGAAGATTAATAAGGAGGTTTTACAATCGAGAGATGCTTTTGATGAATAGACGATGGTACTCGGGTTTACTTTTATTAAAGTAGAAGCATGTTCAAGCGGAATGAAACGGCTAACTAATCGGATTCCATTGAGTATAGACCCATCCATAGGTCGAAACGGATAACAGATATCAAATGCGAATAAGCTTCTTCATAGGCGGAAGGAAATCATATTCGACAGACAGAAATAACACTTAATATGCATCTTATATTTATATAATCATGTCTGGGGAAATATTCATAGAGTCTTGATAATCATAATAGAACTTAAACATAATTAGAAAGAGTGTATCAGAGTAGCAGATCACATAGTGAGATTTCAAGAAAATATTAGATAATAGCAAAATAATCTTGGCAGCCAACCCACATCCACAGCCACCAACATCCTCAGCATCTCAACCTGAAAAACATTTGAAAAAGAGGGGGCATGAGCACTAATGTACTCAGTGGGTTTTAATGAAACACTTTAATAAACTTCAAGATATCCAATAATCAACTGACGGTATATGGAGAGCAAAATGCAAAAGTCCTCTCCATATCCGCAAAACCTTTTCTTTTCTTTTTTGGGTCCATCCTGACTCAAACCTGATGTCAACTGCACCCTTAGGCATGCCATAGGATAGAAGAGGGATTACCTCAATTATCCAAATGAGTTTGTGAGGGAATTAACCCAACAGTGACTCCCTTAAAAGTTTTGAGCTCAAATCCTGCTTAAGCGAAATGCTAAGTTTCTTCCTTCCCTAATCTTATTAGCAAAACCAATCTTAGAGTAACGTCTAAGGGCTAAACCTTTAATATTGCATAATCTCGGCCTACAAGGGGTTTAACGCTACCCTAACAAGGCAAACCTTAATCCTTAATTATACGAGCTTAACAAGCATAAACATTCAATACCAGGAGATGAATGTAAATAAGTACAAACTGTTGCTAAATACAATTGTAAATATCTCATGCTAAGCATAAATAATACTTTAACATTTCTAGCATTTCTATATATGCTCAAGCGCTCAAGTATAACATAATATCTATCTTTCCTTCCTTCCTTGCACAGAGATCAATCAGGCAGAGCAAAAATACTTTATTGGATATCTCATTTGCCCTAACATGCTTCTAGAGCTCATTAGCTCAAACTTTAGATGATTATAGATTTACCCACCTTGATTACGGAATGGAAGATGAGGCAATGAGCTGGTGATCTTCTTTAGTATTCCTCCGAGGCTCAATTCCTCCTACAAAAGTCAAATTATCGACTTAGCGGCCTCCTTCGAAGATTTCTAATAACATGAAATCATATAACATCCAACTAAACTACCCTTAGCTAGGACTTAACATAGATAGCACGACTTTATGACTTTATAAGATCCGAGAAGGATTTATTTTATTTAAAGAACATCTCATCATGATTTCTCAATTTTTAGACGCAGAATAACTTGAATAGGTTACTCGAAATAAATTGGAAACAACTCGATTATTTTTCTAATTTTTAAACTTGAAATTAACTTGAAAATAATCTGAAAATAACTTGGAAATAATAGCATGGAAGAGGCTTGGAAAATAAAACTCGAAAAGCACGAAAATAATGCACGGAGGCGATACACGGAAGTGGCCGAAGGCCACCCCCGCGCCGGCGCAACCCCCCGCCGCGGGGCCTCTCTCTCTAGCCCCTTTTCTGGGCGGTTCTGGGTGATCTTCAACCTGTTCTTCGGTGTTCGTCAATTTTGATGAACACGAAGAACACGAACTCAAATTTAAATACGATAAGTTTAAATATTGTAAATCAACACGATACTACGAGTATGGATTAATTGACAACAACAATTGAATTTTAATCTAGGCGGGAAATTAAGGGATTTAAAGGCAATTTCTATGAGGAACACGAAGAACATGAAGAACGCAAAATTAAATACGTAAATTAAAAACGGAATAGAAAGAACTTGAGACCGACGAACAAGAATGGACGAGGTTAGGTGCGTCGAAGGAAGGTGACTAGCTTGGCGTCTCGTCGAGTCGCAACGGCGGCAGAGCCGCCTGCTACGACCCAACGGTGCCCCTAGCACATTCCCTCACCGCATCCCTTCTACGCCACTCCGCTCGTCGTCTTGCGGAATACTCACGAAGAACGCTTTTTACTTCGGCAGAACTCTCTCGGCTTTCAAAGCTTTTCACTCCCTCGACTTTAGAAGTGAATGGATGGATAATGAGCAAGTGAAAATAAAAAGGGTGGTCCCTTATTTATAGGAGGGAGTTTGGCTTCCTCGAGAAGCCACTCCAGTGTGGAAACACTGCAAAAATTATCTCAGGTTCGGTTAAAAGCTGCTTTATTCGATGTCGAGATCCAAATGACCTCAGACACGAAATCTAAAAATACCGGGAGACTTATTAGCTCGAATACTAGTGAACCAACTTATTTCGTGAAGAAGACGGGGTTGTCAGAAGAAAGATGAACGTATATTTCCTTTTTGGAATTACTTTTTACTATTCACTCAGACTGACAGATTTTGCTCCCGAGCGTTCGATTATCCTCTGAATGGAAATCCGTGAAAACCAACGGAATCCTTGAGTCATTTACCATAAGAGGGGCCTGACAGAACTAGACTCAGATCATCGAGGAGGATTTCATAAATTTCTCAAAACACGAGCGCACGTAAAAGTTACTATTCATTCACCTTTCAAATACGTTTTGTCACTGCCGGGGACTCAATTGACTTCAGAATTAAAATCTGAAAACACCGGCATACTCTTTGAGTTAAAACCTTTCCAACAAAATCACGAATGGTCATAAAAGAATTAGGATCACATTTTCTGAAAAGACGATTTTCACGAAAACTGATCCCTAAAGTCGTGACTGACATCCATCCACAACTAACCTTATTTAAATTCCTTCTTTAATTAATTAATTACCATTATTCATCCTCTAAACCTTATCCGAAAATCTGGGGTGTTACAATGGTTGTGAGACGGAAGAGGAGTTTGAGGATCTGTGGCAGGAAATGATTGTGACGTATGACCTTGTTCATAACAGATGGTTTAGTAATATGTATAATCTGAGAAAACGATGGTCCTCTGTCTTTACAAATGATCGATTCACTGCCGGGCTGCATGCCACTTCCAGGAGTGAAGTCACAAACAAAGTCCTTAAAGAGTTAGGGAAGAGGAGCAATTCGGTGTACGAGTTTGTGCTCAATTTTTTGGAAGTACATGCTGATTGGCGAGCTCGAGAGAGCGTTGAGGATGCGCTTTGTTGTGGAATGCTCGGGCAATTCCTACTGGGGAATCAATTGTTAACTCATGCTGCGGGGATTCTCACTCGCAATGTGTTTAAGTTGTTTGAGTTTGAGGCAACACAATCAATGAACATTAATGTAATTTACCCATCTGCTGACTTTGTTGCGAATGAACTGATCTTTTATGTGGCATCATCTTCTTCCTCATCAACATCAAGAAGCAGACGAGTCTATTATGACAGGTCCAGTCACAAAACATCATGCACGTGCCGAATGTGGGAGACTAGGGGAGTTTTATGTCGTCATATCTTCAAAGTATATTATTTGCTTAATGTTGTATCAGTTCCGGAGCAATACTTATTGAGAAGGTGGAGGAGAGATGCGAAACAGAGATGTGCAGATGCCGCATCCGGGCGTGTTTTTGGAAATGTTAATGTTCCAGACCACGTCTTTGTGAATCAGATTATGAGACTCATATATGATATGGCGTATGATAACACGGGCAGTGCTGACAGTCGGGCTGCAATTCATGATTACATATTCAAAATGCGAAGTGAATTGTTGAAAAGGAAGGATGGTTCTACGGCCACGGGGAAAAATGACTATGGAAGTGGAGGCTAAGAGACAATTAGTTGTTTAATGAACCCAAATGTTGTGAGGACCCGGGGGAATGGTGGCGAGTCCAAAAGGCAAAAATGGAATAATACGAATAGAAAGGGTAAGAAGAGGACGTCAAAGCTAGGGCGGAGACTATCACCAGGTAACGAATCATTGTAAAAGACCTCATTACAACTTTCACAGTTAATTTAAGAGTACCTATTAGCTACCTGCAGGCACTGTAATGAATGACAAGCAACAGAGTTCTTGGCACTGTCATGGGAAACCGAATTCATCTACAACGGTTCATTCAGTGAGGATGGAGTCATCATTCGATTATGCTGGTTGTTCGGTAATTATCATTATCTGCATATTATAACTTCTCATTAGCTGAATCTGACAGTGAATATTGTAGGGGATTGGAACCCAACGCTCTGTCCATGAAGTTGCCGAGTCGGTGCTGGAAGCTATTCACGCTCGAGTTGGATTGGTAAATTTGATATACTAGTTTGCTACATTGCTCTGTTTTTGCACTGAATTAATTTGAAATTCCTTTTCTTTGTATAGGATAACACGACAGATGGATTAGGCGAAGCACTTCCATATTCATGGTTGTAATACAACAAAATAATTGATGTGATATGTCAATGTGAGTTTTTATAAAGTATTTTTACATAACTTGTAACTTGATCTGCAGAAACAGTTTTGGACTATTCCTCATTGCTTTATTTATCAATAATTTGATGTGATCTATCATTTTTTTACCCCATTAGCATTGTAATTTTTTCTCCAGCCTGCACCAATTAACCCTTATAAAAAGGGGAGTTTATGTGAAGTCCATGCAGTTCACTCAGAAGACATGCCTCTCCCAAATGTAATTCTACAAGAGATGGTGTTTTTTGTTGATCCATGGACTTGGCAGCCTGAAGAAAATGTCATACGAAAGATGGCTTCCGAGTTCTGGGAGGGCACTTGGATCCGCGGGAATAACGAAAAGAACAAGCGAGTGATGGAGATTGTCCGACTTGACGTGAAGGAAGAATTGGGTATAGACATCCCCATAGGCGCTTATCTCGCTAAGCTAGCCCAGTTAGAGGAAAGGTTCAAAAATTTCTCCAAGCTAATTACAAGAGACGATGTTGTATATTTGGAATTATACAACACCGTTCAAGCTTTTGCCGAGACGTGGTGGGAAATTGAGGAGGTAACAATTTAGTAATTTTTGGCTGTTTTTTGTAATAATCTTGTGGTGGTTTTGATTTTTTTTTAAATGTTGCAGACTAACCCAGACCTGCTGATGTACATGCAACACGGTGAAGCCTGCTGGCATTACCTAAAATAATTATTTGTGGAATTCATTGAAATGTCCGATACAACTACCAAGTCTGAAGCTCACGGCATAGAAGTGAGGTCTGCCTCTGGCTCCCTCTCGAATACATCAATTGGACGATGCAATGAGGTGCGTCGTGAAGTGATTCAAATTTCAAACTCTACATCTGATGAAGTGCAGTTCCCTCGTGCACTCTATGTGAGTTCGGACTCAACCAGCAACGCAAATCATCAAAGCAGTGACAGCCGATGTGAGAGTGCAGTTGTTGATCAATCCAATTACAGCCTTGGTAGCTCTACCACCCATGGGTTTCCTAATCCGTCTACCGGTTCTGACTCATTTTAAGAAGCTTGTTTGCTTTATCTGACTGTATAATTAGTGTTTCTAAATATTTATCTATGGCAATTGTGTTGGGCTGACCTTTCCCATTTGTGGGCAATTGGTGTGTTGGGCTTGTACTGGGCCTAAGGCTGCCTTAAAGCCCACTATATAATAATTCGGTCATCAATAATAATCTTTCGTTTAGTGTGTCAGATTTTTTTTCATTTTGTCATTGTTTGCTTGTAAATGGAATCGATTCTCCTTAAAGACCCTATACCCTATCTTTGGAAAAGAACATAAAAATAAAATCGACCTCCATGTCACAGGCTTCAATCCTCTACGATGAAGTCTAGACGCCGCAAATGGAGGTAAGGTTTATTGCAGAAGCCCTCCAAGAACAGGCTTCTGGAAGATGGATGAGGAAGCTCTTCGTTGGCGACATAGTCAGGCAGTTCATCCAGCATGTTGCAACAATACTCAACCGGGAGTTTTCACATGAATTGTCGACTGAATACTATGACAATAGGCCGTCGTACCTATTTACAAGGTTCAACAACTTCACGTTTATCATCAGCCATGATGATGTAACCTGGGAAAGACAATCGAATACTATCACGATGTGCGAATGTGTTTACAACTGGTTTCTTGAAGTAAGTTATTAATCATGAATCCTCTATTACTCATCAATCTATGAAGCTTGGTAAATAATTGCAGACTCTTCACTCTTAGATGATGCCTTTAGCTTCGGCATACAAGACCAAAGGAGAGCCACACTACAGCTCCCTAAAGAAGTTGTTCGATCTTAATCCTGCCGACGAAGCGGACTTTCATGAAATTTCGGTTAATGTTCATTCAGATTCTGAGTCTAGTGATGGAGTTGTGAATGTGTAGCACCTACTTTGTGCTAACATAAATAACAAAATTCATATGAACAACCGCTTAAGTCTTCGTTAACTTAGTAATTTCACAAATAGGCAACATAAACCATGAAAATAAAACAATCCCCAGAAAAAAAAACAATCACATCCGCAATCTCCATACCATGTTTCGCATTTCTATCATCACTTCTCTATAGGCAACACCCCTAGCATCGTCACCCCTAGCTCCATCTGAATTCCCAGAGTCATCAGACTTCAGGCGCACGTTCTCAGACAACAAATTAACAAGCATTGTCTTGCACTTCAACTGCTCTTTGAAGCTTCGATTCATTCTCATCATGTTTTGCACACAATCCTTCTAAAATGGAGGGAGCTCGTTGTCAATCCACTCATAGAATCCACAATCATTCTACACACAGAAAACCCAAATAAATCGCCAATAATGCAAAACCGAAACGCCCAAAATTTTGAAAAGAGGCCAATATAAAAAGCACAATACCTTCATCACAGGACATTTGTGAAACCTTCGAAAAGGGTTTCTCTCTGTATTGGAAGTGAAAAGTCATGCTCGAACTCCATGGTAGCAATCCTTCAACAAAAATTCAACCGAACCCGCTAACGAATTTTGCGAAGAACCGACATCTCCAGACCCAGCGGATGATCCCTCCATTCATAAATTCCTGAAATCACAATTAACAATTATGTTAGCCAACACTGCAGAATGGTTTTAGGGGAGAAGAATTAGAGTAGATGAATCAGAACCCTTCACCAGCTGTGGGAGCAACGACGTAGGGTTTCAAAATTGAGGATCTGCTCCATTTTAAAACAAGTGATATCACTGTAGATTCTAGATTCCTCGATATGTTACTCTTCCAAAATCTTTGAATGGCCGCCTCTCCCATTTTCGTTCCGCCCAATTTTCATTCTCGGCGGCAAGTTGGCGAAATTATTTACTTAATTCCCTAAAAACAAAAGTTTATGATATATATTTGGTTATTGGTCTTTTTCCTGAATAGTAACCCCTAAACCCCCATATAATAATATGAATAATTATAATAATAATTATTATAGTAATCATAGTAATAATAGTAATAAACCCCTAAATCCCCTAAACCCCCTAAATCCATAAACCCTCTAAACCCCCATTGCAGCTTAACCCCTAAACCCCAACCCCTAATCCTTTAATCCCCGTAACCCCTTAAACCCTAGGGACGATAATGATAACTACAATAATAACGATGTCGTAAGCTCGGATTAAGGCCTAATGAGTTATCGTACTTGGGGGAGGAGAGTTCATTCAATAATAGTTTTGTGGGCGGATAAAACTCTTTCACTTAGCTTCTACAATACTCCAAAACATATTTATACTGGTGGATAGAGATAAAGAAATAAGAAAGTGGAGGTAGAATTGTAGAAGCATGAGCATACTTATGTATATGGACTAATCAACAATAAGAATTAATAATGCGAAGTTAAAACTCCATAGTAGAATCACCATAGTTTAAAATCACATTACAATTACTTATGCTAAACTATAACTCTCGAGTTTAGAATTACTATAGTTTAATAATCAAATTACAATTAATAATACGAATTTAAAACTCCTGAGTCTAATCACTATAGTTTATAATCACGTTAGAATTACGCAATTTCTAATTTCGGGGTTGTAGTTAGCTAATTGTTCCGAATTAATTTTGTTTGTAGAACATCATTTGCAAATCGATCAAACTCAACGGTAGATAGGAGTTTCGTGACTTATAACTAGTTTGTGTTATGGTTAATTAAAAGTAATTTGTGTTATAGTATAACAATCGTATGACGTTCATTATATGTTACAGGGGAAAATGTCAATTACTATCCAGGGGTCATTTCATATGGTGAAATTAAGTCACAACAGTAGTCGAGAAACTCGAAAGGTAATGACTATTGTGAAATAAACTATAATTTGCAAATAAGGTCACAAGATTAGTGATAATAATAATAATAGTAATAATTGAATTAAACCCCTAGACCCACTAAACCGTAAACCCTAAACCCTAAACCCCCTCCAACCCCTAAACCCCCTAACCCCTTAAACTCCTAAACCCCCTAATCCATTAACCCCTAAACCCCCCATAACCCCTAAACCCACTAATAATAATAAGAAGAATAATTATTATAATAATTATTACACTAATAATAGTAATAATAGTAATAAACCCCATAATCCCCTAAACCCCCTAAACTCCATAGTAGAATCACTATAGTTTATAATCACATTACAATTACTTATTCTAAACTATAACTCTCGAGTTTATTCTAATCAATAATGATAATAATAATAATAAATACAATCATAATAATAGGAATAATAATAATAATAAAAGTAATAATAATAATAGGAATAACTAAGAAATATAAAAATATTACTACAATAATAATAATAATTAACTAAGAATAATAAAAATAATAATAATTATTATTACAGTAATATTATTCTAATCAATAATGATAATAATAATAATAAATATAATAATAATAATAGGAATAATAATATTAATAGTAATAATAATAATAGGAATAACTAAGAAATATAAAAATATTACTACAATAATAATAATAATAATAATAATAATAATAATAATAATAATAATAATTAACTAAGAATAATAAAAATATTAAAATAATAATAATAATAATAATAATAATTAACTAAGAATAATAAAAATAATAACAATAATTATTACAGTAATATTATTCTAATCAATAATGCTAATAATAATAATAATAATAATAATAATAGATGGGCCGAACCTCTACACAAGTAATGGGCTAATCAATATTATGGAATATTTCAAATAATATTGTACTCTATATCCAGCTTCCGGCCCAATAGCCAAATAAATTGGGCCCACAAATAACACAACACTGGGCTCAAATTTGCCACTGAATTGGGCCCAAACAATACTGAATGTGTTTAATTTTATGTAAATGGGCTCACCCAAATATTAATTCTAATTTTATGTAAATGGGCTCACCCAAATATTAATTCTAATCATGGTTTTTAGTTTTTTGTTAACATAAACTTTACAATTATACACGATTCTATAATAAAAACTGGTCGATTACCTAATACAAATACATCTATCGTTTGAATTTAGTAATATAGTCATACATTCCAGCAGCATATAATATAAGCAGTTCGGTTAATAATAATAATAATACATACTAATAACACAATTTATAAAATAGATGGTTTGTTTTCAAAATGCATGCATGGCCCAATAACATCAAAACCCCAAAACCTTCTCATCAACGACGAAGATCGAAACATGCAGCGCAACACCTAGACTTCCGCCGGAAAATTGAGCCCCAGCTGATACAACTCTTAGCAATAGTTTTTCCGAAAAATTCTGCATCGATCGGGCTCCATGATGGATACGTTATTTCCGGAAATCAAACATTCCAAGAACTTCAAGGACATGATGCCGCAGTCGCTCCCGTTCGACTGCTGCGCCGCCCGATCGCTCATCTCGACATCCCACACATCACGCAATGGGGATGTCATCTTCTTCTCCGCCCATATGTTCGCATGTTTGCAGATCCACGGGATTACCTTTGCCATATTCAACATCGTCTCATCCGGTTTCTTCATCCGACCTCGTTTCTTGGCCATGGAGTCATACACCATTATCTTCTGGCCGGCGAAAGAAATTTCATAGTAGACCCAATGGTTGCCTTTGAGATTCGCAATCCCAAGAATCCGCTGCACTCGAACCCATGACATGCCGCCCTGTCGTGGATAACTTCCTCGCACGTATCCCATCAAGGGCTGGATAACATTCTCGAAGTTGGGTCGCTGCAAGATACCCTGTTTAATAGGAATCAAAGGTGAGACAAACGTTCATTTGAGAAAAAAGGTCATTAACAGGCACCGTAACAAAAAATGGGATACCGTCGGCAACAATTCCATAGTCGTCCACCCACCAACGAAGCATCACGGTTGGACTTGAATATAAGAAGGTTGATTAACACCTCCACATTCTGCCTCAAACAACAAATTTCTTTATTATCATTATTTACCAATTCTTGAGGCCAAACCATCCCCTACTAGTGAGTTTAAAATACGTACCTCATCCATAAGCCAACCTTCCCGATCCAATATGGGGATAAACCACCTCACCATCGCAATCGTCTTACACTGGGTGGGCAGGGGTGTGATCACATCTCTGCACCAAAAAAAAAGAAAAGAAAACACAATAATGCAGACTCTCTAGTCTCCACAACCCTAACACCAAAAAAAAGAAAAGAAAACATGCACCAAGTCAAGTGGATTGGAGCACTCACTCGGTCAACTTGAGCGCCGTGCTGTGCCACTCATTGAACGCCTTAGCGTCCGCATTCTGGAAGCTTTTGCCATTCGGGTCATGCATTTGCGGAGCCACTGTTGCAAATAATTTACGTCGGGCAACAGACTTACCCTCAACGCTAGCAGCCGCTTCTGGACTCTGAGTGAAAGGGGTGAGGCCATGGATGCCACTAGGGACATCATCATCAACCTGCTCCACTCCCTTCAAGCCTGCTTCTGTCCCCAACTTCAGTACCAATTCAGGCTCTTTGGCCTTCACTCCATCCTCACTATCAACCCCCTCATTAACCTCCACAGATTTCGGCATCTCACTATGCCCACACCCACAACAAAGTTGTCACCCACTCATCTTCTCAAACACCTAAATCTTCGCAATGATCACCTTCAATTGCAAATCTAGATCATGCAACGTTATCTGCAACACAAAACTCCATCAACGCTAACTTCAATTCCCAAAAATATTGAATAAGGATTAT
The DNA here is from genome assembly GCA_026008535.1 of Perilla frutescens. NCBI lineage: Eukaryota > Viridiplantae > Streptophyta > Magnoliopsida > Lamiales > Lamiaceae > Perilla > Perilla frutescens. Next base: position 7,425,064 of record BRKX01000019.1, read on the forward strand.
CACATATATAAAAGCAACATTACTCACGTTCGATCCGCTGGCTTCACTCAGTGCACTGCCAATGAATGGAGGTCCATCACCGGGGTTCTCGGACTCCACCGTTACCTCAGGAACTGCCGGCCTAGCAAATTTTGGGATTTGCGCACTTCTACTTGGACAGTCTCATTTCTCTTCCTTTTATGAGGTGCATCCAACTCCTCCAATTCTGCGGCACTCACCTTTCTCTTCGGTACTCTCTTCGGCTTTAGCACACTCGCCTTGGTTGGGACCTGATCACCACGATCCAACCCTAGATTTCGCAGAAATGCCCACTCATCATCGGTAGGAACTATCTGTACCTATAATAACATCATCGATTTAGCGTTCCAGGATAGCAACATACATCAACAAGCTTCAATTCTCAAACTAACAAATAAATTTATTTAATTAATAATTAACAATGCATAGACAATATTTACCACATCACCATCTTGAACAACATCATTAAAAAACCTCATCAAGTCATCATAGTGGAAGCTTCGCGTCATCCTCCACCTCAGCATCCTAGGAAACCTCCCATTGTTCGTCACAGTTGGTGCAGCGCAATACCTTGCCATTGTAGGCATAATTTCATATGCCCAGAATTGGAGGGATAACACAAAGCCGTATGCATCATATGCCATCCTCTTCTTCTGCGTAATTAAATTATCAATGATTCCTCGCTTCGAATGTGTAGCCATCACCATAAATTCATAGGAAACTTTGCCCCATGTGTAATTGTTGAAAGTCTCCACGTCCTTGGCAAGATGGAGATATTACATTTGAATGTTCTTAGTATTCTTGTCACGAATCATGACGACAGAGTATAGAACATACAACAACGCCAACTTCAAGCATAATTCAGATCAACCAAGAGTGGCTTTCACCTCAGCTACGATAGCCTTGCTGATATCATAAAACTTTAGAGTCTCCTTGCTTTCGAAGACCTCTCGGTGGATTTTCGACGTAGCGGGAGGCTCATACCAGCCATCATATTTTAAACTGCAAACGGTAGTGTATTCCACCAGCCCAAACTCCAACACTTTTCCATGAATGGTGAAAGACTGACTTTTGTCACCCTCCGATTCTTTATTCAGACAATTCTTCACTAGAATGTGATACAACTGGCCTTGAAATTGTATATCCTCGACATCAAATAGATGACCGAAACATGAATTCTTCAATCTCTTCATGTTTTCCTCATCTAGGAGGCTGCTCATTTCTTCTAGCCATCACAAGTGGCATCTCACGGACACTAGCGCACCTTAGGATTCGAAGAAAACAATTATGTTATTTCTATTTCAAGACTGGATATACCCTCACCCGATCCATTCAACTATTATCTTAATCTATTTATCTGAGACTAGATATACCCGCACCCGATTGATTCAACTATCTAGCTATCTTAATCTATTTATCTTCATCCACAACATCTATCTATCTTCATCAAACACATTTTCAAGTACAAACTAGTATAAAAAAAGCAATCATCCATAATTATAGGAGAAAATGCGGAGCATATCAACTATTTATCTTTATCCACAGCATCTATCTACATTCATCCAACGCATTTTCAACAACAAACTAGTAGAAAAATACCAATCAACCATAATTATAAGGGAAAATGGTCGAGGAGCATACCTTGTCCCGAGTTGCTGCGGATCGACCTCTCTGACATATTTTGCCGCCTCAGAGCTTCCCAAATTCCACAAGGATAAAATAAAACTGTAGGAAAAATGATTTACAACCTAAATCAGGGAATCCTATAAATGAAAATATTTTACACTTCCAATTGAAGAATCAGTTAATACCTTCACCTCACTTATAAATACACCAACTAATGCCTTCAAAACAGCGGTGGGTGCGTCGATTCAACGGGGAAGTTTGCCGGAACCGGAGCGATGTCTCTATGTAACCGCCACATAGTGTAATCACCGCACGCGTACCTATCCAAAGCTTCAAACCAACACGAACTCCCGTCGATCCGTCGTTCCACGCTCAGACAATGTTGCCTTCTTCTACTGAGGACCAGCCATCTCTACGCCTGTGCCAACTGCGAACTCACCGGTGAAAAAACACAAAACCCACCATCCTTCAGATCAACCGACGACGATTCAACCTTCGTCGAAGCCTTCGCCGGAATCGCGCCGCTTCAACACGTTCACTCTTAAAGTTTCAAACCCTAGTCTCACTCTCTCTCTCTCTCTCGAAGACTTTGAAGTTAAAGCAACTGCAAGCCCCTTCACTTCTTTTCCTTTTTGTACTCACCTCGAAGCAATAGAAATGTTCAAACATCGCCGATTCCAAAAAATAAAAACTTTGGTGTAAATAATGATATGGAACGTTACAGATAATAACGAGCCGATCTATAAAACTGATTTATAAATAATCGTATGTTATCTCATACTTTTGCCGATGTTGTTTTATGATATATCTAGCTCTATATCACCAAAATGATATTATTTCGCCGATACGTAATTATGTGCATGGCAGGAATATAGCCTCGAAAACTGTGAAATACTGTGCAAAGGAGGGTTGTAAATTTGACTTTTGGGGGTTCTGCATTTAATTCGCTTACTGTTTGTGGAGGGGAATAATTAAAAAAATCTAAAAATGCCTTAACTCAATTGTGGTTAAGATTTTTTTTTATTTTCGAATTAATTAAATTGTGGATTTTACACGTGGCATCAATCGGGGATTGGGGTTGTATTGAAGGGGTTCTAGCATGGACTATCTCTCTCTCGCTCGCTCTCTCTAAAAACACAACCATCAAATAATAATAAGGTTTTTTGGTTTATTGACAAATTCACCAACAAAACAATGGGCCTTTTCATCGGATGCATTTGCAAAAAGCATTGGAAATGCCTCAGAGCCAATCAAAATCGAAGTGAGTACTAAATGACAGTAATTAAATTGGGAATTTTAGCAAGAATCGAGATCTTGTAATTGCCTTCTTTTTCCCCTGTATGGAAACTTTCATTCATAAAAAAATGTGGCCAAATTTTGATATTTATGTGAAAGTTAATTATATGAATATATACAGTACATGTACAAAATTAAGTTCAATCAAATTATTATCATGTATTTCTATCTGGCTACCTCTAGAGCTATCAATATGGGCCCGATTCAACTACTTTTAGGATGGGTTGGGCTCTCTCTAAGAATGGTATCCCGTCCAAAATTCTACATGTACTGGACTCGTGAATTGGTGGTCCAGACAAAAATTTGCCCAACCCAACCTAATTTCATGATTGTGGACAGCAGGTTCGGCCCGACATAGCGGTGCCCCTCCCATTTGACACCTCTACCTGGTAAATTCTACTATAAGGCCATTTTCAACAACAAAATTTTTTATAATAAAATTAACTCTATGTTATTATATAGATAAAGTTAAAGATTTTCAATATTCATCTCCGTCATCTCTATACATTTCACTATATAATAGAATATTCATTTTTTATACTTACTACCATTCATTTAATTTTTGTTATTGAATTGTTAAATTAAATATAGGTTATATATATATACTAGTATTTCACCTGCGCGTTGCGGCGGCACCTTTATTTTATCATTTTATGTATGTTAATTTTTATAATGATAATAATTTATTTTAGATGAAATTTATTTATTTATCGGTATTATAGAATTTGTAAATAAGGAATTATATGCGAAGTGAGATCACGACAATTATAAAAATATTGGGTGATGAAAAAAATATAATCTATAAATTATTTTGAAGACTAATAAAAAATTATATAAGCATACTTAATATATTAAATATTAACAAACATAAAGTACATCTATAAATTATAGTCCATCAAAATGGAGAAACATAAGTTTATATTACAAATTCTGGAAAACTTCTTTATTTACAACATTTGATGTCGAATTACTATTGACATCATCAGAGTCACATATTAAAATTTTTAAACCACTATGAGTCATCAGATAAGAATAGAATATTTTTTTAAGAGGGGAATGGAATTCTTCAGATAGATTTGCGTCTGGAAGTTAGAAATATTATCTATTTTTGAAAAAAAAAATGTTGTTGTAAGTATATATAAACTGGATATTTTTTTTCGGATGATAACTGTTGCAGACGATAATTATTCTTCAAATTTGAAAATGAAAAGGTTGAGTTTTTTACTGAAGTAATTTAGTATACGTGGCCATAGATAAATTTTCTTAATGGGTTATTAGTCATTATTGGGCTATACAAAATAAGTGATGTTGTTGGGCCTATTGAATAAAAATGTTTATTTTTTATCCAAATCTAAGAGCCCATTACATATTATTTTAACCTAACAACAGCTATATAAATGAACCCTAAACATAACATCTTCATTGCATTTGCGCCGCATTTGTGGAGCTGCACTTCATCCTAAACTTAACCTAGAAATCATTCATTTTGAGCTACATTTCATCCTTAACTCAACCCAAAAATCATCATTTTCGAGCTATATTTCATCTTCAAAGCATATTTCCTCACATTTGAAGCCGAAGAACCTGAAAGAATCGTCGTCGTTTTACTTCTTCTGGTGAGAGAAATCTGAGTATTCCTTGTCAGTTTGTTTACCTGCTGCTTAGAGTTATTCTATCCATTTTTCTTGGAAGTTTATTAGAGCCTTTTACTTGTTTTGAAGGTGCGAAGCTTTACGGGGAGGGATTGGTCAGTACACTTGCACGAGAGTTGCAGATTTCATTGATGAAGCTCGACAGTAGTGTTTTACTTTAATCTGTAAGCTCTGACCCCTTTTGATCCTAAGTTGTTTATGCTCAAGATAAAATAAAAAAAACTTGGGTGAGGCCCGACTGGTAAAAATCCGTCGGACAGAAGATTACACCAAAATAAATTTCATTTTCCCTCTCTACTTATGAAATACTCATAAGTTAATGATTGTTTGGAAATTCATATATTTGTTGACATTGCACTCGTATCTAGAGAGGAAGATGTGGAGGTGTATGTATCGAGATTAGAGATTGAAGCAGGTCCTGGAAGGATGGTGCTTGGTAAGCCTAAATTTGATTCTTGGCGCATGCATTATTATCATTTTATTAATCTGCCTTTACTGTGTTTAATGGAATAACAAAATATTTTTTTATTGATTTTACTGAAAATTTTAAAAGTTTTTTGCACCACCGAACTATTAAAATGAAATGGAATATTTTACTGTGTTTAATGGAAAACATTTTTTTTTCTTTTTCTGAGTCTGCCTTTGTCTTCTTCAGATCTGTTTATATTAGCTACATTTGTGGTTGGTTCTAAAATTTGGTTAATTTTTTTTTATGTTTTTGCAGGATAGAGCTTTAAAGTTTCAGTCTTGGTGTATGCCTTTATTTTGTTTCTTTATTTGAAGATTTGTTTTAATTTTGTTGGAGTGGGAAATTTTGTCAACTGATAAAAAAAAGGAGCAAACATCTGAAACAAAAATTGATAAAAACTTTTTTGCATAGTAGATTTTAACAAATACATTAATCTTCAAACTTGCAAATGTAAGGTGATACTTAAAGCTTACTAAAAGTAAACAAACTTGAATTTAAAATTACTGGTTATACTACTCCTTCTTCACAACCTTTCTGCATTTTTTGTTACAAACATTAGTAAGGGTCTTGTTCAACGTGTCATCATCATTGAGGCCAATAGAATCCCCCGTCTTCATATGTGAATCATTTGTCTATGTGGAGCTTTCATCATCATTAACATCCATAAAATGAATTTTCTTCTTGTGTGAATCAGTTGATGATGGCTTAGCGGTCTCTCTCGATGAACCAATCTGCAAAAAATAATCGGTTGACTTTTAAAATATTTTTTATTAAATCTAATTGGAATTAATTTTGAAGATCCATAATAATGAGGTACTAAACCTTCGCTATTGGATTTTCTATGTCATTAAGTTCTGAAATTGGATCAGTCCCCTGCAATAGCATATATAGTAGTTAGATAAAAATAAATAAAAAAATGTATGTTTTGTAAATATAGAGTTTTTTACCTGATTATCTGCAGCATAGAGTTCACAATATTTTTTTATCATTTCTGGGTCACATATGACTTTATTGGATAAATCAATTTACTATGAGAATTTAAAAATAAAAAAATTATCTCATTTTCCCTCCAACCTCAAAAGTGTTGCATTGCTTGCAGAAAAAATTTCTGTTGTCCGGTGCTAATTTTTTGAAACAGATTTTGCATGCTAAGTAACCCCAACCCCCAATTGTACTAATTTCAAAGATTGAAGCATACATCCAGATAATTCCAACCTAAAATAAAATAAAGAATTTGGTTTAGTTTTTTAACATGCACTACAATTGTAAATGAATTAAATAAGGACACCTTGCCATCTGTTTGCAAATGTGATAAAGTTTTGAACTCTGTCTCAAAATCATTGTTGTTGTCGGTCCTTTTAGTTGCATCCACAAGTGTGAGATCAGTAATTGATGTAGGTGTTGTCTTGCCACCCTTTTCAAATCTATATAATTGTGACAATAATATATTGTTAGTTTAATGAACATGTTGTAAAAATAATAATTGTAATTTTAAATAAATCAATTATACTCACTCCTTCTTGAATTCTTTAATTTCAGTCATGTTTTCATCAAATATGACCTTGGTTGCATGGTATGCATTTGTCACTTTGATTTCCCCTATTTTCAGATTATGTAATATTAGTAATGTCTTAATATAGAAAAATTTGGTTAGTAAATGACAAAATACCTTTGTATGCAGTTGGTCTACAATATTGTAGTATAACAATAACAGGATCCTCTGGATACTTTATTAAAAAATTGTATAGTTGGTCAGCATAAGTATCCCATAAAGTGCAGCTCAATGTTTTCTTCCTATTATAGTTAAAAAAGGATCATTTATTAAATGGTATTTAACAAAAAACTATATTGTGATGTTAAATATAAACTATCATTTTACTTACTCAAGATCCTCAATTATGAAATCCATTAACTTAGTACTTTTTCCATTAACTTCATTTCCTTACGGTTTACTTGTCGATACTATCACTCCAATGACATCTGCAAAATTTTATATGCATAAGTAATGAATCATTAAAAATCTATAAAATATATAATTATATACTGAATATTTATATAATGAATATAATGAGTAATTTACCAAACAGTTCGGCAGTTTGAATGTTGTCTATTGAATGTATGTCCTCAAATGGTTTGAAGTTGAACATTACTCTTGGAAAATTCTCCACAAATAGCTCGAAAATTTTTGTTTGCTTATACATCAGCAACTTGTACTTACTATTTGTGGTCTTGTACCTCATGAAATTGTTAGCGACAACAAAATTTTTAATGGCATATAACTTCCCTTCTTCCATAACCATCTCGAATTTTGATATCAATCCTTTTGGAATTGAAGCATGTATTCGATTTTCCCGTAAATTTGTAATGATGAATATCAGAATAAGTTAACTAACATAATAAATATAATTGAATGTGTAAGATAACATATTACTGATCTGTCGTGGTATATGCATTCACTGCTGAAAACTTCACCATCATTTTGAAATGATGGTAAAATATATCGACGAACCAAACGTAATTGAAGGGCAATCCTACTTAATCGAGGCTGCAGGTCGGAAATGGCTTGAAAGAGTGGAGGCATGTTGAATGTAAATATTTTGTTTGTGTTTTATTTTTGTAATTATGATTTGTCTATTTGATGTTGAATGTTTATAGTAAAGTTCTTAATATTCAGTTATCCGAGAGTGGAGAGTGGAGATCACCTTAATTTCAGTTTCTACATTGTGTTTAACAATTAATCTATAAATTATACTAATTTTTCCATGCATTAATATGTATATAATAAATAATTGCCGTACAAATTATGTTATATCTATGTTATATAATATTAAATAATATGATAGTGGCAGACAATAGGTAAATAGGTAAATTATTATATAATATAATTGTGGTTGACAGCACGATTGTACTGGAAAGACAGTTAATTCTTATCTGAAAATGCATAATTAATTTTTTGCAATAAATTATATAATATTTTAATATGTACATAACAGTGGTTGACAATAGTGACATTTTAAATTATTATATAATATAATATTGTAAACCTACAATATTGTTAATTAATGTTATTAAGTAGTGGTGTACATCACGATTGTAATGGAAAGACAGTTAAATATGCGAAGTAGTCGGGACAATACACTTTTGATTTAAAATTGCAAAATTAATTTTTTGCGGTAAATTTGAGCGGGAATTTGAGAAGGAACGACTCCATTATAATATATTTATAGATATTGTAATATTTTTTATTTAATAAATAAATAAGCATATTTATTTTACAAAACTAAAAAAATTAGGATAAACACGATCAATTTATTTAAAATAAAACCAACATTTCATAATAGATAATTTAACAAAAGCATAAATTACATGAAATAAAAATTAATTTTCTAAATTTGAAAATTCTTCCCATAAATGATTAACCAAAGCATTACGAAGTTCCAAGTAAGCATATTTCTATTTGATTTTGTTTTTTAAATTGGGCCAAAAGTGCTTGAAATTGATCTATTCCTTCGTTCGTCATTTCAACATCTGGAATTGACACTTCTCTTGCATCATCAGTTGGTGTATCAAAGTCTCGTTCATCCTCAACTATCATATTGTGCATGATAATGCACATAATCATTATATCTTGCAAATCTTTTTTTCTTCCAATATCATTCTAGATTTGCCACAATTGCGAATCGACTTTGAAGAACTCCGAATGTGCACCCTATATCTTTCCCGCATGATTCTTGTTTCATTACAAAATATTTTTTTTTTTGTACGAGGATCATGAATTGTTTGCACAAGAGTGGACCATTTTGTATATATTCCACAGCTAAATAATATCTCATATTATACTCTTTTTCTTGTATAAGATATTGTGCAGATGGGGCGATACCTCCAGCAAGATCAACAAATAGATGAGATATTTCCGATACATTGATATCATTATTAGATCCTGGTATACCAAAGTATGCATACCATATCAAAGATCATAATCAACAACAATTTCAAGAATAAGACTCGAACTTCCACTGCGACCCGCATACTGTTCTACCCAAGCAGTTGGATAATTTTTCCACTTTCAATGCATGTAATCTAGACTACCTAACATTTTCAGAAATCCATGTTCTTTACCAGTATAAAATAGTCTAGCAACATCACTAGTAGTAGGAGATCTTAGATACTTCCACAATTGCACGATAAAATCTCTTGACACATTCAAGGGCAGTGGGCTCACCAATATTAATGTACTTATCAACAGCATCCGTCGATACTGCGTATACCAATAACCAAAATGCAGCTGTGATTTTTTGAAGTGTTGACAAGCCAAGTCTCCCAACTGCATTTCTACACTTGATACATACCCAATTTCGTGTCTTTTTTACTTTGTCTTTTTACTTATTTTTAGTATTTTTAGTTGTGTCTAGAGTCTTGTTAGGGATAAGGTGTGACAGGGGAGTGAAGGAGCACGTTTGGATCCATTAAGGGCATAACCATTATGCTAACTCGATTGAGGGCATAAGGAGGATGCTGAAGCTTTGAAAGTCTGTTGCGGATTTAACTTGGAAGTTCAGCAACCACTTGCATTCAGATAGCATGGATCCACATGTGTAGCAATTTCGAAATTGAGGAGAATCAGTTCTGAAGCAGAAAAGAGAGAGAAGACGAGGAGAAAGAGGATTAGAAGGATAGAGGAAAGAAAAGACGTGTAGCAAGGTCCCTACAAATCAGCAAGGCACGACCGTTGTGCTGATGTGGTTTTCCTCAACTAATTTCATGCCCCTGCATGGGCTGAGTTGGGCCAGAAGGTGGCTGTTAAACAACTATAAATATATTTCTTTATTTCATTTGCAAGACACTCAATAACACTTACAATTCCGCATTTTATTTTTCTGCATTTAGTTACTGAATATTCTGCACGGCAGACGGCGGTTTCCCTTCAGCCGATGTACGTACTTATTTTTTCCCAAACTGGAGTTGGATCCAGTCTTTAATTTAGTTTGTTTTCCTTTTACTATGAATTGTTTATTTATTTCCGCATTGTTTATTAATATGGTTTCTGGCTAAGTATCCAGTGTTGAAGTTGAATGTGAATAGGTTAAGGTAGAAAACATATATGAGGCTTAGTGTGCTTAATTTATCTTGAATTGATTCCAAACTTCAATCTGGGAAGAATGATGACATGATAATAGTAAGATTATGTAGTTGGCCACTCTTAATTGAACTACTATTTATGTAAGTCAGTGATACGACCAACACGATGCGGAAGCTTAGAATCGAACACACGAAAACTAAAGGAAGGATTCAATCCAAATACAACTGAACAATAACAAATTAATAACCTCAATATACTGTACTAAATCAAGGAATTCGAATTTAACAAGAATTAAACACAAAACAACCCAAATAACCCGTAAAACCCTAAATTAAAGATACGAATAGAAACCTATGCAAACGACCTCGGATTGAGCTCAAATTTTAGGACAAAGTACAATCTATATTCGTAAAAAATATATCCAAAATTCAGCTAATTTTCACAAGTGGTTTAAGAGATCGAATGGTTGGAAGTTTCTGACCCGACTTAGGGTTTTAGACCTAAATCAGCAAATCTGGGTTTCGATCTGAAGTGGGACGATTTTGAGGGTGTTGATGATGATATGAGAATGTTATGGACGTGGGTGGTGGCTGTGGTGATGGTGGAAGGATCGATGATGAAGAAAAACGAAAAGGATAGGTGAAACTTACCCGAAACGAACCCCGAATCGACGAGAACTCGGAACGCGCCTATGGAGTAACCTTCAATGGCTGTCTAACCCGAATACTACGAGATATCACGAACGAGACAATAGATTTCAAGCTTGGAATCACCAGAGCCAAATTCTACCAAAGAACCGATGTTTGTTTGTGAGACGGGAGGAAAGCGCAAAGCTATTTTTCATTCAAATCCAGTCTGAGAAACATCAAGAATGAAAATCCCCTAAATAATTAACCTATGGAACAAAAATTAAAGTGTCTTGGGCCTAGAATTCGAACTGAGCTAATTAAAACTACTACTGGGTCCAATATCACTTAAACAGATTGTGATAATTGGGCCTGCTAAATAAACAAAACCACAACTGAAATAATAGACTGAAAATAAAATAAAATAACTAATTAAATCAGTAAGGAACGACTTTGCCATGGCTTTAATCGAGCTCCTCGATGCTTAAAATAGTCACCAACTTGGACTGCTTGAAATCAGCTCCATCATCTTCCAACTTCTTTCCAACATAGCACTGGAAGTAACCTTGTAGATTCTTGGCTCTTAATCTCGTCACTGGACCTCTCAGCTGCAACTTCGGATTCAAATCCTCAGTGCTTGTCTCGATCACATCATTCCCCCCCATCAAAAGAATCCGACCTCGAATTCAGCTCCTCGGCGTCGACATCATCTGTAGGAAAAGGAGACAAGTCAGAGATATTAAATGTGGAAGAACATTTGTACTCAGCAGGCAGATCAAGTCGGTAAGCATTGTCGTTGACTCGAGCAACCACAGTAAACGTTCCATCTCCACGAGGCATCAACTTCAACTTTCTCAAGTTAGGGAAATGTCCCGGGCTGAAGTGAACCCAAACCTTATCACCGGATTTGAATAACACTTGCTTGCGGTGCGTATTCTCCTTAGCTGCATTTCGAACTCCCTGAAGCTCGATCCTCGTCTTCACCTTTTCATGCATCTCTCGAACCTGTTCAGCCCTACGAATACCTTGCATACTTGATAGATGATCAATAGGTAAAGGAATAAGATCCGTTGGAGTCAACGGATTGAAACCATAAACTACCTCAAAAGGCGACATATGTGTCGAAGAATGCACGGCCCGATTATATGCAAACTCAGCAAATGGTAAACATTCTTCCCACGATTTCAGATTATTTTTCACTAATGCACGCAGAAGAGTATCTAACGTCCTATTTACTACCTCAGTCTGACCATCTGTCTGTGGATGACATGCAGTAGAAAATAACAGTTTAGTACCCAACTTTCCCCACAAAACTCTCCAAAAATGCCCCAAAAATTTCGAGTCCCTATCAGAAACAATGGTTCTAGGGATGCCATGCAAACGGACTACTTCACGAAAGAACAGATTGGCAATATTAACAGCATCATCAGTCTTTTTGCATGCAATAAAATGAGACATTTTTGAGAAACAATCAACAACCACAAATACAGAGTCTTTACCAGATTTTGAACGAGGCAAACCCAAAATAAAATCCATGGAAATATCTACCTAAGGAGCAGATAGCGCCAGCAAAGGCGTATAAAGACCAAATGGACTCGAAGTGGATTTAGTCTTCCTACATGTAATACATCTAGCACAGACTCTCTCAACATCTCTTTTCATGCGAGGCCAATAAAAATGATCATGCAAAAGATCTAACGTCTTTTTGACACCAAAATGACTCATAAGACCCCCTGCATATGACTCTAAAATAAACAACTTTCGCATAGAACAATCAGGCACACACAACTTTGCATCCTTAAACAGAAATCCATCAACCACATAATATAAATCCACAGTACGAGATTTACCAACACAAGATGCAAAATAGGTCAAGGAATGGATCAGAAGCATAAAAGCTCTTAACATACTCAAGACCTAGACACTGTGCATGCATAACAGAAATCAAAGCATACCTGCGGGAGAGTGCACCAGCAACCACATTCTCCTCTCCCTTCTTATACTTGATCACATAAGGGAACGACTCAATGAACTCCACCCATCGAGCATGGCACGAGTTCAAGCTCTGCTGGCCCTTCAGGTGCTTCAGTGACTTGTGATTAGTGTGAATCACGAACTCTTTCGGTCGCAGGTAGTGATGTCAAGTCTCCAAAGACCTCTTCAGTGCATACAGCTCCTTGTCGTATGTAGAATACCTCAGAGCTGCGCCATTCAATTTCTCACTGAAGTAGGCGACCGGCTTCCTATCCTGCATCAAAATAGCACCAATGCCTATACCAGAGGCATCACACTCAATCTCGAACATCTTATTAAAATCAGGCAAAACCAACACAGGAGCATTACACAATTTCGACTTCAGCAAATTAAAAACATGCTCTTGGGCTTTGCCCCACTCAAACTTCCTATCTTTCTTACTGAGTTCGGTCAATGGGGCTGCTATAGTTGAAAAATCCCGCACAAAACGGCGATAAAATCCAGCCAAACCATGAAAAGACCGAACATCGGCACAGGTCTTAGGCGTGGGCCACTCCTCAATGGCCTTAACCTTCGATCTGTCAACCTCAACACCTCGACTACTCACAACAAATCCCAGAAACACAACCTCATTCATACAGAAAGTACATTTAGACAAATTGACATACAACTTGGCATCACGCAGCAATTCAAAAACTCGCCTAAGATGTCTAACATGCTCAGAAGTGCAAGTATCGTAAATGAGGATGTCATTAAAATACACAACCACATACTTCCCAATCACATCCCTCAAGACGTGGTTCATGAGACGCATGAAAGTACTAGGGGCGTTGGTAAGCCCAAATGGCATGACAAGCCATTCGTACAGTCCATGCTTCGTCTTGAACACAGTCTTCCATTCATCCCCCTCACTCATGCGAACTTGAAAGTAACCAAAGCACAAATCAATCTTAGAAAACACAGAGGCTCCAGATAACTCATCTAACATATCATCTAACCGGGGAATAGGGAAGCGATACTTTACCGTTATCTTATTGATGGCCCGGCAGTCCATACACATACGCCACTCGTTGTTCTTCTTGGGCACGAGTATCACAGGCACGGCACATGGTGACATGCTCTCTCTGATCTGCTTCTTCTCCAGTAACTCTTTGACTTGACGATCTATCTCTTTTGTCTCCTCATGGCTGGTACGGTAAGCTGGTCAGTTTGGGAGGACTGTTCCCGGCTGAAAGTCGATCTGGTGCTCAATTCCATGAATTGGCGGCAGACCACTCGGTATCTCTTCTGGGAATACATATTTAAATTCATCCATCAGAGGCTGCAAAATAGGAGGAACAACAATATCAGAAGTATCATTAGCCTTAAAAGTAAGAAGAAGGATAGGGATACCAGCTTTAACGGCTTTTTGTACTCCTTTTGCACTGATAAACAAATTTCGGTGTACGGGCTCCGGACTAGCTGCACTGGAGGGAGAAGAAGGGGCTGCACAAAGGGCGGCCTTAGTAGGATCCTTGGGGATAGGCGTGGTTCTCTTGGCATTCTGAGTCGCGGCGGCGAGCTATCCGGTTTGAATGGGCTGCTTGTTCTCGGTCCGTTTCGTCTTCTCCTCCTTAAATCTCTGCTACATCCTCTGCTGATCTTCATTGACGTCCTTGGGCATCAATGACCACAATCTGGTGGTCCGTCCGTCTCGGGTCACCGTATAAGTGTTGGTGAATCCATCATGAATCGCCTTCCTGTCAAACTGCCACAGACGACCAAGCAAAATATACGACGCCTCCATATGGATGACGTCACAGAGAACAGTATCAGTAAATCGACCAATGGAGAAGGTAACACTTACCTGATATCCGACGCGGATTTCTCCTCGGTCAGTCAACCACTGCAAACGGTACGGCTTAGGGTGCTTTTGTGGAATCAGATTCAACTTCCCCAATGCGTACTGGCTGATCGCGTTCACAACGCTGCCACTGTTAATGATGAGCAAGCATATCTTATCTTGGATCTCACAGCGCACATAGAAGATGTTCTCACGCTAATCATTCTGATCCTCCTCTCGAATCAGGCTCAATGCTCGGATCGAAACAAGACTAACATGGGCTTGCTTCGGCTTCTCATCTTCAACCTCGTCCACAGGTGGACGGTCAAGGGGCTGTTCGGCGCCTCCTTCCACTTCTGTTTCATCGGGTTCCTCCTCACTTGCTGACTCTAGCTCATTCTGCTCGCTAAGGAAAAGAACTTTGCGGTTCGGACACTGGGCTTGGAAGTGTCCCTATCCTCTGCACTTGTGACATTGAACATCACGTGCTCTCCCTGGAGTACTATTCGAAGACTGACTGGGCTGCACTGTTCGAGTTGGATTGCCTTTGTCCGGTGCAGGCGAATTGTACTCAGGTCTGCAGCTCGGCTGCGGTGCAGACTGCTCAAAACGGCGAACGGGCTGGGACTGCTGGTCTTGATGACGTGTAGGGGCTGTCCCAGGCGTGGAAGACTCGCCTCGACCCCACTGTGTCCGTGCTGGCGTCGACTATGATGGTCTCCTGCGGCCATCTCTGAGCTGCCGTTCTACTATTGAGGCATAATGGACTATGGCCTCAATACTAGTGAAGTCCCTCAACTCAACTTCACAGGTAATGTCTGGATTCATTCCCTCAATATAGCGGTTGATTGTAGCAATCAAGGTCTCTTCTTTCCCAACTCGATTGAGGGCTGTCTTGAGGTCCTTGTGGTACTCCTCTATGGAATGTGTACCCTGTTTGATTCGGTTTAGTCTCTTCTTGAGGTCACGCTCATAATGTACCAGAATGAAGCGTCCTCTCATGATGTCCTTCATTTCATGCCACGAATCAATAGTTGGGTGGCATTCTCAGCGTCGCCGGTTCTGTTGGAACTCCCACCAGGTGGCTGCATATCCTCTGAACTCTAATGAGGCTAACTGGACCTTCTTCTGCTCAGAAAAATCATAGCAGTCGAAAATTTTGTCAACCTTTCTCTTCCAGTCGAGATAGAGGTCTGGATCATGTAGTCCCTCAAACTCCGGGATGCTTGTCTTGATGTTATTCAACAAGCTGTCAGGTTCCGCGCGTCGGGCTGCATGTCTGTAAGGCTGAATTGGTCGGTCACGTCTCTGAAACGGATCGTACTCAGCCTCAAATTCATCTCCAAAATTACCAAAAGCTCCTGCAGCATCATGATCATAGGGATCGTTAAACTGCACTTGAGGTTAGTGATGTTGAGCTTGTGGTGCTCTAGTATTCGCTCTGGCTGGCTCGACTATAACAACTTCTGGCTGACGAGTTGCTTCAGGCTGACGAGCTGCTCCTTCTGGCGGGACATGTTAGGCTTGAACTGGTGGGGTGTAGGAATTCGAGCAGCAATAAGCTCGAGCTGTGCCATCACTTTGGCTAATGAACTATCCAGCTTATGCTCCAGTTCCTGATGGTGGTACTGGGCATCCCACGGCTGTGGCATGGATGAAGCTGCGTCTATAGGAGTACTAGGCGATGCGGGTGCCTTATCATTCGTCTTGTTATAACCATCTCTGGACTCCATTGGTACCTGCAAAACAAATAAAAACAAAGAAACAAAAGGAAACAAAAGAACATGACCTCACTTTTTTTTAACTCTCGTGTATAGCACTCAAAGTGTATAAACTCTCAATAAAGCTCGAACTCCAGCGACTCACAGTAGAACTCGAATTTCAGTAGTAGAATTGCTATTGACTCCTCCAACTCTAGTCAAGAGCTCGAACTTAACTACCAAAGTACCACGAGGTACACAAAACAACACGAAGTAGGCTATAAAGGGTAAAGGTCGGTTGTAGGGGTGAAAAGGTAGGAAAATTCAAAGAAACGGCAAAATCGAAAAATGTTCAACAGGTGATTTCACCCTGAAGACTGCCGAATTTGGCCAGCCGTACCTATATGTCACAGCAAAACAGTGAGTTTTGTTCAGCACATCGAGACGCTTCCGGAATGGTATTATGGGTGAAAATCGGAGTTCGGGAGCAAAATCTGCAGAAAACCGATTTTTGGGCTGAAAATGGTGGATAGGAGGTGGAATCGGTTTAAGATTAGGACATGTATTTGGTGGATTGATTTGTTGTGAATAATGTGGCTGGAATGTCGGGATGGAAGGCGGATGAATTTTGGAGAAAGATTGTGCCAAAACAAGAGCAAAAATCCAACAAGGAAACAAAAACCAAACAAACTAGGAAACTACCAAACAAACCCAAACCAACTAGAAAACACACAAATCAATCCTATTCAAACTAGAAGACACCAAAAAAATGACTCCCCCCTATATAATAAACACTATGGATAAAAATATGAACACCTAACAAAGCAAGATGACGTTCCCAATCGCTATACGACGAAGAACGGCAAAATGCGATACGGCACGAAGCAACAAAATTACTAGCTACCCAAAACCCACAATGATCAACAGAATATTCAAGAATGAATTCAAAACTCTCAAGAAACACGGTGAACACAATAGGGCTCGATCAACTTCTTCTTTTTTTTTCTTTTTCGATTTTCTATTTTTTTTTGTACGAAACTTTTTTATTAACAATGATCGATCCTTTTTACCCCTACTGTGTCACACACGGATATGGATTGAACCACGACCAACCGAAGTCGACGTGGCTCTAGTACCAAAATTATGATACGACCAACACGATGCGGAAGCTTAGAATCGAACACACGACAATTAAAGGAAGGATTCAATCCAAATACAACTGAACAATAACAAATTAATAACCTCAATATACTGTACTAAATCAAGGAATTCGAATTTAACAAGAATTAAACACAAAACAACCCAAATAACCCGTAAAACCCTAAATTAAAGACACGAACAGAAACCTATGCAAACGACCTCGGATTGAGCTCAAATTTTAGGACAAAGTACAATCTATATTCGTGAAAATAGTCACCAAATTGGACTGCTTGAAATCAACTTAGGTAGTTGGCCACTCTTAATTGAACTACTATTTATGTAAGTCAGGGTGGAAGTAAGGGAGACCGTACCCTGATGAGCCACTAAGTGATAAAGCAGACGCCGAATCTTGAAGAATAAAGTATGGGTAGATTTGGTGTGCCCATGTTCTGTTATTGGGTCTCTCCAATTTAATGATACTTCCCTTGTAACACCTCTGTATGCGTCTCTTATTTGGTGCTTGGGTAGTTAGGGACTAAGAGTTGTCACTCGTATCACTCTTAATGTAAACAGTAAGAAGGGATTGGGAGATGTAAGTCACCCGTAACTACTCCCTATAACCAACCGGTCATATCAAGGTACCTATATGGATGTGCACATGATTGCATGCATCTACCAAAACTGAACTCATGTTTGACTTGAACATTTTTTATATTGATTAATCTCGTTTGTTTATTTAATTGTTTGTTTAGTTCGAATTATGCAAGGAAAAATTAGTGACAGTAATTCCATATAAATCCCGAAAGATTACCAATAAGATAGAAAGATTAAACACTCATTGCGGGACGATATCTGCCTTTAGGCGCTATACTAGGCTCTAAAGGCAAATTCAAGTATCTGTCGGGCTTTGCCCACGGGTGTAATTTTGCACACAAAATGACGGTGTGTCAACGCTGCACAAAGTAACCATCATGATTTTTTACAGCATCAACAATACGAAGAAATAAACTCCAAGACATCGAAAATGTTTGCAAACATTCCTTCAGCATAAGTTGAATTTTTAGAAAAATAACCATTGAAAAGTCATTGAGCAGCTCTTCTCAATCATGATGGATTGTTTTATGACCATGAACATAACCTCCGTGAACTTGTCGCATTTTGGTTATTGAGAAACCCTGCTAGGATAAAATTGTTGGTGAAAATTTGTTGAAGTAGCATTTATTGTTCAATATCATAGCTATGTCTTAAATTTTCAAGGTCATCATCAGATGAATTTGGAATAGAATGGCTAAAGAAATTGGGATTCATTTTTTTGTGGGATTCGAGAAAAAAGAAATAAGCGGTGGGATGACTACAATATGAATGACACTAGATGGAAATGGTGCAGTATGAATGACAATTGATTTTTTTTAAATCTACACCGTTCAATCATTATCTCGTCTAAAATATTTGAAGATTGAATCACAACCATTGATTATATGAAGTATAAATGAGAAAGATTGAAGTTTAAAACAAAGCTGCTGAAGCCAGAAATAGAATGGCTGAAGAGTATAGGAAGAGCTAGTAGGAAGCTAATAACAAAATCTTAATGATGATACGGACTTGATCTGTAATCCTGCTAAACGTTTGTACTTTGAACAATATCAAGCGAAAATCTTGTCGAAAAAGCAGAAACAACTCAATCAATCAACTCTGTCAACTAATAATTACTTTCGACTTTGGGAGTTATTATTCAGATATGGGAGGATCTGGATCTGAAAGTGGTCTTGGAGATTATTAACTAAAATAAGTGTTGCATTTTCAATATTTTATTGTTATAATAATGTGTTTTTATCATTATTAATTATGTATTTGTATCGTTAATTATAATGTATTTGTATTGTTATGGTAATGTTTATGTATTTGTATTTTTAATAATTATGTATTAAGTATTTTGTATTTAAATTAATGCAATACTATTTATTTAATTAATATATAAAATAATTACAGTAATGAAAATATATTTCATAAAATTTAAACATTCAAACGAGAAAAAAGAAAGAAAATAAATGAAATATTATAAAAATCAATATAATATATAAAGAATTGAAAAATATACAAAAAAAAATCCGATAGATGAATAGTGCATCGATTAAATAACTGATGCACTATTCATCAACATCAGTTTACAGACACGGGCTAGCGGCTGTTGGAAGGCGTCAATTGCTCAAAATTGTCGTTTCTCCCTCAAAATTGCTTCTCTTGGAGTTGGCCTAAGGGGGTGCAATGCATCCCCTTACTATTTGTAACCAATTTTTATTATTGCCAACTTTTATCGGCCAACCAATAAAATAATTTTGACTTCAACCTGTCACAATAGACAATTAAATGTCACAATAGACAGTCGAAGTGTCACAATATATTAATTGAAGTGTCATGATAAAAAATTTTGGTAAGCCGAAACTCTTGTATTTGGACAAAAGAAAAGCTGCAAATAGCTTAAAATTGGTTGGCGCGGGACATGTGTGACCAACAGGAGTAGGAGGAGGGGATGCAATCTCCGATAGAATTTTCCTACCTCTACCTAACATTGTAGACAATTTTCTAGGGAACTAGAAATACGGCTAGACAATTTAATTTACCTTATTCTGTACAATTGATTTTCATATAGGTATCCAAAATTTAAAATTTCTGGATGAATGGGGGCACCACCCAATGCTAGGATCAATTTTTCCCCTTTGTATAAACCAAGTCTTCTTATACAACACCTTAGAGTCTAAACCTTTTGAAATTTATCTAGTTGATCAGCAGAATTTTCCATATAAGATTTTCAAGAAAAGAGAATGCATGAATTCCATCAATTACAGAAAATGATGTTGCTATTCACATCTACAAGTATCACCATACACTAAGGAATCCAACAAAATTTTACCAATTTAATCATATTTGGAAAGAGCAAATGTGTGTCCACTGAATATAACTCAAAAAGAATTATAGAAAGGAGTAAGATTGCAGATCTTGGATCATTACAATATTAGAATATTTAGAACCTGGTTTCCTATGATGCAGCAGCTACTTCTGTTGCTTTCTCCTTTTCTTTGATCACTCTCTTCCAGTTCTCTGCACTGTCAATGACTTCGCCCGTCTTTATTAGGTAACGAACACGTTTACCATTATCCAGGGTTTTATGACCAACCCTGCTCACCACATTCTTCTCTTTTGAATAAAGCATAACATTTGAGCTGTGAATAGGTGCTTCAATCTGAAAATAGGCAAAACATTCATTTGTCAACACAGTGGAATGACTAAACTCAAATTTACTTGCATCTCACCACATAAGATTTTCAAGTGTGAATTTTAGGTCTACACTCAAATAACCTTGATTATCTGCCCTGGTTCTTCTTCCCCCTTGCTCTTGACATGCTTCGTCTTCAAGTTAATATCTTTAATCACTATGGTGCTGTTATGTGTAATGACCGTGCCAACCTCACCGACTTTACCTTTGTCCTTTCCAGAAATGACTTTTACAGTATCCCCAACTTTAACGTGCATTTTATGTAGCACTGGTAGACTGTTTGGTTTGCAGTCTTTCCGCTCCCATCGTTTAAGCTGCCAATATAATAAATTTAGCGGCAGTGAGCACAGTAGAAGTGCAAGGTATTTGATGCAGGAAGCAATCAAGCAAACAACCAAAGGGAAATTCTAAAAAATAAAATCAAGACACCACAAGTCACAACAAATCGAATGAAATGCTTCTCTAAGGCAAACACCTAGAAACGTGACTTGTCCTACAAGGGCTGCTCCAATCCTAGACTACTTATGTCAAAATTAGTTACAACAAACATATCTCAAAATGGCTGACGAGAAAACCCATGGAGATATTCATTTGATTCTCTATTAAGGAAACAAATCACAATTTAACTTAAGTAGGTGCAGCAGAGCTAGTAACATAAGTTTCCTACTACGAGCAAAAGATATGAAAACATCAAACGGAATAAAACCAACCTTTGCGACAATTGAACTTGGCTGTTCTGTTAACTTGACCTGCACGCAGAAGAAGCAGGAGTTATTACAACAAACGAAGCTGCATCTAGGTTCACGGCTTCTGGCATATAACCTCACACATTTCAGCAAAAAACAACTCCTGAAGTTTACAAAGCATGCTATCTATCTGCACTGGTATATTAGCCTACTGAGTTCTACTATTTTAGACCAATCCTTCAGAAATGTTGGGATTTTCATAAGTATACTAATGTATAAAATGAAGCATACTCCCTCAATTCAGCTCTTCAACATTTCACTCTCTTTACCTTTAGATAAGATAACATCGATTCAGTTTGGCTGTTGCATTTCAATTGCTTATAAACAACAGAGACATCCATCACAAGAATCAAAATTAAAATTATTCCATTAGCACTTCAAATATGTCAACAAGGGTTTAAAACAAGGAGCTCACAGGGAATATTATTACGCCGCATTAAGTTAATCTTCCTCTTTCGACATATTAAATCATGAATTCAAAAAAAAAAAATCTGAAAATTTCCAGGTAAATAGTTGATAATAAAGCGGAAAATTGAAATGAAATACGTACAAGAGGAAGATGGAGAGAGGGAGTGAAGCGTTGTCCAAGGAAGGAATTGGTGCCTAGACTTAGCGACGTATATGAACTTTGCAGGGCGGCCATTGTTGAAGGTTTCGGATTTTCTCTCACTACACAGTGATTTGAGAGGGGGCAAGAGATGGAAGGAAACGAGATAATGTTCGAGAATTGCCTTTCTATCCGGTGCCTTTTAGTCCGGTTTCTACAGTTTGAACAGTACGATTCAGAAGTAAAAATCTCCCTACATTTCAGATCCAAGTTCATATTTTATTTTATTTTTATTTTAAATTTTTATTTAGAATTCATCTTTTCTCAATTCAGATATATTTAAAAAAAAAAAATTGGGCATAAGAAATATAACACGAATTGGGATAGAGATCTGATCCGGTTTCACTGCCCCTTCATTTAGTTTGAGTTTCTGCAATTTAAAGACTAATGTAACATGCCCGCTAAATATTTTTAGAAATCCACTTGATTAAAAAAAAAAAGTAGTTAGCATAATAGTCTCCTAAAAAAAATTGTTGCCCAATGTTATTTGCCTATCTTTATATGATGATAGATCAATATTGGAAAAAATAGTCAAATACACTCATAATATTTTTTCTTAGGATGAACTAAGTTTCTAAAGTTTCTTTTACTTATAAATAAGCTCCAAATATTAGTTATGACTAATTAGTAACATACATGCTCCCCTATGCTATGCTATTACTACTCCAAAATAGCTTTTTATCCATTTTTCTTCTATTTATTTTAATTTTATAAGCATCTTTTCTCTATATTTGATTTTTAAAAGACTCAAAATCCTTTCTATATTATTATTAATAGAGTATTCTGGACACTTTATTTTTATTTTTTTATTTATTTTAAATTAATTATTATAATTACTACTACAATGTCTTCTCGTTTTAAAACCTATAAAAATTATGTCTTAAAAATTATTGATACCTAAACACCCTATCATTAAAAATTTAATAAAAAACATTGAAGTATTAAAGTAAACAATTATATTACTATTAAAATATATTTTAACAAGGGCAAAGGGCCAACAAACACCTGAATTATATGTCAAGTCCTAGTTAGATGTATGAACTATTTCTTGGCCCAAATACACACTTAAACTAGTTAAAAAGTATAACCATCCCCCTCAAATATTCAAAATATATCAAATTCACACTTTTCATTTAACACTGTTAGTTTTTTCCCGTTAAATAAAATGCGCATAAATTATTCGACCTAATTATGGTTGATTCAGACGATGATATTACGTAATGTGATATGGTTAGAAAGCCCTCATCATGGGCTTTTTATTTATACTCTCAATTTATCAATCGAGTGTTAAACGGTATAATAATTATATAGAGAAATATCAATTTCGAGGGTTTGTATTATGTATTAAATTTTAAATCTCGATACCGATTCGATGTTGGTGAAATTTAAAAGGGATTTGAAACTCCATAGTATGGGCTATTTGGCTGTGGTTTCAATTTGTCCGATCGACATTCATAGGTGATAGAATTGAACTTGATACATTTTAATTAACGGAAAAACTAACGGTGTTAACATCGAGTGTCAGTTTGTTCTTTTTTGAATAGTTAAGGGCGCCGATTGTACTTTTCAAATAATTTATATGTATATTTGGGCCAAAAAATAGTTCGTACGTCTAGGTGAGATTGAGCATATAGTTTGAGTGTTTTTTTTGCCCTTTGCCCTTTTAACAATTATAATTTATAGGACAAAAGGCCAAAAAAACACTCAAACTATACCTAATTCCACATTGACGTACGAATTATTTTTTGGCCAAAATACACACACCTAAACTATTTAAAAACTACAATCGGTCTCCTCAACTATTCAAAATATATCAAATTTACACTTTTTATTTAAGACCATTAGTTTTTCCGTAAAATGAAATGTGCATAAATTCTTCAACCTAATTATAATTGATTCGGGTGATAATACCATGTCATGTGGTATGGTTAGAAAGCTATTGTCATGGATTTTCTAATTATACTCTCAATTTATTAATCGAGTGTCAAACGAGAGAATAATTACATAACGACAATGGCTTGTATTACGAATTAGATTTTAAATCTCGATATCGATTCGATATGAGAATTTGAAATTAAAAGAGGGGTTTGAAACTCCATAATGTGGGTTATTAGGCCGTGGTTTCATTTTGTCCGATCGACATTCATAAATGATAAAATTGAGCTTGACACATTTGAATAAATGGAAAAAACTAACGGTGTTAACGTCAAGTATCAGTTTGTTCTTTTCTGAATAGTTGAGGAGGCCAATTGCAATTTTTAAATAGATTAGATGTGTATTTAGACGAAAAAATAGTTAATATGTTTAGGTGAGATTGTACATATAGTTCGTGTGTTTTTTTGACCATTTGCCCTAATTTATAATTGGGTAGTAGATGAACTATTCCAACATTCGGTGTTTTTAATAATAATAATAATAATAATAATAATAATAATAATAATAATAATAATTTTGAACATATTTTATAAACAAAGTATATAGAAATTAAAGAAAGCATGGTTATAGAATTAAAATAAATAGAAGAGAATTTGCACAAAATTATTTTGAAGTGATAATAGTAGAGAAAGGCATGTATGTTACTAATTACCAACATTAAGGGTTTATTTGTATCTAATTTTTTCAGGGTTTAGTTGATTATAAGAGGAAACATTAGGACTGTATTTAATCATTTTACCATCAATGGTGTAGGGACTCCGGATGGAAATATGTCAAACTCCTCGATAGGTTTGACCTATTTATTAAATGGACTAATTACAATTTAATTTCCAAGTTTTGAAGGTTTTATTAAAAATAACTCAACATTTTAATAATTACAATTTAATTTCCAATTTTTGAAGGTTTTATTAAAAATAACTCAACATTTTAATAATTACAATTTAATTTTCAATATTTGGATATTATAACAGAAGTAACTCAACATTTAATAATAACAATTTAATTCTCAATGTTTGAATATTTTAACAAAAATGACCCGATATTTTAGGCAAAAAAAACTATTCCGTTCAATTTCGATTACATTTACTCTCAAGTGAGTTAGAGAATCTATATTACGGATTGACATTTTTGCAGAAAAATGACCAAAATATTTTTTTCACTTAAAATATCAGGTCATTTCTGTTAAAATGTTAAAGCGTTCGGAATTAAATTGTTATTATTAAACGTTAGATTATTTTTGTTAAAATATTCAAGGAAAAATGTCAAATTTAGTCCTACAACTACTATTTGAAATCTCAGTTTGGTTCCGAAATAAAATTTAGGCTCAAATCGATCCCTCAACTTTTAAAAGGTATCTGATGCACTATTTATTATGCAATTAACCACAACTAACACATGTGACTGCAATATAGTAAGTGAATCGAGTATCGTATTCACAGGGACTGTAAATTCAACCACACTAAGTACTAAGCTAACATGTTTCTATTATTCAGGCTACCTATTTCCGGGTTAACTAATCCTATACACAAATCCAAAATTAAACTAGAATAATTAATTAAGAAAAGATGGAAATAATTTAACCAAACTAAATTTATTTAAAGAAATCAAACAATCAATTAAAAGATTAATCCTAGGGAATACATACACATGTATATGTTATATACTAATTTAATTCTAACAATTTTCAATTTTAATCCGATTATTGGTGGAGGATCAGAAATATTGCTACCTATCTCCGCCATGTCTCAAAGTAATCGTGGGTTAACAAATTAACTATCACTCTCGTCTCTAGATTAACTGTTAACTCTCAATAGATCTACGAATTTAAAACCTCCTACAGATCACAAGTATGTGTATTAAATCATTCAATTTATTCTCACTAATTAATTATCTCCGTCAGGATTCAAATTAATTAGCTAGCATACAATGACTATGGCCTTAATTATACATGAGGAATCTAAACTTGAATGTTTGAACACAATAATCAAAAAGGAAAAGTAACATAATTAAAATCAATTCATAACTTCAACATGTTTGCAAGCCCTAGAATTAATAGAGTTCTAGCCACTCATCGTAGAACTAGAATCTAACAAAATATAAATTACAAAAGTCATAGCGAAATTAAACTAAAAACATAAAACAACTTATGCCGGAAGTTTAAATCTTTAATCTCTGTCTTCCTCCATCTTCACAGCTCTTCTCTGCTAAAATATAGGGTAAAAGTGTGTATTTTTTCGTCCAAGTAAGAGCCTTAAATAGTTGGGACACATTTGGATGGATTTTGGAGTCAAATAAGCAAAGAGGTAAAAATCCGCCCAAAACCGACTCTTCACGCACGGGTCGTGCGCTAAGGTGGTCTAGCACACAGGCCGTGCACCAGAAACTGGACCAGTTTGCCTTAATCGCGCACGGACCATGTGCGAAGGATGTCTTTCCGCACGGGCCGTGCGCGAAAATCTGCCGCCGACACTCTTCACCGTTTTGCTCCGTTCTCGCTCGTTTCTCATCCGATTGACCCGATTCAAGTTGCAACGCGCTCCTAACTCGATCCTCTATCTTCTTGGTACTTTATAAGATCATTTAAATCCCATAATATAATTGGCATTAAATTCCTTCAATGTGAGCAAAAAGGTTACACTGCACAACATATGGAAAACTATGCGCAACTTGTCAAAATACACATGCAATGCACGAGAACTACCATCCAAATATACCTCAAAATACATGAAAAATCCATGTTTATCAGTATCATGTTAATCCCTCTGTTAGTCCTAAACTAATTTATGTTAACTTCCGTTATAACAACCGTTAAATTATATATTTCTGAATTATTTCACACATTAACACGCACATTTTACATATACATGAATAAAACAATTTTTTTAAAAAAATCCCAACACAATTCCTAACCTAATTTTTTCATCTAGAATTGGAATTGGGTTTGACATGAGCTAGTTCAACATTGATCAAGATCTTGAGGCCCAAAGTCTACATCAGAGGCTCGTCAAACTTCAAGAACCTTGTACAAGATCTCCCCGGCAACGGCAACTCCCCGGTTCTGTTTGAAATTCCTTATCTAAAGACCTATCTCCACTCAAATATGCTTCAGCTTGTAATAAATTCAACCCTTCTTCATCTGTAGAGCTTGGAGAACCTGCTACCACCATAAGAATATCGCCGTTCTTCGACTGCAGATCTCGAGCACCTTCATTACCATTCAAAACTTCAACCTTCTTCAAATCTGCAACAGACCCTTCAACCTTAAAAAAAAGCAATGAACACCCCAGATTTGGATTGAGAATATCCCTTTCATCTAAGCAATCATTTTATCGTTCGATCCCCACCATCTCTTCTCTTGTTTCTTCAATCTGATTAATAGTGAGAGCTTTTGGGTCAAATGTCTTATCGAGAACATACATGGGCTTCGATTTGTTCATTTTTGAAAGCTCAAGCTACGGTCCCACTTTTGAAAATGAGGATAAATTTATGAGTTCATCCTTGGTTGGCGATGATCATGTTTGACGCGGGAGGTGATTGAATTCAGACGAATTCGATGTTCTGTTGGACTGCGAAGTGGAGCGCGAGCCTTTCAACCTTTTATTAACACTCATGCTTGGATTTGTTTGATTTTTGCTTGAATTTTGTTGGGTTTTGTGTGGGATTGAGTGCACTGCTTGCTTCATGAAAATTGACTTCAAGTTTTGTAATTGTTCAAGGGAGATTGAGTTCTTTGATTTGAGGATTAATTGAGCAAACTCTAATTCAATTTGGGGATTTTTCAAACTAAAATAAATTTATTAATGGACGTTAGTAGCTAGAATGAGGGACATTGACATTTTTTTAGTTTAGGGAAATGAATGTATCATTTTGGTATCTTTTAAAAAATTGTAGGATTGATTTGGACTAAAACTTTATTTGCGGATCAAATTGAGATTTCTGGTATAGTTGTAGGAACAAATTGGACATTTTCTCAATATTCAAATGTTGAGAATTAAATTGTAATTATTAAAGATTGAATCAATTTTGTTAAAACCTTCAAATGTTGAGAATTAATTTGTAATTAGCGCTTATTAAATATATCACAATGAAATTCTTTACGAAGTCTCTTACATAAATAGATTAAACAAGCATAAGCCTAGAAACTCCACAAACCTAATAGGTCGGCCTATTTATAAAATTAATTAAAAATAAATATTTTTTTGTCAAATTTATCAATACAATTTATTAGTTAAATAATTAGGGTATATATAATAAAAATTATATTTATATTTTTAACAAGAAAAAATATTTATGTGTAAATCCTTTATTTGATTTATTACTACATACAAATAAAAATAACAATAAAAAGTAAATATATCTGTACAAGGAGAATTTTCATTTGATCTAAATTCCAGTGTGGATATACAAAATTGGAGATATTAAAGAAGGAAAAAATAAGAGACCGAATCCAAAATGTATCTAGTTTATACACAGAGAGAGCAAAAAACCGAACGAACTAATTCCTACACTCCCTATCTGAAGCAGAGCTAGGTGCTGCTCCAAGGTAAGTTGTGCTTCTAAATCCTACAAAACTAAATATTGTGTTGCAATTCAAAGACAGAAATGACATTACAATGCAACAGAACAAAACCATATACTGTATTATATATATGTCGTTTAAACATCAACGGAGTCAGCCATACTGTCCATAGATTCCACTCTTCGGTGTTCAGCTAACTGGTCCATGTTCACAATGACCGAATCTGCTCTGGGAGTCGAGGAATCTTTCTGATGCTGCCTAATGTGCCTGGATTTATGAATCTTCGAGAGCTCCTGAACAACGTCCCTCATGGTTGGTCTCTTTTTAGCTGCCCCATTCACACATCTGTGTGCCAGGGCAGCCACTTCATTCAGTTCCTCAATGTCAACTTTCCCATCAAGACGTGGGTCAACAATTTCTTCCCATCCAACTTTTCCATCTGTGTTCATGGCTGCCTGTGATCATAAAAGTGCCAAATTAAGTAGAGAATCAATTGATCAAGTTCATCAAATCATCCAAATTGAACAAACAAAGCAGATACAGAAACTTTACTACGAAAATAGATAATGGATTGTTCGATCAGATGCAAATGAATCTCAAGATGCATAGAAACTTAGGAAAAGACAAATTAAGCAAGCACAGCCAGAAAAGACTCACTAAGGGGCTAACGATAAAAAAGGGAAATGGAAAACAGAAATAGTCCAAGGTGAATATGCCCAAAGTCAGCATACTCATAAGATAGTGATGCCAACAGAGAGTGGAAAAAACTTACTAGCTCAACATACTCCATAAGACCCTGGAGGGGATTTCTTGCTGCAACCAGCTCAAAAAGCAACACACCATAGCTGTAAACATCACTTTTTTTTGTAAATGACCGGGTTGATATGTATTCAGGATCGAGATACCCAAAAGTCCCTTGAATATTAGAGACTTTCTTGCTAACCATCTCTTCTCTCGAAAGTCCAAAGTCTGCCACCTGCATATGAGCCCATGCAGAGTATGAACATCTACACAATGCACTTCAAAAATTTAAAGAATTTTGTACATCTTTTCAGAAGAATAACAGGGAAACTGACAGAGAATTACCCTGGCTCTCATGGACTGATCCAACAAAATATTTGAGGATTTGATGTCGCGATGTATCACCGATGGAACTGCCTGTAAGCAATTGCAAAAGCATCCAGAAAAGAAAGGAGATAAGCATGTGACTATATCAGGGGATGAAAGACAACTAAGGCTGCAAATAGTTGCATAACCATAGAAGCCTTCTGTTTATGCATGCATAAGAATAAGGTATCCAACTTACTCCGTCATGAAGATACTCCAATCCCCTAGCGACATCGAGGGCTATTTGAACCCTTAATCCCCAACTCAAAGGTTCAAGTTTCTCATCTGAAAACACATGCAAAGAAAAGGTAACGAGTTAAAGCAGTAAAATAAGCATTTAAGGAAAAATTCCAGAAAGCAACTACATTCTCAAAGTTAGACAATACATATTGACAGGTTCAATGATTTTCAAAATACTAAGTAGATAAAAGAAGAGTTAAAATGCAAAAATATGCCTATAGGAATAAGTATTGTAAATAACAGCATTATAGCTACAATACAATATAGTATACACCTCATGTCATGTGGATCAGATTCTAGAAGCATTTTTATCAGGCAATGGGTGGAAAAGGTAAAGTTCATAGCATACTGTGACTGCCTTTGTTACAAATTATCTTCTTGAATCCTCTACTTTCCCACCCAACAGACCTTGTAGTTTAATTAACAAATGTAAATCTTTGTTTTTTATAATATAAGAAGTAAACTTCTGTTTTCAAATTTCTTATATTGTAAATTAGATATTCATAAAAAATTGCATCTAACGTTAGGTATGTAGCATTTAAGACACGAAGACTTCAAAAAATGCAACCAGGTGGGGTTCCTCAGATACTGTAAATCCTAGGCATGGCCATGGATAGAAAATAATGGCTCAGGTAATAGGCTTAAGGAGCGAACAGAACATTGAATGCAGTGTTGATTCAAAAAAATTACTTTCTTAAATTGAAAGCTAAGCGATGGGAACTTACTGTATAAATGAGAAGCCAGACTTCCTCTGCTCATATAGACGTAAATAAGCATATGTTGGTTTTTCTCTGCACAGTATCCAACCAAATTCACAAGGTTCCTGTGATGTAACCTTCCTAATAGACTAACCTGATCACATAAGCAGAGAAAGAATGAATATTTGTATTATATTTCCAAAATCTTCTAATCATGCATTAACAGCATTTTACAACCTTCTGTTCGGAGAAGAACGTGAAGAAACACTATTTTTTAATCAAAGTCAGGTTTTCCCCATGCAGTGTTCTCCCATTTCCCAGACAAACAATCATATATAATATTTTTTAGGTCCAGATATATATCACACAGTATTCTCTGGAGAAATGAATTTTATTATTAGTGTAGATAGTTTTACTTCCCGTCTGGCAAAAGGAATTTTACTATTGTAATTTTTCTGTGCTCTCATATTAATGTTAAATGGTGGTGCAGAACTGAATCTAGGGTTAGACGTCATTGATAAATTATTTGAAAAGTGTAATCCTTTAAGTTTTAGTACTCAACAGAAGGCATTGTTAATCAAATTAGGCCTCTTTTACTTTGGTGGATGAAGTTGGATAGGGGTGGATTACTACATATTGTCCAACTGTGTCCAATACAAATCCTCAAAGTAAACAAGCCCTTAAAATGCAAAATATGTTAGTTAAAGGTAGTAGATGGAAGTACCTCTGTTTGGAACTCTTTCTCGCCCTGCTTTGAATCAGTTGCCAGCACTTTAACAGCAACAGTCTCTTCAGTAGACATCTGAGCTTTGTAAACTGGACCATACGCCCCTTGACCAATTAAAGTTGTAAAATTATAGGTTGCTCTCTGCAGCTCCCTGCTCGTGTATCAACAAAATAAATATCATAAATCATAATAAGTTAAAACAAGGTCATGCACTTACTCACAACCATTGTACATGTACACATCTGTAGAGAATATGAGGTATCATTGAACATACAAATCCAGTTACCATGTAAACTATTTCTGATCCCAAACTTTCTTAGAAGTCACTGAACACACTATATTTTATGCTCATCTTGAATAGTTGAATGCAAATAATTTTTCCCTAGATTCCTATATTTAGCAATCTTGAAAAACCTACTTTGTAAAGGTTTTCATCAAGTAGGAAATGACACCAAACTGAACTGCTACGTCCTCTGAATATTAACAAATAGATTATTCCAGCCATTTCATCCTTGTTACAAGACTTAATTTTTCCTTAACTTGTTGAATCAATATTCAGAAGTATGTTGCATAAGATCATATCAGCATGAGACCAATCCCAATAAAGAACACTTACTTGTAGGAATATTGCAGTATGCCTGATGCCGAAACCAAATTCACCTTCTTAAGCCCCCTAAGCCACAAAGGCAAACCTGTCTGTATCGTGGACTTTGGCGATTCAGTGCCAAGCGATGAATTCGACAAAATTGTACAAGAATCAACCCCATTTGTACGAATAGGGATTGTTGCAGTCCTTCTAGAACTGCTATTCCCTATTTGAGAATTCTTCCTATGATACTTGAAGCAAAAAAATGCTGCTATAGCCAAAGCCACTCCTATCACCACTCCAATCGACAGCCCGATAATTAAGCCTGATGATTCCCCCTCCATCTCCTTTCTTTACAATTCCACCCTATTATCTACCTAGATAATCCGTCCATGTAACTGCAAGAGAGAAGCAATGATTCATGAAAAAACTTATAAATAAATCCTATAATCTGCAGATAGCAATTTCAAGACCATATAAACACAGAGTCGTGTATTCCATTTCATGACTATTAAATTGAGCTATAGACGCATGACACTTACACAAAATTTCATCAGAAAATAATCGATAAAATAAAAATAAAATGCATCTTATGATGTCTATAAGCGTTGTTAACATAGAAAATGTAGAAACAACGATGTGAACATAATCAACAAACAACAGCGAAACGCATAGACCGAGAGATTTATGCGTTCTCGTCAAGGAATTCTCATTAGTTGCCAAAACAGTAAAAGTCAAATTTCCTCTCACGATTTTGTCAATAAAAAACCATAAAAGAAATCAACACGGAGTACCAGATACAGCAACAAACAAAACAGAAAAAACACACCAAATTTTCCTCAAAACACAGCAACAAGAAAGAAAAATAGACTGAAAATCTAATATCCGCGGGAAACCCGTCGAAGAAAACAGCAAACGAATATATCAAAAACAGATTAAAAAAAACAGTACTTTGCTGAAAAATGTTGACTGATTAATGGTTCTCCTTCATCATCATCATCATCTTCTTCTTCTGCTCTCTCTCTCTCTCTATTAAAACGAAGAAGAAAATTCAACTGAGAGAGAAATGTGGGGAGGACGTGGGGAAGAGGAAGGAATCAGGTGCGAGCGGAGAGTGAACGTGAAGAGTATATCTTATGCCGTGTTTGGACAGCGGTGGTATTTTCGGATTTTAGGAATGAAAAAAGCCGAAATCTGATATATTTTAGGGGCGAAGAACAAACAATGGCAGCTGGTCAGGAAGAGAGAGAGAGAGAGAGAGAGAGAGAGAGAGAGAGATGAGTTGTTTTTTTCTTTTCCTTTACATATTCAAATTGCTTCCGGTCGCACTGGGCAACCGGGAAATGCTACTACTGAATACGCGTGCTAGCTTTGATTAGTTGATATCAAATGCAATCATTTATTTCCCAAAATGCCCTTTCGTATATTGCTGCTTTTTTTTTTCTTTCTTTTATAATGCTCCTATCCAAGATAATTATCTAGGAATAATGGAAGATGCATGCTGTTCATACCAAATTTTCTATAATCAATTTATATAATTCATATAAGGTTACTCAAATCTTAATAGGAAGAAAGAACCAACAACATAAAAACTCTCTATATTAAATTATCAATCAACATACTGTAATCACTAATTCATGAAAGATCACTGAAATTTTAATAGAATAATCATGTGATTCGTTATCAAATTATTCTATTATTACTATATCACTTCAAGTGAATGCAATATCTATTTGATAGATGATAAATTGATAGTACATGATAAGTTTGAACATTATTTTTTGAGAAAACACACTTTTACATATGCAATTTTAATTTAAGAATAAATTATATATAGTAAAATTGTAACTTATAAATATCGCAGTTTGTCAACTTTAAAGCTGTATATAGGCGAAGAAGCATATGAGAATGTACTATTGATTACCAATTAGTTAATCGAATAAAACGTATTCATTATTACTTAGTGTATCCCTTAATGTTAATTATTTTTTCCCCTTTTGGACTATTTCTTGCCTTACTTGATTTTTCAATGAAATGGGAAAATTCACCCTTTTTTTTACATTGAACGAATATCCTTTTGGGTAAACTAGTATTTATTTCTCAAACTATTTCCATTTTTTTCAAATCTACCTCAAACTAATACTATTTTACCAATTAAATATCTAAACTAATTGAAAACTAATCAAATCTATAGTTGGCTAAATTTTACAGTAAAAAATTACTTTGTGTTTCCAATAAATATTTTGGTCTTCTTCTTGTATTGTTGCCAAATTAACCGTATCTATAACATTACATTTTGATTCTATTTTTTTGCCTCTTTTCACACCTGATTTTGGCCAGAAAATTTCATTCGGAGATAGATTTGATTAGTTTTTAAATAGTTTAGGTATTTAATTGATAAAAATATTAATTTGATATAAATTTTATAAAAATGAAAAAAAATTGGAATACAAGTTCTCATAAAGTCACCGAATGTATCTTGAGCGCAAAATTGAGCTTTGTACTTGTAATACAAATTTAAATTTCTTGAACATTTTTCTGCCCTTAAAATTCATAAATTAGGATTATGCTTTATGCAGATTGCGGAACAGTTTATAAAATCTCTTCGAAAATAATCCGACAATAAAATCATATAATTACTTTACATTTGATACAAATAAATTAAGCATGTTCATGCCTAATATACCCAACAATCATTCATAGACTTTCTATAATTCTAGAAAACATGTGGTTGTGGGATAATACAGAAATGAAATAAATTCTGAGAACAATCATTTTTCTAACAAAAAAATTATAGAGATTTTAGCATGTCCTGTTTACGAAAATATATATGAAGATCCATCTTTTAAGTAAAAATAGTAGCTCATCATTTAAAAAATAAAAAATACTGGAAAGTTTGGAGCTCATTATGCGTATATAGTAAGATTATCAGAAAATCGAGGCAATTGTCGAAAGTAATTTATATAGTACTTTATTCTAATTCATACTTATATGGTGGATGGCAGCTTCTTCTTTTTCTTTTTTCCTTCTTCCCTTTTTGTTTCTTTTTTTTTTTCGTATTATTTCTTCTTAAGTCATAGCACGAAAATAGATAGTAATTTTCCTAAAAAGCTTTATAGGGAAAAGGAAAGGGGGAAGAAATGATCAATATATAGACAATGATGGACTTAGCAATATAATTTTCATAAACGCTTTCCACTAGTATTTTACTCACGATGTACAGAGTTTTTTTTTATATGTTTGTTTATGTAGCATAGGAGCAAAACTAGGTAGTTTGAATATTATGGTGCTATATATATATATATATATATATATATATGTTGTGGATGTGAATGTAGACTGTTTTTATGTGCATAATATATTTACTCAAAATAATTTTATGTTTTAGTTTACCTTAATAACTCTACTTGTGAATATCATTTGCGTGCGTAGGGATGTTCACGGTTTCAGTTTGTGCCGATTCTGATTACAAATTACTGATTAGGTGGTTTCGGACGGCACAAACCGGAACCACACCGTCTGAAAAAGGCCGCCGGTTATGGTTTGGAATCGAAACCGTCAATTTTTCCCCCGGTTGACCGGCGGTTACTCGGTTAACCATCGGTTTCCGTTTCTTTTAATCGATCGGACGAACTATCACGTTATAATTTGTATAAATCAATTAAATTACAAATTTACGAGTTAAAAACTATAAAGTATGACAAAATTATTTTGATAAATAAAATTGACTTTATAATTTATATCATACAATTTACAACTTACAAGAATATTGAGAGTACGAGTTTATTTGATAAATAAAATGACATTATAAAATTACAAATTGTAAATTAAACTTACAAACTATGAAATTACAATTTTACAAGTTACAATAATACAAATTAAGTATTTAACATTAAATTACAATCATATCGTTAGTACCAACAAGTTTAAACCTTGTTAAAGTCTTGCTAAAACTTTAGCAAGAAATATTGGGAATATGATCAAAATATTTCAGTCATTTTTGTATCATGGTTTGAATCATCTCCTGCAAATCTGGTTTATGACTACAAGAATTGAATTTTGCAACAATTAAACAACAGTGAAACATAAATTTACAAACAGTAGGATAATAAACACCAGATAAATCTTTTGTTGCATATTGAAAAACTTGTAAAAGTTCCATCAATTCATAACAATCATCCCAATATGAAGATAATAGAATAAAGAAATCAACACTTGTAGCAAAAAAAAAAAAAAAAAACTAATAATTCTCGATATTCTAGTATTGCAGCAAACATTTCATAAGTAGAGTTCCACCTATGAGGTACATCTAAGTTAAATATTTTAGGATGCGCACCATTTTCCCTAAAGAATTTTTTCCACTTACGTCTCACTCTCATCCGACCATGAATATAATCTACAGCATCTTGAATAGGTTGAATTGAAGTATTTAATATTCTAAGTCCATCTTGAACACATAAATTTAAAATATGAGCAATTCATCTAGTATGAACATATTTACCATTCAAGGTTGGGTTACATGTTTGAATTAATTCTCTAATACTAGTCATATTCGCACTCGCATTATCAAAACCAATGGAAAAAAAATTTATCTAGCATTTTAAATTGATTGCAAATTTTTATGATAGTCTTAGCAATATTAGTAGCAGTATGTTGGCAATTAAATTTACGAAAATCAATTAAGCGTTTATTTAAAGACCATGAATAATCAATCCAATGCGAAGTGACAACAATATAATGATGACATATATGTTGATAAGACCAAATATCAGAACAAATAGCAACTCTAAAAGGTATCTTGCTAATAATACTTTTTAATTTGGACTTATATCTCATATGTAATTTTTCTAGAGTCCTAGTCATGATCATTCTAGGCATTCTTCTAGCAGCAGGATTATAAGCAACCTGCATACGACATTCAAAATTCATGCTATTAGCAAATTGAAGCGCTAAAGAGTCTTCACAAATAAAATAACACATTTGTTCCCTAGCAACAAGAAGATCAAACCTAAAATAGGTCAGACCTATATAGGTCGGGTACATTTGGAATTAGTTACTCGTAAAAAAACACTTATCGCGTCTAGAACTCTTGACTCTTTTTTGGTGCAATTTGCTAACACAATATAAAAAACAAACAACACCCATTCCGTACAAATTTTCAAGAAGAAAATGAAATCAAGTTTCAGACTAAGTTTCTTTATTTACTTTGTAGATGAATTTCATTAAGAGAGATGATGTTGTCGTTGTTGGTGGTTGTCGGTGATTGAATGGTGTAGAGATTTGAAGAGAAAGAAGGATCATTTGGAGAAGAAGATCTTCCGTGAAAATATTATTCATTGTGTTTTTACTAAAAAAACATTCCTCGTATGATGGTGAGAGATTACACCATATAAACTACATATCAAATTTCTTAACATTGTATTCAACAATAACTTCTTATTTAAAAACAATCTCAAATCAATAATAACTGATAAATATGTAAGTCGTCGTGTGAGTACAAATGTGATCATTTCATATGCACTTAAAAAGATTTACAGTTATGACTTGATGAAAATTTTCATTTGAAAGTTAATACATTTGGAACTAGTTACTCGTAAAAAAATACTTATCGCATCTAGAACTCTTGACTCTTTTTTATTGCAATTTGATCACACAACATAAAATTTTTTGATTGCGGTGAGAAAATTTAGAGATAACTCCAACTAGATGTAAGTTTTATGAAAAAACAAACAACACCCGTTCCGTACAGATTTTCAAGAAGAAAATGAAATGAAGTTTCAAACTAATGTCTAATGGTGTTTATTTTCATGATGATTGTATTTTTTCTTTCTTTCTCACATATAAGTATAGTTTTCATAATATTATACGTATTTTTAGAGATTGTTAAACGTCGACATCAACTAATTCGCGCCACAGTTGTACTTGCAAGCACTCACAACACACACGCTCTCTATTTTTCTATTTTGATTTTCATGTCTCTATATATATACTCATTCATTCATTCATTCATGTAAAACATGTACGTTCTTTACTTCTCCTGCACATTTAAAAAAATATCAATCAAATTATCAAAATGATTGTCATTTTTCTACTTAGCGCCACCTCCACTCTTCCCTTCTACCGTGCCTCTGCCTCTGCGCTCCCCTTCCGTTGCTCATTTGCCTCCGCTTTTCCCTTCCGTTGCGCCTTCGCCTTCGATATCCTTTTCCATTGCGGCGTCTTTTCCGCTCTCTCCTTCAGCCACATCGCTGACTCCAATCTCTGCTGCTATATTCACGACGCCAACCTCACAAAGATTGCATAGTATTGCACTGCAACCTTTTCATGGTAGCTTGTCATCCGCGGCAGCTGTGATTTGGCGTTGTACTGCTCAAGCGTTGGGTCAGGGTGGTCAGCTTTTCAATGGTTAAATCAGTACTTTGAGATAGATTGCGGAAGTTTGATGTGTTTTGAGACCGAGAATGAATGATATTGTTTTGTTTTGTGCATTGTTTCGTTTCAATTTTGCATTTGAATTTGTGTAGATATAGTTATTGTTTTCATTGACCAGTCTAGATGATGCATGCTCTAATTTGTAAATTTCTTCTTTTTGCTATGTTGTTTTCATTGTCCTGTATGTGGTAGTTTTATGAAGACCAGACGATGCATGCTCCAGTTTTGTAGATTTTAGGGGAAGTTTGATAGTGTGGGCATTGATTTCGTGAACAATATGTTTGTGAACTAGATGATGCATGCTCCAGTTTTGTAGATTTTAGGGGAAGTTGATAGTATGAGCATTGATTTCATGAACAATATGTTTGTGAACTAGATGATGCATGTTCTAGTTTTGTAGATTTTGGGTGAAGTTTGATTGTGTTGGCTATCATTGATATATTCAACATATTTGTGCAGTCATCTCTTCTTTCTGCTCTAAATAATATGTGAATTGTTTCATTTTGTAATCTGCATTGCCTTTTGTTTTGTGCTCTTTTCATCATCTCGAGAGTAGATAATTATTTAATGTATTTTTTTCATTTATAACTTTCAGAAGTTAGGATCGTTTACACTCTGCAGATGCAGTAACGACACTCAAAGAGTTACTTGCTTTGGTTTGTTTCATTTTTACATCTATTAGAATAATATCAGGGTTGTAAATGAACTAAACTGTTCGTGAGCTACTCGGATATCTGTTCAAAAAAAATTCGATCGAAACTCGATCGTTTATTAAACGAGCCGAATTCGAGCTTTTTTTCGAGCTCAATAATTTTCTCAAGCCGAACTCGAGCTACTCGCGAGCTTCTCATGAGTAGCTCGAGTTCGACTATAAAAGAGCTTTTATCGAGTAGTTCACGAGTTTTTAATCGAACTTGTAATCGAGCTTTGACAAATAAGCTAAAAAAAAATTTCACCCCCAACAAGATTGAAACATTAGCAAAATGTATTTCAATTTTTTATTATAGTCAATTGACCAAATTATTAACAATTATGTTAATTGAATCAAATAATGTTTTATAACAATTCTCCAAAACTTAAATATATGCAAATATTTATATATTATATTCTGATATTATATTTATACAAGCATATATATAATCATATTATCAATTTATCAGATAAATATATTCCACTAATAATAATAGACTATATGAACTATACGAAAATTAAGAATTAATATTATCATAAAAAATGGAATCAATTAATGATATTTACAAACATTAAGTTAAGCTTATTTTATTAAACAAAAAATAGGAATATGTAAATAGATTTATATGATAAAAATTAATGTAATCAAAAATTGATTATCCAACTTTAAGATATACATTTATAATTTATTTAGTTATAATATTAATATAAAATAGTATATTTGAATTTTGAAGTAGTCTAATAAAAAACTATCAAATTATGAGGTAAATAAAATTATAGTGTATAGTTATAATTAAGAATTGAGATTTGATAATGAAACAAACACAAATAAATTTGATTAAACCTATGGTATCAAACAAATATCATTACATTGAATTAAATCACAATTATTCATCAAAATCAATATCAAACAATTAATATTGTCTGATAATTACTAGGTTCATTTGATTCGACAATATATATGTATATATATATATATATATTATCATTTTACTCAATTATTATATAATATACAAATATTATGTATACTTTAGTGTGCCTCACTGAAATATTTAATTTATATACTAATAAAATAAAAGAAAATTGAGATATAATAATAAAAATAAATTATGGTTTATAAATCATATTATAAAAAAATTTAAAATTTGTATTCGAATTAAGATTATTGTAAATATTTACTTATTAATTGGAACATGTGTGAATGTGTAGTAAAAAATAATAAACTAACAATAATAATGAACTATATTATCAATCAACTAATATGATTACAATTTATATGAAAATGAAAATGAATAATCGATAAAATAGTAAGAAAACGAGATATGTTTGAATTGTGATTTATAAATTGAATAATAAAAAACACTTTGAAATTTGAATTTGAATTAAGATGATTGTAAAATATTTATATGTTGAAGTTTGAAAGAAAAATAATAAGCTACCATGGATAGTGAGATAAATTACTAATTAACTAATGAATACAATTTTTAAATAAAAAAAGTGAAAATGAAAGATCGATAAAATAAAAAGGAAATGAGATATGAGTAAATTGTGATTTATAAATTATATTAGAAAAAATATTTTGAAATTTTAATTCAAATTAAGGTAAATATATATTAAAATTTGAATATCCTATATTAATAATGAAAAATAATAAAATGAGTAATAATCATGACTACAATTATATAATTAAGTAATTAATACAAAGAAAATAAAATAAAAATAATTAAAGAAAATCTGGAAAAGAAAAGAACTCGATCATAAATTTTATTATTATCGAGCTTTTATCGAGCTATAATCGAGTTTTTTGTCGAGTTTTTGTAATTGAACTTGAACATATCCTTATCGAGTCGAACTCGAGTCGAGCTCGAATGGAACTCGATCATGAATTTTCTTAGTCGAGCCGAACTCGAACTCAAACTCGAAGCTCGAGTCGAACTCGAGCTTGAGCTCGAGCTGAGTATATCTTAAACGAGCCGAACTTGAGCTTGAAGGTATTTGGCTCGACTCAGCTCGTTTACAGCCCTAAATAATATAGATCAATACATCTTAACATTTTTATTGAGATCGACTTATTTGACTTGACACATAATGAGGTTGAACACTCATATTTATACTTAAAGTCACTCAAACTAATGGTTGAAATATTGTCAATAAATATTTGATCAACGACCATTATATTATATTAGCTAAATTCTACTAAATTGTCCAAATGTTCTCTAAAAAGAAATCTAGATGTTATTTAAAGATTATTTAAAAAAAACTAGAAAGATCTCACCCAAAATTAGTTTTTGAAATTATAGTTTCCCATTTTGGATAGACTTTACTAATCTTTTGGATATAGTTGGAGTTGGAGGTCATATGTCTACTATACGGATAGAGCTGGATAGGATCACTGGACATTGAGTCTCTCTTAAAGTTCTGTAATGTCCATATTGCTCTCATAATATCCATTCAAAAACATTATATTGTGAACAAGTGGATGATAATATGCTTTTAATATTAGATCCTTGTTTAATTCTTTTTTTTTTGCTCTAGTTTTTTTTTGCCTCAACACATTATATATGTTGTCATTTTTCCGGTCGAAACACCGATCAATTTTTATTTTTACATTTATTAAAATGATATAGATTAATATGTCTCAACATTTTTATTGAGATCGTATTTATATTGACTTTTAATTCATTTTTTTCTTGTCTCACTTTCATTTTCTTTTGCCTCGACACATTCTGATATGTAGTCATTTTTTCCGGTCGAAACACTGATAAACATGGCTTTTTCATGCATTTGAGTGTTTATGTGGATCATATTTGAAGATTAATGCATGTTTAAGTTGAGGTTTTGTGGTAGTTTCGGTTTTCCTTGTGCAATGTCATGTTTTGATGTTTTTATTGAAGTTCAAGCTAAAAAAAGAGGATACTTTGAAAGTCCAATTCAGTTGGCAAATAATCTAGAAAGATAGAGAATCGAGTTGGAGTCATTTTGCAACTTGAATCGGGTCAATCGGATGAGAAACGAGCGAGAACGAAGCAAAATAGTGGAAAGTGGTCAAAGTTGCCGGGCAACCCGCCGACCGGCGGATTCCGGCAGAGAAATCCACCGATCTGGCCTCCGATCAGCGAGGCAAGGCCTCCGGTCAGCGGGTTGTTACTTATGGGTCGGCGGGTTTGACGGGAATTGTCCCCCGGACACGTTTTCGGCCCATGAACTCATCTTTCGGCCCAGATTTTCGATACCTAGTATATATATGATTGTTTTGGATGAATTTTAGGGACATTAATCATTATTTTATAGTTCTAATTTTATTTTACATTCAAGAAACCTATGTGGATTTTCAGCCATGAATAATTCAAGTTTTAATCAACGAATCGTCATTCCGGTTTTTCTAATCTATCGCACATTTATATTATGTTTATGATTATTCTTATTTTCATTATTTCCATGGTTTTAATTATGAGTGAGTAGTCCTTTTATTAATTATAGGGTTTGCAAAGCATGTTGAAGCTATGTGTTTAATTTAATCTTGTTATTTTTCCCTTTCGATTATTGTGTTCAAATGTTCAAGTGCTTTTGATTTCATGCTTGATTACTGATCATAATTGATGCATGCTAGCTAGTTAAATTGAGTCCTGGCGTAAATAATTGACTAGTGGGATTAATTGAATACTTTGATACACGTTCCATGAAATCTGTAGGGGATTTAATCTGTTGATCAATTGGGAGTTAGTAAATTATCCTAGAGACGAAAGTGATAGGTAATTTATTAATCTATATTTACCTTGAGACATGGCGGAGATAGGTAAATATATTTATGATTCCTCACCAATAATCGAATTAAAATTGGGAATTTTTAGGATTGAATTAAAACATAGACGATACATGTTTACTGCATTCCCTATGATTAATATTTCATTAATTAATTGAGTTTGATTATTTGCTTAGTTTATTTACTTGCG
The DNA here is from genome assembly GCA_026008535.1 of Perilla frutescens. Taxonomy (NCBI): domain Eukaryota; kingdom Viridiplantae; phylum Streptophyta; class Magnoliopsida; order Lamiales; family Lamiaceae; genus Perilla; species Perilla frutescens. The sequence goes on from BRKX01000019.1 coordinate 7,467,981, forward strand.
TTTATTTGGTTCTATTTCTGTTCATTTATTTTATTTAAATTCGTGTCTAGTTTAGTAAATCCATAATTTGTAGCCTAGATAATAGAGAGTTGTCAGCTTAGTAATCAATATTATTAAATATTCAGTCCCTATGGATACGATACTCGATTCGCTTGATATATTGCATTGTCTTGTGTTAGTTGCAGTTTAGTGCATAATAAATAGTACATCAAGCACCGATCAATTTGAATGATATAAATCAACATGTCTCAACATTTCTATTAAGATCTTATTTATATATTAAATGGTTAATATATAATGATGAACCCGGTGCTAGCATTGATGATTCAAATCCCGAGTTGCAGCTTAGAGGTCCAGCGACGAGACTTAGAGCCAAGAAGCTGTAAGGATACTTTCAGTGTTATGTTGGAAAGAAGTTGGAGGATGTTGGAGCTAATTTCAAACAGTCCAAGTTGGTGACTGTATTGAGCATCGAGGAGCTCGACTAAATTGAAGAAGTGGACGTTCCTTACTATTTATTTTAGTTATTTTATTTATTTTGGGCTATTATTATTAGTTGTGGATTTATTTAATTAGCAGTCCAATTTATCACAACTTGTTTAGGTGATATTGGACCCAGTAGTGTTTTTATTAGCCCAGTTCGAATTCTAGGCCCAAGACACATGGGATTTTCGTTCCTATGTTTATTATTTAGGGGATTTTCGTTCCCTTTGTGAATCAAACTTGATTGAATGAAAAACGGAGCTTTTACGCTATTCTCTTGTCTCACACAACATCGGTTCTTCTGGTAGAGTTTGGTTCTGGTGATTCCAGACTTGAAATCTTTTGTCTCATTCGTGATATCTCGTAGTATCTGGGTTAGATAGCCATTGAAGATTGCTCCATAGGCGCATTCCGAGTTCTCGTCGATTCGGGGTTCGTTTCGGGTAAGATTCATCTTCTATCTTTCGATTCCATCACCACCACGTCAATCACCACCTCCACAGCCTCCACTCACGTCCATAACATCCCAATATCATTACCTTCATCCCTAAAGTCATCCCACATCAGTTCGTAGCCTTAACTAACCGTTTTTAGGTCTAAAAACCATAAATCGGGTCCTGAAATTCCCACCATTCGATCTTCCAACCTAAACGTGAGTTTGAGCTGATTTTTGGATATGTTTTGCATCTCTACAGATTGTGCCTTGTGTTAAAATTTGAGCTCAATTCGAGGTCGTTTGCCTAGGTTTCTGATCGAGTCTTTATTTAGGGGTTTTCGGGTTATTTGGGGGTTTTTTTGGGTTTAATTCTTGTTAAAGTCGAATTCATTGATTTAGTATAGTATATTATGGTTATTGATTTGCTATTGTTTAGTTTTGTTTGGATTGAATCAACCATACAGTTGTCGCGTGTTTGTTTTTTTGCTTCCGCGTATTGATTGGCCGCAACAATATACCATATCTACGTATAAAATTATTAACCATATCTATGCATAAAATTATATGAGGGTTGAAGATTACTGTGCACATATAAATCATATATATTAAATGGTTAATCTATACTATATTTAATTATCGATATTAGTGCTAGAGGTGCCCATCCGGAACCGGACCGGTGGATTGTAACCGTCGATTTGCCGGTTTTCGGTGGTTTGTCAATTATAAAATATAATTATATTATATCATTTATTTAATACTAGATTATATTAATTAATATTCTCAAATATTATATATTTATGATTAATAATATTTATAAAAATAAAAATAAAGTGAGAAAAATTATTAAAACAAAAAAATATTAAAAAAATCATTAATTAGTAATTTAAAAATAAAAAGCTAAAAAATATTAAAAATAATATGAAATATTAAAACAATAAAAAAATTATAAAATAAAATAAATCAGAAAAAGTAGAATAAATAAAATATTAAAAATATTAAAAAATTAATTTTAAATTCGTAATTAATTAGTAATTTAAAAATAAAAAATATTAAAAAAATAAAATAAATTAAAAATGTAATAATATTGAAAAGATTAATTTCAAATTAATAATTAATTATTAATTGAAAAATAAAAAAATATAAATTATTATTTAATAATATAAAATATTAAAAAATAATATAAAATATTCAAAAAATAATATAAAATATTCAAAAACAAATAAATCTGAAAAGTTAAATAAATAAATAAATTGATTTCAAATTCGTAATTAAGTAGTAACTAGTAAATGAAAAATAAAAATTAGTTTTAGCTACGGAATTCCGGTAGCAAAAATAAAAAAATAAAACAAAATCAAAATTAAAAAAGAATGTATTTAACGACAGATTTTTTCCGTCTCTAACTTAATGATGGAAAAATCCTAGAGATGGAAAAATATCTCGTTACATAAAAAAATAAAAAATAAAATATGACGTGTATCGGTGGATTTTTCTGTCGTTAAGTTATAGATGGAAAATTCCATCGCTAAAAAAAAATTCTTAATCCGTCGTTAATTTATCAATATTTTAATGATGAAATATAACCCGTTGCTAAATTATGTTTTTTTTGTAGTGAACATGAACTCATATGTGATATGACACAAAATCCTCTTGCCTTTTGTTCCCATGTCTTAATTGGTGATAGCCAAACCTAACTTGATTTAAGAAACAAAAAATCGTAGTACGTACATGTTATTTGTGAAAGTGGGCGGTAGATCGAGATATTTTGCAAACCAAATAAATATTGTAATCGTATGAGAGTGTGTAACAAGGGAAGGAAAATGTTGAATGATGAGTTCATATATATTTTTGTTAAATTAGTTGCAGACTATGGAAATGGAAGTAATCAACCGCTACCTAATTCAACTTGTTTCTCTCTATTAGATAGGAAAATTGTCACACACTAGGACTTAGTCAAGACCCAAAAAAAAGTACATATTTGAAGTTGAATAGATAATGTATATTTTGTGGCTATAATTAATTACGTACCCCGTCGTCACCCATGTTCACTAATGAGATTTTATATATGTTGATTTTGCTTCAAATTTTCTGTCACATAAGTTGACTATGTTTATTGTTTGATGTGGTGTAGCTATGAACAACAATAAATATAAAAATACTCTTTTATATGGGATAAATAAAACAAATTGATATATATATATATATATATATATATATAAATATAAAACCTTTTGTATCAATTGAAAGCAACCATGTGTTGCTGTCATTACTCGTATTGTTTTGCCAAAAACCGTAAAATTATTCACTCAATTCCTTGCTTAATTAACTAGATTGCGTGCATTATTTCATATGATATTCTGGTCTCATTCATTTGGGGAAGGTACATCATAAGCTCCCTAAGTTATTGCAGCACAAATTACAAATATTTCACGTTTGTATATGTCCCATTAAACTTTTTTTCCCTTTCAAATATACCATCCTAATGATAACTATTTTGTCGATATCGAATTTAAGCATTTTTTTTGGTAACAAGAGGAAACATGGGGCTGCTTGCTATTGATGGGAGCCCTCATGGTAAATTAACTTCACTCTTAAATATATGTGAGCAATATGCGCACACATCTTATTTTTCGTAAATTGTGGAGAATTCAAACTTACATTTGTTTCATTAATGTACATCGTGCATGTTGTACTCTATGATGAGTACAACATCATAGATCTGTAAATCTATCAAATAAATAAGTTGGTTAATTTTTAAAGAATCAAACACTTTGAACCTATATGCAATATAGACACGACTTTTTTTAAAATATTACAATAATTTAATCTTATGATTTGTAATTTTCTCTTGATTGGAGAACTATCGTGGCATGATAGATACCCCCAAGTTCGATATACTGAAAACTAGTTTAATATGTACATGTGGAAAAAATATTGCAACATTATAATTCTGATTCTTGATTTTTTAAGTGTATAATCTGCTACAAATAAAAAGAATGAATTGTCATTGCAAATGTTTTAAGAGTTATGTCTAAATTACAAATTCTTTCAAAATTCGTGATTTCTTTGACGATTAACTAAAATAATCTAGCAAGTTGACTAATATATATATATATATACCCCTCAAGATCATATTAGATTTTTAAAGGGTAAGAATACTTAAAATTAAAAATTAATGAAGAAAAGTAATTTAGAATTACTTAATCAATTCAGATAAGCATGTCAGCATGTGTTATGACTTAAAACTAATAATCAATAATAATTATTTGTTTATTTCATGTTTGCTGAGGCTCGCAGCCTCGTAGTTTGAGTAACACTTAACACAAACATTCCGCACGATGAAGCCCAGAGAGAGAGAGAGAGAGAGAGAGAGAGAGAGAGAGAGAGAGAGAGAGAGAGAGAGAGAGAGAGAGAGAGAGAGAGAGAGAGAGAGAGAGAGAGAAGAGATGGCTACTTTGCTTCAGATCTGATAAACTGTAAAAATCAAAATGTAATGTAAGTAGACTTTAATATTTATATATAATGTATTTTCATTTGGTGTAGAAATATCTGATCATATACAAAAACAAATACTATATTATTTAAGACGCGAAGGAACAGGTCGTAACCGTACATACTCATCTTCACATTAGAACCTACTAAGAAATTAGGCAATGGGTGTACTCATTATATTTAATTAATTAATTTGTAATTGACTGATAATGATGGGAGATATGTAATTTAATTTCGACAAGTACAAGAGAAGAATAAAATTATAATTTGGGCTCCCCTAAAACGACAAGTTTTGGTATATTTTGTTAGCATCATAAATGAGTAATTATATATATATATAGTATATATATATATATACTGTAAAGGTAAACATTACTATTTACACGACATTTTATATATCATTAATTGCATATATTTTTTTAAAATTTCCAATGATACTATTTAATTTGTAAATGACTTTTAATTTTGTTCTATTTTCATTAAAAATTGTTAATGATATATTAATTTTGACTGAAGCAAGATTGCCACATAGCATTTAAAATGCCCAATCTGATATTTCATTTTACAGGAATCAAACACGAATAATGAGTATTCCATCTACACTACTTCATAAATTATATGATAATTTTGAATAATGATTATTCCATCCACACTACTTAATAATCATGCATCAATTTTATTTAATAAAATTGCACTAATTAATGATCACATTTATTGAACATGTTACCTGAGAAACTGAGACCTTACCTTTTCTCAAGGTAAAGCAACTAGATCGTGTAATTATGTATCTCATTAATTAATTTCAAATTGTACATTCTCATTATTATATTTACTACTATTATTTTTCACATTCTTTCCCAGTATGTCCTTATTAGTCCTGCAAATTATTGCAGAGCATTAATTTTTTGTAAGTCCCACTTTTAGTTGAATAAAGGTAATAGAGAAAACTTTATTTGAATATCATGCTTTTCTAAATATTTATTAATTTTGTTAGGCTACAAAAGTAAATTATATATTTGGGACCAAATGAATATCTAAATATCCACAATAGGGCTAATTGTCTCTATTATCACAATATTTATATTTTTTTAGATACGAACTTTCAATTGTTGCAATTACAACATAAAATTATATTCCTTCCATTTCACAATAAGTGTCATTCTAGCACTTTTATTTCATAAAAAATACTATTCTACACAATCGAGGTAAAAGTTTCATATTTTTCTCATATTTGCCCTCATTTAATGCATTCAAATAATTATATTGAATTCATTTTATGTATTTACATAAGGGTGTATAAAGTAATTTAATTATCTAATTAATATTTTTATTAATATGTGTGCATATATACATCCAGAATGACACTATTCAGAAATAGAGACAGTATATTTTTTTGCAACTAATATATAGGGTAGAAATGGATTGAACTAAATCGAGAGTCCATTAGAATTGCAAAAAATATTGTTTTATATAGGAGTGTCAAGTTACGGCACATCTTACTTTTTTATCATACCTTATACATTATCTTAATTTACGGTATGACAAAAATCATACTGTTGTTGTATCTTTACCTCCGGTATATCTTAGTTCAGCGTACCTTAAGTTCGTTATGATACATAATGCATACATTTTACCATATACCTACATTTTGGTATATCTTATCGTACCTTAGTTTAGTATACCTTACTGTACCGATATTTCAATCCGATATACTGAACTTATCGTTATACGAAAAAATATTTAGTAAGAAATGCATGTATAAATAATAATAGTAACGACATCAAATATCTCTAATAATAATCAAATACCAATACACCAAATCAGCAATCAAACTTCAACGCAATAAAATTTAAAAAATGCAACTATTTAAAATCTTGACAAATATTAAACACATAATTCTTAGAAGCACACTCTCAAGTCCCAACAAATATTAAAACTATAAATATATAATTCCAACATCTTAAAAGCTAAAACAGTTCTTGAAACTCCAAGTTTCCAACATTTCAACAAAGAAGAATATAAGATCATTATTTATTACATGTGATTTCACATTGTTTAATTTTTAGTTAGGAATTTTGTATTAAATTATATGAAATATAATATTTTCCTAAACGTTTATGTTGAACATACTAAGTATTACAGCATTGTATTGCATATTTCATTTTATTTTACCTTTTTCGATAATTCATCATAATTTTTAGTCTAAATATTAAAGAAGATTATAACAATATTATTTATTACATTTGATTTCAAATTGTTCAATTTTTAGTTAGGAGTTTTGTATTAAATTATATGAAATATAATATTTTCTTAAACTTTTATGATGAACATATTAAGTATTATAATATTGTATATAATATCTCATTTTAGTATATTTTTCTTTACTATTTCATCATAACGTTTAGTCTAAAGTTCAAAAAAGAATAAAAGATTGTCAATAACATTTTATTTCAAATTGATCAATTTGTAGTTATAATTTAAGTATTAAATTATATGAAATTTAATAATTTTCAAAACTTTCATAATAAACATAATAAGGCATAAATATTATATTATTGAATAGTATATCTCATTTTCTTTAAAATACTTAGACCATTCATGAAAATTTGTAGTTTAAAGATTGAAAAATAATATAATTATTATTTATTACATTTGATTTCACATTGTTTGATTTCTGGTTATAATTAATTATTAAATTATATTAAATATTACTCCTTCCGTCCAGATTACATAATCCCTTTTACCATTTTGAGGTATCTCAATTATATAGTCTCATTACTATAAGTATTATTAATTTTCATAGTAATGTACAAATAGACCCTTGTTGAATCTTGAAAATAAAAAAAAAATAACAACTTAAAAGTTGAAAGTCATAAATATTAAATGAGGGTGTTATTGGAACTTTAGCTTTAATATATTGTTTTCATAAATATTTTTAATCTACGTGCGAGGATAAATGAGACTATATAATTGGGACGAAGGGAGTATATTTTTCTGAACTTTTACAATGGACAAACTAAGTATTATATTTTTATGTAATATATCTCATTTTCTTTCTTGCTAACTTTTAGTTTTAAAAATTGAAGAAGAATAAAAGATTATTATGCTTTGTATAATTTAATTTATCTTTAGATTTATAGTAAATTTGATACCATCGAATTTTTTGGCTACCAGAATATGACATTTTTTTTTTGCATGTGTACAAAAACTCTGACGTACTTAAACGATTCGAAATATGAATGACGTGTTGACATTGTTTGCAAGATGCGCACAACAAAAAAACTTGCAAACAAGAAGTTGGTATATATATACCAGGCAACACCAATGTCCAATATAAGATTAAACTTTAATTTTTGAACTATTTTTTCAACAACGTCAACACGTGATTCGTATTTCTACATTTAATTTGCTTCAATTTCCACATCATGTAGTTTTGGTCTCCTTACAATTTTATACATTTTTCTCGTACAAAACATTAGTATTTTGTTCAATTAATAGTTACCAAAAGCCCAAAAACTGAAATAAACGAAAAGCTTTATATGAATTTATCAATTCAAAAAATGAAATAGTGTTATTTCTGAAAACATCTTCCGCAAACATTAATTAACATTTCGAGAGAAATAATTCATTTTGCTTTCAAATTAATTATTATTATTGTTATTATTTTTATTTTATTTTTTTGTCATGGGGGAGAAGGTGAAGAAGAAGATTGAGTCTATACACATTAAGGGTTTTATTTTTTTTAGTTAGGGTTTTAGTGTGGAGTAGGAAGTAAATACCTATATATAATACTATTTTCTCTCAAATACTTAAAACTATTAATTAATTGGGAATAAATTGGGAAATAGTAGCAAACTTTTCTTGGGATTTGCAATCTTTTTTTATTACTTACAATTTAATTCCTAACATTGAAAAGTTTTAATAAAAATGACCCAACATTTTAATAATTATAATTTGATTCTCAACATTTTGACATTTTAATGTAAATGACCAACTACTTTAATAATTACAAAACAATTCCTATCATTTTCAATTGTAACAAAGGGAAAAGGAAAAATGTTAGTATTTTTTCTTAAAAAGAGAAAATATTAGGATCTGTATTAAAAGGGAAAATATTAAAATTATTTTATAATTATTAAAACATTAGTTATTTTTTGTTAGAATGCCAAAAATGTTGAGAATTACATGCACACTACAATTATTAAAATGTTGAGTTGTATATATGTTAAAAAGTCCAGATGTTTGGAATTAAAATTTTTAATCAACTTTTTTTCTTATATTTTCATGAAAATGCAAGGGTATATTAACATTTTACCCATTTTAAAAAATAATACTTGACCCTTTAATATTAGAAGAAGAAAAAAAACTTAGAAAGGGTAGATTTGGAATTTCATAGTAAGTTTGAGGAATGCAGAATGTTCGAACCTGGAACACCGGGATTAATGCCTAAGCTCTCACCCTGCTTCCAAAAGTGGCGACCAACTGCGTGGATCACTATGCTCTATTATTGTTTGCTTTACACTTTAGCCGCATTCCCTAATTAACACCATTACATTTTCTCCCTAATTTCTCATATATATTGTTTTTTTTTTTCAATTTAACTTTTCTTTCAACCGCGTCTGTCCACAAATATAATCTTTTATATGACTGTGTGAAGTCGATAACTATTTGGAAGTACATTATGAATAAATTCGGTTTATTCGTAATTAATTACTTGCAAATCAAATAGAACTGGCAAATCATATTAATATGACGGGCTCAATCTATATAAACATTGATATAATTTGAACTTCAGATATTTTGGCCACAAATACCCACTTCATGTGTAGACCACCTCAAATGATCACATGTTATATATATATATATATGTATATGGGTTAATTATAATAGAGACTAAGCTTAGTGTGATAACATGAGAACGGACTTATTTAGTGTAATTTTAGTGTTTTTCTTATTATATTTTGATGCTAAAATATTTAGTACTAAAATACAATAAGAAAAAATATTAAAAAAATAGCATCAAAATACAGTAAGAAAGCACTAAAATTATAAAAAACAAGCATTGTTCTCACGTTTCTACACAAAACACTAGTCCTCATTTGAACCAAATCCTATAATACATGTATATATATTTGTATGTATGTATAGGTTACGACTTAGAAATAAAATCGATACACTTAATAAAATGAAAATTTATACACTTGCTAAAAAAATGGACTATGTTTGAGGAAAAGAAAGTGTATACAATTGGAACATGTGATATTAAATCCAAAGCTGAGGGCCTAAAGTCTCAAATTAAGATAAAAGTCCACTTGGCCTTAGTTTTTAATGGGCACCAAATAATTAAATAGGTTAGTGCATATAAAGTAGTGAAAGATGATTAATAACCTACTCAATATATATAATTATTAATTTGAAGTAAAATGGAGCAAGTGTAGAGGCGGCCCTTTGCCTTTAAATGTCATTCTAGCTAATTTTCATGCCAACTGCAAAGCTGCCTACACTTTTCAATTCAAATTTGTCCTGCCCTACCACCACTTCAACGATCTTTTTATAACGACCATTTTGTTTATTTCATTTGTTCAACGTTTCGGATTTGAGATCCACTGTTCCGTTAAAAAATGTAAAATCAAACTAGTTAAGATTCCCCGTGTGGTTCTACGGTCGTAATGAGTTTTAGTATTTGCGTTGGACGAGTTATTTTAAGAAAAACAGTACATACAAATCTTGAAAAAAAAATATTCTTCTAAAACTAACTAACTAATTTCAAATTCCCATTATTCTTCGTTAATTTTAGCCATTCCAATATAGTGTTAAAAGTTCAAATATACTCCCACTGTTTCAAATTAATTGTGGTTATAGAAATTTTCACAAAATTAAGATGTAATAGTTTTGGTAAATATACCACCTCTCTCCACCCATATCAAATCATATTAATTAGACAGCGTTTGGTTTGCAGGATGAGTCCGGATTGATAAACTTATCCAGCTCAATCAATCATTTGGTTTTTCAGATTTGGGCTCGGCCATTTATCCATCGTTTAGTTGATTAATAATCCGTCCAACCTCCCTCATATTATTAACCAGGAACAATGGACTATGATGTTAAATGATGAGACTATCCTCATTTTCAATTTTTCAGTCTTTTCTACCCCCAATTCACTTTAGAATTTCAAATGAGCTATGTATATTTGACAGATCTGTTGCAGAAAAAAAACCCTACACCAATAGACTATGTAACCATTTTCATATTATGGAAGGTAAAATTAGTATTACACATCTCTACAACAGTGCAATCCTACCACACATCTAATCAATTTTATTTATTCTATCAGACAAACCAAATGGGCCCTTAATATATATTTCTCACTCCGTCTAATAAATATAAGGTTGAAATTGAGAGAAAGTGTGTAAAAATATGACAAGTATTTTGAAACAAGTTAAAAATTCTAAAATGATAATTAATTTAAAACAGAAGGAGTATTAAATAAAAATAGAGCAACACTTATGTGCAATGTGGCGCACATATGCTATATCTGACTGGCGTGTGGGCCACGGGCCCGTTCCTTTTTTTTTGGACCGATTTTTCTTTTTTATTTTTTCCCTAAAAAATGTATATCCCTTAAATTAAAATGGATTATCTTTTTTTTTTTTTTTTTATCTGTTGACTCGCGCAATGCACTCATCCGACACTACGCTCAATAATTAAATTTATTAAAAGAAACATATACCCTTACATGGAATTATTGAACCTAAAAGTTAAATTCATTATTTTTTTTATCCAGCGATTCATGCAGTGTACAAACCCACGTGTTCCCTACGTTAACGCGTGGGATCGTACTTTGCGCTCGACAATAAAAACTTTCAAATTAAATATACGCCCTAATTGAGATTAATAAACCTTAAAAAAATTTAAACCTCAAAAACCTCAAAATAAACCCCTAAAAATGTAAAAAATTCTAAAAATACTACAAAAACCTAAAAAAATAATACTAAACTCTTAAAAATTTATAAACCCCTAAACTCGAAACATTAATTAAAATGGAAAAAATCACAATTTGAACTAAAGAAACTTGTATAAGATAGCTAGCAGACTCATTACTTTTAAAGGATACATGAGGTATTTTTGAAATTTTGAGTGTTCTTTTTAGTGTTACGATTGATCTATAAATTTTTTTTACGGGTTAACCCACGAATTTGGATCCGTCCGTGTGAAATAACACTATATACAACTTATGTTGGAAATTTTTTTTACGGGTTATGCATAAACCGACTTATCTTGAAATAGAAACTATATCTTATAAGAAAAAAAAAGTCTATAAATATTTTTGATTTGATTCCATTTAAATGATCCTACACTTTGACTTTCACATGTACATACATATATCCTGAAAGTGAAAGAAATGGATATATTAATATTTAGTAGAGCTTGTTTTTGACTTGGTCATACGTCAACAATGAAGAAATATCTCACGTGCATGCACGTGTTTTATGCTCCATTCATGATTCATCACAGCCTATAACAACGTGCTAAATTATTCATGTTTTTTTTCTTCTTTTTTACAGCTTGGCTTAAACTCCACTTCGAGGGTATTTCTAGAAATATACATACAAGTAAGTGTATATATTTACATATTATACCTCTAATAGTTACTCAAAGATATTTTTCTGATTTCTGGGTAGTTCGATTTTTATATATTGATAGGATTCAAATTTGTGTTGTGTACCCTATCATAGGTCATAAGACTCAACCGTGGTGGGCATGCGGCTGTATCCATTTATATTGGAAGAGTTTTGAATTTTGAATTAGGAAAATATACTTGATTCTTTTTTGTTGTTTAGTATATCGGGATTTATATGGCCTACATTTGGCTGGAGGAAGATCTTAATGTATTTGAATTTGGATTTTTGTAATAAATAAAACAAATTGTTTTTTTGCTGTTTTGTTTTAGTGGCCCACATTTTAAATATCAATGCATTCACATGTAGAATGAGTTGAGTCAAACATTACCATCTCATTCACTAAGGCCCAAATAAAGCCCAAAATAATCGAACTCCACTGCGAAAACTCCATACACATTCTAATGTTTTCACTTGTTGAGGAATGAGGACTCAGGCTTTTTCCCAATGAAGTTTGTAATAATATTAGGCATTAATGCAGCAAGAAATCACATTATACTTACTCATGTAAATAAAATTTGGTGAAATAATGTTGGTAAAGCTAGCATTTAATAAACATTCAGAAAATGAAACGTTAGCAAAAAAGAAAATATTGTGGGCTTCTCGCTAGGCCTAGTCCAGCTCAAACTTTTAATTATTAGTGCCATAAATGAACTGTGTTCTTCGTGACCAATTAAGAGCTCAACTGATTAAAAGCACATCCAAATTTGTTTATTATGTCTCGTTAGTATTTTTGTGAACTGACTCAAAATATAAAATCAAGAACACAACAAATTGTGTTAGACCGCCTCAAGGGTCAAGATACTCATCCAAATCCATATCTAATGAGATATTTATAATTTTACATGTATTTTTATAGTATTTGAATTTAATTATTAACTCATCTATAAAATTTTGACCCATCAAATCATATGACTCCATAAACAAAATATTTGAGTTTTGTCTTCCTCAAATAAATCTGAATCTTGTCAGGCCCTGTTTAGTTGGAAGAAAAGTAAAATTGTCTGGGAATATGATTTTTAGGAATGTTATCATGAGAAAAATGATTATTTGCAGATTAGTTATACTGTGTTTGGAAAATTCCAAATAAACTGTCAGGAATCTTTTATATATTATATATATATATAGTAATAAACATATATTATATTATGGATAAACACACAAATACGCGCAAGTATGTAATTCCAATTGTGCCTTTACCATAAATATAGATATATAGATACAATATCCTGCAACATATAAATGTGTGCTTCTGTGTAGGGGTGGCAATTCGTGCGTGTCGGGTCGTTAACGGGTCGACACGATAACAACACGACACGATAAGTCCAAACACGAACACGATCCGTTAAGAATCTGCTAAACACGAACACGATCCGTTATGTACAAACACGGACACGGCACGGACACGACACGAACACGAAAAACACAATTTATTATCGTGTCGACACGACACGATAGAGACACGACAAGAACACGAACACGACAACGACACGGTATAAAATAACTATTAGTACATATTAAATTAAAATTATAATTTAAATAAATAAATTTTAATTTAAATTTGAAATTAAAAAATTCAGTTTTAACTAAAATTTTAGATTAAATAGATATGTGAAATTATTATATATAACTAATATATTTATTTATGTATTTACATAATATTAATGGGTTACACGAACCCGACACGAAATTTTTGTGTTCTTATTGTGTTGATACGATAAGGACACGAACACAATAAGACTAAACACTAATCCATTAATTTCGTGTGTGTTCGTATCGTGTTAAAAATTGTCAACCATATTTCTATGAGATAGCAAGTGGGTGTTTTGTGTGTGCCATGTTAAACTACAAGCCATATTATATATCTGCTATGTTCCAACACAATTCTCACAGTAGAGAATTTCGAATTAATTTCAATTTTCAAAAAGCCCGATTTTCACAATATTGTGCCGTATATTTTACTATTATGCTATACCAGTTATTATCTACCTTTTTTTTTATTATTTAAAATTATAACTCTAACGTGTTGAATTATTCTAAATTTCTTCTATTACTCGTGCACTTGATTGTGTCGATTTGTACTATCCTGATTTTAGCTTCTTCCTATACATAACATGTGTGCGAAAATGATCTTAGAAGAATATTAGATAAAGATTGAAATTAACTTTTGTGTCATTTTCAAATCTGTATAATATCTCATGACAGCAATTTTTAGATATCAAAAATAATTTTAGATCTACTCCTTTACTAATGATATCTTTATAGGGGAAATCATAATCTACACCCATGGATACTAGTTGCTTTCTTTGAGGATACGAATGAGACGGGTGTTAGCACAATTATCCTAGATGATCGCGGTGTTTTTATGTCTGTGACGACTTGTTGCTTCCCTGATTAGGTTCAAGTTGATGAGGGTGAAGCAATGAGATTGCACTACCATGCAGCAGGTTACTTTCGAGGTGGATTCAAAATGATTTATGATGTAATTTGAATTTCTGTTATAAATTTTTCTGAGTTTCGATTTTAGAATTCACTTGTCGGTCACTTCTGGCTAGAGGGCCCACTTTTTCTGTGAATTTTGTAAACGGTTTATATTTGTAATATATATTGATATAAGATTCTAAGTTATTAGAGTTTATTAATTTAAGTGGTTAAATTGAGCTCGTGATTTAATTTATGAAGAAATTAATAATCCTATTGATTCTTGATTAGTCACGTGCATATTTGTTTCTCCTGCAGGTTTTTGAGCAGCCGTCACAAACATAAAAATTATTTTCCTAAAGTCCGAGCATTCGTTTCTTTTTGTTAGTTTATGCCGACATACTGCGTAATGAAATTATATACATCAGCCAACAATAGTTGCAATAAATAAGAAAACACACGTGCAATTCACACCAAATATATAATTTCGACCCTTTAATTGGACGGTGGAACTTTAATCTAAACTAGTATTTCTCCTGTCCGATGCACAAATAATTATTATTTTTTTAAATTTATCATATTATGAATTTTATATGTTGTGCTTAATTTTTAAAATTAATAAAACGATATGCACATGTATTAATTAATTAGATAAGAAGGCCAATTTTATGTAGTTACGACAAATAAAAAGAAAATTAAATTTTAGGAACTAGATGAAAATCCATCTTAGAAAAAGATCAAATTGAAATATTTCAAACGATATGATTTTATAAAAATCAATGTATAATTGTCCAAGATTAAAGAACATTGGATTTCTTTGAATATATGATAGGTATAAAAACTATAAATATTTAATTATTTTAAATGATGAAATTGAAATAGAAAAATATATTATTATTATTATTATTATTATTATTATTATTATTATTATTATTATTATTATTATTATTATTATAGCGCAACATAAATGAAATCTATTTTTTTATGCGATAAATGTAGAGTACTATACAAATCATTCACCTATGCATAAAAAAAAATAAAAAATGCTATAATCTTCAATTTTCAAGTAAAAAAATAATAAATAATATTCCAAAAATTTGCTAAAAAAATGGATATAATCTAAACCGTCATGAGAAAAATGAAAAAAAGAAGAAGAAAAATTTACAACAATAAACATCACTACTGTTGTATATCAACTTAAAACTGTTGTCTATTATATAAAAGTGTTGTTTAAAATATAATTATTAAATCGTGTGATAGACAACGGTTTATAGTAGACCCATTGTCTATCACACGATTTTGCCTTAATATATGTATAGATATTATTGATGCACAATTCCGTTTCTACATACCTATTATGGGCACATATTAATATGCTCACAGTTAATATGGCGATGCCACGTAAATAGATAAGTCAATCTCTCCCACCATTAGATTGATGATTATTTTACAATTTTTCTTTTCTATACATATTCTTAACACCACATTATATATATAAAGATAAAACTTTGATTAATCTTAACATTATTAAGAAATTAAACATGTAAAATTAACGATGCATTTATTTCGGCATCTTTATTAATAAGATGAAATCATCACCTACAAATTTGTGCTACATCATCTGCAACACGATTAATTTTATTAGTTTTCTTCAAATTTTTATTCGATTCAATTTTTTATGTTTTAGTTTAATTTTACACTTATTAATTAAGGTCCATTCTTCCCAATTATGGTTTATAATTTTTTTTTTATTTTTTTTCATTTTTAGTTAATAATTGGTTATTTAAAAATTAAATTCTAAAAAATTATTATAAATTCTAATTGGATAAAATGAATCCTAACTAGTTTATCCTAAACTTTAAAGAAGAATGTATGGACTATGTGATTCTTTATTAATTTAGAAATATTTAAATTTCATCTTTGTTTAAAAAAGAAAAAAAAATGTTGAAATTTCCGGCAAACGACTAATTCAAAATTGAATAAACAATTTAATTGGGACCGTCAATAAGGGAGCCAAAGAATCGTTACCACGTCTTATTATTATGTATGTAAGTAAAACACAATGATTGATACAAGTCGTAATTGATCACGCTTTATTACTAATACTAAAAGTTGATAGATGATGACGTTTCACTCAATAAGCGATACCGTACAACGATTTTTTTGTTGTTTGTATCTATTTCCATTTCAATTTCAATTATTGGACCCAATTTTAATTGATAAAAACTTGTATGAGACCGTCTCATACATGAGACGAATCAATACATGTGAGTTAATGATACTTCACTCATAAATAATGATACTTCACCCATAAATAATAATACATGTGAGTTGATGATACTTCACCCATAAATAATAATACTCACATGCGGGTATAAATAATAATACTCACATATGAGTTAATGATACTTCACCCATAAATAATGATCCCGGCATGTGAATATTGACCGTCTCATACATGAGACGGTCTCACCCAAGTCTGCCCCATTTTAATTTTAGTATCCAACTATTGTAGGTTCATGAACTCGAATAATTACATACACTCACGCTTTCATTACTTTCTAATTCGACACTTCTAACCTAAATTTTCGGAATCTTTTGTTGGGTGAACTCTAACTAATAATAATTAAATTAAATGAAAGTATAAAAAATTGAAAAATAAAAGAATTATAATTTGATAGTGTAACATAGGGGGCTCCCGTTTGGTTGACATGGAATCTAACTAGGAAAATTAATCAAATTCTTTATTTCTAATTTTTTTGTTTGGTTCAATTTTTAATGGATTTAGAGAAAAGTAATCATAGTCCTCAAAACAAAAAATATAATGCAACTTTCCTGGATTATGATTATCTAGTCCAGGTCAGTATTTTCTTGACTTTTGGAATCTTGTGCTTGATCATTTCATTTTTTTAATTTCTTTATCAATTATATTTTATTTTTATATATTATTGTTAAATTTTGGATTCATAATTTTTGAACAAAAATTATGAAAAAATTTGGATTTTCATTATTTCATTTTTTTAGGAATCACTATTAATTTTGGATTAACAATCTGAAAAATAAAAAAACTAAAAAAAAATTATTTTTGTTGATGAGATTCTAACTAAAATTTGATCATTCTAGCAACCAATTTTTACAATTGATGCTAAGTGAATGATGGTGTCAAGACAATGAGTAACTTGATTGTAATATTGACAGTAAAATTTTTATATTAACCTAAAATAATAAAATAATTATCTTGATTATTTATTATTTTAACACTCATATAATTTATTTTGATTCTAGTCCACTTTTCATGTCCCACTATTGTGTCCCATAATAAAATTTAATATTTTACAAATATTTATTACAAAAATAAATTTTATTATAGTATTACAAATCACAATCAACATTTATTGTTAAAAATTAAAATTTTTAAAAATTATATACCATATTTTTGGAATAATCAATCATAATAATCATTATATTAACTAAAAAACATGAAATAAATATTAAAAAATAAATATAAACCCTAATTGGGTGGAATAAACCCTAAAAAATAATTATAAAATTAAACTAAGCCATAATAAATTGAAATTGAAGAAAAAAAATAATGAAAATCGAATAAAAATTAAAATGGGACACCAAATAAAATAGAGAAAAGTGGGATAGAGGATTTCATTTGCTTTCATTGAAGTAAATTATACTAAAGTTTGTTCAAGTTCCACTTAATTATCTAAGAGATGAGAACCAATGCTTTTTATTTTTATTAAATATTTTGATTATCATTTCGAAAAGGTAATAGTTTATTATGATATTTTAATTATTCTTTTTACACGATATGGTTACTTAAAAACACCCATAAAAAGTACATCACCGTATTTGGTCCAATATGATATTAAATATATTTTTATAGTCTTATTTTAATTTGTAATTAATCCTATTAGCAAACGTGTAAGCTAGTCTGTGAGTCAGCGTTCCCACGTGAGGTCAAATTACGAAAACAGATACATTTTTTTTAGTGAGACTATACTGCAAGTAGGGACGTAATCGAGTCGAATAATAGCCTGAGTTCAAGCTCGATAAGAAAAGTTCAAAGTTCGACTTGACTCAAGCTCGGTCGAGCTTTAATTTTTCGAGCTCGAACTCGACAAGTTCGAGCTCGACTCGACTCGATTCGACTCGATTATGTATAAATATTAAATAAAAAATTATATTTATTTAATTTTAAATAAATATAATTTAATTATTAATGATATATATGTAAATAATTAAATTATTAAGGATAAATTTATAATTGTACTAAGCTCGATAAGGCTTGTGAGCATGTCGAGCTCACTATTATGGAGCTCAAGCTCGAATTTGGTAACTACTCGAGTAGCTCGAGCTCGACTCGACAAATCTCGAGTTGATTTCGAGCTTTCACCGAGTTGATCATGAGTAGCTCACGAGTAGGCTCGACTCACTTACACCCCCTAATTGCAGGAAACCTTCCCCCTTTGAGTATTATTGGAAGAATCATAATTCGTTCATTAATAATTTTTTTAAATATTAATAACGTGACACAAGATGTGCAGTCTATTAGTATTATTCATTCATGCGGGAATAATACAATTTCTCATCTTGCACCATTACTCAGGCTAGACTTTTCATGTAGTCTTTCCATGAATCATGACACATCATAGTAGGATTTTTTATTTAAAAAAGTTATTAATTTATTAAGATTTATGCGGTGTGATGTATTATTCGTATATGCGGTAAATAATTTTCCATCAGTTGGTTAGAATTAGTCACATATTTAATATTGCAATATTTCAGTCAAATTATAAATCAGATTTTACAATGAATTAAACCTAATTATTAATTTCGTATCGGAATATTCAAAATGTTATATATATATATATATATATATATATATATATATTGTTGTGTTATTGCACATATTGTTGTAGTTGAGTTAGAATAGCAAAGTGCTATTCTAGCAAAAACACATAACAAAATGTTTTTGTAACTAACATTTCATATTGATCCGTTAAGGTGTGGTAATGAGTTATCGGCAAGGATGAAAATATCACGAAATATTGCGGATATTGACATTGCGATACGGATATTGGGGGAATATCTTTTTTATCGAGTATCGACGAGAAATCGCAATATATCGCAATTTTTTTAATATTTCTATAATATATTTTGATTTTTATTTAATACTATATATTTCTGTGATCTTTTTTAGGTCTTCAATGTAATTATTTGAGTTGCAATATTCTTTACTTTATAAAGACATTCACTTTGCAAAAAAATATAAGAGAAAGAAGACTGGGAAATCAGCGGATGTCTTAGAAAGAAAAGTGAGATGCATGTGCACTGACTTTATTTTTTCATTTTTTCAGTTAAAGGACATGATGGACAAATCACTAAAATTTTTCTCCCCATATATCACACGAAATTGAAATCTAAGATTGAATATAAATTATTTGCCAAATCTTGATTCTATGAATATGAGTGACACTGATCATAGTGATATGTCCCAAAATTCATATGCTTCTTACACATATGGGAGTTCACAAATTGATTGGACTACTCAAAATGTGTATCAACAAAATAATTGGGTCAGTGGACATTTTTCAATTCATGGTGAAGCTGTTGGAAGAAATCAAGAAACATATCAAGCGCATGTGCATAATTATATCCATAATTACTCGAACGTGATAAGTTGGTACCAATATTGTTTAGAACAAGATGACATTCCATCTACTATATTTGAACCTCATAGATCCTCATTTTTGGTATTAATTGTACTTTATAATGTTTATTTAGTCATTTTATGTTGTATTATGTATTATTTTGTCAAATATATTGTCTCAGACGGTATTTATATAATGTATCATTCATATATTTGCTTTCAAAATACAATTCTATCAAAAAAATTAGTGGAACATGTGCATAATAATATGTCATAATAGTTCCTAAAATTTCATGCTGAATTTCTAAGATTTTAATATGATTTTCGTCATTTTTTTCAATTTTCTGCGATATCGATATGCGATATCGATATATCCGTCGATATATCTGTAAAATTGAAGTTGCGATGTATGTTACGATAGCGATATTTTCATCCTTAGTTATCGGTCATACTTTTTTAACCCGTTGTACTGAGTAACTCAGTACATCATATATACTGAAAAGTCGGTGTTTTATTTTTAGCAACATAGGATGGTGTAAATTTTATGTAAAACCACTAACTTAAAAAAAACCACTTTAATTTGGGACAAAAGGAACACCTTTATTGATTAAATAATGGCAAAAATGGCAAAAACTTGCATGCACTAGATGTATATAAGGTTATATCAGACGGTCAATGTTTTTGATCGGGTCAAACGCGGGTCAACGCACGTTGACCCGGTCAACCCATAAAAAAAATGATAAAATAGGTGATACTTTTTAATGATACATATGATATTTTTTAAATTTTGAGTGATACTTTTTAGTGTTACGATTGATACTGATTTTGACAGTTTTATTTATTTTGGCCGATACTTTTTAAGGATACAAGTGATACTTTTGAGCTTTTGAGTGATACTTTTTAGTGTTACGGTTGATACTGATTTTGACGGTTATTTATTTATTTATTTATTTTGGCCGATACTTTTTAAGGATACAAGTGATACTTTTAGACTTTTGAGTGATATTTTTTATTGTTACGGTTGATATTAATTTTGAAGATTTTTTTTAGTTGATCAGGTCAATGAGCGTTTTCCGACGTTGACTGGTCAACGCATTGATCCGGTCAATGCACCTGATGGTGCACCTAGTGCACACAAGTACCTCTCTTAAATAAAATCTAATGGGTTGAGATCCATTAAACTATCTCACAAGGGATCTCCTGATTATATTAAAAATGTATATATAATTTATCAATTGTATTTGAAAAAGAATGAGGGTAAATTATTTTGTGAAACTGCATGCTGATAACCTCATATTTTGCACGTATTTTGAGGTACATTTGAGTGGTATTTGATGGGCATTGCATGCATGAAGTGTTGAGTTTTGCATAGTTTTCTATGTTTTGCACAATGTCACGTGTTTGTTCATTGTGAAGGGAATTAATGCCATTTTTTGTGTGGACCTCAAATGAGTGTGAGAACACCCTAGAAAATGAGAAATCAAGTTAGGAACGCGTTGCAAAAAGAATCGGGTCAATCGGACGAGAAACGAATGAAACGAAGCAAAACAGTGAGAGGCTGCTGGAGCTGAAATATACTCGCGACCGGACTCGCGACCGGGGGGGTCGCGAATCCGGGTCACGAATCACCATTTCTCCATTTTACTGTACGCGCGCGACAGAGAGCGGGTTCTCCTTTGAAATATTCGCGACCTGGTCGCGAATTTGGACACCCGGTCGTGAATTTTTGCCACGTCAGCGCCACGTGGATTCGCGACCTGAGTCGCGGGTGACTGGATCGCGAGCGAGGTCGCGAATCGAGCGGGCCTATCCGATTTTTGACCTATTTTTGGGCTTTTCTTTACTTGGTATTTAAGGGTTTCCTTGGACGAAAATACACACAATTTCACCTACCCCAAAGTTGCCACCAGAAGTTTGCTGCAGAGAAAAACAGACGTGAAGAACAAGACCAAAGGATTCAAGAGCTTTCAAGATTAGAGACAAATTAATTCTTCCGGGTTTTATTTTCTCTGTTCTAAGGATTGTTCATGTTTTCTTTATGGATGATTTTTGTTATTTATTTTGCCATGGATAGCTAAAACCCTAGTATTCTAGGGTTGTTTATGATTCAAATTATGGAGTTCGTTTAATCTATTGATTTCTTATGCTTATGATTTTATTGTGTTTTGCTTATTCTCGTATTTATCTGTATTATTTACCTGATCAATAAATGGTACAACTTGATGTGTTAATTCATAAATCGAGAGAGGAGTTTTAACACGTGATCTGGAATAAGTAACTCGTTAATCAATAACATTCGAGAGAATTGAGATTAATTGAGAGAGCAATAGACCCTAGGAGCCTTTAGGAGTTGCATGCTAGATATTAAATGGAGACGTTAATACGAGTTTTGTAATCTACAACCTAGGTACTTCGAGAGAAGGTTTAGGATGCATCAGTGGTTACTCTAGCATAATTTAAGTCCCAATATAGGCATAAGAATGAAAGGATTAAATGAATGGATTAGTTGTTGATTAAGCAATCCTAGAATACGTCTTTTATTCACTGTTTGATTTATCTGTGTTAATTTCTGCCGTGGTAATTTAGTTTATTTATTATTGTCAGTTTTTATTTAGTTCAATCCAATCATGTTTTGTAGTCTAGATAACTGCGAGAGGTTAATTTGAATAACTAGCAGTTTAATTATTAAATCCCTGTGGATACGACCTTGTTCACCGCTGTCCTATAAGCCTCGCTGCACACTTGCAGTTTAGGTGAAAATAAATACCGAATAAGTTTTTGGCGCCGTTGCCGGGGATTTAATTTTTTTATTTGCTATTATTTAGATTTAATTTCTTATGTTAATCTAGACATTTATTTTTCAGTCTTTAGTCTATTTTCTTTTAAAATTTTATAATCTTCTTTTTGTTGTGATTAGGTTGTGTATGCATACACGATCTCAGGGAGGATCTCTGGAAGAATTCAATCCTGAGATTGAAGCTACCGTTCGGCATAACAACGCAAGAAGAAGAAGAGAGATTGCAGAACAACAAGCTCCTGTTACGGTTGAATAGATGCGTCAGATGCAGAGACAGTTAGAGGCAATGCAGCGGAGAATGCAAGAGCAAGATGATGCTCGAGCTGTAGAGCCACCTCCAATTAATGAGCTCTTTGTTCCAGTACTTAACCATGGAGACATTCCTGGTCCCCAGATCAATGCGAATAACTTCGAGTTGAAATCGGGATTGGTCTCCATGGTTCAGCAAAAGCAATATGGAGGACGGGCCACTGAAGACCCGAATGCACACTTGACGCAGTTCTTGGAGATCTGTAGTACAGTGAAGATGAATGGAGTCCCCGATGACGCCATTCGCTTACGCCTATTTTCGTTCTCTTTACGAGATACGGCTAAGCAATGGTACCAATCTCTAGCCGCTGGGTCTGTGGACAGCTGGGAAAGTCTTGCGCACAAGTTCCTGCACAAATTCTTTCCACCTGGTTTGACTCTCAAGTTGAAGGGCGAAATTACACAATTTCATCAATACGAGGATGAGACATTATATGAGGCTTGGGAACGGTTTCGAGATATGCTGAGGAAGTGCCCCAACCATGGATTTGGGGTAGATCATCAAGTCTGCATCTTCTACAACGGGTGTGACATGGAATTGAAGAGGCTTCTGGATACCTTTGCTGGCAGCTCTTTATTGAACAAGGGCCACAATCAAGCTGTGACGATCATAGAGGACATGGCAACCAACAGTTATCAGTGGTCTGGGGATCGACAAGTGAAGATTTTGAAAAGAGCTGCAGCAGTTGATGATAGTGATCCGATTACCAAGCTTGTCACCCAGCTGTCTACTCTGAATGCCACGATCAATAGCAGATTTGATGCTATGGCGCGATCGGGTGTAGATAATTCCATGGGAAATACAGTTGAAGATGTCAACTACATCAATCAGAGAGGTGGCCATGATGGCAATAATTACCTAGGCGGGAATCAATTCTACCAAGGTAACCGATCCAACCTCTCATATGGGAATCCCAACGGTGCACTGCAGCCCCCTCCTGGCTTTTCTGTAACAAATGGAGTGATCAATGAGGAAAAGAAGCCGAATATGGATGATCTGTTAATGGCATTCATGGGGAAGACCGATAAATTCATGGGAGAGTCGCAAGCTAGAGTGGAGAAGCTGGAAAATACTGTGGGTGCCATGAGTGTGCAAATGAAGATGTTCGAAAAGCAACTGGGTCAGCTGGCTACAGTTATAGGGAATCAGCACCACCCAGGACAGTTCCCCAGCAACACCACAGTTAATCCCAAAGAGCAGTGCAATGCAATCTATATGCACACTGAAGTCACTGTGCCTATTGCTGCCGTGGCAGCTGTTCCCCCCCCAAGATGGCTTCTGACACGCCAAATTCCACCATAAAGAGTCCTCCGACGGGTCCTACAGTGCTTCCCACAGTGACCATCCCGTACCCACAGCATTCCTCGAAACAGAAAGATGATGCTCAGTTCTCTAGATTCCTTGAGATATTTAAGAAGGTGCACATCAACATTCCTTTGGTGGAGGCGTTGCAACATATGCCCAAGTATGCAAAGTTTCTCAAGGATGCTGTGTCCAAGAAGAAAATGATAGAGGAGTTTGAGACTGTGTACCTTCCCGAAAACTGCAGCTCCATCATCCAAAGGAAGCTCCCTGCCAAGATGAAGGATCCGGGGAGTTTTACACTCCCCATTACTGTTGGAGACAAGATAGGTGGTCGAGCATTATGTGACTTGGGGGCGAGCATCAATTTGATGCCGCTCTCCTTTTTCAAGAGGTTGAACTGTGGGCAACAAAAGCCTACAACCATGTGTTTGCAGATGGCCGACCGATCCGTGGTGTATCCTAAGGGAATTTTGGAGGATGTATTGATCAAGGTACATGATTTTATATTCCCGGTGGATTTTATGGTGCTAGACATGGAGGAAGATAAAAGCGTCCCTCTCATTTTGGGACGCCCATTTTTGCGCACCGGACGGGCCAATATCGATTTGGACACTGGGATTCTGACTCTCCGGTTTGAAGATGAACACATCCAGTTCCTGTTTGATGGTGGAGGAATGACGATGGATGATCGGGGAAGAGAATGGGGGATTCCAATTCCTCCACTTATGGGAACTTGAGTTCCCAAATTCGTCTGGCTGTCGACGTTAAATGCAGCGCTTGTTGGGAGGCAACCCAATATGTTTTATTTTATTTTTCATTTAGTTTTTTTTATTTATGTTTTTCACTTCTTTTTCTGAGTTGTGCAGGTAAAGAGCGGATGGATTCTGGAATATGGGGGATAGCACATTAACCAACTTGTCTTTCGACAAGTTTGGGGGAGGATGTTGAACCCAAACGGACATCCATGTGATCGTTGTAAGTGGTCGACGACACCTACATGCATTTTTGCAAACTTATTCCATCCCGTGGATTTGAATAAGTTTGGGGGGATGTATGCTTGTGGTGTCTAGACCTTTATTTTATTTTACCTGCTTTACTTGTTTAGTTTTTTTTTTTTTTTTTTCTGGAAAAGTTGAAAAATTTTGAATTTTGGTCTTGAATTTTACTTGGGATTTTGATGATATATGCTTTATGGTCTATGGTTTAGTGTTTATAATCGAGATTATTTGATTGGGAATGACTTGAGCATGTATAGCATGATTTGAATGAGCATGTGTTTTGGAGATTTTCGAGCTTTATTTTGGCCAATGTTGAGCTGTGAGATTTTGAGCTTATAAGACTGTTGTCTTAATTTTTATTCTTGTGTGTTGGTTGTCTGTACACTTATTTCTCTAGAACTTGCATGTCGTCTTGCTTGAAATTGAGTTTCTGTGCTTGAAAATAAGAGATGATAGTAGGCCATCTTTTCTTTAGCCATTTATCCCATACACTGTCCTAAATTTATTTAATTCCTTTGTGAGCCCTTTTGTGTCTAATTGCCTTTTCTATGGAAGCCTATTTGGGATTTGATTCATTGATTCTTGTGGAGAAATAGGAACAAGGGTAAGGAATTTTGGAGTTGGGATGAAGAAAAAAAATTTGGTGATAATTGGTGGTTTTTGTTGGTGTGAAAAAAAGTGCTATGTGAGTGTTGAAAAGGAAAAAAATTGAAAAGAGTAGTTCAATGTTTCGATGAGTGCTTACCCTTATTTTATCACACTTTGAGTGTTTGAGCGAAACATACACCGGTGAGGATCATTGGATTGATATTTGCTCATTGAAATCTATCGCATGTGTTCATGATTTGAGTGTTGTGCTTGTTTTTGTTATTCCCGATTAGATTTTCGAGGTTGTAGATGCTAGATTATAAATTGTGGAGTTATGTATTGTTTGAATTCCATGGTTGGTTTTTGTTCTTTGTTTGGGGACAAACAATGTTTTAAGTTTGGGGGAGTTGATAACCTCATATTTTGCACGTATTTTGAGGTACATTTGAGTGGTATTTGATGGGCATTGCATGCATGAAGTGTTGAGTTTTGCATAGTTTTCTATGTTTTGCACAATGTCACGTGTTTGTTCATTGTGAAGGGAATTAATGCCATTTTTTGTGTGAACCTCAAATGAGTGTAGGAACACCCTAGAAAGATGGAAAATCAAGTTAGGAACGCGTTGCAAAAAGAATCGGGTCAATCGGACGAGAAACGAGTGAGAACGAAGCAAAACAGTGAGAGGCTGCCGGAGCTGAAATATACTCGCGACCGGGGGGGTCGCGAATCCAGGTCGCGAATCACCATTTCTCCATTTTACTGTACGCGCGCGACAGAGAGCGGGTTCCCCTTTGAAATATTCGCGACCCGGTCGTGAATTTGGACACCCGGTCGCGAATTTTTGCCACGTCAGCGCCACGTGGATTCGCGACCTGAGTCGCGGGTGACTAGATCGCGAGCGAGGTCGCGAATCGAGCGGGCCTATCCGATTTTTGACCTATTTTTGGGCTTTTCTTTACTTGGTATTTAAGGGTTTCCTTGGACGAAAATACACACAATTTCACCTACCCCAGAGTTGCCACCAGAGGTTTGCCGCAGAGAAAAACAGACGTGAAGAACAAGACCAAAGGATTCAAGAGCTTTCAAGATTAGAGACAAATTAATTCTTCCGGGTTTTATTTTCTCTGTTCTAAGAATTGTTCATGTTTTCTTTGTGGATGATTTTTGTTATTTATTTTGCCATGGATAGCTAAAACCCTAGTATTCTAGGGTTGTTTATGATTCAAATTATGGAGTTCGTTTAATCTATTGATTTCTTATGCTTATGATTTTATTGTGTTTTGCTTATTCTCGTATTTATCTGTATTATTTACCTGATCAATAAATGGTACAACTTGATGTGTTAATTCATAAATCGAGAGAGGAGTTTTAACACGTGATCTGGAATAAGTAACTCGTTAATCAATAACATTCGAGAGAATTGAGATTAATTGAGAGAGCAATAGACCCTAGGAGCCTTTAGGAGTTGCATGCTAGATATTAAATGGAGACGTTAATACGAGTTTTGTAATCTACAACCTAGGCACTTCGAGAGAAGGTTTAGGATGCATCAGTGGTTACTCTAGCATAATTTAAGTCCCAATATAGGCATAAGAATGAAAGGATTAAATGAATGGATTAGTTGTTGATTAAGCAATCCTAGAATACGTCTTTTATTCACTGTTTGATTTATCTGTGTTAATTTCTGCCGTGGTAATTTAGTTTATTTATTATTGTCAGTTTTTATTTAGTTCAATCCAATCATGTTTTGTAGTCTAGATAACTGCGAGAGGTTAATTTGAATAACTAGCAGTTTAATTATTAAATCCCTGTGGATACGACCTTGTTTACCGCTATCCTATAAGCCTCGCTGTACACTTGCAGTTTAGGTGAAAATAAATACCGAACACATGCTTTTTACACCTTTTCTGTCCCGACCCGTTTGTGTGTCATGCTCACTTTAACTTTAAATAACAAATCCGAAACAAGAAATCTGAAACGTAATCCGGAGCCACTCAAAATCACGTCTTTAATAAGAAGTACTAAAAACATTAATTAAGCACTCTAAACATGAATCAACCTCCATGCTACACCAAAAATGGAACATAATTAGTTTTATCAATTAGGGTTTTTTATGGTTTTTTTAGAGTTTAGTTTTTTTAAGGTTTATTAGTATCAATTAGAATTTATATTTAATTCAAAAAAATTAATTATCGAGCATTGTCCATAAGTCCACGCATTATTGTCAGACGAGTGCATTACGCGAGTCACCGATAAAAAAACTTAAACTAATTCACTTTAATTTTAAGATTCACTAATTTATTTTAGAGTATATATTTAATTCAAAAAATCAATTGTTGAGCACATCGCACGAGCCCGCGCGTTAGTGTTGAGTGAGTGCATGGCGCGAGTCGTAAAATTAAATTAATTAATTTTACTTTAAGAGATATATGATTTTTTGAGAGAAAAAAAAGAAAAAAAATCAAAGAAAAGAAAAAAGAAAAAAAAAGATGGTGCGTGACGCCCACCCGCCGCATCTGTCTAACATTGTCGCACGATATTTTTCTTTTTTTTTTTTGTCGAAGGTAACCCACAGCCGCTATCGAGGTGCGCACTGGGTAAAGCCCGCCCCTGTGTAACCGAGGTGCGCACTGGGTATACCCTGCCCCTGTGTAATAGCCTGCAAACCACACATGGGAGGTAAACCACACTGGACAAGCCAGGTGTAACAGGCTCACACCTGGTGGTGTTGGTGGAATTCGAATTTGAGATATTTGGTCTTAAGATATCACCACTCCACCACTAAATCATCCCAAAGGGGACTGTCGCACGCTATTTTTGCCTAATAAGAGATTGACTTTTTATGTATTTAGTCGTAATTAACCTTTTATTTTTGTTTGATTATCCATGAGCGTGGGTGTTATAATGAAGGTAGAAGAACATTCTACGTATGGTCAAAGGTACGTGTGGTCGTCGAGTCGAGAGTGAAGAACCAACTGTCGCCACATCATCACCAACACCGTCAACACTTCCACTCCACTCACTACTCAACACCTACCACTCTCTTTCCTCCCCCCCTCCCTATATATATATATATGAACTTCAACTCTCATTATTCACACACTCTTCATACATAGTTTTATACCTCTATATTCTACAAATAAAGACAAATAATACAGAAAACAGTTCATCACTCTCATATTTCAATAACATACCATAATTCACACAGCATCAGGTACTTCAACACTTCTTAATTTCTTCATTGTTTTCCCTCTTTTTTTGCTTCTCGTCTTTTAGTTTTCAGAATTTGTCGGAAACCTAAGGATGTAAGAAATGCCCCTATTTTCCAGTTTTTATCTGCTCCGTTTCATTTTTTTTTTCTTTTTAGTTTTGAAAAGAATTTTCAGGAGCAAACGTTGGGTTCCGGCAAAAATGATTCTTTTTTCCTTGACTAGGGCTGTATATGAGTTATTTTTTGAGAGAGAGAGAGAGAGAGAGAGAGAGAGAGAGAGAGAGAGAGAGGCGTTGATCTAAATTATTTCAAAATTGTTTAAGTAGTGAGTGGAGTGAGTCCTTGAGCAGGAAAAAAAAGATGTTCTTGAATTGTATAATGGTCGAAATTAATGTTAGTAGTTTAGTATTTAATTGTAGTTGTTTATCCGTGAAGTCATCTGAAGCATCAATTATTATTTAGCCTGTGTTAACACGTACAGAGATTTAATTATATTGTTGCTTCTCTTGTGCAGGTGGTGGTGGATATACAATTGAGTTGTAACTTGTAAAAGGCTTCTTTAATTTGCCTCAAAACATAATATATATAGTGTGTGAATTATATGGAATCTCAGTGTTTTGCATACGGAGTCACCGCTGCAGGCTTATCCTACTCTCCATATACTAATCCTTCCTCCATCCCTACCAATATGATTGGATCATTGGGCTTGGATTCAAGAAACTCGTCTCATTTCCATTTCTACAACCATTACGACACTGAGATCCTCTCCGGATACTCTGATAGTCATGACCAAATCAGCTCCACGGATTCCTCACTCGATTACACCAGCTACTTCCAGCAGACGAGAGGAGTCTCTCCCTCTCCCTCTCCCTTCATTAATCCCAATATAGATGGGAATCACCACATAAGGCATGCTCTGCAGGAGCTGGAGAGTGCTCTCATGGCCGCGGATGATGATGAGGAAGTGATCACATCTCAGCCCTTTTTAGGTGAAACACGCGGTCAGTGTTCAAGACCTCAGTTTCCTCACCCACAACGATCTCATACTGATTTCCAGCTTCATGGAGCAATGGTGGATTCTACATCGACTACTCCACCTAGTAATCTCAAACACCTACTTATTGCGTGTGCAGAAGTTCTCTCGGAGAATAGGCTAGGCCAGTTTGAAAAACTGGTAGAGCATGCGCGTGGTGCTGTATCTATAACTGGAGAGCCGGTTCAGCGCCTAGGGGCTTACATGCTTGAAGGGCTAATAGCAAGGAAAGAGTGTTCCGGTACTAACATCTACAGAGCATTGAAATGCAATGAACCCGATAGCAAGGATCTGTTATCCTACATGAAGACTCTGTATGAAGTATGCCCTTACTTGAAGTTCAGTTACATGGCTGCAAATGGCGCCATTGCTGAAGCTTGCAAGAATGAGGATCGTATCCATATCATAGATTTCCAAATTGCACAGGGGACTCAGTGGATGACTCTATTGCAAGCTCTTGCGGAGAGGCCTAGTGGGGCTCCACGGGTGCGTATCACAGGCATAGATGACCCAGTTTCGAGATATGCTCGAGGTGCTGGTTTAGAAGCTATAGGGGAAAGGTTTGCAGCCATCTCCAAGAAATTTAACATCCCTGTTGAGTTTCATGCTGTTCCTGTTTTTGCTCTGGATATAACTAGGGAGATGCTCGACGTGAGGCGTGGTGAGGCCTTGGCAGTGAACTTCCCTCTGCAGCTCCACCACACGCCCGATGAGAGTGTGGATGTGTCCAACCCGAGGGATGGACTTCTTCGGATGGTGAAGTCACTTTCTCCGAAGGTGGTCACTCTTGTTGAGCAAGAATCAAACACCAACACGGCGGCCTTTCTACCAAGATTCGTTGAGACCTTGGACTACTACTCAGCAATGTTCGAGTCTATAGATGTTGCCACTCCAAGAGACAGGAAGGATAGGATTGATGTGGAGAAAAACTGCTTGGCTAGAGATATTGTGAACGTGATAGCATGCGAAGGGAAGGAGAGGGTAGAACGCCACGAGCTGTTTGGGAAGTGGAGGTCGAGGTTTATGATGGCCGGGTTCGAACAGTGTCGTTTGAGCCCTTATGTGAGTGCAGTGATTAGGGGATTGCTCAAGTGCTACTCTGAGCATTACAGTTTGGTGGAGAAGGATGGAGCTATGCTGTTGGGATGGAAGAACAGGAATTTGATATCTGCATCTGCTTGGCACTGAAGAAGAGACCAACACAAATTGTACTTAAGTCTCACGGATCATTTTTCTCGTATTTGGTACAAGAAATTTTGCTACATTCTTTTTTAGGGTGGGATAATGTTTGAGTTATTTTAGTTTTAGATTTGATACTGGAAATACTTCATTGCATAGAAATGTTATAGAAACACACATATACATGTATTCACCATATTCTAGCATTGTATTTTATTACATAACTATTATTACACCCGTGCGATGCACGATGAGAGTGAGATATGCATACTTAAAACTTTATCAAAATATGATCACAATAAAAAATATTTCTTCAATTATTGTACTGAATCAAAACTCGTGCAAGGTGTAAAATATAAATCATGAATAGAAGCATAATTTGCATCTTCAGTAAAAAAAGTAAGTATTAAAAAATGTAACTTGAATAAAAATAAATTAAACATGGTTCAAAGTAAATTATAAATAAATATCAGAATTTATAAATATTTGAAAATTTCAAAGTTTCTGAAAAACTTTCTTGTACACCACGCATGTTTGTAGTACATGAACTGTTGGTGTTGTCTTTATCACACACTAAAATCTTCAAGTATATGGAATGATTGATTTCCCTGACCATCTCAACTAAACTAAAAAATGGAGGCATGATGCTATGATTTGGAATTGATTAAGTTTTGTAAAATGCAATAGATCGAATTGATTTGTTTATGAGCCAAAATTGCATAGCGTACCTATCTATTTATAAAACCATACGAAGAAAAATATTTATGGTATGAATAAATTGAATTTTTTTGGATGAATTAGATTTATTCCATTATATATGGTTTATATATGCACACAAATCTCTAAATGTATGTGAGAATATATATTTTACGTGTGAAAATCAATATGAGAGGATATATATTATATTATACATATCCTTAGTAGATTTTTTAGACGAATTAATTAGATTAGTTTCATTATATATGATTTATATTTAGGGTGAAAAATTAAAGCAGTCAAATTCAAGATAGCAAATGCTTTTTTAGCCAAGATTAATAGGTCATGTTTTTCTATTCAAAAAGTGGTGTAAAAGTCCTATATGCCCTTTTTGTCTCATGTGAACAATTTTCATTTCTTTTCTCATTTATTAAAAGAAGCATGTGTGGCAATTTTAAAAAAAAAATTGAAAAATCTGGAAATCCAATTAAATTTAGGTAGTTGGATTGTGGTTGCATGCATTTAATTCCAAAATGAAGAAAACACACAATTGACATTCACGCAAGTTTATACAAAACTCACGCCCATTTTTACAAAATATTGTTGGAGAAACAACAACACATAGCCAAGAAATTTGAGGTAAGTTTTTTAATTTTTATAACCGTCAAGTTGTTCGAATTAGTCGGGTATAATGTCTGTTTAAAATTTTAAGTAATTTATCCGCAGTTTATGTTAATTTCATAATAGATTTGTTTAATAGTTATTCAAGTTATAAGATGTTTGTTTTTGTAATTTTTAATGATCCTATATGCATAAATTGTTGTAGATTAGGATATTTTGTGGTAGATTAACTTGAAGTTAAAGATTTTGATGTTTTGAAAAGATTAGTAGCATCGTTTTTTTTTTCGGCTATACAGTGTTCTCGTGAGTATTATTGTCACGAAATCTATGAACTGTGACAATATTGTCACGAGATCATAGAATTCGTGACAATATTGTCACGAGATCACTTGAACCGTGACAATATTGTCACGAATTCTATGCTTCCGTGATAATATTCTCACGAGATCTTTTTTTTTTAAATTGCCTTAATTACTGGTTATTGTTAATTTGCAGATGGCTTGGCAACGTATTGTTGTCCAACATAGCGGTAGATGAGAGAGATCTGAGTATGTGGATGGTGAAGATCAGCTGGTGCACCTCCTATTTGACAATTTATCTCGTGATAAATTGGTCGAAGAAATTCACGATTTTATGGAGACATCTCCAACAAGTGTTAGTTATACACTAAGTTATTTGACGAGGTCATTGACAGGGAGGACACTAAAAGGACTGTTGAAGATGGATGTTGATTTAGCTCGTTTGGTCCAGGAGCAAGATGAGCCGGTTATTTACGTTACTGAGAAATCAATTCTGCAAACTCCAAGTGGAATGTCGTCAAATTATGCTAATGATGAACCGATTGGAGATGATAGTGTTGATG
Source organism: Perilla frutescens (assembly GCA_026008535.1). Taxonomy (NCBI): domain Eukaryota; kingdom Viridiplantae; phylum Streptophyta; class Magnoliopsida; order Lamiales; family Lamiaceae; genus Perilla; species Perilla frutescens. Next base: position 7,501,751 of record BRKX01000019.1, read on the forward strand.
ATCTGTCTTGGGATGATGATGATGATGACGACGAGAATTATGAGAGTGAAGTTCGGCGTAAGCAAATTGCTGAATTTTGTGAATGGATTCGCGAGCCAGGGCATCTCGATGAGTTTGTCAATATTCTACAGCATGATGGACCTCACAACTTCTCATCTGAGGATGTTGCTCCTGATGTTGAAGCTCCGAATGTAGACTTTCCTCCCTTGGGACATTGGTCTATTCCTGTGGCCCATGTTGACGATGCACTAGCAGTGGTACAGAACGACCCATCCCCGACAGATATTGATGTGATAGCCGTGGGAAAGACTTTCTTGGAGAAGAAAGATTTGGTAATTGTTGTTGGAAAGTGGCATATGCAGCGTCAAGTGGAATATTCGGTCTCCCGATCCAGCAAAAGTCGACTAACGGTTATTTGCAAAGAAAACGAGACCTGCCCGTTTAAATTAGTGGCAAGTTCTAAGGGTGGCTTGTGGATGGTGACTAAATTAGAGGATAATCATACATGTCAGTTGGACCTGACACGTAATGCGCCACGGAAGTTATCCTCTCGAGTAATTGCTGATTTATTTAAGAAGAGAATCCTAGATGAGGGTTCTATCCTGAAGCCGAGAGCAATGATAGCTGAGATATTGAGGGAGTATGGCATTGAGGTTGAGTACAGTGTTGCATTACGGGCTAGGAATCTCGCAATAGAGATGGTTTACGGTTCTCATGATCAGTCTTTCGCGGTATTGCCTGCATATTTGGAGATGTTGAAGAGGTCCAATCCTGATATGGTTTATGATTTGGAGACTGATGGTGATGATCGTTTCATGTACACATTTGTCGCTCTAGGAGTTTGTAGAGCGGCATTCAGAGTGTGTATGCGTCCAGTTATCGCCATTGACAGCACTTATTTGAAGGGGAAGACCAAGGGTATTCTTTTCGTCGCTGTGACGAAAGACGGTAATGAGCAGTGTTTCCCTCTTGCCATTAGTGTGGGTCCTATTGAGAATGATGCAGCCTGGACATGGTTCATGGAGCGGTTTAAGAGGGCCTTTGGAGATCGTGATGATTTGGTGATACTCTCGGACCAACACGTGAGCATCAAGAATGCTGTTAAGGTAGTGTATCCTACAGCGGTCCACGGATTGTGCTATTACCACATCGCGAAGAATCTAATTCGAGCAGGTCGTCATGTGATTTCGATGTTTAAAAGTGCTGCATTTGCATATAGAGAGGAAAAGTTTCTAAAATATCTATCGATGATCTCCTCAAGCCGAGTCGAAGTTTACAATACATTGCTGAGTATAGGGGTATATCGTTGGGCACAGTCACAATGCCCTTCACGTCGTTACAGCTTCATGACATCAAATTCAGCTGAATGTTTCAATGCTCGTTTATTGTGGGCTAGAAGATTGCCTATATGTTCTCTCATTGAGGTTGTCAGGAATGTGATAGAGAAGTGGTTCGACGAGAGACGTGCGAAGACAGTATCGTGAGATCACATACTTACAGGATTTGCTTACACAAAATTGAGCTATCAGGTGGAGATGAGCCTTCAGTATGCTGTTCGAGGCCATAATACACATTTGTACAAGGTACAAAAGAACGATAAGAGCTTTCTAGTTGACCTTTAAAGGAAAACATGTGAATGTGGTGCATTTCAGCTCGATCAAATCCCTTGTTCTCATGCAGCGGCTGCTATTCGGTACCGTACCTTTATAAACATATCTTTTATAAACTCCTGCTATTATGTTTAATTAGTAACACATTAGAACTATTGTAACAGGAGTGCAGGACTTGACATATATGATTATGTGGACTTGTATTTCAAGCAAGTTACACTTTGTCTTGCATACCATGATCGTGTACGTTCAGTGCCGAGTCAGGATGAATGGACAGTCTCAAATTTATTCAAAGTTTGCCCTCCCAAATCAGTTCGCCAGGCAGGTCGACCTAAGAAGGGAAGATATCGTTCAGCAGGTGAAGGCTCAAGTACAAGAAGTAGAAGACAACACGTATGCTCGAGGTGTGGAGGCACTGGCCATAACAGGAAGAAATGTACAGCCCCACAACGGATTGAGCATGGAGAATGGGATGCACCTGGTGAAGGGCAACGTCGACCTAAGAGATGTAGTATTTGTCGTCAACCAGGACACAGCAAGGGCAAGTGTCCGAATAGAGTTCAACCTCAAATTTGATCATGTTACGATTGAACGGGTTAATATGACTACTAATGTAGTAAAGACTGATGTTGAGATATGAATGGGTTAATATCACTATTTATATAGAGACTGATGTTGTGAGATGATTGATATTGAGATATGATTGTTACAGGGTTGATTCCAAATTAAAATATAATTTTGCATTTTTCCTGGAGGATCTCGTGACAATGATTCTCACGAGTGGAAGATTTCGTGACAATTATTGTCACGAGTGGAAGATCTCGTGAGAATTATTGTCACGAGATCTTCTACTCGTGACAATAATTGTCACGAAATCTTCCACTCGTGAGAATAATTGTCACGAGATCCTCCATTCGTGACAATTATTGTCACGAAATCTTCAAATTGTGACAATAATTCTCACGAGAGCTTCTAAATCAACAATAACATTAATTAATTCCAAGTACTGAATCAACATCAACATTAAATCAAGTCCAAGTATTAAATCAACATTAAATCAAGTCCAAGTACTAAAACACCACATAAGTCAATGTCCTACTCATGCTACCCTCTTACAATTACCGAATATTCTAACAGCTAAGAGCTTCCTATACTTGTCCAAGTTAGCCGGAGTAGGATCCATCCTGAATGTCTTCGACGAAATCAATCGATCGGCTTGCATGGCAGCAAAAACCCCACAACTCACACCATCTGTCTGCCTGAACTGATACATGAGTGGCGTTCTGTAGTACTCCATCGGTCTGCAGATCTCAGTACGCATGGCTCTCTCCTAATATCTGCAGTGCTGCAACAGTCCTGGAATCAAATGCATCAATGGCCAGAGCTGGTGCTCACGCATCGAATATGTGGGCTCATCCGTCGGATCCATCATGTTGTGCAACAACGAATCATACAACTCAACTCGCCAGCAGTCTAGACGAATCCGAACGGTCAAGAAATGTCCATCAACATGGCAAACGGTGATGATATGCAAACACAACAATATACAAAACAGTCATAAAAGAAACATGTATCATAATTGGAATTTAACGATGTTCACTTACATTCTTCGCCTGCCACCAAGGACCCGTCAATAACTACTCCCCTCTGACGATCTGGACCAGCTCATCATCCCAACCCCACCATGCGTATTCATAATTGGGGAATGTCTGCGTGAATTCTGTATCTTCTGGATGAATGAGGGTATACTCATGCACCAACTTATACTGTAACAAACAAATATTAACGTAATTATAAAATCAATTGACTTGATAGATCAAAATAACAATTGAAAACTTACGAAGAATGATGTCTACAAGATGACTGTGCTCTGTGAATTCACCCCTGACTTCAATCCACGACCCTCGGCCAGCCTGATTTGAAGGCAAAACAAGATCAGATCCATAGATAGTGTGGACATATCTCTGTTGTTGTCGAGCAATTCATCAAAGAAGGCCTGATTCGGATCCAGCTCGACCAAATTCACTCTAAGGCGCGCGTATGGCCCGTAGCATCGAAACTCAACAAATTCCTTCATCGAGCTCGACACACCATCTGAGCTCAGCCTAGCCGAGCTAGGCCTAACTGGACTGGAATGTGATCCAACATCCCAATCGTCACCTGTGGGCCCTGAAACCTCAACGCGTACATCCTCAAGATGTGGGCCCTCAACCTATACTGAAATTAGTTAGTATATTTAAAAATATATATCAGACAAAATCATACAAACACTACTTACATCGTAATCATGTACCGTACGAGGTGCCGCTCGCTGAGGACTCTCTTCCCGTGCATGTTCTTGATATCTACCCTGAGAGCGACTCCTACTACGGGATCGGGACCGGGACCGGGATCTGGGTACAAACTTCTTGAACATGTCCTTAACGAAATTCCTCAGTCTATGAAACATGTCATCGTACTCCTGCCTGTGTGCCCTCTCCCGCTCCGCCTCGTACTCTCTGCGTGCCCTCTCACGCTCCTGCATAATACGGAGCATCTCCTCACCTATTTGACGCGTCACTTCTCGTATTCGCCCAGCATGCTTGCAACACTGGTGATCCTCACTAGTGCTAGATGTGGGAGTGGCAAGTCTAGGACGCTTCTCTATAGGGCGACTCCGTCGTCTCCTGGATGACTCAACTGCACCCATATCTGCACACGTGCGAGGAATGCAACTCCCAGATCGCCTGGAGTGAGAAGAAGCTCTGGGAGGAGAGGGTGCTCTGGGGGGAGAGGGAGCTCTATGCTGATGCGCTCTAGCTAGCTCTCGGTAAGTGGGCTTCATCCTCTTATTGCATTGCGCCTCATACGTCACGCCCATACAATCACCGAGCAAGACACTTTTGTAATATGAAGTGGCCATCTCATGCTTACTCGGCTGTAGATATATGAAGCATAATTGCTGCAAATGGTAAAGAATTGATTAGAAACACTTCAAATAATCAAGAAAACACACATTGTTTAAAATAAATGCTCACCTCATCAGAAAACAATGTGCCCAGACGCGCAGTTTTCGTCCTAAAGGCCCACTTCAAACACCTGGGCAATGCGTCTGGTGCTGGAACCTGTGCACAATGTGCACCGAGTCTCGGTAAGGCCTCATATTCCCACACCTGTCGAATAAGACATTGATCAAATTATATTTAATAAAATAAGATTACAGTGATAATCGTGATAAAATTGAGATTCATACCAGTAGAGCCCACACCGGTCCATAGAAATGATAAGACAATCTGGCTTTTTCCTCCGTCTTCTGGAATTTTCTCCTCAGTTCCACCTCAGTAGACGGTACCAAACTCATATAATGCGTCAAGAGACTGAATGCATAAGCTCCCCATGGAAATGAGTTCCATCGATCCCGATCTTCGGCTAAGACCCATACCCAGTCATCTATCATGTGTATCTGATCATATCCAAAGATCATAGTGTGCAGGAACAGGACATTGGCGACCATGACGTAATCCATGAAGTCATCTCCTAGTGAATAGGTCCTAAACCTCTCAAGTAGGTCCTTTACTCTCAGAGGTGTCTTGTTCAACTCACGAGAATAAAAAGATCTTCTAGAAATCTGATATGATGCAGACGGATCAAAATCAGATCCTCCGAACTGCAGTCCAGTCACCAGAGCAAACTCACTCGGAGAAAATCTAATATTGGTTTCTCCAACCCGAAACCAAATATTGTGCTCCTCTGCACCGTCAATAATCACCTCCCTACTCAACAATGCGTGTAGAGCATTGTTACAACTGTTTCTCCCCACGAAATCTATCAGATGCCCAAAACACGACTCTCTCCTAAACTGTTCAAATAGTTCGGGCCCACTACTGATCAAGTGTAATACTTCCCTAATTACACTCATATTGTCCTTCCAGTATAAATTGATCCCGCATGTGATGTTCTATAAAGCCTCTCTCCTCCACACCCAATCACGCTATTTTTTAAATAATATACAAAAAATTAGTAATAAATAATGCAAAAATAAAACAAATATAATTCAATTAAAACTAATTGGACATGATATAGATATCTACATGCTATAGATACTTAATTATCAAATAAAAATTGCAAGAATGACTAATTATCAAACAAAATACACGACAACAACATTCGTGAAATTTCGATCTCCCGAAAATAGATTTCGTGACAATATATTGTCACGAGATCCCTTATCGTGACAATATATTCTCACGAGATCCATTATCGTGATAATAATACACACGAGATATCATTTCGTGATAAAAAATTTAAGCAGATTTCATGATAATATATGCTCCCGAAAACATATTTCGTGACAATATATTGTCACGAGATCCCTTATCGTGACAATATATTGTCACGAGATCCGTTATCGTGATAATAATACACACGAGATATCATTCCGTGACAAAAAATTTAAACAGATTTCATGGCAAATATATAGACTCGATAACCTGTTTTCATGTCTAAATATTCTCACGAAACCAAACAGATTCGAGGATATATTTTCTCGATTTATGCTGTAAAATTCACAAACTACACAACCATCCATGAATCTAAATTCGCATAATTCAACAGATTTCAACACTAACCAACAATCCAACATCTTAATTCACAAAATCATCTAAATTATTCAAAACTGCAAAAAAATCAAAATTAATGTTCTAACCTGTTGATAATCGGCAGCCCATGGCTCGAGATTTTCCATGGCTTCGACGTCGACGGGATATTTTTAGATTCCAACAAGGCCGAGAATTGAAGATCGACGGACTTTCGTGAGAATTGAATCAAATTCGTTTGTTTAGCTTTCGTGTGAATTTTGAAGGGTTTCGTGAGAATTTTTGAGAAATTTTGAAGAGTGTGTTTCGTGAGAATTGAATCTGTTTCGTGAGTTTTGTTTGGTGTCCGTTTCGTGTGTTTTTTTTGCATCAAATCGTGACTCGTGAGTTTTGTTTGGTTTTCAAAAAGTAGTCAAAAGGAATATGTTGACTGGGCCCACCCTTTAGTATGGGTATTTAAGAGATAGTGAAATTATTTGAATAAAAAAGCATGTGTTATCAATGTTGGCTAAAAAAGTATTTGCTATTTGGTTTTTGAATACTTGTATCTATTTACACTTATATTTATATGTGCATATTATATTAATCATCAATCCAATATTAGATCGTATATACTATTCTCATTTAATATTTCATATATTAATTCCTAATATAAATAGATATGGTGTGTGTAATTAAATTTAACACTATATATATATATATGATGGATCATTTGTGAATCATATAACCTAGTTTGTTAAAATGTGAATAATGCTATTTTTTGTGGCCTATTGTATCTTCTCTTTTTGTAATGCTATTTTTATGTGGCCTATTGAATAATGCTATTTTTCTATGATCTAGTGTGTATGCTATTATTGTAATGCTATTTTTTGAAAATTCACATCTTAACACACCAGACTTTATTTATACCATAACTGGACCCTACACACACACTAAGCCTCAATCATCAAAGAATATTATACGTAGATATGCAATATATTCATTCCTAATATAAATATATATATATATATAGTATATAGTGGCATATTTAATATGGTAATATACTTGTATATTTTGTAGCATTGCAACATAATTATTAATTTTAAATACATAACACTAATTATTTGCATTTGTATATTTACATATCATTATTTTTAGAATTGATTTAGGCGGGAAAATTTAATATTTCATTTTACGACGACTATTTTACTTTTAGATATAATATAGAATACTAGATGCGTTATTTTCTTTCTTAATTTGTTCAACTCCAAAAGTTTTGGCTTATGTCAATTAATCTAGGACGGTAAAAAGGGGAACTACCTACGTGCATTTGGTGGATTTGGAGTCATTAGCTTCGATTTCGAATATATTTGAATACGATTGCTACTTATTCACATTTCGAATGGAAGATTACAATTCAATCGTTTATAAATTATAGATGGGGATTTATTTGGGGAGTTAAAGAAGAGCCCAAATGATGAAAGCAAACACAAAAAATTATCTGTCACTGTACCTGGGCCGAATTCAGACCCAACATTTGGTCCCAACAAACTCATAAGCAAAATTGAACTATAATATAATTAAATAGAGATCTTATTCTAATGGTTTAGTATTGGGCTTCTATATTTATAAACAAAACAAAAAATATATTTTTTACCCGACAGTTTTCATGAATTCTTATAATTTGATGAATATATTAAATTTCATATAAGTAAAAATCACTTGACCATCAATTTGAATACAAACGTCCGCTAATATTATTCAATGTAAATGTAAACTAGTACTATGCTTGTACATGTACGGACACGAACAATATTATTTAAATAATTACATAAAATGATAAAAAGTTACTATATTCGTTTGACTCTTGTGCCATATGCTCATATACTTTATAGATATGCCTAGTGTGTCTATACTAAGGATGCACATAAATATCTTTGGGCCAATCAAACTGGTCAATCTAAATTGAATTTAGACCATATGACCTGTTATGATTACAAATCGAAATTATATCAGCTCAAACATCATGTAGGCGGACTTTAATGAGTTGGCTCATGGATTCAAGGGTCTCAATCCAAACCAACCCAAATCAACATGTTACCTTTTATTCATATATATATATAGGGTGGAATTTTTTTCTAGCCACTTAGGAAAAAAAAACTTTTTTTAGCCACTAATCTTTAAACATTATTATTTTAGCCACTTTGGACTAAAATGTCCTTCATCTTTTTTTTAAAAAAACAAGATAAAATATATATATATAGATATATATATATATTAACAAAAATTTTCGGATATTTGAACGTTATTTTGTAATCAAACAATTCGAAGCCTTCTCACAGCAAAACAGACAGGCAATGCATTGATCAGTAAAATCAGACACCATATTTATCAAAGAAACCTCAACAAAAAAAAGGAATAAAAAGCAGTGATCGTTCACAGATTACAAACCTCAAAATGTATGGAAATGCAAAAGACTAGTAATCTAACTACTACATAGCCAAAAAAGAAAATTATCATTTTTTGGAAGTGTTTCCTTCTCCTCTTCCGTTGCTGTGCTGCTGAGAATTAATATCTTTTGACCTTCAAAAAGAGTCTCTGAAATCTCATGCGCTTCATCTGCAAAATTCACTTCTTACCGCCCCACTACCGTCGAAATTGTACCATGCATCTCGGCAGCTCCAACCATAACGTTCATGCTCGAACCCTGCGCGCACACCAGCGCGCGCGCGAAGATAAGCGCGCAAACCCGCGCGCGCGGCGCCAACGCGATGGCATTGCACTCGATGCCTGCGTGCGCGCCCGACCCACTTTCCCAGCGCACAACACTGCACGGGGCACCCTGCGCGCGACTACCATGCGCGCTCGTACTCGGCGCGCAGACCCGAGCGCGCACAACCCCGTCTCTTCTTGTCCGCTGCGCGCATAGCGCCTCTTTCGCGCCGAGCTTGGCGCGTAGTTAAGAACATTTGTCTATGTTCCAATCGATCTCCTCTTTCCTTTCCTTCGATGAAGGTCACTCACGGCGATGATGGGCTGGGCGACGAGCTGCGGCGGCGACGACGCCGGTGCTTAGAAATCCTTAGATGAAGGTCACTCACGGCGGTGATGAGCTGGGCGACGAGCTGCGGCGGCGACGATGCCAGTTCGGCTGCTGAAGGTGACGAAGAGAGATGAGAGTAGTACTGACTTTTGGGGTGATTAGTGTTGTTTGAGGTTGCTTCAGCTTCTGCTGTGCCTGTACCATGTACTGCTGTTGTTGTACCTGGAGGTATTTGCAGGTGAAGAGGTTTCGAACTGCCCATGAATGAGGTTTTTCATTTTTTGACAGTGGCGACGGTGGTGGTGGTATTTTTCTCTTCTGTGATTTCTGGATTTGGCCATTGCAGAAGAGATTGGCGTGAAATTTGTTTTTTTTTGGGAAGTGAGGAGAGATAAAGGTAATGTAATTATATATATGATTAAATCGAATCAATTGGCGAAGATTATGCATGCTGATTGAACTAGCTAGCAATTCACAAATTAAAATTGGGCAGAGCGCGCACACTTGCGCGCGCGCTCGACGCTGAGGCCCGCGCGCTAGGGTGGAGGGCAAGCGCTCGGCACTCCTTGTGCGGACCTCGGCACTGTGCGCATAAGCACCCGCGCGCCGAGGCTAGCGTGCAGCTAAGCACAACCCGGCGTGCAGGTAAGAACGAATCTGCATTTTTTCTTTTAGAAAAAAATACTTCTAATCTTGAAGATTTTTTTGCCTCAAATCTTGGAGAAAAATTCAATTTGTTTAGTCTAGAGAGAGAGAGAGAGGATATATGGTGAAATATATTTTATCTTTAAAAAATGGGGGAAAGGGTATAAAAGTCCAAAGTAGCTAAAATAATAATATTTAAAAATAGGTGGCTAAATTTTTTTTTTTAAAGTTCTAAGTGGCTAAATTTTTTTTTTGACTCATATATATATATATATATATATTAAATGTATATAATTCTTCTTAAAAAATGTATATAAATTATATAGGATTCCATATTTATGATCTTGTTTTATTTTTTTTTCAAACACTCAAACTCTAAATATATAGGGTGACACTTTCACTTTCTTCTCCACATAGGGTAATTTAACAACTTTCTTCTTTGTCATGGGTCGACATCACCAACCTTCACTATAATTTAGAATAAATTGATGAGTTTATATTTGAGCTAATTGTTCATTTTCAATCCCGATGAACCCAACCCTTATATACATGTGAGAAGTAGGGTTGTGTTGTGCAATAAAAAAAAAAATGTTCAAAAGTTTTTGAAATCGTAGTCTATATATGGATTGACCTATTTAAATACTTACAATCTGATCAACACAACCCATGTGCACCCTTATTCTACCCATGATATGGAATTTCTTGTTAAAGTAAGGTTTTGTTTCAAAGAGTTTTTAAACAATTTTTATTTATTTATTTATTTAAAGAGATCCATTTACTAACATAGTAATATTGAGCATTGAAATTAAATAAAATACGTTTCGGCGACTTAGGAAATATTAAGCAGAGATCTGAAAACGCGGATTTCCCACTTGTCATCCATATTTCCCAACGCGTCAACTTTTTCATACAAATAATACGCACTCGCAACCCTACAATCAAACAAATCCCTCATTTTCAAAACATCTGCAAAAATGGAGATTTTGGAGAAGGCTAAGAACTACGTCGCCGATAAGATTGCCAACGTGCCGGTGCCGGAGGCTACGATACTGGACGTCGATCTCAAGGGTTTCGGCCTCGACGGAATCACTCTCCTCGCCAAGATCTCCGTCTCCAACCCCTACGCTGTCCCGATCCCCATCTGCGAGATCGCCTACGCTGTCAAGTGCAACGAGCGGGTCGTCGCATCGGGAGCTATTCCCGATGCCGGATCTCTCAAATCCAACGACAGCACCACGCTCGAGGTCACCGTCAAGGTGCCGCACAGCGCCGCCGTCAGTTTGGTCCGCGACATCGGCGGCGATTGGGACATCGATTATCTGCTGGAGGTAGGCCTCATTATCGATCTTCCGGTGATCGGAAATTTCACGATTCCGCTGTCGTATAAAGGTGAGATGAAGCTGCCTACAATTTCTGACTTTTTCTCTGGAACGTCATCTGAGCCTGACGAAACCGTTAAGACGAAATAGAAAGTTTTATTTTTATCTTTTATCTTTTTATGTGATAGAAGAAGCAATAAACTCTTCCTCTCTGCATTTGTTTGCATGGATGGGGCCAGGGAGGATATGGCATCAATAAAGGAATATTTTATCCTATTTCCCTTTCCTTTATATATATTCATATTTATTTGTTACTAATTTGCAGATGCTATTATAAGCTTAAATCTACTATCTGACTATCGTGTTTGGATTATTTAATTTGTGTGATCAATCTCTGAGGCCCGTGTGGCTGTGTGTATAGTTTTTAAGAGTTCTTTTACCCATAAACAAACATGTAGACAAAAGAGAAAGTCTAGTAATTTTTTTTTATAATTTGAAATCGGACATCTTAATTACAAACAGAGAAAAAAAAATAATTCCTGATAATCTCCAAACCAATAAGAGATGGAAGAAGAAAATGATTAATTCCTGAGAGAGAGAGAGATATTAACGGCCTCTATAAACAGGGGTATAATAGAATGTTAAGTTTGATCTCTAAAAAAATGTACGAGTTTGGCTCGTCAGTTATTGATGAGCCGAACTTTGAATTTAATTCATAAGACTCACACGTACGAATCACTAGTTTAATTTTTTGCCAAAACTAACATTATATAATTAAGAAATGGGATCACTGTTTCAACTCTTCAATATTTTTTAATTTTTTTATTTTTTAGGATTTATTTTAATTTAAATTTTCTATTTAGGGTTCATCCATCCCCAATTAGGGTGTATTAAAAAAAAAGTTATGTAACGTCAAATGTAACACAAAATACAATAAATCTGCTCTGTATAATTAAATACAGATATTCTAAAAATTATAATGCTTCAGTAAACTTTTCAACCACATATAAATATTTTGATAAATATTCATCTCTCCATAAAATTATATCAAGATACATTTTCCTAAAAATGTAAAGATTCTTTCTCCCTATATTAAAAGTAATTGATTTTGTAAAGATTTGAGAGGGTTAAAATTGATAGAGTTTGTGAAAATATGTAAAATGATAAATAATTATTTATAATTAGCTATAAAACGTAAAAAGACAAAGAAAAGTTTACGGAGAGAATATCAAGTAATGCATTATAAACAAATAATGGATAATTCGATAATCATATTCTTAATAAGTAGAAAAAACTGAAGTTAAATATTAAATTAATCATTTCATATATTATTGTTTATGGAGATTTATCAATTTAGAGTTCAAGACATGTTAAGTAGACCTTGAAATATTTTCTCAAAAACTAGACCTTGAAATATGAAAAATATCAATGTCAATCTTCAATGATTAAATCTATCAATTTTAGACCTCTTAAATAATGTATTTTATTTTTTTAATTACTCTTCAATGAATTTTTTTCACAATTTATTTATTAAAAATAATAATAATTTTTAAAAAATAATTACAAAAATAAAAAATCATAATCTTTACCGCTTGGTGTTCCTTAGAAAATAATGCACACACACACGTATATATATAGATGTTGGTTATAATAGGGACTAAGTTTGGTGTGAGAACGTGAGAAATGGTTTGTCTAGTGTAATTTTAGTGTTTTTCTTATTTTATTTTGATGTTAAATCATTTAGCACTAAAATGTACGTAATCTCCAATTGATACATTTTTTTTTCAATTTAAACTACATATTTTTTTTAATGCTCTTTGTCGTGCTATTTTATATTTCGAAAGTGTGTAAAAATACTATAGATACTAATAATATTTTAATAAATGCTATTTTTTTATTTTATTTTTTGCGATGATGTAATTTTATCTATGTTTCTTTTTGTTCGAAATTATGCCAAAGACCACAAAGTGTATATCCTTGGGCAATGTTTGGTAGTCTGGATAAAGGTATTCAGCAAGAACCACGTGTTTGGTAGCCATTGCTTGTTCATGCGAAGTCCGGTCCTAACGTGAGGCCCAGGGTGTAATTTACTGATTTGACTGAATAATGTATCCGACGCCCCCCCCTCGGTTACAGTTTCTGGACAATGTATCCGACGCCCCCCTCAGTCTACCAAATAAAACAATGTACCAAACAGATGTGTGAAGCAATCTTAGTATATTTATCTTAATAACCAAACACACAATTAAAATAGCTAATACGCAATTATCTTTCAAAGCAATCCAGATTTTATTAATGTAGGTATATCCGTACCAGTATACCAAACATTGCCTTAATGTTTTAATTGTGGCATATTTTTTTTTCATATTCATAATGCTTAAATTGAGGTATTTTAATGCTTTTATTTCTTTTTCAGGCTTGGGTCTTCATATTTGATCTATTTCAAATTTTTGCCAAATATTACAAAGTTGATATCATAACGTTTTATTTGTTCCATATGTTATTTTTTATTGTTCCATCTGTTGTTTTTTTAATTGTAAATGCTTATATTGAAACTTTGAATGCTTTTTTTTTTTTGGAATGATGTAATTTTATCTATGTTTTTTTTTTTTGTTTGAAATTGTGCCAAATGCCACAAAGTGTATATCCTTGATGTTTTAATTGACGCATATTTTTTTCATATCCATAATGCTTAAATTGAGGCATTCATAATGTTTTTATTTCTTTTTTAGGTCTGAATATTCATGTTTGATGTATTTCGAAATTTTGTCAAATATTACAAAGTTGATATTATAACGTTTTATTTGCTCCATGTGTTGTTTTTAATTGATCCATTTATTATTTTTCTAATTGTGAATGCTTATATTGAAACTTTGAATGCTTTATTTTTGGCGATGACGTAATTTTATCTATGTTTTTATTTTTTGTTCGAAATTGTACCAAAGACCACAAAGTACACATCCTTGATGTTTTAATTGTTGCATATTTTTTTCATACCATAATGCTTAAATTGAAGCATTGTGATGATTTTATTTCATTTTGAGGCTTGTGTATTCATGTTTGATATATTTCAAAATTTTGCCAAATATTACAAAGTTGATTTCATAACGTTTTACGTCATGTGTTGTTTTTCATATTCATAATGCTTAATTTCAGAGTTTGTAATGTTTTTTTTTTCTATATTAGGTTAGTGTTAATTGGTAGTTAGTAATGTTATTTTAGTGTTATGATGATGCTTTAATGGATAGTTCCTAACGCTATATTAGTATTATTGTGAAGAAATTAAATTAATTCAAAATAAAATAAATATTAGCATTATAAAATTTCAATTAACGTAATATCAAATATAGAGTTAGAATTGTCTCATATATATTTATGTAATATTCAATGAACCCAAGTAAAAGTTTAATTCAACGAATAACAAAAAAATAAAAAAATTGATACATTGCTTCTAATTGATGTTTCTTGATATTGTTCTTTACCGTATTCATGAAATTGTGATCCGAAATAATTAAAAATTTGAGAGAGAAATCCTAAGTGGGAAAATGTGATTACATGGAAAGTTGATATTGAATTAGATTTCAATGAAATTACAATGAATTGTATGAGCTTTTTTAATAAAATAAATAGCATAATAATTAAAATAATAGAATTAATCTTAACCATACATCTAACAAGATCTAATGAATATGATGAATTCCTAAATTGCACACAAGGATAATGGTTACATTTAATATCTCCTCTATATATATATATTTGAAAGATGATACATTTATATTTTAGTAATGTTATTTGGCCACATGTGTGGCCGGCCATAATTTATAATTATGGTATATTTTAAATATATAGTAAATAATCAATTAAAAATTTGATGATTGATTATTATGATTTTACAATTATATCCTTGTAGTTCATTTTAGAAAGTTGTTGACTTGTATCTTTTGAAAACTCAAATATTACAAAAAAAAACTTATCAAAATTATATATGGATTATCAGTAATAAACAATATATATAATATAATTCAAAATTGACTTCCTTCAACATAATTTATAATAATTTATTGATACCTCAATTATATTATTTAAAATAAACAATATATATATATATATATAATATAGAATATATGATTTAATGTTAATTTTAGCAATTTATTCTTAAAGGAGATATAATTCCTTCCTCATTTAAGGGGTTTTATTTTTATTTTATTTTAAAATTTTGAATCACACAATAATCAAATTAATTAATAAATTAAATATATTAATTGAATTAATTTTTATTTGTAGCCATGGAAGTTTGCATTCATTACTGGTTTCTATCATTGTTCTCCTTTTTCAAATAGGTTATCGTAAATTGGATAATGTTTAGAATCATTTAATTAAGTTGATATTATGTTTACTTGGTTAATTTATTCAATTTTTAATTGAGTAATTGTTTATTTTAATAAATATTTGGAAAGAAAACAAATGAAATTTTGACATAAAGAAGAAATTATAATTATTAATATTTCAGTAATGTTATTTGGCATGATTTGATCCAGCTCAATCGTGGCAAATTTATAATAATATAAACAAACAAAATTATATTAATTTTGACTAAAATTTTAACAAGTTCTCTACATGAAATTCATGTTGATCTCTCTCTTCATTAGCGTGTTCATTAGTTATCTATAAACAGTTCCGCATAATATTATCTCTAAAATAATAACCAATTTGAAAATTCTAAGTTATCTTCAAACTGAAATCCAAATTGAAATTAAGACATGCAATTGCAAATTCAATCATTATATTTAAATAGTTAAAGATTAACATTAATTTGTATATAATATAAATTTCCATTTTTAAAAATATATAGATATCTTGTTAGCATTATCATTAGTATATTAAAATCAAAAAATGCATACTCAACTAGAAGTTCTACCATAGTTAGCATTTTATATGCTATACATTATTTCTAGCTATATCAATTGTAATTATAGCTAGCTTAGTATATATAAGTAAAATATGAAAAATACATTATTTGATAATATATTAAAGATATGATTTATTCAATACAATTATATATTTATAATTATATGTATGTATATTATTCTAGATTAAACGGTCTTTTTAATCAGAGTTATTGGTCAAGTTTTAAAATATTTATTTGAGTTTTACAAGAATTTTATTAACTTAGACGATCCTGAAAGATATGTTATTATCGATCTGAAACATGAGAAATGAAAATCATCAATTTTAAATTTGAATTATTGAAACTATCAATTTTCAATTTTGATATAGTTTAGATTAATATATATATATATGTATAATTTTTTTGAGAATATATATATATATATACATATACGTAATTAAATAGCTTGTAAAAGTTATAATTTTGATACTTTTATTTGACATTTTTAATAAAATTTAATGGTAATTAATTAGTAATGAATTTTTCATTGAAAATTAATATAAAAATAAAAAATAAAAAATTTGCCTAAAAAGTACGTATTGCACTATTGTGTGTGTGTGTGTGTGTGTGTTTTTAGTTTCAAATTTGAAAAAAAAAATGAAAAATCCTATGACAAATTGCCTCAAATTTTCTTCTACGCATGCACCTTGTATGATGTTGCAATTTTTTTTATAATAATTTATTTTTTTAGACATTTTTATGAAATATGTGAATATCTAAAAGATACAAGTAAATCACTTTCTAAAATGAAATATAAGGGCATAATTGGAAAATCATAATAATCCATAATCAAAATTTGAATTAATTACTTACCATATGTTTAAAGCATACCATAATTATGAATTATGGCCGACCACACTATGATCGGATAGCATTATCCTATTTTATTTGCACGAGAGCTAGCTATAGCGAAATGAATATTATCAAATTCTAGCTTGAATAGTTTATTAGGCTATTCCCTACATTTATTTGAGTTTGCACCGCACACAAATTAAGTCTTAGGTGTACTGATTTATGTATAGTTAATCTATATTTACTATAATAAAATAATAAAATACCGCACTTATCGTATCGGAAAAATATCGAAAATACTGAATTTTCAGTTTATCGAGATTTTCGGTACGGTATGATACCGTACCGTGAGTTTTCGGTACGGTAACGGTATGCACTTTTAAAAATTACGGTATACTGCAGTATACCGAGATTTCGGTATACCGCGATATTTCGGTATATACCGGTATTTCGGTACATCAGTATATACCGCTATTTCGGTATATACCGATATATCGGTATATCAGTATATACCGAAACACCACAGTATACCGATATGCAGACGGTATATTGATGTCTCGGTACGGTACGATATGTCGGTATACCGATACATACAGTCGTTTTAAAAAAAATTACATCTATAAAATTCAATGTTGTAATTATAATATTGCAACATAAATTAAAATTTACATTTATAATTATTACTCAAGTATTTAATAATATATATGTGTGTGTGTGTGTGTGTGTGAGAGAGAGAGAGAGAGAGAAAGAAAAAAAAATACAATGCAATAATATAATATTTAGTAAGTTTTTTTATAAAAGTTTAGCAAAAATACGATATTTGAAAAATATTAAATATATATGAGATATAAATAAATTATGAGATTTAAGAAAAACACTTCACCATTTATATATTGATTTTTTAATATGTCGCATGTTGAAAAATAATATACTAATGTGAATGAACTACTTAACTAATATGATTTATGAGTAAAATAATTAATAAAATAAAATAAGAAATAATTAATCAAATAATTATATTAGAGTTCATTTGATTCTACAATATTGCAATATTTATTTAAAATCTAGATTCATAATTATAACTCAAATATTATTCCAATATATCAAAGATTCAAAATGAGAAAGAATAATACATGCAATAATATAACATTTAACAATTGTATCATACAAAAGAAAAAAACATTATATTTAAATCGCACAATAATTAACGTCTCCATTCAATTAATAATTTAATATCATGTAACTCCTAAAAGGTCCTAAGGTTTGATTCTTATATACTATAATAATATACAACTATTAAGTATATCTAAAAATTAACGAGATCTATGTATATGAATGATGAAACAAAACTTTATTAGTCTATTAATTAGTTATTCACTCTATTGCATAAAAAATTATTAACTATATAAAATTATATTTATATCTATATCTAAAAAATTAATCATCATGGAATACTAATAATTAAATATTTAGTAAATAAATTTAATACATATTAGTGCATATTTATTTTAATAAAGCATAATCAAGAATTGTTTATATAAAAAGTCTCATTACTTAAGTCTCATCTAAAATGTGAATGACTCTCATCATCAAGATTATATTTGATTCTTCTATACTATAATATACAAATATTATGTATATCTAAGAATTATCGAAATATATATAATTGAATGATGAAATCAAAATTCTATTAATTAGTTATTCACTCTACTGCATAAAAAATTATTAACTATATAAAATTATATTTATATATATATCTAAAAAATTAATCATCATGTAACACTAATAACTAAATCTTTAGTAAATAAATTTAATACATATCAGTGAATATTTATTTTAATAAAAATCATAATCACGAATTGTTTAAATAAGAAATCTCATTATATAAGTTTCATTTAAATTGAATAACTCTCATCATCAAGATATTTTTTATATTACTCATGCAAAAAAGAATGACATATTTTATAATTATTTGATAACTTAATAGGTATAGTAATTGATAAAATCTATAAAATAAAATAAAAACTAATAAAAAGAATTAAAATATGACTAAACGTATTTACTACTCATTCCAATTCCCAAATATCAAAATCTCCAAAATCAAACTTTCAAGTTTCAAACTCTTTTCTTCATGCTCTGCTGCTCTCAATCCATCATCCATTGCTCCTCAACTACACCACAGTGGTAGCTTCAAGTCCGGTGGCATAGCAGTTGCAAGTTCGATGCGCGTAGAAGAGCGGTTCCAACCTGCAGCAACAACAACACCTTCGAATTTTGTTCGCCTTCAACATAGATTATTCAACAATGTGAGTTTTCGTTAAGATAATATTTTTTGTTTCTTGACAAAGGCTTTTGCTGTTTTGTTGTTGAAGGGTTCTGAAATATATGTGTGTAGATATATTGTTTGTATGAGAAAATTTTTGGAGCATCATTTGTCGAAAGTGAGAAAGAAATTTTATCTTCAAATGAAACCTCTTTTCTTGTTCTGATTTAGTAGTGCTTTTGTTGTCTTAGAATTTTTGTTTTCCTTTTCTTGAATTAATTAGTAATTTGTAAATAGCATTTTATTTTTGCTAAAATTCAAAATTGCATTATGTCGTAAAAAAAGATGATGAGGTATGTCAAATGTGTCTTGTTCACTGAATTCTATCAAGCAGCCAACATTTTTCAAAATATCCTAATTGCCATGCTTAACACATATTCATAATTTAACCAAATATATATCATATTCCCAGTATATATTCCCAAATATATTGCACGTTGATGAATATTATGTTCGTTACGTTTTTAATCTTCATGAGGTTATTTCTAGCGTATTCATTTTTTCCTCTGATATTATTACTCTTTATCATATTTTTGCTTTGCTGTTAACTTCGAACAATTATATTTCCCGTATTCATCCAACTATTCAAACATTGCAGCAACTATCTAGTTTGTATTGATATTTTGTTGCCTATATCATTTCAGGGTTGAATCTAAATCATCTCATACAGTGCCAAATCCACCAGAAACACCACATACAGTGGAATCTGAAAGACAAGCTGATATCACTGATGAGGGTACTAGTAAAAAATGACCAAGAGAAGGTTCGACACAAAAACCTCCTACAGTGCCTAAAAGAAGAAGTCCATTTTGGGAGCATTGTGAGAAAGGATCAAGAAAAATGAAGGATGGCAGCTTACAGCAAATAGGGATATGCAACTACTATAAGACTGAGATCCTGGTGGCTACTGGAAGTATTAGTGGGTTAAAAAGCCACTTAGTAAGGAGGTGCAAAGGAAGTCAATTGTACGAAGTGAGCCAAGATGAGAAATGTCAAACTACATTGACTATTGAGACTATGGGGCAAGGAAGTGGAAGTAGTTACGTGGTTTCTCACTCTTTCAATCAAAAGCGGTGTGAACAAAAGATTGTAGAGTTTGTGATTATTGACGAAACATCATTTCGAGCTGTTGAAGGGAAAGGATTTGTTGGTTTGGTGAATGAATTGCAGCCGAGATTTCGAATTCCTAATCGCAAGAAAGTTGCAGGTATGGTTTATGACTTGTTTCTAGTTGAGAAAAGTAAGATAAAGAGTGTGATTATTGGTCAAAGGGTTAGTATCACGACTAATACTTGGACTTCAATTCAAAACATAAATTACATGGTCGTGACTGCTCATTTTCTGGATAGTGATTGGAAGTTGCATAAAAGGATAATTAACTTCACAAAAATCACTAGTCATATTGGAGGAGATATTGGCAAGATGATTGAAATTTGTTTAAGGGATTGGGGGATAGAAAAAGTATTTTCGATAGTAGTCGATAATGCTTCATCTAATGATACTGCCATTGAATACCTGAAAAAAAAGAATGAGAATTGATAATACATTGTTGTTTGAAGGAAAATATTTACATTTGAGGTGTGCATGCCATATACTTAACTTAATTGTTAAGAATGGCTTGAAAGAGCTCAATTTGTCAATTAAGGCTATAAGGAATACTGTTGTATTTATTCATTCTTCTCCTTCTAGGTTGAATAAGTTTAGGGATTTTGCTGTACTGGCCAAGTTTTCTACTGTATCAATAGTACCTATGGATGTCAAAACAAGGTGGAATTCAACCTACAAAATGCTTGATGTTGCATTGAAGTATAGAAAGGTGTTTGAAAGGATGTCTGAAGAATGGTTGCCTTTTAATAAATATTTTCATGAAAAGGATGACAAGGGGAATGAGAGGATAGGGCCTCCAACTGTAAATGATTGGGAGAATGCAAAAGCATTTGCACATTTTCTGAAAAAGTTTTATGATGCCACTTTAAAGCTAAGTGCATCAAAAACCCCTACATCCTAGTTGATTTATCAATTGATGATTGTTGTAGAACTTGAGATTGAGAAAAAGATGATTGATGATACAGATCCAACTCTTAAGAAGGTTGCAACTGCAATGAAGGAAAAATTTGACAAGTATTGGGGAGATTGGAATAAGATAAATCCTTTGGTTTTTATTGCTAATGTTTTGGATCTGAGAAACAAGTTTCAAATGATCAAAGTCAGTTTCAAGAAATTGGGAAGTACTCCAGAAAAGGTCAAAGAGTTCATTGATCAAGTTAAAAAAAAATTGATTGCTTTGTGGACAGAGTACAAAGGAGTGAATGATACCTTAATTGTTGGGAAACAAAACATTCAAGTTCCTTGTGATGGAGGAGTTGATAGTGCTGATCTTTGTGATGAATTGTTCAATGACATGGAAGCACAAAATCAAGAAGAACAACTTCAAGAGATTTCTAATGAAGTGGATAAGTACTTAGCTGATGAGATTGAGAAAAGATCTTATTCATCTTTCAATCTTTTGGAGTGGTGGAAGGGAAATGAAACTAGGTATCCAATCCTTTCATCTATTGTCAAAGATATATTTGCAATTCCAAGCTCAACTGTTGCTAGTGAGTCTGCCTTTAGCTTGGGCAAAAGAGTTGTGGATCCTTTTCGAAGTAATTTGAGTCCGAAAATGGTTGAGGCATTAGTGTGCACTAATGATTGGTTAAAGGCAGATGGTTTCAACATTTACAAGGATCCAACCGATGAAGACCTTGATTTATATAAGGAAATTGAAGAAATTGAAAAGAGTAAGAGTTTCATTGTATAATTAAATTTAAATTTAAGTAATATTTATTTATATTAATATGAAATGAAGTGTATTGATAATTTCGAATATTTCTTTTACAGATGCTAATGCTAATCAAGACCGTTCTCAAAATTCAAATCCAATTTCCATTTATTCTTTGTCTCTTTAGTTTGCCTTACAACTTGAAAGTAAGATTATATTTGTAGAATTACATGTTTTCGCTTCCCCGTTGAATATTTATAAATTATAACTAATTATTTTATGATTTTGCAGGTTTCTTATGATGTTGGACTTTCAAGTTGTAAAATTTCGGATTTGTTTTATATATATTTTGTGTTGATGTTGGTTGTTGATGCATGAATTATTAGACTTATTTTGTTGTGCTGAAGTTAAATTGTTGGATCAGATATAAATATTTCTATTTAGTTTATTATGTTAGAGTTTATTTGTTTTACAAATATTTTTGGTATTTTTGATAAAAAGTTATTTTTTTCGGTATTTTCGATATACCGTGAATTTTCGGTATGATCCGGTATATCAGTATATCGATACGATACGATATACTGAAATATCAATACAGTATCGATATCCATTTGTGACATACCGAAAGGTTCGGTATACCGTATTGCGGTATACCGAAACTTTCGATATGATAACGGTATGAATTTTTTCGATATTAAAATTTTTCGGTACGGTAACGGTACGACGTGAAATTTTCAGTATATCGTAACGACCCAACCCTAGTCCAAATTACCAAGATAACTGCTCAAAAAACATGACATCCATAATTGCATGCAAGAAATAGTTTTTTATTCATTTTCTGAATAGGTTTTGCTTGACCAAAATTAGGTGGCTAAAGATACCATTTTTTCAATTTGATTTCAAATTTTAAAATTCAAAGTTCAAAGATTCATCCTTAGTTACAGCCAAAATTTTAGCTGACCATATAAATGTGTTTTAGTTATCCAAATGATCAGTTTCTTTAGTTGTTGTTGGTCCCGGACGAGTCGATATCAGTTTAGAGGGGGGGTGAATAAACTGATTCAAAAACTTTTAACTCAAAATGCGGAATATGGGAGGGGGGATGAATAAACTGATTCAAAAACTTTTAACTCAAAATGCAGAATATGATCAGGGCCCTTGACTTGCGTAAGAAACTTATCTATGCACTTTGTCAGTTGGATAAATTCAGTTGACTTGTGAGTGCGGCTTATGCAAGTAAGATAATAAGTACAACATACAATCAAGTTTATAGAGGTTCGAAGCTGAAACTTCAACGTCATCTCTTCCTTACTGAAAAGGGCAATTCACTAAGTAATAGTAAAGTTTCTTTATTACAATTACAAAGTGAAGACAGGTTGAACCTGGAAACGACAACTTTCACAGAGTCACGATTGCCTTTTCAACAGTTGCTGTCCCGGAGACGGCAGTTCTCGCAGACCTACGGTCTCCTCAGTCGGGTTCGACGGCTCACACCTACAGTCCCCAACTGCTCGCTGGAGAAGTAGGTGCTATTGTTGTCTTTACAATATTTTAGATCTCTTTCGATCTTCAAGGGGTTAGTCTTGAAATGGGTATTGACTGACGTGCTCCTTGAGTTGAGCTGAGTAGTTGATCGGTGTATAGCTTGATTTTGAGAAGATTGCTTTGGCTGGACTTTCAATAGCTAGCTGATTTGTTTGAATCTTTAAAATATTCTTCTCAGTTGGGACTTTCACAGCTTTAGACGGTACTTGAAACTTGTGTTGTGGGGGGGAGGGAGAGAAAGAAAGCTTAGTTGTGAGTATATGCGAAATATAACAAGAATTTGAATGGCGCAAGTCGAAAGTCATTTGAAAATTAAATTCACTCTTCTTATATAGAGGAGTGATCTTATGACCGTTGAGTTCCATTGATCGTTGGTTCTGTTGGTTCATCAATGGTAATTGATCTTTATAGTCGTTGAAGCTTGTTGAAATAGCAGTTACTTAGCCAATCGATCTCTGTTGAGCATTTACTCCAAGATCTTCGTTTGAGCATTAACTCTAAGATCTTCGGTTGAGCATTAACTGCAGGATTCTCCAGTTGTCAGTTCTATGCTCCAGCTGGCAGTTCTGAGCTTAGCAGCTCAGTTTGGCTATAGCTTCAGTTGGCGGTTTCTCTGAGCTCCCTTGCCAGTTCAACTGATCACAAAATGTTAGCTAGTTTGTCAGTTCCACTAGTCTTATTCTGAGCTTACTTGCCAGTTTAACTGATCACAAACTGTTGGATAGTTTGTCAGTTCGATTGGTCTTATTTTGAGCTTGGTCAGTAGTTGACTTCGAGTTTAAGCTTTAAGCTGGCTGAATTCAGTTTTGGTCATCAACAGTTGGTTTGACTCTTGTGCTTCAGTTGGCTGATATTTATTTTGGCCATCAGTTGGATGCTTCCAGTCTTCAGTTTGACTGTCTTGCTGTCATTTCCTTCAATCAGATTAACTTCTCTTTCGGCTCAACTGACATGGTTGTCAGTTTGATTGAAGATAACTTGACTTTTGAGCTTTAACCCTCAATTGGGTTATTTTCTGATTGGTTGATGCATTCTTTCAGATGGGTTGACCATGCTCCAATTTGGTTGACTCTTTCTTCAGTTGAATTCTTTTTGAAGTCTCTTTTTTGTTAGCTTTAGATTCCCAGCTTGGAACTCCTGCAATTTTGCAGAAAATGTTTTGATATGTTTTGACATCTCATCAAAACCATATTTAGGGATTTTCTTGAAAGTTTTTCTTAACAGTTGTGTTTTTTTTTCTTTGACTTTTTTTTTGTTCTTGCGTGTACTTCTTCACACATGTACGCACATATATATAAACCATAATTAGCATGTGAACTTACATTTTATATATAAATTATAGATGAATCATATTCATTAATTCATTAATATTAATGACCATTATTAGTTTGAAAAAAATTAATAAAAAATCTATCATTTTCATTGTAAATGCAACTAATGACAAATATATATATTAAATCACCATTTTTATTTTCTAAAAGCATCTTCAATGTCAAAAAAATATCAACCAATAATAATAAGTATTTTGAAATGTAAAATAGCATAATAATATATTATGCCGTCATTCCTCTCTCCAAATTAAATTACAAGCATCTTAGATATGGAAAAAAAAATACGAAATAACAATGTAATCATTCTGAAGCGTAAAAATAGCATAAATTCCCCATGCATAAAATAACTATAAAAACAATTAAAATAAAATTGATCCTAGCCATCCATGTAACAAATCTAATGGATATGATTTATCCACAAATTACACACCAAACTAATAATATTATTTTTATTGTAGATGCATTTAAACGCAAATATATCAAATCACCATTTTTGTTATCAATGTGAAAAAAGCAGTAAAAATAATATATTAAGTATTTTGAAATATAAAAATAGTATAATAATATATTATGTCATCCATCTCAATTCTCTCCAACTTAAGCTTTGTAAAATATAAAAATAACATAAATTTCTTACATAAAATAAAAAAATAAATAAAATAAAATTGATCATAATGCATAATCATCCATGTAATAAATCTAATGGATATGATTTAAGCTTTGTGGCTTTGGAGTAGGTGGTTGTGCTTATAATTAATGTTCTGTGCGATGGGAAACAAAAAATAAAAGTTAAAAAAAGTCACAAATGCATTTCATTATCATATGGTTTTTTATAACTTCTTTCCTATGCAATAATTTACACATTTTAATGAGATAAAAGCTTTCGAAATATTTTTGTGGACTTTTGTTATTTCATCCATCACACATATATATGTAGTTTGAATTGTAGTCATGCATGTACATTATTTTTCATGAATTAGTTTGTTTAAATCCATTGAATTTATAAATTGAAATATAATTATGGACTATTTATTATTGTTTTACAATATGAACAAAGAAGATAGAAAAAGTCGAGGGATTAATTGGTTACAATATCACAAATTAAATATAAATTTATATTTCAAACACTATTTTTAAAATGTTATTCATACTATATGAATTTATATTTTATTATAATTGCAATATTAACTCGAAATTGGATTTAATAAATTACAACAATATATTATTAATCTAAATCTTCAGATACAATTTTGGTTACATAAACCAGGCATGTTGCCAAACAATGTTCTTTCCTGGCATTCATGACAAGTTCCCCCATAATACGGATTATTGTAAAAAAAATGTAAATATATGTTGTATGATAATCATTAAAACTTCGTGCTATGAACGGAAATTCATGAAGAGTTCATGCTATATTGTTAACAATTATCTCTAGCTTATATTTTTCATTATAATTTTTTTTATATTCATCTATGATTATATTTTTTATATAGTTGTGTGTACTTATATTTTTTTTATTTCTATGTCTTATTTTCAAACAACTATTTTAATTAAGTGCATTAGTAATTATTAATTTTAAGCAATAAACAATTATTATTTCCAAAAATTAATTATTATTTAGAAATCTCGAATACTTCACATTTTTTAAAACAAGCAGTTATTATTTCAAAATCATGCATTAGTGAGATTTTAAATGTAAAATTATTAAATAATTGGATGTACATCATTTATATTTATATAAATAATTTCCCCCTATATATAGAGAGAATAATGTTAGTAATCTATCTATCTATTCATTGATATATTAAGGTAAAATTATAGGGGTAAAATTGTAAAATAAAATCATTAATATAACGTTGTTTTTAAAACAATGTTTTTGTTGAAAATAATCAAATACTCATTTGTGGTGCAATGGTTGACTGCAAGTTTAGGATTTGTTGTTTTGATACTCTACTACTCAGGTTCGAATCCCCGGTTTATTTTTATTTTTATTTTTCAAAAACGTGTGCTATCATCAATGATTGGTGTTGTAACTGAAAACGATTCAATTTATTTTTTTAATTTTTCTCTGGTCATAAATTATGATTGTTGGTATACTAAAGTACATTGTTTACTCTTTGCACATATATATCAGTCCAAATATACACACTTCTTCGGCAGTTGTGTGGTTCAAAATCATCTCAATCGGTGGCTGGATGTTCGGCGGCGGCCGAAGCTTGGGCATGAGATTGGTTGTGCAGTAGCAGATGAAGAGGAGAACGAATGCTGACACTTTGCAGATTTGGAGCACATTCGGTGCTGAGTCTCCTGACGAAGATCGAGCAATCCAGCTTCCAAGAAGAAACAAAGTTCGAGAACAATCACTTCAACACTATTACAGTTGAGGGAATTGCTAAGTTTATCGAACAATTGTTACAAAAGTTCTATCAGGAAATTTATCCAACACTTGAAGCACTGCGCTCATGCATCAACTCAATTCTTTTGTGTTACGTTATATTACAATTTCATACAAAATTTCAGAAATATAATGGGTTGGAATTTGAATTATAATTGTGAATATAATTCCATATATGTGTCAAAATCGTTATTTGATCGGCATCGATCTTTTACTAATCATGTTTCTCCCTCTCTTTTTTAATTAATTTCTTTTGCAATATTAACGTGTAAAGTAGTATCCCATCATTTCTTTTGCAATATTAGATGAGTTTGATTTACTGCAGAGGAGGTTGATGTTAATATTAATAAGGTGATGTCCGAGCTTGGTTTTGCGGCTGAGGGTGAAGATAAGCCCGTTGGATCATTCAGTAGAGGGTGCCCATATGAGGATGTCACGGGGAAGATTTTGCGGCATGCATCCATTATGCTTTTTTTTTTTTTTTTTGGATTTGTATATCTAACATGATCTAAATATAATTTACAAATATAACATAATTTAAAATAAGTTAATTGATTACTTATTTTAATTTTATCATTTAAAATAAATAATTATATATATATGTCATATATTTAAAGAAATTAAATTGCTAATTATAAAATTACATTGTTTAAAACGTACCAATCTTTTATAAGTGTATTTTCAATTACTTCCTCAAATTTATTTTTCTTTTTGCTGGTCTAAATATGCAAAATTTATATTTTTATCTAATTAATGTCCATATTGTTCTCTTAATTCTAAAAATAGAATATATATATATATATATATAATTTAAAATAATAATAATAATAATTGAAAAAATTAATAAATTTGTGCATCGCACAGGAGAAATACTAATTTAGTATAACACCCAACATGAATACAAGGGTGTTCAGAGTAGATACCCAAAAAAATTATTCACAATATGTTATTAATTACTCTCACATGCAGTAAATTATTGACTACTCCATATCCATATATAGTAGGTAACTATTTACCCGTGTCCATCACACGGGGAAATAAATATAATTTACAGATTCAATAACATCACTCATATTGAGTAAATTTACTATTCTTAAAATGAATAATCTAATCTCATAATTGTAATTAACAGGGCGTTTCAATATATTTGTTTTGACTGTTGTGGTATCGCTTAGCCAGGGTTTACACTACTTACTCTTGGTTCCCTTACTCTTGCGACCTCACACACTCGCTACTCAAGTAGCAAAGACCCAAGGAAGAAGAAAGAAAACAGTACAAGCTATTACAGTAAGTTACAGTAGACACTTCAGAAGCAAGACTTCAAACTTTGAGCTTCAACTTGTTCTTCGTTTTTTAAGAAGCCTCAGAGAAGTAGACCAAGGGGGTCTACAAGTCTTCTTCACAGGCAACGGGACTGAGATGATTCAATCTGCACACACGCAAGCAAAGCAAGTTAGTTTCAGAGAGATATAGCAGATAACAAGCAGCAGAAGTGAGATGAGCCAGAAATAGCGTAGATCAGAGTTTTAATCGGTGGGAAAAGGGTGCTCGAGGCACTGTTTAGCTCAGATTTTCCCACGAACGGCGGCGGTGGCAACTCCGGCGACAGGAGATGCCCAGACCAGGGGAAGGGAAAGAGGAAGCGGTGGCTAGGGTTTGAACAGGGGCGGCGACGCTCGAACTTTCTCTCTCAACACAAGCTTCTCCCAACACTCATATGCCAAACAAGAATCACAACACAAGATTCCGGCAAGAGAAACCGTGGGAGCAGGCTGAGAAGATCCATAGAGAGAGAGAGAGAGAGAGAGAATGCTGGATAGATCTGTGAGATGAGCGATGAAGATGGAGGCGGATCCATCGCAGGTTATAGAGGCTTCTAGAGCATTGAGAAGCAGCATCATCAGTAATGAGGAGTTAATAGGGAGATGGACCGTCGGGTAGGGTTAAGGATTTAGGGCTTGGGCCTTGTAGTTAATTAAATAGGAACTGGGCCAAGAAAGAAATAACAATTGGGCCAACACCAACATTTCGACCTTTGGCCCTATTGGTATTTTCTGTCACCAAGGAGTTACCTGCCAAAAATAAAACAAAGAGAATATCATCATTGCCAATTAATTTTTACTCTTAAGTTTATCACAAAGACAGACTAAGAGAGGGAGGAAGGAACACTATGCGTATTCAATCCAGTCTCAACACAAGAGACCAACCCAATTCATAGATACAAGTCTCAGGTTTCACAGGATCATTGACCATCATTTAACTTAAATCAACCTAGCTTTTTGTACCAAGGGAAATCACCATGTATTTACACTGTCCACAGGGTTCAGCAATTATCCTGACTTCAGGTCAGGATAACTCAAGACATCCCTAACTTTGGTTCAACCCAAGTCCATGTTCAAGGACTTTTTGCAGGCTTCCAGCTTTGCAACTGGGAGGCACTTAGTGCCCATGTCTGCAGGATTGAATTCAGATGGGATTTTATCCAACAGAACTTCTCCTTTCTCAACTATGTCCCTTATGAAATGGTATCTTACATCAATATATTTTGTTCTATCATGAAAGACTGGATTTTTACAAAATTGGATTGCAGACTGACTGTCAGAATAAAGCAATGGTTTATCATCAATGAAATCAATTTCAGTTAACACACCATTCAACCATATTGCTTCTTTTACAGCTTCTGTAGCTGCAATGTACTCAGACTCAGTAAAAGATAAGGCAGCTATACTCTGTAACTGAGACTTTCAACTTATGCATGACCCACACAAGGTAAACACATATGATGTAGTAGATTTTCTTTGATCCCTATCATTGGCATAGTTAAAATCAACATAGCCAATGCACTTAACACCATCAGGGAATTGTGAAAAGATTAGACCTTGAGAAGTTGTGGACTTTAGATATCTTAGCAACCACTTCAGGGCTTCCCAATGAGGTAGCCCAGGGTTTGCCATGTACCTACTCAAACAAGATACAACATAGGCTATGTCAGGCCTGGTGCTGATCATGAGGTACATAACAGACCCCAGGGCATTAGCATAAGGAATTCCAGACATGTCACTCAGATCAGTGTCACTTCTGGGACACTGGTCTTTACTTAATTGAAAATGGGATGCAAGGGGGACATTCACAGGTTTACACAAATCCATATCAAATCTTTTTAGCACTTGTTCAACATAAGAGGATTGATGAAGCAAGAGAGTGTGTTTGCCTCTGTCTCTGTCAATATTCATACCTAGGATTTTCCTTGCATCCCCCAAATCTTTCATGTTGAAATTTTCACTCAGGCAGGTTTGAACATGCTTCAAGGTTTTCAGGCAGGGACTTATCAGCAGCATATCATCAACATAAAGTAATAAGAACATAGGCACAGAAGATTTCATGTAGTACAAACAATGATCAAATTGACTTCTTGAGAAATTCAAACTTTTCATGCATGTATCAAACTTGATGTTCCATGTCTGGGAGATTGTTTTAATCCACACAGAGACTTTTTTAGCAAGCAAACATGTTCAGGATGTGATTTATCTTCAAAGCCTTCAGGTTGTTTCATATAGATATTGTTTTCCAAGTCTCCATGCAAAAAGGCTGTTGTTACATCCATTTGTTTCAGTTCCCAGTCAAAATGAGCAGTTAAGGCAAGCATTATCCTAACTGTAGTGAATTTCACCACAGGAGCAAAGATTTCAGTATAGTCTATACCTTCTTTTTGGGTAAAACCCTTTGCAACAAGCCTAGCTTTGTATCTTACAGTATCAATCTCTTGCTTTATTTTAAATAGCCATTTACATTCCACAAGAGATCATGCATCAGGTTTTTTCACAAGTACCCAAGTTTTGTTATCAAGCAGAGAGTTCATTTCACATTTCATGGCTTCTATCCATTTATCTGATTCAGCACATGTGATAGCTTCCTTATATGTTTTAGGCTCAGAAGAGTCAACATTGTTGAATACATTGAATGCATACATAGACAAATTACAACCATCATACCTAGATGGAGCCTTGATAGTTCTCCTAGGCCTATCTCTAGACAATTGATAGTTATCAAGGTTCACATGCTCAGATTCATGCTCAACAGTTTGTTCATGTTCAGATTCAGATGATTCAGATTCAGAAACATTTACATGAGCATGCTTGTCAGGTTCAGAGTCATGATTAGATGCAGAATCAGAAGGACTAATGTTATCATGCACATGAGGGTGATCATTTGGAACATTAAATTCAGGAAACTCTAGTGGAGGAGGGTCCACCTTAGACAAGACAGGGTAGAATATAGGGGAATCAATTTTCTCCACCTCACAAGGAGCAACAGAAAGTGAGGATTCATTTAAGCATGGAAAGACAGATTCATTAAATGAAACATCCCTACTGATGCAAGTTTTAAACCCAGGTAGAGTCTTATCCCACAATCTATACCCTTTAACACCATCAGGGTATCCCAGAAAAATACATTTCCTAGCCCTTGGTTCAATTTTACTGAGTTTTTGATGAACATAGGCACTGCATCCAAATACTCTCAGATTAGACAGGCAAATAGGTTTGTTATAGAACACAGACTCAGGGAGCTTGCCTTATAGTGGGACAGAGGGAGACCTGTTAACTAAATAACAAGAAGTCATAAGAGCTTCTCCCCAAAATTTCTTATCAAGGCCTGAACCAGCCAAAAGGCTTATATCTCTCTCAAGGAGAGTCATGTTCATCCTTTCAACAACCCCATTTTGTTGGGGGTTGTAGGGCACAGACTTGTGCCATTTGATCCCAAGATCAGAGCACCAGTTTTCCATGAATTGATTACAGAATTCTAAACCATTATCTGTTCTTAGACACTTGATGCTTTTATTAGTTTGGTTTTGAATTGCTGCAGACCACTTAGAAAATTTTTCAAAGACTTCAGATTTGTTTTTCATTAGGAACACCCAGGTCTTTTTTGAAAAATCATCAATAATGGACAGAAAGAACATATTACCACCATGGGTTGGGACCTTTGCAGGTCCCCACACATCAGCATGTATATATTCAAGAACGTCAGAACTTAATTGAGCTTTAGGATATGGACCAGACACAGGGAAGGGCAACTTGTGTTGCTTTCCTATCAAACATGGTTCACAAAATGACATGCTGGAGACTTTATCATGCTTGAATGCACCAAATTTTCTTAAGATTTCTAAGCCCTTATTACTCATATGCCCTAATCTTGCATGCCATAAAGTTGTTTTATCATTTTGCACCAAATTAGCAGATTGGATAAGCACAGAGTAAGCATGTACTGCATACAAATCTCCTTTTCTGGGAGCATCAAAGCATATCATGGAGTTCATCTTAAATTGAAAGCATTTATGATTCACAGAGCCAAAGAGTTGTTGATCAGCAAGTTTGGAGACAGATAGAAGGTTAAACTTCAATTTTGGAACATATCTGACATCATGGAGAGTAATCATGCTTTCATTTTCAAATTTAAGACACACATCACCTCTCCCAGTTATTTCACAGTGTTGTCCATCAGCTAAAGCAACAGATCCAGAGTTTATAAGTTGTAATTTTTGAAACATGTGCTTGTGTGGAGTGACATGAAATGTACAGCCAGAATCTATAAGCCACTCAGATTCATGCACATTTTCAGATACAGCATTTGAGAAATTTATGAACTGAAAGTCACAATCAGAATGCACCATATGGAGTTCACCATTTTCATGATTGTCATAGTTTTCTTCTTTATACACATTGTGTTCAGAGTGATCAAAGTACATGACATTATTAGTTTGATTGTTCCCAAACCCCCTGCCCCTTTTAGGTTGTTTGCACCTGTTTGAGTAGTGCCCAGGTTTTCCACAGTTCCAACAGTTCTTTTTGGGTTTAAACTCAAAGTTTTGGTGTTAGGAAAATTTTTGGTTTCTGGGAGGGTAAGGTGAGGGGTTATGACCAGAACTTTGGGCTTGATTTTGATTTCTGGGGTGTTGGGAGTAAATTTCAACAAGGTTGTGGTTCTGGTGTTGCTGGGAAGGTTATGAGCACGATTGTATTCCCTCATGTGCCTCTCAGCAGCTATATCACTTGGATTTTCTGGGTTAGGTCTAAAAAGCTTGAGGTTATTGTTTCTGTTCACATAAAGGATTTCATTTTGTAAGGGCTTGGACTGCAGTTTTTTCAATTCATTTTCCTTTGCTTTAAGCCCAGACACAATCATATCACATGTGACCTTAGACCCCCCATATTTTAAAGCTTATTTAACTTCAGAAAAGACTTCAGGTATTGCACCAAGCAGGATTTGAGGGGCATACCTTTCAAGGGTGTCATCCCCAGCAAGTTTTAAATCTTTCAGAAGTTTATTGAAATCATGCATGTTTGAATCAATGTCTTTAGAGAGATCCATTTGAAAAGTCATGATTTGATTTTGCAAAGAATATGTAGACTCTTCAGAATTAGCCACAAACAAAGCAGTCAAGGCATCCCACATATCTTTAGCACATCTATGATGAGACACTTGCCAAACAACAGCACTGCTTAAATTTAGTAAAATTGTAGCTCTTGCACCAGCATTTAATTTAACAAGGGTTTTATCTGCTTCATTTTCATCAATTCTTTCAAATATAGCATCTTGCAGATTTTCTTTTGTCAAAATACACTCAACCCTAGTTTGCCAATCACCAAAATCATCCTTTCCATTGAAAGGAACAACACTCAAGTTATTCATTTTCACAGATTCACACAGAATAACACTGAGAGCACAGAAATTCACCAATAACCAGATTAATCCACAAGAATATCAGGATAATCACCAAATCACTCAGAACAGGAAGAAAAACAACTCCACAGGCCCAAAGATGAGTGCACAAGGGGAATCTAGAGTTGAGGCTAGCCCAGTTCTCAGCACAGATTGATCTGTGGAGTAGGGGTTCACTCAGGTCAATCCCAATACCCAACTAGGCCAACAACCAGACTTAGATCTCTAAGTCTATCCACATGAACTCTTTAAACAGAGTTTTCAAACCAGATTCCAACCGGGAATCACAGCAAACAACAATAAGCCAACACAAAGATTACAGAGAACTTTAGAGCAAAAACAAGACAGAATTACACAAGTTTAACCCAAAACCCCCTTTTCACTGAAGGTCCCTTACTCAAAATAGCTATCGGGGTAACCCGCTTTGAGAAGACCCACAGGGGAATCCAGACGGTCCCGACCGTAAACTAGTTTTGAGAAATGGCTTGGAATGCCAAGGGAGAGTCAGAGACAAGAGCGGAAGCAAGAGAAAGCACATGATCGACAAATACCACAGAGAGAAGTTTTAGGGTTTTAGGGGTAATACGAGAGCCGACCCTTCCAGGCAGGGGAGGAGTCGGACTTACTGTTTTAGGAGCCCGATGGGGGCGAGAGAGGCGCGGCCCTTACCGGCGGCGGGGTGCGTGAGATGGAGACAAGGGGAGTGCCTCCGGCTAGACAAACCAGGCTTTGATACCACTGTTGTGGTATCGCTTAGCCAAGGTTTACACTACTTGGTTCCCTTACTCTTGCGGTCTCACACACTCGTTACTCAAGTAGCAAAGACCCAAGGAAGAAGAAAGAAAACAATACAAGCTATTACAGTAAGTTACAGTAGGCACTTCAGAAGCAAGACTTCAAACTTTGAGCTTCAACTTGCTCTTCATTTTTGAAGAAGCCTCAGAGAAGTAGACCAAGGGGATCTACAAGTCTTCTTCACAGGCAACGGGACTGAGATGATTCAATCTGCACACACGCAAACAAAGCAAGTTAGTTTCAGAGAGATATAGCAGATAACAAGCAGCAGAAGTGAGATGAGCCAGAAATAGCGTAGATCAGAGTTTTAATCGGTGGGAAAAGGGTGCTCGAGGCACTGTTTGGCTCAGATTTTCCCACGAACGGCGGCGGTGGAAACTCCAGCGATAGGAGATGCCCAGACCAGGGGAAGGGGAAGAGGAAGCGGTGGCTAGGGTTTGAACGGGGGCGCCGACACTCGAACTTTCTCTCTCAACACAAGCTTCTCCCAACACTCATATGCCAAACAAGAATCACAACACAAGATTCCGGCAAGAGAAACCGTAGAAGCAGGCTGAGAAGATCCAGAAAGAGAGAGAGAGAGAGAGAGAGAGAGAGAGAGAGAGAGAGAGAGAGAGAGAGAGAGAGTGCTAGATAGATCTGTGAGCTGAGCGATGAAGATGGAGGCGGATCCATCGCAGGTTATAGAGGCTTCTAGAGCATCGAGAAGTAGCAGCATCAGTAATGAGGAGTTAATAGGGAGATGGACCGTCGGGTAGGGTTAAGGGTTTAGGGCTTGGGCCTTGTAGTTAATTAAATAGGAACTGGACCAAGAAGGAAATAACAATTGGGCCAACACCAACATTGACAAAAACTTGTATGAGATGGTCTCATACATGAGACGGATCAATACATGTGAGTTAATGATACTTCACCCATAAATAATGATACATGTGAGTTAATGATACTTCACCCATAAATAATGATACTCACATGTGTGTTAATGATACTTCACCCATAAATAATGATCCCCGCATGTGAGTATTGACCCGTCTCATGTATGAGACGGTCTCACCCAAATCTACCCTATTTGTTTTTGGGTGCCCTTATGTAAGGGCATAATAGAAAGTTCGAGTTCGACTTTTTTTTTTATTGGGTTCAAACTTGAGTTTCATTTATTATAAAACATATTTAAGACTCATGAGGTTAATTGAGTGAAACAAACATTGTAAATATATTAATCATATTGATATAAGTTAAGTTATTATTCTAAAAAATAATAACATTAATTATCTCATAACTGTAATTTAGAGGGCGTTTGAGTAATTTTGTTTTTATTGTTCAACAAACAACAATCATGTGCGTTTAGCATTGTCAAAATGGATTGGATTCGTCCAGTGAGCCCATCTCACACAACCCTCAATTTTCTTCTTACAACTCCCTCATTTAATTAAAATATAAAAATTATTTTGTTGGACCATTTTGCCCTTATATTTTTCATACTTTAAACCCTAACAAATAAAAATAAACCTCCGAATCTATAGTTCCACTGCTATTCATCCTCCTCTTCGCATAAGTCGTAACAAGAAAGAAAATAAAAAATTGAAAGCAAACTCGTTCTTTTTGTTTAATTCAAGTTCATAGTATAAATATTCTATGAAATGCTATTATTTTATTTTTTTGAACTGATAATTCATAACGTTTTCAATTATTTCATGTTTTCTCATTCCGATTTTAGTTTTTGGCAACTATAAATTAAAGAAAATACTAAAGTTTGTTAAAAACACATAAAATTGCAAGTACAACAAATTTACAAGAAGTGAAATTGAAGCAAAAATGCCCAAATTCGTAAAACTGAAATTTATTCTGATGTTTGTTTTCGATTTTATTTTTTTACTTTTTGGATATTGTTGGGTCGTTGATGTGTATGTGTGTTTTGTATCAAAATTAAATTATAAGATATGTTTAAATTTCTTTCAGAAAGCAAATGAAGCAACAATATGAGATGATATCCTCAAAATAAATTTTTTTTTATAGTAAGAAGAGGGAAGGGGTAGACATTAGGGGTTTTATTTTTATTTGTTAGGATGAATGGATTAGGTATGTGGTTGTAAGGGAAAAAATATCTAAAAAATTTAGATTTATAATTTATTTAAATTTTTGGGTTGTGAAGAGAAAAAGAGGTTTGTGAATAGAGTTACCCAAAACTAAGATGCAGCCTAAATGAACCGAAATGGGACCACCTGTTGCAAATCATGTTGCATTCCCTATTGCACAACTTTTTAATATTTTTTTAAAATAAATATTTTTTTTATTTTTTGATTTATTATAATTTATTTTAATTTAAATTTTCTATTTAAGGTTCATCCATCCTAATTAGGATATATTAAAAATAAATTAATTATGAAACATCAAATGTAATACAAATTGCAACAGGGAATTGCTCTGAAACGAACCACCCCGAGGCGTGGGCGAGGCGAGCTAGCCCAATGATCCTTAACTATTTAATTAATTCATGTCATCATTTTAATTGCGTTCAAGATATATATAGTTATTTATTTTAATAAATGATGATGACATTATTTTCTATTTAATTTGAAGTTGGGGATACAAATAATTATAATTATTAACAACCAAAACACTGTTTCAATATTCTCTCGTCTTTCACCATCCTCTTTCAACAACTATTCAAAGACAGACCGAAAAAGTTCATACAACAACTTTTTTACATAATATTCAATCTAATTAAATATAATTAACCACCAAATAATAACGCAAAATCGTATTTATGTGTAACAACGGTACAAGAGAATGTAAACCCCACTAATAAAATAAAACCTTTAAAAACAATTACTCCCGTTTGACTGCTTATGAAAATTAATTTAGCCAAAACGCGGAATTCCCACTGCCGCCCCCTCCCACATTCTCATTCATTCAGCGCATATATAATTATATATATCTAAAGTATAAACACACACACACACACACACACAACCTAATTAAATATAATTAATCCCCCATTTGGAAAAAAAATGGAGATTTTGGAGAAGGCGAAGAACTACGTGGCCGATAAGATCGGCGACATGCCGTTGCCGGAGGCGAGCATAATGGGCGTGGATATGAAGGGTTTGGGGTTGGACGGAATCAGTCTGGCTGCGAAGGTCTCCATCTCCAACCCCTACGCCGTCCCGATTCCGATCGGCGAGATCCCGTACGTAGTGAAGAGCGCGGAGAGGGTCATCGCGTCCGGGTCGATCCCCGACCCGGGTTCTCTCAAGGCCAGCGATAGCACCGTCGTCGACGTCCCCATCAAGGTGCCCCACAGCATCCTCGTGAGCTTGATCCGCGACATCGCCGGCGATTGGGACATCGATTATCTCTTGGAAATAGGGCTCGTTATCGATCTTCCGGTGATCGGGAATATCACAATTCCGCTGCCGGATTTTAAAGGTGAGATTAAGCTGCCCACCCTTTCTGACTTGTTCTTCGGGACATCGTCTGAGGCTGAACAAACCGTTGACGATACCGTTAAAGCAACGTAGAAATTTCTTTGGTTTTACTTTTACTGTTTGAAAAAAAAGAAGGAAATTTATTTGTTTTTCTTTGTTTATGTGATAACTCATAACTGGCGGGTGATAGAAACAATACTCTCTCTCTCTCCGCATTTGTTTGCATGGATATATATTAGTTGCTCTCTCTCTCTCTCTCTCTCTCTCTCTCTCTCTCTCTCTCTTATTTTCCGACGGTTCAAGCTAGATTAATTTACTTTTGTCTTTGGACTGTTTAGTCTATCAAAACCACTCGCCTATCCACCATCGACACAAATTAACGGCAGTAATATAGGTAAATCAACTTCTCAATTTTATAATATCCTTCTACAATCTCAAATGTAAGAATAAGTTCATTTTTATATACATTACCTTATATTAAAATATTTCCTTAATTAATCCTAAAATCATTCTGAAATGAACTATGTTAATTAACGATTTCTTCTTCTATTCCTTATCTTTATGGTTTATCATTATTTTTCAGTATTTACTAACGATTTCTTCTTCTATTCCTTAATTATCTTTATGGTTTATCATTAATTTTCAGTATTTTCTTTTTTACTTTTAGTTAATAATTTATTATTTGATTAGTACAAAAGGTGGATATAGAAATCATATTATTATTAGATCTGGAATTGAGGAAGAATATTGTAAAATTTAGAAGTTGATTCACATGCATGCTGCGTGGCATTGGCATGTCAGTGATGGACACGTTATACTCATGGTGGGTACACGTTAAACCATACCCACAATAGGTAGGTATGCGGTTCTGATTATTCTATATATGTTTGATCATCGTTGAGGCCTTGAGGGCAATACATAATACTCATAGACAAAGACTTATATTAGTCTGTCAAATAGGTCACAATCCGTTAGATGGACAATTCAACCAAAACCTGCCCATTACCTCATTTCATCAGGCACACATGCACTTGACATTTTTTTTAAATCATTTTCGTCTCAATTACGATTTAATTATTAATTCAAATTAAGATTTATAGTTAATTTAAAAACGTTAATTGTCTAACGCGATGCAAGAACCCGCACCTAGACTCCGATGATTTCATTTTATGATTTACTAATTTCATTTTAAGATACACATTTCAGTGGGAAAAATTGAAAAAAAAAAAGTAATTTCATCTCATCCGTGTGTCCAGTTATAAGTTATAACATATAATAATAGATACAACAAGAGTCAAATCTTTCAAATTTATTTCAATTATATCAATATCCCTTACATGGAATTATTTTACCAAATCGTTTATCTTGACACCCGCCCCCCCCCCCCCCCCCCAAAAAAAAAAAAAATAAAATATATAAACGGCGGTAAGAGAAATGAGAAGGGTTGAAGTTACAGAGGGCTCTAGACGACGGTGGAGGAACTAAAGGCGAAGATGCTGGTGGAATATTCGCAGATCGCAGTAGCAGTTGCACATCAAGTATTAATTCTACTCAAATTAAGTATTATAACAACCATTTCCTCAAAATAAAAAATAAAAATGAAAGTACTGTAAGGATCATGTCCATGTGCGCTCAACCAATGCACCTGCAAAATCATTATTATATATATAACTAGCGAGTAGGAACCCCTATCAACAAAGGCATCATCCACATCGTAACATTAATGATAAAAATTTTAGTTACTTAATATTTGAATCCATCCATAATCAAACATTAATAAAATTACAAATACAAGGTCTCTCATCTGACAAACTTTGAGATCTAAAATCAGATTCACCGGACCTTTAGATGGGTAGGCGGTAGGCCGCACACGGGCTGGGCCAGGTCACCCTGTCCTGATCCGGACAAATAAATAAATTAGCGCACCAAAATAAATAACTCACTACACTAATACATCTAATATATTTTGCTGCTTTAATTATATGGTTTAATATATCTCAATTAAAATTTAATACATCTAAATTATGGTTTATTATTCCTAATTAAGATTTATATTTATTTTGAAAAATTAATTGTCGAATACAGTGCACGAGCTCATGCTTTAGCGTGGGGTGAGTGCATTGTGCGAGTTGCAGACTCACATGATCAAAGAAATTAAATTACTTCACTATATAATTTCAGAGCTTCCTACTAATTCCATTTTAAGTATATATATATATATTATATGTTTAAAAAAAATTAATTCACTTTACTTTTAAGGTTCACTAATTCCATTACACAGTATGTATTTATTTCAAAATAAAAATTACTTAATTTTAGGATTCACTAATTCTATTTCAGGATATATATATATATATGTGTGTGTGTGTGTGTAGATATGGGAAAAATTAAAAATAATACTGACTTGTACACGACATGTCCAGACTTATGTACCCAAGACTTGCTTAATTACAGATGCATTATGGAATATGAATTTTAATTCGGATTTTGACCCGTTCTTCCAAATTTAATCCGTAAGATAAGATAGTCTAGTACAAATTTTTGTCGAAAATTTTTAGATTTTTAATTTGGATTTTGACCAATCCTATATATTTTGATCGTATGATGATCTTTTACAGATTTTTGTATAAGAATAGTGACAATATTAAAACAAACATAAAAGGAAAAGCCAAGAACAAACACTTTTTCTAATGAATTATAAAACATGCAGAGATTATTTTATTTCAACTCATGAAGAGATCACACCATAAAAACTTAATTCACGTATTCGTTATTTAAAGTTCAGATTTTATTTTTTTACGGGAGCTAGCCCAGATTATTTTCTTGCAATCATGATATTTTTAACTCAATATAATGTTGTTTGATGCGTGCATGTTAATCATTTATTCATGTATATAAAAAAAATATTAAAATTATTGTATTCATGCATTGTAATTTTTATTTTAAAATTTGTTTTCCACTAATGTATTTATCATTCAAAACAATTATTTTGATTTAATTATATTTATATATGATGGGAAAGGAGCATGACCTAGCAATTTTCATTTTGATTAGTAAAGAACTTTATTGATTAGTGAAAGTTCTCCTAATAATTTAACTAAATTTCGATTCTGAGAGTTCATTTTATTCATGTTTTTATTTGGGTTAATTACTATAAAATACACAAACTTTGACAAGATTTGCAAATTAGACACAAACTTTAAAATTTTGCAATTAAAACACAAACTTACATTTTTTTTGCAAAATAGACAAACTCAAAGCAAAATTTTAAAATCAATTGAATTTGAAAACCGCAAAGCTATAAAAATTGTTCATCTTTCGATTTAGATGGCATTGCATTGGTTTTAATAAGTGAAAATGAATTATATGTCGCAAATTCTCATTTTTCCGTTAGTCCAAAAAATTTGAGTTTGTCTATTTTGCAAAAAAATATAAGTTTGTGTTTTAATTACAAAATTTTAAAGTTTGTGTCTAATTTGCAAATCTTGTCAAAGTTTGTGTATTTTATAATAATTAACCCTTTTTATTTTCATTGTACTCGAGACAGTTATTTATTGAATAAGTAGTGATGTTATTTTCTTTTTAATTTGGGTGAGTGGAAAGAAAGAAAGAAGAATGCGAACGATTCCCGTGCCGTTCACTAAAGGAAATAAGGGGGGAAAAAAACCATCAATCATTATTCTCAACCAAAATACTAAAGGAAACATTAACTGCGTAAAATCATACAAGAGAGTGTAAACAATACTAGAAAAGGTAATCGTAAACTTGCACTAGGAAACATTTAGTATGACACGCTCAACCTATAAGACATTTAAGATTTAAACATGAAATTTGCGTGACACATTCAACATATAAAACATTAATGAGATTTAAACTTGAAATCTTTCAGCCACAAACAACCTACCCGCTCTATTAGTATACCGATTATATTTCTATCATAATCTTCTTATTGGGCTACAATGAGCCTTTTTTATAGGAAAATTATATACACAACCCTCAATTTACTCTCCATTGCCCCCAACAATTTAAAAAATAAAAATATAATTTCAATGTTCTTTTTTGTCCTTTAGCCTTCTTTTTAAAAAAAAGTTGTAGCCTTAATTATTTTAACTTATAAAATTTTGGAAAAATAGAAGAAGGAAAAACACAGCCTCGTAGACATCTTCTATGACTATGTTTTTACATCTATTGAATCTTTGAAATTTATACTAGAATAAAATTCTTAATCAATTTTTTTCCATATCCATTAAAAAAATAATTGGGTTTCTCTATTTTGTTGTCCATGAGAACCATGACATCTTCTCCACATCCTTAGTCTCTATTTTCTCATCTCTTGCTTTGATCTCAATTGTTGCAGAAACCTTGAATCACCCATTATGGTTGAGGTAGTGTGAAGTTCTTGATTTTCCGGCAAAAAATTATTTCCTTCTAAACAGTAGTGCTTTTGCCCTCTTTAACTTATCTCCTCCATTTAATATCCAAAACACTACTTCAAATTAACTTATTAATTACAATGATTTTACATTCCCTTTTTTTGTGGAATAGCTAAGCAAAATAATTAATTCAAATGAGTTAATTGGGATGGGATTGGGGTTGGGAGAGGGAGAAGTTGGGAGGTTCCAGTTAATGACTTTAGAAGAAAAAGAAAAAAAAAGAAGAAGAATTCAACCAATTTCTTACTAATCGGGGAAGAGCTTTCCGCTAACCAATGGTGGCAAAAGAGTTATGATTTGTGAACACGAAATAAAAAAAAATTGTATGGATAAAATAGAAATTTCAAATATTTTTAATATTGTAACATATATTGAAGGTTATAAAGAGTAAAATGGAACTATGTTTAGAATTACCCCTTTCTATATAGTAGCTTCTATTCAATGGAAAAGAAAGGCCCAGAAATAAGACTTTGGCAAATGAATGGACTGGAAACTTGTATAATATAGGTAATTAATAGCCCATATGAAGAGACTACACATGCTGGGCACTAACTAATATGTACACAAATTTAAAGAGCCCACGAAAGTCTAGTAGATATTTTACTTAGTGAAATATAATGGGTGCGTAATTCATTGGATATACATTTTGCATATATACAAAGACATACAAATGCATACACTGTACACCCGACCCGAATCTGTAAACCTGAAACAGTTTTGTAGATGTTAAAAATACTTTTTGAGGCTTCAAAACATGAAGGGCGCTGGTGAAAATGTGGGGATTACGCATGTAATCTCTGCTCTCCTGCAAATGAAGATAATCAAATTCACACATTACGATACTTCGCCAATCAACGCAAAATGTTTAGTTTAACAGTATATTCCTATTATATGTATAATAACATTTCATATAAAATTTTGATCGAGTGGTTTGGATTTGCAAATAAAAAGTGCTTCTTTTGATGTTATTCTCAATTACTTTAGTCGATGTATTTAAACTTTAGATATATTAAATTTAGAATTTTTTTAGGAGAGTTATATATGTTATTCTTTCGGCATACCCTGTTTTTTCTTGAAGAAATCAGCTATATCCTATAATAACTTTCATTTGAAGTAATTCACCAGAAAATCACATTGAATATTTCGCTTGATGAGTTTATGGATTAACGAAAATTTGAGTTTTGCAGCATTCAAATTAATGCACAGCTTAATCTGAAAGTAATATTTCGACATGAACATCGCACATCTAAAAGATGAGCTCAAATTTTTAATCCTCCCAATAAGAATTGAAATGTGCAACTTAACTATCCAAGATCCAACCCTCCTGATGGCAATTAGTATCTATAAATTGAACTATAATTTAATTTAAATGCAAAAAAATACTGCCAATTTACATTTCCAATATTTATTTTTCCTAAACAAGTTAAATTTCCAAATTTTGAACAACATGACTAGAATCTCACAAGTATGTTCAAGTTAGCTAGACGCATATCACGCGAAATTCAGAAACAAAAATAAGGAATAATCGAAAAATTGATCGATTTTTTTAGAAATTAGGTTTGGATGGTGGCAAAATTATTTACCGGTAATCATCGTGATCGGAGGAACGTCGAGGCCGATCTCTTTGCGACATGGAGGCGACCTTCCTCTTCAGGCTCCGCTGCCACCCCTCCGCCGCCGTCCGTTCGACATTTTTATTTTCCTCCGCCGTCAACACATCTTCCGATATCGACGACAGCGAAGGCCGCCATTCACGGCCGCTTCCCCTCGCCCTATCTTGCTTCCGCGCCACGCGGCGGCGAGGCTCCTGCACCACCAACAATCTCGTATCCTCCGCCGGCCGCCGTGTCCCCGACGGAGATGATCCACAGCACGCGACGAATTCCAGCAAAAACTTCATGATTTTCACGCGCAGACAGTCTAATAGAGAGAAAAACGGTAGCAGAAACAGAGGAAAGGTATGATAGTTACTGTTAGTGCGCCATTGAAATGTAAGCTATACGATTAGGGCATTCATCACGTTGTCCATCCATGTTCGTGTAGTTTGTTTTACCTTTCTGTGCCGGGTGAGAGAGAGAGAGAGAGAGAGAGAGAGATCATGCGTTGTGTGCTGTTGTTTGCAAGTTGTGGAGTGTTGTATTAATAGATATATGCAGCAGGTGGCGTCGTTTTGTCCTTTTATTTTAAATGGAGAGATTAATGCGCTATCAAATCCATATTTTGCCTAAATACTGTTATGTCTGCAGTTAGTTGTGGTTGATTTTATTTCTCTCCATGCTATAATTTTGA
The DNA here is from genome assembly GCA_026008535.1 of Perilla frutescens. Taxonomy (NCBI): domain Eukaryota; kingdom Viridiplantae; phylum Streptophyta; class Magnoliopsida; order Lamiales; family Lamiaceae; genus Perilla; species Perilla frutescens. Next base: position 7,546,684 of record BRKX01000019.1, read on the forward strand.
TAAATAAATATCTATATCTATACAGGTGCCGTGAATAAAGGATATCTACTATATTTAATGAAATCTATTGGTGATTATCTCATTACATTAACCGTACCCATTTGTAGGAATGGACATGGAGTGAATATCTCCTAATGACTCCATAGTTTTTGGATTATGTTACGAGTCAAGATTCAGAATAAGAGTATATTTTAATTGTTCAAATTCGGGCACACGTTTTTGCTAAGTCCTAATAGCCAAAAAAGTTTAAATCTATTCTACTAATGCATAGATATTGCTACCACTGAATCTTATTTTGTAACTCGATTGTACCATAAATATAAATTTAATAACATAAAAAAATTATACTAGGTCATCTAGTAGATAATGAATAGTTGAATCCATGTTCTGATGTTCATATTAAGTGGTATGTTTGTAATTAATTAATTTATTATTATTTGAATTTGAATATGAATATGAATATGAATATTATTTGATGAATCTTGATTCGTTAGATGATTTGACAAAAAGTTCCATGTTCGATAATATGCATGATGAGGACAGATTATTGATGTTTGCTATACACGTGTACTAATGGAAAATATAAGAGATAAAACCAAATAATTGATCAAGCTTATAGTCAACATATCGATACATTTGGTAATTAATAATATTGAATTATTTTTTTATATAACACGGTAGACAAGATAAATGATGTAATTAACAATTATTGAAAGAAAGAAAAAGATCCTAAATTAGAAGTCTTGTGTGTGACACCATCATATGTGTTAAAATTTATAAGACGAGACAAGTTATATTTAGATTCAAACATCAATAAAATTATAAATGTATCTTCAAATGTAAATTTTGATTCAAATTATAACTGTCCTATAAATTTTAAGGAGTATAACGATCTCACCATGAATTTTTGTCATCTAAAAATTGTTCACCGGATTAATACACGTCACATTCCTTGAAGGCGGCCTCACAACATTACTGTACCATGAACTCCGATCGCGGGAACAAGATGGATATAGATGTTTTACGTATTTAATGATTTATATACTCAATACGTTATCTTAAATTTGGCGTGCCACTTCGTAAAACAAAGTTTGACTTCGTAGGAAAATGGCTCAACCTATTGGCTACTGCCCTGTAAATACAATTGATCCATTTAGAAACGCTTATAATGTATTAATTTTGTGAATATTTGGACAAATACAATAATGAAACACAATATAATTCATTGATTTTCGTAAGATGCAAACCACAATTTTATATTAAATTCAACTTCCCTAATTAATAACAATCTAAACCTATCAATTATAATAGATGAGAAACTTAGGAACAAAAAATTAACATACATCATAATTATAATAAAATACATAGTCTAAATAGATCTAATCAAATCTATAATATAATCAAAATATGATCACTAACTAAGCTCGCTCTCTAACTATGTTTGATTTATTGGCTTAATTTATCAATGGATATTGGAAAATTCAACTTGATTAGCTTGCAAGCAGCAATTAGCTCTCTTAACTCTCAATAATTGATCGATTATAACGGGCAACCACATTGGTCCCATATCAATGGAAGCAGGTGAAGTCCAACTTTCTTTGTTCCAAAACTAATCAAAACTATTTAGACATTATTTATTTATTTTTTGTGAGATGAAAAATTTATTGGACATGGATCCGCCATTAGCTATAATATGAGGTGCACTTGCATGCAGCAGCTGTTATTTCCGATTATTTTAGGCGGGCGTGTGGCCCCACGCGCCCGTTTTTTTTTTTTTGCGATTTTTTAATTTTTTTATACCTATTTTTATCATACTTGATACCTTTTTTCTTACCACATGGTACTTTTTATTATAGTTGGAATGATGATAGTATTAATCTCAGGTTGATACATGTCTTTATCGTACTTGATACTTTTCTTCTTACCACATGGTACTTTTTATTTTACCGAACTCGTGTTTTGCTTTCCTTTGCAAATTCTTGGAATGATGATTGTTTTAGATTAATCTCAATAATACAATATAAAAACTGAAAAAAAAAATCAGAATTTGAACTAAATAAACTAGTATAAAATAACTAGGATACAGATGGTACTTTTCGAATGTTTTGTGATAATTTTTAATAGGAAGGTTGGTACTCACTTTGGACAGTTTTTTTTATGGGTTGACCGGGTCAAAAGCGGTTTGACTGACCCGTCTCATATAGTGTTATTTGCATCAGCATGCAAGTTTTTGCCCTATAATATTTTAATTTAGTGTTTTAAGTTTTTGCCCTATAATATTTTAATTTAGTGTTTTATTTTATGGGTGTAACACAAATTTTTGTATTTAATTTGGTAAAACACAAAACAGTGTACAATAAAATAATTTCGGATCAAAAATATAAATTTATGAATCCAATCTCTATTTTTATTCCGATTCTTCTCTTCAAAACTTCAAAACTTGATCTTCAAGCGGTCTTTGAAATCTTCAGAGTAAGTTTGTCTCTTTGATTTTCTCGGACTTATTGTTTGAACTTGGTCTTTAGACTTGACAACGTTAATTCGGAGGGCCGATGCCTTGTTTCCGGATCAAACGCCAATTTCGGAATGAATTTGATGAAGAACACCTTGAATATTTGAGAGAATTTCACTTATGGAAGTTCTCAAATTCTTGAACTCTTCAAATGGTCTTATTTGTGGATCAAACACCGTCTTCGGAATGATTTTGGTGAAGAACACCTTGAATATCTGAGAGAATTTCACTTATGAAAGTTCTCAAATTCTTGAAAACTTCTGGTATGATTTTCAACTGATATGGAGACCCATACTTATAGTGGTAGAAAGAGAGATTTAGAGCTGATGTGGCACTATCTCATTGGTTGTTGGAAATTGATATATATCTTTTGAAAGATATTTACTTGTTGCCAAAGACTCTTGATATTTATCATATAATAATATCTTTATTATTTAAATATTTTATATAATTTTGAATTTTATAAGATTTCATAAGATTCCAAAACTAAATAAATATATAAAAATTAATAAAAATATCATATATAATATTATTAATTTTTTGCTATCTACAAATGCCCCCTTTTTTTTCTTTCTCTATATATATTTAAACTATTGAAAATTTGTTTTATTGAACTTCGTATTTTTATTGTGTTTATAGAATTGATCCGTGAACTATATTTTACAGAAATAAGAAGACGAAGATGACATAAGCTATATTAACTTTCATCGATGAAAATTATGGACTCAACGTACGTAATATTGGATATAATTAATTAATTTATATAGGACTCATTTACGAAACATAAAATTAAAATTCGTCCAACACAATCTCACAAATTTAAGCTTGTTAATTAGGTGGATGAATTGATTGATTTGAGCATTTTATACCATTCAATTAAATTGAAAAAGGTGTTTTTTTAATTTAATTAAAAAGGACCCACATAAAGATGGAATGAAAAAAAAAATATTTCGCCATCTCATTTTAATAGATTGATTGAGATTTTTCACAGAAATTAAGAAAAAGAGTAGGAAAGACAATTAATCAATAAACTTCCTAATATGCCCTTATTTATTTCTTTGACAGTGAATTAATGTTTAATATAAACATATTAAATATCGGTATATATTAATAAAATAGTTAAATATATATAGAAACATGTTTATATATCGGGACATCCAAAAAAGACAAATAAACCTATCAAAATGGGACGGAGGGGATAGTTTTTTTCAATACAATTTACAAAAAATCCAAATGTGAGAATGTTAAAAAATATCAAAATTAAAAATCGGTATCTTAATTGTTTACTTTTTAAAGTTGTTGTTCAATTTGTAACTATAGTCAAAATTCATGATTTTAAAAACGATTGTCCAATTTGGCTTGTGTTTTAATTGTTTGTTAGATTCACGTCTTGACCAGATTGACGGATTTTGACAGAAGATGTGAACTCATTGTGCACTAGCTCCCAAACAATTAGGGATAAATTTATTTTTTGATAAAGCATTAGGTCTATATTTAATCATAGAGTACTGATTTAAAGTCAGATTCTAACTAACTAAAATTCCTTTTTTTTAAATAATAAACCGATTTCATTAATACTCGTTTATTTCAGCACCGATTAAGTTTGCATTAATGCCCTTAAACATTTAACTACAAGAATTAGGCGCTAAGCCTCTCCAATTTCCCGCTCCTGAAGAGATAATTGCGCAAAAGATTTCATTCGATTCTCCGCAAATTAAATCGACAATCATCATTTGAATGTTCTTCCCCAAAAAATCGGCGACAATTATTGTTTTGATATTTCCCCAAAATATATCTCCAACGCTTATTATAATTATAACAATTGCAGGGGATCAAACATTATTATATTGTTAATAATTAATATTTTTAACATTCTACTATTATAATTACAATTGCAACATTAATGCACGATTATAATTATGATTTGTAATATTGATTCACTATTTATTTATAATTTGTAATCGTAGTTGCACTATGGATCATAAATTATTAAATTCTACTATTATAAAATTAGGATTTATAATGTGGTTGCACTATGGATCATAAACTCGAGATTATAATTATAATTTGTAATATTGAGGCACTGTTGATCATAAATTATAATATTCAACTATTATAAAGTTAGAATTTGTAATCGTAGTTGCACTGTGGATCGTAAACTCAAGATTATAATTAGAATTTGTAATATTGGTGCACTATTGATCATAATTATGAAATCATATTATTATAAAGGAATATAATTATGAAATCATATTATTATACAGTTAGAATATTTCTAATCTAGTTGCAATGTGGATCATAAACTCGATATTATAATTAGAATTTGTAATATTCATGCACCATCGCTCGTAAATTAAAATTATACTATAATATAAATTAGAATTTGTAATCATATTTGCACTGTGGATCATGAACTCGATATTATAATTATAATTTGTAATATTGATGCACTATCATTCATAAATTAAAATTCTACTATTATAAAGTTAGAATTTGTAATCGTAGTTGCACTGTGGTCTGTGGATCATAAACTCGAGATTATAATTAGAATTTGTAATTAATATTGATGCACTATTAGTCATAAATTATAAAAGTCGACTATTATAAAGTTAGAATTTGTAATCATAGTTGCATTGTGGCCAGATCATAAACTCGAGATTATAATTAGAATTTGTAATATTGATACACTATTGAGCATAAATTATATAGTATTCTACTATTATAATCAAAATTTGTAATTTTAATTTGTAACCTTTTAATTTTCAGTAATTTAATTTCTAATTAAATTAGAAATAGTGTATAAGCATGATTATCTATTTATTTATTTATTCGATTGCATAATCTTTATAAAATCTGGAGATATGTATTAATATACATTAAAATATCTTCTGAAAGCTTATTCACTTTATTAGTAATTAAATACAATCACTAATTATTAATGAGAGAAATTATATTTGAATTTTGAAATTAATTTGGATAATTTCTCGTTAACATAGGCAGGAAGGACAATATAGTAAAAACAAAATATTCACTAATTAATTCAATTAACTTATTAATAATACGATTTTGTTAATTACTAAACAATTCCTTTCTGACTAGCCAGAATATGGCTGACCCGTTAATCATATGTAGCTAGAACACCGAATTACCTAACCCAACTAATTAACCATATCCAGAAGATAAAAAATTAAAGGCAAAAAGGAAAAAAAAAATAGAAGACCCTCTTTCTTCCATCACTCATTTGATATGAAACGTGTAGAAACAACGATAATCCAACAGCCTATATGATGAATGACAGAAACCTTCCAGATTCAGACGACGACAAGAATGTGAAGAAACGCAGACGCAAAATTGATGAAGTGCAATGCAACAGGCAAGTGCGCGCATGATCAGAAATTGAATGCGATTGATTGATTGATTCTCTCTCATCCCGAAATATCCATGGTTATGTTACTATCGGAGAGGAAATTTAGAAGCATTATTCAGTTACTTGAACGGGATGGCAGTGCCCTCCCTCGCCATCTGTACGTTGTCTTTGAATTTTAGAAATTGATGAGAGAGAGAGAGAGGGTGATGGATTTGTGTCTGGACAATTTTGTGGAATCTCTGATAATTACAATGGCTGACTCACTGCAACAGAGATGGGGACTAATGTTGCTTCAGGAATACTCCAACCACTATATATATATATATATATATATATATATATATATATATATATAAAGCTATATTATACAGGTTTTCAGTGGTCCTCATTAGGTTACTTGGACAGTCGAACATGAGGTTGATTAATTATGCATGTGTTTTCTTGAATCACAAAAACTTGTGTGTCACACGGTGGCTCAAGATTTGTGTATCAGTGTATCACAAATTAAAAGCACATTGGATGACAAAAAAAAAAAAAAAAAGAACTTCCATATAAAACAATCACAAACTAAACAAATACTAAAGCATTACCAAATAACAAATAAAACATTCAGAAATCCAAAAATAACATATATGTAAATATAATTAGTATCGAATTCACACAAGTTAACTTCAAACACACTTTAAACTAGCATAGTAGCATTACTGTTACTGACGAACACTAGAATCATAAACAACGGAAAAAAAAAATCTGGCACACATACGATACATCATACATTCTTATTTTTTTTATGCATTTTACAAAGTTAAAATATGTTGTAATATGAAACTAAAATTAATTAGGGTTTTTAAATATGCATATCTCATCCTAAAATTATGGATCGTGCGATTTGGAATCCTGAACAAGAGCACCCAATATGAAAGATAAATCATCATAAATATACGTGTACATATTTCCTATTTAGTTCATCTACAAACTACAATTAGAATAATAACAATTTTTTAATTCCCTCCTAATTAATAATAGGGATACTAAATTTCATCACCGATATCGCAACTCATTAGTAGTACGACAAAATAAAAAGAAATGTTTCGAGTTTAATCCATAATCCCTCCCCTTAATAATAATAATAATAATAATAATAATAATAATAATAATAATAATAATAATAATAATAATAATAATAATAATAATAATAAAGTGAAGAACAGAAGGACAGAAAAAAATTAGAAACGAGAGAAAGCAATCAAAAGAGTAAAGAATAAGGCCGGAAACCTGTTTAACGAGTTATAAAACTAGCTGGCATTGAGCCACTGCTATCAACTTCTCTAAAAAGTGATGACCAAATCAGTTACACAGCAATACCAAATTTGTATATCCAATTAATGCCACAAAAAATAATTTCAACAATAGATAATATTCTTCCAAAGATATTCCAATGATCCAGATCCAGTCCACAAATTCAACAGTAGACACGACGACTGGAAGAATTACTCAATGTCTAATTGTATGAATCACAATTTTTGTATCAATGTTTGGTTGGATATCACAGGCATTTACTGAAGTGGCACTTCCTCTGTGTTTTGTTATCTTCACCATTGACGCTGAGGAGGCGCATTGTTCATAGACGGGAAAGGAGCTCGTGGTCTTGCATACTCCGCAAATATAACCCAACCATCCAAAAACTACAAAATAAATTTCAAGTACAAAGCCTATGTTTCAGTACAACAAGAAACATTTCAACCATTTCAACCACTTTTTCTCAACATTAAAACATAATTAAAAAAAAACAGAGAGAGAAGTATTTCAAGTTTTCAACCACACTAGAACTGCCAATAAAATTGCCACTAGCAAAGCACTTATGACAATGTGGTATTCACTGAGCAAATACAAGGAATTGGCAACCTACTTTAGTTAATTCACATAAAAACGAACTCTAATGAAGCTAAAAATAACGACCTTCAAGTAGACCATATAAGAAAATTATGAAAAGTGAATAATCAAGGGCGGTCTCGTGCCTTTCCTTTCTGCAACTAAATTAGTATATCCCCAAATAACTGAAGTATCTCGGACACAGGGCTTGAAGCAGAGAGAAGCAATTCATGTTGATAGCATGATGCTTGATACGAATAGCCTATAGGTATGATATGATAAGAGGGAAGACAGATTTTTTATCTAAATATTGCTCAATAAATAATGAAATGAATGTTTCACCAAACACCCATCAATCTAAAACCATTTTTCCAGGGTACAGTAAAACATTGGTAGAGGCAACAAATTCTTCGAAGAGTTTGCTGCTCAGACTCGAGAATTCTTCAGAGTTATATTTTATTTTAATTTCAAAGTATTCTTGATTAATGAATATGCAAAATCCCAAAGCCTTATCAATAAATATAATTTATTATAGAATCCTAATTTGAATTTGTTAATGGGGTAACAAAGTTCTAAGTTTCAAAAGAACTATTTTCCTCTCCATCCAACAATCAGCCCTCGGATTTTCAGATAATAAAGAATATTCCTCAATCCTCATTTTCCTACTGACCAGGATGCCTCTGTTCACCAATGATGCTTCTCTTACATGAGCAGTCTAGACATGTTATAAGCTAAAAAGCCTAAGAACCATCAGCTTATCTGTCAAGTCTATAAATGAGGACCTTCATCTTGGGTTGAGGCTTACGCCAAATATTGTACCAACACATCAAAGAGCAGCAGCAGGGTAGATTCAATGCAAGCTGCAGGGACACTGTCCCTATCATTTTATTGTAGGCAAATACAAGCAGATTAAGACATTAAGTGATATTTGGATGTATATATGAAAATGGCCTAGCCTACATCTTTTTTGACCTACACCGGCCTACGTTATTGACCAGTAATGTAGACAGTCTAGACTGAAAAAAGAATTACACATCATCCACAGAAATTCTATTCAGAAAACAATTTAAAAGTAGAAGCACAAGAGAGAAGCGAATATGTGTTCTACGCCGCAGGTTTAAAAGATAGATTATTTCCATTCTACCTCCAGATTCCTAATTATCATGGGAAAAAGTTAGGCACTATACTCATCGTTAATCAATCCCAGGCCACTTTTGTAGAATATAGTTCGCTATTGATCTATACCTATGAGGAATTCTGAAAATTGTGTAGCCCTAAATATCCATTAGCTTAAGAATCTCCTTATACAAAGCTGGGCAGAATGCAATTTTGATCTTCACTGCATGTTATACAGTTGGCATTCAACATGTATAATTATTCAAACAATACTTGCTATCGCCTATCAGTCTTATGCTTAAAAGGTAGTCTGAAGACTAAGTAGCTCTACAGGTCCATTATCTTAAGAATCTCCTTATAAGAAGCTGGGCAGTTGCAGTTTTGACTTTTATTGCAAGTTATCCAGTTGGCATTCAATAATTTATGTTATTATTTAAACACTACAGAAAGACATTTAGAGTCTATCACCTGGCCATCCATGCCCTTAATCCCTGCTTCAGCATCAGCTATTGTTGCATATTTCACGAAACCAAAACCCTTGGAGAATCCAGATACACGATCAGTGACCACTTTAGCTGCAGAATGAGTAAACATCAGCCATTTGCTTTAAGATTTTTAGCATCCAATTACACAACCCCCTTTATTGAACAGGAAAAAAATTACCATGTTCCACTTCACCAAATTTAGCGAAAGCATCACGAAGGCCTTCAGTTGTAGTACGTTTGTTAAGCCCTGGAAATCATAAAAGAAAATGGATTTAAGAAGTAAAGAATATGAGGGAGAGGAGAAAGTTGGAGAATTTGATGATGATGAAAATGATCTTGAACTTGATAATTAGTTTGACTAATTATGTTCTAATGAAGAGTTGAAGCCAGTTCAAAGTACATTATGCGTACAGATTTGAGAATTGGAACTTTTGGTTTTCTCGGGTGCTTTTACCTTGTTATGCCCTGTGTAATTTTTGAATATTAATAGTTATAATATTACAATAGCCAATAGGTAATAAGCATAGTAATCCAATAACAAATTTTACCATTTTTTTGCAGCAGGAGCCTTTTGTGCATCTAATAACTATGACTACGATATAAACAAAGAGCAAGCAAAAAACTCCCACGAGCTCTATTGTAAGTAAGACTAACATAGAATCAGTGATCTCAGGAAAAGTATAGTTTAAAATCAATCATCCATATTCCATTTAATTGAATAATGAACATAGCAGAAAAAGGCTCTGTTACCATACAAGAAAATCGATTTCAGAAGGTATCAAGCTAGACAACAAAGCGTGATGTGCAAAGACAAGACCGGCTAGTCTACATTAAATTGAAATGAAGTTACTTTAAATTTCTCATGTAAAGCAAAAAATCCGGCAAGATTTGCAGCTCACAAGTCAGTTTCATTGTAACCTCAAGATAGTGTAATCACATCAAATCATGGATTGTAAACAATATCAGAAAGCAATGGAGAAGAAAGGACCATAAAGAGTAAATGATCATTTATTCATGTTAACTTTGTACTCAGTTGAGCAGCTACAACAAAGTAAAAAATGTGTAAAGACCACTAATTAAAAGTAACTGATTGAGTTTCATCCTCTAAGAAAGAAAAGTACTGAGATGCCAGAAATATGCTTCTATAAATCTATACCAACACAACCTTTAAGTGGAAGCAAACATCACGAAACAGACTTTGTATTAGATGACAGCTAAAATAATAAAAACTTATAAATAAGAACACATACAACAAACCTTTCCCTCAATTAAATAAAAGGCATTAATTGAATGAATTTCTTTTGCAGAAAGCTATAGATCAAGAAAACCCATGGCAAAAATTGGAACTTGAAAACCAATAAGACTGCCAAATTTTGTATTAATCCCATCATAGTAAAAAAGTCGGGAAGAAATGGTCGCCGGTGCGCGTGTGTGTGTGTGTGTGTGTGTGTGTGTGTGTGAGAGAGAGAGAGAGAGAGAGAGAGAGAGAGATACCAGATACGAAAAGATTGGTAGAGGGTTCAGCGGGAGGAGGCTTCTCGACCTTAGTCTGTGGTAGATTAAACGGAAAACTGGAAAAAGAAGAGCACAAGGCCTTTATTCCCATTCCCATTTGAGAATTAGCGGAAACACGCGAATGGGCGGAAATAGCGGCCGTCGCCGCAGCACTCATCGCCATTTCTGGGTTTAAGCTTTTTTTTTCCGGATTGGGGTTTTAGAGATTTCTAGATATATATATATATATATATATATATATATAGAGAGAGAGAGAGAGAGAGAGAGAGAGAGAGGGGTAACCGAGTCGGGGTGTGTTTCCAAATAAATATAATTTTGGTAGGCGTCAATGTTGGGCTTATTATAATATTGGGCTAGATTGTTCAAGACTGTCAAAATCTTGGATTAGTTTTGAATGTATCATTTTCATTTGGGTTGGGGCCTTTTCAGTATTATATTTAGGTGTTGTTTATTTTAATGGATAATGGTGAATTAATAAGTTATTCTATGTTTATTTTGCATGATATTAAAATGGTGGTTAACCCAAGTTCCGTGATAAATGAGCTTTGTGTGTCTATTTATGGGATATGTATCCCACCTAGAGAGATGTGGTATGATTTATCCATCATCTAATCCTCTAAACTATATATCCACTCAATTGTAAATCCTTGAAGTAAACAAGCTCTTAAAGTTCAATGGATGGATATATATCCATATATCCATGTACTTGTATGTGAAATGTAAATGAACTCTCTTAGATGATCTGACATAAATTTTTGTGATACATTCAAAGATAAAAATACCATTTTATATCGCATACATTCAATTTTTTTTAGAAAATGACTCATACTACAACTAATTACAATTGGGATGGTTTTTGGTGCATCTCGCCTCCCGTGCAAAGCCCATAAGACGGGCACGTGGCGCCCATGCGCGGTTTACTTTTATTTTTCTGCCGCTGATTTTCTAAATTTTTTTCGATTCTTTTTTGAATATTTGGTTTTTTTTTGTTTTGTTCTCAAAAATTTTATACCCTAAAATAAAATTGGTGAACCCTAAAATTAAAGTAAATTGATTTAAATTATTTGAAATGAATATAAATTTATATTCTAAAATGGAATCAATAAACCCTGGAAAAAAAAATAAACCCCTAAAATCCGCCAAAAAATCATAAAAAATACAAAATAAACCCCTAAAAGACACAAAAATACCCTAAAAATCCCACAAAAAAACCCCTAAAAAGTACAAAATAAACCCCTAAAAATACAAAATAAATCCTTTAAAAAAACCATAAAACCCTAAAAAGTAACAGACCTGAAACTTTTTAACACTATAAGTGATACTTTTTGACATTTGAGTGATACTTTTTAGTGTTACAAGTAATATTTTTTTCTGGCAAGTTTTTTTTTAAAAAAAAAGGGGCGGATCAACCTGCGAATTTGGCTAAAATTTGATCCGTCTGACCAAGTAATTCAATGCATGTGGTGCACTGAAAAGTTTGCTATTACAATTAAATGTATGAGTTGTCAATATATTATACATGGAATTTGGAAAATCCATTGAGAAAAAAAAATGAATTTGCAAGTCTTTTCTTCCGGGTCAGCAAGAATAATATGTTTGGTGTCTTCTCTCCATCTCGATCTTCTTCGTCATTATCCGCAGATAGATCAAAGGTCGTTTTGGAGTCTAAAACATAATTATATTTGTAACGCCCCAGGCCCACGGGGGTGGGGCCCAGCAACGAAACGACGGCACAACGGGCCCGCTAGCAACTACTTGGCATCCGTCCTCGCATTGCCAAAATGGTTAACCCAAGTTGCTAGAGAGTCCATTGAACCCACTTATATACTTGTCATACTTTCGCATTGCCAAAATGTAACCCAAGTTGCTAGAGAGTCTATTGAACCCACTTATATACTTGTCATACTTTCGTTCTCCCACTGATGTGGGACATCACATTCTCCCCCCGTTGGAGACACGACGTCCTCGTTGTGCTCCTTCCTCTGTAGGACCGTCCCCCGGGGTCCGATTTGAGCACACCTGGACTGGCTCCAGGGCCCTGTCGAGCGCGCAACGAAACGACGGCACAACGGGCCCGCTAGCAATTACTTGACATCCGTCCTCGCATTGCCAAAATGGTTAACCCAAGTTGCTAGAGAGTCCATTGAACCCACTTATATACTTGTCATACTTTCGTTTTCCCACCGATGAGGGACATCACAATATTATTTAGGGATCAGAGGTCTACTTTGCAAGTTCTTGAAAGTATAGAGGAGAAAACTTGATTTCTATGAGGTAAAGTACCACTTGAATTCTATGAGGTAAAGTACCTAAATTGCACTAATAATATGAATGTTTAAGGATCAATGTACAATTATGAACAAGCCATTCGGACACCGAAAATTTGTATTAGTGATGTAAGTGCTAATTTGTCAAACATTGGGTATTGGAGTCTAATTTTTGCAACTGCGTGTAAAACAAAAGTGAAAAACGTTGGGTATTGAAATATAAATTTTGAAATTGTATATATTTGTTATATGATTTGCTAGAATGCATGGTGAAGAATTAAGATTTGGTATGTATCTTGTACATAATCATAAGTCATAACACTCATAAATAGAAAGACTTCATTAATCAACGAATATCTTGTATTGATTTTGATTTGACATTACTAGGGTCATGAAGATCTTAGCCTTTAAATCAAGTCCATACTACCTGACATGTATAAATTAACCATGATATAGTGAAGAATAATTGCAAGAAATATAATTAATGCCGATGGATATATTTCAATCTTCTTATAATAATTATTAAATCCAGACATATTTAGATCCCTAATGATCGCATTGTATATATCATCAATGGTAAAAACTTTGTGTCACTGATCAAAATTCGTCCAATTTGTCCATATTTTGGCTCGTCTTGCGAATTTATTTGACCTCAATATATATAAAAGAGGTGCCTCATACTCATCACCAAGAAACAAATGGAATTGAAAAGAATATGCATGTATGATGATAATTGAAACCGGAAAATTCTGAAAGCAGTTGAAGCATAAAAAAATCTTGATGATAATCCCAAAAACAAAAACAAGGAAACATAAGAGGTGATCGAGTCCAACATAACATGGTTGAATGGGAAAAGGAAATCCTAGAAAAATGATCATGAATTAGTAGGTGGTTGAATGGAATCATAGTATTTATATTAATCTAAACAAGCTTAATTATAATCGAGTTTAGCAGCAGAAACAGCAGCTTGACCACGGCGAAGACCAGTTCTTCTGGCCTTAAAAAGCCCAACCTTCTTCCCCGGCGGTGCAGAGCCGCTCACGGTGCTCGAGTGGCCGATGTGTTGGTGGTTACCGCCACCGTGTGGATGATCCACCGGATTCATTGCAACTCCGCGAACCTTCGGCCACGAGTTCCTCTTTACTCTGAATTTATGGTACGCGTTTCCCGCCTTCAACATCGGCTTCTCAGTTCGACCTCCTCCGGCCACCTGCCCGATCATCGCTCGACACGCACTCTGCACAATCTTTTTCATCCCCGACGGCAGCTTGATTCTGTCCACATACACACAATCATACATATACTGTACCATAAAAACTAATAAATCTTACTTTGATGCATTAATATTTAATAATAAGAAAGGTACGGTGGATTAATTCTCTAATAAGGCAAAACTAAAGGATTCTCTTCGAGAATGACATATTTCCAATAATTTGACTACTTTTCACCTTTCATGAGATTAATGTTACTTAACTCAAGCTGTTAATTCATATAAAACTAACATGTGTACGTACAAAACTAGCTAGTAAGTAGCGACGACTAATGGCCAAATTAAATTTAAATTTTGTAGTTTAGAGTCGGGTAATATACGCCTATAAATCCAGGTAAAAATGGAACTAGAATACCAAGAAATATCATCAAACAAAATCTACTAGTAACTTGTTATCATAATATATTTAATATTGTGTGTACATACAATGAAATAAAAACACAAAAAATTAAAAACCCTAAAGTAGTCACCCATATATTTACGTTACATATTAGTGGCAACAGGGGCGGAACTGGGGGGAGCCAGGGGGTGCCTTGGCCCCCCCAACCCCCAAAAAAATAAAAAAAATACATGTAAAAAAAAAATTATATAGAAATATTAGTGGAGAATAATTCGGCCCCTCCGATAAAAAATATCTGGTTCCGCCCCTGAGTGGCAACATAATTAAGCATGCAGCAAGAAAAAAAGAAAAAACAAAAACAAAAAAGAGTTTGAAATATATACATGAGTTTGTTACTTTACGTACCTAGTGGTTCCATTATCCAAGTTGTGAGAGATTACGACAGCATAATCCCCAGAAGCCCTAGCGAGAACCCCACGATCGCCGACGTGGTTCTCGACGTTGCAAACGACGGCGCCTTCAGGAATAGATCCGAGGGGCAACACGTTTCCGACGACGAGATCGGCCTTCTTACCGCAGTAGATGAACTGGCCGGTGTAAGTGCCCTCCGCCGCCACGAACAGCTCCTTCTGCTGCTGGTACCGGAAGGGATGGCGGAAGGTCACGCGGGCCAGCGGAGCGCCGCGCCCGGGGTCGTGTATGATGTCAGTAACCACCCCCTTCAGGTAGCCGTGCCGCTCGCCGAAGTCCAGCGACCGGAACCGAGCCGGCCCCTTGCGATGGTGGGTGTGCGACTTGAACACCGACCCCGCCCCCTTCCGCTGTCCACGAATCACACGACCCATCTCGATCGATCTCTAGTATATATATATATATATGAATGAATACTCATTCAATTCATCACACACACACATGACACACACATATATATATATATACATATATAACCTGCACGACCGCTGATTAGGGTTTCCAAACAAATCTCTTGCAAAGGCCTCTAAATTAAGGCCCTTTTTTTTTAATTAAACGCATGTATGTTTTTAATAATTAATAAAAATATAGAATTCTCCTCTCTCTCATATTAGTTTAAGGTTTTATTAGGTTGTCATCAATAATATAAATAAAGTTTAAGGTTTTATTTTTTTATTGTTGTTTTAATTTTTTTTATCTAGAATTAACAATTAAGACAATGTTTGGTAGCCTGGATAAAGACATATATATTAGTAAAGGTATCCAGCAAAAACCGTGTGTTTAGTAGTCATTGCTTGTTCACGCAAGGTCTGGTCCTAACGCGAGGTCCGGGGTGTAATTTACTGATTTGGCTGGATAATATAATGTATCCGACGCCCCCCTCGGTTACAGTTTCTAGACAAGGTATCCGACGCCTCCCTGATCAGTCTACCAAATAAAACAACGTACCAAACAGATGTGTAAAGCAATCTAGTATATTTATCTTAATAACCAAACACATAATTAAAATAGCTAATACGCAATTATCTTTCAAAGCAATCCAGATTTTATTAATGTGGGTATATCCGTACCAGTATACCAAATATTGCCTAATTTTACAGACTAATATAGTCATTCATGTGACATAAAATCTTATTCATTTATATTTTTCTAAATTAGAGTTTGGGATATGGTTAAAATTGGGAGAGAGAGTGTGAAAATATATAAAATAATAAACATTTTTACACAAAATACAAAAGTTAAAACAACAATCATAATGAAACAAAAGGAGTAATAATTTTGAAATTTATTACTAAAATTAAAATTAAGTGTTTTATTAAGGTTAATTACAATTAAATAAACGAACTTCGACATCAATTTAGACTAATACTTCAAAAGTTTATAATTAAAGCACAATCTTGCTTTTTTTTATGGAATAGACGACACCTCCAATTTTTCTCCCGAATGGAAACTAATGTGGCATAAAAATCATATTGTTTTCAATAATATGGAAAATATTTTCCACTTCATAGCAAAATGACTTTATTTGTCTAAAGGAAAAAAGAAAGGAAGAATATACAATTTTGAATTTTTTTACTTATTATTTTTTATATACAAAACGATGTCGTTTTGTGATGAAATGAAAATATTTTCCATCTAATT
Source organism: Perilla frutescens (assembly GCA_026008535.1). Classification (NCBI taxonomy): domain Eukaryota; kingdom Viridiplantae; phylum Streptophyta; class Magnoliopsida; order Lamiales; family Lamiaceae; genus Perilla; species Perilla frutescens. The sequence continues at coordinate 7,563,540 of BRKX01000019.1, forward strand.
AAGCACACAACAACTTTTTTTGCCAAGTTAATTTTCCGTCCGTGAGGGGGGAAGTGAAGTTTATATTTTTTAAAGATGCAAGTTTATGTTTTAATTACAATGTTTTAAAATTTATGTCTAAATTGTGAATCATGTTAATTTTTGTATATTTAATTTTAATCAACCATTTTTTTAATATTATGGCTCAAATTTTATAATTAGCACAGGCCAGTAATATTTACTACTGTTGTGATAACGAGATAAAATCCTCTAGTCCACATTTCATGTTCCACTATTGTGTCCTACTATGAAATTTAATATAGTTTTTTTATTTCATTCTTTTTGTTTTCATAATTATATTTATAATTGTTTTAATTCATTCTTTTTGTTTATAAATGTCGACTCTAATTATTTATGTTATAATTAATTTTTATTTATAATAAATATTATTAAAATTATAAATTTGATAGTAAAACACGGAGTGCAATACGAAGGAGGGCAATATGAAATTTGAACCGGCATGAAATTTCATGTTGCATTCTATGTGTTTCACTTTTAAATTACGAGTTTCTTGTTTTTTTTTTCTTCATTTTTTGTTATTTAGTTTAATTTTACAATTGTTTAGTTCACTCCACCCAATTACGACTTATAATTAGTTTTTAAGATATAATTTTCAATTTTCAATTAATAATTCATTATTATGATTGATTATTTCATAATTAAATTTTATAAGGTTTTTTTTGTTTATAAATGTTGACGTACTGTGATAATTATATATGTTATAATTAATTTTTATTTTACAATAAATATTGTTAAAATCATAAATTTGATAGTGAACACACAGAGTGTACACAAAGGAGGGCGATGGGAAATTTGAACCCGTTTTTCTGTATTTTATTTTACCTAAACTGCAAGTATGCATGAGTGAAGTTTCTAATATAGCAGTGAACAAGGCCGAATCCACAAAGACTTAATATTCTAAGTTACTAATTATCTGAATTATTCTACATAGTTATCTAGATCACTAAAAAATAATTAAGTATTTGAATCAACTAACTAAAACTAAATAAATCCAATTAAAATACTATAATTAATAACAGACTAAATGCACAAGGAAAAATAACAAATGAGAACAGACGTATTCTAAGATTGAATAATCATCAATTAATCCATCCATCTAATTAATTCTATTTTTGTACCTATGTTGAGATTTTAATTACACTAGAGTAACCACTATTGCATTCCAAACTTTCTCTCGAAGTATCTAGAGTGTTGATTACATATTAAATAATAATGTGTCTATTAGTTATCTAGCATGTAACTCCTAATTAATTGATCATTGAGTTTATTGATCTCTTGAATAATCTCAACTCTCTCGAGTGATATTGACTACCAAGTTAATTATTCCAAATCTAATGTCAAATATCTTCTTTCGATTTATGAAATAACACATTAAAAAGACATCATTCAATGGCTAGTCAAATAATGCATATCCAAGCACGGGAATAATTAAAGTGTAATAAAATCATGGGCACAAGAATAGAATTAATTAAATGAACTTTATAATTGAATCATAAATCAACCCTAGAATACTAGGGTTCAGTTGTTCGTACGAAAATAAACAAAAAAATTATTCCACAAGGTGTTCATAGTCTGACAAAAATTAAAGAAAATAAAATCTGGAAGATTATATCTCCCTCTAATCTTGATATACTTGAAATCTTTGGTCTTGTTCTTCACGATGTTTTTCCTCCGGTATCAATCTCAGGGTATAGTAAAAAATATGTAATTTTTGTGCACCAAAACCCTTAAATACCTAGTGGCAAAAGGCCCCAAAACCAATAAAAGATGGACAACCCCGACCGAGCCGTGACCTCTCTTGCGAGTGACTGGTCCGCGGCTCGGGTCACGGCTCCACGTGGCATGACGTGGCACAATACCCGCGATCGAGGTCATTACCCGCGACCGAGGTCACGAATTTTCTTCACTCGAACCCCTCCTCTGTCGCGAGTGGGCAGTCGCCCAGCTTGTGCTGACCCGCGACCTCAACCGCAAGCCCACTCACGACTCGCGTTCGCGGGTCTTTTTTTGGCTTGTTTCCATCCCGTTTTCGATCCAACTTCTTCAATACAAAATCTCGGATCTTCATCACCACTTCTTTTCTCCAAAGTATCCAAAAGTGAGGACAAACCTACACAAATTAACAAAACCAAACTCTAAAATCAAGTAAAAATCGATTAAACTGAGATAAAAATACACATGAACTGTGCAAAACACAACGTGCAAATGTATGAAAAATAATGTAAAATCTCAACTTATCGCCCGCATGTGAAAGTAGGGGTAATAAACTAATGAAAACCGAATCTAATATAACAAAATGGAGTTCACTCCAAAAAAAAAAATCTCTCTAAAAAACATGAAATCATCAATAGTTACTATTATAAACTTATATTTTTTTCATTTTTGTTGTCTCCATCTTCTCTCTCTAACACACACACCCACACATAAACATGTCACCCACATTTTTAATTATAAAATTCATTTATTTTATATTAAACAATATATTTTATATTATACTCGGCATTCAAAATTTATTTGTAGAAATAATTGAATATGTGAGTTTTGTATATTAAGAAATGACTGATAATATTTGGTAGATTTGTTTATGTGAAATACTTACCAACATATATTAAATACATTAAATAAAATAATAAAATGGATTATCGGGTAAAAACATCATAATCTATAAAAATGAGAATAGAAATAAAAATAAAAACTTCATCCATTTCTCTCTCGCCCTTCCCACTTCGGCAAAATATCGACATCAGCGTCAGTCAACATTGGCACCAAAGTAGCACTGCCGATGTCAATGTTAGTGATAGATCGCCCATTCCCTTATCTTTCCTCATCGTATTATCTGAGTTTGAGTGAATTTAAATAAAATTTGACATGTTGGAATCTATTTTTTATGTGTTTGAACTCTATATAAAACTTGTGTGTAATAAGTTATGACTAGTGTTTAAGTTTGGTGTTCTTACATGCGCACTAGATCTTTGAGCTAATGTTAGGGCGCAAGTACAGTACGCAAGTAAGAACACCAATGTTTGCCTGACTAAGCCTGCACCTCGGGGACGCTTGTATGATGGGATTGGCGCGCAAGGATGAGCCTTTAATCATTTTATTATTTTAAATTCAGATCCATATCAAACATAATTTTGGACAAAATTTTATTCAAATTCTTTCATTTAGATGGTTTAGAAGTACTTTTGATTCAACCATTTGGCGAGGCAGATGACAAGATTTTGGGATAAAGTTTGAGTTTGCAGAGGGTGATGGGATTTGCAGAGAGATTGGCTGGGTTGGGAATAAATTTTGATTTCTTGTATTCAATTTATAGAGGTCAGCAACGGTTTGTGGTTCAACTGAGTTTGTCAAAATTTTCAAAATTTTGCAGGGGATTGAGAGAGAGAGAGAGAGAGAGAGAAGTAATTGTCTGTGATCTATAGGGATGTCAAACTAGCCCGAAACCGATGGGCAGGCCGGAACCGCCCGAAAAAAGGCGGGTTAGGGTCATATTTTTAGGCCCGAAATAAATTTTAACCGAATGGGCCCGCCCGAACGGACCGACGGGCTAAACGGGCCAGCCCGCTAGGTCCGCGGGTTGGCCCGTAGGGCTGAATTTTTTTTTAATATGCTCTTATTATTATTATTATTTAATAAGAAACAAATGGATACTAGAAAATAGTTAGATTATGCTTTCAACTGGTAACTCATCATTCTTTATTCTGTTATAGTTTTGGATAAATATATGGTGTCTCTGTTATAGTTTTGGATCTAATATAGGACATGAAAACTTACTATTTGAAAGAGTATTCTCCTTACACTTAACTTTTGTCGTAAACATGTTGGCCCGGCGGACTAGCCCGAAAACCGAAGTTTTAGGGTTAGGGCCAAGATTTTTTAGCCCGAAAAAATTTCAACCCGAATAGCCCGATAACCCGATAGGATTGGCCCGAAACCGACGGGCTAGCCCGTTCGACATCCCTAGTGATCTATATAAAGGATCTCTTACCTTGGACGGAATTTATTTAATCAGAGAGTGTGCCCTCCCATTTGTGAACTCTCTTTTTCATTGGTCTCCCACTCCTATTTCCCTTTTTTTAGTTTTTTTTTTCATTTTTTATTTCTTCATCCTTTTTTTTAAATATATATTTAATTTTTTGAATGAATTTATACATGAACTCTCTTTTTCATTGGTCTCCCCCTCCTATTTCCTTTTCTTTTTAGTTTTTTTTTTAATTTTTAATTTCTTCTTTTTTTTAAATGTATATATTTAATTTTTCAAATTAATAACACTAATGCATAGACTCATCCACTCTTCTAAATAATTAATTTTTTAAAAATAAATATATATCCTAAAATCAAATATTCATACCCAATTTGCAATTTTCAACTCACCTAGCTTCCAAAATTTCCAACAGAATTGCGCCCTACACAAGAACGGATACTTAAATTGCCATTACATAACTCATCAGTCCTTTAGTCGAACCCCAAGACTAAATTGTAGTAGCCTAGAAATGTAGTTTTAGATGAAATTGGAATAGCAAGGTTTGTGGTTTGAGAAGAAAGAAAATCGCCAATTGAATATAACTATTTTACGCAGAAAAATGGTGAAATTAAAAATAAGTAAAAAACAAAAGGCGTCATTTGATTAAACAAAAAACAAAATCCATAGTCCCAGAAAAACAAGAACAAACAGCACATAATAATAATCGTAATCCCACAAAAACCAGTACATCTATAACCATGCTCATATTCAAAGTGAAACTGTAAGAAGATAAAACTATGCATCCAAAAATACTAGCCTAAGCCTTATCCGACTTAGCAGCTGTAGCAGCAGCTTGACCTCGGAGCCGACCAGTCCTCCTGGCTGCAATAAGACCAACCTTCTGCCCGGGTGGTGCGTCACGACGAACAGTACTGGCGTGACCTATGTGCTGATGGTTACCACCACCATGGGGATGCTCAACGGGATTCATAGCAACACCACGAACCTTGGGCCATGAGTTCCTCTTCACCCTGAACTTGTGGTACGCGTTTCCAGCCTTCAACATTGGCTTCTCAGTACGCCCCCCTCCAGCAACCTGACCAATCATGGCACGACACCCACTCGGCACAATCTTTTTTGATCCTGATGGTAGCTTAATTCTGCAACCAAAATTACATCTTGTCAAGCCAAATGACCAACACAATCACCCTGAACTTGTGGTATGCATATAAGCAAGATATAGATTATGATAACAATCTGTCCAATGAATTATGAGAAACACAAAAGTATTTATAAGCCATCACTGCAAAACAAATCCAAATCATGCCCACCAAAATACAGCTAATAACCTACCTTTCATTGTTTGTTAAATGTATTGTTAGAATTGCTTCAGTTTTGAAAATGTCAGAACTCAGAACACATCATTAAGAACAATACCAGAGCTATCAATCAATATTTATCAGAAATACAAATTGATAATGAACTAATTGTAAAAAATTAATCCATGTGAAAATCGTTATGTTATAAGAATAGCTAAATTGAAGCCAATAACACACACACGCACAAACATCAGCCAAATTCAGAATTGAGACGTTATAAGAAAATATTAATCTACATTTGCCAATCTGATAGTGTAAATCTAAGCCGGTTATTGCATATAATAGAACTATTTATAAAAAATTCAGAAAATTAAGCAGGAATTTGCAAAATATATTACAGAGCAACAACAAAAGTAGGTATGCAAGGGCAAAACACCTCATTCACAACATAAGCATTAAAGAACGCACACAAATGACCTGTTCCAAACATGAATTCATCGAATATCAAATAAAAATGTAAGAGTGAAGAAATTAAAAGGAAATACAAAAACTTTTTTTAAAAAAACGACTATCATCACAAAACCTACGCTTCATCAAATTTCTCAACAAACATCACAATAAAACAGATCAAATTAAACAATTCGAAAACAAAATTATACCTTGAGGTTCCATTGTCAGGATTGTGCGAGATGACAATAGCGTAGTCACCAGAAGCCCTAGCGAAAACTCCACGATCACCGACATGGTGCTCAACGTTGCAGACGACGGCACCTTCAGGAATAGATCTGAGCGGCAAGACGTTGCCGACTACAAGGTTAGCCTTCTTACCGCAGTAGATGAACTGGCCGGTGTAGGTACCCTCAGCGGCGACGAAGAGCTCCTTCTGGTGCTGGTAGCGGAAGGGGTGGCGGAAGGTGACGCGGGCGAGGGGGGCGCCGCGGCCGGGGTCGTGGATGATCTCGGTAACAACACCCTTCAGGTAGCCGTTGCGCTCGCCGAAGTCGAGGGAACGGAATCGGGCCGGGCCCTTGCGGTGGTGGGTGTGCGACTTGAACACCGATCCCGCTCCCTTACGCTGTGCCCGGATAACACGACCCATTCTCGGATAGTTGTGCGTGTGGTTTGGGGAGGAGAAGCGGCGAAGGAGAAATGGAAAATGCGGTGGTGATGGTGTGGAAATAGGGTTTTAGAGAGGATGCTTTGCGTGGGCTTTCTTGACCTAAGCCTGTTGGGTCATGGGTGAGAACGATTTGGGCCGATTTCGTATATTTTAATTGCTTCATTGTAAATTCAAATAGGACATTTGTTTATTAAATTCTAATTAAGGTTTATTAATTTCAATGGAGATTGTTCTTCTATTTAATTTATTAATTTCAATTATGATTATTAATCATGATTATGATTTATTACATATCAATTGAGGTTTATAATTATTATTATTTTTATAATTTATTTTCATTTAGAGCTTAAGTATGCATGAATTTAGGTTTTTGTATTTTTCGTCTATATTTCTTTATTGAAACATGTCCTTCCAAAATTTCATGAAAAGAGTTTTTTGTAATTGACAGCACCACGTTGATGTCTTTTTCTAATTTCTATTATTATTTTATGCATATAATGAATGTCACATTTGTGATGTAAATAACCCAATTATATACGCCAAGTGCACATGAGATCTTCTATTTGTGAGTGTGTAGGAGTCTGTCAAAATTCGTAAGATACTATGCATCTAATGAATGTCACGTATGTGATGTAAATAACTCAATTATATATACCAAGTGCATAGGAGATCTTCTATTTGTGAGTGTGTAGGAGTCTGTCAAAATTTGTAAGAAATGTTAGTATTTGTGACGCCCCATGTCCACGGGGTTGGGACCCAGCAATGAAATGACGGCACAACAAGCTCCGCTAACAACTACTTCGCATCCGTGGTTAACCTAACTTTCTAGGAAGTCCATTAAGCCCACATATATACTGAACATACTTTCATTCTCCCACCGATGTGGGATGCCACGTTCTCCCAACTTCCCCTGTTAATCCTTCTCAATCTGATAATGAACCCTTCTCCAACCCATTTTTTGTCTAGATCCTCAGGTTGACTACTCAAAATCTGATGTACATTTAAAAACTTTGTTAGAGACACGACGTTCTTTTCGTGCTCCTTCTTCTGTAGGACCGTCCCCCGGTGTCCTATTTGAATACACTTGGACTGGCTCTAGGACCCAATCGAGCGCACCCGGGGTCAGCTCTAATATCATTTCTTGATTTATGCGTGTCATCCTTTACGTAAGGGCCATGTTAATCTTTTTTGTATCATTCCAATTTATCGGATGTCCCCTAATGTGACGCTTCACATAGGTGGGAGAATAGAAGTATATTGAGTATATATGTAGGTTTAATGAATTTTCTATCAACTTGGGTTAACCATTTTGGCAATGCGGGGACGAATGTCAAATAGTTGTTAGTGGAGCCCGTTGCACTATTGTTTTGTTGTTGGGCCCCACCCCCGTGGGCTTGGGGCATTACAAATGGTATCAGAGCCGACCCCAGGTGCGCTCAATTGGGCCCTGGAACTAGTCCAGATGCGTTCAAAGCAGACCCCAAGAGACGGTCCTACAGAGGAAGGAGCACGACGAGGAAGTCGTGTCTCCAACAAGGGAGAATATGACGTCCCATCGGATCCCGGGGGACAGTCCTACAGAGGAAAGAGCACGATGAGGACGTTGTGTTTCCAACATGGAGAAAATATGACGCCCCACATCGATGGGAGAATGAAAGTGTGTTGAGTATATATGCGGGCTTAATGGACTCCCTAGCAACTTGGGCTAACAATTTTGACATTACGAGAATGGATGCTAATTAGCTGCTAGCGGAATGCATTGTGTCGTTGTTTCGTTACTGAGCCCCGCATTGTTTTGTTGTTGACCCCACCCCCGTAAGCCTGAGGCGTTACAATATCGCAAAAGCTTAGCAACTCTATATAATATTAGTATTAAGGTAGTTATAATGGGGTTCAACCTTGAACCTATTTTTGTAGGTTCTACCTATTAGGATGAAAGAAATTATGAGAAGCATCCGCACGTAGTGCGCTCTAATCACATGAAATAATAGTTTTTAAATCATAGGCTCTCTTATTATTTTATTATGTACGCATGCGTCATAAAATTTTCCAGGGGCTTGGGTTCAAATATTTGGAGTTGTGATGGATGATATATCAGCTAAGAGCATCTCCAATACTGGACTAAAACATCAATTTGGTACAGAAATCCACTCGAATCATGTCCCAAATTGGTGCTTATGGGTCCCATATCATTTAAAGATTTTTTATTATTTAAAATCATTATTAAATAGATTAGCTAATAAATTTAATTTAATTTATAAATTATATATTCACTTAATTTAAATTATAAATCATCTAAATAAATAAATAAATTTAATAAAAGCACAATTAGTTAAACATAATGGATTAAATGAAGTTGCACATATTATAAATTACTACAAATTAACTTAAAAACATGCTACAAATAACTAAAACTACTTGAAAAAACACGTTGATTATAAATCATCTCTAGATCCTCTAAGATAATTATCTATTGACCGAAATCGTTTGAAGAATCCTCAAATACATGTCCTTCATCTTCGGATTGATTGGATTGTGAAAATTCTCCTTGATGAGGAGACGATTGAGATTCACGAGCTTGGTTTCTTTTTTGTATATATCTAATTTGTTCATCACGAATATATTCACGTGTAGTGGGATCAGAGATAGAATCTAAATTTTTGAATAAAATCCTATTTTCTTCCCTCAAGTTCGCAACAACATTTTCTTCCCTTAATGTTGCGACCAACTCGTCATTCAATCGAATAAGTTTCGACATTTGCTCACATTGCGCATGGAAATGCATTAGTAGAACAATTGTAAGCGTCGTTCAACCAAAAATATATGTATTTTCATAAGTGTTGCAGTATTGTAATATTTTTACTAATTGTAAGCATTTGATGATTATTTTAAAGTACTTTTATTATTCCAAGCACATTATATGTTATAATTTTTTAATAGTACATGATTTTTTAATAGTAGATTTTTTTTGAAAGTATATAATTAAAATGTATTAGTTTTGGATAATTATCATTTTTAGAAAAATACTAACCATTAAGCATATTCATATTTCAATTATAAAATAAAATCTTTAAGAGAACATTCTTATTTGGTGTAAAATTTGGTAAAGAACATTGAAGTTGCAAAAAAATTTGATGCTGAAATTATACCTGTTTGGTGTAAAATCTGCACCAAATAGGTGCTTAGCATTGGAGAAGCTCTAATGAGATGATATGAGCGGGGCCTGGGGCTCTGAAAAGTTGTCGACCAATATTTTTTTTTTTAACGAAAACACCCCTAAGGGTGGGGCATTCGGCACCATGCCCAGCCTGTAAAGAAATAAAGCAACGTCTCGTACAATGTCATGGGCGGGATATGTCCCAAAAGTGAACATATCCCTAACCAATCACGAAAAAATGAAAGCAGAAAAATAAGTAGAGGAGATGCATCCACAACTCGGATGCTAACTCCAAAAATAAATAAAGCACTAACACGTGGAGCACAGCCACAAACCAACTGAAACTCCAAACAGACAAACAAACCAAAATAATAAAATAGGACAAACATAAGAAACACGATCCTCATCAATGATACCTAAATCTAAAGTTGGGATAACCCAACTGATCCATCCGTACCAGGGAGAGCAGATATGTGGGTGCTGAAACATCATCATAAAAAGTTAAAACCGAAGTCTAGGCCCCTCTACCAGCAAGGAAATCGCCCGTCCGGTTCCCCTCAAGAGGGATGTGTGTGAACTGAACATGCCGACCTCTACACAACAATCTGATGGAAGTAAGCGTGTATCGGGTCACAGCCGAACCCTGACACCCAGACTGCAACACCGACACAACAGAAGCCGCATCCATCTCGATCCAAACATGATCCGAATACTGAACTGCAAGCCTAAGACCGTGAAGAAGAGCCTGGAACTCAGCGTCGAAGCTGGAGGCCGCCCTCAAGGGCGCACAGAAACCAGCCAGCAGCGACCCTGTATGATCCCGAACAAGTCCCCCCACCAGCCGCCATCTGAAGATCCGTCGAGAAAGATCCATCCGTGTTGAGCTTCACCCAGGGTGCCTCCGGAGGCCGCCACGACACCATTCTAGATCGTAACGCTCTAGGAACGGGGTCAGCAACAGACATAAAAGGCACCTGAGGGTAACATCCCAACCAATGCTGCGGAAGGAGCTTCCCAGCCGAAACCAGAAGATGAATGTGATGTTGTACCTGCCAAACAATGTGAGACACAAGGAAAGGAACGCCACGGTGCTTGCGGCTATTCCTCTCCGTCCAAATAAACCAGAAAGCCAAGCAAGGAATCAAAAAGCTAATGTGCTTCGGAACGGACCGTGGGAACAGCCCCCTCCAAAACCCAAAAGCATGTGCAACAGTGTGTGCACGTGGAGCAGTAATATGGAACCAATTCGCAACATATGCCCACACCGATTTCGCGGAATCAGACCAAAGAAAAACATGCTCAATGGACTCGACCTGCGGATCGACACAACACTGATAACGGGACGCAAGATGAATATGATGGGACTGCAACCTAACATCAATAGGAATGCGATCATGCATGAGACGCCAAAGAAAGACAGATATAGTGGGAGTGAGACAATCATGCCAAAAGGACCCAAAGATGGCACGTTCAGGCCGCCGGTATCTGACATGATCCCAAGCAGAGATCAAAGAGAAATCACCTGTCGAGGTCAAATTCCACCGCATGCTATCCCTCTCTCCCCACATCACCGGAGTCCGGATCACCGAATCAATCAAATCAACGGGCAAAGCAAAATGCTCATGCAATGTATGCAGACGCTCAACATACCAAGACTCACCAGATAAGTACCAATCAACATGCAAATGATCAAAACGAGAAGCAGGGCAATAAGAAGATAAGGGAACATCATCACACCAAATATCATCCCAAAAACTAACATATCCGTCCCCAAGGGACCACCAGATATGATCCTGAGCCCAAGCACCAACCCTAACCACTCTCTTCCAAACCCGGCTGTCATGCGGACCCAACGGCACCCTCAAAGGATACAAACGACCCCTGCAATACTTAGCCCACATGTATCGGGCCCACAAAGAATCACGAGCTCTGAACCTCCACCAAAGCTTCTAACTGAAGGCAGTGACCAGATCACCAAACCGACGGATACCCAAACCTCCCTCAAAAACCGGCAAATAAATGGTCTCCTAACTGATCCAGTGCATCTTCCTCTTCTCCTCAACAGAACCCCAAAAGAAACGAGCAATCATCTGCTCGAGCTTATGAAGGACCCCCTGAGGCGGCTCCATAACCTGGAAGATGTGCAAAGGAATAGTAGCAAGGGTGCTCCTGATGAGCGCCAGACGACCTCCAAAAGACAAGTGCCTATGCGACCAGCTGTGAATCCTGTCACTCAAACGCTGTCTCAAAGGGATGAAAAGCGAGCACTTCAGAAAGTCTCTGTAGATCGGGACCCCAAGATAAGTGAACAACAAAGAACCCCGCTGATACCAACAGACGGACTGGATCTGGTGATGCCAAGTCGGAACAAACTTCTCCATGATGTAGAAGTTGCTCTTTCTCCGGTTCACCAGCTGGCCTGAAACCAAAGAATAGTGCTCCAACCAGTCCACAAGACGACCCAAACTATCCGGGTCAGCTCTAGTAAAGATGATGATGTCATCAGCATAAGACAAGTGAGAAACCGGAAAACCCTTCTTCGTCGTCCTGCACCTCATGACCGGATCACCACAAATCAATCTGTCCAGAATCCGAGACAAGTAATCAGCCGCAAGAACAAACAAGGAGGGAGATAGAGGATCCCCCTGTCTCAACCCTCGGGAAGAGGGAAAGAAACCAGCTGGGGCCCCGTTTATGAGGACTGAGAACCAACAATCCTTGATACACCTGCTAATCATGTCCACCCACGGATCCGGAAAACCCATATGTCTCAAAACAGCAAGCAAAAACGACCACTGAACCCGATCATACGCCTTCACCATATCCAGCTTAAGAGCCACATTGGGAACATCACGGCTGATGTGAAGGTCCCCAATCATCTCCTGAGCAAGCAAGATGTTATCACTGAGCAAGCAACCCTTCACAAAACCACTCTGATTCAGAGCAAGTACGGTAGGCAAAAAAGGAGCCAACCGAGAAGTCAGAATCTTCGTGATGATCTTATTGGTCACATTGCACAAACTGATAGGCCGGTAGTCAGTCCAAGCAACCGGTCTCTCCTTCGACAGAAGGACAATAGTAGTAGCCGTGAAGCTGCGCGGCATGTGAGCACCTGCAAAGAAATCAACAACAGCCCCCACAACATCACTGCTAACAATGTCCCAACAATGCTGAAAAAACAGAGAAGTGAAACCATCCGGACTCGACACACTGTCCCCACTGATACCAAAAACAGCAGATCTGATCTCATCAATACCCGGATTCCGGCAGAGCCTATCTGTATCCATCTCTATAGGAATCCCATGCAGACAACTGAAATCCGGATCACCTAAACGATCGATATCTGACGTGAGAAGCCTCTGAAAGAAACCCGCTGCTGAAGCCCGGATCCCATCATCATCCTCTATCACACGTCCATCATCCTCAATCGAGTGAATCCTGGACTTGCACCTCCTCTGCTTAACCCAACCCTGAAAAAATCTAGAATTCCTCTCCCCTTCAGTCACCCACCGGACCGCCGCCTTCTGCTTTCAAAAATCCTCCTCCATCTGAGTCCTAAGCACATACTCAGCTACACATCGACTGAGCTCAGCACGAGCATCCGGAGTAGGAGAAGAATCATAAGAAGTCTGAGCAACAGCAACAGCGGCATCCGCCTGCCTGACCCGAGCAAAAACATCTCCAAACACATCCCAATTCCACTGCCTCAACCTCTTCCTGACCCCGCTTCAACTTCAACTGCAGACTCATCATACCGCTGTAGCCAGTAGGAGCAGACCACTCCTGTAAAACAGTATCCCTGAAGGTGTGGTGCCTGATCCACATATTCTGAAATCTGAAAGATGATTTCGGAATCTGATCAAGGAACTGACACCTCACCAACAAAGGAGCATGATCAGAGGTGTGTCTCGACAAATGGGTGACCCTAGTCACAGCAAAAACCGACGTCTAGAACTTTCCAAGTAAAACTCTGTCCAATCGCTCTCTCAAACCAGTGGACGGGCGCTCCTAAGTGAACCAAGCACCATCAAAACCCAGATCCAACAACTGAAAATTAGAAAAGGCATCCCCAAAATCCATCATCTCACGGTGACGATCAGAAACACCATTCTCAACCTCATCATCAGTCAAAAAAATATTAAAATCCCCACCAACAAGCTACGACCTCCCATCAATACCAAGAGCAATGTCCCTCAACTGATCCCACAGCTCCAATCTATCCTCCCGAGAATGCCGACCATAAACAAGAGATAAATACATAGTCCTGCTCAACAAAGGTGAATCCACTCTCACATGAAGCAACTGACTAAAATCCAAATCAACAGCAACAGTAAAATCATGAGCACAAAAAATCCAAATATGATTAGATAAATTCGACGCCACCAAAGTCAACCCAAAACGACGACTAAAAAAATCAGAATCAAATTGGACTTTAGGCTCAATAATCACCACAATGGACAAACGATGCAATCTGATCAAAGTATGAAGATAGCCGCACTTGGCCTTTGATCCCAAACCACGTGCGTTCCAAATCAAAAATTGTACCGACATGAGGAAACAATCACAGCTTCATAGGAGATGGAGGGATCTCCTTTAATTGACCATGCACAAGTGGGGACGTTTGCATAGGAGATAAAGTGGCATCAATAGGCGGATCATTATATACAGCGGCATCAATATTATCTTGTTGTAATTCCTCATTATTAAAATCAAACTTAGAAGCACTACCATGATCCATATGTTGTCTTGACCGATCAAATCGAGACTTGCCAAAATTATGAATGCCGCCTTCTTCATCAAAGACCCTAGCTCGACTACGCACCCTACCATCTTCGACTGCCATTCTAGATGGGCTAAGTTCTCCACCATCTCGTTTATGAGATCCAGAAGCAGCAGCAAGGTGATCCCGATCACCATTCAAGTCAACCGAGCTAACAAAAAATTCACGTCGCTCTCTTAACCCAACTAAACTTCCAGCAGCCTTATTCACACTATTTCCAACACTCTGATCATCAAAACTTGTTGTAATATTATAGTTCAACTTCCCAGCATCAGCCCTTTGATCAACAGAACCCGGAACATCATTTTTATCAAGAGAAGGTTGCTGCCGTTCACGACCTTCCAAATTATCTGCTCCCACCTTTTTTATATGATCTGTCGTCGATATGCTCCCATGAACAACATGAGAATCACGTTGAATATCAGATTGCTGCCCCACGTGATCATCATCATGCCCAAAAGCTTTCACTCTGCCCATTTTATTCAAAACTCGCTGCTGCCGATTATTCTCAACCATAGCCAAAGTTCCTGCAACTTGTTCAAGTTCAACAGATTTTTTAATTCCTCCCAAATCACGCTGATCATTATTAGGATGATCCACATTTTGAGATTCAATAGACTGAAGACCCGCATCTTGTAAAACTTGGAACTGATTGTTGACAATCGGAGTACTTTTAGTCGCAGCAGAGAGATTTTGTTTCCTCTTACGTCGATCCACCCGCTGCCATCCTTCATCAACATTCTCATTTATTTTTGAAGAGCTAGCATGACCCTCTGAAGTGTTCCCAACAGCAGAAGAACGAGAAAAATTTTCTTTCCCCTTATTTCTTTGTTGCGGTCGAGAATGATGAGGGTTAGGTTGGTGCTGTCGAGCTTGAGATTGCCGTCGGGGAACCTGCAAATTACCTGAAGCATAACAAGTTTCTTTGGCATGCCCAAGGTGCATGCATTCAGTACAATAAAAGGGTAACTTATCAAACACCACACGTTGATTAACTTCATGCCCATCCAAATTCAAAACAATATTAGAAAGATAAGTCTTAGTTAAATCAATCTCCACGCATAATTTAGCGAATGAAACACGAGTCCTAGTAGCAGTTGCATGTTCGATTTGTATAAGTTTACCAAAAATCGATCCAATTTTGAATAAAGCATTATGATCAAATAAATGTAATGGTAAACCGGGCAAAGTGATCCAAATAGCAAATATAGGTGTTTCAAATGACGGATTAAAACCCGGAGTCCATTTAAATACACGCATAGGACACCCATTCACAAACCAAATCGGCAAAGCATGAGCACCTTTTATCAATTTAACATAATCCACTTCATGCGTTAATTTAATCAAAATATGCCTAGCATTGAGGAAAAACCAAGACAATGTACCCGTGATCTGAATATTACGGAGCGCCTTGTCGATGTGTGCGGGTGAAGGAATAGCATGCGAGAATTTTCCTACCAAGGCAAGCCCCATTCGTCCTGCAAGAAATTCATGATCATTACGATTAAACGAAAGAACCGGTATGCCATCATATACCTCAATGGAGCCGATGTCTTTGATTATCGACGCATTAAACATAACAGGACCATTTTGTTGGGTAGGAGCACGAAGAGCCTCAAGAAAGTGCAAATGTGGCTCACGAATATTTTCTTGAATTTTTCCAACCTTAGAAACAAAATCATTTTCATTATCACCACCTGCCGTAACATTAATCGGTTTCCTCCAAACATCATTCACATTTTCTTGCATCACCTCATCCTGATTAATCATCCCAAAATTTTGAGAATCACGCGAACGATGATCGAGAATTTTTTCACAAGTGATATCCAAATTGGGCTGATTTGAATTATTCTCACTGGTGGGCTGGGAATTAATTTGCTGAACAGGCCCAGTAAGAGGATTAATGTGCTGAATTGATCCACTAAGGGGGTTAATGGGCAGAATAGGTAATTGGGCTGGGAAAATGGAATTTCTATAAGATAAAGGAGGAAAATTAACCAAATCAGGCCCAACAACATGAGGAATATTATTTTCGACCAATATTTATTTTAATTAGAATAGAGCAACACTCTAATGGGGATACTAAATTATATATATATATATATATATATATATAAAATAAAATTGTCTATATATATTAATAGGACTGACAAAAAATACCGTCATATCGGAATACCGTTCATAACGTACAAGAAAAATGGTCTAAACCTTTTTAAGAAAATGAGATATACTATTCAATAATATAATATTTAAGCTTTAGTATGTTTATTATGAAAGTTTTGAATAGAATAAAAGATAAATTAAACTATGTAATGAATAATAATCTTTTATTCTTCTTCAATTTTTAAAATTAAAAGTTAACAAGAATGATTGAAACGATTAAAAGAAAATGAGATATATTTACAAAAATACAATGCATAGTTTGTTCATCATAAAAGTTCAGTATCATATAATATTTAATATAATTTAATAATTAAATTATAATTAAAAATCAAACAATGTGAAATCAAATGTAATAAATAATAATTATATTATTTTTCAATCTTTAAACTAAAAGTTATGATGAATGGTCTAAACATTTTAAATAAAATGAGATATACTATTCAATAATATAATATTTAGGCTTTAGTATGTTAATTATGAAAGTTTTGAAAATTATTAAATTTCATATAATTTAATACTTAAATTATAACTACAGATTGGTCAATTTTTAATCAAATATTATTGATAATCTTTTTTTTTTTTAAATAGACTTAAAGTTATCATGATTAGTAAATAAAAATATACTAAAATGAGATATTATATACAATATTATAATACTGAGTATGTTCACCATAAAAGTTTAGGAAAATATTATATTTCATCTAATTTAATACAAAACTCATACCTAAAAATTGAACAATGTGAAATCAGATGTAATAAATAATAATATTACATTCTTCTTTAATCTTTAGACTAAAAATTATGATGAATTATCAAAAAAAAAAATGAAATATGCTATACAATGTTATAATACTTAGTATGTTCAGCATAAACGTTTACGAAAATACTATATTTCATATAATTTAATACAAAACTTCTAACTAAAAATTGAATAACATGTGAAATCAGATGTAATAAATATTAATTTTATATTCTTATTTAATCTTTAGAGTAAAATTTATGATGAATTATCAAAAAAAATAAATAAATAAATAAAATAAAATATGATATACAATGCTATAATACTTAATATATTCAACATAAACGTTTAGAAAAATATTATATTTCATATAATTTAATACAAAAATATAATTTAATACAAAAATATAATTTAATACAAAACTCCTAACTAAAAATTGAACAATGTGAAATCAGATGTAATATACAATAATCTTATATAATCTTTAATCTTTACACTAAAAGTTATGATGAATATAAAAAAAATTAAAATTAGATAAGATATGATATACAATGCTATAACACTTGGTATATGTTCATCATAAACATTTACGAAAATATTGTATTTCATATAATTAATACAAAACTTCTAACTAAAAACTGAACAATGTGAAATCTAATGTAATAAATAATAATCTTATATTCTTCTTTAATCTTTAAACTAAAAGTTATGATGAATTAATGAGAAAATTTAAAATAAAATGAGATGTATATGATATACAATACTATAATACTTAGAGCATTTCCAGCGGTTGACGCTATTTTACAGCTTTATTTACACTATTTTATAGTTTCATCTGCATTTCATCTCCAACAGTCTAGACCAAATTATGCACTAAAAGAGATTATTCTTAGAATATGTTTATTTCTTTATTTCTTTTATTTGTTAAACATATCATGTACGCATGTAGTTTAATTTAAAATGATAGTAAAAGGAAAAAATAAGAAATAATATTTTATTAAAATATTACAAAAAGTACAATTCATAATAATATCGCAAAAAAAAACCATAAAATATTTCTAATCTTTCGAATTAAAAACCTTATTTTTAGCAAATCAAGCAAAAAAAAAAAAGGTCTGCTGAATTGCGAAGGGAAAGCAACGAGACACGAAAAAAGAATAGCAAACACCAATCAAAAGCTAAGAGAGGACCATATTATAATGCTCAATTTGGATACCACTGAAGATCCAATCAGTCGTGAATACTTCCGACGGGAGAAAGAAATAATTTTACAAAATCAAAGAATAAGACAAGCCGACTCGAGTAATTTTACTTTATTTGGAAATTTTTTCAATCTTGGTGGAGATGGGGATGATCTCTCAAATTATTAGGAAAAAAATTGTATGTTGTACTTTGTATTTTTTTTCTATTTGAGTAATGTAAAATGTTATTTGAGTAATGAAAAAAATTATCTATTTGAGTAATGTAGAGGCCTTATTTCTGCATAAGATCAACGTCCAGGCCCACAGTCGTTTAAAGGTCTAAAAAGCTGTAGAGGTCGACACCTCGTGATCAATACCTCAAAGACGACACCTCGAGGTCGGCGCCTCATTAATCAAAGTCCAGAGGTCTAAAGGAAGAGTCCACGATCGATCAGACTCCTGAAAGAGACCAGGTTAAAGAATCCATTGAAGATGTGTTAGACCCCGTCAAAAACCCTAGAATTGATAGAAAGGATCCCCAAAAATCAGAATTCGGTTAAAGCTCACCAATATATATATATATATATATATATATCCACGCTCTTCATAATACGGAGGACCATCGGAGAATCAACTATCACTCATGCAACACTCATTTCTGACTCATTCACGAGCTTTATCACACAATCCATCACACGACATACTCGTAACCCTCTACGGCAGTAGAGTTCGGCCTCCTTCAATTCCTAATTATCGTTTATCATTCGATTTATCGTTATTTCATTCTCTTTTAAGTTATTATCTCTATTAGTTTCGATTCTGACTTGAGCGTTTGAGTCCATTCGATTGTCAACCCCCCGACGGTCCTTTGGCTTCACGTGTGATTTCTTTGTCTTGTAGATCGCCGGAGCCCGAACTCGAAGAAACGATCAATTGTAGAGTTTTTGACCTTTACAAGTAATATAAAATGTACTTTGTATTTTTTCTATTTTTTCTATTTGAGTATATATAATGTAGCTTGTATTTTTGGTACAAGATTAAAATACAAATATTGTATTTAAAAATAATTAAAACACAAAAAAAATTATGGAGCTAGCCAGTGCCGACCGGCCCTTCAAAATTTGATGCTCAGCGCTGGCTGGAGTGTTTTGCCGAGACGGCAGTTCAGCGATCGTTGGAGTCCTAGCCGGCGTTGGGAGTGTTTTACCGTTAACTCCTCTCTCATATTTTGCCGTCCAAGATATCCTAGCTACTGGAGGAGAAATGGATGGTATTTTACAGTTTTTCACTAATTTAGTGCACTGCTGGAAATGCTCTTAGTATATGTTCATCATAAACATTTAAATATAATGATAATCTTGATATACTGTGAAATGTTGTTATGGTACGGAGCGAAATATGGTTACAATAAGATATACTGAAATAAAAATATTGTAAAGGTATGCATTATGTGTCATACTGAATTTAAGGTATGCCGAACTAAGGTATACCAGAGAGAAATGTATGACAATTGTATGATTTTTGTCATACTGTAAATTAAGATAAAGTATAAGGTATAAAAAAAAAGTAAAGTATGTCGTACCTTGACACCCCTATATATATAATATTCTATACTAGTTGATTCTATTCCAACGTGCACCCTATGTAAATAATGCACAATTACAAATTAAAAATTGTTTGAAAAATTTTGGGAATGATTGTTTTATTTCCAATATCATGTTTAATTTACGAGGCATATTGATTTTTGAAAAAATATAATGATTTTTCTATAATGAATGATGAGAAAAAAATTATTTAGGCAATTTAAATTTAAAATTTGGGTAGTTGTGCAAGTTTTAATAGATAGGAGAAATTTGGGCAATTTCTACTTTATTCTGTACCCCTTATTTGTAGTGGGTCCCAAAAAATCAATTTAATTTTTTTTTTTTGAAATCTTCTGAAAAGTTTACCACTTTTTGTACTTTCAATCCTAAAATCATTAAAGGAATATTGAATATTTTGGAATTTGGAGAAAATCTGACTTTCATTCCCATCTCTCTCTTTTTAACGTTACAAGTAACGAAAAAAAAAAAACTGCTCTTCACACCACAACCATTCCCTTCACCCTCTCACTTCGTTGTCTCTCAAAACAAATAGATCTAAAGCCAAACGTGAACTTTGCGAGTACGGTTAAGGTTGAAATCTCTCTCTCGTCTCTCATCCTATCGTTATGAATCTAACTACCATTTTTTTATTGTTGGAATCAGTTCATCGATGATGGAGGATGAACAGAGAAATTTGTCTAGATTGGGAGAGGTTAGCATGCTTTCGTTATGATTAACGATAATATATTGTTGGTTAATGTTAGATTACAACTTTATGGATGCTTAAAACTGTGTTTTTTGTGAAATTTCCATGATTTATTTCGAGATTTGGAGTAACAATAGTTGTTTAAATTCATAACGATAGTGTTTAAATTCATAACGATAGTTGTTTGAATGCATGATGATAGGTATTTTATTGTATTTTAAGAGACGGAAAATATCATATTTCAAAATCAGTTTCTTTCATTATCGTTATGCTTATAGATGACTATCGTTATGAGTATCATTCTACCTTTATTATGTAACGTTATGCTCTTATTATGTAAACGTTATGCTATTTTTAAAGTAATCGTTATGCCCCTTTTTATGTTATTGTTATACTAATTTTTTAATAATCGTTATGCCCTATTTGACATCATCATTATGCCCTATTTAACATTATCATCATGCATTTTTCATTTTTTTTTATGAATATTGTTATGCCCTCTTTAACATTATCGTTATGCTTTAATCGTCATGACTGTCATTAATATTATCGTTGTGTCTTAATTATAACTTAATTTAATTATATACAATCATTAACGATAACCTTAATCGTTATGCCCTTATTATGTAAATGTTATACTACCGTTTATGGTATCATTATGCCTTAATTATAATTTAATTTAATTATATTTAATCATTAACGATAACCTTAATCGTTATGACTTTTTTTCTACTTTTCTAGCAAAAATAACCTCGAAACGTACTTTTCAAAATTTAGGAACTTTTAGAGAAAAATGCCGAGGGTATTTTGTTGATGAAGACGATGTTGATTTCTTCAATAATCTTGTGGATCAAACTCTCAATATATTTCTTTCCTTTTATTTGAGGGAATTCGACATTTTTTGTGTTTTTCATTTTGGGTGTTCTGGATCAAACTCTCAATATATGCACATTACGCCAACTTCTCTTACACAAAATTAAATGCATTAAATTTCATTTAATTTGGGTTAACTAATACCTACCTATACAAATACATATTTATGCATTTTACCTACCTCATTTTGGCTAAAAAGAAAGAAAAAATAATGCATTGATGTTCATTTAATGTTGGCTAACTAATACTTAAACATTATGGCATAACGATTAAGATAATAATGTTAATCGTTAATCGTTATTTCATTTAATAATGTCAATCATTATTTTAGCATTTTCATCATGCTTTTAATAATACATAACGTTAGTTTTAAAACATTCTAACGTTATGCATGACTATAATATTAATGTTAATCGTTATGCATAACTATAATATTAATCATTTTAAAATATTATCGTTATGGCCTTTATGGTTTTTGTTTTTAATATTATCGTTATGACCTTTATTTTTCATTATGCATTTACATGAAATCTTCGTCATGCATTTTCGTTATGCATTTACGTGAAATCGTCTTTTTTTATTTTTATATGTTATGTGTGTGTGCATTTATTGTATAGTTATTAAAAAATGTAAAAAATACACTTACACAATGATTGGGGTGTGGGGACAAGTGTGTAATAAGGGTATTTTAGACATTTACACCCCAAATTGCCCAAATAACTCAATATTTTTATATCTTGTTTTTTTTTTCAATCACTATTTTATTTTGTCTATATTTGTACATTTATACATGAATGATTTAATGTTTATAATTATAAGTTTGAAAAATATATATATATGTTTGTTTGATTATTTTTCAATTTGAATTTATCGTTGAGATTAAAGGATAGATATTTGTGTAGTTAGAATGAATTGACAGATATTTAAATAATGAATCTTACTATAATGATATTTATATATTGTGGAGGTCTATTTTCATTAAAAGTCCAGTAAACAAGGCCCATGTTCGTCCTAGGGTCTTGCGGCCCGATAGACGTGTGTCGAAGTCTAAGGTTTTAAGGTCGAGAGGGCCGATGTCTAAGAAAGAGATACAGAGCAAGCCAGTGTAGAGTTCGAAAGCAAGAGACCAAGTCAAAAAGGGGACGTTAGAAGATAGACATGACTCGGTCAAAACCCTTGAAGGGATAAGTGTCTATCCCCGGAAATAAGGAAGAATCCCTTATTCTTCGGAAAAAGGTTATAGCTCCATCGGATATAAATATCACTAAGGGGTGAAGCATAAAAAATATCTGAGCACTCATCAATCTGGCTAGAAATATTCTTGATCTTCTTTACATGCGTTTAATCTCATTTCGACCTCATTCTTTGGCCTCGAGAAATCTTACCGGTTGCCAGAGCTCGAACTTATTATAGATTTAATTGTAGAAATCAACCAACTACATATATGATTGGAAAAGTGATAATTGAAATTAGGGCAAGTCTCCTGTTCATAAGATGTACATCAGACGGTCAACGCGTTGACTGGGTCAACGCGTGTTGACCCGATCAATGATTTGACAAAAAAATCCGTCAAAATTAGTACCATTCATAATACTGAAAAGTATCATTTCAAAGGCTCAAAAGTATCATTTGT
Source organism: Perilla frutescens (assembly GCA_026008535.1). Classification (NCBI taxonomy): domain Eukaryota; kingdom Viridiplantae; phylum Streptophyta; class Magnoliopsida; order Lamiales; family Lamiaceae; genus Perilla; species Perilla frutescens. The sequence goes on from BRKX01000019.1 coordinate 7,586,821, forward strand.
ATCAATAAAAAGTATTGGCCAGAATAAAAAATAAAGAAAAAAAACTGTTAAGATCAGTATCAATTGAAACACTAAAAAGTATCATTCAAAATAGGGATGTCAATTTAGCCCGAAATTGATGGGCCGGCCCGAAAAAACTGAAAAAAAAGGTGGGTTAGGGCCACAAATTTCTGGCCCGAAAATTTTTTTAACCGATTCGGCCCGAACCGAATAGGCCCGAAACTGAATGGGTTGCCCCGATTGATATCCCTACCTATATTTTTTTAGACTAACTAGTTATTATAATTTATCATGTTTTAATTTATTTAATTTATAATATTATTATTTCTTTTAATAAATGATAAATATTTTGAACATGGAATCAAACATGAAGTTGAAAGGGCTTCAAATATTGTTGAAGTAGAAGAAGACTGTACTTCAAATTAGATGGAAGATTACGCTATAAATAGATTTGTGGTGTAGTTTAAAATGATTATTTTTGGAAGAACAAATTATGATTGAACATTATTGTCATTTTCATGTCATTTATTTTTGTTTTCTTTCATTTGATATAGTTTGATCTTAATTAAATTTTGTATTTGTCATGTTCTTTTCATTTTATCTTATTTTTCACGTATTAATTTATTTCAAGAATAAGAGATAATTATTATATAGGAGAATTATCAAGATATAATTTATACACGTGGAAAAAAAATCATAAACATGTTGGCCCGACGAGCTTAGCCCGAAAACCGAAGGGTTAGGGTTAGGGCCGAAGATTTTGAGACCGAAGAAAATTTTAACCGAATAGGACCAAACCGAAACGGGTTAGCCCGATTGACATCCATAATTCAAAATTAAAAAAAGTATCAATTATATCCCTAAAAAATATCACCCGTTTTCACGATTTTTATGGTCAACGCTTTGACCGAGTCAACACGTGTTGACCTGGTCAACAGGTTGACCGTCTGATGTACATCTTATGTACATGAGTGTTTGTGTTGAAATTAAAAATAAATAAAACAAACATATTTTTTATATTTTAAAGGAAAAAGGTGCAAATCCCCCCTTAATGTTTATCTTTATGGGCAAATTCACCCCTGAACTTTTTTTGATGCAAATAAGACCCCAAAAATGTTTTTTGGGAGTGAATAAACCCACAACTAACTGAACAAACGTCCCTCACGGCAGTTCATTTTCTTTTATTTTTCTGGCTTTTTTGTGGGACCCACGAGCAACCAAAATCAATTCATTCTCCTCTGGCATTGAAGCCCAAGAATCCTACAAAATCCTTCCAATTTTCCCAAGAAGATTCACAATCCTTTTAATAGTGTCTATCTTATATCATCAGTTATAGCCATAAAAAAAAACAAATCGATAAATGATAGCTAAAAATAAAACACAAAGATTTTTTAAGAAAATGATTGTAATGATGTGAAAAATAAAATTGAAGAAAACTGGAATGAAACAACGATAGGTTTGAGGTGCCCAACAAGTAGCAGCAAAATAGAAAATTACACCATCGGAGACTGCGGTTTGCCGAAAGAATGAATCGACATTTAATTTGGGTTTTGGCGGCGGTGGCTGCGGGGATGCGAAGATCAACATCGTGTACCCTTTTGAGAATGAATTTGCCCATGTCCTTCAACGTTAAGCAGTAGATTTCTTCACCGCATTGTTTGTTCTTTTCGGAAATCCGCACAATCATTGTCGATTTGTTTTTGTACAGTCTGTGTGCCGCCATTAACCTCTACTCTTCTTCATCAACGTCCATCTAATTAAACCAACTCAATATACGACTATTGCCCTCAAATATAAAGATCAGAATTTGACCGTCTGATTTACATCTTATGTACATGAGTGTTTGCGTTGAAATTAAAAATAAATAAAACAAACATATTTTTTATATTTTAAAGGAAAAAGGTGCAAATCCCCCCTTAATGTTTATCTTTAGGGGCAAATTCACCCCTGAACTTTTTTTGATGCAAATAAGACCCCAAAAATGTTTTTTGGGAGCGAATAAACCCACAACTAACTGAACAAACGTCCGTCACGGCAGTTCATTTTATTTTATTTTTCTGGCTTTTTTGTGGGACCCACGAGCAACCAAAATCAATTCATTTTCCTTTGGCATTGAAGCCCAAGAATCCTACAAAATCCTTCCAATTTTCCCAAGAAGATTCACAATCCTTTTAATACCGTCTATCTTATATCATCAGTCATAGCCATAAAAAAAAACAAATCGATAAATGATAGCTAAAAATAAAACGCAAAGATTTTTTAAGAAAATGATTGTAATGATGTGAAAAATAAAATTGAAGAAAACTGGAATGAAACAACGATAGGTTTGAGGTGCCCAACAAGTAGCAGCAAAATAGAAAATTACACCATCGGAGACTGCGGTTTGCCTAAAGAATGAATCGACATTTAATTTGGGTTTTGGCGGCGGTGGCTGCGGGGATGCGAAGATCAACATCGTCTACCCTTTTGAGAAGGAATTTGCCCATGTCCTTCAACGTTAAGCAGTAGATTTCTTCACCGCATTGTTTGTTCTTTTCGGAAATCCGCACAATCATTGTCGATTTGTTTTTGTACAGTCTGTGTGCCGTCATTAACCTCTAATCTTCTTCATCAACGTCCATCTAATTAAACCAACTCAATATACGACTATTGCCCTCAAATATAAAGATGAGAATTTGACCGTCTGATTTACATCTTATGTACATGAGTGTTTGTGTTGAAATTAAAAATAAATAAAACAAACATATTTTTTATATTTTAAAGGAAAAAGGTGCAAATCCCCCCTTAATGTTTATCTTTAGGGGCAAATTCACCCCTGAACTTTTTTTGATGCAAATAAGACCCCAAAAATGTTTTTTGGGAGCGAATAAACCCACAACTAACTGAACAAACGTCCCTCACGGCAGTTCATTTTCTTTTATTTTTCTGGCTTTTTTGTGGGACCCCCGAGCAACCAAAATCAATTCATTCTCCTCTGGCATTGAAGCCCAATAATCCTACAAAATCCTTTCAATTTTCCCAAGAAGATTCACAATCCTTTTAATAGTGTCTATCTTATATCATCAGTCATAGCCATAAAAAAAAAAAACAAATCGATAAATGATAGCTAAAAATAAAACACAAAGATTTTTTAAGAAAATGATTGTAATGATGTGAAAAATAAAATTGAAGAAAATTGGAATGAAACAACGATAGCTTTGAGGTGCCCAACAAGTAGCAGCAAAATAGAAAATTACACCATCGGAGACTGCGATTTGCCGAAAGAATGAATCGACATTTAATTTGGGTTTTGGCGGCGGTGGCTGCGGGGATGCGAAGATCAACATCGTCTACCCTTTTGAGAAGGAATTTGCCCATGTCCTTCAACGTTAAGCAGTAGATTTCTTCACCGCATTGTTTATTCTTTTCGGAAATCCGCACAATCATTGTCGATTTGTTTTTGTACAGTCTGTGTGCCGCCATTAACCTCTAATCTTCTTCATCAACGTCCATCTAATTAAACCAACTCAATATAAGACTATTGCCCTTAAATATAAAGATGAGAATGATAGCAAGTGTGAGTGTGCGTGAGAGAGAGATTACCTGATCTTCCTTCCCATTTCTTGCCAATGAATCATCATGAGAAATTGGTAGGATTTTGTAGGGTTTTTAGTCATCAAGCATTCAAGCCATACGAGAAATTTAGATGAATTGATTTGGTTTGATTGTGAAACCTACAAAAGATGAAAAATAAAATGTAGAAAACTGACCTGCCGTGAGGGACGTTTGTTCTAGTTAGTTGGTGGGCTTATTTGCCCTAAACAAATGTTTTTGGGGGCTTATTTGCACCAAAAAAAATTTAAGGGTGAATTTGCCCCTAAAGATAAACATTAAGAGTGGATTTGTACCTTTTTCCTATTTTAAATAATAAAAAATTCAAAATTTAAAAATAAAAATAAACCACCCTTTTATAGTCCGTAAAAAAGAAAAAGGGGAAATAACAAAATTGAAGGCTAAAAATGGAATGAAAATTTGACGAAATAGGGAAAACAATTGTCACATGGGTCGAGAGAAACACCACTACTGCAATTTTTGTTGAACCCAAACCAACCTCAACCTCAACCTCTGTTCCTTTCTCTTTCAATCCATTCATTCATTCTACTGAATAACGCGAAAGTAATTTAGTAACCTTAAACCTTATTCTTCTCCTTTTTCGAACATTTGATCAAAAACCCTTCTTCAATTCATAGCTGCTTAATTTGTGCATAATCACACATTTTTATATACAAAACATGAAGCGAGGTTATCAAGAATCTTCATCATCGAGTTCTTATGGCCCCCCTCAGTCCAAATTCAAGTATAACCCTGAAGGTATTCCAGGGAAAAAGAATTTGGTTTTGCGATTAATTGTGCGGTTTCCTGATTTGATTTGTTATCCGATTGGGATTTTGGCTGATAATTGATTGGGTTTTCATAAGATTGTGCAAAATTTTGCGACTTTTTTGTTGTGTTTTTTGTGGCGGGTGTTAAATGTTTGGAAATCAATGGGAAAAAGGCGTTTATTTTGTATGCTATTTATTCAGTTTTGTGTGGGATCAGAATATATGATTTCTCCGCGAATTAAGTGGTTTTTGATGTTGTTAGGTGATGCACCATTTTTAGAGGACGAGACTACTAAGATATTTGCAAGGAAAGTGGCTGATCATTACAGTGCAAGAACGAATCAGACGCTTGAAGAACGAGAAGCAAGCCCTATTATTCACCTGAAGAAACTCAATAACTGGGTACTAATTTAAATTTATGTTAGCATTTTTTTTATTTCTTCCCTGGCTAGATTCTCCACCAAATTACTAATTGCAATGTAGTTGATATGTTATTTAAGTCCAAGTGAAGCTGAAAAAGTAAGAAAATATCTATAGTTGTGTCTTATTGCTTTTTATGTTTAACAGATAAAGAGTGTCTTAATTCAGCTATACGCAAAAAGAGGAGACGCAGTTCTTGATTTGGCTTGTGGAAAGGTAGTATGTGAGTTTTATATTTTGGAACTGGTTTGTATTATGTGGACCTATGTTGTGAGTTTCAACATTTTCCTTGTCTTTATTTCTACCAGGGTGGTGATCTCATCAAATGGGATAAAGCAAAGATTGGTTATTATGTTGGTATTGATATAGCTGATGGCTCGGTAAAGCGTCAATCCTTTAAACTTCCTTTTCGTTGTCCATTGTCATTATTGCTATGTTGAACTCAACCTGTCCTTGTTGATGCTTAGGGGCTGTAGTTAATCTTCTCCTGCTTCTCTCTCTCATACCACTCTCTATCTCTATTGAATGTGTACTTCTTTAAATTCTAAGTGCAATTCTGCTCCATTTATGTCCCTGCCCCAAGAAATGTGCAGGAGTCATTGGTTGTTTGCAAATGAGGTGCTTTAAACATAAAGGATATTAACTCGATTGATACTTAAAGCACATTTTGGTTTTGAATCAACGCCCGAAAGTGTCATTTTGTAAATATTTGTGATTGGTTGCATTATTATTATTATTACTGTAATTAACCAATGTCGACATAAGCGAGTGCTCATCGATAAACATATTTTTCTCCCAGGTAAGCGTATATAGATATGCGGCTGTTATTAAACCTGTCTTGTAATGGTTACTCATTAAATGCCCTACTAAGTGCATAATATTTAAGTAAGTTTCTAGTCTTTCTTGAAGGGTTGTCTCCATATATATTTCACTTATTCTATCAATTCAGCAGGAAAATAGGAAATGCAAATCTTCTTCCTTCAATTTTCGGAAACATATCTTTTTATGCACATTTCAATTTTCAGCATTAAAGAATTATCAAATAAGTAACTGAATGGGTCTATTTCTAATAGGCATGTTAAGAAACAAATAAACCTAATTATGATTGTCTGACCTATCTAAAGATAACTGTTATTTTTATGTGAACCCTCAGAAGATGTTTGAGATCATATGATTTACAAAATGCTATTCAACACCAGCTTCCTAAACCTAAAGTGTATTTACTAAAAGAGTGCTCATGATATACCATTGGAAGGTGAAACTAACCTTTTGATTTCCAAACCTTTCCGTGAGTTACGTACTATATGTATTTCCTTTGCATCTTTTTTTTTCATATTCTTAGTAAAGTAAGAGGAGCGTTCCATAGAATTATATTTCTTGAACCTCATTTGAGGGCATCGATCTTCTGCAAATTTATTGGCAAGGAATATATTCTTGTGCCTTATTGCAATTTAATCTTTTTCGTAACATTTGATTCTGCTAAATTGTAGATTCGTTTTAGAATTCCACCTACGGAAAATACTTCCATGATTTAAACAGATTGTTGCAATCATGACTCATGGAGAGTTCCTTTAATTTATGCATAGAGTTTTCTCAAGCAGTTGACTATTTTGATGTAAAGGTGTTCTATTTTTAACAATACAAATATAACCTTTGCAGAAGCTAGTTATAAATACCAGTGATTCTTGTGGAGTTTTTGTCTCTCCTTAGGTTTACATGTCCTTGTAATTCTTTTGATTATATTATTACCGCCTCTTTTAGTCTCCTTTTGGGGCAGATTTTGATGTCTTCAAATTCTCATTTAGTTGACAATGATCTGCTGTTTTTCATCTTAAACTACATATTTCATAATTCATGTTTTTACTACAGTTGGCGCTTCAAAAATCCTACTATTGTTGCATGTTTGGACAATCTTTTTTTAGATGTATTCAATCTCTCCTAGAAAAATTATGTGAAGATGGACTTTCACCTGATAAATGATATAACTGATGCCTGCTTCAATACCAGATAGAAGACTGCCGCACGCGATATAATGGTGATGCAGATCATCACCAGCGTCGCAAAAAGTTCTCCTTTCCTGCCAGACTTATATGCGGAGACTGCTTTGAGGTAAATACCAACTATAGCTAGTTTCTGAATTTACCCATATTAGAACTTAGAAGCATATCTGTCTTATCTAGTTACCCCATCTCTTGGAATCATTGCATATGGCTTTACATGAAATTCTCGTATGGGCTGTATAGCTGGGGCTGTAGAATTAGCTGAAGTTAGCAGACATGCCATTATGCAATACAGTCATATCTGCCAGTAATTCATCTGCAATTTGCAGGCACAGTTAGATAAGGTTTTGGCAGAAGATGCTCCCTTTGATATATGTAGCTGCCAGGTGACTCGTATCTTTCATTTCTCTTAACTAAGCATCTTTGTTCTTTTTGATTAAACATTTTAATTTCAGACATCTTCCCACCCAATATCATCCTCCTCTTCCAGTCAACAAATGAGTCAAAGCCCCTCATGCTGAAATATTTGTTTTTGACTTTTTACCATTTTAAAACATTACAAAACTAGAATGATGCAATAAAAGTCTGTTGAGTGCTTTCATTATTGTCTCTCTTGACTGAGATTATATGCTCTTATTTTACGGATACATGACAATATTTTACTTGTGGACTTTAATTTACTAGCTGAAAGTAGTCTTATCTGTAAGAAAGTATAGTGCAAAATCTTTTATGTGTATATGTTGAGGTGGTTCTGAAATCTCACCGTATAAAACTTCTGCAACTAATGACTGAATATTACATCAACTATTCAAGTTTTGCAAGTTCTGCTTGTTGATCTGTGAAACTGAAACCTCGCAGTTTGCCATGCATTACTCATGGTCTACTGAGGCACGTGCCAGGCGGGCCTTGGCCAATGTATCAGCTTTACTTCGACCAGGAGGCATCTTCATTGGAACAATGCCAGATGCCAATGTCATCGTAAAAAAACTAAGAGAAGGTCTTTTTTCTGTGCTGTTAACATCAATTCTGAGAACAATTGAACGATAAAGTTTATACAATTATTTAATTCATGAATCAATGGTGAGTTTATTTTGTTATGGAATATTGGACTGAAAATTAAATTGACTAGCTCTCAGGGAGAATTTTTCATTGTAGAGCCGTCAGGTGAATGTTGTTGAACCCATCATAGTTTTGAAGTTTAGCTTTCTGGACCTACATGGCTGTAGAAATTGTAGCATGACTTCATGGTTTCTTTGGCTTGACTGTGAAATATTTTGTTTACTTGTTAATGTTAATGTTGAAAGACCATTTGATTATCGGTGATTCGGTATTAATTAGCAAAACCTTCAGTCTTTGCGGGTTGCTGAACACCTTTCTTTTTCTCCTTTATTTTTCTTCTGCTGTGATATATGGTGAAAGGATAGTGTTAACTATTATTAGTCGGATTTAATAAGTTGCTTCTTCTAATCCTTCAGTGTGGTACCTTTTCGTAATAATCATCTGTATTTATCATTTCCTCGAGATCTTGTGCAAATGAATACAGATTCCTACACACAATTATGCAAATACATGTACATCCACACTCAGACAAACACACACATGTGCTTATGTACATATTCATTCTCTGTTGATCTGTTAATGGATGCATTCTATGCCACAGTCTCAGTAATGGATTCTCCTACACTCTCAATGCGTGTAGGTTCTGGGGATGATGCATCTTTTTGATCATCATAGTCATCATTTTCCTTTCCTTTTAATTTGATTGAGGACTAGAACAGAATTAGTAGGCAATGTAAGAAACATCCGAGTATAGCCTTACTCAGTATATGCGTATTTGATACTATCCTGATGATAGAAAATTTTGATGTAAACATAATATAGTTTGTTAAGATATTCTGTTTCCCTTTGGCCATTAGTCTTTATTTTTAAGTCAAATATTTCATTGTTTTGTAAAAGCCTTCCTTATTGATGCAGCTGAGGGGCTACAGTTTGGTAATAGTGTTTACTGGATACGTTTTGATGAAGAATTTGACAAGAAGGTAAATTTTTATATTCTCAGAAAATTGTGTTTGAAAAATCTTATTACACTTTGTTGACCAGACTATTATTTTTCTTCCATTTGGGCTTATTCCAGAAATTTAAGTCTTCAAGTCCCTTTGGAATCAAGTACAAGTTCCATTTAGAGGTATGCCACTTTGCCCTTTTTGATCATTTCTTTTCACTCTTTCTCATAATAATTGAAAACACATCATACTAACTCTACTTGATCCTTGTTGAGTTTAATGCCCATCTCTGTGTTCTGGTGCTGGATGTTTTTGTACGAGCTGGAATCTCTTGATAAGATTGTCTTGTCTTGCTTCTAAAAACATGTCTGCATTGATAATTTGAGTATTTTTCTTGCAGGATGCTGTTGATTGTCCGGAGTGGATTGTCCCTTTTCATATTTTTAAAGCACTAGCTGAAGAGGTATTTTTTTTTGTTCTTTAGCTATAAATTTCATGTTGTGGCAGTACTCCTTTCTCTATTTTTGGGACTGAACTTTGTATCATTATGAAATACGGAGCGGTGATCCAAATTTTGGCCACCTACAAGTTATATGGCTACACTATCTCTCAAATCTCTTATTTGTTATCCTGGAACAGTTTGGTAATTGGGTTCAGATATCATAAGTCTTTTAAGCCCTGAAGAGTCTGCTTGTCACTGCTAATTGTGAATGAATAAACAAAATACTATTCTCAGGTGTCAACTTGAAATAAATGCACAGCATGCTGCAGGGGAACTGTGTTCAATGGTTTTATTATCGGTTTAATGACAAGTTTGCTCTAATGCCATTTGTCGTATTTTCAAATATGCAGTATGGTTTGGAGTTGGTCTTTGTTAAAAATTCGCATGTATTTGTGGATGAGTACTTGAAGAAGCCTGATTTTGTTGAGCTCATGAGGAGACTTGGTGCCTTGGGTGATGGTAAAGAAGACCTAAGTAAGCTTTAGTTTATAGTTATTCATTCATTTTCAAAACTATCATGCACTCTCTTGTGGGAATCATTAATCTATTTCAAATAAAATAATATATCGATAGACATTATTGGTAAGTTTAGCCGCATTCAACCTATTCATTGTCTTATTGGTTTGAAAATTCTTCCAGGTACATTATCACCAGACGAGTGGGAGGTGGCGTACTTATATTTGTCTTTCGTGTTGAGAAAGGTAGAAACCTTAATTTTTAGTATTTATATGTGGGCGAAGTAATTTATGAACTAATTTGTGCTTCCATGCCCTGCATCTGTTGAGTTGATGCCATTGTTTAATAGCAAATCCTTAATTAACTATCCTTTTTTGCCTCAAAAAAACAAAAGAAAAAGTAACTATGTGTTAGTGTTATTTTGATATTGTCCTGAAAATTTGTGTGGGCCGATCCTTCTTTCTCTTTATTCTCCTTTTTTGACTTCTTGTACTGCTCCATCCACTTAGAGAAAATTAAATGAAGGCACTTGCAAGCAGTTGTCCTACTATTAAATAGGCAAAAACATTACTATTTGTGGTTCTCTACTCTGAGGTCTACTTCCACACCAAATTAGCTTTAATAGGCAATACCTACCCTACTGTTATCTTCTAATGTGCATCAGCATACTAGAACGTGGTGCGTAGGACAACTTTGTGGTTTATAACCACATACTTGAAAATGAAACTACATCTGCTATTTTTGGTGTCATCTCTCTAGTGTAGAGTTTCAACAAAGAACTGCATGGGATTTAATGAGCTCGCTATATAACCTGCATTTATTTACCTGTGGGGGGCGGTAGTATCGTCGTGCATTTATGCATTCCGATGTTATTCTGGTTGCATTTTCCAAATTGGAATTGTTGTTGTTGGTGAAGTTTTAGTTGGGCATTCTTATCTTCGTTTTGCAGCGAGGGAAACCAGATCAAGCCCCAGCAAATGGTAAACGAGACAAGGGTAAGATGAACCTGTCGAAAGAGGATATCGTATATGTGAATGAGGAAGCGTAATGGTGTTGGAATCTGCATATTTACGCAGCGAAGGGCGAACATCGTCTAACTTTGTTTTATGCAGCTTATAACATGATGGGTGACTGATTTTCATGAAACTAGTCACCATTACCCATATTCTCATGTAACAAAATATTTAAACCTTTTCAAGCACAATTTATATGGTAAGGGGTGCCCTACCTCTACATATTTCGTAGGAAATAATTGATGATTGAACACGATTTTTGCTGGGAGTATACTTTGTAAAACTTGATTTCTTTCGTCACAACATAAAGAAAACACCTTCCAAATACCACAGAAGCAATTATTCGTCAATGTCAATAATCATTGGTGCGCATTAGTAAATACACAATTATACAAATGCAGCGACTATTTGCACGGTAAAAAAATTTTACACCACAAAATGAATTAATTCAGAAGAGGAGGTCTCCTGTGCAGGAGCCTCCCCCGTGAGACCTCGTGCGGCGTGACCCACGCGCGGCGCGTGTACGACACGCGCCCGAGGTTTTCCTTTTTTTTTTCTTTTTCTGTTTCGTTTTTTTTGCCTTTTTCTGTTTTTCTTTTTCGTTTTTTCTGTTTTTCATTTTATTTTTTCTTAAAAAAAAAAACACATATAAATCCCTAAAAAATCCCCCCAAATAAATTATAAAAAACAAAAAATAAATCCTAAAAACATCCTCAAAAAACCATAAAAACAGAAAATAAACCCCTAAAAACACCCCAAAAAATCCTAAGAAAAAAAATAAATCCCTAAAAACACCCCCCAAAAAAATCTAAAAAATACAAAATAAACCCCTAAAAACACTCCAAAAAAATAGAAAAAAAAACATAAAAAAAAACATAAAAAAAAATCCTAAAAAAAAAACACGAATTAGTACTATTTAATGTTCGAATTGGTACTATGGGTGGCGGGTTTTTTTTTGCGCGGGTCAGATGCTGGTCGGTCCGGGTCGAAAAGTACTCTTTTTCCACCGTTTCTGCTCATCTGCTGACTGCAGTCATTCTTCTTCCTTCTTCTCCGGGGATGCTGCCCGTCTGCTCATTTGCTCCTCCCTCCCCTTTCTCTCTCTTGATCCACCCCTAGCCCACAACCACAATCGCCATTCCATCGCCAGCCTCCCACCCCCTTAGCCAATCTACCAACTCTTCTCCTCCTCCATCACCCTCTCTCATTTTCACCTTTTCATCCCGAATGGTTTGAAAATTACATTCAAGAACACTTCAAATTCTCGCACAATTCGAATACATTCGAGAAATAATTTTTGAACCTTATGATGATAGATGATATATGAACTGAATTTTTCGAACTAATTTTGAATTTTAAATCTTAATCCTTTCGGCGACGAACAGATTTTGAGGGGAGGGTTGGCCGGCAACAATGGTGGTTGTGAATATTTCGGGGATGGTTGTAAGTTGTCTCAACAGTGAGTGGGCAAACGGTGGCTGGGTTGCAGTTGGAAGGAAGAAAGGCGACGGTTGTACTGGGAGGAATGCAGTTGGAAGGAAAAAAGGCGACAATTGTACTGAGAGGAACGAAGAAGGTGACTTTTTTCTCTCTTTTCCTTTTTCCTTTTCTTTTATTTTATTTAATTTTTGAATTTTTATATTTCATTTTTATTAAGTAAATCATTAGTTTTTGAAATGAAGGGTTCAATGTAAATATATGTGGTGTATTAAGTAAAATATATTGTGATGCAATAGGTAAAGTGCAAAGTGCAAAGAATAAAATTTGTAGAGCAGATGGCAATCATTTAGTTTAAAATCAAATAAAAAAAGGAACTAAAGTGCATTTATAAAAAAGGCTGCAATATTCAAGTTCGTCGTTATCGGGGACTGATGTGGCACATTCATCGACTCCCTCACTACTTTTGCTCATAATCAAACCTAATAAAGGGGAAATAAATATAACTGACTTAGGAGGTCGAACTGTATTTACAGAAGAGCTGCAAATGATGATTAATTTGCTCGCTTCATCAAGATCACAAGTATGGCCATCACAGCCAATCCCATAAATGATGCCTGCATCACAGCGTCAGCTGACACTCTTGCTGTTCCATCAGAGTTCACCAGCACCCCACTGCCACCCTTGACTCCGAAAAGATTCTGCATGTAACCGGACAAGCTGCTCACCATATCAACCACACTACTCTTCATCTTCTGAAAAGCATCGGTGAATCCGCTTACAACCTCATATTCTGCAAGCTTAGATGAGCCGGTAAAGCCTTTTGGATCATAATCTGTAACTAACCCCGTCGTATAATCCTTATCTGCAATGTCATAATCTGCAAATGACTCCATGCTAGAGTTCATGTCTTTTCGAGAATCACCTTCATAGAAAATTTGCAAGCATGACGGCCAAGTCATCTGCAATTGTTAGCGAATGAAATGATAGGTAGAATTATGAATTCTTACATGCCATCTGTGACTGCAGAAACTGCTGAAGCTCGTCGTTTTGCAATACAGCATTCCAAACATTTGGATCACAGGCAATAGAAGCAACAACATTCTAACAAATGAATCAAATACAAATATCACAATTACAGTGTAGAGCAATTGATTACCATGGAAAACCTGCTCATCTACATGCTTAAATACCCAAACCCCTACAGAGAAACATGATTTCTGCACAACTGGTCAAATTGTAGCATGTCTTAACCCAAAGCTTAAATGCTGACTAGTTACTTCTAATGGAAACAAAATCTAGATATCGCTCCATTGACGAGAAACTGGGAGAGTGGGGTGGGTCCTTCGCGATCACTAAACAAACACAATAATAATAGCTCATGTTCATGCATAAGAAGCCCATCAGTTTCCTTGTCCCCCAAGGGCCAAGTAAAATGATATAAGATCTTTTCAAGTATTCTTCAATGGTCAAGACAGAGAGAACAAGTGAACCTTCCAACTAGAGAAGAACATGAGTTAAAGTGGAAAACACAAACCTTGGCGTTTGAACTTTCATGTAAGAACTTAAATGCCATGACGGCGGGGGCTGGAATAGAAGGAGTAGCAGCAGTCTGAGTCATAATGCATGACTTTGTATCTACAACCAGTTTGTTAGAATTATGATCTGCTGCAACAGAACCCGCATTTCCTACTGAATTTGGAGTGGTCAAATAGGTCCTACAGAAATGGAAGACATGCAGAAGGTTCAATAACAAAATGCAGCAAAAAAACACAATCTGCCAACTGCCAAGAGCCCACAACTCAAAATATCAACAATAAGCTCACAAACAACATAAAGTTGGCACATCCCTGTTGGAATCTTGAGGAGGCAATATATACATCAAGAAAAATAGCATATTGTGACCCTCTTAAACCATCAACATGGTTTCACATATCACATCAACAACCCATGAATAAACTAATAACTAAGAATGACTGCCAACATATTCTAGCAACTGAAAACAGAGTAATGACAATACGTACAAAAAGAAAAGCCTTACCAAATTAGGCCTGCATCACAATCCCCGTCACTACCAAAATAAATGTGCAAAAAAATTCAGACAACATGGCCAAAAACAGAAAAGATAGTTCCTTTATCCAAAGGCATGCAGCGATATAAATTATAATGCATGATTGAGATAGAACATATCAAACCAAGCACGTCCAACAAGAAAATTGCAGGAAAATTAGAAACCAAATAGAGTATATTAGAAAAAAAGAATAAAGAAAATACTTTTCGAGTGCGGCTGAAAGTTCAGAAGTGGCCTCTTTTGCTTCCTGAAGCGAGGGCAAACCGCCGAAGACAACCCTCGGCATCAGATCAGCCGCCGCCTCTTCGGCATCAGGGAAAACCCATTCATCCATCTCCAAACACGGCCTCTGCAAGCCGGCCTCCGAATTCTTGGCCATCAGCTTCATTTCCTCCGCTTTCGCTGCCACCGGAATGGCTGAAGCGGCCTTCCGGGCGGCAGAATAGTGCTCCGACGTCATGCTGCGGATGCCACCAGCGGCGGTGATCCCCGCCACCTTCGCCGCAGCTCTGATCGCTCCGCCTCCCATGGTTTGGGGTAATTGAAAAGGATGAATTGTGGAAAATTGGAACCCTAAACTGCTATCGCGATTGCTTAATCGAGGGGGAATCTGCGTGTGGCGGTGGAAGACGAATAAATAGGCGAAAATTATATGCAAATTGGAAAGTGAAGAGCAGAAGATTTACACGCGTGACGTTTCATTTCGAAATGGATTTTTTCGATAGGAATTGAGATTAAACGAAATAATAATAATAATAATAATAATAATAATAATAATAATAATAATAATAATAATAATAATAATAATAATAATAATAATCGTTATCATCATCAACATTTTTGGAGTATATTATCATGTTTTTATTTGGATATAGAATTTACTACTCAGGATCTTAAGTTGCGTTCAGCTTCGTAATAGTTGAAATATTTTGGAAAATCTTAAGAAGATATGGAAAAAGATATATTTGGTCTTGGTTCCGGTTCATTTTAGATGGAGTTAATTATACTTTATCGCCAACATTTAAATATTTTTACATTTTTACCGTTAATTTTTTAAAGTTACATTCCGGTAAATTCAAATGTTGAATCTCGCACAATGCACACCTCATCTAAGATTATGACACGTGGCAAATTAGTTAAAATATTTAATTTGATGATTAATAATTAATTAAAAATAGGATTGCTTAATCCATTTTTTTGATCAAATGCAAATCATTGGCAAGTTTTGACATATATTACCGGCAAAATTGTAATTTCAATATTCTTAATCAATTTTCACCTGGCAAAATTATTATATGATTGAAATTATAAAATTAATTAGTTAAAAATTAACGACAAATAATTTTTGAATTAGCTCGTAATTATTCCAAATTTATTTGTATCCAATGAAAAATATTGAGCATTTAATGTCAAATCACGTCACATTAAATGCATGCAGTCATTTCACTCAAATGATAATTTAAATTTGAAAATTCTTTTTTTTATTCACAGCTTTTTATCCCAAAAATGAAATGATCAAATTTTTATTTATTTCTACAGAAAAATAGTTTATATTTTACTTTGGTGATAAAAAACCGAACCTTTATTTATATTTTCTGAAAACACGTAAAAAATATAATGTCGGAAAACCCTCCAAAATCTTACACAGAGCCCGATCTCTCAAGTTGTCTCAGCTTCTTCCCTCATTTCTCACCTCGGCGGAAAAATCGATTAAATTTGTATGGTTTCATCGTAACGCCGAAATCCGATAGATAAAAATCAATGTTGTCTTTTGGGACAGTCTCGAATTTGCGTCCCTTCTATCTTACTACCATGGCCAAGAAGAAGAAAGAAAGAAAATATCCAACGAGAGGTATTTCCTTAACCAGCTTGCACTACATTGCATGCAGGGTTGTTAAATATTTTTCACATCGAGTGTAAAATCTCCTCGTATCTAGTGTCTTAGTATCCCCATCAGGAGTAAACTCTCCTCGTAGCGCATAGTTGTTATCCTCATCGATGTAAAATATCCCCGTATCTCATATCTTTTGTCTCCATCGGGTGTAAAATCTCCCTATAGCCCATAGTTAATATCTCGATCGGGTGTAAAATCTACTCATAACCCATATTTGTTTGGGGATCAATCACTCTATACCCATTTTGAATAATGTAAAATTAATAATACACATTCAATTAATTTACCTTCAATATATACTCACTTTTACTTTATCACCCTCAAAAATTTGAATTGATGTCATGATGTAATCAACTTTTTTTAAAAAAAAACATGCAATTTACTTACACAAATGTGATGATCTAATCAACTTTTTCAAAAAAACATGTAATTCACTTACACAAATGTACTTTCTTTTTCAGTTTTTGTATCATAGTGTATCAATACCGATTGACAGGGACTAGTACCCATCAACTCAGACCAATATCGGTCGATAGGGACCAATACCGATTCACAAGGACCGGTCCCGACCTATAGGGTCCAGTCTCCACCGATGAAGACCAATACTAGTCATTCTCGGAATGTGTGTTAAAATTGAAGCATGCTTCAATTCTTCCAACAACCATAGTACATGTTTGTCCCAACTGATTGGGACCAGTCCAGACCAACAAGGACCCGTCCCGACCCACTGACTGGGACCAGTCCCGACCAATAGGGACCCGTCCTGACCAACAGGGACCTGTCCCGACCGACAGGGACCAGTCTCGATCGATGAGGACCATCACTAGTCATTCTCGGACTGTATGTTAAAATTGAAGCATGTTTCAATTCTTCCAACAACCATGGTAGGTACGAGAGGGACCAGTCCCGATCGAAAGAGACCAGTCCCGATCGTTAGGGACCAGTACTTGTCATTCTCGGATTGTGTGTTAAAATTGAAGCATGCTTCACTTCATTATAAACTCACCTCATGCCAGTAGCCAACAACAACTAAAACCACGCAAAAAAAATAGAGAGCTTTAGATTTCAATTCATATCCAAAAAATTAGCGAAAGATGGAAAATTGACGATCTGTTATTGTCAATTACAACGGTCAATTCGACAATCAATCCAATTATATTAGTGGAGATGAGCGACTCGGCTATATTCCGGCGAGCAATGTATCCCTAACAACGTTAGGTGATGCAATCAACTACATATTGTCGGCGGAATCTATTAGAGGAGAATATCAAATTTACTGCTTATCGACATCTCGATCTGGAAGGATGTTGAGATCCATTATCGGCAGTGATATGGATTTGGCGCCAGAGCCAATTGTGTATCTCGTGCACAATCAAAATATTGAATGCACCCAACCGGAACCATTCACTATCCATGATGTCGTGACCCAATCAGAATCGTCGATCTACTATCCTACAAACACCCAACCCGATCCGTATTCCTACGTTCCTCAATTTGATTGCTCGGTGCAGCCTTCATTCAACCCTACAGATGAGGATATTGAGCGCTTTGGGAGATCAAACTGGTTGTCAGACGAATGGTGGGGGAGCGGGAGCGGTACAGAACCGCAATATGAGGCCGAACCAGCACCAAATACTGATGCGGCTAAGGGTACTGCATTTTATGATGCCACAACAACTGATTATGCAGATAGATGTTCCCCATTTCATGATGCTCGAAATGACGATGCCGCAGTCGATGATAATGGTGTTGTGGAGATAGACGATGACGATGATGAAGCTGATCTCAATGTGCAGTCTGATGATGAGGAGGAGCCATTCGGAACAGGATTTTCTAACTGTACGTTTCACGACTTTACTGCGTGGATTCGTCGAGAGGGTGGCATTAATGAACTGTTGAATATGCTCATTCTAACCAACCAACCTACTTCATTCCGTGACCAAGTTGAACCAGAAGCTGAGGATGTACGTAATTGGATTATTCCAGTTATTCCTCTTGATTGCACTGACTCACCGGTGATGCGTGATTTGGATCACATTATTGATGAACCACTGAGGAAAGGATCCGTATTTTACACAAAAGAAGATCTATACGTTGCTGTCGAACTTTGGCACATGGAGCGCAAAGTTGAGTTCAAAGTGCCTCGTTCTTGCGGAAGTCATGTGGAGTATACCTGCAAACGTAATCCTAGTTGCACTTTCGAGCTTCATGCATCTTGGAGAGAAAGCTATTAGATTGTTCATAAATTCAACATACAACATACGTGCAATCTTGATTTGGGCTATGTTGGTGCAAGAAATGTTCGAGCTAAGGCAGTTGCGGCCTATTATGCTCATAAGATGCATCGTGAGGAGAGAATTATGAAACGCCGAGAGATTATGGCAGAGCTTCTTCATGAGTTTGGGATTCGAGCAAGCTATCAAGTTGCACTGCGAGCACGGAATGCTGCAATCTCTATGATATATGGTGGGCATGTAGATTCATTTCAAAAGCTTTCTAGTTATCTGTATATGCTAAAGGCGTGCAATCCCAACACATACACAGAACTAGATGTTGGACCCGATGGGCGATTTCAACATTGTTTTGTTGCACTCGGGGTGTCTCGCGTAGCATTTTTATTTTCACTGCGTCTGGTTATTGTTATCGATGGCACACACCTGAAATGGCGAAATAAGGGTGTCCTATTTGTTGCAGTGACAAAAGATGGCAACGAGCAACTTTTTCCGTTGGCATTCGGTACAGGTCCATTCGAGAATGATGAATCGTGGACCTGGTTTCTCACTCAACTGAGAATTGCTTTTTAGTGCCCTGATAAATTATTAATCGTGTCTGACCAACACATTAGTATTAGCAATGCTATGAAGGAGGTTTATCCGAACACTGCCCACGGTCTCTGTACTTATCATTTGAAGAATATGTTGAAGAGCTATGGTACCGACATCGTTCAATTATTTGAGATTGCCGCCAATACATACTGCCCCCAAGTGTATAAAAAAACAATGGAAGCAATTGGCAAATCTAAACGTGGAGCTTGGAACAAATTGATGGCTACAAAACCAGAACGTTGGGCTATATCACAATGCCCTGTGAGTCGTTTCAGCTTCCCTACATCCAACATTGCTGAGTCATTCAATTCGCGATTGTTATTCGCAAGACGTCTTCCAATTGTCTCAACGATTGAGGCCATAAGACATATGATGAAAGAATGGTTTGATAAAAGACATACAGTGTCTCAGGCTAGAGATGATGATCTAACCGAGGAGGCTCATAGTAAATTAGCTCTAGAAGTTAACAAAGGTGATCGTCTTAAAGTCGTAGCAAAGTCACAGACGACATTTAAGGTCAGCAATAAAGAATCATCTTGGATAGTTGATCTAAATTCCAGGACATGTGAATGCTGCGAGTTCCAAGATGACCTTATGCCTTGCTCCCATGCATCTGCTGCAATTCGGTAAGCTTTTTGTTTATTTTAAGTCTTAGATTCTTATCAATATGAAGTTATTTTAATTTTTAATTTTACATGATGCAAAAATCAAGGTATGAGCATTTATGACTTTGTTTCGGTCTACTACAAGACTGAGAATTGGAAAGAATTGTATGCTGCTCAAGTTAATCCTCTGCCTCTCGAAGAGGACCGGAATGTACCATCTGAGGTTAAGGATATGATCGTGTTGCCGTCCATTGTTCTCTGACAAGCTGGTCGTCCTAGAGGACAATGATTCGTATCTGGTGCAGATATCCCTCGATCTAGAAGAGCATCAACCTCCACAGGAGCATCTGGTAGTCAGTCTCGTGCTAAAAAGAGATGCATCATATGTGGTGAGACTACACACGAAAAATAGATGTCCGTTACGATTTAGGTTTGATAGTTGAGATATATTTGTATTGGTCTAACACTATTTGTTTTCTATTGTACTTGTACTTTATGTGGTGTGATCATGTTGAATCGAGCTATTAGTTGTCTTTTCTTATAAATCTCAAATTACACTAAATGACATTTTAGAGTAAATGTCAAAGGTTTACAAATAAAATTAATTAGATAGGTTTCAGTCTCAATTACACTAAATGTCTTTTCTCAAATTACACTAAATGTCTTTTCTTAAATTACAATAATAAAATCAACTAGCAAAGAGTATCAATTGAATATCAATACAAAGTCTCATTCTGCTTGAACACATAATCAAGATCCGTCCATCGACCTTGGAGCTCAACGTAACTACTTTGGAGGGACGCTGGAGACATTTGGAGGGACGCTGGGGACATTTGGAGGGCCTCTCTGCATTTTCACAAAGGTTTACAAATAAAATTAATCAGATAAGTTTCAGTCTCAAAAATAGAACTTTAATATGAAGATTGTATAAGAATTACCGATCGGGCATCATCATCATCATGCTGGAGTTGATCGTAAGATTTATACATCTCCGCCCACTGATTCAAGTCCCCAAAAAACTGGTCAACTAGGCTAAACTGAGGCTGGATAGGGAATGAAGGATGTACAGAGGCCTCAGTCTGGAGGTGAAGCTGAAGGTCGAGATGAGGTTCGTACTTAGTATCATGTCGGCCTACTGACATAGAATGCCGTGAGGGCTCTACCCTTGCTGAGCGATCAGGAGCCGACATAGAATGTTATGAGGGCTCTATCCTCTGACCAGACACAGAATGCCGTGAGGGCTCTCTCTCTAGTTTAGAAGATACATCTTTGTGGGATGAAGAACCCCCGTCGACTCCTCAAGACTTCGACTTGCTCTTAGAAGAGTACTTTGAGCCAAACATCGATTTAACGAACCCCTTCAATTGACTAACAACATCCTTTGTTATTCTAGCTGCAACAACAGTATCTATGTGATGAGTGAGGTCCGCTTTGAACATATCATACTCACTAGACTTTCCTTTGCCTTGAGTCCACCTATGAGGCTGCTGCTGCTTTTCCTCCTCCTCTTTCTCTTCATCCCCCTCTTCATCAATCCGTACAGAGGTATTCTTGCTGCGTCGACCGCGCGTTGCTTTACGAAAAAGAACTGGTTTGCCATCTCGGATTTATCTTGGATACAACGGATTCTCCACAATCAGAAAATGAACACCAAATATTTCACCCCTACGTGTGCTCATCCAATATTCTTCTTCGGTCTTATGAGCCAAAACCATCATCTCGCGATAAAGAAACTGGACAACATTAACAAAAAATTGAGTCTTAAATAAAAATACATATACAAATTAAGACATATATATATATATATATATATTATCTGTTGGCCAAAAATACTCCCAAAATTGATACTTGATGGAACTCCAAACTTCCAACTGAGCATGCGGGGAATATTGTTCTGGAAACTGCGATTAGCAGCGGCTTCTCCCAATGCAGGTATGGTCTCGTATGCCCAAACCTGTGAAAACATATAATATTTAAATTCAATGATTAAAATTAACTATAATACATCAAAATCAATTACCTGAAGAGCCCACATAGGACCGTAAAGATGATACTTTGGCATGAGCTCAGACGTCATCATTGGAGCAATGCCAACATAGTGTATCAGGGCACCGTAGGTGTATGTCCCCCAAGGAAATATATTCCAAGCCGATAACTCATCAACTAAAATCCAGGCCCAATCCTCGACTTTACGTGATTCGGAAAATCCAAGAAAGAAGAAATATAAGGCTAAAATATTAGCCACTTTCAGGTAATCATCACACTTCTCATTATCATCCACAGGAAATGTCTCTGAACCCTCATATAATGTGAGTTGTTTGAACTTCTGCAGTAGGACTTTCAAACTAATTGACTCACCATTGGCCACCCGCTTATAAACTCCAAGTGTAGACAGATCATGAGGCCTTTCAGTCGGGACAAAACTAGAATATCCAAAATTCAACCCTGACACCAATGCATAATGCTCAGGACAAAATCGAAACTGAATGTCTTGTACAGAAAACTAAATCTCATCGGGATTATCATTGATAATCTCATAGCTTAATAGAGCGTGAAGTGCTCTAGAAGCACTATTACCCGGCCTCCAAGATAAAACATGACCAAAGCACCCTGTTCTGAAATGAGCTAAGAGGGGTTCCCCACCAATATCATTAAGTGTTTTATAGATTATTTCGAACACCTTCAATTTGTAATATAAGTCAATCTTCGGCTCGAGAAATCGAACCTCGGATCTCTTCCAAGCAGAGTATACACAACAACATAATTTAAGTGTAAATAACAAATCGAAATATAACTAAACTATAAATTAAAGCAATTAAAGATCTAAATTTTACAAAAATAAATACTTAACGTCCGTAGACCGGGACTGGTACCTATCACCGTTCGGGACCGGTCTCCATCATTGATCAGTACCGGTACCTATCGACAGGTACCGGTACCAGTCTTCGGGAGCGGTTTTATATCGAATTCGTCATAAAATTTCAATAAATTACCCTAACTTGAAATGTTCAAATATGCTAAATATAATCATGCTAAATCTTATTTCCATATAATCATGCTAAATAAATCATTAAAAAAATCTAATTTACAAAATAATATTTTAATTGGAAATTCCAACTATTCTTACTTATCACCACTTCTCAAATAATATTATGAAAGATATTCATATTCAAAACAATCTTATCTAAAAATATTCACGATTTTAAACTTAAAATTTTCTTCTGTTAAATAATTAATCATAATAATTTTAAATAACAACATAATTTAAGTGTAAATAACAAATCGAAATACAACTACACTATAAATTAAAGCAATTAAAGATCTAAATTTTACAAAAATAAATACCTAACGTTAGCAGACCGGGACCGGTACCTATCACCGACCGAGACCAGTCCCTATCATTGATCAGTACTGGTACCTACCGACAGGTACCGGTACCGGTCTTCGGAAGCAATTTTATATCCAATTCATCATAAAATTTCAATAAATTACCCTAATTTAAAATATTTAAATATGCTAAATATAATCATGCTAAATCTTACTTCCATATAATCATGCTAAATAAATCATTAAAAAAAATCTAATAATTTCAAATAACACTTAAATAAAATCAATTTATAAACACTTAAATAATTTCAAATAACAACATAATTTAAGTGTAAATAACAAATCGAAATATAACTAAACTATAAATTAAAGCAATTAAAGATTTAAATTTTACAAAAATAAATACTTAATCATCATGCTTTCGATATTTGAGGATGAATACTAACTTGTGAATGTGATGAAGACATCTCAGAGCGTAGTTTCGGGTCAAGAAAGACGCCCTCTACCTTCGAAAGTGGCCCGACACTTCATTCATACCTTCTTGGCTTAGGCTTTAAGTCCAATCTTCAAGGAGAGAAATTAAAAGTTAAAAACTAAATATACATCATTAATAGTTAACTATATTTTACTACTGTCTTCTTCTTCGAGAAAATGATTGAAACCTTTATTTGGTTTTGTGCATGATTCGAATATTCTAGAATTTCCCAACTTATTTTTTCCATAAGACAACATCATCATATCATCACAATTTTATTTTATTTTTCAATCTCTTAATAGAGAAGAAGTGTTAATACAAACAGGACATAAGTGCTAAAAAAAGATGAAGCTAAGTTGAATTGAATGGAGAATAGTATTGTGGCTGAGGAATTGACTCACAATGAAGAAAAGCCAGCCGAGGATGCGAAGCTGCAGAAGCAGAAACTACATTGGTGGTCTCCACAGAAGCAAGTTGATGAGAAAATAAAGGAGTTCCTTCTATTTTAAATAATTTTTACCGAGATGAGATAGTCAAAAAGTTAAAGTAACTCACGTGAAAGCATTGCACCTTTTCAGTTTTGTATATCATGCACTAGGATGCATTTGTATCCTTTTTACTTTATTGACAAGTGTCCCATTTTCTCATAAAAAAAGATACAGTATTTTTACTATTTAGAAATACGACATATTCAATTTCTAAAAATCCCCAAATTGAAAATGAAATGAACCTAATTCCTTTTCCCTTCTCTTCTCCAACGAATCATCCTCCACCATCATAGATCGGACAATCCAAACCATCCATCACTACTCTCTCTCTTTTCTGTACTAAAGAAGAAGAAGAAGAAGAAGAAGAAGATGATGAAAAAAGAAAATGGCAATCTCTTCCTTGACGATCGTGGCGATGGTGACGGTGGTGCTAGTATTTGGCCGCGAGAAGAGTGGCGGAAGGGCAATCGGATTGCATATCGAAGTTGGTACTGTGCACAGAGTACTTGAACTCGACAAAAGCATCGAATGAGTGCTGTGAGGAGATGAGAATTGTGCTGTGAGGGACCTCAGAAAAGGTATTCGAGCTGTGCCCTTATATACTCGCAACGGAGCAAACTACAAGACTGTCAAGCTTCTCATGAGATTTCAATTTCTTTATCGCCTCTCTTGAAGGCCTCGTTCTTGGGTACATCTACGCTGACATCCCCAAATATTACACCAATTGGAGTTGCATCCATCACTACTGGTGTGAGCAAGATTATTTGCTTGTCGAGTAGATCTGGGGGTTGTGGATCGGATTCAACTGGTTTTCCATTGATCAGGGCTGTGGTGAGCTTCTAGAATTCTTCAATGTAGGCACTGAGTGTATGAGGGCTGTACAATGTCGATGCACCCTGAAATGGCCGAACAGTACCGTATGTTAGAAACTGTTGATCCATCATTCATTTTTTTTAATCAGATTTCAACATATATATATATATAATTCTTCTGTTTTTTGTCTTCTAATTGCTACTCTGCAAACAAACTTACTAATGTAATTGCATATTTAGTTTTCATGATAAGTTATGGAATCGTTATATTCACAAAAATATAGATGCCAATGCCAATATTCTTTGAGAAATGAGATGTATGTTATCGATTTCTTTGGATACTTTTTTGGATTTAAATTTCTATCAAATACCCGTAATAGCATTAACTTCATTCATGAGGGGGTAATTTTTTAATTGTTGTTTTATCTGTAAATAATTATTAAATTTAGCCAGCTAATTTACATCTTGCAGTTGGTGTTCTTTCATCAATTGCTCTGTCTCCACGTTCATCTCACCTAGTCATTAGGTCGGCGGTGAGTTCATAAGAGAAAAAGAAGAAAAGGGGAGGACAAATTACGGATTCAACTTTCTCCAGTTTGATTTCCAATTTCTCTTGTGATTTTTTTTAATTGGTCGGCCCAAGTGGATTCGTCGGAGAAGAAGGAGAAGATATTAGGTTCATTTGATTTTCAATTTGGGATGATTCTCCTAGTTTTTTTAATTCAACTGATTTTCTTTTCCTTTACGTAATTAGATTAGGGTTAGAAATTGAATGCTTCATTTTTGTTCCCGAGAAAGCAATGTAGATTTAATGTCTTAAATGCTTCATTCAAGACTACCACATTTTTTTAAAAATATTTTATGTTTGTTTCATTCAATTTGTCTTATTACGTTTGATTTACTTTTAGACTTAAATGCACAATGATTGATCTGATATGTCTAAGAATTGTGTAAGATTTTTGAAAAAGGTGAAAAAATAAGGGTAAAATAGATAAAGTGGGTATATAGTAAATGGTTATTATATTTGTGGGTATTTGTAAAGTAAACACTATATATATGGGTATAAATAGGTATTTTCACTATTTGTTTTTCCCTTGGGTGTATAATCATCTCGTTTCTCTGGTTTTTTGGATCTATCGAGTGTAAAATCTCATCGTATCTTTGATATTTTGGATCTATTAGGTGTAAAATCTCCCTGTATCCCATATTTTTGATCAATCGGGTGAATATTCATTCAGTAAGCTTCATTTAGAACCCGATTACCATGTATATACTGTGGGTTCATTACTTTTAACACGGGTGTTAAAATCATCCCGTGCACCTGTTTTGGTAAGAAATTGGGTTCAAATTCACATACTGAGCACTATTTATCACCCGGGAATCTTAAAGTGGTATTCAATCTAAAATTTGTGTTATGTTTGAAAACTTTGAAATAGGTTCACTGGTCTCCTGTCATTGCTATTTGAAGCGAAGTGTGCAAGAAGTGAAAGGCAAATTAGATATGGACAATCTTAGCCGTATGAAAAAATCATGCTTTGGTAGTTTATTCAGCAATTATCCAACGACGAAGTTTCAAGGACAACTAGTTTACCATCCGATGCTTCATTTGGATCTAAAATTGGCCCCTTGTGGTTCATTGAGATTTATACTGAAAGATCGTGAATTTCTTTTTGGTCTAAGGGAGTACTACATCATGATGGATCTATCGTTTTCCTCTGGTGGTGAACTACCGATATCTTCAGAAATTCACGAATCAATTTTCCAACAAAAGAGGTCATTGAAGTTTATCGAGATTAAGGAGACATTTGATAGAGCATGTGATGCGAGCAATCGCAATAGGGATTTGCCTATAAAGCTTGCACATCTGATGTTTCTGTATGGGGCATTGTTATGTTAGGATTTGATATGTTAAAACATCGATTTTCGATACTTGCATTTGGTAGATCATCTGGATATGTTTGATGAATATCCATGAGGTCTAGTTTTATATGATTTCTTTGTATCCAATTTGCTTGCATCAAGGGAGTTCATGCAAGATTACCTCAAAAAGACGATTCAGCCCAAGTTTGACATGTACGGGTTCACACCCGTCCTTCAAACATGGACCTGATAAACTGAGATTTTACACTATTTTTGCTACACTTTTGTGTCGTATTTTGTATGTCTTAAGTGTGTTTTATCTTAGTTTATCCGAGTTTCCTGAGTTTTTGGGAGTTGGTCGTGCTTGACGTATTTTGCAGGTTTGTTCATCAATTTTGGATGCTTTAAAGGTTTGAAGTGAATATAGAGTCCCAAGAGAGTACATGAAGAAATTGGTCGAGAAAACGGGATGAAACAAGCTGAGAAGGAAATCGCGAGTGAGCACTTATGACCCGATCGTGACTGCAGGTTCGCGAGTCACTCCGAGGAGATGACTGCGATGTCGCGACAGAGGAGGGGTGCAGAAGAAGAAAATTCACAACCTGGGTCGCGAATATAGTGGAGGTCGTGAATTTCATACCATGTGGTGCCACGTCATGCCATGTGGATTCGCGGGTGAGCCGGTCGCGGCTCTGGTCGTGAACGAAGCGGGCTTTTCCGATTTTCCACTGTATTTTTTGGGTTTTTCTTAACTTGGTATATACAAACTCTTTTTGGGCGAAAATCAAATACCAATTATCATACCCTAAGATTGAAGCAGAGGTTTGCTGTGGAGAAAGAGCATCACGAAGAACGAGACCGAGGATTTCAAGCAAGTCAAGATTCGAGGCAGATTTAATCTTCCGGGTTTTATTTATTTCAATTCCTGTCTAGCCATGAACATCCATAACTTTATTTCTTTTGTTTATTTTATTATGAACAATTAAAACCCTAGTATTCTAGGGTTGACTCATGATTCATTTATGAAATCTTATAATTAATTCCAATTTTTATGTCTATGATTTCTATTGCATTTTAATTATTCTTGGGTTGCATTTATTTATGTCAATTGATTGGCCATTAATTGATGTAATTTATTATGTTGATTCATAAATTGAGAGTGGAGTTTCAATACTAGAATGAAATAATTAACTTAGTAATTAACAACACTCGAGAGAGTTGAAATTACTGGAGTGAGCATTAAACCCATGGATCATTTAGGAGTTGCATTTTAGATAATAAATGGAGACACTGTTATTTATAATGTGATCTATGTTCTTAATTCTCTGAGAAGAGGTTCTAAATAGCTAATTGGTTACTCTAGTGCAATTGCAATCCCAACACAGGCATAAATTTGGGATTAGTTAATCAGATGGATTATTTGATGATTGTTCAATCCTAGAATACGCATTTCTTCCTGATATTTTCTCTGCAACTTTATCTGCTGTTGAATCTTAGTATTGTGAGTTATTTATTTGTTTTATTTCATTCGTTTAAAAACCTCTAAATTTTGGGTAGTCTAGGTAGCAGAGTTATGATAAATAGAATAATTAGTGATTGGAATTTAAGTCTCTGTGGATTCGACCTTGTTCGCCATTATATAAGAAACCTCACTATACACTTGCAGTTTAGGTAGAATTAAAATACAGAACAAGTTTTTGGCGCCGTTGCCGGGGACTTATTTCTTTATTTACTATTATTCGAGTATATTTTATATTGCTAATTTAGACATTGTTTCTTTTTTTTTTTCCTTTTCCTGTTTAAATATTATTTTCTTTCCTCTGTTTTCACAGGTTGTGTATGAGCACAAGATCAAAAGGAGAGCCATTACAGACTTTTGATCTTGAGATTGAAGCTACCGCTTGGCACAATAACGCTAGAAGGAGACAGAGAGAAATGGTAGATCAACAGGCAGCACCTGTTACAGTCGAGCAAATGAGACAACTGCAGAGAAAGTTGGAGGAGATGCAGTGCCGAATGCAAGAGTAAGAGGCCGCAAAAGAGGCAGTTCCAGTACCAATAAATTAAATGTTTACGCCAGTGCTCAATCATGGACATATTCCCGGTCCCGGGATTAATGCTAACAATTTCGAACTGAAGACGGGATTGGTAGGCATGGTTCAACAACACCAATATGGAGGGCTAAAGACTGAAAACCCGAATGCGCATCTACAACAGTTCTTGGAGATCTGCAACACCATTAAGATGAATGGGGTTTCAGATGACACTATTCGACTTCGCTTGTTCTCTTTCTCACTTAGGGATGCTGCCAAAGATTGGTACCATTCACTGGATCTTAGTATAGTGGATAGCTGGGAGTGTTTGGCTCACAAGTTCCTCCATAAATTCTTTCCTCCTAGTTTAACTTTGAAGCTGAAAGGCGAAATCACTCAATTTCGCCAATATGAGGATGAGAATTTATACGAAGCATGGGAAAGATTTAGAGAGTTGCGGAGGAAGTGCCCAATCATGGATTTAGGGTCGATTATCAGGTTTGCATCTTCTACAATGGATACGATATGGAGGTGAAGAGGCTTCTGGATGCTTCTGCAGGTGGGTCCTTGCTCAACAAAGGACATGATCAAGCCGTGTCTATCATTGAAGACATGGCCACCAACAGTTATTAGTGGACCAATGATCGTCACGTGAAGATTATGAAGAGGGCTGCAGCAGTCGATGACACAGACCCTATCTCTAAGCTGGCCGTCCAACTTTCTACTTTGAATGCCACCATCAACAGCCGATTCGATGATATAACACGCTCGGGTGCAGACACTCATGTAGGGAATGCAATGGAGGACGTGATAAGTCCATTTATTTCGTGTTTTTATGGGCATTTTATCCTCTATAAATGTCTTTTTTTAGTGTGTTTTAAGTCGAAAAGAACCAGGTTGCGGTCAAAGGGCATTTCAAGAGTCGAGTCCGGCGGAAGGGGCATTTCATGCCCAGTTATTCACATTTATCTCACACATATGTTCATCAGAGGCACAGGAGACGTCCTCAGTATCCATCCCACATTCGGTCGGTGAAGTGGGCATATCAGATACGGATGGAGCTGATAGATGATGCCGTGCCTACAGTACTCGCACAGACTCGACCACAAGGCAGAATGGGCATTCCAGTGAAACTCGGGATTCAATTGAAAGGAAGCTGGTGGAACATCGCTACACATCCGAAGGAGAGTTGGAGCTAAGCTGGACTTCTAGAAGGCGCTGCAACAAAAGGATAAGCTCAGCCGAAGAGATAAGCTCAATCAAAGGAAATAAGAACAATCCCTGAAAAAATAGGGATTTGTTAAAGCTGAAGCTTATCCAGTCAAGGTCAGAGAGGGCACGCCGTTCCGGAATTTCAGCAGAAGACCCCCGCTTGTGGGGGAAACTCTACTCGGAAAATGTAGTTATTTAAACACGTTTAGTCTCTGGAAAAACAAGCTTTAGACAGTCTGAAACATTTTCACATTTACATTTATGCATTTTTTCTTTCAGTACGCTGCTTAGGCAGTCCAAACAATCCGAAAGGTCTTAAACCTTCGGGAATTAGGTTATGTTCATGTTCATCGATGTTGGAGTCGAGTTTTTGCTTAATTAATTCAGTAAGTTTTTATTTATTTTATGTCTTTAAATTCTGCAGTTTCAATTATGTCTAGCCTTCTCGGCTAGATCTTTAATTCTGGCATTTGAATGATGAAATTGGTTTGAGCATAAATCTGAACTCGTGAGGCCAAAATGGGCATAGTAATGCATGATTAGTTTTCGTTAATTCTTGTGCCTTGTTCCACGTGAGTGTGTGTCTGAAGTGCCCAATGTGGCTGATCACTCGTTAGGTAAAGAGGGCACACCACTATTAATTGAATTGGTGAATCGTGACTGTGTGTTGATTCATATAGTAATAAGGGAATTAATGGGGTGTTGTGGGCACAAGAGGAATCAGTTGAACACAACAGATCTGGGTCCGTCTGGGGCACACTGCAGCCTGTTTGCTTACATCTCTTAGAGGAATCGGGAGGTGAGTAACTGGTTAGGGGTTTAATCGAAGAGGAATCACCTTTAAACCTAAAATGAAAGGATGGATGAGGAGACGCAGAGAGGAATCCGGTCACCATAACTAGATGACCTATCATGTATGAAAATCGGTGTGCCCATGATCGAGTTGTTTTATGTTTAAACCAAATTTCTAATTCAAATGCCAGAACCGTTTGTTATTTGATCTTTTCTTTAGTTTCTTTCGCAGATTTAAATTCAGTATAGTGACAACACCAAAACCCCCCTTTGTGATTGGTTACTTGAAGATAGAATCGCAACAGCTCTCTGTGGGATCGACCCGTACTCATTGGCTAGCTACGCTCACTGTGGGCACAGGAGTTTACAAATATATTTTTTAGCGCGAAACGACTGCGCATCAAAATTGGCGCTGTTGCCGGGGAGCTGGTTTCTAGTGATTTTATCTTCCACAATTGGTGAGCCTGAAAGTTGATGCCCAGGGACTCTATTGTACGATCCGGAGATTGAGAAAACTTCGAGGAAAAATAGGGCAGCAGTGAAGAGGGCACGCCAAGCAGCAAATAGACCTCGTGAGCCCACACCACCACCAGAAGATCAAGAAGATCAAGGAGATGAAGGGCACGAGGAGGAAGGACAGTTTGAGAACAGCCACAACATCAACATGGCCGCAAATGGAAATGCCGCGAATAGCAATGCGGATGATAACATGACTTTAAGGCAGTTGGTCTTCTCGACCAACATGAATTTGTGTCTAATGGGCATTACACTCCCAGCTGTAACTCAGAACTGGGATATTCACGCAAACTTTATCCAGATCTTGCCGAAGTTCCACGGAATGCCTGGAGAGGATCCACAAAGGCATTTGCAAGATTTTGAGATGGTTTGCTAAACTCAACCATCCGACCATGGACGAGAAGAGTATGTGTGGTTGGTCTCGTTCTCTTTCACTCTTCAAGATGGGGCACGAGACTGGCTGTACACACTACCCACTGGCGCTGTGACCACATGGAGACAACTTCAACAGAAGTTTTTGGAGAAATATTTCCCAGCATCCAGAGTGCAAGAAATGAGAAGAAGGATAGAGAACCTGAAGATGGGAACTAACGAAAGTTTCTATGACTATTGGGAAAGATTCCAAGCAATGCTGGCGAAATGCCCACAACACCAGATTACTGAACACAATTT
This sequence comes from Perilla frutescens, assembly GCA_026008535.1. Lineage (NCBI taxonomy): Eukaryota > Viridiplantae > Streptophyta > Magnoliopsida > Lamiales > Lamiaceae > Perilla > Perilla frutescens. The sequence continues at coordinate 7,618,595 of BRKX01000019.1, forward strand.
GATTCAGTATTTCATCGGAAGATTGAGACCACATGAGAGGACGATCGTGAATGCCTCATGTGGAGGATCCATTTTGAACAAACAGCCTGTTGAAGCATTCAGAATTCTCACGGAAATGGCTGAGGATAACCGAGACTTCGGTGGAGAGGGCATTCGGGTTGTAAGTGAAACAGAAAGGGCACCGGATCAGGACAGCAGGATTGATTGATTGTGCGACAAGATCGAAAAAATCTTGTCCGGTGCAAGCATGGCGAGGAAGCCCAGACCTTGTGGGGTATGCAAAAGCATATCTCACTTCACGGATGAATGCCCTACTCTACAAGACGAAATGGAGGAAGTGAATGCTATAGGGGGCTAGAATGGGCATTCCAGAAGATATGATCCCCATTCTCAGACCTATAATCCTGGCTGGAGAGACCATGAAAATTTTAGATGGAGAAGGCCGGAGGATGGGTATCCTGGACGCCCATTGCCACCACCAGAGGAGAAAATGAAGCAAATGCTAGAAGATCTTGTGTTTGCTATGGCTGAGGAGAAAGAAAAATTCAAGCAAGAGACTCGAGCTGGTCTCTCGCATATGAGCAAGCAAATCAATCAATTAGCTCAAGCCATGCACAAGATGGAGGAGAAAAATGGGAAGTTGCCTTCCCAGGTCGAAAATCCAAGAGAACAAGTGAATGCAGTAGCATTGAGGAGTGGAAAAGAGCTTCCGAAGATGGTCAGGCCGAGAGAAGAGAAGGATGAAGTTCCCTTGGAGGAAGAAGTGGAAAAAAATCCCACAGAAGACAAGGCACAAGAGGCTGAGCAGACTGATGCTGTGCCCATCCCGGAAGTGAAGCAATCTGCCAAGATGCCCACTCCAGAAAGACGGAAACCTCCATTTCCAGGGAGATTGACACGGAATAGAAAAGAAGAAGAAACCAGAGAGATGCTAAAAGTATTCAGCAAAGTGGAGATCAACATTCCACTGATTGAGGCAATCAAACAACTGCCGCGGTATGCCAGGTTTCTAAAGGAGCTTTGTACCAGAAAGGTGCGATTCAATGACAATGCAAGGTTCCTAGTTGGGGAGAATGTATCGGTTGTGATACAAAAGAAGTTACCCAAGAAGTGTGATGATCCAGGGATGTTCATGATCCCTTGCATAATTGGAGACAGAAAAAGTTGAAAAGGCCATGCTGGATTTGAGAGCATCAATCAATGTAATGCCCTTATCGGTGTTCAAAGAATTGAAGATTGAACCTTTGAAGAAGACCCGTGTGGTCATTTATCTTGCTGACAAGTCCAATGTATATCCAGAAGGCCTCATTGAAGATGTATTGGTCAAGGTGGATGAGCTTATTTTCCCAGCAAGTTTTTATGTGCTTGAGATGGGCACAGCGGCTTCAAAATCTTCAGTTTTGTTGTTGGGAAGGCCTTTCATGAAGACAGCTCGAACCAAAATTGATGTGGACAAGGGCACACTGACGTGTGAGTTTGATGGAGAGAAGGTGACGTTCAACATTTTTGAAGCCATGAAGCAACCCCCGGATACAGAAAATTGTAATTTTGTTAACACATTTCATTCCCTGAGCCGTTCTACTTTATCCATGGTGAGTAACAGAGAACTGCTGGAGTGGGCATTGTGGGATGGACTAATGGACTAGGATGCCCTGGACGAGGATGATGACATAAGGGATGGAATTATGATGCTGTATTCATTGGAAGAAATGCCGCACGGATGTGTGGACTAAGGTGTGCCCATTCGGAGGAACGATGATAAGCTGATGCCTTCTATTTTCAAAGCACCCATGCTGGAGTTGAAGGCATTACGAAGGCATCTGAAATATGCCTATTTAGGGAATGATGAGACTCTCCCTGTAATCATAAGTGCCGGGTTGAATCAAGCTGATGAGGATCGCCTTTTGAGATTGTTGAGACTGTACAAGGAGGCACTCAGATGGACATTAGCAGATATAAAGGACATTAGCCCAGCGGTTTGCATGCACAAAATATTGTTGGAAGATGATGCAAAACCCGTTCGTGACCCACAAAGAAAGCTCAATCCAGTGATGAAAGATGTGGTGCTAAAAGAGATAATTAAGCTTCTGGACCAGGACATTATTTACCCAATTTTAGATAGCAAGTGGGTCAGTCCAATCCTTGTTGTGCCTAAGAAGTAGGGCATTCAAGTTGTGAAAAATGAGAAAGGAGAGCTTGTGCCCACACGACTGCAAACTGGTTGGAGAGTTTGCATCGACTACCGAAAGCTGAACACGGTCACGCGGAATGATCATTTCCCACTTCCGTTCATTGACCAGATGTTGGAAAGACTCGCAGGAAACAAGTTCTTTAGTTTCTTGGATGGATATTCAGGATACATGCAGATTGCAGTAAGTCAAGAGAACCAGGAGAAAACAACATTCACGTGCCCATTCGGGACGTTTGCCTATCGCAGAATGCCCTTTGGCCTCTGCAATGCTCCTGGCACATTTCAGCGATGTATGATGAGCATATTCTCTGATTTGCTCGAGAACTGCATTGAAGTATTCATGGATGACTTCATAGTGTACGGGAGCTGTTTTGATCGATGTTTAGATAATCTGGAGAAGGTGTTGCAGCGTTGTGCGGACAAATGTCTAGTGCTGAACTATAAAAAATGTCATTTCATGGTCAGAGAGGGCATTGTATTGGGACATGTGATTTCTGAGAGGGGCATTGAGGTCGATAAAGTTAAAGTGGATATAATTGAAAAATTGCCATATCCCACATCGGTGAAACAAGTGAGAGGCTTTTTAGGGCACGCTGGATTTTACAGGAGGTTCATTAAGGATTTTACAAAAATTGCCCAGCCTATTACTCACTTATTACAACAAGATGTTCCTTTTGAATTTGATGAAGAGTGTAAGAAGGCATTCAATTTTCTGAAGAAGCAACTGGTCAGGGCACCAGTCATTCAACCACCAGATTGGGGAATGCCCTTTGAGATTATGTGTGACGCCAGTGGCTACGCTGTGGGCGCGGTACTGGGTCAGAAGAGAGGAAAGGAAAGCCATGTAATTTACTATGCCTCCAAGACTCTGAATGGGGCACAGTGTAATTACACCACTACTGAAAAGGAGCTATTGGCAGTAGTGTTCGCATTTGAGAAGTTTCGATCTTATCTCTTGGGAGCAAAGAGCATTGTTTATACAGATCATGGTGCCCTGAGGCACTTGATGGCCAAGAAAGAGACGAAGCCAAGACTAATTAGGTGGATCCTGCTTTTACAAGAGTTTGATGTCTGGGGCACAGAACCTGGTAGTTGACCATCTGAGCCGGGTGCTGAATGAGAAAGGCGACGAAATGCCCATTGCCGATCATTTTCTCGATGAGCATTTGTATTCAGCAAGGGGCACACTAGCACCCTGGTATGCGGATATAGTGAACTACCTTGAATCTGGGGAAATGCCTATTGGGTACTCAAGGTACCAGAAAAATAAACTAAGGTATGAGAGCAGATTCTATGCATGGGATTACCCTTTTCTATGGAGGAAATGCGCTGATCAAATCATTAGAAGATGTGTCCCTAATGAGGAGATAGATGAAATTCTAAAGCATTGTCACAGTTATGCTTGCGGAGGGCACTTCGGACCAAACCGAACAGCGAGAAGAATCTTGGATTGTGGGTTCTTTTGGCCCACAATATTCAAGGATGCTCACAACGTCTGCAGAAAGTGTGACCAATGCTAGAGGGTAGGGAACATCACAAGAAGGAATGAAATGCCCATGACACCAATCATGCCCGTGGAGATTTTCGATATTTGGGGAATGGATTTTATGGGACCCTTTCCAAATTCGAGGGGGAACCAATACATTATCCTGGCAGTTGATTACGTGTCCAAATGGGTAGAAGCAAAGGCTACTCCTACCAATGATGCAAGAGTAGTAGCCGCATTTCTGAAATCCCACATTTTCAGTAGGTTTGGTGTGCCCAGGTCCATCATCAGTGATCAAGTAACCCATTTTTGCAACCAAACGCTGGAGAGATTGTTGAAGAAGTATGAGGTTCACCATAGGGTCACCACACCTTACCATTCTCAAGAAAATGGTCAAGCCGAAGTCTCAAATCGAGAAATTAAAGCCATTCTTGGGAAGGTTGTGGCTCCGAACAGAAAAGATTGGAGTGTTCATCTGGAAGATGCCCTGTGGGCATACCAAACTGCATTCAAGACTTCAATTGGGATGTCCCCATACATGATGTTATTTGGAAAGTGTTGCCATCTACCAGTCGAGTTAGAACACAAAGCGCGATGGGCACTTCAGAAGCTAAATATGGATCATGATGCCGCTAGGCATTTCAGGTAATTTCAAATTCAAGAGCTGGAAGAAATGAGAATGGAGGCCTATGATAATTCGGTGTTGTACAAGGAAAAGATGAAAAGGCTCCACGATCAAGTAATTCGAAGAAAGAGATTCATCCCAGGACAGAAAGTACTTTTGTACCACTCAAGGTTCAAGCTAATGGGAGGAGGACTGAGGACCAAGTGGGTTGGTCCATTTGAAGTATATGCAGAATGCCCGAATGGGGTAATTGAGCTGATAAATCCCGATACTGGAGGGCGCTTCAAAGTGAATGGTCATCGTGTGAAATCTTACCTGGGGCATTCTGATGAAGATGTCACAGTGATCTGGCTCGCGGAGCCCACTTACGCCTAATCTGAGGTGATGTCTTGCCTACGACAATAACTGGGGCGCTACTGGGAGGCAACCCAGGTGTTTTCTTGTCTTAATTCATTTTTATTTATTTTTAATAAATTTTCCAGTTAATTAAACTAGTTTAGGGAGCAATTTTACGCTTGTTTTGGATAAGCATGGTGTTTGCAGGTTTAGATAATGAGAGAGAAAGATGAAGATAAAATAAATCCCTTGGAAATAGGGATTCATAAGTGAGGCACTCTGGAGAGATAAAATTTGTTCCGATTTTTCAGGGATAAGGCTTATCCATTAACATAGGGCATACTGATCCAGAAGATTCCTAAGGAATTTAGAAAGTCACAAGTCAAATCATGAATAGTGATCCCTTTAATATAAAAACCTTACCCTACAAAATCTCCACTATCACTTTCACTCGCCTTTTGAAAATTCAGAACCTTCTCTCTCTCGATTTTCCTGTAACCCTAATCTCTGAAAACCTTCAAAAATCCAACAATGGCGAAGACAAGAGGCAAGAAGGTTGCACCAAAAGCTGGACCCAAGGCACGCCTGGATTTTGAGACCCCTGCTGTCTCTGAAGAGCCATCTCCAACCAAGATCATGAAGAAACCCTCTGCAAAACCCAAGGGGAAGGCTGCGTCTGAGGCAGCGACTTCAAGTAAGCTTCCCAAGGAGACCCCACCGGAACAGGAGCCTGCGCTTGAGGTCGAGGTGATGGAAGAAAGCTCTGCGACTCCAACTCAAACGGAGCAACAAGAGGACGAGGCGACTGCAGAGGGCATGCAGGAGGAAAAGGCTACTAAGGAGCCTGAGCCCAAGTCTAAAAAAGGGCTGAAAAGAAGAAGGCTAAGAAGCCAGTCAAGGCTCTAACCCCTGTGCCGTCGGTGGAGATCGAGGACTTGGATGATGAAGAGGAAGAAGAGGAAGTTGAAGGGAAAGAAGAAGCTGAAGATGAAGGAGATAAAGACAGTGATTTGGACAAGTACTTGACTGAGATTGAAGACATTGAGGTTGAAGCCCCACCGGAGAAGGTACCGCTGTTTGAAGAAGAAGACGAGGCACCCGCTGACATCAAGAAGCGTGCACTGGAGAAGGTGAAAGGAAAAAGAAAGGTCGGAGAGCTCATTTCAGAGCCAACCGAGCCAGAGGTGTCCCAGCAAGGGGATACTGAAGAAGAGAAGGAGCAGCAGGAACCCAGTGCGCCCTCCCAAACGCAAGCAGGCTCTGAAGCGCCCTCGGAGGACTCCTCACCCAGGCAAAGGGTGGGGAAATCAGTAAGTATGAGAGCAGGAGCCAAGCTGGCTGGAGAGGCCTCTTCACGAAAGAGGAAGGCTGAAGAGGGCACTCTAGCTCCTGTGCCTAAAAGAGACAGAGGGGTGGGGAGCCCACACCAAGTAAGCCTAGCAGTGGCCCGCCACCAGTCAGGGGTATCATCAATTCAAAAAGAGTCCACCGTAAGACGCTTGCAGCTCTTGGTATAGAGCAGGAGGTAAGGGATTTGTTTTCTGCAATTGGTTGGGAATTCTTTCTAGATATGGAGTGTGTAATTTTTCCGTCGTTGTCTCGTGATTTTGTCCAAAACTTGAAAATCAAAGCTGTGAACAAGCCTGCTACATCCACTAGGGTTTTGTCTTTTAAAATGATGGGTATGAGTTATTCTCTGTCTGCTGATGATTTAAACATGTTACTGGGCATCGTGACATACTTGGGCCTCCAGGAGGAGGAGTATGTCGATGCCGTGACTGTAGTGCCCGACTCTGCAGAAAGAGTCGATGCCAAATGGGTAGATATTGGGGATGAATCTGTTTTTCAAAGCGGATCCACAAAGGGATATTGTTTAAACAATGATGTTTTGAGATTTTGCCATAGGGTGTTGGCCTACAATTTTTTCGGCCGTAAGGATAGCTCTAATTCAATCACCAATCAGGAGCTATTTATTTTGTGGTGCATGATTCATAAGATCAAAATCAATTTTGGTTCTGTGGCTATTGCACATTTTCGGGAAATTAAAACACACCCTAGGCATCGTATCTCTTGTGCCCAATTAATCACCCAGCTTGCTGTTAGACATAGGCTCCTTGATTTGCATGATACTGATTTAACCCCCCTTCCCCGAGAATATTTTGATCTTAACTGCCTGAGAAGAATGCAAGATATGGTTGACGATGAGGATGGAAAACCTGTTTTCTTTGTGCCGGGGGCAGACCCCTCGAGCATGCTTTTAGCTATGGCAGGTACATCGAAGAAACCACCAGCAGAGAAGGCACCGCAGAGGGAGCACCCAGTCGCAGTGATCATGAGGAGACTTGAGTTGATAGAGAATGCCCAGTTCCAGACCAATGAAAAACTGACCCGAATCGAAGCAGCCTTGAAGGCCTATTTCAAGCATGTTGGGTTCTCCTACCCAATGCTTGCAACCGACTAACCTGGTTCTTTATGTCCTTTTAGATTAGGTTTTGTTTTGTTTTGTTTTTTATTTTTTCTGTTTTCTTTGTTGTCTTGTTCTTTGAGTCTGTGTCCACACTTTGCAAGTTGCATAGTATGTGGGTAGGTAGTTGAGTCAAAGCATGCTATTCTGTGAGTCTGTGTGGGCATTTCACGTGATGACTCAACTTTAATTGCTTTAAAGAAAAATCAGCATGCCCATTTAAGATAGGGATGACGAATGAGTTTTAGCATGCCCTGTGAGACTTGAGCCTATATGTTGTATGCTTCATTTTACAGTTTTCTTTCATTCATGAGTGTGAATAATTCTGTGCTTATGATGCTCTAGAATTTGCCTCTGTTCTGTGTTTAACTCTTGGAATTATTAATGCACATGTAGATGAGATAGGCCATGTTTTGCTGAACCACTAATATAAATAACTCCCACCAATGACACAACCCTTGCACCCCCTTTTGAGCCTATGAAATGCCCTGGGCGATTTTGTTTTGGAATGGTTTATACTTAGCCCGGGGCATTATAAAACCTGAAAAGAAAAATGGGCAAGGCAGAGTTGTTCCTGGGAAGGCATATATATGAAGGGCCAAAAAAGATAGGGGGAGAATTAAATAAAAAAAAAAGAAAAAAAAAGGGAGTCTGAATAAAAATCCCCCGAATTCTAAGTGTTTAGAATGCCCAAAATAAGAAAGATTCAGTGCCTGAATAGGGCACAAGAGGGTAGCGAATAGAAAGGAGCTGGGGAGGGGTCTGGACAATCAATAAAAACCCTTCCCATTTAAAATGCCCAACTGTAGTCTAAAAAGCCCTATTGATACTAATGCATCATGGTTTCTGGAGAATGAACATCAGAACTTTGGCAAACATATGGGACGAATTTGCATAGAATTACAGCCGAAATGAGAGTATACACTGAGTGAAGAGAGTCTGTGAGGAACACTAAGCTAAAACTCATTTTTGACCTATTTTAGGTATGCTGAAACTTTGTAATTTTTGTTGGATTATTTCTGATGTGCCCACACTGAGTAACGGTTTGCATGCTTGTGTCTTGAGTCCTTTTCTTTTCTTGTATTTTTCTGGATGCGTTGCACCCCATGCTTGAGGACAATCATGCTTAAAGTGTGTGGGTGTGATAAGTCCATTTATTTCGTGTTTTTATGGGCATTTTATCCTCTATAAATGTCTTTTTTTAGTGTGTTTTAAGTCGAAAAAAACCAGGTTGCGATCAAAGGGCATTTCAAGAGTCGAGTCCGGCGGAAGGGGCATTTCATGCCTAGTTATTCACGTTTATCTCACACATATGTTCATCAGAGGCACATGGAACGTCCTCAGTATCCATCATACATTCAGTCGGTGAAGTGGGCATATCAGATACGGATGGAGCTGACAGATGATGCCGTGCCCACAGTACTCGCACAGACTCGACCACAGGGCAAAATGGGCATTCCAGTGAAACTCGGGATTTAGTTGAAAGGAAGCTGGTGGAACATCGCTACACATCCGAAGGAGAGTTGGAGCTAAGCTGGACTCCTAGAAGGCGCTGCAACAAAAGGATAAGCTCAGCCGAAGAGATAAGCTCAATCAAAGGAGATAAGAACAATCCTTAAAAAATAGGGATTTATTAAAGCTGAAGCTTATCCAGTCAAGGTCAGAGAGGGCACGCCGTTCCGGAATTTCAGCAGAAGACCCCCGCTTGTGGAGGAAACTCTACTCGGAAAATGTAGTTATTTAAACACGTTTAGTCTCTGGAAAAACAAGCTTTAGACAGTCTGAAACATTTTCATTTACATTTCTACATTTTTTCTTTCAGTACGCTGCTTAGGTAGCCTAAACAATCCGAAAGGTCTTAAACCTTCGGGAATTAGGTTATGTTCATGTTCATCGACGTTGGAGTCGAGTTTTTGCTTAATTAATTCAGTAAGTTTTTATTTATTTTATGTCTTTAAATTCTGCAGTTTCAATTATGTCTAGCCTTCTCGGCTAGATCTTTAATTCTGGCATTTAAATGATGAAATTGGTTTGAGCATAAATCTGAACTCGTGGGGCCAAAATGGGCATAGTAATGCATGATTAGTTTCCGTTAATTCTTGTGCCTTGTTCCACGTGAGTGTGTGTCTGAAGTGCCCAATGTGGCTAATCTCTCGTTAGGTAAAGAGGGCACACCACTATTAATTGAATTGGCGAATCATGACTGTGTGTTGATTCATATAGTAATAAGGGAATTAATGGGGTGTTGTGGGCACAAGAGGAATCAGTTGAACACAACAGATCTGGGTCCGTCTAGGGCACACTGCTGCCTATTTGCTTACATCTCTTAGAGGAATCGGGAGGTGGGTAACTGGTTAGGGGTTTAATCGAAGAGGAATCACCTTTAAACCTAAAATGAAAGGATGGATGAGGAGACGCAGAGAGGAATTCGATCACCATAACTAGATGACCTATCATGTATGAAAATCGGTGTAACCATGATCGAGTTGTTTTATGTTTAAACCAAATTTCTAATTCAAATGCCAGAACCATTTGTTATTTGATCTTTTCTTTAGTTTCTTTCGCAGATTTAAATTCAATATAGTGACAACACCAAAACCCCCCTTTGTGAATTGTTACTTGAAGATAGAATCACAACAGCTTTTTGTGGGATCGACCCGTACTCATTGGCTAGCTACGCTCGCTGTGGGCACAGGAGTTTACAAATATATTTTTGAGCGCGAAACGACCCCGCGTCAGACGTGAATTACGTCAATTAGAGAGGCTATGAGAATAATAACAATTACCAAGGTGGGAATCAATTCTACCAAGGTAATCATTCTAATCTGTCTTATAGGAATCCCAATGCCGCGTTGCATCCACCACCGAGTTTCTCGGTGACCAATAGCGTGATTGATAAAGACAAAAAGCCGAAGATGGACGAGCTTCTGATGGCTTTCATGGGCAAGACAGAAAAATATATAGGAGAGTCTCAATCTAGAGTTGAGAAGCTTGAGAATTCCATTGGAGCAATGGGAACTCAAATGAAGATGTTTGAGAAGCAGTTGGGACAGTTAGCCACAGTAGTCGGGAATCAGCATTAGTCAGACCAGTTTCCTAGCAACACAATTGTCAATCCCAAGGAGCAGTGCAAGGCGATACAGCTGAGAAGTGGGACTTCTTATGAAGGGCCAAAAAATCTAAGACTTGTACCTACTCCTAATGAACATTCTGAGAAGTCAGAAGAAGATTCAGAAAGTCATAGCCCAGCCGTCGACAATCTTATATCACAGCCAGTGCCACCTCAGACCACTCCAGCATCGGTACCCATTCATTTTCCTCAGAGGTTGTAGAAGAAGAAAGTGGATGAGCAGTTCTCCAAGTTCTTGGAGATATTCCGGAAGGTGCAAATCAACATCCCTCTAGTGGAAGCCTTACAACAAATGCCGAGTTATGCTAAGTTCCTCAAGGATGTCATCTCCAAGGAAAAAAGATTAGAGGATTATGCCACGATAAACCTTTCTGAGAATTGCAGTGCTTTAATCCAGAAGAAGCTCCCAGCTAAGCTTAATGATCCTGGAAGTTTTACCATTTTAGTTACTATAGGAGGCGATCACACTGGGAAGGCTTTTTGCGATTTGGGGGCTAGTATCAACCTGATGCCATTATCATTCTTCCAAAAGCTGAACATCAGGAAGATCAAGCCCACCACCATGTCTTTAGATGGCAGATAGATCTGTGACACATCCGCGGGGGATAGTTGAAGATGTCTTGGTCAAAGTCAATGAGTTCATCTTTCCTGTTGATTTTGTGGTGTTAGACATGGAGGTGGATGCTGATATGCCTCTTATCCTGGGACGGCCATTTCCCAACACGGGCAAGGTCTTGATAGATGTGGCTAAGGGAGAACTGACACTTCGTGTCAATGACGAGAGTGTCACTTTTTTCCTCTTCAAGGCCATGTAATTTCATGACAAAGAGGATGCCCAGCAAGTTGAAGAATGCAAAGTCCTCAGAGTGGTGGATTCTTACATATATGTGGCCGATTTTGTGACTCCCATGGATTCTTTGGAGCAAAATTTGCTCCATTCATATTTTGCTATAAGTGAATCCAATTTTGATGATTTTAAATTAACTGATACCATTGCTGAATTGAATTCATTGCAGAAAATTCCAAGGCGAGGATCCAAGTTTCTACCGCTGAGAAATGGAAGTGAAAAAGCTAAGAAAGGCGAGTCGCAGACATCTAAAAAGCTGGAGTTGAAGCCACTGTCCGCCCATCTTAAGTATGCTTTCTTGGGTGAAAATGAATCCAAGCCGGTAATAGTTTCTGCTTACCTCTCTGAGTCTCAATTGGATAGCCTCTTGCGTGTGTTAAGAAAGCATCAAAGTGCTATAAGTTGGTCAATTTCTGATTTAAAAGGGATTGGCCCATCTATATGCATGCATAGGATTTTAGTTGAGAATGATTATAAACCACGTGTGCAGAATCAACGTAGGTTGAATCCTATTATGCAAGATGTAGTAGGAAAAGAGGTCTTGAAACTATTAGATATTGGAATCATTTTTGCTATCTCTGATAGTGAGTGGGTTAGTCCCACTCAAGTTGTGACTAAGAAGGGGGGCATGACTGTCGTAGAAGGTGAAGGAAATGAATTGATTGCTACTAGAGTCGTGAATGGTTGGTGTGTGTGTATTGATTATCGTATGCTGAATGCAACCACTAGGAAAGACCACTTTCCCCGACCCTTTATTGATCAGATGTTAGATAGATTAGCCGGTTATGAGTATTATTACTTTTTATATGGTTATTCTAGCTATAACCAGATTATAATTGCTCCTGAGGACCAAGAAAAGACTGTTTTTACATGTCCTTATGGTATTTTTACCTATCGATATATGTCTTTTGGTCTGTGCAATGCACCTACTACTTTTCAGAGGTGGATGATGGCTATCTTCCATAGATTAATTGAATATATTATGGAAGTATTTATGGATGATTTCTATGTGTATGGTGATTCATTTGATAACTGTTTAGCCAATCTAACCCAAGTCTTACAGAGATGTGAAGATACCAACCTGGTTCTTAACTGGGAAAAGTGTCATTTTATGGTACGAGATGGTATAGTCTTGGGGCATAAAGTGTCTTCTGCAGATTTGGAGGTAGATCGTGCCAAGATTGTAGCCATACAGAAATTACCCCCGCCTACAAATGAGAAGTCTGTGAGGAGTTTTCTTGGCCATGCCGATTTTTATCAGCACTTTATTCGAGATTTTCTAGAATTGCTAAGCCTCTTAGCCATTTGTTGGAAAAATCCAGTGCTTTTGACTTCTCTGCTGAGTGTTTGCAGGCATTCGAGACTTTGAAAAAAGCATTGGTGAACACCCCTATCTTGATCACACCTGATTGGTTATCGCCGTTCGAGATAATGTGTGATGCAAGTGATGTTGCTGTTGGGGCTACTTTGGGACAAAAACGGGATAAGTTGTTCCGTGTAATTTACTATGCCAGTAACAATTTGGATTCGGCACAAGTAAATTACATGACAACCGAGAAAGAATTGTTGGCGGTGGTGTATTCCTTCGACAAGTTTCGAGTCTATCTCATTGGCTTAAAGACTATAGTCTACACAGACCATGCTACCTTGAGGTACTTATTTGATAAAAAGGATGCCAAGCCTAGACCGATTCTTTGGATTTTATTGCTGCAGGAATTAAATTTGGAAATCCGAGATTGAAAAAGCTGTGAAAATGTAGTCGCGGTGATGAGTGCTTGAATTGCACTCATTTGGACTTAATTGCACTAACTTTTGAGTACTTTTGCTCTATGATTATGTCTATATGTTTGTTAATTTTGTTGTTTATCATTAATGTTGTTTAAAGTTGCCAATACAGGATATTTTTGGGTTAGTATGTACAAAACAAAGTTAAAATGGGATTTCGATCATCAAAGGCCGCACAAGACTTGAAAAGTTGAAGAAAACCTAGTGTCGGGCTCAGACATGGCCAAGAGGCGCGACCGTAAGTCGTATTGCAGAGCACCAAACAGAGGAGTGAAAGTCTTCAGCCTGAGCGCGGCCCACTGGCGCAACCGGCCCCGGGCCGCATTGCAGGCGTCTTCGGGCACGGTCTCAGGGCAGGCCGCGCCCCAGGGCCTCTGCAATGCGGGCTTCGGGCGCGGCAAGCACAACCCGCATTTTAGCACTTCAGAGACCTGTTTTCGTGTGTTCTAAACTCGACCTCCAGGTGCGACCCATACGAGATCGTGGTCGGGACTGACGAATCCATTTTTGACTTTTGGCACTCCATTATTGGCCCTCTATATGATATAAGATTTGGGGAGTAAAAACTATCCATCTTCCACACGAAAATACTAGGAAAAACACTCTCCATTTAGGATTTTTGAAGATCAAGAACATCAAGAGGAGGAGGAAGATTCAACCATCCATTTGAAGATTCAAGCCAAAGGATTGAAGGAGTTTGTTCTACATTGGGTTTTATCTTCTCCTTCCCTCTTTTACCTTTGTATTGAGAATGGGTTGTGGATCCTTGTCTTGTATTTTTGATCTTGTTGTAAATATGGTAGGCTACAGCCCTTAGGGCTCTAGGATGTGGTGAAACAATGTGACTCTTATTCTTGATGAAGGTTAAATATATGTTCATGCTTTGTCAAGGTTTTAATCAATACTTGGTCTTGAATGATGTTGTTTGAATGGCCGCATCACATGTATGTTTCACTTGCATCTTGCCCATCCCGTGAACATAGCATCTATGGATTGAATTCATGTACTTGTACTCTTTGTTGATGTTGAGTATGTGGAAGGAATGGTGACCCCTTTGAGCGTTTGGTAGGTGCGACCTTGGAATGTGTTAGAGATAGTCATCCTTGTTGCATTCGCAATTTAGGAGATATTCGAGAGATGCTCCTTCTATATTCATGGTCTTCTTACCTATGAACTTAGCATGATTGTGTGTTTAAGCTTTGTGGTTGAATCAAGAGGAGTATTGTGAATCTATGTCCTAGAGTCTTGCCTAATTCCACTTTTAAATCTCTCTTTTGTTGATTGTTGTTCTTGATTGCCATTTAAATTATTTATTTTGTTTGTTTGGTATTTGTTACTTAAGTTATTGCTTTAGTATTGATGATAATCAACCCTCACTTAAGCATAGTCTAGATAATCCTTGCATTTAATATTGTGGTACTTGCATTTTCTTATTTGGTTCCTCTTTCCCTGTGGATCGACCTCGTTTCATCCTTGCTACAAATACATGCTTGTACACTTGTAGGCATAAACATGAGTTTATAAATATTGAAAAAATTACAGAGGTGATAAAGCCCTTGTCACGCGGATCACCTGTTTAGATTGGAGCACCCCGTGGAAGGTGAAGAAGGTCATGTTCCCATAAATGAGAAATTTCTAGATGAGCAACTGTTTCAGGTAAAATCCCAGTCTCCGTGGTTTGCCAATTTTGTTAACTTTCTTACTGCAGGTGTACCTTCACCGGACTTAACATCACATCAGAAGAAGAAAATTTTCCATGACATGAAGTTCTACATGTGGGATGATCTGTTCATATTCCAGCGTTGCTCTGATACAGTTATCCACCGATGTGTGCCTCAAGAGGAGTGGCGGGCCATCTTTCTACAGTGCCATGCATCACCGAGTGATGGTCACTTCTCTGCTAACCGCACTGCCTTTAAGGTCATGCAAAGTGGTTTCTACTGGCCATTTCTATTCAAAGATTGCCACGAGCTCACCCGGGAGTGTGACAAATGCCAAAGAATGGGGGGGGCTTTCCAAGAGGAATGAGATGCCACTCACCAACATTGTAGAGGTCGAGTTATTTGATGTTTGGGGCATCGACTTCATGGGACCATTCCCAGTGTCTTCTAGCGGCTGCCAGTACATTCTACTAGCTGTGGACTATGTCTCGAGGTGGGTTGATGCCATCCCGACAGTTACCAATGACTCTCAGGTGGTTATGAGCTTTTTGATGAAGTTGTTTTCCCATTTTGGAACATCTAGAGCATTACTGAGTGATGGGGGAACACATTTATGCAACAAGCTATTGGAGACGTTGTTGGCTAAGTATAGAATCAAGCACAAAGTGACAACGCCATACCACCCACAAGCAAACAGACAAGCTGAGCTTGCTAATAGGGAGATTCGGCAGATCTTGGACAAGACGGTGAATACTAATATGAAGGATTGGGCTTTGATGTTGGATGATGCACTGTGGGCGTATTGGATTGCGTACAAGACACCGTTGGGCCTATCTCCATACCAATTGATTTTTGGAAAATCTTGCATTTGCCGGTGGAGTTGGTGCACAAGTCATACTGGGCTGTCAAGCAATTGAATTTTGACTTCAAGACAGCGGGGCAAAAGAGAGTGTTGCAGCTGAATGAGCTAGATGAGTTCCGTACGGAAGCATTCAAAAATTCCTTACTCTACAAAATGCGGACTAAAGCCTTCCACGACAAGATGATTGTTCAAAGGGAGTTGTTACCTGATGATAATGTTCTATTATTTAACTTTCATTTGGAATTATTTCCAGGAAAATTGAGATCCAAGTGGTCGGGGCCATTCGTGATTAAGAAAATGCTACCCAGTGGTGCAGTGGAGCTTTTATCTGCAACTGGTGAGCGCTTCATTATCAATGGTCATAGAGTCAAGAAATACTACAGCTCGGAGGAGAGACATGAGGTGTCTCATATCAAGTTGATGGAGCCTTGAGCTTAATGATCGTCTGGTTGTTGACGTTAAATGCAGCGCTTGTTGGGAGGCAACCCAACAATTTTTTTTTTCAGTTTGTTCTTTTTCTTTTCTTTAGAGTCTTTTTGGTCATCTTTGTTTTGTTTTCTTTATTTCATGTCTTTTTGTTGATTTATGCAGGTAATAGCTGCGGAATAGATCGAATGATGATAGACGCATTCTAAGTAACCTTCAATGTCGCGTCTTCACGCATTGAGCATACGCAAAGAAAGTTACGATTGGGGTCGGTTGAACATTTACTTGGGACCTTCTATCATGCATTTGATCACATCTGGGCTTGAGGTTCGAGTACATCAAAAATAAGAGGTCGAATAAATCACGGGATGCCCAGACTGCAATTCGCGACCCAAGTCACGAGTCCCGATCACGACTGCACGGTCGCAGGTCACCTTAAGGACCCACTGCAATGTCGCGACAGAGAGGGGGTACCATAGAAGAAAATTCACGATCTTGGTCATGAATTTCCACCCGGTCGTGAATTTTAACTTGCCCACATAGCAAGAGTGCTGACTGGATCGTGAATTTTACACGAAGGACAGGATAAAAATTCACGACCCGAGTCGCGGTCGCGAATCCCATACTGACGTGGCGACGCGGAATCTGGTTTTTAATCTCCTTTTCTCACCTTTTTCTCATTCTTTCTTTTTCTTCTTTACTCACTCACGCACACACACTCAATTCCTCTCCAAATTCATCACTCAAGGTATGTTTTCTACCTTCTAATCTTATGTTTTTCAATTACCCATGACATATTGACTTGATTTTCATATTTGTTTGCTTGATTCATGGTAGGAATTGAATTACTCAATTTTTAGGGTTTAAAAAGGGGGAAAATTGAGGAATTGTGTGTTGTCCATGTTTTTTGTTGTAATTGTTCGTTCCAATTTTCCCCATTCTATTGGCATTGCATGTTCACATGATTTGTAGCGTCCATTATCTCTTCATTTGGTTGAATTTTGACATGCTATGGATTTGGAAGATTTGTGGATTTTTGTAGGAGATAGTAGGCTTACATGCTTGTTTTTATGCTAATTCTTTGTGTCTAGTGCATTGTGGCATGCTAATTGTGTGCGGATGCGTTCGGATGATGGTGTAGTTTGGTCCTTATTTTTCTTGTTGCACCATCCCATTGATTGAGTGTGATAGAAGGGAATGAAGGATGGTGAAGTTTGATTTTGTTGCCTTTGTGCAAGTTTGGGGGAAAAAATGTGGGTGTGATCACTTTTGTTTGCTTTTGTAGGACTTTGCTCGTGTGGGTGTGCTAAATGGCAAGGGGAAATTTTTTCAGTCGATTGGTAGGAGGGGGCAGAAGCAGGCGCCCTATTCTCACAGATGAAAGAAGTAGACCCCCTACTCTTTCCACTCCTTCATCCACCTCTTTCAGTGCAAAAGATGAGTTTCATGAATATGACGATGAGGATGAAGCACAATCCGAGGATTTGGATTAGTTTGAGGAAGAAAAGCAATCAGAGGAGAATGAACAACATGGGGCTTTGAGATTAACAACTCTGATGATGAAGTCTATGAGCCCAAATCTGAAGAAGACGATGTGGTTGAAGAGCTAGAGCCCGAGGTTGCTGATGATGATGAAGCTGCAGCTCCTCTCTACCACCCATAGAGATACGGTATCGAGTTGTAGACGCAAGCACAACGAGATGATTGGGGACACTTAGTAGTGATGAAGATTTTCCCTACACGATATCCTTGCTTTGCCACTACTACAGCTCTCGGCATGCACGGGGATGTGTGGGGCCTCATTAACCGCATAGGGTGGAACCACGCTGTGGCTGGGGGATGGCCTACTTATCCAGTTCTAGTGTATGAATTTCTCAGCACTCTTGAGATGCAATCAACGCATATTCGAGGCCCCCACACCATGACATTCCGTTTGAGGAATGTGGCTCATGTTCTCACCGCTGAGGAAGTCAATGCCATTTTTCATGTCCCTATTGGCGATATTTTCAACCACTTTGGAGTTCGAGCTGCACATTTTTGGCGACGCCTACAGTCTGAGCCGACGCGGTAAGATCATAAACGGGCTAAGGCGTCCATGATGCCGAATCTAGTGTTTTGTTACGTGCAGAAGATCATCGCTTCTACTGTGTTGGCACGGCACGAGATGTCGGGACTTCGGACGCCCGAGATTCTCTTTCTGTGGGCCATGTTAAGTGGCACTAACCTTAACGTTGCCGCCTTCTTGATGCAACAATTTAAGAGGTAAAGTTCACAAGCTACAGATGCCATTGAGATTGGTGGCATGCTTACGCCGATTGCTGCTCATCTGGGCATCCCATTACATCAATATGGCAGTCTTCCGGGTCCTAGAGCCATCGATTTGCCGAATCTAGGCCAGTCCAAGATGCTGGTCAACCACACGGATGCTCATCTCCTGACCTTAAGGGGAAATCATGTGTTCCTTTTGCCTAATCGGCCGCTCACCACAGTTTCAGATCTCACTAACACCGATAACTGGTTGTTAGATACTCCAGCCCACCGTGCCGTCATTGATGCTGCAGCTGGTGAGGACTGGTTTCAGATTCCCGAGAGCGTTCAACGGGCGCAAGCTGAGTCGTCCGCTCAAGCTGAAAGGAGAGCACGCACTCGGACACGGGAGGAGTGCACAGACGAGAAGTGGGATTCTCTCACTGACATGATGGCCAAGATGAACATGGCCATCGACTCGATGCACACAACGATCGGCACCATGAACACAAATCATGGTGCCATGAATGCGGCCTTTCAGACTCTGTAGACGGATGTACATTCTATGTGAGGAGAGATCCATGACATTCGAGATATGGTTAGGGGACTCCAACTGCACCCGAGTGTGTATTTTCCTAACCCCTATTTTGGTGTTGGACCATATGTTCCGTCTTCATTAGCCCACCCTCACGAGCCCGCCTCATCTAGCCATTCTCAGTGTGGCCAGTCACAATATCAGATGCCTCTGCACTTGTACCCGTACATGCCATTTAGGTACCCGCCATACCGGCCTCCCCCGTCCTTCCGAGTCTGCTTCCCCCGTCCTCCTGAGTCTGCTGTAAGTGGTCCAGACACCTTTACATCTTCTTTTCAAACTTATTCTTCCTCTGAGTGTTGAATAAGTTTGGAGGGATGTGCGCTTAAGGTGTCTAGACCGATTTTTATTTACCTGTTTTCTTAGTTAGTCATTTAGCTAGTTGTTGTTTTTGTTTTTATTTGGTTTCAGTGGTTGAGTCACCTTGGAAGAAATTTTGTGCTTATCTGATTTTAATCTTGTTGTCTTGTGGGAACTTGTATGTACTATGTACATAATTCATGACTTGGTAATTATGATTGAGAGAATGGGAATGTGTTTGTTTCAATTGTCATAGTCTTGATTTGAACATGCTTGTGTTTTTTAGCTTGATAAGCATGATTATGACCAATGTTAAGCCGTGAGCTTTTGTGCCTATGGGGTGTTTTATCCATCTCTTTATTTTGGTGTGTTGGTCAGACATGTTTTTTTATCTCTAGAACTTGCATGATTTCTCTTTCAAAATGTTGGTTGTGTCCAGAATTTAGGAAATGATCTTAGGCTACATTTTCTATAGCCATTTATCCATACACGGTCCGAAATATACATGATTCCTTTATCCATTGTGATTAATTACCCTTTTCTTGGATTCTCTATCTGGTATTGAATTGACAAATGTGTGGAAGATAGAAGTGAGGGGAAGATGGATGATTGTGGATTGAAAAATGAAGTGATGAATGTGTTTGATGTGTTGTTGTTGTTGATTATTGGCACACACAAAAAAAGAAAAAAAAACAAAGGAAAAAAAAAGTGATGCCAACAACACAAGTAGAGAAGAATGGAAAGGACTCAAAGAGTTCCCAAAAATGAGGATGTGTAGAAGGAGATGAGCTAGAAGAATTCTAGCTCGGTGCTCGAATGAAGAAAAAGGGGTGTTTTAGTCTTGAATGTTGGAAACTAGTTGAGAGAATTATAAATTTATGTGATCTTTACCAGTCTTTTAGTCACTTTAGCCATATATTTCCAACCTCGACCTGAAGCCTATATTACAACCTGTTTAAAAGTCCTTTTTGATTCTTTATTCCTGCATGATTTCATTTGGTGAGTTGAGAAAGAATGCAAGCTTATGGTTAATATTTTTGCATGGTTGACAGTCGATGAGTGCTTACCTTGATTTATTTGACTTGTGAGAGTTGAGAGATACACACACCTCCGAGAAAAACATTGGCTTAATTGTGTTTGTTGAGTTTCGAGGGCATATGTGTGGGATATGACGGGTTTTTGAGTTTTGAGCCTTCGTGATTCTTTAATTCTTGAAGTCTAATTGCTAGATTGTGGATTGTGTGCATAATTTGTCTCGTTCCTACTTTGGGTTTTGATTCTTTGTTTGAGGACAAACAAACTTCTAAGTTTGGGGGAGTTGATAAACTGAGATTTTACACTGTTTTCGCTACACTTTTGTGTCGTATTTTGTATGTCTTAAGTGTGTTTTATCTCAGTTTATTCGAGTATCCCGAGTTTTTGGGAGTTGGTCATGCTTGACGTATTTTGCAGGTTTGTTCGTCAAGTTTGGATGCTTTAGAGGTTTGAAGTGAATGTGGAGTCCCAAGAGAGTACATGAAGAAATTGGTTGAGAAAACGGGACGAAACAAGCCGAGAAGGAAATCGTGAGTGAGCACTCGCGACCCGGTCGCGACTGCAGGCTCGCGAGTCACTCTGAGGAGATGACTGCGATGTCGCGACAGAGGAGGGGTGCAGAAGAAGAAAATTCACAACCTGGGTCGCGAATATGGTGGAGCTCGTGAATTTCATACCATGTGGTGCCACGTCATGCCACGTGGATTCGCGGGTGAGCCGGTCGCGGCTCTGGTCGTGAACGAAGCGGGCTTTTCCGATTTTCCACTGTATTTTTGGGCTTTTTCTTAACTTGGTATATACGGACTCTTTTTGGGTGAAAATCAGATACCAATTATCATACCCTAAGATTGAAGCAGAGGTTTGCTGTGGAGAAAGAGCATCACGAAGAACGAGACTGAGGATTCCAAGCAAGTCAAGATTCGAGGTAGATTTAATCTTTCAGGTTTTATTTATTTCAATTCCTGTCTAGCCATGAACATCCAGAACTTTATTTCTTTTGTTTATTTATTATGAACAATTAAAATCCTAATATTCTAGGGTTGACTCATGATTCATTTATGAAACCTTATAATTAATTCCAATTTTTATGTCTATGATTTCTATTGCATTTTAATTATTCTTGGGTTGCATTTATTTATGTCAATTGATTGGCCATTAATTGATGTAATTTATTGTGTTGATTCATAAATCGAGAGAGGAGTTTCGACACTAGAATGGAATAATTAACTTAGTAATTAACAACACTCGAGAAAGTTGAAATTACTGGTGAGAGCATTAAACTCATGGATCATTTAGGAGTTGCATTTTAGAAAATAAATAGAGACACTGTTATTTGTAATGTGATCTACGTTCTTAATTCTTTGAGAAGATGTTCTGAATAGCTTAGTGGTTACTCTAGTGCAATTGCAATCCTAACATAGGCATAAACTTGGGATTAGTTAATGAGATGGATTATTTGATGATTGTTCAATCCTAGAATACGTATTTATTCCTGATATTTTCTCTGCAACTTTATATGTTGTTGAATCTTAGTATTGTGAGTTATTTATTTATTTTATTTCATTCCTTTAAAAACCTCTAAATTTTGGGTAGTCTAGATAGCAGAGTTAGGATGAATAGAATAACTAGTGATTGGAATTTAAGTCTCTGTGGATTCGACCTTGTTCGCCATTATACTAGAAACCTCACTGTACACTTGCAGTTTAGGTGGAATTAAAATACCGAACAACCCATAAGGTGTTCAGTAAAATCGGGATGTACTACGCAACCCTGAAATCTTGTGAAATGACACCACGCATCATGCGGTGGGCGGTGCCCAATTTTTACTCTTATGGAGATCTGAACAAATTTTTTGATACTAGAAACTCAACTATTTGGGTGTGTTCATCTTCCATAACCTCTTAGTTCTGTAGGTAGTGTCGACAGACAGCATGTCGCCGAAAGCCTCATAATCGAATTCCATATTTGGAGTGCTGAAGAAGAAATTCATGATTCTGCCATCGTCGTGGAAGTCAACATCTCAACTAAAAAATGGGTTGTATTCAAATTGCTTATGAAGTATTGAAGCAGCTTATTTATGTCGTTGTTCTCAACTTTCATTTTTTTTCTTGCTGCTAGTGTTGGCGTGCGCATCTCTTCTAGTGAAACCTACATTCTGCGGCCCACCACATTCATCTTCCATAAACTTACAAGTACGACTAACTTCGATACCAGCTGAACGCATAACTTCCAGGACAAATTTCTTGGCATGAGATATATTGCGAGCTGATCTTAAAATGCAACTATGCTCAGGAGGAACCAAATCGTGGTTGTGAATCTTATGAAAAAATACCATTTTCCATGGACCTACCGCACGAGACAAGCGTATCTTAGCCTACTCATGTTTATTACACCATTTGAAAGTCTATGACAATAATATTTGAATTCTTTCCATCGGATTTCATTAGTCTTGCCAACATACCGTTGCCCTCTCTTTCGAACACTAAATCCTATACAACGACTGTACTTACAATATAACAAGAAAGCTTGATCAAGAGAAGAAACAATACAACCAAAAGACAACTTTTCCTCAATTTCTTTCACAACAAACTCACAGTTACTCGTTGATTCGGTAAAGATTGAACTCGGATTCTTTGTATCTTTTCTTGAGAAATCACGACCCTTCTCGGGTGCATCTTCTTTTAAAAATTCATGCACATTCTCTGGTGCATCATTTTCTAAGAAATCACGACCATTCTTGGGGGCAAAATCCATTTCTGACATATCTCGACCCTTATCGGGTTCATCCTTCTTTGACAAATCTCCACCCGTCTTGGGTGCTCTTTTTTAACAAATTCACACACATTATCGGGTGCATAATTTTTTAGAAATCGCGACCCTTCTTGGGGGCAAACTCCATTTATGATATATCTCGACCCTTATCGGGTTCATCATTCTCTAAGGAATCTCCATTCGTCTCGGGTGCAACTTTTTAAAGAAATTTGTGTATATTCTCGGGTGCATCCTTTTCTGAGAAATTGCGACCCTTCTCTTGGGCAAAATCTATTTCTGACACATATCGACCTGTTGTGAATCTGGCATTTATTGAAAAAGAAGAGTTGTTCAATGGTGAATTAGGAAAGACTCGTCTGTGGAGAAGACTGCTGTGAAGGAGAATTATGAGCTCAAGATTTAATTTTCAGGTTGTAATCGATTGGCAATAGATGAAGAAGAGATTGGGGGAAAATAATCAGGCCGGGTTCATACTAATTTGGACTGTGGATCGGATATCAGATAATTAGACATTTAATATTTGTATAATTGGGTTTTATGTAATGGGCTTTAGCCCAATGCAACTTATTTTATTAGGGTGATTCTATACACAACCACAATTTTACTCAGTATAGCCTCCATATTTAAATATAATGAAATAACTTATTTAATATCTATTTTACCCTTTTAAGTTAATGATGGAGGCTATATTTTACTTACTTCTTGCCATAGCTGGTAGCCTCCTTTCTTTTAGAATCTTCAGCTTCTCTTCATCTTTCTCACAGCAGTAACGCAATTGTGCCGCGGGCGCCACGAGTCTTGTATAGTAGCTGTACACAACTCACAGTCCCTTTCACTTTCTTCTTTTCCTAAAAATCTAAACATTTTCTCCTCAAATCAAACCTCATCTAGTTCATCACTCATCAATGAATTCAAGGAAACTCACTCCAATGTATGTTGTATTTAGAACTTTTGTTGAAGGCTTGAAGAAGACATCTTTGAAGATATAAAAAATAATTTTTAGTGTAGATTTTGATAATTGTTGGACAATAATTTTTTGAGTTAATGGTGATGATAGATCTAGTATTGATGCGAAAATACCTTGAGTAGATTGATTAAATCCGAAATATTGATACCAAATTTATTGTTAATTTTTCAGATTTTTGGAAATGTTGATTTTCTTACTTTTTCTTTAGATTTCAATTTATTTATTTGTTCAGATTTATTTTCTTATACATACCAGTTAGAAGATGTTTTAAAGAGAAGAATATTGATTTGATTTTTGTTTTCTTTCAATACATGCTACTTAAGATAATCAAGAAAAAAAGCATTCCTTGTATTCGTAATTTTCTAGAAATGATTTGATATTATACGATGAGTACGATGATTATGGATTCTAGCTCAAAGGATTCTTCTTCTTTCTCTTTTTATTTTTATTTTATCAATTTTGTTAATTACATGAAATTAAGGAGCTGTGAATTTTATAAAAAAAGGGATGGGGGGCTGTGAGTTGAAGAAAATAAGAAATCACCTATATTCAGAGGCTGTGAAGAACAGAAAAAATGTCGAGAAAGGGGCAACAACAGGTTATACTATGTTACTTATTCATAAGGGTAAATCTGTAACTTTAAACAGTATTTATATTATGTTTTAATATGGAGGCTATGATGAGTAAAAGTGTGGCGTTATTTAGAATTACCCATTTTATTAGCTATTTCTCCTAGGTTCCCTAGTGGTCCCCCAATTATGTAGTTTAAATAGCCAACCTCCAGTTGTTGGAAGGCAAGAATGAAATTATCTAAAATTCCTTTTCTTTCTTTCTATTCTCCCTACTTGTTCTTCTATCTCATATTCCCCTATCTTAAAATACTTCAAGATCAATACTTTATTGTCAATCCAGCCATATTACAAATAATAGTTCAAGATCAATACTTTATTGTCAATCCAGCTATATTACAAACAGTGTATCAATTACAAAAATTGGGAAGAAGAAATTGAAGAAAAGCAGAGACACATTGGATATCATGACATTTGAAAATACCCAAATATTACAAAGTTTTCAGCACAAATGGAGATCACAATAGTTGGTATCCAGAGTCACCTTTCCTTGGATATGGTAGACGACACTCAATTGATGGAACTGCAAGAATTGACCCGAGCAGCAAAATCTTATGTGGCTCCTCCTGTAGCAGAATTGTCCCCGTTATTGTTGGATTTTGTTTCGACAAATATTTAATTTTTTATGAAAAATTATACTAATTTTACAAAATTAATTTATCATGTTATACAAACGTCGGTATATATTCAATTTTTTATTTGCAAATATTCAAATTTTTAATGAAATATTATACTAATTTTACAAAATTAATTTATCATGTTATACTAACATCGGTAACTATTCAATTTTGGATCGACAAATATTCAATTTTTTAATGGAAAATTATACTATTTTTTTTTCATTTTCTAGTGTTATTCTAACTTTTGATAATTTTAAAAAATTAAAATAATTCTGAAATATAACTAAAAATTATAATATTATATTAAAATAGTTGGTATAAAAAATATATAACATATTATTTATAAAAAATTAGAAAAGAATGAAAAAAGAAAAAATGAAAGAAAAAAAAAGAGGACATCAAAAATAAAAAAAGAAATAAAATAAAATAAAAAGAAGGCAATTAAAAAATTGAATAGAAGGACACGTGTGATCCAATTATTTTATGTGCATGCATGCTAATGTACCAACTTTTTATTTTACTTGTTTTTGAGGATGCTCCCCAATGGTGATGTATCAAAATTTGATACATAACTCAAGTTATATATGTACCAGTATTGGGGATGACCTTACGTGATAGGTGTGGCAAAATGTCGGGAACAACTACTCATGGTTTGTTGCTTTGTGATAAAGTGAAAGACAGTAGTTGACAATGAAAGCTGTGAGGCATTTATAAATGTATGAGATTGGGAAGGAAGTTCGAAGGAAGTTTTGCAAAGAAGCTTATGAAATGTGGGTGGTTACTATGTTGTGTCGTCGGTGTAGTTATTTTTGTGTAAAGAAAAACATGATGGAGAGTGGGATTCCTTTGAGATTGGAGCTAAAGCTTCTGAGAGATATCTAGCTGCCTTTCACGCAACTGAGGCAGAATTTATAGCAATTATGTCCTTGGGGTGAAAGTGGGCCCGAAGGAGTGGTTTCCATCGGAGAAATGGATGTTTCATTTGGATGTAGACGCAGCAGTAAATGATGAGCTCAGCAGATTCGGGGTTGGGGCGGTGATTCGTGGTGCTTTGGCTAAGAAAACTTTATGGTGATCTACAGTTCTTGAAGCTGAGATATTTGCCATTCTTTATCGAGTTGGTCTATGTTTGCAAGAGGGGCTGGCCCCATTTATGGTGTACTCAGATTCTTTGTTGGTTATTAAATTGCTTGGTAATGGTGAGAAGGGTGAGGCTTATATTGAGAAGGAGTTTTCACCATTAGCTGAGGTTGTTAAGATCGGGGTATTGCTTGGTTTTAAATATGTGTAGGGAAGTTAATGGTATTGCTCATAATTTTGCACAATTTTGTGCAGGATGTGATGATTTATGTATTTTGAATAAAAAAATTTCTCCTTTGGGAGTGAGTTGGAATAATTAAATGTCCTATCTTAAAAAAAATGTTCATGCATTTTTAATTCTGAAATTAGACTTTGAACTTAGGACTAGTCTCTTATCAAACTCAATTACCATGCACCAAGGCCAAACGGGCACGTGGCACCCACATGCGACACATGAGCGTCACGCATCCGTCTTTTTTATATTTATTTTCTGTTTTTCTTTTCTTTTTTTTTCCTTTTCCCTAAAAATATATATTTCTTAAATTGAAATTAATTAATTTAATTTGACGACTTTTCCCATGCACTCGGCTGACGCTAACACGTGGGTTATTGCACTGCTCCGACAATTATTTTTTTGAATTAAATATATATTTTAAAATGAACTTGTAAACCCTAAAATTAAAGTGAATTAATTTAATTATTTTGATCCGGTGACTCGCACAATGCACTTGCCCGACGCTAAACGTGTGCTCATGCACTGTGCTCGATAATTAATTTTTATAAATTAAATATAAACCCTATTTGGTATTAATAAACCCTAAAAAAGCCCTAAAAACCTAAAAAGTATTAAACCTTAAAAACCCTCAAAATCATATATCCCTAAGCTCTAAGCATTAATTCAGATTGAATAAGCCATAATTTGAACTAAATAAACTCATATAAAACAAGCAGGGACTGCAGGATGCCTGACACATTTTATGGTTACGGGTGATACTTTTGGACTTTGGAATGATACTTTTTAGCATTACGAGTGATAGTGTTTCTAGTGAATTTTTTTTTTCGGTCGGGTCGGGTTGACCTGCACACCCTACATGACTGACTGATTTTATGTATTTCTTCCCAATTAAGATTTATTAAAATATTTACATTTAATTTGAAAAAATTAATTGTGCTTATTTTATTTATTAAACTCTAATTGGATTTAATAAACCACAATTGTGATTAACAAATTGTAATTGAGATGAAATAAAACTCGTATAAGACAAATAATAGATTGATACTTTTCAAGTTACGGGTGATTCTTTTTAATGTTACGAGTATATTTTCTGAAAGAATTTTATTATTTTTTTGACGGGTCGGGTTATCTCACGAATTGAACTGTTTGAAATAAGCACTTATGTATATTTGGTGTACATAAGTGTTTGCCTTGTTAAAAAGAGTTCTGGTTTATTAAAAAACATATATATTTACTTTTCTGCATTTTCATTCATAATTAAAATTCATTACAACACTCTATTAATTTACGGTGTTATAACCTCGAAATTTTGTGAAGTAAGACGTCAAGACCGCAAACTAGAGACTATTTCATAAATTAATGTTCTTAAAGAGCTATTTTGTGATGACATTCACACGCCATTATTCTAAGATATTATTTCAAACTTAATCTTACTCATATTTTCGACTATATATAAATAGTAGTAGTACCATGTGTATAACTGCGTGAAATAATATCATCATCAATATACGCACTATAATTATTTTGGGAAGAGATGAAACATAATATGAGAAAATTTCATTTTTGGTCCCACATGACATATCCGAATCTGATTTTGGTCCCCGATACTATTATTTTTAGTGTTATTTTAAAAAATTATATCAAATGTGGTCCCATAGGACATGGATTATCATTTTTGGTCCCACGATTTAAACAGATGTTTGACGGAATACGGAGAGGCAATTGCACGTTACTAACGTGTTCAATTTATCCCCAAATTGAACCAAAATTTCCAAATCAAAAGAAAAAACCCTAATTCTCAAAACGAACGTATTATTTTTCTTTTTTTTTTTCTTTTTTCTTATTATTTAATTGCTCTCTCCATCACACATTTTATTGCTCTCGATTTCTCTTCACTCCATTACACACATTTTATTGCTCTCGACTTCATCCCATTATTCCATTTTTAGGCCGATTTCGTTGAAGAAAATCCAAATTAATGATAATAATTACAACCCAGTTACCTTTTTCACTTCGTCGTCTCCTCCCCCTTTTTCTCCATGTTCCCGACCAAATGATTCACGTTTGGCCTCAATCTGCGGTGGAGGCAACGGAAATATGAGCTGAATATTTGATTCTCTTCAAAATTCACAATCTTATTTCGAGGTTTTCACCCTTTTTTCGCTCTGCTAAGTAATACATGGCATCTGTTTATAGAATTGCCGCTATGAGCAACCTAGGGTTGACTCACGGTTCTTCTTTAAAACAGTGCGCTTTTCTTGCGGCCCATCAGCCCGATAAGCTGAAGCTTCAATCTTGTGCGAGAATTTCGGTTGGTGAGAGTTCTTCCTGTTTTGTGTACAAGAGAAGAAGCAATAATTTTCATTTTTGGGTTGCTTAAGTCGGTTCAATTGGATGTGTACATCACAAGCGATGACGAGGATGAGATGAGCGAAGGGTTTTTCGAGATGATTGAGGAGCTAGAGTGAATGGCTGGGGAGCCATCCGATGTGCTGGAAGAGATGAATGATAAATTGTCGGCCCGTGAATTGCAGTAGGTATTGGTGTATTTTGCGCAGGAAGGGAGGGATTCTTGGTGCGCTTTGGAGGTGTTTGAGTGGCTGAAGAAGGAAAATAGAGTGGATAAGGAGACGATGGAGTTGATGGTGTCGATAATGTGCACATGGGTGAAGAAGATGATCAAGGAGAGGAGGAATGTGGAGGATGTGGTTGATCTTTTGGTGGACATAGATTACGTTGGTTTGAAGACGAGTTTTAGTATGATCGAGAAGGTGATTTCGTTATATTGGGATGCAAAGGAAATGGAGGAAACTGTGTTGTTTGTCAAAGAGGTGTTGAGGAGAGGGATATCGGGTTTGGATGGAGATAGGGAGGGGAATAAGGGTGGTCCGACTAGATATCTTGCGTGGAAGATGACGGTAAAGATCTGTTGCTCGATATCTTTCCTCGTGAATATGCAATCGAAATGTGTTTATAATAATTGTTGTGTTTCTCCTTCTCCATGTTCTTGAATGTAGATTTCTGCAGTTAAGTGGTCACTGTAGTTTATCATCTTGTTATCTTGAATGCGATTGCTTGTTGGTTAATTTAATTTGTATTCGTAGGAGATTGCATTAAACTTCTGTGTATTATGTAATTAAATGAAACTCTATAGTTGCATAAAGGGAATGGATAAGATGGTGCGGAACTTGATTTAGCCATGCCTTGTCTTTCAGTAGCGGAATCAAAAAAAAAATGTTAGGGGGCTACACTATTTCTAGTGTAATTTTTTTTACGTAATTAAATATTTTTATTAAATGTATCAACATAAATATTTTTTTACGGAAAACACCGTCGCTAAGTCCGTAGCAAGGGCGACGAGTTTGGCGGATAGCGACGGGGTACCCTATCGCTATATACGTCGCTATCTAGCGACGGGGTACATCGTTGTGAGATCTGTCGCTAGGATGCGACAGGGCTGCCCCGTCGCGAGATCCGTCGCCACTAATCTAAAATTTTTAATTGTTATTTATTTATATATAAATTGATTTTTATATTTATTTTTTATTCAAATTATTTGTAAAATCTGATAAATAATATTACTAAAATAAAATATAGTGCATTAAATAAAATAGTTTCAAATACAAAATATCAAGTATCAGTGTATAAATATCTCAAACACATAAATATCTTAAACACATAAATATCTGAAAGTATCTCAAATACATAAAAGAGGAGTCTAGGACATACCATCTCGATCATGAAGGCGGCGGTAAAGCTGCTGCCACATTCGTTCCTGCCTAGCTTTGTCCCGACGACACTCTTCTTCAGCCTGCTGATGCACCCTCAGGCACCAGATTGTTTTCGGGAACTATCTCTTTCATCAGTTCCGTAATTTGATCGAAACACTTCTCTGATATGTCGTTCTCAGATTTCAAATTCATCAACCGAGCAACAACAAACAACTATGAGTGATTTCTACAACCCGGCCACAACTCATTATCTGCTGCTTGTAACATATCAAAAAACCTTTGTGCTTCAGGATTAGGAGCCTCTTCAATGTCATCTATATCGTCAATGTTCAATGACGGGCCAGCAGCATCCATTACCATGTTATGGTATTGATTTGGCGCACTACTGCCACCAATATCAAGTGCATCATTTTCAACAAATGCACTACGCTCTCCGTGACACGTCCACACCTCATAATTGAACTTGAACCCATGCCGAAGAAGATGAGCTCGAGCCGTCTTAACATCCTTAAACGCTTTATTCTTGCACAATTTTTGACACTGACACCTAATTTGATCTCCCGACATAAACCTTGGCTGACTACACGCAAATCCGATAAACGAATTGAGTCCTCGTAGGAACTCTTCATTTACATCTCTACCGCTAACTTCATCGATATAACGACGATACATTCAATCACGGTTCATTCCTATTTAACTTTATTAGGTAATAAAAAATTTTAGAAAAAATTTGACAGCATAAAGATGCAAATTCTATTTTTGACCATGTCATCAACATAACTTAGTTAAATTCTCTCTAGCAACAAATACCAAAAGGGATCCGGGGGCCCTTGTCCTATTTGTACAAGTAATTAATAAAGAGGGGTCCAGGGGCCCTCGTCCCATTTATACAAGTAATTAATAAAGAGGGGTCCAGGGGCCTTCGTCCCATTTATATATTAATTTTCACAAAAAATATTATTATAAAACATATACGCCCAAAACATGCGAATTTTCATATTATTATAAAAGATCCTATTTTTTTATTTTTTATTTACTTCAAGTCTCCAACGCATCCACCAAATAAAAAGATTAGTTTGGTTTAGAATCAAAATATATTAATTTGTTATTTCTTCTGCATGAATTAAATATTAGTTATGAACCTCATGATTGCATGCAGATTACATTGATTGATTGAATCTGTACTGTCATTGTTTAATTAAGTGCCTAAACTCATCTAGGCCACGTGATACAGTTTTTATAAAAATATGTTAGTCGTTTATGAATACCAAATGATGTTGGAGGAATACTTCAAATCAATAATCTACATTGTGGAATTAGAGAAGGCTCACACTTGAAATGAAATCAATTCATGTTGCAAACTTATTTTATAGAATGTCCTAAAATTCCCGTCTCTTGTTCAGTTAAAGAAACTAGACGTTTGATTTTGGGTGACTAAGATAGTGAAGATAACCAAGGAACCTACCAATCACTAAAAGCTACTCTTGTTTTTGCAAAATGTGTCCTAGAGTTTTATTTTATCTTATAATTTAAATATCATTAAACTTGGTAATTTATTTATTTTTTATATGATAATTATTCAGATTTCATAACTATTAATTATATAATATTTAATTGTGGGATAATTTTATTTAGTGAGATCATTATAAATTACATTAAATAATTAGAAATAGAAGCGGTTCAAACATTTTTTCAATACAATCCCCTATCACTCATCAAATTACTAAAATTGAAGCACAAACAGAAACAGTTCAAACAAGCTTTCAACCACCCACAACATGAATATTGATTAATCGACAGAATTAGCAAAAAAAATGTTTATGACTAGAGCCCGACAAATAAAATGTCTGAACAAACACTCCATATTGTACAAAACTAACGAAATCCAACAGTTAAAAACTAAAATCTATCTAATAAAAACCCAAAACCTATTGATTTTTTACACATGATATAACGCAATTTCCACATCATAGTCCACATATAAGCAACGAACATTATAAGATTCGTACAAGATGAAAAACAAGAACGCTAAATGCAAGATTTGACGGTTTATCAGCTAATAAAATTAAAAATCACCAGTTGCTTGAGATTAAGAAAAGAGTAAGGATCGGCAGTAATCGCAATGAATTTTGACAAGAAAGCAAAATTACATGATACAAGAATCGCACCTTGTCTACTTCTTAAGCCAAAAGAGAGATCAGTGAGAAGATGTGGATTCAGAAATGGGAGATTGATTAGGGATTTAGAGATTTGTGGCATCAGTTGCCGCCGCTGCTGTCGCCACGACTCCTTTCCGCTGTCGCCGCTACTAATGTCGAGCACCGCCACTGCTGCCGCCGCCGCCGTGCACCATTGCCACCATCAATCGATCGAGAGAGAGCGAGAGAGAGAATTGTTCGACTGAACTTGTTCTCGTTGAGAGAGAGAGGGAGAGAGATTAGAGATAAATAGATCTGTTCTTGTTAGGGCTCGCCATCTGATTTATTCGGAACCCCCTCGCTAATTTTTTAAAAAATGGATAAAAAAATAAAAAAATAGATTTTTGGCGACGGGGTACCCCGTCGCTATCCGTCGTGACGGTGGTCCCCGTAGCTAATTTTAAAAAAATGGATAAAAAAAAGGAAAAATAAAAATCGATTTTTGGCGATGGGGTACCCCGTCGCCATCCTTCGCGACGGTGGTCCCCGTCGCCGTTGGCGACCCGAACTCTCTCGTCGCTGGTTTCCGTCGCTAAATCATCATTTTTTTTGTAGTAAAAATAGAATAAAATAAAACTAAATATAATTAAGAATATTAATATTAAACTCTTTGAGAAGTTAGGAACAAAAGCAGCCCACCAAGAAAAAAGCAGAGGAAAAATGTGTGATTCTTTTTTCAAATTAATTTTTAACCTTTTTTATGATGTATTTTTACTAAAGAAAAGTTGTTGTTTGAAGATAAACATTTTTATTAAGAAAACAACACTTTTCACTTTTACTTTTGAAATTTAAATTGTATTAAAATATTGTATATATTATATTATTATGCATTTATTATCTTTCATCTTTAACCTCTCGTTGTTGCCGACGCCCGACGCCGCACTGGTTGAGTTTTCTCATTTCTTCTCTTCTTCAACCTACCACTCACCTGGTTTTCTACCATTTTCTCTTTCTTATTTTCGGCAACACCGCCATCCATTCGGTCGTCCAACATCACGAGGGAAGGGAGGCTGCAATGAAGAAAAAACCGGCACACCTATGAAAATGAGGTAATTTCTCAGTTAGGGGGGCTCCCCCCGATCTGCCACTACTTGTCTTGGACTATATCTTGCATTTCTGCGAAAGAAGCCAAAGGGTTCTTACTCTCCAGATGCATGTTGGTGGGAAATTTGGGTTCAAATCAGGTTAAATTTTCCTCCACGTCATTTCAATTTTGCCTCCTATCGACTTGTAAAAATTTTCTGGAATTTCTTTGTTTGGGACCAAAATCGATAATTTTTTTAATAGAAACCGTAACGGTGGGACTAAAATTGATAGTTCAAGTGCTATGGGACCAAAAGTGATAGTATCGGGACCAAAATCGGGCTCGGACATGTCCTGTGGGACTAAAAGTAAATTTTTCTCAAACATAATTTTCATAAATCGAGTATTGTTTTAATATATATAAGTGTTAATTTTGAATAAAATATAAACATCTTGACACTTGGATAAAGAAAATATAAGTATATTAGCTACAATTACTAAAATATGTCTCACTCTCATTTGCCCGACCTTTCGCCCCTCCCTTAGTTACCCCACGGTTGACTGAGAGTCCCCTCCCCTCCCTTCCCCTCCCACTTAGCCACCTGTCGAACGTTCCTCCTCCCCCAATAGTTTATTCCCACCTCTTTGTTGTTCATTCTCCTCTCTCCTAGCTACAGCTGCAGGTGATGAGCAAAAAATTAAAAGAAAAAAATAAAATAATTAAAATGATATTTTAGACTTTTAATCATCAAAAGATGTTAAAAAACTTATATTCTTATAGAGGTAGTAAACAAACTCACATGGCAAAGTTTTCATTGCATGTGAGACGGGCGGGTCAAATTCGCGGGTCAACCCGCGTTGACCGGGTCAACTCGTAAAAAAAATCCGGCAAATTCAGTATCAACAGTAACATTAAAACGTATCACTCAAAATTCGAAAAGTATCACCTGTATCATTAAAAAGTAAGGCCTCTACTACTTATTTTGGGGGTGTTTTTAGGGTTTATTTTGTGTGCTTTATGATTTTTTTGGGGTGCTTTTAGGGGGTTTATTTTGTGTTTTTAGGGGGGGTGTTTTTAGGGTTTTTTAGGATTTTTTGGGTGGGTTTTTTAAGGTTTTATTTTGTGTTTTTTAGGGTTTTCTGAGGGGTGTTTTTAGGGTTTTATTTTGTATTTTTTAGGATAAATTAATTTCATTTTAGGGTATAAATTTATATTTATTTCAAATAAATTATATCAATTTGCTTTAATTTTAGAGTTTACTAATTTTATTTTATGGTATAAATTTTATTGGAAAAACTAAAAAAAAAAGAGAAAATTCAAAAAAAAAATAAAAAAAATCACAAAAAAAAACTGACAGGCGTGTGGCGCCCGTCGGATGGCTACCACATGGGAGGGTTGGTGCACCGAAAGCCAGCCCAACTCATATTATATCCAATCGATAGTAACCGTTGTTAATCATACTGATCCATTAACGTGCTTAGATTAACAAGATAGTACAATAAGATAAGTATAATTAAGATTTTTTGACATAAATTATGGACCAAATCAAAGTTTTAGTGGCTACTGGGTAGTGCCTCATAAGTTAAATCATTAAGGTCAATAGTTTGTAGGTTAAGCTAATAAAGAAGCTAAATTCTTAGCTCATAATCCCTTCCATTCTAAGCTCTTTTCGTAGCCTTAACAGGATAATGAATGCTTAAATACGGTTTTACTTTTTATCTATTTAAAAAATAAGCGCATGGAAGCACTTTTTGTTTAGATTAAGCATCATACTGTCACATTTTAAGTGTGATATGATATGTTAAAATACTTTTAGCTAGCTTTAAAGAGGCCAACAACTTCGGCTATATACTTTAAGGTCTCGTTATTCGAATCTACCCAAAAATTGAAATTATGTACATATTTATCATATATGTTAAGTCCGTATGAAGATTATAGATGCTAATTTCTCAACAAAAAATAAAATAATTAATTAATTAATTAAACACTGTAGATGCTACATTTTGTAAATTGTACGAGTACAGTATTTACTACTGATCTTGACACAATAATCACTAGTGTGATTGTGTGTATCTCATGACAAAAATTGCATTAGATTTATTTTTGAAAAAAATCTTGACACAATAACATGCTTTTTAAGCAAATGGACCTTTTATGGGTGTTAAATTGTTAGTGGCTATTTTAACAAATATATATACATGCACAAATGAAAAAACATAAATTAATTATACTTAATCTATTGTTCTCTAATCACAGTTGATATTAATTTTCTCTAAACTACTACAACTACTTTGGTTAGTAAGAACAAGTTAAGACTACAAATAACAGCAACTACCCAACTATTTCAATTTTTAATTAATTTTTCTCTCTTCTACTTCATTAATATTCATCCAATCCAACCACACCTATTTTATTTATTTTATCCATAACCACCCAACCGCACACTATAAAAAAATGGTCTTTAGATACAAGATTATTAGCGACGCCAAATGTCGTCATTAATACTAGACTTTTAGTAACGACATGTCGTTTATAATTATCACATGTCATCTCTAATAAAAA
Organism: Perilla frutescens; assembly: GCA_026008535.1. Taxonomy (NCBI): domain Eukaryota; kingdom Viridiplantae; phylum Streptophyta; class Magnoliopsida; order Lamiales; family Lamiaceae; genus Perilla; species Perilla frutescens. The sequence continues at coordinate 7,654,403 of BRKX01000019.1, forward strand.
TTTTGTGATAACATTGTTGTCACTTAAAAATATTTTTTGCGATGACATCATGTCATCATAAATAGAGCGTCTCTAAAAGTTTGTCCCAAATAAATTAAAAATTATTTTAAGTGACCACATTTTCGTCACAAAAAATGTCATTAGAAATGATATGTAATTATTAGAAACGACATGTTATTACTTCAGTCTATTATTAGTGACTATATTTATCGTTGCTAATAATATTGTCATTAAAATTCATTTTTTTGATAGTGACACCTATTTTGAAGTGTTTGTGTTTGAGGATCGGACATTTTCATGAGTGAGATTGTTTGAAAACTGGGGGTTCGAACCGGTTCCAAAATCTTGAGTATGAATATCTTCAAGATTAGGATAATAATCTTGAGAGACAGAAATTTTGAGGATTTGAAAAAAAATTACTTGGATTACTTGAATCCATTGAAAAATTGATAAAGATGGAATTTTAGTAATGGAAATAGATGAAATAATAAATAAAAAGGAAATGATTTTTGTGTGTGCAAAAATATAGCAAATGAAATCTCTATTTATAGAGGAAAAAATTAAGAATTTATTGACATAGATTTTGTTTTTGACGAATATCTAAGATTTATTGCTTTTATGATGAATGATGGAATCAAATTGATATGAATTATGTTTTTGACAGATTACTAAGATGTATTGCTTCTTTGATGAATGGTGGAGATTAAATTGACATGAATTGTGTTTTAAACGAATGATTGAGATTTATTGCTTTTGTGATGAATGGTGGAGATCAAATGGAATGGATAATGCTTTTTATGAATGACTGAGATTTATTGTTTAGATGCATAAAAATATAAAAGATGTAATATGAAGAGAAAGAGAAAATAATGTTAAATTGTGTTGAAATATAACAAAATTAATCTATATTTATAGAGAATGAAAATATATGAATTTTGATATATTTTTTATTTATTTATATATCTAAATAAAATTAATTGACCAATATAATGGAGACAAGTGCCTCCGTCCCATTGGCCAAAGTCATGGTTGCAATCAGACCAGGATAGGTCACAAGCGATGCCTGATCGATTGCACCATTTTTAGAATCAGAATTTTTTCTTTATTTTATATTATTTTATTTTATTTTGGGTGATATGAGGTTGACCACCCCAACCTAAAGTCGCCACTATAAATAGTCTAAAGGAGTTATCAGGTTCATGTGAATTCTTTAAGAAATTATCCGTGTCATATGAACCCGTAAAAGGAATTTCAACGAGTTCATATGAACTCGATAACTCTTTCACAAGTCCATATTAATACTACATCATTCATGTTGATAAAATTATTATTTTTTTAATAAAGGATCTTACTATTTCATTTTGACTACAAAGATCGATTGTACAGCATCAAATAAGTCACATGGAAAATAAAATAAAATATAATTAAAACTAAAACTAATTTTGTCCCTCATTTACTTTTTACGTATTATTTTATCATTCAACATACGAGCCCTAACAATTTATTCGCCAACTTTAGTCAAATTATGAAATGATTTAGCAAAGACTAATTTTAACATAGCCGACATTTTCGAGGCGCCCTAATTTATGAGAGAATAAGAGTCCTATGTCACGTGAAAAAAAAATTAATGGTCATCTATAGGTCCCATGTTCTGTTGTGCTGAACAAATTTATGATATTCTGCATCTTTCCCAACATTGACAAACATTGTGTATATATGACTGATTTTCTCGATATTTTTTAAAATTAAATGACTTAAAAATCACATGTATATAAATTTAAGTTTTCAGAACGATTCTCTTTTTTTTTTTCTTTTTTTTTTGAAAAAAGGAAAATTTTCATCTTCTCCATCAGTTTCACCGTCCAATCTACGATCATCGCACAGCCTTTGTGCAGCCATCGGAAAATGATCAAAATTTTCGCAACAATATTTAGATCACAAAAATGTAATTTATATTTACTAAAAGCATCGTCGGAAACATGAAATAAACGCAGGCTGCCACTTCCGATCAGCGAAAACCTAAGATGCATATATATGCCAATTTTTAAAAAATCTTCTCATGGGTAAATCCATATTAAGTCGATGGTGGTGTGAGATTAAATTTTGAGGTAGAAATTGAATTTATATATTTAATTGAAATTGAATTTTTAAATATGACTCCAAGGGATTGTCCCCACTTGAATTATCCTTCAGATTTTAATTACAAAATTTGTTTAATTTATATTATAATTGAAATGCCTTAGAGTTCGTGTAGGAAATTAAAATTGATATATAATTCGTAATTTTACGGCAATTAAGCATTTGCTTTATCAAGTGTACAGGTCAGTTCCCTGAAAAGTATTGAGCATGCGGCCACTACCCACTAGAACGACGATTTAGTTTGAAGAGTGTGATATTGTATTTAGATTTTAGGCAGTTCTAAGGTGATATTATATTTAGATTTTTCCTTGACATAAATAATCTCTCAATGCATAATTGTAAACGTATTATAAAATATTTGTTGAATAATGTTACTTGCCGGTGTCCCAAGCGTAAATAACTTAGTACACAATTCTTGGTGTTTTTCTCGCTTTTCATTATTTATATATTTTGTGTTATTCACTAATTCCTAAGTCCTAACAAGTTTGGATGGATATATGAAGAGTTATATATGCTATCTTAGGTGACATGCTCCGTGTAATATTAATTTTTGAAGTAGAATATGTCGCTTCAAAATCTCCCACCCATGACCCATCCAACTTACCGTAAAATGCAGTGCAATATTACAATAATAATAAATAACAATGTCGTAATATAATGTTGGAGAGTAAAAAACGCTTAAGATACAAATGATCCAAAACTTTATCACGTGGACAAGGAAAATCAGGTTTGGATGCTTTGCTTTGGAGTAATCTAACCTAATCCAAGGAGATTAAGGTAAAGAAGAAGGAAAGAACAAAAGCAAGAATACAATTTCACTCTAAATTACTTAATTATGATGTTTGATTCCCAAATTTACACTATTACCATTAATTAACACACACTAATGTGACACCTAGCTATACTTAGTGAGATACTAATTAATACTAGTTAGAGAAAAACAAAAGTGGCATTTTCTTGCTCTGCTTTACACTTGACCTACAAATCCCTTCTCTTTTCTCCCTTTCAGCTCCTTCAATCCACCTGCATTTTCTCCCAAAATCAAATAATTAATTACATCATTCATTTGAAAAAAGGGGGAAAAAATCAAGATTGATTTAATTTCTTGTTAGTGCTCAAATTATAAAAAAAATCAACAGTAAACAATAAATTAATGATAATTAAGATAAAACTTTCCAGTTATGCAAGAGCCAACTACGCATACAGCCCACAACATTAAATAAGTTTGTGGAATTCAAAAGGGCAGTACAAACTGTGTTTAATACACATAACATAAAAAGAGGGTGGAAAAAAAGGACAGAAAAATGAAAAAATAAAATAAAAAAATTATATAGTTCCAAAGTAGAATCTCTACATTTGACTTGATGCAGTATCTACAGTTGATTGCCAATTTAATTAAAATCGCCAATTTTCTTTCTTTAACTCCCCTTTTTCTCAAAAGCCGGCAATACCATGAAACACTCGTACCATGCTTGTCTAAAGTGAAATTAACAAAAAAAAAAAAAAAAGAAAACTATTTGCCAGCAGAAAATATATAATTAATATTAATTCTCAATTACCGAGTATTTATGAATAAAATAAATTGTAGTAGAACTAAGTATAGCAAATTCTCACCCTTGGTGGTGCAATCAGGCGGATCTTCGAAGAGAGAGAGAGAGAGTTGCTTGTGAGCAACTCCGATGTCGATGAGAATTAGGCCGGAGCTAGGGTCATTGACGATTATGTCCTTGACTGGGAGCCAGAGAAAGAGCTCTTCCTGCGAAAGGCCTTCGACGCCGGTGAGGCTACCGTGGGTGAGATTAGCGCGCAGCTCGATGTCGTACAAAGCCATGGTGTCAAATTTGGTCAAGCACGGGCGGTCCAGATATACTTGGAGGAGGCCCGACCCCGAGAAGTTGTACGACTTTACTTCCTTGGGGAAGAGGCCCGGCGGCAGGCCCATGGATTTGAGGAGGTCGTGGATGGAGGCGGAGGAGTGGCAGAGCGGAAGAGAGAGAAGGAGGAGAGAGAAAATGAGAAAGGGGTGATGTTGGAAGAAAGCCATGGAAGATAATGAAGGGAAGAGGAGAGAAAAATGAAGTGATGTGGAGGGAGTTGGGGAAACTATAAACACTGCTTAAAAGGGGTGGAGTTTGCTCTGCTCTTTTACTAATCTACCCTTGGCTGTGGAATTATAAAATTAGTTTCCTATTTTCAATTAATGTATGTCGGGAAATTATATATTGCCATCATGTACTTTTATTTAAAAATTATATGTATGCATATAGGATATGGATCATTTTAGAATACTTTGTTGATGTGAAAAATGAGAACTCATCTTACATCATTCAATTTAATAATCCAATGGTTGAGATTTAAGGTGGCAATTTAGTAAATAATTAGGCAAAAAATAAAGGAAATGGGTTATTTTAGTCTAAACCTATTAAAAATGATGATGTTAGCAATTAAAAAAAAATCTTAAAAATTTTAACCGATCATAACTTGCTCATTTTTAATTCAATGCACACAAAAAATATATCAAATTAAAGCTTTTTTCATGCTCTTTCATTTAAGATGTCAAAAGATTATGTTTAGATAAAAAAATATGAACGAAAAATAAAAAAGAAAATGTTTTACGCGTGCCCAGGTTGTAAATGTTTTCATTAGCATATAATAATTCTTCGTCAGCATTATGATAACATATGATAACGTATGCTAACGAAGCATTTCTCATATGCTAACATAATGTATTCGCTGTGCTAACAAAGAATTATCATAATGCTAGCATAGTATAAATTTATTAGAGTTTATTAAATCTCAATTATGGAATTTATTTAATCTCGATTATGATTTATTCCATCTAATTATCATTATTTTTTTTAAAATTAATTTTTTGTTTATAGTTCTTAATTGATTATTATGGTCTATCCCATCCAATTATGGTTTATAACGTATGTTGACAGAGTATTGTCATATGCTAACATAGTGTATTCGCAATGCTGATGAAGCAAAACCATAATGCTAACGTAGTACAAATATATTATTATTATTATTATTATTATTATTATTATTATTATTATTATTATTATTATTATTATTATTATTATTATTATTATTATTATTATTATTATTATTTGTTCTAACTCATTTAGGGTTTACCACATCCAATCAATGTTTATTTAATCTAATTAGTTTTATTTCATCCAGTTATGATTTTTTTCATTTAATTAGGTTTATTAAATCAAATTAAGTTTATAATTAATTTTTAGAATATTTTTTTCGCTAACAATATTTGAAAACTTTAATTCGCATACCTATAATGCTTCGTTAGCATAATAATAATACTTCGTTAGCATAACGATCTATTATCAAATCTTTCGCGATTTTTATAAGAATTACCAAATTACGTTAATACCCCGCGCGAAAAACTTTTCAGATATTACAGAATTGCCACCGCATTTTTCATCAAATCTGCACCTTTAATTTTTGATGGATGTGTAGTATGAGATGTGTTCTCATTTCTCACACAAGGAGTTATTTTTATATAACCTCACCCCTATGTATATATATATATATAAATATATATACACACATATAAATGGAAGAGATTTTCATAAAACTCAAATAAGATCAAAACAAATAATGTTCAATAGTCAATCCGAGAAACTATCATTCCACATAAACTGACTAGATAAATACGCAGCATGCCACGCTAAATAATGAGTCGCTCTAGTGGCAGATATATAAACATGAAAAAACCCAACACAAGTTCTTGGGGGAATCATCTGCAATTGTGATTGTCATTGTGTAGCAAATCATTATTTATCTCCCAATAAAATATGAACATCACTAACATAATTAGAAAAAGATAGAACACTTAGCCCGTCAAGGAAATAGGCTTCGCCATTGCTGTAATATTTATTTATTTATCTAAATCAAACATTGCATTAATATCAATATGAAACTTGTTTATGTGATACTTCTTCCGCTTCAAATTAATTGTCATTTTACAATTTTTCACATAGTTAAGATGTAATAAGTTTGATAAATGTACTCTTCTCTCTCCTCCGAATCATATCATATTAATATATATTTTCTTAATATATGCATATTTCTCTTTCCCTAATAAAAATGTTAAAATTGAAAGAAATTATAGAAAATATGGTAAACGATAAATATTTTAAAACAAATTAAAAATTATAAAACGATAATTAATTTCAAACAGAGGGAGTGTAAAATAGTGTCAAAATACCAACGGTTTCGGTAGCGGCTGCGGGTTACCCTCGACATCCAAAAAAAAAATACCAACGGTTTGGAATTGCGCTATATTTTTAGGTTAACAAATAACTTTATTATTTTTGCCATTGCATATAGCACAATGTCTAATTCATTAGCTTATACGCGTTTTTTTTTTCTTTCAGAGTTGTGCTTAAATATTAGTACTATGTTTTATGTTGTAATCATGTTAAAACATTGCGATATTTTTCTACAATATAGCGTGCATTGACATCAAAATTGGTGATTGGGTATGGACTAATTTATGTTTCTGTACAAGTTTTCGGATGAAATATTTGATATTTATGACAAAAAGTTACCGACACACAAGTAGGCGCCATTTGTTTTTTTATGTTACAATCTGTATATACACTGACTTTTGACAAAATTTAAAATTTCCAATCTAAACATTTGTTTTTGACCAAAATTTGCAGTGCGATCAAATTTATTATGGCTTTTTTTAATTTTTAATTTTTAATTTTAATTTCGTGTGATTTAATATTATTTTAGAGTTATTAATTAATGTTTATTCTATCCATAAAAAAATATTCTCTAGCTTTTAGTTAATAATTTATTATTTAAAAATAAAATACTAAAAATATGTGTTAATTCTAATTGTGTATAATATGATGAATTCTAATTATCTGCTGTAAAATTAAATTGAATCACAATAAATTAAAATTGAAGAAAAACTAATAAATTTGACCTTGTTGCAGAGAATATAGCACAATTGTGTTACAGAAGGTTTCATTCGGTTAAGTTAATCTAGCTATTCTAGTGTCCAATGTGTACATGTATGTATCCAAATCTAAATCGAGGTGTGTGAATTTAAATGATTAATTGCTTTATTCCAAGGGTTTGTAAATGGTAATAGGTAGCCCATAAATTGGCTAGGGAGCAGAGTTTGTTTGTTCTGAAGAGGTTTCCTCACATGTAGCATCCTTAGGGCTTCTCCAAGAGAAGGATTCCACCTTGGTAAATTGGAAATGTGGTGTGAAAATTGAGAAAGCTTTCCTCCAACAGTCAAGCTTCGGCTCAGTAAATTGAGGGAATGTGAAGAGTACCTTGGCCAAATAACTGAGGTACTGTTTCTCTCGGTAATTCCTCTTTTTTTTCTTCATTAGATAATTGTGGTAATTTTATTTGGTTGATTTTTTATATTTTCTATTAGATTTCTTTCAATTATTTTAAAATTATTTTATACATTGATTAAGTAAATAATATCACATTAATTTAAACATATAATTAAATGCAAAATACATAATTAATAAAAATAGAATTACATAAACATTTCAATAACAATACAAAACCACAAATATATTATAAGAAACAATACAAAACCATAGATATATTACAATAAACAATATAAATACATAATTATTAAAAATACAAACATAATACAATAAGAGTAAAATATTAAAAATACAACACAAGTATTTTAGTTAATAATCCCTAAACCACTTCCGGATCCAGATCCTGCACCAAAAATATCTGAAAAATAATTTGATAACAAAAAATAAATCAATAGTAAATAGTATAAAAAGGAATATTTCATTGTAGAGTGAAATGTAGGGTGATTGTTGGAGATTAAGATTGAAAATCTGTAACTTTAACTGTACAGTAGTGTAGAGTTAACTGTATTCAAGTGAAAAGTATTGGAGATGACCTTAGTTTACTTTGGAGGAGATCGGTACTTTGTGTTAGTATAGTTAATTAATTAATTAATTAATTAAATATCTAATTAAAAGAGATATTAATTATGTTAGTTAATTAAATGGAAGAGTGAAAGGGTGAGTAAGGATTGGGCGAATGGTTGCAACCGTTCGAACGTAACCGCTCAAATCGAATTGGTGCGAAAGCTCTAGGCCGAACGGATGCAATGATTCACTAGTTGCAACTCTTTGATTCACCAGTTGCAACTCTTGGCTCGAATCAACACAATCATTCAGTCTTGGAAGCGAACCGTTGCACTGTTTGGAGCCAATTGGTGCACCACTTCACCACAACTCTTCACCTACTATAAATAAGACCACAAATCCTTCATTTTCATTCACTAATTCACAATCTGAAATCTTCTCTTCTACCCTAGTAATCGATTAAGAATCTCGATTATTATTTTGTTCGTTGTAACATAGTTTTGTAAAAGTGCAACAAAACTTTGTTGAAAATCGTTTTATCTTGGAGATGATTGCTATAGTCCGTTTGCAATTAATATACGATGCAATTTTGTCTTGCGGAGAAAGAGTATAACTCTTGACTCGACTTTAATTATCCTACCTGTTACTCTGCCCAAATTACTTCAAAGTTTAATCCAGCTATATTCCAACAATCGCAAGATGAAATTTGTTGTGATTACTCTTTGAAGATGGCTACCGTTGTTGCTCCTGTTCAAGGCGAAAGGCCGGCAAAATTCACCGGCGAAGATTTCAAAAGATGGCAGCAAAAGATGCTATTCTACTTAACCACACTTGGTCTCGTCCGCTTCCTCAAAGAAGATACTCCTATTGTTGAGGAAACCGATAACGACACTCAATGACGAACTGCTCTTGATGCTTGGCACCACAGTGAGTTTTTGTGTCGTAATTATATTCTTAATGCTTTGGAAGACTCTCTCTACTCCGTCTATTCTGAATGTACAAGTGCTAAGGCGCTGTGGGAATCTCTTGATAAAAAATACAAGACCGAAGATGCCGGTATGAAAAAGTTCATAGTCGGTCGGTTCTTGGATTTCAAGATGGAGGATTCTCGAACTGTCCTCGATCAAGTTCGAGAAATTCAGTTGATTCTGCATGATATTCATGCCGAATGAATGTCTGTCAGTGAATCATTCCAAGTGGCAGCTATCATTGAGAAATTGCCACCACAATGGAGAGATTTCAAAAACTATCTCAAGCATAAACGCAAAGAGATGGGACTTGAAGATCTCATTGTGAGACTTTGCATCGAGGAAGACAATCGGAAATCCGATGGAAAAATCGATAAGCCAACTTTTGTGGCAAAAGCAAATCTGGCCGAGGCTCGTCCTAACAAAAAGAGGAAGTTTGTGAGCAAAAAGGCGGATGCTAGAATTGCAAAGAAAGCCAAAAAGTTTAAAGGAAACTGCTTCAATTGCGACAAACCAGGTCACATGGCAAAAGAATGTAAAGCTCCAAAGAAAGCCAAGAAATCTGAGGCAAACTTGACCGAGAACCGATTTGTTCCAATAGACATGTCAGAGTTGAGTCTATCTGCTGTTGTGTTTGAAGCAAATCTAGTTGACAATCCAAAGGAATGGTGGATTGACACAGGAGCCACCCGCCACATATGCTCCGATAAAGAGATGTTCTCATCTTATACACCTTTGAATGGTCGAAAACTATTCATGGGTAATTCTGCTACCTCCGATATCATTGGATTCGGAAAGATTGTATTGAAAATGACATCTGGAAAGGAGCTAACCCTTGTAGATGTGTTGCATGTCCCAGACATCCGCAAGAACCTGATTTCCGGCTCTTTACTAAGTAAAGCTGGATTTAGACTAGTTTTTGAAGCAGACAAATTTGTATTGACCAAATGTGGTCTATTTATTGGGAAGGGTTACCTAAATGAGGGACTCTTCAAGCTAAATGTAATGACTGTCCACCGGGACATCAAACCAACAATAAAGTTGTTTCTTCTTACTTGGTTGAGTGTTCTAATTTATGGCATGCTAGATTAGGACATGTAAATTTAAATTCTTTACGAAGATTGGTTAATTTAAATTTACTTCCTCAAATGGAATTTAATTCACAAGAAAAATGTGAAATTTGTGTTGAAGCAAAAATGATAAAAGCTCATTTTCATTCGGTGGAAAGAAGTTCAACACCTCTAGAACTTATACATACCGATCTATGTGATCTTAAGTTTGTGTAAACTAGAGGTGGTAAAAATTACTTCATCACATTTATAGATGATTGCACAAGGTATTGCTATGTATATCTGTTGAAAAGCAAAGATGAGGCAATAGAAGCTTTTAAAAGATATAAAATAGAAGTTGAAAATCAACTCAATGTAAAAATAAAAACAATACGAAGTGATCGAGGAGGAGAATATGTAGCACCATTTGAAGAAATATGCTTATAAAATGGCATAATTCATCAAACTACTGCTCCTTATTCACCTCAATCAAATGGAATTGCGGAACGAAAGAACCGAACTCTTAAAGAGATGATGAACGCCATGTTGATAAGTTCTGGCTTACCTGAGAATTTATGGGAGGAAGCCATCTTATCAGCCAATCATATCTTAAATAAATTGTATAGCGACCCAAATTTTTAATTTATGAGTCGCTAACATTTTTTATTTATTTTTTTTCCTAAATGATATTATTAATTTATTAGTCCTATAAGTCGCGCCGTAGCAAATATTATATATATATATATATATATATATAATATTATTTATGAGTTGCATAGCTTTTTTTTTTGAAGTGGTGGGTTGAGGGAGAGAGAATTGGCGGAGACAACTAAGCTCGAAACGGCAGCTGTGGTGACGGTGGATTCCAGTGGTAGTTTCTCGGCGAAGCTGCGAGACTAGTGGTGTAGAGGTGGTGGCGTTAGGTTGAGGTGTTCTAGAGAGAGAGAGAGAGAGGTGTTACTGGTGTTGCTTAGGAGTTGTTTGATGAGAATGGTGGGTGAGGGTAGTGTGTGACTTTTATTTTATTTTCTTTAAAATGGTCAAATATGGTAGGCTAGAGTATAAATATTTTTACTCATTATGGGGTTGGGCTTTAGGATTTGTAAAATAAGATTGGGCTTGTTAATTGAAATGATGAATGTTAGTTGGGCCGAGAGTTGAGGTTTGGGAGTTGGGGTTTGTTTTACTAATCATGCATATTATTATTATTATTATTATTATTATTATTATTATTATTATTATTAAAATTTTGATAATTATATTAAAGTTATGATTATTATTTTTAATATTTAATGCTAGGCGGCGCGCACGGATCTAATTAAATTCGTTTTCCGTCAAGTTTAAAGTCAAGTAAAGGTGGGGGATCCGACGTTGAAATTAAAGTACATTTATCCCTATTATGCTTGTACGTGATGTGCAGGTTCTATTGATCACAACCTCTGGATTACTTGATGATGGCCTACGGGCTTTATGTTTATGATGACCCCCCTCTGGGTATTTATGATGGCCTACGGGCTTTATGTTTATTGATGACACCCTCCGGGTTATTATGATGTGACGGCCTACGGGCACTATGCTATGATGACTTGTTATGTTATGTATTTGTATAATTCGGATAAATGTGGACCCCACTGAGTTTATAGCACTCACCCTAAAGCTATTATATTTTCAGGTTTTTGAAGCTCGGGTGATGACGTGGAGACGGGATGATGGTCAAGATTAATTAAATATTATTTTATTTTAAATATTGTTTCCACTGTATTAAACTCTATTATTTGAATAAATGAGATATTTTTATTTATGAAATTTTGGGACGTCACAAATTGCCTCATAAGAAACTGGATAAGACCTCATATGAATTATGGAAAGGTAGAAAACCTTCTTATAAATACACTAAAGTGTGGGGGTGTCTAGCAAAGGTAGAAGTACCTAAACCTAAGCAAATAAAGCTAGGTCCAAAAACTATAGACTGCATTTTCATAGGATATGCAAACAATAGTAGTGCATTTCGTTTTCTTGTGCACAAATCAGAAATTTCTGATATAAATGAAGGAATGATTATAGAATCAAGAAATGCAATTTTCTTTGAATCTATCTTTCCTAGGAAGGTTAGAATTGAAACAAATTCAACCAAAAGAAACCATGAATCTATGAATGATTCTCCCTTAGTTGAGGAAGAACTAAGACGCAGTAAAAGGGCTAAGATAACAAAATATTTTGGTCTAAATTTTCTAATCTATGCATTAGAAGATGATGAACCAAGGACTATCAAAGAAGCATTATCTAGTCCTGAAGCTCCATTATGGAAAGAAGCTATCAATGCAGAAATTGAATCGATCATGCAAAACCACACTTGGGGAAGTCCTTGATCTTCCAAAAGGCTGTAAGCCTTTAGGATGCAGGTGGATTTTAAAAAGAAAATATAAAGCTGATGGTCCAATTGATAAATATAAAGCTCGTTTGGTTGCTAAAGGGTACAAACAACAAGAGGGCTATGATTATTTTGATACTTATTCTCCAGTCACGAGGATTACTTCCATTAGAGTACTCATTGTTATTGCTGCATTGCATAACCTTGAGATACATCAAATGGATGTAAAAACTGCATTCCTAAATGGTGAATTAGAAGATGAAATTTATATGGAACAACCAGAAGGTTTCATCTCTAAAGGTCAAGAAAACAAGGTCTGCAGGCTTGTAAAATCTTTGTATGGACTTAAACAAGCTCCATTACAATGGCATGAGAAATTTGATAAAACAATGTTATCAAATGGATTCAAAATAAATGAGGGTAATAAATGTGTCTACATTAAAAATACCCCCAATGAATATGTAATTGTCTGTCTTTATGTAGACGACATGTTGATCATGGGAAATAATAAGAACGTGATCACGAATACAAAGAATATACTAAAAAGAAATTTTGACATGAAAGATATGGGTCTAGCTGACGTTATCCAAGGGATAAAAATCTCTAGAACAAACGAAGGAATTATCTTATCACAATCTCATTATGTAGAAAATGTGCTTAAGAAATTTGAAGCTTTTAATCTGCCTCAAGCTGCAACTCCTGTTGATATGAGTTTGCATTTAGCTAAAAATAAAGGAGAACCCATTTCACAACTCAAATATGCAAGGATCATTGGAAGTCTAATGTATCTTACAAATTGTACTCGTCCTGATATTGCATATTCAGTGAGTAAGCTAAGTAGATTTACGAGCAATCCGGGTAAAGACCATTTGACTGCATTAACAAGAGTGTTAAAGTATTTAAAACATACCACACACCACGGTTTAACATATACAAGATATCCAGCTGTTATTGAAGGATACAGTGATACAAATTGGATATCTGATATGCAAGACTCAAAATCTACTAGTGGTTTTATCTTCACCATTAGAGGTGGAGTTGTAGCATGAAAATCTTCTAAACAAACGTGCATAGCTAGATCTACAATGGAATCAGAATTCATTGCATTAGACAAAGCTTGTGAAGAAGCCGAATAGCTTAGAACATTCTTAGAAGATATTCCTTGTTGGGAAAAACCAGTGCCTCCTATAATGATACATTGTGACAGTATGTCTGCAATTGAAAGAGCACAAAGCAGCATGTATAATGGTAAATCTCGTCATATACGAAGACGACATAATACCATTAGACAAATGATTTCAAATGGAATCGTTTGTATTGGCTATGTAAAGTCAAAAGAAAATATAGCAGATCCGTTTACTAAAGGTATTAATAGAGATCTACTATATAGTGCCGTAAAGGGAATGGGCTTGAAAAGCCACATAAACAAAAACGTTCATAGCGGTAACTCAACCATACCAATTGGAGATCCCAAGAAGATGGTTCAATGAGACAACTAAGTTATGAAAGTTTACACTACGATACTTGGAATATTTACACTAAGAAACTCATTCTAGGCACTACACCAAGTATGACTGCTAGGATGTGGTCAGGATAAACCTTAAAGGTTTTTAATGATTCCTATACCGAGTAAAAGGTGGGGTAATGGCAGTTTACTCTTAAATATGAGATCACCTATATTAGTGAGAAGTGGGGCCGCTTCAAAAAGAATCACTTATGAAACAAGATACGGTCCAAGGCCAAAATGGACAAAACGTGAGAACAAAACGTTAATATAATTGTTGTTGTGTTAGTATTATTATTTGGTATACATTTAAAGTTGACCAGTTCAAGACATCGCATTCACTGAGCAACGAGTAAATCCGAAAGCTCTAGGCCGAACGGACGCAATGATTCACTAGTTGCAACTCTTTGATTCACCAGCTGCAACTCTTTGCTCGAATCAACACAACCATTCAGTCTTGAAAGCGAACCGTTGCACTGTTTGGAGCCAATTGGTGCACCACTTCACCACAACTCTTCACCTACTATAAATAAGACCACAAATCCTTCATTTTCATTCACTAATTCACAATCTGAAATCTTCTCTTCTACCCTAATAATCGATTAAGAATCTCGATTATTGTTTTGTTCGTTGTAACATAGTTTTGTAAAAGTGCAACAAAACTTTGTTGAAAGTCGTTTTATCTTGGAGACGATTGCTATAATCCGTTTACATTTAATATATGGTGCAATTTCATCTTGCGGAGAAAGAGTATAACTCTTGACTCGACTTTAATTATCCTACCCGTTACTCTGCCCAAATTACTTCAAAGTTTAATCCAACTATATTCCAACACTTTAATTCAATAAAATTCTATTTTTCACTCAAAAATAAAAATGAAAATTACATTCATATTCTATTTAATCATGTATATAAAAAAGAGAATTAATCAGACGCCATTTCAAAGATAAATAACCGTAATTAATTACCCACGTCTGATACATATTTTGGTGGAATATAAGCTCACGTTAGACCATCTCGAACCAAGACTCATATCCCATTTTGCAGTCACCTTTTCACTCCAATCAAGACTCATTTACAAACTCACAATGGGTATTTGCTATTTTTATGAACAGTACAAACTCAAATATGAGTTTACACTATTCCAATACCTATCTACTATTTAAGTTTTATAAAATTGTAATTTAGTCCTTTGTTTATTTGTAAATTTATAATAGTGTATTTTTAGTATTTTGTAATGATTTATATTATGTATACGTTTTCCTTTTTTGTATTAAATTTTTTGTATATAATATTTATTAAGAGACTAATTAAAATTATAATTGTAAAAATTAAAGTGACATAAAAAATAAATTTATGCACATAAACACATAAATTAAAAATCATAACAATGACATTAAAATATTATTTTCTTATAGCCCTTCAAAATTAAGATATCTAGTAATATTATATTTTGTAAGAAATTATTGATTAATAATTATTTATATTAGATGTTCCATGAATATACAAAAATAAAATAAAATTAAGAGGTTCAATTTGTAAATTTGATAAATATGTGGGTGTTATTCAAAAAAGATAAAAAGTGGTATGAGAAGGAATATTGAGATAATATTCTTTTGAATTTGAAAATGAGTTTGTTGGTTGGAGATGAATTACTGTTTGATGGGACATCTACTGCAAAATGAGTTTGAGTTTGAGTTGCTCGGTTGGAGATGGTCTTATAAAGTATAATTTTCACAAAATCTAGATTATGAAATATCACAAAAAAAAATTTAATAGCAAAATATGTTTTTTACTTTTTTTTTATCAAAGTAATATAAATTTTATCCTATTTTGAACAAAAAAAATCAATCAATTTTACCATTTATTTTATTTTATTTTATTGAGGAAACGATCAATGTTACAATTGATATCGTCTTGTATACAACATTTGAACGTTAGTTTTTGTTGATTAGTGTAAAAATCACTCCACTCCACGACGAATGTCACATGTGGCCCACCATATCGTTCATTTTTAATGAGTTACAAATAACACAATATTTGCTTGATTCAACAAGGTAAAATACTATTTTGGGTCTTTATATTTTTAAATTTTTATAAATTGAGTCTTTCTATTTTATTTGGTTAAAATAAAATATATGTATCCAAATTGATACTATATGGACCTCATTTTAACTAAATTGGTAGTAAAGAGACCCAATTCGAAAATAAAATACAAATTGAAAAAATATTAAATAAAAAAAATACGCATTGCATTTTTTTAGTAAAAAAATTATCAAAAAATTAAAAAAAAATACAATTTGAATTTTTTATCATTATTTTTATTTTTATTATTTTCATAAAAATAATAAATAGAAAATAAAATTACAATGATTTCAAAAAAATTTAATTAAATTTATATTTTATTTAATTTTTTACTTAAAAAATTCAATTTGTATTCATTTTTGTTTTTATTTAATTTTTTTTCAGTTTTTATTTCTTTATTTTAAAACTATGAATTTTTATTTTTATTTTTGAATTTGGTCAATGTACTATCTATTTTATTAAAATCAAGTCTCTCTACTATCAATTTGAATAAAATTAAGTCCTCCAAGGACTTGATTTTATCTAAATTGATAGTACAAGACCTCATTTTAACATGATTGATAGTACAAGGACTTCATTTTAATCAAATAAAATAGAGAGACCTAATTCAGAAAAAATTAAATATACAAGGACCCAAAACAATGTTTTGTCATTCAACAATTTTAGACGAGTTTTTAAACATCGTAATTATGATATTATTTTTTATTTTCGTAATTATACTATTCTTAATTTTTTTTTCAATTGTAATCATGTCGTTTTAGTGGTACACATCAGACAAACTTCGCTAAAAGAAGTTTTATAATTGCAAAAATAAAATAAAAAGTAATGTTGTATTTATAATGTTTTTAAAAGTTGTGCAAATGATGCAAATTCGGGTAAATGTAGTGTTATTTACTGCAAGTATACCTCAATTTTATAAAATATTTCTTTTAATTATAGAAAGAAGAGCAACAGTTCTCGAACCCAAGATATCTTTCGTCTCCGTCACTTGCATGGGGAAATTCTACCCTACCCATAAGTGTAGTACCCAAAGTGTCCCCATAGACCTATTGGGACAGTGTCCTAATAAATTAGGACACTTTGAAGTGTCCCAATAGGACTATGGAGACACTTCAAATACTATCCTCATGGGTAGGGTAGAAAAGCCCCACTTGCATGTCATTACATGACCTTTAAAAAATATTTTAACGATAGTAAGCAATCAAAAGTTTCCCCTCAAACAAGAAAACTTCAATGTGAGTAAGCATGCGGTCACTACTAATTAGGTGTGGTCCAACAATTAAAAACATTTTTACAAGGAAACATATGAAAGTCTAGGGGTTAATTACGATTTAATATATAAATTTTGACACAATTTGTAATTTAGATACAAACTTTAAAATATTGTAATTAAAATATAATTTTACATTTTTTTTACAAAATAGACACAATTTCCAATAATATGAAAATCAAATACAATATTCCATACTGATTTTTATTGTAGTAATGAAATTCAAATTATGATTATGCTATACAATATTTCATGTTGTATGTCAATTTTTTATTCATTGGGAAATTCAGGGTGTCTATTGTAACGATCCGGCTACCAGACTACCGACTTTCCCACAAACCAACATGAGTCTTTCCAACATGTTTTGTCTTCACTTGCACGCTCCCTGAGAAACTTCTCAGGGAGTCATCCATCCCACCATTGCCCCAAGTTAAGCATGCTTAACTTTGGAGTTCTGGTGGAATGAGTGCCAGAAAAGAAGATCCACCTTGTGGTATAAGTAGAGCACCAATCAAGTTATTTAAGCTCTCCTTGATTATACAATTTTATTTATATATAGCTTCAGATTCCCTCTCTTTTCAGTGTATTCGATTCATTCATGTGCCGCTTCGCTTGGAAGTCATATATGAACCGCTCTTTGTCCGTGCCTATGCACCGGTGATCACTCCATGCTTCGGCCCTCGGGTGTCACAATTTTACAAAAAATTACAAGATTGTGTTTTAATGACTACTTTGCAAAGTCTGTATCTAAATTGCAAATTATATCAAAGTTTATGTATTTAATCATAATTAACCCGAAGTCTAGAGACCTATATAGATATTGAGCTACTCTCTGTCTCACCCTTTTTATTTATTTTTTCATTTTTTTTATTTTTTCTCAAAAATATATACTCTAAAATAAAATTATTGAATCCTAAAATTAAATCATTGTGACTCACACAATGCATTAACTTAGTAATAATGCACGGGCTAGTATATTGCGCTCGTTAATTATTTTTTTCAAACTAAATATACCTAAAAATAGAGTTAGTGAAACCTAAAATTGAATCGTCGATGACTCGAGCACCGCGCTCGTTAATTAGTTTTTTAAAATAAAATATATATCCTAAAATGAAAATAGTGAACTATAAAATTAAAGTGATTTAATTTAATTTTTTATCCTGCGGCTCTTGCACTGCGCTCGATAATTAATTTTATTGAATTAAATATAAACTCTAATCAGGATTAATAAATCATAATTGAGTTAAAATAAAAGATTTTTGAAAAAAGAAATTTAAAAAATGAAAAAATAAAAAATGGTGCGTGTGCCACATGTCTCGTATAGAGCTTATGGCACACGTGCGCCAACGAGTCCAGTGCTGCTGGGTCATATTTGAGTTATTTTTTAGTGAATTTTAAACCGATTGATCCATTTAATGATTTTTGATGAATTTGTGATGTACAAGTTTTTGTCACAGATTTTATGCACTATCCTTACTTATGCTATGCGCCTATGCTCTGTAATTTAAAGGTGTCAAAAATGAGCCTGGCCCAATTTTATAGGCATGAAATGTGTCCGGCCCGGCCCGGCCCATTTGAAGCTCTATTTCAAATGAGCAGGTTGCCCATAAAAATACAAGGGGTTTTCAGTCATTTCGGAAAAGGGAAAATTCTCAAGAATAGTGTAACCACTGAAATGGAATCGAAAAGGTCAAATCTGAAATCAGAGCAATCCGGCTAAAAAGAAAAGAACAACACACCCGTGATAAGATATCAGTCACAGGGGTATGAACGTCATTCTGAGATTTAAACCAGGGGCTTTTTGACAGCAGGAACTAACTGCACCAATCAGAGCTCAGAAAACAGAATCCATGACACAAAAATAAATAAAAATTAAAAAGGTCATTTACTATTTTAGAGAAATTGCTGTTATATACTAACGGTAAGAAAAGGAGGCGTAGTTATTACCGGAACAAAATTAACAGATTCGATATTATGAAAATAAAATATTGCGAGTTTGGGTAATAATCGGTTGTGGCAGGGAGCAGGGAAGCATGCCTATAATGGTTGATAATGGCGGTAGCTTAGAGGGGGACCTGGTTTTGGCGACCAATTTATATGACTTGACACACGTGGACCTTAAGATCCATTGTTGCTTTTTTTTTTTTTTAATGTTTTTTAGGCGAAGAAAAACTTCTACAGAAGAATGATAATGTTAGGGTTCCCAAAAAACATATGTTTTAATAAAGAGATTACATTATTCCCCGAGCTCATGCGGCGGTACAAGGTATTTCATTAGCAACTACTTAATATCTTTTTTTTGTTTTGCTAAAATGATTAACTCTAATTATTAGAAAAAGTCCATATATATATATATATATATATATATATATTGAATAATAATGTCAGATTTTGAGTTGGGGATTGGAGGGATTGGACTTTGTACACTCACTCCCGCCTCTACGGAGGAATATCATTAAGCGATTTAAGGGGCTTGTCTATGCTACCCTTGCGGTTAGTATCCAAGTGTCACAATATATCTATTGTGACATTTTTATGTGTCACAATAGATCACAAAAGGTCTGATGTGACACATAAAAGTGTCACAATAGATGTATTGTGACACTCGGGTACTACCCGCAAAGGTAGCATAGACCAATCCCGATTTAAGATCATCTTCAACCCAACTGTAAATCTCATTTTGCAGTTAATAAGCTGCTACAACCCACCTCCAAACCCAACACCATTTTGCTGTAAAACCTCAAATGTAAACAGTGTATATATCCAATTTCTGGCCTTGCACTGACCATCCAATGGACCATGGACTAAACGGCCACTGTCTGAAAGGACTATGTCCAAGGGACCGCCCCCCCCACAAGGTACATCTTGCGCCTATATATGTAGATGTACTGTTCATCACTGCATATTAACTTTTCAAGAATCTGAAATTGCAAAATAGTCATTCTTAATTTCTTCTTCTTATCTTTCATTCATCTTACACACACTACTGCACATTTTTGTATCAACCACCACCACCACACGACCACCCATGGGGGCGGCAGTTTGTCGCAGCGCGTCAACAGTCCGAGATTCTCCAGCCCAATGACCCGTCAAGCGCACTCCTTCAAGCAAAATCTCTCTGCGAGAATCCTTTGTTTAGGCCTTCTTTTTCCACGTAAGAATCGTCTGTATTTTTTGAATTCCATTTCTGACTTTAAGCTAAATTTGTGCTCGGTTTTTTGTGAAGATTGTATCTTTTGATGTTTGTTGTCTGATTCTTGAGGTTTCTTGCTCTCGGGTGATTTCTATTCATATGCTTGTGGTAATAATATCGACTTTTTAGGGATTATAATGGTGTTTAATTCTTAGTGACACGTAATCTAGGGATTTTTATTTGTGTCTGATTGGTGTATGTGCATGGATATGTTCTATTTTGTTTTGGTAAATCTTTATATTTAAATATTGATTTTTAATAGATTCAGCTTAACAAATGAATTTGTCCAACTCCAAATACATGCTTTGTTATAATGATAAATAATAATCTCATCAAACACTATAATGGTCGCATAAAAAGTATATTATTTGATAATTAATATTTTTGATAGTTTTGAGTTTATTATAATCTTGGTGATAGTACCTTTTTTTTCAGACAATTAGCTCTCATACTATTAGTTCCCGCTTCTCCCTTAAGAGTCCTTCAAAAAATTTTAATACTAATGCAGCTTATTCGAAATTGCATGCATGGGAGAGGCCCTCGATAAGAGTAGGGCCGTATTAAGAGGTTTGGGGGTCTGAGGCAAAGTCATGAATAAACTTTAAAAGCACAAAAACTTATGTATATGATATACAAGCACAAAATTCATTTAATTTTTCTTGCCTTTTGAATGACAAAATTATTTATTAAAGTTTTATAATCAAGATGTTTTAATAAATCACTCTTTATATATAATATACTTACACAGGGACGGACCTAGAGGGGCTGGTGGGGGCACCCGTCCCCCTAAATTTTATTCAATTTTTTTATATGTGTATATATAATTTATAATATAAATTTAATTTTATTTGTATTGTAATATTATTTTTTGCCCCCCCCCCCAAAACTAAGATGATCCGTCTCTGCACACACCCGATATGTGGTATTGAGGAGATTTGAACCTGTGATTTTTAGTCTCCAAGCAACCTCACTTCACCACTAGACCATCCCCACTGGGACCCATTCAATCTATCTTGTAATATAGTTGATCTTAAATAAGAGTTTATTAATTTTAACTTTGAAAAATTTCTTTCAACCGAAGCAATTGTTATAGGTATAGTTAATAATATTTGAACTCAAAAATACAATATAACACTAATTATCACAAAAAACTAAAAATAAAAATACAAAATGTTTAATATTATAATCAATATACACTAAATACTATATAATCAATAGACAATAAATACTAACCAAATAATCTAACCAAAACTAAAATAAAATATCAACAACCAAATGATAAGTCCATTTATTTCGTATTTTTATGGACACTTTATCCGTTATAAATGTCCTTTTTAGTGTATTTTGAGTCACAAAGAATCAGGATGAGGTAATAGGGCATTGCGGAGGTTGAGTCTGGCGAAAGGGGCATTTTATGCCCGGTTATTCAAGCAAAATCAAAGCTAAATATTCATTCAGAGGCACAGGGAACTTCTTCAGCACCCATCCTACATTCGGGAGGTAGAATGGGCATATCAGATATGGATGGAGCTGACCAGATGATGTTGTGCCCACTTTGCTCGTGCAAACTCGACAACAGGCTGGAATGGGGCATTCGCGAAATACTCGGAATTGAGAGACGAGAAAGATAGCTGCATTATCCGAAGAAGAGTTGGTGATAAACTGGACTCTCAAAGGCGCTGCAATGAAGAGATAAGCTCAATCCCTAAAAAATAGGGATTTGGTCAAACTTAAGCTTATCCAGTCAGATCAAGGAGGGCATGCCGGTTCTGAAAATCCAGTGAAGACCCCAGTTTGTTGGGGGAACTCTAATTCGGAAATGTAACTATTTAAGCTACTTAAATTTCTGGAAACACAAGTTTGGATAGTCAGAAACAATTGCTACAATTTTTAATTTATGCATTTACTTTTCTGTACGCTGCTCTGCAGCAAGAAACAATCCATCAGCCTTTAAGCCTTTGGGATTTAGGATTATGCTTTTAAACTCAACGTTTATGTTGAGTATTTTTGCTAATTAATTCAGTAAGTTTTCTTTATAATTATGTCTTTCATTTCTACTATTTTAATTATGTCTAGCATGCTTGGCTAGACACTTTATTCTGATGTTTGAACAAGGAAAATGGTTTGAATATAAATCTGGACTTGTGAGGCCAAAATGGGCATAGTAATGCATGATAGGTTTCTGTTGATTATTGGGCCTTGTTCCACGTGAGTGTGTGTCTGAAATGCCCAATATGGCTGATCACTCGTTAGGTAAAGAGGGCACACCACTAGTAATTGAATTGGCGAATCGTGACTGTGTGTTGGTTCATATAGTAATTAGGGAATCAATGGATTGTTGTGGGCACACGAGGAATCGGTAAACACAACATATTTGGATTCGTCTAGGGCACACTGTTGTCTATTCACTTATATCTCTTTGGGGAACCGGGGGTAGGTGACTAATTAGGGATTTAATTGACGAGGAACCGTTTTTAAGTCTATAATGAAAGGATGAATGAGGAGATGCAAAGAGGAATTCGGTCTTCATAACTAGGTGATTTATCATGTATGAAAATCGGTGTGCCCATGATCGAGTTGATATATATTTAAACCAATTTCAAGTTCAAATGCCAGAACCTTTGTTATCTGATATCTTCTTTACTTTCTTTTACAGATTTAATTTCCAGTAAAGTGACAACAAACCAAACCCATTTTATGATTGGTTACTTGAAGGTGGAATCACAACAACTCTCTGTGGGATCGACCCGTACTCATTAACTGGCTGCGCTCGTTGTGGGCACAAGAGTTATAAATAATTTTTGAGCGCGAAACGACCGCGCGTCACCAAACAAGTTAAACAATTAATAAATATGAAGATCCAATATCAGAAGTCCTAATCCTATTAAACATCTAATAATGAAAATTTCCTATTTAAATTTAAAAGCAATGACTAGTCTTGTTAAAACTCTTCCATCTTTAGACTTCTGTCATATCTTCAATGACGCGCTCTCCAAGCTGATTAAGGCATCTTCTAGAATGATCTTGAATCTCTTCTTAGTTTGCAAACTTTAAACAATTTCAATGATCTTGGAAGAACAATCTGGACAGAAGATGTTTATGTAAACGTTCTGCGAACTTTTCCATGACCATTTTGATCTTGAACCTTCATTTTAGGTAGCACAGTGGAATGACTTGCATATTCACAAACTGACTTTTGGCTATCACTCAAGCTAGTTGACAATACTCAGTGTGTTAAACAATCTCAGTTATATTTTGATGCACAGCTGTCTTCATATTCAGCTCAATCATGTATTCATGCTTGAGCTGTCTTCATTGAAATTCAAATCATGTTCTGCATATCATTGCGAACGTTGTCCAATACAACATGTGTAGTACTTGGAAAAACTAAATACTTTAATGTTGATTTATGCCAAATAGATCATGACAATCAAAACACTACTGCAATTGAAAAGTACAACACTTAATAAAAACATTAGTGCAAAGCAGAGCACTAACAAAATATTCATTATTTTCTTTTAAAAATACATTATTTTATTCACAAAAATACTACATTTACTAAAATTCACTATTTTCTAATAATATATAAAATAAGTTAAATATTAACTTAATATACTTATTATTAATTAATTAAAGTTTATAATATAAGTTTTATGAAGTTAATAATTCTATATTTTTAAGTTAACTCGTTTAACGAGCTTGCTCACGGGTTAACAAATCGATTGGTGTCAAGCTCAAGATTAACTCAATTATAGTTAACGAGCTTTACTAAACTAACTCGAACAAGCATCTGTCAATTCGAAATTCCAATGGTTTAACTCATTTACAGCTCTAGATACACCAAGCCTAATATCAAAAGGGCAGGGTACCCACCTAGATTGGACTTGGCCCCGTCCTAGACCCGACTCAACATAGAGAAAAATATCATTTCTAATATTAAAAAATATGACGTTTATTTAATTGAAAATATTTCTTTTTTAAAAAAAAAAGTGGTGCCATTTTTTATAATTATTACTAAATTTTTAAAATTGAAAAATATATCACTTATAATACTCAAAAACATCATTTGTCACGTGTGTCTCGATGTATATAAGGCTTTCGTACATCTTAATGTACATAAGACCTTCTCTATTGCTATTGCATGGTTCGCAGTTATTTTTTGGTTGGCCATTTTATGCCAGACGTAATTGAGACTTATATATTCAAGAGGACATATATAAAATACTTTTATAAACATAAAATCAATATTAACAAATTTAAGAAAATCATTTAAAAATACTTACTTTCAAGGGATATTCAAACTAAGTACAATATGTGTAAGAAAATACAGGAAAATTCTATGCCACCCTTAGAGTAGTACCTAATATTGTAACACTTCCAAGTGTCACAATAGACCTATTATGACACTAAAAAAATCAATTGTGACATATTAGACACTACCCTAACTCCCTAAGAGTAGCACAAAATTTTTCAAAAAATTATCAATCAACCATCAAATCACTTTCAAATAGTTTTTTAAAGATGGTATTTTTTTTCATAATTCGAGATTGTGTATGCTCAATTGCACAACCTATGTCCATTGATTGAACAAGTTGACTCGGCAAATAGATAGCTCCCTAAGAGTAGCACAAAATTTTTCAAAAAATTATCAATCAACCATCAAATCACTTTCAAATAGTTTTTTGAAGATGGTATTTTTTTTCATAATTCGAGATTGTGTATGCTCAATTACACAACTTATGTCCATTGATTGAACAAGTTGACTCGGCAAATAGATAGCTCATGCTCCACAGTTTCAAATTCCTATTTCAATTTCGACATGCAATGTCAAATTCACTAGTTCACTCTAGGATTTTTTTCGAAGTCAACTATCCTACTATTATCTCAAGCCAAATACGTTTATCTTTGGGGTTTCTGATGAAATAAAAATCAGAAAAGAAGATTAACATTATGGTACGAGTAGCATCTATCAAATTATTTAATCTCTCATGACTAATAATAATAATAATAATAATAATAATAATAATAATTTTATCTAACAATTAATTCAAATATTAAATGACATGAAAGCACCAAGAAGAATCAAGAATGCAGCTTATCCTTTTTCTTGCTGCACTTCCACGCAACACTGTTCAACTCTCCTTTGAATTTCGTCATTACTTATGTTAATTACGATTTTCCATAGTTACAAAATGAAAACATACAGAAAATTAAATATATAAGAGTAAATTATAATAATCAAGATATTAAAGTACACACATGTACACAATAAAAACATCTAAAATTTATTACAACTCTTCGTCAATCTTTTCAACATCATCCAAATTCTCGACAATTAACTTAGTTTAAGTTGTCTTGATTTCCTCAACGACCAATCTCATGTATGTGTAAGAGTTTCCATAATTTTAGGAGTTAAAAGAATTTAATGGGTCAAAAACTCTACCTCTAGCACCGAAGATGGAGTAAAGACAATGCTGCCATATAAATAAGCATTGACAATACATTTCGAGCATAATATAAATTGATAGGAAACCAAAGTTGGTTGAGGTTATACCACTTCGAAATGATAAATCCTTACTCTATATAACAAGAACACTTTCTTTTAGGTACACATCTAAATCAAATTTGTCAGAAGAATATTATTCCCCCATTTATAACTCTCAATTCAGGACCTCAAAATCATGAATTTTGATTTCTTTTTATTTTTTAATTAATTTTAAAAAATTCTTTATTAGATTTAATAGATAATTAATGAAGGAATTTTCATTGAAAATTAATATAAATTTATTTAAAAAAGGAAAGGAAAACAAAATTCGTGATTTTTGAGGTCTTGGATTGAGAATTTTCATCTTTCGAATCCTAAATTGAGAGTTTTCATCTTTCGAGTTCTGAATTGACTGATTACCCATCTTTCAAGTTCTGGATTGATAATTCTCCTAGATCAAATATAAAGAAAGTAGTAGAAATACTATTGCTGGGCCTCAAAATTTATAGTTTGTTCATTTAAAATAAAATTTGTTAATTTTAATGTGAGATCATTTTAGTAATTATATAAGATTTAACTGCTTAAGGCTTTTTTAAAAAAAATTTAAAAGCGTAAACTGATAAAAAAAAATAGAAGTTAAAATTATTTATTTGAATTTTATAATTTAAAAACAAAATATTAAAAATCTAATATTAGATATATATTTAATCAAAAATTGATATAGATATTTAAAATAAAAATATATATATATGTATTTTAATATTAAACAAAAAAGATAAAATAGAACTGTCTCTCAATTTAAAAACTCAAGAAATGTGTGAAAATTTCTTTATTGACTATTAGAATTTATAGTATGTTCAAATAAAATAATACTCTTTATTTTTTAATGCAGGATCAAGCACTACATTTGATCTTAGTTGAAACATATAAAATTTTGTATGAATACTATTTTTGGGTCTCACAATTTTTAATTTGGTCATTCAAAACAATATTTATTAATTATTTGATGTGGGACAAATTTAGTAAAAAAATTAAAATAATAAAAATTAAATTTTTTAGATTTATTTTAAATATTTTAAATTACAAACTTATATACATTAAATATTTCAAAATTAGATATTTTATTTGGATTTTTTTATATAACTATTTTCGAATTTACATCATAAAAGCTGAAAACTCATTTTAAATATATAATTAATAAGAAACTGATAAATATTTAAACTAAAAATATATATGTATTTTAATATTAAATTGATAAGAAAAAATAAATTTAAAGGATCAAGAAAGGCATCAAAATTTCATTATTGACTGTTAGAATTTATAGTGTTTTCAAGTAAAAGAATGTTCTTTATTTTCAATGTGGGATAAAACATTACACTTGATCTTTGTTGAAATACAAAGAAAGTTGTAGGAATACTATTGTTCAGTTTAACAATTTATAGTTTGTTCATTCAAAATAATATTTGTTGATTATTCAATGTGAGACAAATTAAGTAAAATAATTAAAATATTTAATATTTAATAGTTTGGGATTTAGTTTTCATACATTTAAACTTACAAACTTAAATAAATTTAAAATTTAAAAATTAAATATATTTATTTTATATTTATATTTTTGAATTTAAAAACATAAAAAATAAAAATAAAATTTTAAATATATATTCAATAAGAAATTGACAGATATTTAAACTAAATATCTTAATATTAAACTAACAATATCAAACACTATACTCAATCTCAACTAAAAAGACCAATAAATGTATAAAATTTCATTATTCAATATTGGAATTTATTGTATGTTCAAACAGAACAATACTCATTATTTTTCGATATGGGATCAAACATTACACTTAAAAATCTATATATATTTTTAATAAAAAAATATTCAAATACATTGTCTTTAAAGATTTGAACTCGTTAAAAGATTTTGGAAGTGGATCTTGAATTTTTAATATATTTAATTAACTCAAGAAACAAAAAGTATTTTAAATTAATATATTTAAAATATTTTATTTGAAATTTTTAATATAAGTAATTCAAGAAAAAATACACTTTGATACATATATTTTGTGCTCTTTTTAAAAAATAATCCATTTTTATCAAAATTAACAAAATAATAACCGCTTCTTCAAATGTTTTGCAA